>CM075345.1:63302500-64552500 GCA_037693485.1 Kitagawia praeruptora
TTTCATACTTGTTATTGTCGCACACATGCAGAGGTGCAGAAATGCCTTATATGTATGACATTATAAACACTTTGATTTTCAGATGCTCATAGAAACTGAAAATTTCAGATGCTTATTACATTTGTTATAGCATGCTGATCATAATAAATCTACATATAAAAATTTAATGTTTATTTTCATCTACAACATATATACAGGGATACCAATTTTGGACACAAATTGATGATGAAGGGTACTTTTTAATCGAAGATGTCCGAGTTTGGAACTACAGCTTGGAGACGTTATGATGTTTTGAGTTGGAGACGTTAGTAGTAATGTAGTTGGTGGATTATATTGTAGTTGGTGGATTATGTAGTGGCTAGTGACCTATTTTGGATTATGTAATGTGTTGGATTTGGAAATGAATAGCAGGTTTAATTTGGGATGCATAATATTTGTGTGTAATTTTGTTAAATTTTTTCTGGAAAAGATGTTACCTTAGCTAATGGAAATGTTGCTACATAAAAGCTAATGTAACATAAAAGATGTTACACTAGGTCATACAATGTTACTAACAAAAGTGGGGCCCACAGTGGGGCCCATTGTGGCCCCCATTGTGGTCCCACTGTGGGTCCCACTATTTTTAAAAAGAATCTACGTCTCTAAGGTAACATATATATTATGTTACCTTAGGGATCAAATATGTTACCTTAGACATCTAAGGTAACATAAAACGGCATGTTACCTTAGGGATCAAAGATGTTACCTTAGACACCTAAGGCAACATGCTGAGAGCTATCACCAGAAAAATGTTACCTTAGCTACTTTATGGGCCTAAGGTAACATGTAATGTACCTGCTGTAACATTTTTTTTTGGTGTTACCGTAGGCTGTTTATGGTGTAGTGTAGATTTTGATTTTGTATTTCATCAAAGCAGAAAGCCGAGAACTACGATTTTTGAATAGCAGTTACAGATCGAGGGAGGTTAGAACTCCCATAGCCTCCTTGTCTCCTTGTCCGGCTAGATTCCATCTTATTTTCTCTTAGAATATATAATTTAAGTTACAGACCGGTCATAGTGAGTATATTTTTCCTACATATATAAGAAGAAATAGCTTATGTAGACCTGACAAATCGTTTTGTACATTCATGTAATGTACTTTAGGGTCTTGAACAAAAATGACATGATATTAACGTGTACCCGAAATTTAAACAGAAAATGACACTAAGTTACACAAATTTTTTCGTGTACACGAAATGAAATGAAATACGTGAATAGAAAAAATATAACAATTATATGAAATATTACTATGTATCAAAGTTATGTAAAGATATAATTATATGTCTTAGAACAACATTGAGATGTTACAAAACAAAACTAAGAGTAACATGCATGGTATAAAGTCTCTCAAACAAAATAAAACCCTCCTTTTTATTTTTTCTTATTTCTCGTTAACAAATATCTCTCTTTGTGTAAAATCTTTCTACCAAGTTATTTTCTTAGCCATTTTTTATGCTTTGTTGATATAAAAAAAATATATAGTTAACCAACCAAGCAAATTCAATATATGCTCTTAGGTTAAGATATGAAAATTGATACTATTACTTTAATTCAAGAATTCAAAATTCGAAAAGGCAACCTTTTATTAAAAACAATATATAATTTTAAGTGTATCAACCTTTTTACTTATCATTATTAATAATTTTTATAACAAAAATCGTAGCTGTTGCTATTCCTCTCTCTCCACCTTTCCCAAAATATGTTAAACTAAAGCTTAGGAGCGGATATCAGTTTTTTAAAAAAATTTATATTGATTTTTCTTTCTCTTTCAATAAAAATATATTGAGAGCCTAATATCCTGTTCGTGGATTTTGTCTACCCATATATTAAATTTTGTTATATTAGTTCATTGATTTGGATAGTATAGAATCACAGTTCTGATTGGTTGTTTGAATACGTTATGACAAATCAAATATACATATTACTCACATTTATAACAAATTGTTAGATTATCTCGCCGAAAAGACTGTATAATTTAGTGACATAAGCCAGAGATCGATGTACCATAATTGAAGATTTGTTCAATGATTGGATAAAGGAAATTAGTGATATAATTTACTATGTGTTTGTTCAATTTTAATTATTTTTGTAGATGTGTATGCCTTTGTATTGATGATTTTTGCAGGTTTGATTATTTTTGTGTATGACATATGTCCTTTTATTAAAGAATTAATTATCAATAAATAAATAGTGATTTATAAGAAAATTTGTGCTAAATTGACCAATTTATTATGGAAATATTCACTAACAATATTTTCATTGACTCTGTAACATATTTTATTTTTTTGATTGATAATTTATACACCAAATAATGTAAAGTACTATTTAAGAGTATATTTAATATTTTGAATAGTTCAAATATATTGTCGGGTCGAATTTTTTTTCCCATTAATTATTGCATAGTTAAAAAATTTTGTAATTAAAATGTTAAAAGATGATTGGTTTAAAATTCATTCTAACATTTTAATTGGTTGATTAGCTTTTTTTATGACTGAATAATTTAATACTTTACATAACTTAAATTTTGAATGTGTATTTGAAGTAGTGTGATAAATAGATTTATATTGTTAATAATTTTTAATTCATGATTTTAATTGTACCTAATGATTTTGAATTGAAAGTTTGAGATATCAAAATATCTATTATAAATATAATAGATTCATGTATTAATGTATAAATTTTTAAATTAAATAATTATTGTATTTAGAATAAAATTGTTAAGTAATCACTGAATAACATTGACAACCCAACACTATAAAAAATATTTATCTATAGGCACACCTAATAATGTAAACAAATTAGTGTAATGTGATGAGGATTGATGCCTATAATTTTGGAAGTCGCTGAATTATTGAAGTTTGCTACTAAATATTCTAATGGAAGTAACTCTGAGTGAATCCAGACTGGGGATGATGATAACCTAAATCTATTTCTGTTTTTTTGTCAGAAATGTTTTTCTGTTGAATGTATTGGACAATTAAAACACGATACATATAATACATATATGCAATCGAAATAAAAAGATAATTTGTCCAAGTATAGAATGCCATATAATAAAAAGATATAAAGTAGTATCTTGATCAAAATTGATATGATTTAGTCATGAGAAGAAATATTGATGCATACACTTAGTTTATCAAAGTTGGCTAAGTCTGATGGTGAATAGGAAATAAGCGGCTTAGATTTCCTGTAATGTTTAAATTGATTTAATAATTATATTTTTTAGATTGTAAGAATTTTATTTTATATAAATTGTTTATTAGTGAACCGTTAAAATAAAAATTAGTAGTTATTACACTTAGTTTATCAAAGTTGGCTAAGTCTGATGGTGAATAGGGAATAAGCGGCTTAGATTTCCTGTAATGTTTAAATTGATATAATAATTATATTTTTTAGATTGTAAGAATTTTATTTTATATAAATTGTTTATTAGTTAACCGTTAAAATAAAATTTAGTAGTTATTATGTTTAGTTAATTGATATGAAACTACAAAAATTAATTGTTATTGAGTGTAACTTGATTTGAGTTTAGTCTTGGCTGAAACCTCTGTTATTGAAATCGGCCGATTTCTGAAAAATCGCCGATAAATCGGTCAAAAGTTTGGAACCGATTCGGCCGATTTTGCAAAAATCGTCGATTTTTCAACCGACGTCCCCCGATAAATCGTAAATCGATACCTCAACCGAATAGTTCCGATTTCCTAAATCTGCAACACTGGCTGAAACGTAGAATCCAGATCCAATAGAGAAACATATAATATCAATTATAACTGTACAATATATATTATAAAAATCATATGATAATATGATTGTGATTGACTTTATATTAAAAGAGTGGTTGATTAATGAATGATTAATTATGAAATTTAATTTAAGATACATAATAGTATATCGTGATTGATTTCAAATTAAAATTGTGATTTTCGAATAAATTTTTTTTGATTCAGTACCTCAACCGAATAGTTCCGATTTCCGAAATCTGCAACACTGGCTGAAACGTAGAATCCAGATCCAATAGAGAAACATATAATATCGATTATAACTGTACAATATATATATTATAAAATCATATGATAATATGATTGTGATTGACTTTATATTAAAAGAGTGGTTGATTAATGAATGATTAATTATGAAATTTAATTTAAGATATATAATAGTATATCGTGATTGATTTCAAATTAAAATTGTGATTTTCTAATAAATATTTTTTGATTTTAAAAATATGTATTTATGGATATGTTTAATAAAATCAATATTGTATTTAAATTCGTTTATATGAATTTATTAATTATTTTATTAAAAAATTGTGAATAAATATATTTTTAAACCTTTCAAAAAAATCAAGTGTTTGAAGATATGGATTTTATCCAAGCTATTTAAAATTTGTTCAAATCCGATTTTGTAGTGTTGGCTTATATGCATTTATTAACTAATTTTATTAACAAATTATGAATAAATACATTTTTGACCTTATAAAAAAAATTAAATTTTGAAGGTATGGATTTTATCCAAGTTATTTAAAATCTGATTTTTTAAAGTTTTTAGTTAAGTTACACTGTAATTATTTAATATCGATTTTAATTGTACAATATATATTATAAAAATCAATTTATATTGTATGATAATATGATTGTGATTGACTTTATATTAAAAGAGTGGTTGATTAATGAATGATTAATTATGAAATTTAATTAAAAATATATAGTGGTATATCGTGATTGATTTCAAATTAAAATTGTGATTTTCTAGTAAATATTTTTTAATTTGAAAAATAGGTATTTATGGATATGTTTAATAAAATCAGTATTGTGTTTAAATTAGAAGAGTTAACTAACTATGATTAAAGAGGTAGGGTGAGATTGTAAATAATGAAAGGTCTAAATTTTAGGAATCAGCTCTGATTGGTCCTAAAATAATTCCTCGATTTTTATTAGTTTACTGATGTGTGGTAAACTCAGGTATTTTAATAAAGGATTCGCCCTGCATAGCCTAGATACATTTTAATTTATTTTTCTGAGCTTATTAGAGTAGTTATTACCCCAGATCTTCATATTTGCTTTTGGCAATGTGTACCGTGTACTAAATATGATCAATCATAACTCATTCTATATACGAAGTAGGGGTGTAAATGAGTCAAACTGTTCGTGAGCTACTCGAGCTCGGCTCGTAAAATATTCGAATTCGGTTCGATAATAATCGAGCCGAGCTCGAGCTCGAGCTATTCGAATAGTTGACCGAGCCGAGCTCGAGCTTTATATTACTCGATTCGTATGGCTCGCGAGCCTAATCGAACTTATATATATTTTATTATATATATATTTTTTTTATTATTTATATATTATTTTTATGTTATTTATATATTATTATATAAATATTTAATATTTTAAATATTAATCGAGTCGAGCTCGAGCCGAACTTAAGGTATTCGAGCTTTTATTGATAATTAGTGAAATTGATTCGAGCTTTCGAGCCGAGCTCGAACATATCACATATGTGTCGAGCCGAGCTTCGAGCTTGAATTTTATGGCTCGGTCGAGTTCGAGCCCGAGCTCGAGCCCGGACTATTTAATCGAGCTCGAGCCGAGCCTGGTCAATGTTCGGCTCGGCTCGGCTCGTTTACAGCCCTGATACGAAGTAATACAGTAGTATTTAATTAAGCCAGACAATATTATCATGCATCTTTGGTGATTGGTCATGTCAACAAGACATCAAGTCTAGCAATTAAGAGCATTTCTAACAGTAATTGTTAAGGGTTGCTGCTAATTTATTGAAGTTGTAAGATTGCTCAAATGTTGCCTAGTAAGAATAAGATTGTATCGACTTTCTCAAATAATTGATTCAATATATAAATACAAAATAGATACATCATTCATATATGTTACAGTAGAAATTATTTTTATTGTGATAATATTTGATCATATAGGCAACTTAATTTTATTTAGAGGAAGATTATATGGAGTATTGTTTTACTTGGAGTACTTGGAGTAAATATATGTTCTGCATTCAAAATTTTGCAAACTTTATTATTTTGCAAAATTTATTACATGAATATCATTATTTCATTGAAAATCTTGAAAATTTTGTATATTTTGCTAACAAAATATTGCAAAACGAATTGTGCTGCGAAACACATTTGGGTTGCAAAACATATATGTTATGATTGCAAAATATAAAGGATTTCAAGATGATATATGATTTTCAAGATTATCATATGATATTCATATAACAAGGTTTGCAAAATAATAAATTTAATATATTTTGAATGCAGAACATATATGTACTCCAAGTACTCCAATTAAAACAATACTCCATAGAACTTTTCTCATTTATAAATACTAACTAGTATATTGATTTTTGGTAGTTATTACCAAAATTAACATTAAAAAAAAATTTAGTATACATAATAATTTGTTAAAAAGATGACAACTTTATTAACAATCATCGTTAGAGATGCTCTAGTTGAACATCTAGAAATTGCAAGCCTATCGAAGAGAGTATGGTACTTTTCTTTCTCTTTTTTCGTCCCCCTTTCCTCTAATCCTAGCAGCCGCCTCCACGCTCTTTCCTTTCTGCGGGCTTGGATCTCTTTAATGAATTCCCTAATTTATTTATCTACAAAAATTATATGGTTCGCAAAAAAAAAAGACAGCAAGTGGAGTAAAAGTAATAATCAGAAAACACGGTGGATTAATAAGCAAAACATTTTGTTTAAAAAAAAAAAGCAAAACTATTAGATATAAGTCAAACAATTAGCTAGCAAATGCAATCGTCTTGAAAAAAATCGAATTCTTAATAAAAATGACCTTTTTTTTATAATCAACATATGTTATACCAAAAGAAAATCAGTACAAAGGATCTTACACTCTAGTACAAGCACTGAGAACCTAAAGACTGATTACAAGCACTGAGATTTGATAGGGTTGTCCACTTCTATCCTAAGTCTTATTGCTAGCTAAACATACGATTTGCCACTACTGCAAGGATGCTACTACTGCAAGGCCTAGACTTACTACCAACAAAAAAAACTACTGCCTTGCACTGCCCTCTGGATCATTCCTTTAGTCCACATCACTTAGAGGCGGGTCTCCTACAAACAGATCCACCCCATGATCCACGTGATGAACGTCTTCTTGAAGCTCTGCCTCATCCAGCTGCATCTCATCTTCTTCCCTTTCTACCACCACTGTTTGAGGAGCATCATCTTGGCCAAGACCCAAGTTATCAATCTGATCTGACAGAACCACACCTCCTCTAAAGTTCTCAGGATCTGGAGCTTGATTCGGAATCATTATGTCGATGTAGTCTGGATGATCCACACCCAAGCCTAGATCCCTGTCTAGAAGTTCTTCGACCCCTCCCACAGGATGGTCCAGTGTGGTCCCAGAATAGTGCGGTCCTTTATGAGGTTATCATAGCATATAGTGGTGTTAAATCTGCCCACAAAGTTGCCCCATGACAAAATATCCTCTCCCTTGCTCAGCGAGACCGATTCTATGATCCTGTTAAGGCTATTTACCTCCATCTGCTCCTGATCCATTAAGTGTCGAGACCATAAGATCAACTCATTCTGTTTGCTTTCCTGCCATAAATGCTTCATTTGTTGCAAAGTGCAATCTTTTTGGTTCGCTAGGAAATACAGGTTGCTGAATTGTTCTCCGAGAATACCTATAGTGAGCCATCTGTCATGCCAGAAGTCTATCAGAGAACCATCTCTATGTTTTCAGTGAAAATCTGCCGATAGAAATGAGGTATGAGGGGAGTCAGGAGATAAATTCTTAAAACTTTTTAAGATTTCTGACTGATTGGATTTATTAAGAATAGTTCCATTCTCTAACCAGGTCGCAATTCCTCCATATTTGCCCCTCAAAATTTTGTTCCAGAGCGACTTCCTATCATGAATTAACTTCCACCTCCATTTGGCAAGTAAAGTGATGTTCTTTAGATCTAGGTTCATCACCCCTAAGCCCCCTGATTTTTTTGGTAGGGTTAGCTTGTTCCATCCAATGCTGTGTAATTTTTTCCTTCGATCACCGGAATTTGAGTGTTCATTCCAGAAGAACTCCCTGCTTATTCTTTCTAACTTATTGATCACTATTTTAGGAGCTCTAAATAATTGGAACCAGTAGGAATGAATGTTGTTGAGTGTTGATGTAATCAGGGTTGTTCTTCCTGCTTTGTTCAGGGAATTGCTTTTCCATCTTGTGAGCTGCATTCTAACCTTTTTAATCAGTGGAACCCAGAATGTGTGTCTTCGTGCAAGACACCCTAAGTTCGATCCAAGGTAGTTTAACGGCCATCTCCCAACTTTACATCCTAGAAAATTGGCCCAAGTGGAAGCCTTATTTTGGTCTTTGGTAGATGTGTAAATGAAGCTTTTCCTGTAGTTGATGGTAAGACCAGAAATTAATTCAAATAAGTTTAGCACTATCTTGATCCCTCTGACTGAATGATTAGAATTTTCTATGAAGATCACCGTGTCATTTGCATATTGCTGGTACGTGAGCAGGGGGCCTACTCCTAAAGCTACCCCTCTAATCAGACCTATATTCTCTGCTTTCTTTAGGAGTAAGTTGAGCATTTCCACAGCAATGTTGAACAACATAGGCGATAGCGGATCACCTTGTCTCAAACCCCTGCTTATGTTGAATTCTCTCGTAGGACTTTCATTAATTAATATTGACATTTGTGGAAAATGGTTTGGATCCATTCTATCCACTTATCAGAGAATCCTAATCACCTCATCATTTGGAATAGAAAGCTCCATTTAATCGAATCAAAGGCTTTAGCAAAATCGATTTTTATTATCATACCTTAAGCCTTCTTGGATTTTATGTTGTGCTCCATTTCATTGGCTATGATGATATTTTCTGTGATATTCCTTCCCTTGACAAAACCTGTCTGTACTTCTGAAATGATTGATGGAAGTACCATACTCAATCTGTTTGCCATCAGCTTTAGAATGATTTTCACTGAGTAATTTATCAGACTAATCGGGCGAAAATCTATCACCAATTCTGGGCTATCTTTCTTTGGAATGAGCACTATGAAAGATGAGTTTACACCTGGGAGCTATCTTCATTAAGTCTGGACTAATTACTGGCCAAAGTTTCTTGTAGCATTCCTATATTCATACCATCTGGGCCTGGCGCCTTGTTGAAGTTCATTGCCATCACCACAGCATGCACCTCCTGTATGCACTGAGTCTTCTAGCAAGTCAATATCGCTTTCTGCTAATTTCCTATGTACCATTCCATCTAAGATGAAAATATCTTGTGATATCGGTACATTAAAGAAATCTTGAAACTTATCCTTAAAAACCTCCTTGATTTCATGAGGATTCGTAATCCAAATGCCATATTTCTTGATTCCTTGAATGTTGTTATGGTTCGCTTTTAACTTTACCATTCTGTGGAAGAAACGAGAATTAGAGTCTCCTTCTGCATCCCATTGAATCCGAGACTTTTGCTTAAGAAAATCCTCTCTTTCTCTATATGTTGTTTGCAAGGCTAATTCTGTTTCCCTTGATAAAGTTTGATCTATCTTATCCCCAGCGTCACATTCTTTCAGTTTGTTTTCTAGAAGTGAAACATTTTTGAAGCAATCTCCCATGGATTTTTGATTCCATTCTTTCATGAGGGATCTTATCGATCTCAGCTTTTCATGCAAGTTAATGTCTTGACATTGTAGCGATCTCCACTGAATCATCATGCTATTTAAGAATTCTTCTTTTCTCCACCAGTGGTTGAATGGCTTGAAGGGTCTTGGGCCCCAATTCTAAGGGTTTGATTTTAGTAGAATCGCTTGGTGGTCTGAGGATTTCCTCCCTAGACCTTGTAAGTTCCAGTTGCTTTCCAAATTTAACCATACACTATTCAATAGCGTCCTATCCAGTCTGCTGCTTTTACCTTGTGGCCCAAACCATGTGTAGGTAAAATTTGAGGAAGGCACATCCCATAAACCATTATCTATAATGAATGCTTTGAAGCTATTAGTGTCAATTCTTCTATACACACAGTTTGTTCGCTCCGATTCATCTGTTATACTATTGAAGTCTCCCATTAAGCAAAACGCTTCATCTTTGTGTGAATGCATAATGTTACTTAATTGGAGCGATAGATTTTCCTTGCCATGGAGATTGTTAGGACTGTAAACATTTATACAATTAATTGAACCTAGAACGTGCATTAAATTACCTCTAATCCATACCCATGACCGGCTGTGTTGATAAGTAATCACCTTGAAAAGATTGGTATTCCAGGAAGTTACAATACCACCTGATAGACCTCTTGAAGGTAAAGTTATCCATGAGTGATCCTGGATAGACCATAAGAAATCTTTTACATTATCTTCTAGTGTGTCGCTTTTCATCTCTTGTATCAACAAAATAGTTGGACTTTGAGTTCGCAGCCAACTTTGAAGGTTTCTTCTCGCTGTGATGTTGTTAATACCTCTGATGTTCCAACTTAGTATTGTGAACGAGTTCATTGACATGCTTTAGACGTTCGACTGTGTTCCACTACTTCTTGATCCTTAGTTGTCCGCCTTTGTATTTCTTTCAACGCTTCTTCTTTTCCTTGAATAGGGATGAGTCCCATCAAAATTCATGTCTCAAGTACTTCAGCAGCCAAGTCTTTGTTAACCAGTACTTGATTACACAAATCTAATGGTTCAGAGTATTGCTTTTTGGTATTTTTTGTCTTTTTGCCTCCGAATTTCAGGAAGGAAAATTTCTTTTGGTATTTCCGTGGTAAGATTGGAGATTTTGGTTGACATTCCTGCCTCCATCGAATCTGTATCCGCTTCAGAGTAGTTTGATTCTAGGGAAGCTTTTGAGGATAGTCTGTCTAACAATGGAGAGTTGAAACCTTCCTCTTTGAAGATTCCGTATTTGCATCTCTTATTTTCCATGCATCTTGATCCCCTTCTGGTTGAGTTGTTGGTGAAGTGACATTTTTGTTTAATGTTGGAGATTCGTTGACTTTGTGAGTTTTCTCCGATTCACTATCATGTATCTCTAGCTCACTAACTCCCTGGTTACCAGAATTTTGACACTTTTCTAAATAAACTGACATTAGTTCCTCATCATCTGAGAAGCTCACGTATGGTTCCTCATGTTTCCTATGCTTCATATCTTCTCTGTTCAATGAATCTGGCGTGGGAATCGAGTCTATTTCTTTAATTTTTATCCAGTGACCGACTCCCTCCACTATTACTTTCATGATTTCCTCAATTTTTTCCACCTTACTAGTAGATATACATAGCTTTAGGTTTTGAAACATACCATTCTGTAACGGTTTCATGTGGTCCGTTAACAAATAACCCCAGTCTCCAATTATGTTGCTCCATGTAGCTTTGTTCCAAGCTAGGATTGGTAGTCCATCGCA
Organism: Kitagawia praeruptora; assembly: GCA_037693485.1. NCBI lineage: Eukaryota > Viridiplantae > Streptophyta > Magnoliopsida > Apiales > Apiaceae > Kitagawia > Kitagawia praeruptora. The sequence goes on from CM075345.1 coordinate 63,313,928, forward strand.
CCATATCCAAGTGGTACGTGGTACCACTAAATCCAGAGATGATACCTTCTTGATTTCTGTGAAAATACTTAGAAGCTCTATCTTATAATCATCAATAGCATCCCTTTTCTCCGACATCGTTAGTAGGAATTTCCTGTGCGATAGGCCCCTCACTGATATATCATGTAAGCCTAGACATATTAGCTTTTCCTGTAGAGAGTCTGCCCAATCCCAATCCCATTCTGCTATGATTCCAATCCAAATTCTACCAATTTCTTCTTTTAAATCTGGATTGGTAGTTGCTATTAGAGTACGGAATCCTGGTTGTTGGACTGTCTTTTCCTGTGTCCCTTTCTCTCTGTTTCCTGTTGATTCCTTCTTGCTTTTTGAGAAATTATTCTCTTTCATTTATGTAATCTTAGCAGTAGCCTGGCTCTTTTCTCCTCCAGTAGTTGATGATTGATCCCTCCTTGAGAGATTAATACGGAGTACCTTTCCCCCAAATTTTATACCATCGAAGATTCGAATCAGTTGTTTCGCTTTATTGACGTATTTGACTATTATAAAGCCTATCCTGTAATTATTCCTGTCTCTTCATTTTGGGAGGATGATGTCTGAGATCCCGTTCCCCACGTCGAACAGATTCCATATCTCTGTCGCCTTAGCTTGGTCTGGCAAATTGTGAATCATTACGGATATTGATTTGGGCTTTTGTTTTATATGTCCTTCGTCTTGAGTCTTAGTCTGTAAGCTACCTCTCTTCACGACCTCCGCGTAGGATGGATAGTTGTCCATTTTACCCCATGGGTTCTCAATTGGAGTTGCTTTGACTCTTCCTGAGCAATCTTTTCGTTGCATCTGGTACCATTGATCCTCACTGAGATCTCCCTTTTCGCTTCCATATGGATTTCTTTCGGGTAGTGGATTTTGAAATTTGAATTTTGAAAATGGTTGTTACTCTTCTCTCTCTCTCTCATTCTTTTACTTTTCGTTATAAAAATGACCTTGAATGAATACTATAATATATGATAATGTTTTCCGAGTACGAACTCGACGAAAATTTTTAAATGTCAATTGTTAGAGATGCTCTAATTGAACATCTAGAAATTGCAAGCCTATCGAAGAGAGTAGGACTGAGGAAAAAATTTAGAAAATCCGATATCCGTTCGAAATATTTGCATTCGTATTCGAGAAAAAACGGATATTATTCATATCCGTAACAAAGCGGATATATATATATATATATATATATATATTTCGGATTCGAATATTTTCGGATACGAATATGCCTATATCCATATTCGTATCCGTATTCGTCAGATGTAGATACGGATAATATCCGCTTTGTTACGGATACAGATAATATCCGTTTTTTCTCGGATATGAATGCAGATATTTCGAACGGATATCGAATTTTTCGAATTTTTTCCCGGCCCTACATTTTGGTTAAACAAAAAAAAAGCAAAACTATTAGATATAAGCCAAACAATTAGCTAGCTAATGTAATCGTCTTTAAAAAAATCGAATTCTTAACAAAAATAATTAACCTTGAAAAAATGTCCAAATTTTACTATAATAGATGATAATTTTTTTCCGAGTACGAACTCGAAAATTTTTAAATGTCAATCGTAATCAATGAACAAATCAATGGATAAGGTAAAGAGGTTAAAAAACAAAGCAACATGAAAGAAGATAAGATAACAAACACATACTGGACGATGGAGAATGCAAGTGCTTAAATGTATTTCAAAGTTCATAGTATATTGTTCATGTTTTAATCCCCCATATTTCAACCCTAATGTCTGATCACCATAAAAGTTAACATTGTCAAATTCTCCTTTTCTCCCACCACTTTTCTGAATTATTGGTACTCAAGAATAAGACTAAGAATGTAATTTGATCCTAGTCTATTTTTGAAAGATTTTTTGAATTTGATTAATTTTTAAAGTTCGAGAAGATCAAGTAATTTAAAAAATATGCATTGTAATCAAATTTAAAGTACATAACTGTTATTACCAAAGTTAGTCGAACTATGCTCAAATGAACTTTCCAATAACCTTTGCATGTGTAACCAAACGGGGTGTACACGGGTTGATAAAACCGACCTATCCGATCCAAACCGATACTATTTCACTTGATCCAAATCGATTTTTTTTAAACCGATATATAATTGGATTGAAAAAACGTTAACCCGATTTAAATGGGTTGGGTACGAGTTTTAATTTTTTTTACCCGAACCGACCCAACCCGATTAAAAATAAATTAATTTAATAAAATATTTTTTATATCCATGATTCATTATTACATTGGCCCATTTACATTAACCCTTCAGTTAAAATACAAATTTGAATGTACTGTATGTTCAATACTTTAATCTATTGCATCCGTTTATTTTTGTTAAGACTTGCAAATGTTTATTTTAGTTTAGCTAGAGGCTTACAATGTTTTATTACACAGTTACTAAGTTCGTAGAGGGTGACTCATCTAGGAAAATTGTTGAAATAATTTTCTGTTCAGCACTATTGGTTTGTTTAGCAGCAGTATTGACTTGTTTACCGGTACTATTGACATTGTTTATTCCATAGACTCATCAAAGCAGCATACCACCAAGCGTTGGAAATGAAACAAATAAAAGGAGGTTAGTGGAAAGCTACATGCAACAACAAAAAATGGAAATTACCGAAAAGAAGAATGACGTTGATCGGTACTTAATTGATGAACACCTATTTGAGAGGGATGACGGTAATATTTTGCTGCTTTTCAATGCTTTAAGTAATATTTTATGCAGGTTTTTTATATTTATTCATAACTCGTCCAAACCGAACCAAACCAATCCAAACCGATTGGATTGGATTGAATTGGATTATGAATTTAATTTTAATGGATTGGGTTGAAAATTTTTCAAACCGATTAAATTGGGTTGGATCATAAAATTCTTTCAACCCGCCCAACCCGAACTGTATATACCCCAATTACCAAATATGTGACTAACAAAATTACATAATAATTCGAAGTAATATCTTTTTCGTATATTTATACTCTATTTATTATCATAAAATCTAAACTAAGACTTTAATAGTTTGACACACAAGTCAAGAGATTTTTCTATCCCAATTTACTGTACAAAGTAGAAAACTAATGCTATCTTTTTCTTTTCAAAATTAACTAGACGACTACTAAATACTAATGCAGTAATGCAATTATTAAGATTGTTTGACAAATAATATAATCGCTGGACGATACATGTAAATCTCTGAACCAGTAACTTTCTATATACAAGCCTCATTCGTCCACATACTTGTCCAGATTTGCTATCATGTTTCTAGTTTTCTAGTGCAATTATTTTAAAATAATTTATGTATTGAGAGGGCTGTATGTTCAGCTTTGCAATCTCCTTTTGTTAAAAATAAATATTTTAATCATCTCTTCCTATTTTCTTTTTAAATGTTTTTTCTTAGTTTTATTAGATTGTTCAAATCAAGTATTTTACTATAAAATAAGAATAGCTAGCTACTTAAGTTATAAAAAATTATGTACAAAAAATAAAATATGATATTCAAGTTGTAAATGGATAAACAAATAAATTAATTTAAATTGCAGTAATAAATAAAATTTTCCTGAAATAATTAAGTTAATATAACCATGTGCTAAAATTAAAATTTAATTATATAAATTTCAAAAATATTGTCAGTATTATTGTTCAGAAAATTTTCATAATTTATCTATCAAACAACATCATTCATTCCGTGTTCAGATTTAATATTCATTCAGAAAATATTGTCCAGATTTAAAAAATGATCCCTAAATGATCCAAGTTTAGGAAAGCAATGGGCTTTTGGGGAACATATCACAAAGGCGTATGGGACAGCCCATCTATATGTTACTCATCGACTTAAGTAAATTTGACAGTAAACAAAATACTAAAATATACTACTAATCAGTTTTTCATGGACCGGAGCTGGAGCTGGAGCTTGACCTGGACCTGGACCGGATTATTTGCTGACTCATTTGCTGACTTATCATAAATATATGATCAGATAAGATATTTTACCGCTTAAAATACAAACTTGATAAAATTACTAGCATTAAACATAATAAAATTAGTTATTTGTTAATTTGAGCACAAGAGTGTAGCATATTCCCTCCGTCCCAAAATAAATGTCCCTTTTGAAAAATGAATTTGTCCCATTATACATGTTCCTTCTCTTTTTTCAATACAAATTTAAGGTGATTTTCCAAAATTATCTCTACATTTATTGTATCTAAAATTTGACTTTTTTCAAACTTAACACTATTCTCATTTTCCAATGTATTAATTAAAGGTATTAGTTGGAAAAAATTATCCAACTAACCTTTACCTTAATATGTGTGTTTTTTTAGAAAAAGGACGTATATTTTGGGACAGAAGGAGTATTTTGTAAGAAAACGTAAATTACATTAAATTTCTGATATTGCATCAAATTTTGTGTAATTTTAATATTGCAAAATTTAGTTTAAGTTGAATTGGATTTTATTTTGCAAAAACTAGGTTTTAAGTTGAATTGGATTTTATTTTGCACTAAAATAAAGAATTTATTCAATTCTGAATTGGAGCTGGAAAAGGTAAAACTCTTGTTGTATCTTCTTTGGTTTAAGCGGAACAACCTTCACTTTATTTATTGCCACTCATGTGTAATGATTGAGCCTTGCGACATGGGTTGTAAAACTGCACCTAAATGATTTCAAAGTAAAGCAACTTGCCAGATTAGTGAATACTCCCTCCGTCTCATAATATATTTCCTATTTTTAAAAATACGTTTGCCAATGCACATTTTTGATCGTTAATATTTTGAATTTCGTATTAGTACTAAATATAAAAACTTCACTGTATTAAAGTACTCATAAATACGAATCCAACAAGATCACTCATAACTATATTTTATCTTATAAATTATGCGTAAATTAATAATCAACCGCTTATAATGAACAGTATGCCAAGTCAATATAGTAAACACAATAAGAGATAGAGGGAGTAGCAATCCATCGTTCAATATATTATCAACTGGTAATGATTTTGTTAGATTATTTTTACAATAATAATAATTCATGGGTTTATAAATTAAAAGTAATTATACTAAATACTTATTTTAAATTTGGATTAATTAATTGGTCTAAAATAAAGGGTTATTATAAATTTGGATTAATTGATTGGTCTAAAATAAAGGGTTCAATTAAATCTTATTCGCTATTAGTTTTGTAATATTTAATACCCAATAATAATACATGGTTGATTCAAATGAGAATCACTATCTAAAAGAGAATCGGAGAATCATTGGATCCTACTGTAGAACCTATTTTGTTTCGTAATAAAAAATTAAAAATATTGTATCATGCTGTTGAATTTCAAAGTTATGCACATGAAATTAAAATTTCTACAATTGAACTTGCTTCTTTTTCAAAGTTTTGCACATGACATTAAAAGTTTTACAATCGAACTTATTTTTTCTACAAAGTTCTACGAGTGAACTTACTTTTTTCAATAAATATTCTGTTGTTGAACTTAAAGTTCCGCTGTTGAACTTAAAGTTCCGCTACTTAACTTATTAGAATTCTCAGGTTCTCAGTTTAAAAGTTCTACAACCGAACTTGCTTTTTCTACAAAGTTCTACGACTGAATTTACCTTTTTCAACAAATATTCTGTTGCTGAACTTAAAGTTCCGCTACTGAACTTATTAGAGTTCTCAGGTTCTCAGTTTAGTGTGGTTCTTCATAGAGCGTGACCCTATATATATATATATATATATATATATATCTTGCTCCATTGAGAACCCTCTTATTATGAGAACTATGAGAACCCACGTCATGATGATGACATAAATATAATTTTTTTAAATTTTTTTTTGTTTGAAAAAAAAATCCGGGAAAAAAATTCTGGCATCATGCTGAAGTCATACTGGTGATTTTTTTTACAAAATATGGTGATTTTTGTTGAATTCTGATGATTTTTTTACAAAATCTAGTGATTTTTTATAGCGTTTTTTTTCTTTTTTCTCCTAAATATATACGGTTTATTCGTCGTTCCGAATATTTCTAAAACGTTGAACCCCAAAGGTTAACCGTTGAAATCCCGAGGGAATACAGATAAAATTAAAAATTGAATTCGGCGACCTGATTTTTAAACTCTAACGCGTTTAAAAATTAGGATAAGTTAGGGTTTAGGGTTGTTCTAAACCCTAAGTTCGTATACGGTTTATTCGTTGTTCCGAATATTTCTAAACCCAAAATGGAATTGTTGAACCTCAAAGGTTAAGCGTTGAAACGACGAGGGAATACAAGTAAAATTTAAAATTTTTAATTAAAAAATTGAATCCGGCGGCCAAATTTTTAAACGCTAACGCGTTTAAAAATCAGGATAAGTTAGGGTTTATGGTCTAGGGTTTAGGGCCCTAAACCCTAAGTTCGCATACAGTTTATTCGTCGTTCCAAATATTTTTAAAACCCAAAAATGAAAATGTTGAACCCCAAAGGTTAATTATTGAACCCCTAAGGTTAATAAATTTATTGTGGTATAAATTATTAATGGATGTAGTATAATATACAGACCACCTATTATAGTGATCTTATTATATTGTGTGGTAGAATTTATATAAATTATGTAATAATATTCATACTAAGTAGAAGAAATTGGTAGTTTTTGAATAGGTTTCGCGTTTTGTTAGATATAAAAAAATCACCAAATTTTGTAAAAAATCACCAGAATTCAACAAAAAATACAAGATTTCATAAAAAATCACAAGAATTCAACAAAAATCACCAGGTTTTGTAAAACAATCACCAGTATAACGCCAGCAAGGCGTCAGAATCCCCCCCCCCAGATTTGGGGTGGGGTTAGTGTGTGAGGGTGTAGGTTATTAGTGTGGGTGCCCCTAGCGGGGCCATTAGATTAGATTAAAATGAGGGGATGAGATTAGATCTTATATCTCACCAAAATAAGAGGTTCTCATTTGAGCAAAAATCTATATATATATATATATATATATATATTGCCTATATGAGTAAGGGTCTAGGGAAAACCTCGTTTATTGGAAAACTTAGAAAACTAAATCGAAATATAGCATATATGGTATGCAAACTAATCGTTGGGAGATAAAAAAAATGTAGTGAAATTAAATTTAAAAAAATATCACCGATTGACAGGAAAAATCAAATTAAAAATGGAGGGGATTAGGTGTGATTCTGTGTGTGAGGGTGTATTTGATTATTGTGTGGGTGCCCCTAGCGGGGCCATTGATCTTAATACATCTAATGGCTAGGATTAGTACCTTAGTTTTCTTCAAAAAATAAGTTCTCTTTTAAGCACTTGCCTATATATATATATATAATATATATATATATATATATATATATATATATATATATATATATATATATATATATATATATATATATATAGGGTCTTACTCAAATAGAAACTAAATTAAAATAAAAACTAAACCCTAATCTAATATTTAAAGCTAATCTAATGACCAAACTAGGGGGACCCCAATACAAAAAGTTTATAATATTCTAGGCTCCATTCTGTAAAAAAAAAAAAATTACTGTTTACTGCTGACGTGGCAGTGACGTCAGCGTGAACAATATTTTTTATTTTTATTTTTTTTTTGCTGGATGGAGCCAATAATTTTAAATACTTTTTGTGAATGTGCCCCTGGCGAGGCCATTAGAATAAATGAAATATAATTTATTTAGTGTTGGTTTCTAGTTTCTATTTTAAGGGAGGTTTCTATTTGATCACTAGCCTATATATATATACATACATACGTATGTTAGTAACTTTACAAAGATGTTTACCTTTTATTTTATTTTATTTTATTTTATTTTTTGATTTTTTTGTTACGTCTATACTTTTAATAAGCAATACTAGTCAATTGATTAAATTTCATTTTTTAAAAAGAAAAAAAAAACAGTGTCATATTTGACGACTTTTGGTGTTTTTTAAACTTCTTAATGTAAATACATATTGTGCCATGTTATATGGATTTTAGTGCCTATAAAGGGTGTACCATAATTTGTTTTGGCTTTTGGACTACTTCTTGGTGTTTGTGATCTCTCGTCAGTTGACAAATCTGTTTGTCATTTTAGATTACTTTTTTATTTGTTTTTATGATTTTTATGAGAACTCGGCCTTTTATATGTATAGCCAAAGGGGCATAAAACTGTTCAATTTTATTAAGTACACTACATATAATAAATGTTTAAAGTTTATTCGTTTAATGGTTCATTGGCATGAATATAAATATATATACAAGTTTTTATAAAGTTATATAAATTTATATTTGAAAATGTAAATAACTTATGTATACTTAATAAATTTGTACATAAAAATATATTATATAATAAAATTATATTTAAAATTTTATATAATGTACACGAAATGTCGAAATTCGAAATTATATAAACACGATTTATAAATAATCATCATATATTATTCAATACCAGACAAACAAACATATAATTAAATTAAAACAAAAAAGGATTTGAACTCAAAACCCCTTCGCAAACCGAGCCTCGCTAAATCAAGTCTAAAATACTAAGTTATGTAACCAGCTCTTCATTAACTGAAGGTCATAGGCCATCTACAAAAATAATCAAAATTCAACAAACACATAAAATAAATCAAATCACGGTTTCTGTCATCCAAGCTACGATAGTTGAGTAGATTATTTGTTATGTTACATATCTGCTTATATAGTTGATGCATGTATACAGTCTTTTTTGAAAGATAATCTAACCGTCTATTGTAATTGTGAGGAATAGAGTTAAATACAATTTGCATCCCTACCTTCTCGACAAATGCGTTTTGATATTCACACTTTCATAAAAACAATATGCAAAACACGGATCAGATTCCATTCCATCCACCTTTTTCCATTAAACTACACCGTTAACGTCAAATAATTAAGGGAACGTATTTAAGGAATCGACCCTAATTATGATTCCATACAAACCAAACAAACAAATCAATAAACTTATATCATAAAATTTGATCCCGGCTACTAAAAAACTAAACTCTCATAAGAATAGAGAACAAAATCGAAATATATGGGTTAAAAAAAATACTAAAGGGTACAAAGATTCTCGATAAAGAGAGATAATTATTAAAAAATTAACAAAATTTACATAAAATAATAAAACGAGAGCTTATCATCAATCAAAAAAGCTGCTGACAGTTCCAACTAGAAGAAAAAAATTAAGGTTTCTGGTGAGAGAGATGAATGAGTTGCTTAACAATAACTAACTTGATCGATAAATAAAAAATATTTTTTTAAATAAACATCGTCTTTTATAAAAAAAATATGTAATAATTTAGGTTTAATAATATTAATATAATTTGTAGAAATCAAGGTGTACATACTTTTGTGTTTAAATTTTTATATTAATAAAAATTAACTAAAATTTATATATTAAAAGTATCAAAAATTATCATTCGGTGCATTCGGTGCGTAGCACGGTTGAAACGCTAGTAAATATTAATATATAAGTATAATATATAAAATTATACTAATATTTAAATTATAGAATAAAGCTTCTGCAGGTTATAGGTTTGTCAACGGGTCGGATTCAGATCGGATTATGCTAAATCCATATCTGAATCCATTAAAATTTTTCGGGTTCGGACCGGATAGGATTAGGTGTCGGATATTTATTAGTCCGATCCATACCCGATCCGTTCGGGTTTTCGGATCGGAGGTTCGACCAATTTAATTTTTTTTAAAGGAAAAAACATGCAAAATTATAAAACTAACATATCCAGAGTTAAAATTGCATAAAGCAGCTCATAACAAGTTCAAAGTACATTGTACATCAATACTGAATTACATCAACTAGCAGTAAACAAAATAACAAAGTCTGAAGCTCTTGAATTTTTAAAATTCAAAGTAGGTAAAATCAAATTCAGGTCATAAAAAATATATCTATATAGTATAGATATAAATAATATATAATATAACAAATATAAAAAAAAAATTGGTAACTCGAATAACTTGTAGAAGGTGGGGTTGAATACAAGTTATATAATCGTGTCTGATTTTTGCTTGATTAGATAAACAAGAATAAACAAATGAATCAAACTGTTTGTATTAATAAGATCAAATACAAACTCTACCAAAGGTGTACAAATACCTTTAGCAGCTGTTGACAAAATAAATCTCTCTCTGTTTGTTTCGAACTCTCGAATACAAACCTTATACAGAGCTACGCATACAAAACTCACAACTCGAACTCACGTACACTTTTTACAATGATATAAAGAGAGTATTTATAATGCTACCTATCAACTAATCACAGAAAGATAATCTATACATGACAATGTTCTGCCGTCCAGTTGATAGTTTCCATCAATAGAAAATTTTTTCCTTCATAAAATCTTCTTGCTTGTTCCTCAAACAAAGATCCTGTTTTATAGCACTTGCCAGTTTCTGTAGCATCCATAATGACATCATCAGTAACACGACTGATATCAGGATTCCTTCTTGCATCAGGATCTGACCATTCCATCAGTACTTGATCAGTATTTGACTTGACATATCAGGATTCAATCTCAATTCCTGACATGTAGTACTCGATGCACTGTTCATTCCTGACTTAAATTCTACAGATCACTGTCTAACACATATCTCCTATACAAAGTGCTAAATCCTTTATAAGATCAGGATATACAAGAAGTATAAGTAAAATTCTATTCTTAACATCACAACTCATGAATTATTCCTAACAATATCCCCTATTTACGCTTTAAAACCAGAAGCATAAATCTGAGTTGTTGATGTCAAAACATATAACAATACAATCAGAATAGAATTTACGAATTCAAAAATCATGAAGTTAAGTACCTCCCTCTTCAGATATAGACATAGTATCCAGTACTTGGAAGAAAGAATTCAACTATTTGATGCTTCTTTTCCTTTACCACTTCCCTGATAAGATTCACCTCTGTCAGCCTTAGTTCTTCTTTTATCTCTCCCAGTCTGTTTATCTCCTCGCCCCAGTCTGTTGCCTTTGAACTGTTTTTATCTCCCCCTTTTTGACATCAGCAACATTAATTCCAAGAGATTCAGTAACAGAACAAATGAGATTCATCAGAACTGCTTGATTTTCCATAATAGTGACTTGGTTATCTTTAAGTGTTTGAAGTCTTGATTTAATTTCAACTTGAGATTTCTGAATGTCTTGTAAAACGTCATAATTGACTTCAATGTTGGAAGTGTTTGGAATATCTTCAGATTCAAGTCTTGTAGAAGAAGTTGCCTGTGTAGAATGATATTCAAGTAATAAAACTCGATTAGAGTTACAACCATCTTCATCTTTTTGATCTGAAGCTGCAATATGATCATCTTGTCCTTCACCAGTATTCTGTGTACTAACATCTACAAATCCTGACCCCTTAGATTGATCAGATACTGTTGATGTCTCAATTCTGGCTGATATTGGTAGTACAAACAAAGGAACACTAGGATCATTAGGAATATCTTCTGGTATTGGTGGTGTAGAAGTTTGTCTTAGCCTTTCACCTCTTCTGTTGATAATTCCTGCAAGCCTTTCTTTTTGCTTCTGAGCTTTAACTTCTGGCTTTGCATTGTGCTTTGCTAAGTCATTCTTCTCATACATCTTAATAAAAGAATAAGTACCAGCTTCCATGCCAAGATTGTCAGACCAAGATTTAGGAAAAACCTGATCCCAGAAATCAAATTATGGTGGTTTCCTAATTTTCTCTCCCTCACTATGGAGTTGATTATCCATACCCTCATTCTCACTTTGACTATCTAAAGTCAACACTCTTTCTACCTCTCCTTTTGCCTGGTCAGGAGCCAGCCTCTCTGATTGTGGATCAATATCCATCTTTTCAAGTGTATCACTCAAATTTGGATAAGTGCTCTCATGACCTACAGAAAAATAGAGTTTAGAAGAAGTTTTTATACCTGAACTCACATGGAGAGAGGGTTCCTCATTTGGCAAGGGGCTTGAGGTTTTCTCCAAGGAGTGAGCTGCTATAGTCTCTGAACCCTCACAAACATCTTCTTTCCTTCCAGAGACTACAGGCTCCAGTATACCACTTTCAGGTTCTCTACTAGACTCTGATGTCTTCAGTAATACTTCATTAGACACCATAGTTAGTATGTCACCGTCTTTAAGTGTTGTTTGCTGAGACACACCCTCAAGGTAGATAGACTCTGACTGAACAATATTTGTTTGATCTTCAGAAAAATCAATCAAAGTCATTCCTCCCATATCATAGGGTTTCTCACTTACAATTTCAGTCATCACAGAAGACCTTTCAACATCAGCTATCACAGCTCCTGAGTCATCCAACCTCTGACTAGATGGTTCTTGTGTTGTAGTGACTGTGATCTGATCTTTCCTACTATCCACCACTAGTGCAATAGTATCTCCTGTTGACTGCATTCCTCTACCTACTTCCTCCTGTTGTTTACCTTGAGCTGAAGCATCTTCAATAATGACATCCTTGTCAAATAAATATGCATGAAGTGATTGAAGTGCAACATGCTTCGAGAGTCCAAATTTCTTGACTAATTGTCTTCTGACAGATACATAGAAATACATCTTCATTAAGTCAAGTCTTTGATATAGAAGTCCATATTCTTCTGGAAATAAAAGTTTTGGTACTCTTTCAACCAGAAAATCTAGAACAAGCTTGGATAGCTTCACTTTGATAGAAATAACTCCCATAGCCAGTCTGTATGACAATGTAGTTTCCCATAAAGAATCAATATCAAGATCTCTATTGTCAATTGCTGACTTGATTGTAGCTTCATTTGTAGAGACCTGCATGATATTAGTTGGACTAGACTCTGTGTGTGTAGGTGACAAATGAATCTTTCTCCTTATTCTCCTAGTATAGTGAGCAAAAGATTTATCCTGAGAAGACTCAAGAGGTGTAGACACAGAAATGATCTTGGGATGAGATCCTTTTTCAATAGACAAAGTCTTTTGAGAGATAGTATCCAGTAACTGTTTTCCCTTTTTAAGTACTACAGCCTTTTGAGAGACTGCAGCCTGGCTGTGACTAGGTGCTTCATCTCTTTGTCCTAACTTAGAAAGTTGAATTTCAATTCTTCTCTCTCAGCAAGAGATATATTATCATCATCTTAACTAGAACTACTACTACTTGACACAACAAATCTTCTCTTCCTTACAACTGATGTCTTTTGAGAAACACCAGAGGTTGGTTTCTTTGAAAAAATAGGCTGTGGATTAAAACTTTGTTCTTGAATTGTTTCAGAGACTATAATATTTTGGGCTACTTGGGTAGACACAGGTGGGTTCTCCTCCAAATGAGATTCCTGAGCCATTTCACCACAAAAGAAAGAAGAATTGTAGAGAGTAGGAAGATGAGTTTCAAGAATTACCTGAACATGATGTGAATAATGAATTGCAGGTATTTCATCTAGATTCTTTTCATTATCATTCTTTGTAATGTCAGAGAAAATTCTCTTTTGCTGTACATAAGAAGAAACACAATGTTCTCTACCAAATCTAGCTTCAACATCAGGAATAAAATGGTTAATAAACATTTGCATTAATCTATGATAATAAACCATTTTCCTATTTTGATCTCTTGACCCAAGTTTAATACACATCTGACTTAAGATAATGTGACCAATGTTAATTACTCTGTCATAAAGCAAACTATAAGCAATATGTGAAGTAACAGAAATAATTTACTGAAAAGAACTACATTTGCCAGAAAAACATTTAGCAATTTGATCAAAGAAGAAAGACCATTCCTTCCTAAGAAAAGACCTATTTAACTGGCTCATGTTGTCTAGAGATCCACTATAACCTAATGCAGACAACATAGTTCTTACATCATCATCAGATGGTTCACTTGCATAATTATCAATAACAGGTAAGCGAAGTACTGAATTAACAACAGATTCAGTAATGTCATAAGTATCTTGTCCTAAGTGTAGAACAATCTTACCTGATTGACTCTGAGTAGAATCAATTACCTCAGCATTCTCCCAAGCTTGTGAAACAGCAGCTTGATTTATTTCTGGAGATGCTGACAATGCATAATGCAAAGGTCCAATAGCCATAAAATCCATCACAGGATGAAAATCAGCTGATACTCCTTTCTTGTTGGTGATTGCTGCAACATGATTATTCATCATAAAATCAAAGTCACCAAACTTGAAAGCTACTGATTTAGGTAGACTTCTTTGAGCTGCCATTTTTTATCTGAAATGAACTTGAGAAATCTTGAAATTGATTAGCGATTTTGAGAACTTGAATGAATGTTTTTGCTTTAGGAAATACGAATTAGAAGTTAGCAATAAACAATCAGAGTCTCAAAATAAAGATATATTCAAAAATCCTTCAGACCCACTAACCCACGTTGACACGTAGGTTGACAGGTGTTAGTCCCTGAAAAATGCAGTTTACCCACGATTTTTGGAAAATAAAATCCAAAATTGATTTCAATTAAATAAATCAGGGTAAAATCAAAATAAAATCAATACTGATCAGCTTCATTTTCTGATGTGATCTTTTTCACCAAGATAATCACAACTCTGAAAGTGATTAAAAATAATAAAAATAATCATCAATCCTGATGAAATCACTTTCGTTTTTCTGATCACTGTCATCCTGATTCCAAAGATTAAATGGAGTTCCACGTGGCAATTTTAGAATTTAACCTGAAAAGAACATCAATAATCTAAACAAAAAAATCTTGTTAGATTGTCAAAAATATCTTGGAAATATGAAAGAACCAGTCATACGCATAGATGTATACGCCGATACATTGAATATTAAAAATGATTGTTCAGCTTCTCACTCTTTCCTTTATAAACCCTTGATGTCTTTTGCCTTTCTTAACTCCAAAAACACACAAAACCTCTCTGTAAACACAGAGCTTCCACAAAACACAATGACCTTCAACCCAATCTTTCGATTTCTCACAGATGATGAACACCAAAGATTCAATATTCGTCTCTTTGAAGAGATGACTTTTCTCATCATTTTAGACATGGTTGGAGTAGATCCATATAATGTCCAGAACCTTCTCTTAGAACATCCATCTATTGGATACAATCACCATCTAACCTCCTCAAAACTTGAGGATGAAGAATTTGGCCGAGAGTCTGAGGTTGATCTTGATGGTGATGCTATACATTCAAGTCAGCTGCTCTCATTCAAGTCGCCCAGACAAGGAATCCAGGAGTAATCATCAAAATGACTCTTGAGATGCTACTTGTCCTGAAGTAGATCTTTGAAGACTAAGAACAGCAACAACTTTAGACAAGAATAGGATTATCAGTAAAAATTAGACAAAAAGATATTTGTATTTCATTTCCATGTATGTAATGCTTTCAATTAATTAAAATACAATTTCTTATTATCAACTTGTCTGTGATTGTTTATTGACTGATGTGAAAAATAGTATAAACTATCAGTATGAATGAATTAAAATTTGCTTAAATAGACTTAACAAAACTCAGAATTAGATCACTACATAAAATGAACTTCAGGATTTGAAAAAATAGTACACACAAATTTCACAATCCTGATACTGACGATAAAATCCTGATGATGTCAGCATACTGATAGTAATCCTGATCCTGATGTTTATTAACAAGTCTATCATACTGAAATTTATCAAAGTACAATGTTACAGCTTAAGCACTTAACAATCAAATATAGATCCTGACAAGAATATCGAGTCTATAAGCTGAAAACAACATACCTTGCTACTTTTGCAGATGTTAAAGATCTAGAAATTTAACATTCCTAACTCACTTCTAATCTACTGAATGTAGTCTCATCAAGTGGTTTAGTTAGAATATCTGCAAGCTGTTTGTCAGTAGAAACAAAATGAAGTTCCACAGTACCATTCTCAATATGTTCTCTAATAAAATGATACCTGACATCAATGTGCTTAGTCCTTGAATGTTGAACTGGATTTTCTGCAATTTTGATAGCACTAGTATTATCACAAAACATAGGAATATTACTAAGTGTCATACCATAATCCATCAACTGATTTCTTATCCAAAGGAGCTATGCACAACAACTGCCTGCTGCTATGTACTCAGCTTCTGCAGTTGAGGTTGAGACAGATTGTTGCTTCTTGCTTGCCCAAGAAATCAATCTGTATCCCAAGAATTGACATGTACCTGTAGTGCTTTTCCTGCCTATTTTACACCATGCATAATCAGAGTCTGAATAGCCAATTAGGGAGAAGTCAGATTCTCTAGGATACCACAAACCAAGATTTGGAGTTCCTTTGAGATATCTAAAAATTCTCTTCACAGCAATTAAATGAGATTCCTTAGGATCACTTTGGAATCTAGCACATAAACAGGTAGAAAACATTATATCTGGTCTACTTGCAGTTAAATATAACAATGAGCCTATCATGGCTCTATAACTAGTATTATCCACACTCTTTCCCTTAGGATCAGAGTCTAGTTTAGTGGTTGTTGCCATAGGTGTTTTTGCAACTGCACAGTCTTGAAAGTCAAATATTCTTAAAAGATCTTTGATATACTTTGACTGATTAATGAAAATACCAGTCTCGGTCTGTTTGACCTGCAAGCCTAAGAAATAATTTAATTCACCCATCATGCTCATCTGATACTTAGACTGCATAAGCTTGCTAAACTTAGCACACAACTTTTCATTAGTAGAACCAAATATGATATCATCAACATAAACTTGAACTAAAAGCAATTCACCTTTTATCTTTCTAAAGAATAGAGTTTTGTCGATTGTACCTCTTGTGAAGCCATTTTCAAGAAGAAATTTAGACAAAGTCTCAAACCATGCTCTTGGTGCCTGCTTTAGTCCATAGAGTGCCTTGTCAAGTTTGTAGACATGATTTGGAAATTTTGGATCAACAAATCTAGGTGGTTGCTCCACATACACTTCCTCATCAAGATTGCCATTTAGAAAAGCACTCTTTACATCCATCTGGTATACCTTGAATTTTGAATGAGCTGCAAATGCAAGAAACATCCTAATTGCTTCCAATCTTGCTACAAGTGCAAAGGTCTCATCATAATCAATGCCTTCTTCCTGAGAATAACCCTTGGCCACCAGTCTTGCTTTGTTTCTTACAATCATACCAGATTCATCTAGCTTGTTTCTGAAAACCCATTTTGCACCAACAATTGATCTGTCTTTGGGTCTTGGTACTAGTTTCCAGACTTTGTTTCTCTCAAACTCATTTAATTCTTCCTGCATTGCAATTACCCAATCAGGATCCTGTAAGGCTTCTTCAACCTTCTTAGGTTCATTCTTTGAGAGAAAGCAACTATACAAGCATTCATTTTGAATTGATCTTCTAGTTCGAACACCACTATTTGGATCACCAATAATCAAATCTTCAGTATGATCCTTTGTCCATTTTCTAACAGGTGGTAGATTGCATCTGCTAGATTCTCCCCCTAAGTTAGTGGTATCTCTTGTAGAAGAAATCTCTCTGCCTTCAGAAACTCCCCTTTTATCAATAGAATCAATAGATTCCATATTGCTGCTAGTTACTGACCTTTCCTCGGTAGACTCTGAAGGATCAGTTCCTGATGGAGTAGACTCTGAATAGCTAGTCTGCTCCTGATGATCACTGTGTTCTCCTTGATTCATTTGCTCCCCCTCAACAGTAGCATTCCTTTGAGAAGCAATAGAAATTCCTTCTGGAGAGCCTTCATCATCACTGGAGAGTATCTCAGAATCCTTCAGATTTTCAAATTCCAATTTGTCATCGCTTTCATCAGTTTGCAGAATTCTAAATTTCTTATCATCAAATGCAACATGAATTGATTCCATAACAATGTGAGTTCTGAGATTATAAACTTTGAAGGCCTTAGATGCTGAATATCCTAGAAAGATTGCTTCATCCGATTTGGCTTCAAATGTTCCAAGATGTTCTGGATGAACTTTTAGGACATAGCATTTGCATCCAAAGATGTGAAAGTATTTCACACTTGGTTTCTTTCCTTTGATCATCTCATAGGGAGTTTTTCCATGACTATTTACCAAGGTACAATTTTGAGTGAAACATGCAGTGTTAATAGCTTCTGCCCAAAAATAGGTTGGAAGTTTTGCATCTGCAAGCATGGTTCTTGCTGCCTCTATGAGAGTCCTGTTCTTTCTTTCCACTACACCATTTTGCTGAGGTGTACCAGGTGCAGAAAATTGTTGAGTGATTCCATTGTCTGCACAAAAATCCTCCATTGTAGAATTCTTGAATTCTGTACCATTGTCACTCCTAAGTACTTTGACTTTGTACTCAGAGTTATTCTGAATAATCTTGACAAGTTCAATGATTTGCTGAGGAGCTTCATCCTTCTTGTGTAGAAAGAACACCCATGTAAACCTTGTGAAATCATCCACTATCACTAGAGCATATCTTTTCTTGCTGATAGACATAATGTTTACTGGACCAAACAGATCAAGATGTAGCATGTGAAATGGTTCAGTAATTGAATTTTCAGTCTTGCTCTTGAAAGTGGTTCTTCTCTGTTTTCCAAGCTGACAGGCATCACAAAGTCCATCTTGCACAAAATTTGCCTGAGGTAGGCCTCTCACTAAATTGTGCTTAACAAGTTTATTAAGCTTCTTAAAGTTGATATGTGAGAGCTTCTTGTGCCAATTCCAGCTTTCATCACTTGTTGCTTTGCTGTAGAGACATCTAACAATTCCTTTAGATGTATCACTTAAGCTGGCTTCATATATATTACCATGTCTTTGACCAGTTAGAACAATGTCTCCATTTTGCATATTCAAGATTTTTCATCCTTCTCTGTCAAAGATTGATTGATAACCTTTATCACCCAGTTGACTTATGCTTAAAAGAGTATGTTTCAAGCCTTCAACTAGTGCTACATTTTCTATGATGACATTCCCCAAAATAATTGAGCCATATCCCAGAGTTTCTCCTTTGTTGCCATCTCCAAAAGATATTACTGGGTCAGCTTTCCTCTCAAACTTTGTAAGCATGGACTTTTTTCCAGTCATATGTCCAGAGCATCCACTGTCCAAGATAATTGAATGCTTATTTCCTGTGCCCTGCAAACAAAAAGTAACTAGGGTTTTTTAGGACCCAACTTTGATTGGATCCTTTCTTACTAGATTTTGAAACAACAGGCTTTGAAGATTTTGCTTTTACTTTACCTGTTGCAGAGTCAATCTTAGACTCTGATTTCACAAACTGTTTGTGACTAGGAGTTTCAGATTTCAAAGAATAATAGTCATAATACAATTCATGATATTCTCTACACATGTAAATGGAATGAAGTAAACTACCACAATGATAACAAGCTTTCTGTGGTTGGTATTGAATTTTCTAAGTCTTGGGGAATCTGGACTCAGTTTTCCAAGAAGGTTTTTGATTGTAGTCTAGAGCCAAATGATTATGATTTCCACACTTATAGCATTTTTTTCTAGGTGCATCAGGTACATTCTTGTAATTATTCTCTTTGTTAATACCTTCTTTTCCATTCCTATTTCTTTTGATCTTGCTAGACTCTGAAAGACCATCTAATCTCTGTTTCAACAGAGACTTAGACAGAAACCCTATGTTTACATTCTTAGGTTTCTCTAACACTTTCTCATCTGAATTACTATTGTTAATCCTTTTGTGTACAACAGGGGTACCTTTTGAATCAACAAATTTAACATGATTAGGTTCAGAAACAATTTTCTTACCTTCAGATTTAGATGTGCTAGCTTCTACTTTACTATCATCATTGATAATAGCCAATTTTTCTTCTTGTCTAGCCTTATCAAAACCTAAACCATTAACCTTACCACGAATTCCACTTTCAAAGATTTTCAGAGTCTTTTTACCAGAATTGTTAATGGTTTTAATCACATCTCTCTCTTCCTCTAGTTCTTTTCTGACATAGTCATAAGCCTCAAGAATAACACTATAATCATGCTTAGCTTTATCAGAACTTAACTTATATTCTTCCATTTGAATTAACTCAGATTCAAGAAAATTATTTCTATCGACTAATTTATCATTCTTAACCTTAAGTTCATCTCTTTCACAAGTAAGAA
Organism: Kitagawia praeruptora; assembly: GCA_037693485.1. Classification (NCBI taxonomy): domain Eukaryota; kingdom Viridiplantae; phylum Streptophyta; class Magnoliopsida; order Apiales; family Apiaceae; genus Kitagawia; species Kitagawia praeruptora. The sequence continues at coordinate 63,333,969 of CM075345.1, forward strand.
TTCTAAAATTAGTCATAAGATTCTTAAACTCAGCATGGATAGATCTAATTTCATCAGAATTTAAGCTATCAAATGAATCAAGAGAGTGAAGTGATACCTTAACAGAGGATGAAGAAGTTTTCTTTGGAGATCCAGGTTTGTCTGAAACATTTGCCATCAGTGCAATGTTGTCATAATCCAATTCATCTTCAGAATCACTGGAATCAGCCCAATCCTTCTGTGTGACCATAAGTGCATTACCCTTTCCTGAATTCCTAGGCTTCTTACATTCACTAGCAAAGTGTCCAAGCTCGCTGCAGTTAAAGCACTTGATCTTGGCCTTATCAAGCTTGACAATTGTACTTTTGCCTTTGTCACTCTTCTTCTCCTCCTTCTTTTGAAAAGGTCCTTTGCTAAATCTTCTCCTGTTGAATCTTCCTTTCTTGTAAGCTTTAGCAAACATAGCAAAGAGTTCCTGCATCTCTGATTCAGAATCACTGTTGTCAGAGTCTATATCAGTAGTCTCTGACTCAGAATTTTCTTTGCTTTTCTTCTTCCTTAAGTTCTTTACATCAGGCTCTTCATGCTGTTCTTCTGGAAGCTTCTTTGATTCAGATTGAGCAGTAAGTGCCACAGTCTTCATCTTTCCTTCACTCCTGCTCTTCTTCTGCTGCTTGTCAAGTTCATAAGCTCTCAGTTTTCCATACACTGCCTCTAATGATATCTCATCCAGATCATTTGCTTCCTCAATTGCAGATATCTTCTCATTATAGAAATTAGGCAAGGCTTTCATGAACTTAGTATTCATATCCTCCAAGTCATAATATTTACCATGCATGACCATCTCATTGATGAGTTTTGTAAACCTATCAAAGGTGTCAGTAAGTGACTCACCAGACTTGTATTCAAAGTACTCATACTGTTGTATAAGTAGTGTCCTCATGTTCTTCCTAACAGGCTTAGTTCCTTCACAGTGAACCTTAAATTGTCCCATATATCCTTAGCAGTTTTACAAGAGAGAACATAGTTAGTGAGAACAGAATCAAGACTGTTGAATAATATGTTTCTCACTTTAGCATCTTTAAGAACATTCTCCATGTCCTTATCTGACCACTCATATTTTGGCTTCTCTACTGTATGTTCTGGAACAACTTGACCATCAACAGTTGCTTGTCCAACAACCTTTGTTGGAATAAAAGGTCCAACTCCGATTCTGTCAAGATAATCAGGATCTGTTGCTTCCAGATGATGCAACATCTTTACTTCCCATAGAGTATATTCGTTTATTTTGAGCATAGGAATCTTAGTATTCCCATCCTTGTAACCAGACATGATTACAGATCTTTATGATTATTCGAAATCAACCTGCTCTGATACCAATTGTTAACTCGAATAACTTGTAGAAGGGGGGGTTGAATACAAGTTATATAATCGTGTCTGATTTTTGCTTGATTAGATAAACAAGAATAAATGAATGAATCAAACTGTTTGTATTAATAAGATCAAATACAAACTCTACCAAAGGTGTACAAATACCTTTAGCAGCTGCTGACAAAATAAATCTCTCTCTGTTTGTTTCGAACTCTCGAATACAAACCTTATACAGAGCTACGCATACAAAACTCACAACTCGAACTCAAGTACACTTTTTACAATGATATAAAGAGAGTATTTATAATGCTACCTATCAACTAATCACAGAAAGATAATCTATACATGACAATGTTCTGTTGTCCAGTTGATAGTTTCCATCAATAGAAAATTCTTTCCTTCATAAAATCTTCTTGCTTGTTCCTCAAACAAAGATCCTGTTTTATAGCACTTGCCAGTTTCTGTAGCATCCATAATGACATCATCAGTAACACGACTGATATCAGGATTCCTTCTTGCATCAGGATCTGACCATTCCATCAGTACTTGATCAGTATTTGACTTGACATATCAGGATTCAATCTCAGTTCCTGACATGTAGTACTCGATGCACTGTTCATTCCTGACTTAAATTCTACAAATTACTGTCTAACACATATCTCCTATACAAAGTGCTAAATCCTTTATAAGATCAGGATATACAAGAAGTATAAGTAAAATTCTATTCTTAACATCACAAATCATGAATTATTCCTAACATATTTGATATATAAATATATTCGGACCGTTAACGGATCGGATCATGCTAAATCCATACCCGCTCCTTATCGAATCGGATCCTTATCTGATCGGATATTTTTTTGAAGGATTCATACCCACTAATTTTGGATCGGATCGAATCGGATCGGATCGGATTCTTGATCCATTGACAGGCCTACGTGCAGGGACCTCTTTTCCTGAGGCAATTAAAAAGAACGATGATGTTTCAATAATTTTCCTTTTTATAGTGACTAGCTTAAAATCCGTGCGATGCACTAAATTTTTTTAATATTATATTAAACTTTTTATTAATTTTTTTAAATACGAATTTTGGAGGCTTAAATATTTAAATGAGATGATGATCATAATTATATAAATGTTATCCGTGATAGTTCTAGAAAAGGTATGATTTTAGTTAAAAAAAAATATAGAAAATATGATAGGTTTTAGTTGAAAAGGTAATAAGTTATTTATTAGTAATTATAAAATTATTATTTTGTTTTATTAAATAGAACGTCCACGATATAATTGGAAAAAGAGGATTTAGTTAGAGAAAATTAAAATAGTAATATATTTTAGGTGATAAAGCTAATTAATTAGTTTATAGTAATTATAATTTAATTATGTTATTTTACAAAATAAAATTGCTCGTAATGTTTTTAGAAAAGGGGTAATTAATGTTGCCCGTTATATTTCTAAAGAGGAATTTTAGTTAGATAATATAGGAAAAAGATGATACGTTTTAGCTAAAAAGGATCATCGGTTAATATTAGTATTATAATATTATTATTTAATTTTATTAAATAGAACCGTCCGTGATATAATTGGAAAAAGAGAGATTTTAGTTTGATAAAATAGAAAAAGATAACGTGAAAATTAAAAGGTTACATAAAAGGTAATTGATTAGTTTATAGTAATTATAATTTAATTGTTATTTTACTAAATAAAATTGCTAGTAGTATTTTTAGAAGATGAGAAATTAATGTTACCCATGATAATTCTAAAAAGGGAATTTAATTAGAAAAAATAAAAAAGATGATACGTTTTTAGCTGAAAAGGTAATCGATTAATTAATAGCATTATAATATTATGATTTTATTTTTATTAAATAGAATCGCCCGTGATATAATTTGAAAAAGCTCTTTAGTTAGAGAAAATAAAAAAAGTAACTTGATTTGGCTGAAAAAGGTAAGCCGTGATATAATTGGGGAAAAAAAAATTTAGTTAGAGAAAATAGAAAAGATAAAAAATTAATTTATTAGTTAACACTTAACAGTAATTATTATTTTTTTAATTAGATTAAATATAAAAGATATTATATTTTACCTGAAAAAGGAAACTGCTTAGTTATTAAAAAAAGGGTAACATGTTTAACCTGAAAAAGGAGATTGATTAGTAAAGTAAAAATTTTAGTTAAATAAAATATAAAAGAAGATTTTTAAAAGGTAACCCGTGGTATAATTGGAAAAAGAGATATTTTAGTTATAGAAAAGAGAAAAGATAATTTGAGTGAAAAAATTATTTAATTAGTTACTAGTAATTATAATATACATTTTAGTTGGATAAAATATAAAATATATTACTATGTTTTACCTGAAAAATAAACTGCTTAGTTATTAAAAAGGAAAGAAAAGGTAACTTGTTTAATCTGTAAAAGGAAATTGATTAGTAAAGCAAAAATTTTAGTTAGATAAAATATAAAAAAAAGATTTTATATGTAATGTAATTAAATAAGGATAAATAAGTAAAATCAATAGGTACCGACCAACCAAATTTTTAAATGTTTTGGCTTTTATATAATAGTATAGATTTTTTATATTAAAAAAATTTAGCTACTTGTTTACACGGAAAGAGATTGGATTGATAAATAACAATGGGTTAGAATAATGAATTCATAGGTATATATCTATTAATTTGCCAAAATTTTAAACGAATTAAGTTGGGTTGAGTTAAAAAAATCCAAACTCATATCAAATTCATTAATTTCGAGTTAAAATAATTTTAATTCAATCTTATTTTGATTTGAAATTAACTGAATTGGATTAACTGAATATGGGATTGATTTCAGTTGGATTGGCCGTTTTCGTCAATCCATCTACACGTTTATAGTGAATTGATGTGTATAAGCAAGCAGGAAATGGAATCCAATGGAAAATCACGCCCACAGTGAAGTAATGTGTATAAGCAGGAAATCGAATCCAACGGAAAATCGACTAACTTTGTCACTACTAAAGAGAGTTGGAGGACTAAAGCTGTTTCCCAGTCCTTTAGGGTCCGTTTGGATTGAGGGTTGAGAAGGGTCGGGTTGGGTCGGGTTCAAATTTAAAAATTCGTTTTTGTGAAAATTTTGAAAAGTAAAATGTTGAGTTTTGATAGTTTATGAAAATATTAACATAATATTACATATTAAATCCAAAATCCAACACTTTACTTTTTAAAATTTTCTCAAAAACAAATTTTTAAATTTGAACCCAACCCAACCCAACCCTTCTTAACCCCCAATCCAAACGGACCCTTAAGGTTTAAGGGGTCCCATTTGGCATTATTTAGTTTAGTTTTATGTTCTTTCTCTACTGCCCTCTCCTGTATTGTACTGTATGTCACTAAGCACTAGAGTATATGCCATTTTGGTACTAGTGTATGGTTAGGTGCAATTTTACATTTCAGGAATAAAAAGAAAATTTGAGAACTCTTTTTTAATGTAAAAATAAGATAAATAAGCAAATTTAGGTAATTTAATTTAAAATTAAATTAACATGCATTTTTTAATATTTTATCACATTTCCCTCCATTTTGTCGCATTTCGTATTATTTCCAGTCTCATTACACATTCTCACTCTCTTTAAAGTTTCAAGAAACTTTCGGATATTCTACTACACGATGTAGAGTTATTTTGCTAAACACAAATTTCTATTGCAAAACGTAATGTTATTCTACTAAATATAGGGGCCGTTTGGGAAATCTTAAAATAAGTTACTTAACACTTATATGAAGTAAGTAACTTATATGAAGTAAGTAATAAATGACTTACAACTTATATTTTCGTGTTTGGATGTTTAACTTATAAGTTGGTAAAATATTTATTAAATTAAATTTAAAAATATTAATTATTTAATATAATAATCCCGGCCAAGGTTCTAGAGAGAACACTCTTAAAAAGAGAACGAGAGAACACATCATCTAACCATTGAATCTATTAGATCTAATGGCCCCGCCAGGGGCACCCAATACAAAAAAGTCTTATAATTCTACCCTCTATCCATTCATAAAAAAAAATCAAAAAACAAATTTCAAAAAAAAAATTCAAAAAACCTGTTATGATGTCACAGTGACATCATCATCATCATTAATTTTTTTTTAAAAAAAAAATTATATTTTTTTCTAATGAATGGATAGAGGGCAGAATTATAAGACTTTTTTGTATTGGGTGCCCTTGGCGGGGCCATTAGATCTAATAGATTCAATGGTTAAATGATGTGTTTTCTCGTTCTCTTTTTAAGGGTGTTCTCTCTAGAGCCTAACCCTAATAATCCCAGTACATGCATATGACATTTATAAATATAAATGTAAAAATATAAAATATTAAACAAGTTAAAAAATCAAGTAATACGAAATAAGTTGGAAAAAAGTACGTCATTACTAACTTATCACTTATCAACTTATTTGGCAAAATAAGTCCATTCTACTTGTGCACACAAACGGTCCGAAATAAGTTGAAACGGACTTATCCTCAGATAAGTCCATTTTTGTCCGTAGACAAACACCCCCATAATAGAACAGTACGCAAAAATGTAGTCTATTTGTTGAACAAGTCTATTTGTTTTTTTAAAAAAATTTTAGAACAACAATTTTTTTTAAAAAAAGTGATGGTTAGAGGCCTAGGCCCTAGAGCAATGAAAAATTATGCAAAACATGATTGCAAAATACAATATATTGCTGCTAAATACGGCAGATCATCGCAAAACAAGTTTAGTTTTTTTTTTTATCTTTTTTACCAATTTAGAATATTTATGAGATATTTAAATATGATAATGCTATGTGCTATGAAAAATGATCAAGAATACGACCGTAAAATGCAACATTTTGCTACATGCCTACAAATATTGACTACGGTTAATCCTTATCAACAAAGACACAAACTTACATATTGTTGGATATTTTGTATTATCAACCCAGAACATGGTATCGGTATGTGTATTGATTATATGCGTGATTTAATTTACAAAACATTAATTTTCAGTTATAAACAATATTTATTTATATGTAATTTTGGTTAAAATTACGTAATAACTATCATTTAATCTCAACTTTCCTCTTCTCATTTGATAACTTTCTTTCACTTTATCAGTAAGGGAAGAATAATATATGATAGCTTCAGATCCGAATACTTATAATTTAATCTTAACTTTCCTCTTCTCATTTGATAATCTTCTTTCATTTTATCAGTAAGGGAAGGATAAGATATGATAACTCCATATCTGAATAGGTGCTTTCTCGCCGTTCTCACATTCGATAGAGATAAATCTGATGATTGGATCCCTGCAAAATAATATTGGAAAGGATTTTGAATCCCAAGACGATCTCTATAAAATAATACTGGATGGGGGTTTGAATCCCACGGCGGGGAGAATAAGAGCGAATTTTGGAAGATAAATATTCAAGCATTAGAGTATCGAAATGTGAAGAATGTGTGAATAGCAGTATGTAGTGAATGTAAGGTAATCCCAAACCTTCTTCGCTTGGTCTATATTTATGCCAAGGAATATGATTTGGGGGTTGGTATCGACAATCATGAGCATTAGATCCTGGGTATGAGGGACACCTATAACCAGTAGATAACCCTCGCCTATCCATGAGTATTTGTGGTGACGTGTGCCGAGATCATGTATCATAGAATTTCCCTATTTGTCGTCATCATGTGGGGTCATAGTCATGACATGTACATGCCATATCTAGTAGTGTAACGTTGTGTTATCTCACGCGTCTTGGGCTTGGACTGCGTGTACTCTGGATTGGGCCCAACCTGGATTAGCATTACACAGGTTTGGTCGTCAATCTGGGATAAGTCCAGTCGGGACTAGTTATAGTTTATCATTTTCCCTCCACTCCCTTATGCGAATTTTTCGGATGGGAGAGTAGAAGCATGGATAGTATAAAATTTTCAACTTTATTTTACCCCCCAATCCAGATTGTTGACAAGGGAAGAAATCTGGATTGAGGTTGCATAGTATTTTTCCACAAGTCTAAAGCCTGAAAGGCTTTGGGTAACTTAGGAAAATTTTGGTTGAATTATGCCCCATAATCCAGATTGTTGAAAAGGTAAGCAATCCGAATTGAGGTTGAATAGTATTTTCCCACAAGTCCATTAGTTGATTTTTTCCCCGGTCCAGATGTTGACAAGGGAAGCAATCTGGATTGAGGTTAAGTAGTAATTTCCAAAAGTCAACTTAGAAAATTTTTTGGTTAAATTTTGCCCCCAGTCTGGATTGTTGATAAAGGAAGCAATCCGGATTGAGATTAAATAGTATTTTTCAAAAGTCCAAAGCCTGAATGGCTTTGAGTAACTTAGAAAAATTTTAGGCGAATTTTGCCCCCCAATCTGGATTGTAGACAACGGAAGCAATCCGGATTGTGGAGTAGTTTCTGTGATAGTATCGGTCCGGGTTGACCGGTGTCCTGGCTAAGGTGGAATTCCAAACGATTGTGGAGTTTCCCTCTCTTAATTTTGAATTTTTGTTACTCCATTTTGTCTTGAAAGCTATGTAACTACTGTCAACAATAATGAGCCTTGTCTCATATCTTTTAAATTTCTGAAATTATTTTTCGACCATTTACTTTTCACCCAATGACTTGTTGCCAGGTGTCTCTTCTACTGTTTCTTTTCCAGGCCTATAAATAGGTTTGGCCTTCCACTTTTTTTACTTTAATTACTAAATTACAATTTCTTAGAATCGTTTTACTTTCTTTCCCATTTCCGAGTTTCTTTCGCCACTATCGGAGTTCACCAGGATTTGGACTGGATCTTTGTTATTGTTTGGAGAGCTTTATCACTGTAAACATTCTCTCCTCTTTCTTCTTTATTCTTCCTTGTATTTTATCTTCTCGCACATGCTCCTTGTGATTTGCCTTAAAACCGTTCGTCTCCTTAAACTCCAGATCCCGAACTGGTGCTTTCTCGCCGTTCCTACACTCGAAAGTGCTGAATCTTGTGATTAGGTCTCTACAAGATAACACCAAAGGGGGGTTTGAGCCCCGCAACACCTCCGGCGTGAGAATAAAAGTGGGTTTTGGAAGGTAAATATTCAAGAACTAGAGTATCAAAATGTGGAGGGTTTGTGCATAGGAGTGTGTAGAGAATGTAAGGTAACCCCTAAACCTTCTTCTCTAGATCTATTTATAGACCAAAGATTAGGATTTGGGGGTTGATACCTGCAATCATGAGCGTTGGATACCTGCAGTAAATAGCCCCCACATATCCAGAAAATAATTGTGATGACGTGGATTGATAAGGACATGATTGTGTTAATCATAGGATTCCTTTATTTATCGTTGTCATTTGAGGCTATAATCATCTACAACGTAGTATTATTCACGCGTCTTGAATCTAAGTTGCTGGTGCTCTAAATTGATCCAACCTGGATTAATATTATTCATGTTTCAACCTGAGCGAAGTCTATCCGGGACTAGTTATAACCTATCAAGATATAAAATTATTTGGACTAGCTTTCTCTCTAAATCTATACTATTATATAAAAGCCGAAACATTAAAAGTTTGGTTGGTCGGTCGGTCGGTACGGTACCTGTTAATTTTACTTATTTACCCTTACTCAATTACATATCTACTAACTAATCAATTTCTTTTTTCTGGAAAATATAATCTTTTCTATTTTTCAAGAACTAAATAATTTCCTTTTTCAGGTAAAATACAATATCTTTTATATTTTATCTAACAAAAGTTTCTCCTTTATGAATCAATTTCCTTTTCCAGGTTAAATATATTACCTTTTTTATTTTTCAATAATTAAATAATTTCCTTTTTCAGGTAAATTAAAATATCTTTTACATTTTATCTAACTAAAATTTCACCTTTTTTAAAACACCACGAGTAATTTTGTTTAATAAATAACATATTTATATTATAATTACTATTTTTTTTAAAAAAAACAAAGGAGTTAATTCAATAATAAAAAGCCATACGGCATCTACAATAATGATCGAGTCGAACAAACAGAAAATTGCAATCGCCTGTCAAGAGACAGTTAAACGATATTTTGAAGATAATGTATTTACAAATACAAGTACCCGCTTCGTGCATCCTCGTTTGATAACTGGTACCCACTTCATCATACCCCAAAGGAGCTATTGTTTGAGCTATCGACCAGAACTGCAATCTCATACAAATTTTCATCACCAAATCAAAAACCCGCGCTCATACTTAAGGAGCGAAAATCAAAGCTCTCACAAAGGAGAGAAACCAAGCCGAAAATACAATCTAACAACCGTATAAAAACAAACTGAAAATACAAAAAACTTCAAAAAAACTTAGATCTGACAAACGGCGGCTAACTCTCGAAATCCTCGCTTGAATCGAAGAAGAAAGAAGGCCGGAAGCTCCGATAATGTAGATCTAGGAAAACAATCCAAAGCAAACCAAATGATAAAAAACCTTACCCCGAAAAGGGAGATTATTAAAGGAGGCAACACAAACAAAATAAAAGAAAGAATTTGGGGCTTTCCACCGGAAAAATCGGTGGAAGCCCCGCCGGTTATGTGCAGAAGACGACGGGAGGGAGAAAGGAGAGAGAGAAAGGAGAGTAACTAATCAGTTACCTTTTTTGGTCAAAACACGTTACCTTTTCTCTTTTTTCTAACTAAAATCTTTCTTTTTCCAATTATATCAAGGACGGTTACCTTTTTCAGCCAAAACACGTTACCTTTTTTCTTTTCTCTTACTAAAACCTCCTTTTTCCAATTATATCATGGGCGTTTCTATTTTATTTTTTTTTGGAAAGCAAAATATATTAATAAAAGGCCAAGCCTTAACATCCAGTCTAGCCCATTACACCAACTTGGGCTTAGACAACCAACCACAAAACCATCAAAACCAAACAGTCCAACCAACTTAACACATAGAGTTCAAGGACTTAATTAAACTGGACTTAAGCATAAAACATAAAATAAAAAAACGGCAGCAGCAGCAACATGTTAAACTGATTGACAGTATCAATCTTCCTGCATCCCCTGCTTCTTTGGGAACTTGAACTGAAGCACCAACACCACTAGAACCAAGCTAATCACCAGCACTCGAACCAATCTCAGCAACCCCCTGAATACCACGCATTGCAGGCAAACCAATCACAATGTGGTCTTGATTACGACCTCCCCCATTAGCCCTGTTAACATCATGCACAATCCAAGCCCCTTCTTCATCATCTGAGTCTTCCCCAAACCCGACATCCATAGTCTTATCCTCATTAAGAATCTCATGTTCTTGCATGTTATTATACTCTTCTTCAGAAAACTCATCAAAGATGGCTGCAGCAGAACCTAGCCCCATATCTGCCCTCCAAAACTCTCTTACACGACCAAAAGATCTACGAAAAACCACAAGCCTGGTCCTGCTCCTAGCCCCTTCCATTGCCAAATATTGAGCCAGCCTATTCTGGCTCTCTTCACAAACTTGAGTTACCAACTTGAGTTTCTTATCTTTCTTCCTTTGTTCTAATTGCTCAATGACCCTTGAGTGGTTTGGGTCTAAAAACCAACGCCAATCCTCTCACTCTTTTAAAGCTTCAGAGTTATCTGTTTCCAGTTCCACCTTGTCAAGCCCTTCGAAAAGGACAGTACGAAGGCCCGCCAATAGACCCCAGAGCTCATTGGCATGAACATTAAGGTCTCTGATAGAGCCTGATATCATCTTGATAATGACACCTTCGTCATCCCTCACCACTATACCTATGCCCGAGTCATTACCATTAGGCAATGGTTCGTTTAGAGTCAAGGCATGCACATTAACCTTCACAAAACCTTCACGAGGGAAGTCCCAGCCTTTTTGCATTGCAAACCTTAGAATAAAGTGAGAAGAGAGTGGAGTAAGAGTGAAAATGTACAGAGACACTAGCAGGCTTAGCGTACATATACACCCTTCCACCTCGAGAACACGCTAGTAATTATGGTTTCTTTTTAACTGCCCAAGGTAGTATTAAGGGATTACTCCAAATAAAATTCTAATTCCCAAAAATATCCTTGCGTCTGTTTAGTTTTCCCCACGATACAATGTAACAAAATCTTCCAGAACACTCTAACAATTGGATTGGACTAATCACCCCTGGGCCTTACTTAAATCCTAGATCAGCCCACTTAACTAAACTAAAACCACTAATCTTGAGATTCTCTTAAGACAGCCCACTTAAGACTAAACTAAATTGCACTATCCTTTATTAACACCATGCAGAGATCATATTACTCCTTTCTTTTCCTTTTTTTGCAAGGTCATCTGCACCACTTAACTCATCTCTATTTACAAACAAAATTCTGAAATTTAAACTACCCACCAACTCATTCCAACGCTCATTCGCCTCTAGCCAATGCTCTTCTTTAAATCCAGCCCTAGCCTTCTGAAATTGTTGCACTAAGATTAAACTATCAGTGCAGATAGCTATTGCTCCATTGTGGAGAGAATTTTCCTTTATGTTGCCAAATAAGAACAAAACTGTATTCCTTTCTTCTTCAAGAGGACACCAAGCCAATGTAGGACCAGAGAAGATTAGATTCCCCTCAGTATCCTTGAGAAATCCACCAATTCCCCCACAAATAGCACCATTAAGTTTTTGCCAAGCTCCATCTGTAAACCCAATAAGGTCAGTATTCCACCAGATATAATCCTCCCTAATTATTCTTTTGTTGAATAAAAGAAGGGCCCCTCCAGGATTAATCATCCAAAGCGATTCAAGCTCATCTTTAACCGATCTAGAGGCTAGCAACCATTTAAAAGATCTAATCTTTATAATCAACATCAAGGAATGCTGATTGACCCTCTGATTATTGAAAATTAGATCATTTTTTGCTAGCCATAAAGACCAAAGACAAGCATCTACAGAGACTAACCAACCTGATCTGACTTTATTACTAGCAAAGAAACTTGCAGTTGTCCAGTAGGAAGGGCATAACATATTAGCTTGAGATGAATTTAGCCCCCACCAAGTAGCCATTTCCTTCCACATATTCTTTGCTAGGTCACAGTTCCATAGTAGATGAATTTGGCTCTCACTGAAGGAATTACACCTTTTACAAATAGGATCAATAGAGCTACCTATTCTTCTTGATAAGAATTCTGCAGTTGGGAGTATATGATTGTCCACTTTCCACAAAAAAAATTGGATTTTTGGAGGAACTTTTAGTTTCCAAATCTTCATCCAGTTGCCATTAGGACATGGACTCAAATTTCTAATAAGATGATACCCTTCCTTAGTTGTATAAAAACCTCCATTAGCTCTCCAAACTACTATGTCTGTCCAACTATTAAGAATTATTCCATTTATCACATTATCTATCTCCTCCTCGACCTCTTTCTCCCAAGTCCTAAGATTTCTGTTCCATCTAGCTCTATCCCAGTCTGGATTATTCCAATAAGATATGAAGACTGAGACTACAACTGACTTCCAATTTGAAATCTCAAATAGCCTAGGGAGTTTTTCTACCAATACTCCCAAGTGATGCCATTTATCTTCCCAAAAAAGAGCTTTTTTCCATTTCCTACAATCCAATGAAAGTTATCCTTGGTCAAAAATTCATTCTACAATCCATGCTTATTAACCCTTAGAATTTCATTGCACATAAAGGACAGAAATCTGGTATCCTCAATCTGATTTAAGCCCTTTTCTATTCTGAGATTGTACTTTGATTTTAAAATCCTCCACCAAAGACTATTCCTTTCTGACATCCATCTCCACCACCATTTATATAACAAGGCTGCATTCCTTGTTTCTAGATTGGACAGTCCAAGACCTCCTACTTGTTTAGGATCGCACATATAATCCCAGTTAATCAAGTGCAGCTTCCTTTTACCCAAATTCTCATCTCCTAGTTTCTTCCAGAAGAAATCTCTCCTCCTTTTATATATGATCTTACAAACCCCTTTAGGAACCCTATGCAAACTGAACCAGTAAGTAGGAATGCTGTTCAAAGAGGCCTTGATTAGAACTGATCTACCAGCCATATTCAGTGAGTCACATTTCCACTCTGCCAATTTGTGGTCTACCTTCTTAATTAAAGGATCCTAAAATGCCTTATTCCTTGGATTAACTCCAATTTGGGCCCCCAGATACTAAAGAGGCAACTGACCAACTGAACACCCTAGCAATGATGCCCATTCAGATATTACCAAAGGATCACAGTTCCAAGCATACATGGAACTCTTCTTAAAGTTGATTTTAAGCCCTGAAGATAGCTGAAATACTTGGAGAATTCTTTTTAAATTCTTTAAACCTTCCACAGAAGGCTTAATGAAAATAATGGTGTCATCAGCAAACTGCAAATGAGAGATTAAGACATTTCCAGATCCCAAATTCAATCCAGTTATCAAATTCAATTCCTCTGCTTTTTTTCATCATACAACTAAAAACCTCTCCAACAATGTTAAACAACATTGGTGATAATGGATCCCCTTGCCTTAGTCCTCTTTCAAAATTAAATTCTTTTGAAGGAGAACCATTGACCAGAATTGAACCTTTCATTGACTTGAGAAGACTACCCATCCAACCACACCATGTATCTCCAAATCCTAGCTCTGACATTGTTTCAAGCAGAAAAACCCAATCAACTGAATCAAATGCTTTTTCAAAGTCCAATTTGAGAATTATACCTTCCACCTTCCCTGACTTCAATGAATGCACAATCTCATTAGTTATCAAGATACCTTCTGAGATTTGTCTGCCCTTAATAAACCCTGTTTGGTGGTCACTAATGATTTTGCCCAATACTACTGATAGTATAGAAGCTAATAACTTAGAAAGCACTTTGAGAGAGCAATTGATAAGACTGATAGGTCTATAGTCTGAAAGACCAGATGGATGTTTGACCTTAGGATCCAAAGTTATAAAAGAAGAGTTCATGCCAGGGGGTAGAACCCCTGTATCCGTAAAATTATTGATAAAGTCCACCATTTCCCCCTTCAAGTGTTTCCACAGAAACTTCAATACCCCTGCATTCATACCATCTCGATCTGGAGCTTTTTCTGAATTACAATGAGAAATTGCCAAATCTACCTCTTCTGCTGTAATATTTTTCACCAAAAAATCCACATCTTGGGGATCCAACTTTTTCTACAGAAACCCTTTCACACTAAAAAATACAGGAGCTCCTTCTACTCTTGAAAATTCCTTGGAAATGAGATCTAACAGCTTCCTTGATATCATTAGGTTCTATTAAGATACGCCCCTTCCAAGAAAGATCCTTAATTCTATTTTGAGCTCTCCTCCTTTGGATTGCTTGATGAAAAAATCTAGAATTCCTATCACCCTCTCTTAGCCAATTTATCCTAGATTTTTGTCTAAGTATGCTAATTTTTTTCAAGATAAGTTCTTTCAACTCCATTTTCAGGATTAAAACCTCCTTCTCAGAAAGGTTATTATCCTCTGCTATAGCCAACTTATCTTCCAAGGCTGAAATCCGCAATAGAATATTGCCATTATCAGACTTATTCCAATCCTTAACAACATTTTTAACTAACCTCAAGGAATGTTGGACATTAAGACCAGGAGCCACAGGTTTATCCTTGAAAAATTCTCCAAATGTAACCTCAGATTTCTGTTCTTAAGCCAGGAGTTGAACATTCTGAACGGCTTAGGTCCCCAATTTACCTCTTTTTGGGATAGCTATAAACCCCTATGATCTGAATTTCTTCTAAGTAATACTTTTAAGTGCCACTCACCTTTAACACACCATTCTGAGTTTGAAAAAGCTCTTTCAATCTTGTTTCTCTTGCCTTTAGGGTCAATCCAGGCATATTTGGCACCTTCCATGTGAACTTCTATGAGATTTGAGCTATTGATCCAATCATTAAAGATAGTCATATCTGAATTCCTAACACTGCAATTGACTCTCTCTGATTGTGTCCTCACACTGTTAAAGTCACCTACTGGCGTTTCTATTTAATAAAAACAAAATAATAATATTATAATACTAATAATAACATTAATTTCTCTTTTTCTAAAAACTATGAGCAATTTTATTTAGCAAAATAACATAATTAAATTATAATTATTATAAACTAATCAATTACCTTTTTCACATAAATCATGTCATCTTCACGTTACCTTTTATTTTCTCTAATTAAAATCTCTCTTTTTCGAATTATATCACGGGCGATTTTATTTAATAAAATAAACTAATAACATTATAATATTATTAATTAATCGATAATAATTTCCTTTTTCAGGTAAATTAGAATATCTTTTACATTTTATCTAACTAAAATTTCTCCTTTTTAAAAACAACACGAGTAATTTTGTTTAATAAATAACATAATTATATTATAATTATTATTAACTAATCAGTTACCTTTTTTGGTCAAAACACGTTACCTTTTCTCATTTTTCTAACTAAAATCTTTCTTTTTCCAATTATTTGAAGGACGGTTACATTTTTCAGCCAAAACACGTTATTTTTTCTTTTCTTTTACTAAAACCTCCTTTTTCCAATTATATCACGGGCGTTTCTATTTAATAAAACTAAAATAATAATATTATAATACTAATAATAACATTAATTTCTCTTTTTCTAAAAACTATGAGCAATTTTATTTAGTAAAATAACATAATTAAATTATAATTACTATAAACTAATCAATTACCTTTTTCACATAAATCATGTCATCTTCACGTTACCTTTTATTTTCTCTAATTAAAATCTCTCTTTTTCGAATTACATCACGGGCGATTCTATTTAATAAAATAAACTAATAACATTATAATATTATTAATTAATCGATTACCTTTTTCAGCTAAAACGTATCATCTTTTCTATATTTTCTAACTAAAATCCCTCTTTTAATAGGAATATCACGAACAATATTAATTTCTCCATTTCTAAAAATATTACGGGCAATTGTATTTAGTAAAATAACGTAATTAAATTATAATTACTATAAACTAATCAATTACCTTTTTTCACCTAGAACATATTAACTTTTTAATTTTCTCTAACTAAATCCTCTATTTTTCTAATCATATTTCGGGCTTTATATTTAATAAAATGAAGTATTAATTTTATAATTACAGATAATTAATCGATTACCTTTTTCAACTAAAACCTATCAATTTTTCTACATTTTCAAACTAAAATCCTTTATTTTCTAGAAATATCACGGATGACATTTATATAATTATTATCAAATTAATTTAAATTAATGATTTTTTTATATAATATTAAAAAAATTCATGAATCGCACGGGTTTTAGGCTAATATTAATAAAAATTAATAAATAAAAATATCATGTTACATATCTGAGTCCACAGTCCCAAAACAGAAACATACCCCGACACAATAAAACAGCATCTCAAAATAAATCTTTAATATGAGTGCATAGTACTAGGTCGAAATCCAACATAAATCAATCAGAAGTAAACAATCAAGAATTTAAATATTCATTCAAGTAGTTAAAAAAATTAAAAATATGGATTTAGGTTCTAATTTTGCATTTTTAATTTAATGATCGGAATGGATTCCTGGCCATATCATCTCCTACCTTCCACTACAAAATGATTCTGCAAATAATTATGCACATATCACAATGATAATTATTAAAAAACCAAACAAAAATTTCAAAAAATTATCTAAAATTACAAGTATTTTCTTATCATTAATTAATTAAATAATTAATATGATGAATTCCGTATGCATTCATATGAATCCTGTATTTAAAATCTTTTATTTTACCAAATTACATATGTCACATCATTTTAAAAACCTTTTTTTAATTTTCTAACATTACTCTGTCACAATTTAGTCAATTACACATACTGTGTAATCCTCCGCAAACTATAGCAGTAGTAGGACTAGTGATCGAAAAGTGACGTGTGTCCAAACGATAATGATTTATTTAATTGTCCGACGATTCTAAAAATTCCCGATTTAATCGATTAGTCCTCGATTAATCCTCTGTAAGGTAGCCAATCGATTCGATTTTTGAAATTCGATTAATCCTATGAATTTATTTAAAATGATATGTTTAATTGTAAATTAGACTAATATATAAAATATATTATTATAATATCCGATTAATCCTTCCGATTTATACCGATTACCGATTTTTATAACCATTTATTGGCTTGAAAATAAAATTCAAGTCAAGTACATCTCCAATTGTGAACATATTAAGGAATGCTAATTCTATCATATAATGAAAAATATTATTATTTATATTTTTTCTCTCTTTCACATTATTTTCAACATCCTTCATTCACTAAATACTTTAATGTTTCGCACCCCTACATATTAGATATCCTTGTAAAAAATGCATAACATTAATATATTAAAAAATAATATTTAATTCATTGTTTAATAAATTGGCAACCTATTTTTGAATGCCAATTTTTGACATCTCAAATTTGACCATTCAATTCACTTGATACCATAATGACATTCAAGAATTTTAGTGGAGTGTTAAAAAAAAAAAAATTATTTCATGACATGTCAAATTCTTATTTTGATTCGATAGTTGGTGACTGTGTTGAATTACTTAAGCACCTTGATGATGTGCTAATTTTGTTTGCTTATAGGTCTGCGAATAATGCAGCTCACTTGTTAGCTAGAGCGGCTTATTCTATGTCAGATCAGCAGGAGTGGTTGTATACCACGCCTATTTCCATTACTTGTACTATTGAGATTGAGAAGTTTTAATGCAAGTACGTTATTTTCAAAAAAAATAAAAAAATTGATGCATTCATTTAATCAAACTAATTGGCTAATTGCGTCCAATCGTTTCTATTACTCCGATAGTATATTTGATTGAGATAAATGGAATGAAATGAATAATTAATAGAAAATAATAAAAATTAGAGATAAGATTTGGGGAAAAAAATGATATAACTCAAAATTGTAATTATAAAACTTGTGAAAATAATGGATTGGATAAAAAATTAAATATTATCGCTTAAATTGAAATATATAAATTATAATGTAGATTAATTACACTCTAATCCTCCGAAACAAACACAGGATGTCGAAATCTTTAAAATTCGTCGAGTACTTATATGCAGTAAAATCTCGTTAAATTAATACTCAGATATCACGGTAAATTAATATTTTGAATGCAGATTTTTGATCATAACATAATAGCAAAAGTATAAATTTTACCTCAATTAATTAATAATCTCTATAAATCAATAAAATTTGTCAAAATTTGTCGATCCGAACATTATTAATTTATAAATATTCTACTCCGTATAGCACAATCACGTTAACTTTTTTTTTTTTGAAGAACAAAGGTGCTAATTCATTAATAAAAAGCCATACGGCATCTACACCAATGATCGAGTCGAACAAATTGTAAATTGTAATCGCCTGTTCTCCTGAAAAGACAGTTAAACGATATTTTGAAGATAAAGTATATACAACTACCCACTTCGAGCATCCTCGTTGGATTACCGGTACCCACTTCAGCATGCCCCGATGGAGCTATCGTTTGAGCTATCGACCAGCACTGTAATTCCATACGAACTTTCATCACTAAATCAAGACCCCGCTCACAAAAAGGCAGCGAAAAACAAACCTCCCACGCAATGGAGAGAACTCAAATCAAAACAAGTCGGAAAAGGCTTAGAATCCTTAGATCCGACAATACAAATTACTACCAAACCTTAAAAAAAAAAACACCAATCTTACCTAAGAAAGGAAGATTTTTAGGGAAATCGAAGCTTTAAAACAAGGTTTATTGAAAAGAAGGAAGGAAAATACAAGAAAATGAAAGGTTTTGGGGCTTTCCACCTGTGGAATCCGGTGGAAGCCCCGACGGCCGTGCTAGGAAGTGAAGAAGAAGAAGAAGAGGAGTACTTTACAGAGAGAATGCAACATTTAACACGGCCATATGATACATGTACCAATTTAATAAATATCTGATCTGTTTTGACTTGATATAAATTTTATCGAACCAGAAATTTGATGACAGAATATTTCTTACTACAACCTCATGTACACAGTTACACACACATTATTACGGATTTAAAGAGCCCTGTACAGGATTACGGTGCAGCCGACAATTCGAGATTAGAAGAACTAGGAAACATAAAAAAGGAAACGGGAAGGGTGAATGTCGCTGTGGTCATACACGTGGAAATTACACGTAGGAGTACTACTACTATATATACGGAGTAATTATTAATGCGGTCCTCCGTGTCGGTGGTCCCCACTCGGCATCATAGTCTCATCATGACTCTTGAGTGAAAATGAAAAAGCTAGCAAAACATCCCTACCAAACAACAACCGTGTGATGGCGGGGACCCACTGTTTTCTTTCTTTCTTTTTCTTCCTTGTCTTTCCCTTGACGCCTCTTCTCTTCTACCGGATCACCCATACTTATTGCTAAACAATTTCGTACTCTGCTTATTTGTTCATCATGTATGTATACAAATGTCATTAAATCTCATTAATCCTGAATATTTATTCATTTATTGAGATAAAAATTATATTAATAAAAAATTTATTTTTGTGAAAAAATTAATCGTTTATCATATATTTTCTCGGTTTCAAAATGAATCAACCACTTCATTTTATACAGATTTTAATGCATTTGGTTAAGGTGCTCGTAGATTACATATTTTTAAGTTTCTTAATTCATATAAAATATAATATTTGTACTTTAATAAAAAATAGAAAAATATACATATTTACAAAGACATCTTCTTTTTTTTTTCCCACAAAAATTAAAGGTTTTCATTAAATTCAACGAACACATAGTAGACAAACCCCCAACTGGTGGTACGACCAGGTTGAAAAACAATGGCAAGCTAAAACACTTAGCTGATTTGTTTTCGGATCGTTTGACAATACAAATCTGAAAGAATCTGTTAACTGAAAATTACAGCAAAATTACAATTTACCTTAATACAAAAAAATCATTTGTAGCCCATTGTTTAGGTGGAACACGTTTATGTATTTGTGGAGGTTGTATTGTGTATGAGTAATATTAAAGAATCAAACAAAACTTTTAAAAAGGTTTTAAAAATGACGCACCAGGAGTTGGTAAAATAGAAATTTTCAATTGATAGGAACCCAAAAAGTTATCCCAAAGATGGCTCAAAATACATATGTATCACTAGAAAATTGTCATGTGTCTACAACATCATTTAGAAAAAATTTTAGGAGATTTATTTGAATTCTCTAACATTATTCTTATTGAGAAAAAATTTTAAGAGATTTATTTGGATTCCCTAACATTTTCTTATGTTCATCAGGGGTGAAAATAATAAAATTCAAATTATATAATTACTGGTACACTAGATATCAATAATATTATAATACCATACACTCAATAAAATAATTAGAAAATAACATATCATTTTTTCCCTGAAATATAAATAGAAAAGAAAAAATATTAGAATAATGTATCAATTACAACAAAAAGTATAACAAACAAAGTAAACAAAGCATAACAAAAAATTTCCTATTCAAAAAATAGCATTTTACAAAATAGGAATCGACATTTAATTACAAATCAATTTTTTTAAAAAAATGTACCCAAAAATAAATTGGTAAACTAAGATTTTAAAAATGTAAAAAAAACATTTAATAATTAGAAATAACACCAAAATTAATCAAAAATTTACCAAAATATATTTTACAAAATCATTGTTAATAAAAGTTCTGTGAGGCAATGTATGATAATCCACAGGGAATGGAGGGTAGGAAGTATGATAGTTCACTTCGAGCTATAATGAGGACTCATGGAACTGGAATGGGGAACCAGTGGTTACGAGGGGCAGATGGGGCTCTAGTATCTCCGTCGGTGGTGGTTGCTAAGGAGGACGGAGGTGGTGAGAGTCAGGCTAGAGATCAGGATCATAATTTTAGGAACGACCAACGTGATCCTAGGAGAAATGAGGATACGACAGTTGGACTCCCTAGAAATCAGGAAGTTAATCAGGAGGGAAATATAGAGGATTTAAATAATACTGAGGATAACTCCCAAATTGATGGGATAATAATATCCAAACAGAAAAGACAGCGAGTATTAGAAGAAACAAGGGATATGGGCCGTTTGGTAAATCTGGAAGATGGGCTGGATGTAGTAATGGGTGAAGAGATAGAACAGAACCAAAAAAACTTGGCACTGGCGGGTCCTGTCATTCAGGCCCGCCCGCCACAATGAGTACGTTATTATGGAACTGTAGAGGTTTGGGCAACCCTCGTACAGTTCAAGTTTTATTGGACTTAGTCCAAATGAAAAAGCCCATGTTTGTTTTTTTTTTATGGAGACTATGGTGGACCTAGATAGGATAGAAAGTATCCGAGCAAAAATGCGGTATGAAGGTTTGTTTACAGTAGCTGGAACGGGACATGGAGGGGGTTTAGCACTCTTATGGAAGCAAGTAGATAGTATAAACATATATTCGTCTTCTCAGAACTATATTGATGCAGAGGTCAGACTTGAGGGTATTACTCCTTAGCGTCTTACTTGTTTTTACGGATTTCCTGAACGGGTTCGGAGACGTGACTCCTGGGAGTTGATAAAAATGTTAGTAGCTAGGTCAACTTTACCATGGGCTATCCTGGGGGATTTTAATGACTTACTTCGAGCGGAGGAGAAAAAAGGACAGCACAATCACCCAATATGGCTTCTAAATGGGTTCCGAGATGCTATTATAGAAAGTGGTATTTCTGATTTGCCAATGGAGGGTTATCCCTTTACTTGGGAGAGGAGTCGAGGTACAAGGAGGTGGGTGCAAGAAAAGTTAGATCGGGTGTTTGTCAATGAGGAGTGGAGGTCTCTCTTCCCTTCAAATAAGGTGCAGAACCTTATAGCTCCATCCTCGGATCATTCAGCAATCTTTCTTCAGGTTAGTGTGTGGAGACCTATACCGAAAACTTATAGGTTTCGTTTCGAAAATTGCTGGTTGAGAGAAGATAGATGTAGCGACATTGTTACAGAGAGTTGGAGGAATTCAGAGATGTTAGCAATTGATCAGAGAATTGAGAGATGTGCAAACAATTTAAAAATCTGGGGTGAGAGGCTGGTACGGGATTTTAAGAACAGGTTGAAAGATTGTAGAGATAGAATGGATCGATTTAGGGGGTATGAAAAAGTGTTTTCGTTGCAGTGCTTGAAAGAGGCTGAGGTAGAATTAGAGCCGGCAATTTCGTACACGACACGAAAACACGACACGAAAACGACACGAAAAGTACGGGTTTGGGTTGACCTTTGCGGTACACGAACACGAAAGTACACGAACACGAAATTACACGGATGAATTTAGTGTCGGTTTTGGGTTTACCCTTGAGTACACGACACGAAACGAAAATACACGAAATAAATAAATATTTAAATAAATATTTTAAATTATATAAATATATATTATAAATAAATATTAGATATTTAACCTTTTTACAAAATAAATAGAAAATACACGAAAAGTACACGAAAGTACACGAAAAGTACACGAAAGTACACGTTTTTCGTTTCATTTTCGTGTAAACGGAAATATTTCGTGTACTTTTCGTTTCGTTTTGTGTTTACACGAAATATTTCGTTTCGTGTTCGTTTTAGAATTTGAGTACACGAATTTATTTCGTTTCGTTTTGGTCTCTTGGTACACGAAACACGAAAGTACACGACACGAAGTACACGACACGAAACGAATTGTCAGCTCTAGGTAGAATACTCAAAAGTATTAAGCCAACAGGAAGATTTTTGGAAGCAGAGGGCTAAGCAATATTGGCTCACGGGAGGAGAAAGTAATTCAAAGTATTTCCACTCTTTTGCATCAGCCAGGAAAAGGAAAAATCAGATTCTCCAACTGAAGAACATTGAGGGGGACTGGGTGAATTGGTCGACAGGCCTGGGTTCTCATATTGAGAATTATTACAGTGAATTATTTGCTTCTAAAGGTGTTACGACAGATGCTGTGTTGAGCTGATATATATTTTCTATGTAGATCTGATTTGCAACGGGAAAAAATAACTTTAGCTTGCTTCTATAAAGAATTTAATCACCAAGAAATAAAACTAAAGGATCGATTTGTTTAGATTGCTTAAAGAATTTAATCACCCACAAACTAAACGAAATCTGGATAAGAAAGTATAAAGGAATTAACCACCAACCTTCAAAGGTTTTGCAAGTATAAAAACTCACGATTTATTATCATCCAATTCTGATCTCAAAAGATTACAATATAGGGGTATATATAGGCTAGACAAATAACCTAAACCAATTAGGAATCCCAATCAAATTCAAAATCAGCTAGTTAGCTAATATTTGAGTCCAAAAATTCATAGCAAAAATTCATAATAATCACAGGTATTTTAATATATTTAATGTAAAAATAAAAAAGAAAAATTATAATACCTAACATGTTTCAAATATGTCTTACACAATTTAATACTTTAAAAACAAGATACTCCAAAATAATAAAAACTAAAAAATGTATTAACCTAAACTTTATAATATAATTTACAAAAATAATAACCATCACATAAAGGTCCTAGAAAAAAAAATCTTCGACTAGTAAATATCATAAAATATTTACTTATAATTTATACAACAAACACGTTTTTTAAATTTATACCAAGGACATGAATTAACTAAAAGATGCAATTTTATTGGAAAAATCCAATTTTCATTTGATCATATTATTTTTTTGCTAAAATTGTAGATGTAGTACTACATCTAAAAATAAATTTAAAAAAATTCAAAAAACAAAAATAATGTATGAAGAATTTAAATATTATATAATAAAAAAAATTAAATTTAATAAATAAAAATTTATAAAAATAAAACTTTTAGCAATAAAAAAATTTAAAATAGATTAATATAAATTGTAACTAATAAAATACAAATCGACAAATTAATTAATTATTATTATAAATTAACGTATCTCTTTTATTATTTTAATATATATAATTACAAAATATATATGTATTATTTTATTAAAATTTAAAATAATAAAAGAAAAATTTGTGGAAAAAATATTGATAAAACCGCAAACATATAATCAATAATTATACTATCAACAATCTATATATATTATAATTTCAGGAGACCGGAGAGGCTTGCACTCAGAAGCTTCAAAATACTTTTCTTGAATTCTCACATTTTTGATTTTTTTATTAAAACAATTTTCTTGCATTTAATTAATCATTAATTATACTTATTAAATGTATATTAAATACTCTTCATTTCATATTTAATATAAAAGTTTAACAATATTAATGATTTGTATAAAAGTACCATTATTTTAAGATACAACAATAAAATAAAATTATTTTATCGTTTCATTTCTATTCCTTATTCAAAATCATTACAATTTTTTTGGCAACAATTAATAAACGATTTTAACTTTTCGATAAATCTGTAATCAATAATCGTGAGAATCATGATAAGATGCATAAGTATAAACATTTTTCGATTAACATTTACAATTTAAATAAAAATAATATCATAGAATTTACTTTTATACATGAAAAAATTACACACAGGGTGTGACCAATTCGATTAAATTGAATCAAGTGGAACCTTTTTTTCATTGATTAAATCAATAAAAAATTACCCATTCGATGTTTGATTAGTTTGTGTTAGAAAAATTAATATTTCAACTAAACACATTCTTATACTATTACTAATCAATTAATCATGCATGTATGTTATGAGACGTGAGACATTGTTTAAGAACGTTAATTAGTTATACTAGCCTAAAACCCGTGCGATGCACTGATTTTTTTAAAAATTATATAAAAAAATTTCATTAATTTAAATTAATATTTTTAAAACATGAATTTTGGAGGCTTACATTTTTATATGAGATGATTTGATAATAATTGTATAAATGTTATCCGTGATATTTCTAGAAAAGGAGGGATTTTAGTTAGAAAATATAGAAAAGATGATAGGTTTTAGTTAAAAAGAGTAATCGATTAATTATTAATAATTATAAAATTATTACTTCATTTTATTAAATAAAATGCCCGTGATATGATTAGAAAAATAGAGAATTTAGTTAGAGAAAATTAAAAAGGTAATATGTTCTAGGTGAAAAAAATAATTGATTAGTTTATAGTAATTATAATTTAATTACATTATTTTACTAAATACAATTGCTTGTAATTTTTTTAGATAGGAGAAATTTATATTATCCGTGATATTTCTATTAAAAGAGGGATCGTGTTTTGACTGAAAAAGGTAATTGATTAGTTAATAGTAATTATAATATAATTATGTTATTTTATTAAACAAAATTGCTCATAGTGTCTTAAAAAAGAAAAATTTTAGTTAGATAAAATGTAAAAGATATTTTAATTTACCTGAAAAAGGAAATTATTTAAATATTGAAAATTAGAAAAGGTAATATGTTTAACCTGAAAAAGGAAATTGATTCATAAAGGAAAAATTGTAGTTAGATAAAATATATAAGATATTGTATTTTACTTGAAAAAGGAAATTATTTAATTCTTGAAAAGTAGAAAAGATAATATGTTTAATCTGACAAAGGAAATTGATTAGTTAGTAGTAATTGAGTAAGGGTAAATAAGTAAAATCAACATGTAAAAAAGGTAATATGTTTAACCTGAAAAAGGAAATTGATTCATAAAGGAGAAATTTTAGTTAGATAAAATATAAAAGATATTGTATTTTACTTGAAAAAGAAAATTATTTAATTCTTGAAAAGTAGAAAAGATAATATGTTTAATCTGACAAAGGAAATTGATTAGTTACCATTACTTAACGGTATATGTTATTTTACTTAATTATATTTACTTAATTATTTATTGTTACAAATAACTAATAAATTTCCTTTCCTAAAATAAAACATGTTAACTTTTCTATTTTTCAATAACTAATCAATTTTCAATCTCACGTAATATATGAGCAACTCTATTTAGTAAAATAAAATATTATAATTATAATTACTAATAATTAACCAATTACCTTTTTTAACTAAAATACGTACCTATTCTATTTTTTTATTTTTCCAATAAAACCTATTTGTGTAGTTTTATTTAAGTAAAATGATTCGTTTTTCAGGTAAAACATGTTTCCTTTTCTACTATTAACTAATCAATTACATTTTTCAGTCAAAACACGTTACCTTTTCTCTTTTCTCTAACTAAAATATTTCTTTTTCCAATTATATCATGGATGGTTACCTTTTTCATCCAAAACATGTTATCTAAACCTCCTTTTTCCAATTATATCACAAGCGTTTCTATTCAATAAAAATAAATAATAATATTATAATACTAATAATATTTTAGTAAGAGAAAATAAAAGGTAATCGTCCATAATATAATTGGAAAAAGGGAGGTTTTAGTAAGAAAAAAAAAAGGTAACGTATTTTGGCTGAAAAAGGTAATCGTCCATAATATAATTGGAAAAAGAGAGATTTTAGTTAGAGAAAAGAGAAAAGGTAACGTAATATAATTATATTAAAATAACATAATTATATTTAGATAAAATATAAAATATATTGTATTTTACTTGAAAAAAGAAATTATTTAATTCTTGAAATGTAGAAAAGATAATATGTTTAATCTGACAAAGGAAATTGATTAGTTAGTAGTAATTGAGTAAGGGTAAATAAGTAAAATCAACATGTAAAAAAGGTAATATGTTTAACCTGAAAAAGGAAATTGATTCATAAAGGAGAAATTTTAGTTAGATAAAATATAAAAGATATTGTATTTTACTTGAAAAAGGAAATTATTTAATTCTTGAAAAGTAGAAAAGATAATATGTTTAATCTGACAAAGGAAATTGATTAGTTACCATTACTTAACGGTACATGTTATTTTACTTAATTATATTTACTTAATTATTTATAGTTACAAATAACTAATAAATTTCCTTTCCTAAGATAAAACATGTTAACTTTTCTATTTTTCAATAACTAATCAATTTCCAATCTCACGTAATATATGAGCAACTCTATTTAGTAAAATAAAATATTATAATTATAATTACTAATAATTAACCAATTACCTTTTTTAACTAAAATACGTTACCTATTCTATTTTTTTATTTTTTCCAATAAAACCTATTTGTGTAGTTTTATTTAAGTAAAATGTTTCGTTTTTCAGGTAAAACATGTTTCCTTTTCTACTATTAACTAATCAATTACATTTTTCAATCAAAACACGTTACCTTTTCTCTTTTCTCTAACTAAAATCTTTCTTTTTCCAATTATATCATGGACGATTACCTTTTTCATCCAAAACATGTTATCTAAACCTCCTTTTTCCAATTATATCACAAGCGTTTCTATTCAATAAAAATAAATAATAATATTATAATACTAATAATATTTTAGTAAGAGAAAATAAAAGGTAATCGTCCATAATATAATTGGAAAAAGAGAGGTTTTAGTAAAAAAAATAAAAAAGGTAACGTATTTTGGCTGAAAAAGGTAATCGTCCATAATATAATTGGAAAAAGAGAGATTTTAGTTAGAGAAAAGAGAAAAGGTAACGTGTTTTGACTGAAAAATGTAATTGATTAGTTAATAGTAATTATAATATAATTATTTTATTTTATTAAACAAAATTGCTGGTAGTGATTTTATAAAAGGAGAAATTTTAGTTAGATAAAATGTAAAAGATATTCTATTTTACCTTAAAAAGGAAATTACTTAGTTATTGAAAAATAGAAAAGGTAATATATTTAACCTGAAAAAGGAAATTGATTAATAAATGAGAAATTTTAGTTAGATAAAATATAAAAGATATTGTATTTTACCCGAAAAAGGAAATTATTTAGTTCTTGAAAAATAGAAAAGATAATATGTGTAACCTGAAAAGGGAAATTAATTAGTTAGTAGATCTGTAATTGAGTAAGGGTAAATAAGTAAAATCAACCGGTACCGTACTGACCGACCGACCGACCGACCAACCAAACTTTTAATGTTTCGGTTTTTATATAATAGTATAGATTTAATATTTACAAATTTTTATTATAGGAATTATGTTGACATTGTAGTTTGGTACGGGAAAAAGTAAAAGGCCTTAAAGGAGTTGATTTTTGCTATTTTAAACAAATTATCACTTTCTGAGCATAGAGTGAGGGTGTTATAAAATAGGCATCGGCTTTAAAAACAATTATATGTACATATTTATTATAAATTTTAATAAAAAAGAATTAGAATACTTGTGAGTATCATTTTTAACGTGCGTCCATGAATTTAATTTTAATATTACAAACAAAAAAGTTCTTATAAAATGCTCAGAAAAATTAATTTAATGTAGAAATAAGGCTGTGGGATCACTCCAAAAAATATGAAGCATAACTTACAATATGCATTTGAATTATGCTTTTTTAGTCATAAAACCAAATATATCGACAAGTGAAGTCACACCTCTCATCACATTTACATTCCACTTCTTTTCATCATACAATCAAATTTACTAACAAATTAAGCAATCATATCTTTCATAATGTCATCGACAATAGAAAAGATTCATAAATGTTATTTTTACTTATTCAATGTCAAACTTTGCAAATGTCTGTCAATATTGGATTTCAAAAACATTTTTTATGCGACACAATAGGTGTTGTCAGTATTTTCGAAATTATAATTATTAATATTCAAGAGTATTTTTTCACCTAATTCTTTTCTCTTTAATTTAATTTAAACATTCAAATTTTATTACATTTCACACAATTTTTAATTTATTATATTAATTTCCAATTAAAAAAATTTTAACAAATAATAATGTTACGTGTACAATTTTTAAAAAATTTTCGTGTCACGCGTAGCGCGGCTTTATTACCTAATTAATATAAAGACCCACGAAATAAGGAGTTTTTTTTTTTGGATTTCCCAACATCTTTCAAATTTCAATGTATATTATATATTTATTTATGTAAATAATTTGTTATTGATTTTCAACTTTATTTTATGATCGTCAACTCATCGTTACAATTTCGCATAGAAATACGCAATGCCCCGTAAGCGTATAGATTGCAAATTGACTTTATTGATAAAAGAAAAATTCTTAAAAGCACCAATTACTTTTTGGATTAAATATTTTATGTAACTAAATATCATCTTCAGGCTTCAGCTGCAGATGTTTGCCTAGTTCGAGCATCTCCAACAGTTCTAAATCTATACTTATTATATAAAAACCGAAATTTGGATGGTCGTATATGTTGATTTTACTTATTTATCCTTACTTAATTATAAATAAAATTCATCATACTAACTAATTAATTTCCTTTTTCAAATCAAACATATTACCCTTTCTATTTTTCACTAACTAATTAATTTCTCTTTTTATATAAAACACAATATTTTTTATATTGTACGGTATCTGTTGATTTTACTCTTTTTTTTTGCTAAATTTGTATATATAGATAAGAAATAAAGTATACATGGTCTCTCTACAAACAATCTAGCCTAAGAGACTAGATTAGAGATAGAAAGAACAAAAGAGGCAGAACAACCCCGGAACATACACCATAACTGAAGCACAAGCAAAGTTACGAGCTAAGGTCTAGATCTAATCAAATATACAGCCATCTATACAAATCTAAGTGAGAAAACTGTTGGAACCATTTGGAGTTTTGTTGTCTAACTTTGAGATAAAATCCATCTGACTAACTAATTAATTTCTTTTTTCTTATAAATATATTACATTTTCTATTTTTCACTAACTAATTAATTTACCTTTTCAGGTAAAACACAATATCTTTTATATTGTATCTAACTAAAATCACCTTTTTTCTAAAAATATCACGGGCAACATTAATTTTTCCTTTTCTTAAAACATTACGAACAATTTAATTTAGTAAAATAACATAATTGAATTATAATTACTATAAACTAATCAATTACCTTTTTCACCTAAAACAAGTTTACTTTTAAATTTTCTTTAAGTAAGACCTCTCTTTCTCCGGCAGTTAAATTACGGCATTCTATAATTATTATTAACTAATCAATTACCTTTTTTAGCCAAGACATGTTACCTTTTCTCTATTCTGTAACTAAAATATCTCTTTTTCCAATTATATCATGGGTGATTCTATTTAATAAAATAAAATAATAATATTATAATACTAATAATTACTGTTGTGCCCAAAATCTCCATGGGTTAGATTTAGGCCCATTAAGCTATAGGGTTTGACCCATACGAGCCAGAAGATTGATCCAATACGAGTTATGAAGATCAAATAGAAGAAATGAATAAGGAAGTATGAGTATTAGGAGGTTCCCAATGGTCAGGAAGCTGAGTTGAGCACTCGAAGACCAGATTCCTCCCAGCCGAGGAGTTCGAATTAGCACAGCAACAGCCGTAGAGGTGATAAAAGCATATAAAGAGTTATCCAGTCTAACTAGTTTGTTATTTGTGCAGGTACTAACACCAAAAGGGAGGTCCCTACGTGATATGTCCCGAACTAAGGAGGTCCCTGAGAAACAGGCTCCTGAAATGTAGGTTCCTGAGCACCAGGTTCCTATGAGTTGCCAACAGAAAGTTCTAGAAGCCATCTAGAACAGATAAACGAATTGGTATCTGAGTATAATTCTAGGGCGCAGATGATCCTAGAATAACTCTAACCAATGAGAGAATCATAAGTGGGGTACGAACTCGAGTTCTACTCTACTTAGCCAAACTAGTTCGTGAAAGGCTCTAAAGGAACCTGAGTCCAACACGAACTAGATGACCGAATACAGCTATTCCAGTAAGAGACAGAATCATATTAGAACTACGTGAGCTTGATCCCTATAAATACAAGGGTACGTAGGCACCTCAGGGTACGACGCATAAAGTTCTCTAATTTTCTCTAAAGGCACCTGAGATTATTGGAGATACCCTCGAGCTCAGCTCAACCCCCACAAACACAACCCAAACCTTTTCATAGAACAGTTGATCGTTTGCCTAAACAACTACCTGTAAACCTCATATAAGTTGATTACGAAATCCACTCATCAACATTGGCGCTAGAAGGAGGGGATAGTTAATATCTTAAGAGTGGAAAAGATGTCAGGCAACTCGGATAGCGAAGCAACCCGTTCTGAACGAGAGATTCATGAGGGGAACACATCTCCTCCCAGAGCACCGAAGGTTACTAAAGCAGCCATGATGGAAATTTTAAAGACTGTGGGAGAACGTTTGTCGACTTTGGAGCAGGCTTCAAGCAAAAAGAAGAAAAAGAAGGCGAAGAAAAGCACGAAGTCGAAGGTTACTCCGAAACAGTTGAATTTTGAAGAATCTGAGAATGGAGAGGAGGTTCCAGACGATGGTGAAGAACCGAAGCAAGATAATGGTGATGAAGATATGGAGAATCCTGAGAAGAGTAAAACTGGTAGCAAGGATCGTACAGGGTCCAAGAAAAAGAAGAAAACCAAGACTGGCGGTTCCTCAAAGAAAAAGAAGAAAGATAAAGACCCATCTGTTGAAATAATTGAAGAAGAAAACACGGATTCAGATGAGGATACTGAAGAATCAAGCGCTGCAGAGTCGCAAGAGGAAGAAGGAACGAGTAAGAAGACAAAGGCGGAAGCTACTGGGGAGGTGACAGCAGAGGATGTCAAGAAAATTTTGGCTCAACTCAAGGACGAAAAGAATCTTGCTGTGAACCCTATAACAGCTTCTCCTTTCACCAAGAAGGTTCGAAAGTCGGCTCTGCCTAGGTCTTATAGGCCTTCGAATGAGTTGAAATTCGATGGGACTACTGACCCCATTGAGTACCTTAGTCGTTTTGACACAGAGATGGATGTTTATCAAGTGAAGGAAGCCACCAGGTGCAGGTTACTGGCTGCAACTCTACAAGGCGGAGCCCATCAATGGTTCAAAAGGTTACCTGCAGATTCGATTGGTTCTTGGGCAAGTATGGGGAAGCTCTTTGTCACTCAATTTAGAGCATCTGTTGCATTCGCACCACCAACCAATACCTTAGCCAATATCAAGCAAAGACCTAGTGAGACACTGACAGAATATTTCAAGAGGTTTAATGCGGAGGTTCCTAAAGTTAGGAAAGCATCTGAGGAAACAATAAAGAATTTCTTAATTGCTGGAGTCAAAGGAGGCTCAGATTTTTGGAAAGCACTGCAAGGGAAAGAACCAGAGACGTTGGCAGATTTTTATGCCCAGGCAGAACCCTTTCGACTGGTGGAGGAGTCTCTAGCTGAGTTAAGGAAGGATCCAGATTTTGTAAGGCAAAGTGGAAGCAAGAGGTCGAGACAAAGGAGCCCCAATGGTCGTGACAATAAAAAGGTGGTTAGTCGCACATCCCAGGTGAAGCCTGAAGCTGTGAATCCTACTAAACCTGTCATGAGTCAGGTACCGCCACCAGCTTCCTATAACAACAATAGACCTGAGAGACCCGTCTATGAAACTTTTACCCCTTTGGTGGCTCCGATTGATCATATTTACGCAGTGAATGAGAAGTCCTCATGGTTTAAGAAGCCTTTCAGAACCGGTCCCCCAGGAAATAAGAATGAGCGCCCCTACTGTGACTTCCATGATAATAATGGGCATAATACTGCAGATTGTCGTCACCTCAGAGATCTAATTGAAACCCTAATCAGACAAGGGCAATTGAGTGAATGGGTGGCTCAGGAAGGAAAGAAGTATAGAGATGAGAAGACTCAGAAGACACAGACACAGGAACCTGTCGTGATGGAGGGACCACCTAAGGCTGGGTGCATACGCACAATTATAGGAGGTCCCCATATTGGAGGAAGCAGCAGGAATGCCATGGAGAGGTATACTCGTGAGGCTAAAGAACGCCCTTTGACCAGTATTTACAATCTGTCCCAGAGGTCCCCAAAGTTGTTCGAAGGAGAGGATGCAGATATTACTTTCACTGAAGAAGATGCTTCCTGGGTACATCATCCCCATACTGACGCTTTGGTTGTTGAGGCAGGAATTGGATCTTATGAGGTTCATCGAGTGCTAGTTGATAATGGAAGCTCTGTAAACTTGCTATCTTACTTAGCTTTCAAGAAGATGCATTTTCTGGATAAAGACTTAACTCCAACAAACGATACCTTGTACGGATTCACCAATAATCAGGTTCCTATCAAAGGTAAGATTCGTTTGCCAGTAACTTTAGGTGATAAACCATGTTGCATTACACAGTTGGCAGAATTCATTGTTATAGAAGAGAATATGAATTACAATGCTATTCTGGGAAGACCCATTTTGAAGGAGATGAGGGTAATCACCTCCATTTACCACCTCACTATGAAGTTCCCGACGCCAAATGGAGTTGGCATAGTTCGAGGATGTCAGTACGAGTCTAGAGAGTGTTACACCAAAGCTTTGCAACATGCTGCTAGAGCTGCTAAATTGCCTGAACCTATGGACGAGGTTCCTGATGATTTTCCAGGAAAGAACCCAGATAAAATAACGCATGACCTGCGTAGTCCGCCCTTGGAAGGTTTTGTGTCAGCATCCTGTAGAGCTATCAGAATTGAAGAGATCATAGAAGAGGAACCTCATGCTGAGATTCCAGTTTTTCGGGGACCGGATACCCCTTACTTACTGATAGAAAGTGCACCCCCTACGGACAAGGATGGTGACGTGTGTATGGTAGAAGGATTGGATGAAGAAAAATCCCGAAAACTGAAACATGATAGAAGCAATGAAGACAGTCAGCCAGCATCAAAGAGAAGGAATGTCATGTATGAAGAGCAGGAACCGTCTACCGTCCAGGAATCTCAAGAGGACTCAACCACAGAGATGGAGGTAGATCTAGATCCTCGAATGCCAGAAACTGTGGTTAAGGCTGGACCAGCTGGTGAAACTCTGGATGTGAAGATCAATGACAAAGATGGTACAAAGGTGTTGAAGATTGGAGCTCAACTCGATCCAACCTTAAAGGAATCTCTCATTACCTTTTTGGGCAAGAACCTGGATGTGTTCGCATGGTGTCATGCAGATATGGAAGGGATAGATCCAAGGGTCATGTGTCATAAGTTGAATATTGATCCAGAAAAGAAAGGAGTGAGACAGAAGCGAAGACCAGTTAGTGGAGAAAGAGCTCAGGCATTGAAAGAAGAGGTCGACAGGTTGTTGGATGCAGGATTAGTTAAAGAATCTTTTTACCCAGTATGGTTGGCAAATCCTGTTTTGGTAAAGAAACCTAATGGAAAATGGAGAACCTGTGTGGACTTCACAGATCTCAACAAAGCATGTCCGAAGGACAGCTTCCTGTTACAACCGGTTTTCTCCTAGGCTTCGTTCGGTAGGACCTGCAGAAAGAGAATGCGAGGGTGGAGCCCCCCGATTCACCTCCGGTGTGAAAATAAGTTAGTCGGTTTTTTGTAAGGTAATTTGAACGTAGAGAATTTGTGTTGTTGTGTGTGTAGTTATATCTTTTATGAACAATATTACCTCCTTTTATACTTATTCTCCTTGCCATTTGTTGAGATGTAGATCTGCTTTCCAGAATATTAAACATTCTTTTGGATCATGGACCATGTGACCGTTTAAAGGTAAAGAAACCTTTTATCATGGCCACGGTCGGCCATTGACAAAGTGACAACCATGTGACTGTAATGGAAAACAGGTTGTTCATTCCTTGGGCTTAATGTTGGGCTAGTGGTTCGGCCCATTAAGAGATTGGACCTCTAACATGTCCCTAGGCTTCGTTCGGAGTAATCCTCAGGACGAAGGCTAAAGCCTACGTCTTTCTTTGGAATATTCCCTTCGGGTCGCCTAAAATTACTTTTTAAAAAGAAAAGTTAATGGCTTGACCTGTCTTCGGAACATTCGTTCGGACGCCCTTCCAAATAATAATTTTTTAATGCGATAAAAAACTGAGTCGGCCTTCGGTGGTATTATCTGTATAATGAGAACGAAGGACAAGGTCGAGTCTTTTCTTGGGAAGTCGTGTCTCTTTATGACTGACAGCTGCCTTTTCTCAAGATTCACGCCCCAATCTCAGCCGTTGAATTTAAAACGCCATTCATCCAACCGTCACAAACCCTTTATTAGACCCTCACCTCTTTTCTTTTCCCCTCTACGCATACGCCTCATATTTTCAGAGAAAAGAATTTCTTTTTCAGAGAAAAACTTTTAGCAACCATCGGAGCCGTCGTTTCGTCACCGATTTCTTTGGACTCTCCGGTTCCGGTTGACGTCCACATTCAAGCGTTTTATCCCCGGGAACTTGATCTCATCAGTAATCTTCAAAACAGTAAGTCTTTACACTCTTCATTCCAATCAATTGTATATCGTCTCTTTGCCTCCTTGAATATGTGTTCTTGAATATATATGTAGGTATCTGTATGTAAGTATCTATGTACACACATATGTTAGTATACGCATATTTTTACCTGTGTTCTTGGGATGAGAAATAGGCGTGTTAGTGCCCTTTTTCCCTTATTCGCATGTTTCGCTAGGATTTCTAGAATTGACCAATTGTTTAGGAGGGATGTATCCTTCGGAATGTTTGAATCTGTTTAGTGTTCTTCGGTCTGTCGTAGGTTCGAATCACTTTATCTTTAGTTGGTAGGGATTTTTTGGCCGGTCCTAGCCCTCTGTACTCGATCTTTTTCTTCTTCCTTTCGATTTCTTTTCTTTTTTGTTCGAGTACATGGCTAATCTCTACATTTCCGAATGCAGGGATATGGACCGGTCGAACGAAGGTACAGATCCTTCGGTATCCTCTCCTTTTAGTGATGCCGTAGAGTATCCGGCCGCCAATCGTCCTTCTCAGCTGACCGAAGACGATATAGAGCATTTCTGCTCGACCTATTGCGTATTGAAATACGTATGGTACTTCTTCGCCCCAAGGAAGAATGACAAGATATGGCAAAATCCCCAAGTCGCGGCTATTTGCGGGGGTGGGTTCGCTACGGGTATATCCGAAGCGGCGTTCAAATGTGGCTTCCGATTGCCCATATTGCGTATATTAAAGAGCGTGTTGAAGCAGTCGGGCATCGCCATCGGTCAGCTGGACCCGAACAGCTTTATTCACGTAAATACTTTCCAAGCCAGATGCATGGCCAGTAAAGTGATTCCAAGGACGTCTCTTTTCTGGCATCAATACGAGCTTCGCCGGAATCCGAAGAGTAAGGGTTTTTACACCATCGCTCGGCGAGTGGGCAGGCCTGACTGGTCATTTACGAACTAAAATAATAAGGAAACTCATATTAAGTGGGTTTATGTCTCCGGACCAAAGCTGGAAAAGTTCGGTGTTTGGAAGATAATTGATCCCACGAGGTATGTATATCCCGAACTTACTGAGGCGGATAAGCATGACTACCGATTACTGTGTGACCTTGTTATGGACAAGGTACCATTATCGGATAGTAGGGACGCAGACTGGTTAGTCGGTCTTTGGGGTAATGGTAACGTTCCTTCATTCTGTTCTTTTTTCCTGCGATTTTATCTTTCCGAAAATATGATAACTCCTGTTTATTGCCTTTAGCCTGTGTATAATGTTTTTCTTTGTCTTGTATAGTGACAACTCGATTGGATATTCTGGAACGGAAAAGGAAGAAGGCGGCCGATCTAGCTGCTGCTGCTCTGGCGGCCGAAGCAAATGCTAATAAGCAGGTCGAAGGGGTGGAGACCTTGGCTATTGATCAAGGGGAAAATAGCTTGGTTGTTACCCCACCTACTTCTTCGCCTCCTAGAGAATCAATCCCGGAGGGTACTCCTGTGGAACCGAAGAAGAGGCCTCGGTCGGAGAATACTGAATTGAAAGTGTATTCTCCTCAATGGAGTGTCTTGGAGACCGACCAGATTATTGTCCCAGCTCCTTCTTCATCAAAGAACGTGGGTCCTGATCTGTGTCGTGGCCTCGTTCTCCCGGCCGATAGACCAACTATTTCCAAGCTGAATAATGTGGAAGCTTGTACTGAGATGATGACCCTTCTCTCTATGGTAAGTTTCTTTTCCTTCGTATGTACATACTTGCCTTAGAAAGATTTTTTAACATTTTTCATGTTGTGTTCAGGGCGCTGCCTGGTCAGCTGTGGTGACCGAACGGTTAGAAGAGACCGAAGTGAGGGCGGTCAGAGCCGAGGAAAACTATCGGAACTCTTCTACCGAATTGGAAAGGGTCACTGGCCAGGCTGAGGCTCTAAGGTCCGAAAGGGATGCCCTCAAGGATGAGTTGGAGAAGCTGAAAGCCACAAGCTCCAGGCGAATCGAATGGAGGAACACCCAGCTGAAGCAATCAAGGAAGTCTGCTCGGAAATTGCATAAGCAGCTTCTTTTGACGGAGGAACGATGCTATCAGATGGGTTACGACGATGCTGTGGTGAAGGCCCATTCACTTGGTTTTGATCATACCCAACTGCTTGATACTGCAATGGGTATGACCGATCCAGTGGGTAGGGAAAAATCTGATGACCCCGAAGTTATTTCTTCGGGAGAAGATGAGCCGCTTGATGAGCCTTCCATGGAGTAGTTTTATATTTGTTTTTGTGACCTTCAAACTTTGTAATTTAACATTTATTAGTCTTCGAATTGGTGCCTTCGGGCTTTTTAATGCATTTTAGCTTTTTCTGCCTTAGCATAATTTTCATTCTTATGCATCTTCGGTTTTTGCTTTAGCATCATTGTTATATGCATCTTGGCTTTCAATTGCCTTAGCATAATTTCTCCATTTTATATGCATCTTTGGCTTTAAATTTGCCTTAGCATAATTTTTCTATTTTTTATGCTTCTTCGGCTTTCAATTGCCTTAGCATAATTTTTCTATTTTTTATGCCTCTTCGGCTTTCAATTGCCTTAGCATAATTTTTTCATTTTGTATGCATCTTCGGTCGTAGCCTAGCATGTTGTGCGTCTTCGGTCGTAACCTAGCTGCCCCCAGTTTTTAAGGGGTTTTTGTAAAGGATTTAAGTTCCGTTCGGTTGGTTAAAATATTTCCTCCCGGACTTAATGAGTGAAAAAACCACTTAAATACTAGGACATTTTTGTGAACGTCCGAAATTCGTTCGGTCGGCCCCGACTTTGGATATGTCAAGTATTGGTAGAATGTATTTGAACACTAGAAATAAGTTAGAGGGGCGCATGTTTTACTTGGTCGGCCCCAAACATGGGTCCATTTTGCTTAATCATGGCATGTAGAAAAAATGTAGCGAACAATCTGTTATTGATCATGTGGGTTTCGCATGGTTTTACAGATCGATGCTTACTTAGGGAATTCAAAAGATAACTTGCATTAAACCACAAATTTAAAAGGATAATAAAATGTTTCCAGTAAGCTTACTGGTAAAAACGGCGAAGGCGAGTAGCGTGCCATGTGTTCTTAATCAAGCTGCCGTCCGAATGGGCTAACTTGTAAGTGCCCGGACGAACCACTTCGCTTACCACATAAGGGCCTTCCCAGTTGGGCATAAGTTTGCCTTGTTTTGTTGGCATTGATGTTGCCAATTCTCGAAGCACTAAATCTCCGATTCGGAATGATCTCTTTTTCACTCCCGAATCATAATGTTGTGCTGCTTGAAGTTGGTACCTTAAGTTCCTTTGGTGAGCTGCTTCCCTTTCTTCTTCAAGCAAGTCTACATTTGCTCGGAGACCACATTCGTTCGTCTCTATGTTGAAAACTTGTGTTCGGTAAGATTCTAGGCAAACTTCGACTGGCAAAAGAGCATCTGTTCCGAAAGCTAATTTGAAAGGTGTTTCTCCTGTTGATGACCTTGGTGTCGTTCGGTATGCCCACAGAACCCATGGTAGCTCTTCGGCCCAAAGTCCTTTGGCTTCTCCCAGCCTTTTCTTTATTCCGTCGAAGATAATTTTGTTTGCAGCTTCGATCGCCCCATTTCCCTGGGGATGTCCGACCGAACTGAATTTTTGCCGTATCCCGAATTGAGCTAAGAATTTTCTGAATTTGCTTCCGATGAATTGGGTTCCGTTGTCCGATACACATACCATAGGGATACCGAATCTTAATATTACTTGTTCTAACATGAACTTCTTTGCCGCTTCTTCGGTAATGGATGAAAGGGGTCGA
This sequence comes from Kitagawia praeruptora, assembly GCA_037693485.1. NCBI lineage: Eukaryota > Viridiplantae > Streptophyta > Magnoliopsida > Apiales > Apiaceae > Kitagawia > Kitagawia praeruptora. The sequence continues at coordinate 63,373,195 of CM075345.1, forward strand.
GCTTCTATCCACTTGGTCATGTAATCGATCGCCACAATGCAGTACCTGGTTTGTTTGGTACTGGTGGGCAAGATCCCTACAATATCAACCGCCCACATAGCAAATGGAATGGGGCTAAGGACTGAAGACATCTCTTCGGGTGGCTGCTTCGGTACAGTGCTGAATAGCTGGCATTGTACACATCTTTTGGCGTATTCGGTGGCATCCTCTTTCATCTTTGGCCAGAAAAACCCTTGCCTTAGAATTTTGAGGGCCAAAGACCTTCCTGCTAGGTGTTCCCCGCAAATTCCCTCATGAACCGTTTCAAGGGCTAGGATCTGTTCGTCTTTGTTTAAACACCGAAGGAGGGGTTGTGTCACCGACCTTCGGAACAAACGGCCTCCAATCACGGTATAACTGGCCGACCGATGTTTTACCTTCTGTGCCTCCCTTCGTTCGAGTGGCAAAGTTCCTTTTTCTAGGAATGCTCTGATTGGGGTCATCCAATCGGTTCCTTGGTGGATTTCCATGCATTGCTTTTTGTCTATCGAAGGCGTCTTCACTTCGGTAACATAAATTGTCCCGTTGAGGTTTTGGGTTTCTGTCGAGGCTAACCTTGATAGAGCGTCCGCCCGATTGTTGTTCTCTCTCGCTACCTGATTTAATTCGAATGATTCAAATAACAAAGATTTCTCGCGTACCTTTAGGGCGTAGGCCTTCGTTCGGGGATCTTTTTGTCCATACTCTCCTGTGAAATGTTTTACCACCAACATAGAGTCGCTGAATGCTCTTAGGTGTTTAACCTCCAAATTTCTGGCCAAATCTAGGCCTGCCAGAAGTGCTTCATATTCGGCCTCATTGTTCGTTAAAAGGAAAGTGAACCTGATAGCTTGGCATATTTCGAATCCTTCTGGGCTTGTTAAAATTAAACCGGCCCCACACTTTTCTTTGGCGACCGACCCGTCAACGAATAATTTCCATTTTCCTGGCGTCGGAATTAGTTGTTCTTCGGGAGTCAAGTCCTTCGGTTCAGTGAATGAGCATTCTACCATAAAATCTGCAAGTGCCTGGGCTTTGATCGAAGTTCTTGGTGTGTACTCCAAATCATGCTCTCCAAGTTCGATCGCCCAGGCGACCACTCTGCCCGATGCCTCTGGCCTTTGCAAGATTTTCTTTAACGGCTGATCGGTTACAACTTTGATCGTCCTTCCCTGGAAATAGTGCCTTAGCTTTCTTGCAGCCATTACCAGTCCATAGGCGAACTTCTCTGCATTCGGATATCTTGTTTCTGCATCTTTGAGAATGTGAGAGACATAGAACACCGGATGCTGGTTCCCTTCATGCTCTTTGACCAACACGGCTCCGAGTGTTCGGTCGTTCACAGCCAAGTACAGCTGCAATGTTTCTTTTGGGTCGGGTCTCATTAAGAGTGGAGCTTTCACTAAGTACTCTTTAACATCTTCGAATGCTTTTTGGCAATTTGGCCCCCACTCGAAATTCTTGGACCCCCGAAGCACTTCAAAGAATGGCAAGGCTTTTTCGGCCGATCGGGAAATGAACCTCCTCAGGGCTGCTAACCGTCCGGTCAGCTTTTGAATGTCCCTGATCGTCTTCGGTGCTTCCATGTCAATGACTGCTTTAATCTTCTCCGGGTTGGCTTCAATTCCTCTGGCACTAACCATGTATCCCAGAAACTTCCCACTATTTACTCCAAACGTACACTTGTTCGGATTGATCCTCATGTTGTTTCTTCTGAGCGTTTCAAAACATTCCCTCAGATCTTCGGCATGATCCCTAAAAAGGGACTTAACAATCATATCGTCCACGTAGCACTCCATGTTCCGACCGATCTGGGCTTTAAATACTTTGTTTATCATTTTTTGGAAAGTAGCCCCTGCGTTCTTCAGTCCGAAGGGCATTTTCACGTAAGCATAAGTGCCGTTAGGCGTGATGAACGCTGTCTTCGGTATGTCTTCGGTGTTCATGGCGATTTGGTGATATCCCGAGAACGCGTCCAAAAAACTGAGTATTTGATGCCCTGAGGTTGCATCTATCAGTTGATCAATGTTTGGAAGAGGGTAGTGATCCTTCGGACAGTGTTTATTTAAGTCGGTGTAGTCCACACACATCCTCCATTTGCCGTTGGACTTTTTGACCACGACCACGTTCGCCAACCAATCTGGGTAGTCTATCTCTTCAATGAATTTTGCTTCTAGCAATTTTTCGACTTCAGCCTGAATGACCTTCTGTCTTTCCATTGCAAAATTTCTCTTTTTCTGTTTCACGGGCTGTGCTTCGGCTTTGACGTTAAGACAATGTTTGGCTACCGATGGATCCAAACCCGGCATGTCTTCGGGACTCCACGCAAATACATCGTGGAATTCCCTAATGACTTTTATGACTTTCTCTTTTAGTTCTGGCTCCATGTTCTTTCCTATCTGAATCATCTTCCCCGCTTGGCCTACGTACAATTCAACTTCTTCGGTTTCGACAGCCGGTTCGGCTATCGGATTTGACAGGTCGGCTCCAAATTTCTCCAACTCGATATTCAGTAGTTGGTGACTGCATCCTGGTTCGGTCTCATTTCTTCTCCTTTTCCCGGCTTCGGTCATTTCGACATCTTTTTCTTTCTCCAGGTCTTCCAACATAATGATTCGTGCGGCTTTTTGGTCGCCTCTCATTTCTCCTATCCCGTGTTCGGTTGGAAATTTCAATTTCAAGTGAGGGATAGATGACACAGCTTGGAATAGGGATAAAACCGGTCTCCCTAGGATCCCATTATACGGGCTGTCGACTCTAACAACGTAAAATTTCGCTTCTTTCACCGTTGTGAATGGTGCTTTTCCTAATAAGACGTTCAGTGTTATAGTTCCTTCGATCGGTACAGGTTGATTACCGAAGCCGTATAGCGGTGCTTCATGGCATGGCTCTAGTTGTTCGCCTCCCAAGTTCATTTTGCAATAGGTCCGGTGATACAAGATGTTGACCGAACTCCCTTCATCGATCAGGACTTTCCAGATCTTGTTCTCCCCTATCACCGTATTTATAACAAGCGGGTCTTCATGTGGCCATATCACATCTTCGTAATCGTCCTCCGTAAATGAAATCGGAAGTGGTTGTTTGGCTGTAGTAGATTGGTAAAGGTTGTAGATTTGTCTTGCATACCTCTTTCGGGCTGATTTGCTGTCCCGATCCAGTATGGTTCCTCCGGAGATCGTTCGGACCTCGCCTCTGTATTTTTCAGATCCTTCGGCTTCCTTGTCTTCTCTGTTTCTCTCTTTCGGTCCTAGTTTGTTTCTCAGATCTTCGACAAACTTGGTTAATTCTCCGTCTTTTATCATTCTCTCAATTAATTTCTTCAAATGGTAACACTCGTCAGTGTTATGACCTTTACCCTGATGATATTCACAATATTTGCTGTCGCTTCTTCTATTTTCAGGGGTCTTCAACTTGGGTGGTCTGACAAACCCAGGTTTACCCTTTATCTCATGGAGAATCTTCGAGATAGGTGTGTTTAATGGTGTGAACACAGTACTATCTCTATCTCTTCTTCGTTCGGCCCCCTTGTCGGGCCTCGTGTCATTCAATCTGCTCCTGATATCTCCTCGACCCCTTCGGTCGTCTTTTCTGTCATCCCTTCGGTCGTCCCTCCTGTCATATCTATCATGTTTCTTGTTCTCCTTGTACCCCCCAATTGATTCCAATTTTCTTCTGATAGCCTCTCCTCTCACATAGATATCATTTAAAGATTTGGGAGGCATATCATAAAGAGAAGACCGAAGCTTCTTACCTTTAACAGGGTCGAGGCCAGCTGCGAGGAATCCAGCCGCCTTGACTTTGTCCAAATTGGTGACCATACCGGCTTCCTCTTTGAACCTTGCTAGATAATCACCCAAATCCTCGTTCGGTCCGTGCCTACAGTGGATCAGGGCTTCTGTATCCTTCTCTCTTCGGCACAAATGTGAGTAGTGCCTCAAGAACTTTTTCTTCACTTGTTCGTACGAGCCTATCGACCTAGGTCTCAACGACCTGTACCACATGGATGCATTCCCCTTTAGGTAGGTCTTGAACATTTTGCAGAGCATCACATCACAGTGCCCCATCCCAGTCATAAGTGATTCATATTTCTCACAGTGGTCTTCGGGATCACCCTTTCCGTTGAATTCGTTCATCTTCGGGAACTGCCTACCAGGAGGCGGTCGAAACTGTTCAACGTCCTCGGTCACCACTGGCTCGTGGCTGACCTTTCTCTCCCCGAACATTGCCTTCTCGATCCTTCGGATACGATCGTCCGTATGGGGGCCCTCCTCCTCCGAGTCGGAGGAATAAACTACCTTTGACCGGGTTCTCCTCGAGTATGATTCAGAGTCCCCTGACTCATCTTCATCATTTCTGGTTCTTGGCCTTTTATCTTTTCGGTCGTCCGCCTCCGTGTCTTCGGCTTCTAGAGCCTCGCGGAGGGTCCTTTCCTGTAGCTCGATCTCCTCCCTTCGGAGTTTTAGGACTTCTAGCCTCAAACGATCGGCCTCCATTCTTTTTGCTATCCGTTCGGTTTCTTTGATCTTATCCGTCACCTTATGCTTCCCCTTCGCCTTTTGTTGCTCTCTCCATTTCGTAAGCATCTCTTGTTGTTCCTCAGGAGTTGGCATATCTCCTTCTTCATCAAAATTTAGCAGTCTTGGGGGAATGAGAGGGGTTGTTCTGGGCATCATAGGAGGAACGGAGCGACTGTTTCCAGCCACGGTGCTATTATCATTGATGGGCGTTTCTTCAATCGTCATAGTCTCTTGGTAGATCTTAACACGAATATATCTCTACGTTCCCACAGACGGCGCCAAATGTTACAACCGGTTTTCTCCTAGGCTTCGTTCGGTAGGACCTGCAGAAAGAGAATGCGAGGGTGGAGCCCCCCGATTCACCTCCGGTGTGAAAATAAGTTAGTCGGTTTTTTGTAAGGTAATTTGAACGTAGAGAATTTGTGTTGTTGTGTGTGTAGTTATATCTTTTATGAACAATATTACCTCCTTTTATACTTATTCTCCTTGCCATTTGTTGAGATGTAGATCTGCTTTCCAGAATATTAAACATTCTTTTGGATCATGGACCATGTGACCGTTTAAAGGTAAAGAAACCTTTTATCATGGCCACGGTCGGCCATTGACAAAGTGACAACCATGTGACTGTAATGGAAAACAGGTTGTTCATTCCTTGGGCTTAATGTTGGGCTAGTGGTTCGGCCCATTAAGAGATTGGACCTCTAACACTTCCCACTGCCACGGATTGATTAGTTAGTGGATGCAACAGCTGGACATGCCCTCCTCAGCTTCATGGATGCATATTCAGGTTACAATCAAATCCCTATGTATGAACCTGACCAAGAGCATACTTCTTTTATTACGGATAGAGGTCTTTATTGCTACGTATGCATGCCATTTGGATTGATTAATGCTGGAGCCACATACCAACGGTTAGTGAACATGATGTTTAAAGACCAAATTGGCCATACTATGGAAGTATATGTGGATGACATGCTAGTTAAGTCTAAGGAAGCTGTTGACCATGTGAAGCACTTAGAAGAAATGTTTGGAATCTTGCGGAAGTACAGAATGAAGCTGAACCCTCAAAAATGTGTGTTTGGGGTAGAATCAGGAAAGTTTCTGGGTTTCATGGTAAACCACAGAGGTATTGAAGCCAACCCATCCAAGATTAAAGCATTGATTGATATGAGGTCTCCGAGAACTGTGAGAGAGGTTCAGTCTCTTACAGGAAGAATTGCAGCTTTGAATAGATTCATTTCGAGGTCCACTGATAAATGTCAGGAGTTCTTTAAAGCTATAAAGAAAGGAAACAAATTTGAGTGGACCGCAGAATGTGAGATAGCGTTTGGAAAGCTAAAGGAGCATTTGGGGAGCCCCCCACTGTTAGCCAAACCTGTGGATGGAGAAACATTGATACTTTATTTGGCTGTGTCAGAGTATTCCATTAGTGCGGTTCTGGTTCGAGAAGAGAATGGACAGCAGAGCCCAGTTTACTATGTTAGTAAAAGGTTACTTGATGCAGAAACGAGGTACACAGGAATGGAGAAGCTGGTTTTCGCATTGATTCTGGCTTCCAGGAAGCTGCGACCTTATTTCCAAGCTCACAAGATTGAAGTAAGAACCTCATATCCACTTAAGCAAGTGATGCATAGGCCAGAAACTTCTGGAAGAATGTTAAAGTGGGCTGTGGAGCAAGGACAGTTCGACATAGAATATAAGCCAAAGACAGCAATCAAAGCTCAAGCTTTAGCAGACTTCTTAATCGAGTTTCCACCTCATGTAGAGGTTACTGGCCAAGAGGGGCCAAAAGAGGTGGTGGAAAAACAGGCAGACAATGATAACTGTGCACCTTGGTGGACACTGTATGTAGATGGAGCTGCTAACAGTAGTGGAGCAGGTGCAGGCATAGAACTAGTTAGTCCAGAAGGGCACCAACTCTATAGCTCGATTCATTTTGCTTTTAAAGCTACGAACAATGATGCAGAGTATGAGGCATTGATTGCAGGCCTCAAGTTGGCTTTGGAGATGAAAGTAGAGAATATTAGAGTGTTTAGTGATTCGATGTTAGTAGTTTGGCAGATTCGTGGTGGTTTTCAGGCGAGAGGGCCAAGAACAGACTTATATTTGAGATACTCCCAGGAGTTCATCGCAAGGTTCAGAGAGGTGAAGCTGGATCAAGTACCTCGAGGAAAGAATACCAAAGCGGATGCATTGGCCAAGCTAGGGTCACAGAGAGAATCCACATTATTGGGGGTAATTCCACTTCAAATCCAGGAGCAACCAAGTGTTTTCAAGGAAGAGGTAATGGACATTGAATTTCCAGTTGAAGATTCCTGGATGACCCCAATATATCGTTACCTGGACAAAGGGGAGCTACCTCCCAATCAAATTGATAACAGGAAGCTGAGGTATCATGCAGCCAGGTATGTAATTTATGATGGAGTTCTGTATAAACGAGGATTCAATCAGCCTTCGCTCAAGTGTGTAGCTGGAGAACAATGCAAGTATATCCTCGAGGAGATTCATGAAGGTGTATGTGGAAATCACTCGGGGGGTAATTCTTTAGCCATGAAAGTCCTTCGACAAGGATATTATTGGCCAACCATCAAAGCAGATGCTACAAAGTTTGTGCAGGCATGCAGCAATTGTCAGAGGTTTGCAAATTTTGATAGTCGTCCTGTAGCACCTATCAAACCGATTGTTAGCCCTTGGCCATTCGCTGTTTGGGGAATAGACCTCATTGGAGAACTCCCGAAAGGAAAATGAGGAGTGAAATATGCAGTGGTTGCAGTCGATTACTTTACAAAGTGGGCAGAAGCAGAACCACTTGCTAAAATTACAGCGTCAAAACTGACTGAATTTGTGTTTCGAGCCATTGTATGCAGGTTTGGCATTCCACAGAAACTGATTTCTGACAATGGGAAGCAGTTCGATAGTAGAGAGCTTAGAGGATTATGTGAGCAGTTTGGAATCCAAAAAGCATTTTCAGCAGTGTATTATCCGCAGAGTAATGGACAGACTGAAGCAGTGAATAAGATTATCAAGCACACTTTGAAGACAAGGCTTGAAGATAAGAAAGGAAGCTGGCCAGAGGAGCTTCCTGGAGTCTTGTGGTCGTATAATACCACGCCTAGAACTACAACTGGTGAGTCTCCTTTTACCCTCACTTATGGTTGTGAAGCTATGGTACCTGTGGAAGTTGGAACAGGTTCCTTGAGAAGAAAGTATTTTGATCCCGAGAGCAATGAGGTCAATCATAGACTGTATTTGGACATGGTCGAAGAGTTGAGAGCAGATTCACAAGTGAAGTTAGCAGCATATCAACAGAGAGTTCGAAGGTATTACGACAAAAAGGTGAAGGCAAGACCCTTTAAAGTTGGAGACCTAGTTCTGAGAAAAGTCATGCCAAATACCAGGGTTCTGGCACATGGAGCTTTTGGAGCAAATTGGGAAGGACCTTACCAGATAAAGTCAGCCATTTGGGAAGGAACCTACCACGTGATGGATATGGATGGGAACCTCATTCCGAGAGCTTGGAATGCAGAACATCTCAAGAAGTATTATCAGTAATTCTTTTATGTGTTTTTCTTAGGAAAAGTAAGGCTCTTTCAGCCCAAGAATAAAGGCAGCTTATTAGTTATAGCTGACCAGCATTTTGATTTCAGTAATTATGCATGTACTCGGGGGGTATTTGATGTGAACCTCCCTACTTGCAAGACAATTTTTTCAAGTATTGAGCGAAGTATAGCTCTACATTGAATATTTTGAGTGCATTATTTGCAACTATAGCTCCTTAATAGTTCTTTTACGTAATAATCATTACCCAAAAGAACTGGGGGGTAGTATTCCTACTTAGACAGTATTGCACATGCTATGATTTGATATTTCATATGCCAATTTCAAATTCTGAAACAGATTACCTAGATTAACAGGTTCCTGTAGCATTGTGTTGCATTTTGCAGGTTACCTAAGCTGACAGGTTCCTGTAGCATTGACAGTATGTGTGAAGTATGAGTATGAATTGACAGAATGAGCAGACTACGATTGATTGATCAGAATTAGCTTGTAGACAGATTGTGTTGAGCAAAGTCCCAGGTAGCTTCCTGAGCATTGAAAAAGTCCCAGGTAGCTTCCTGGGCATTGAGCAAAGTCCCAGGTAGCTTCCTGGGCATTGAGTATGGATGGGAACCTCATTCCGAGAGCTTGGAATGCAGAACATCTCAAGAAGTATTATCAGTAATTCTTTTATGTGTTTTTCTTAGGAAAAGTAAGGCTCTTTCAGCCCAAGAATAAAGGCAGCTTATTAGTTATAGCTGACCAGCATTTTGATTTCAGTAATTATGCATGTACTCGGGGGGTATTTGATGTGAACCTCCCTACTTGCAAGACAATTTTTTCAAGTATTGAGCGAAGTATAGCTCTACATTGAATATTTTGAGTGCATTATTTGCAACTATAGCTCCTTAATAGTTCTTTTACGTAATAATCATTACCCAAAAGAACTGGGGGGTAGTATTCCTACTTAGACAGTATTGCACATGCTATGATTTGATATTTCATATGCCAATTTGAAATTCTGAAACAGATTACCTAGATTAACAGGTTCCTGTAGCATTGTGTTGCATTTTGCAGGTTACCTAAGCTGACAGGTTCCTGTAGCATTGACAGTATGTGTGAAGTATGAGTATGAATTGACAGAATGAGCAGACTACGATTGATTGATCAGAATTAGCTTGTAGACAGATTGTGTTGAGCAAAGCCCCAGGTAGCTTCCTGAGCATTGAAAAAGTCCCAGGTAGCTTCCTGGGCATTGAGCAAAGTCCCAGGTAGCTTCCTGGGCATTGAGCAAAGTCCCAGGTAGCTTCCTGGGCATTGAGCAAAGTCCCAGGTAGCTTTCTGGGCATTGAGCAAAGTCCCAGGTAGCTTCCTGGGCATTGAGCAAAGTCCCAGGTAGCTTCCTGGGCATTGAGCAAAGTCCCAGGTAGCTTCCTGAGCAAAGTCCAGGGTAGCTTCCTGGGCATCGAGAAAAGCCTCAGGTAGCTTCCTGAGCAAATGTGATTGAAAAGCCTCAGTTGACTGAGCACGACATTGTTGCCAAAAGCCTCAAGTTTCTTGAGCATGCGAATTAAAGTCCTGACAAAAGGCATCTAAAGTCCTGACAAAAGGCACCTTAAAGAGAAGCCTAATAAGCTCTCCCTCATGTGGAACCGCCTTTGGCACATGGGAAGAAGGGATAAAATCCTTAGCATTTACCTTCATAAGATGTCTAGACTGACACATGGAGAAGAGGAATCTGTGTGGACTCCCAGAACGGCACACAGGTTCCTAGAATTGCCTCGAGGCACAAAAAGGAACCAACATGCCTCGAGGCATGTTGGGACCTAGAGAATAGGATTGGGAACCAAGCAGGTTACCTTTCCAGGAGAAAAAAGGAACCAACAGGCCTCGAGGCATGTTGGGACCTAGAGATTAGGATTGGAAGCCAAGCAGGCAACCTTTCCAAAAGATGACCCGAATTAAACAAGAGAAAGATTTTACTAACTTTAACTAGCTTTTGTTTTATGTTTATTTTGCAGGTTTAATGGTCGAGGAACCTGGTCAAATTATTTAGGATCTAAGGTTATCAGAAAGGGTTTTTAGTTCAAAAGGCGACTCTGACAATGTTGAGTGAAGCATAGGAAAAGACGTGTTTGGACTCACAAAGTTGATCAGGTATTTTGTAGGGAACCTGGTTTAGACCTGAGAGGAATCTCTAAGGAAAACTACAGTTCAGATTACGGTGGTGAATACATGTCTCGAAGTATAAACAAAAAAGGGTTCCAAGTCTGCAAGTAAGCTGTATTTAGTTACATGTTATTTTGAGAAAATTATAAGTGAAAGTATGGATGCATCCTGTTTCTTATAACGGGTTATCCCACATAAGCTTGGATGTATAAGTATGGACACTAATTAGTTTTTAAGATGCATGATGATAAAGTATTCTACGAGGTTTTGGAAAAAAGGTGTGCAGTATTAAGTACAGATGCAGGTTAAGAAACTAGGCGTGAACAAGCAAGAGCAAGAGATATAGCAAGAGTAGATAATAGTCATTAGAAACATAAAGAGTTATAGGGTACAAGGACCCTAGGCAAACCAAAGTTAAAGGCACGAAGGCCATCGAAACCAAGTTAAATTACATCCCGCGAGGCACTACGAGGGGCCCGCAACCTCAAGAAAAGTTATGGAAAGTTCAAAAAATTTATGAAACTTTAAGCAGAAGATACTTTATTAGATTCTTCGATGGCTGAGGAAGGTGGAAGAGTGGTTGGAGCAACGTCAGGAGCAGGAATCTCTGCAGTCTCAAGAGTGGCACCCGGAGACCTCTCAACCGTTTTCACGGGAGGTACAGAGTTTGCAGCAGCAGCTTTCTCCTCAAAATCTTTGATCATCCCTACTACGTCTTCACCCAGGAGGGACCAGTCTATATTGGGCATCTTCTCCCATGTGGAACGTATGTAGTCATTAATACCTTCATCATAGCCTTCATCATATCTGGCCTTCTCCTTGATAAGTATGGATGACTTCACAACTTCAGCAGCAGCATTCAAGGCATCCACTTGGGCTTCCAGTTCATTGGTTCTTTCCAACATCGACAGTTTCTCGTCCCTAAGGATCTTGACCTGACCTTGAAGTTCGATTTTCTCATCTTTTAAAGAGGTCTCCACAATCTTGGCATTTCTGACAGCCGCAGTGGCAATGTTTGCCTTATCCTCACTAGCAGCTAGTTCTGTTTTGAGTTTGCGAATCTCTCCTTGAAGTTGAAGGTCATATTGGGTCTTTACAGCAAACTCGTCACAGTATCTGAGAGCAAAGAAAGCAGATTGAGCAGTAGCAAACCTCATGGCGTGCTTGGCTTCAGTAGAACTCATCTTACTCCAGGCAGCTATCGTCTCTGTAGGAACATGGGTGTCAATCATGTCTTTGAACAAGTTGGAGGATTGATCAGGATCGGTTTTTACTGCTTTGCTTTTCCTTGACGAGCGAGTCTGGGGAGCTGCTGAGAGGTCAAGAGTTGTCTGAGCAAACTTCCTCTTTGAAGAACCAGAATGAGTAGTTTGGGAAGCAGGAGTGCCAGGAATTTGATTAATAGGAGTTGCATTCACCGGAACCTCCTTAGTTTCAGACTTGAAGATCTCATCCACGTTCTTGGACCTTTTGATAAATGACGGGGCTTTTGGAGCCATATCTGCAAAAGAAAATACAACTAAGTATCAGAGATTTATATATAGAGTAAGCAGGTAAAAGTGCAGATATATAACAATAGAAAAGAAAAGACAACAACAGGGAAACTCATACCAGAAGCTGAGGGTATAAAACCTAGGGCAGATAAATTATCAGGGGTCAATAAGATCATACAATCTCTTATGGCTGAAGAATGCTTCAAAGCCTCTTCAGCTCTCATTAAACAAGCTCCAGTAAGAACAGTCTGTTTTGGAATTAATGGGCGGCAATTGAATTCAAAGCGGATAGAGGGGCAATCAAAACAGTAAAGGAACTGCTCTTGCCATTGATCAAAGTTCTGCTTAACACCTTTTATACATCGGCCTTGATGACTAGGCCAGGCAGTCAGATAGAAACAACCAGAACCCTTCCCAGTGTCCTTCAATCTGAAGAAGTAACCTAATTCATGTGCAGATAGTGGGGTTGTGAACATGCTAGTGTACAGAATGTAGGTACTAATGGCTAACCTATATGAGTTAGGTGTCAATTGGAGAGGGGCCAAGCCATAGAAGTCGAGAACCTCTCTCAGGAAAGGATGTAGAGGGAAGTACACACCAACTTTGAAGAAGGCAGCAGAGGTTACAACATTTGGAATACCTCGATCAGGTATCTTGGTATCAAACTTATGAGCTCTCTCACCTAGTTTAGGGATAACAATGGAGCAGGATGGACGAACACATCCCTCATACAATTTCTCTAACCTAGTCGAGGTCATAAGAGAATCCATTTTTTCACAGAAAGGTACAATTTATTGCTTATACAACTCTCTTTCAACGGACACTTCGTTATCAAAATCAGGATCTGGGATCAAACTATGATCAGGCTTAGACACTTCTTCTCCGTCAGAGGGCCAATCATCCCCCAAATCTACAAAGGAGGGGGTAGGAAGATTTGTAGAGGGTAAGGTCGAAGGTTTGAGAAGGATATTTCCAGGTTCGTCAATGTCTGGAACAACAACCCTAGACCTAGTTCTTTCCCCTATTGGCATCATAGAAGGTTGAATTGAAGACAAGTGGTCAGAGTGTGTAGAATCAGAGGACATCTGCAAAAGACAGACGGAGAAAAATCAGGTTTTGAGTCCTCTAAAAAGAAATAGTGGTTCTAAAGTTCTTGGATAGACATAACTATGAGACACAGGGTAGTCAGTGAATTACACAAAAGCTACGCACCATTAAAACGACTCATATCGACTACAGTATAAGTCGAAAACACGAGTGTACAGAATGTGAATAAATAATATCGGATCCCAGGGAAACCAGGGTTACGAAACTGTAAATCGATGACCAAACAAACAAGGTGTGGTGAACAAGTCGTATGAAAAGCATGGAATGTGAAAGATAGATACGAACGCATACATATAAAGACCATAAACAAAGAACAGCGACATGCAAGACACGAAAGTGCGGACAGTACGAAATGGAATCAAAAGAGCAGAAAGAAAGCAAGTCATACCTTAATTAGAAGAAAGCGGCGACGGAGAGCTTGGATTGAGTAAGTGACCGTCGGACTTTTTTTTCTTCTTCTCTCTCTAAGGGTTTTGGAAGATATTTGGTAAAGGTAAAAACTAGACTTGGAGTTAGAAGTATGTTTATATAATCAAGACAGTTCCGTACACGCGTCAGAGCATTAGTGGAGCGGTAAAAACGAAGAGGTACATGTGTAAAAGGCGTGTGAACCTTGGGAACTCATGCATTAACTACAGCTTTGGTAAGTGATAAGTCCAATTCGAACTTTGAATTATCTCCAGCTGTTAACCAATTATCTCTGCCTATAGATTTTTAAATTATTAAATTTAAAGAGGCATGAAGTTGAGTGACAAGTTAGATTCTCTGAGAAGTCGAATGCAAACATGAAGTAGAAGTAACAGGTTCCCTAATACAAAGGAAGCTTACTATTATATCAAGCTGAAAACATTCTATGTCCTGTTTCCTATATCGAGCTAGCTCAAGTAGGCTTGGATATACAATGTTGAAGCGAGAAATTGTTACCAGGATGGGTTAACATTAAACTTTTGATCGAAGAATTAAAATAGGTTCCTTTCACATTACATGATTTCAAGGAACCGGGGGGTACTTGTTGTGCCCAAAATCTCCATGGGTTAGATTTAGGCCCATTAAGCTATAGGGTTTGACCCATACGAGCCAGAAGATTGATCCAATACGAGTTATGAAGATCAAATAGAAGAAATGAATAAGGAAGTATGAGTATTAGGAGGTTCCCAATGGTCAGGAAGCTGAGTTGAGCACTCGAAGACCAGATTCCTCCCAGCCGAGGAGTTCGAATTAGCACAGCAACAGCCGTAGAGGTGATAAAAGCATATAAAGAGTTATCCAGTCTAACTAGTTTGTTATTTGTGCAGGTACTAACACCAAAAGGGAGGTCCCTACGTGATATGTCCCGAACTAAGGAGGTCCCTGAGAAACAGGCTCCTGAAATGTAGGTTCCTGAGCACCAGGTTCCTATGAGTTGCCAACAGAAAGTTCTAGAAGCCATCTAGAACAGATAAACGAATTGGTATCTGAGTATAATTCTAGGGCGCAGATGATCCTAGAATAACTCTAACCAATGAGGGAATCATAAGTGGGGTACGAACTCGAGTTCTACTCTACTTAGCCAAACTAGTTCGTGAAAGGCTCTAAAGGAACCTGAGTCCAACACGAACTAGATGACCGAATACAGCTATTCCAGTAAGAGACAGAATCATATTAGAACTACGTGAGCTTGATCCCTATAAATACAAGGGTACGTAGGCACCTCAGGGTACGACGCATAAAGTTCTCTAATTTTCTCTAAAGGCACCTGAGATTATTGGAGATACCCTCGAGCTCAGCTCAACCCCCACAAACACAACCCAAACCTTTTCATAGAACAGTTGATCGTTTGCCTAAACAACTACCTGTAAACCTCATATAAGTTGATTACGAAATCCACTCATCAACAATTACCATTACATTTTTCAGCTAAAACGTATCATCTTTTCCATATTTCATAATTAAAATTCGTTTTTCTAGAAATATCACGGGTAACATTAATTTCTCACTATCTAAAAATACTACGAGCAATTTAATTTAGTAAAATAACATAAATTAAATTATAGTTACTATAAACTAATCAATTACCTTTTCACCTAAAACATGTCACCTTTTTAATTTTCACATTATCTTTTCTATTTTCTCTAACTAAAATATGTCATTATTCAATTATATCACTGGTGGTTCTATTCAATAAAATAAAATTACAAATTATAATATTTATAATTAATTGATTAAGTTTTTCAGTTAAAATGTATCATCTTTTCTATATTTTCTCACTCTTTTTCTAAAAATATCACAGGCAACAATAATTTTTCCTTTTCTTAAAATATTACGAGCAATTTTGTTTAGTAAAATAACATAATTGAATTATAATTACTATAAACTAATGAATTACCTTTTTCACCTAAAACATGTTTCTTTTTAATTTTCTCTAACTAAGACCTCTATTTTTCCAGTTAAATCACGACATTCTATTTAATAAAATTAAATAATAATTTTATAAGTACTTATAATTAATCGATTACCTTTTTCAACTAAAATGTCATATTTTCAATATTTTCTAACTAAAATCCCTATTTTCCTAGAAATATCACGGATAACATTTATATAATTATTATCAAATTATCTCATTTAAAAATTTAAACCTCCAAAATTCATATTTTAAAAAAAGTAATTTAAATTAATAAAAAAAATCATATAATATTAAAAGAAATCCGTGCATCGCACGGGTTTTAAGCTAGTATAATATAAATTATGTATCTCACATAAATTTTTTTCGTCAATTACATAAATTTCCTCTATCAATTCCAACAATATTCTTTATCTTGATTCTTAATTTATATTTTATTAATATTTCAAACGTAATTAAAACAAACATTTAAATTTAATCATGTGCGAGTAAATATTTGATTAGTAAAAAAATAATTAAAAGTCATGTAGTTGCGTGAAACAGGGACCTATGCCTGCACTACACATGTCAAGATCTTCATTACTTTTATATTATATAATTATACATTTCATAAATATATTAATTACTTAAATATTACTCCCTCTGTCCCTCCCATTTCTTTACAGTTTTTTTTCACTGTTCGACACGCATTTTAAGGCTCCTAAAAAATATAGTTCCATAACTTATTTTTTTTAATTTTCTTTTTTTTGTATAAAAATAGAACAATTCTATTTTTATACAAAAAAAAAATTAAAAAATAAGTTATGAAACTATCCGCAAATTGCACCTTAAAATTCGTGCCAGAATTACGTCCCCCAAGGTAAAGAACCAAGGGGGACAGAAGGAGTAAATAATTAAAAATAATAATACATTTATATTCTTATAAAATAGTACATTTACTTATAATAAAATAACAGATAATGAAAAAGGATTTATAAATTTAAAACTAAATGACGTTGATCGAGATTTTGTTTAATGTTTTGTAATTTATTGATTATTATAAAAAATGTCTGACATGCATCTCCAATGTTCATTCCATATATGTTGATATACATTTTATATAATTGATTAGGGAATGATGAGTTTGCATTCTTTAATATTGCCTTATGTCACTGTTTATCATCCTACAGAAGGTCTAGTGCTGCACATGTTTCTTTAAAACTATCGTAAACATGACCATCAACATTTCTCAAATCTTCAAAGGATAAATATCCTTTTTTTTCTCATTAGTAACATGCGTAGATAGAGCTAGTTTCGAGGAGTTGCATGTATTTCAGAAAGCCTACCAACATCATCACCTATCTGCCTTAGTTTCCATTTGCATTCCTTTGGAAGCCAAGTAAAGGGACTTGGAAATTCTGAATATGTGTATAGCCGAGCAGTGGGAATATCCTTATTTGTTAAAAACCAAGCTTCCAACTTACTCCTTTTTGAGGTTGCACGATCACAAACCTTTTGTAAAGACTCTATTCAGACATACATATCTAAAGATGATGATAACAAATACCACAAGACAGAAAATAAATCAAGAAATTGAAGTTGGCAAATAAATCAAGAAGCTAACTGAAATGCAGATCAACTAAGGCTACCTCTTGCGAATGGAACTCTGCAAACCGTTAAAAAGTATTTCTGCAACAAGCCATGAGATGCTGTAATCAAATATCTGTAATCAAAAGAGATTTTGCTATACTCATGCAGGTAATTTTGAGAAGTCAAGAAAAGAAAGAGTTCGAGAAGTCAGGCCATTGTAATTCTCCATTCGAGATCTCATAAATGTGGTGGATTCGAGAACTCTGAAAAAAGGTTATTCGAGAAGTCAGGCTACTAAAAAGATTCTATTCGAGAAGTCTACAAAAGAGCATATTCGGGAAGTTATTCGAGAACTCGACAAAAGGGCTATTCAAGAAGTCAAAGACTTACCAGTTCGAGAACTCAGCCTGAATATTCTAGAGTTCTCTAATGAGACAAGTCGAATGAAGAACAGACCCAGAATTACTTTGCAACCCGTGACTTATAGACAGTGATCAATTACACAAAAGATGTTACGAGTAGGGAGTCAAATTGTAGACATTTGAAGGCTCAAACTCTTCCAAGTGAAATGTGAAATCAATCACTGTTTATCCGGCTTCAAGGGCAAGAATAGGAGTGAAAGCAATCTCCAACATGATTACATTACTATTGAAGAATTTAAAGGATAACTTAATGAGTGCATAAGGACCAGCTGATTTGTCTGAGAAGTTCAAGCATAGATCAATAAGCAGAAAAGCTTATTGACTTTCTAAAAGGTTATCTTTTTGCTTAAGCAACTTTTCAGGAATAAAGATTCAAATCAAAAGTTTGTTTTGCATAAAGCATCACGTGGGCTTGGGAGCTAAGTCAATTCAAGAACTTAGTAACTTATGAAGAAAACAACATACACGGACTTGAAGCATGCTGGAATTGTCCAAATCAATAAGAGAATACTTTCAAGACATTTCCAGAAATGACGATATCTTCAAGCATGTGTGTGTGACAAGTTATACCAAATATGTATTCTGTACATTTTACGTATTTTACTTGTCTTCATATAGTTTAAATAAATTGTATGAGTAGCATAGTCTTAGAGAGAAAACACCGAGCATAACGTAGAGGGCATTAGGTTTTCTTGTAAACACTAAGACATTGTAACCAGAAGCTGTGTATTTTTTCGCAGAGTATTTTCTTCAATACAACCCTCATGTGGACCAGACAAACCCACATGAAATTTTTTACATTGTGTTGCATGTTTGTTAATTACCGTGTTTACTATCTGTTCTTATACAAACTATTTTAGACCTCACTAATTCGAAAAGAATTTTAGACAAGATTGTATTCAACCCCCTCTTCTACAATCTCGTGGTGTATAACTGGGAAATAATAGACTCCCCAATTTTAAAACTAACGTATTTAGAATCCGGCAGATGGACAGGTGATCAGTCCACGGATGGCCAATGTGAATGGATGTCAAAACCAAAAATTTTAAAACTAACGTATTTAGAGTGCATTCGATATCTCAAAAATACTTGATCTAGAACTCAGAGATCTCTATGCATTCAAAAAAATAGTTCTCGAATCAAGTACTTAGCCAATTCTTGAATGTCTCAAAGATAAAACTGAAGAAGATTCTCATGACAGAAAATTAACACAAACCAAGGCACCTATAGTGGTCCAATTATTACAGTGTGCACTTGGCAAGTCTACAAAGAAGCCTGGAGAGAAATTCAACGAAGAACAGGTAAAGAAGTGGACCAGGTCAGTATACAAAACAAAGAGAATTTACATGATACCAGCTTTCACCAAAATAGTATAGACAGAATTAGCTTACTGGTTTGTCTGTTACCAGTTTTGTAAAAGTGAGGTATGCACATGTTTCATAAGTGCACATACTTATATATTTAGTTGTTAAGTTTTCAATTGTAATATCAAGAAAATATCTTTTTGAGAATACGAAGCTGAGAATGCACATTGTGTTCACAATTTGTAGCAACCTTCAAATCTAATACAATATTAGGTTTTAAGTGAGTTTGTGTGTTGTTTACATTCCGCAATATGTTTCTCTTAACATACATACTCAAGCTACAAGTAATAAACTGATTCAAACATTCAAACTACTTGAACAAAAGTTGATATACATTCACCCCCCCTCTGTATTATCTTAATTGTATTTCATACTAAACAAAACTCAATCACATGCATTACTGTTCATTAACATGCAAAAAAATAAAAATAATAAATCAATGTAATGATATAGAATCTTAAAAACGGAAATCTGAATATGGATTTTTTTTCAAGAATAATGGACATTAGTTAAAGTAATAAAACTCACTTCCAATGCATCTGCCAAAGTAGTTCATTTTCTTGATTAGATTAATGAGTTGTTCCAACTTCATCTTAAAGGCTCCTGCTACTATGCTAGGTGGTGCATCGCACATCAACAAATGGCAAGTGCTTCATCATTTCTTTAATTTCAAATCACTTAGAATTACACGTCATTGTTAGAAACAAAGTGGGATGTCCAATTACACGACACAAAGCAAATGAATACTTAAAGTATTCAGACATGTAACGCTTTGATCCAGTAAAGGAAGCTGGTAAAATTATACGTTTCCCAACATGAGATGGATCATTATCTCCATTTTTTTATTGGTATGATTTTTACTAATCCAATTCAGTATGTATTGTTTAACAGCTGTAAATGCATCAACCATATATTGTTGCCAAAATCTTCCACCAGATGAGGAGTTAATCCTGTGTAATTATTAAAAACCCAAGTAAATAAAAATTATTAAAGTATTTATAAAAATACGTGTAAAACGTGAACTTCAAAATACCTAATTTTGTACCTTCATTAAGACGTATCATTAATTTGTAGCAGTAGTATTCCTTCATTGAAACAAATTTTCTATGCTTTTTCTCTTCATCATCATTGTCATCTTCTACAACCATTCTTTTCTTTTTATTTATATTCTTTTATGGAATTTTCGTATGAAACTAACATCTCCATGTGGAAAAAGAATTGGATACTGAAGTAGCATAAAAAACATATCAGTCTCCCATACTCATTTGAGAGCATTTTGTCGTGTCTCGACAATGGTATCTCTAAAACCTGGTGTGTCTTCATTTTTATTCACTATCAAGCCTCCAACCTCATTTGATGGACCAATTATGTTAGATCTACCACTCGCTGACTCTGAAGAAATTAGAACCAACCTGGACTCATCCAACTCATTGTCTTTAAATCTTTCACCCACGGTAAGAAATTACTCCATAACCTAACAAGGTTCATGCAATATCTGCATAAGCACCTTAACAATAGTATGGTCAACCTAATCTTGAACCTCACCAATGACATTCAGTTAGGAAGCTCATTCTCAATGTCCTAAATGTACCATTAATAGAATTTAGGTGTTTCTCCTTCCATTGGAAGCAAACTTTCAATTAAATGTAAATTCTGACCTCTAACCTTGAAGCAATAAGGTTCTCTCCCATTGTTTATCATATGATCAATCTTTCCATCACCAGAACACATTGCAAAAATACAATTATATACTCTTATGTTCAGTCGATAATGAGGTGAATTATGAAGCAGAGAAGCAAGAGGTAGTAGATGCTTTTCTCTTAGAAGCTCTACTTGTCTATTTTTGCAACAGAGAGAGAAGGTTAGCATGGCATTTTTGTTCGACTTGTTGTTGTGCTCCATATTCCACATGACGGAACCACAATTTGAGCAGAGAACATCAAGACCTCCTAAATTTTGATAACCTTCCCAAATATCTATATCTAACTCCTCATCAAAATCCTTATAACCTGACAATAATCATAACATGTAGAGTTATTTTCGTGTGATTTTAATGAGTACACACTTAATCTATAAATCAGAAAAAGAATCTTGTATTACTAAATACACTTACTTTCATCAAATAGTTCATCATTATATTCGAAGGGCTCCTCAGCTTCATTAAATAGATAATAAATTACTAAAAATGATAATAATACTATTTTTTTTTTTTTTATGTTTGATCAAATAGAACAGTATTGTAATAGCCAATGATGGACCGTAAATAATCGATATGTTGGTAAAAGTCATTCAATTCGTCAATTTATTTAATGACCAATTAATTTAATTTATAATTATATTAATTTGTAATTATTAAAGAATAACAAAAGAATTATTTTTTTTGTATAATAAAAAATTCCATTAAATAAGTTGACGAATTAACTGACTAGCTGACAAGATTTTAAAAGGAAAAATTAAATAATAGATCCCTGAACTATTCGTGTTTTATTGTCTAGATCCCTGAACAAAAGATTCCGTATTTTGGATCCCTGAACTACATTTTTTTCCCTCATTCAAGTTCACCCGTCATCAAGATTCTAACGGTCGTTAGAATCGTGATGATGTGTTACTGATGTGGCATATAAATTTTTGGTTTAAATTCTTAAATTTTTCCATTTTCTGGTTTAGGTTCTTAAACATAAAAATTTAAAATTTTAAAATCGTTTTAAAATACTTCAATGGTTGACATACGTATAAAACTTACATCCTTATTCATGATTCAATTTTATGTTCAATTTTTATGTTTAAAATTTAAATTATTATGTTCAAAATTAAAATTTTATGTTCAACTTTTGTGTTCAATTTCATATATTCAATTTTTATGATTAAAAATTTATATTCAATTTTTATGTTCAGTTTTTTATGTTTAAAGTATAATTTTTTTTGTTTGTTTAGAATTTAAAAATATTCAAATATTTTGTTCTTGAAATTTAAAATTTTAACTTTTAAGGACCTAAATCAGAGAATGAAAAAGTTCGAGGACTTAAACCAAATTTTTCTTAACATCTGTGGCACGTCATCAAAATTCTAAAAGACATTAGAATCTTGATGACGGAGGAACTTGAATCAAA
This sequence comes from Kitagawia praeruptora, assembly GCA_037693485.1. Lineage (NCBI taxonomy): Eukaryota > Viridiplantae > Streptophyta > Magnoliopsida > Apiales > Apiaceae > Kitagawia > Kitagawia praeruptora. The sequence continues at coordinate 63,394,881 of CM075345.1, forward strand.
AAAGAAATAGTTCAAGAACCGAAATTCGAAATCTTTTGTTTAGGCACCTAAACAATAAAACACGAATAGTAGGGATCTATTTTTTAATTTTCCCGATTCTGTTAATATAAATGCTCTAAAGATTGACAGGATACTACGGGGTGTTTGGAGAAACTTTTTTGCACAATAAATCAACTTATTTTAAGACAAAGTGAGAGATTCCTAATTTTTTCCTAAAAAGAGTTAATTTTTTTTGTAACTTATAAAATCTCAAACATACATTAAATACTTGTATAAAAAATTTATCAAAATATGAAATTTTTACTCAAAAATAAGTCCATAAATACTTAAAATAATGTCAACCAACAAGCTCTAAATTACCGGAATGTTAAAAAGAGAATAAAATAATATTGATATTCGAAGCTATGTATGAGCTGTATGGAGTAGCTAGTTGATGACGGTGGTCCAACTCCAGCTCACTGCTTCAAATCCTTGTTGCACAAGCTTGCCCACAACCCCTTCTATTTGTTCGTACCATCATCTTCAGTCCTTTTATTTTATTTATTTATTAAACTCCAAAAATCAAGTACATTTTTTTTAATGATAAATACACAGCTGTGTGGTGACTTTTTCTTTACTTTCCTCTTCCGTAATTTAAATTATAAATAGAGGTGGCTCTATTTAACCTTTGGTTGCTTAACTTGTATTTTAGGTGCTACAGAAAATCGATACATCGATATATTTGATTTAATAGTTATAAAATAAAAATTACAAAAACAGTATTACATACATAATTATAACCGGATGCAAAATGCATAAATGTACCATCGACTGTATATTAAGAACAAAATATGATTATACTTATAGCCCTCACTGTCAAATCATTATTAATTTACTAAAATGAAATCTAATATTATTATGAGAAAATTGGCCCTGAGGTTGTCCTCAGGCACCTCTCCTAAGGTTGTAATATAATTGTACTTATAAAATAAAGGATCCCGCAGGGGCATTTTTGTAAATGTAACTTTTTTTTAGTAAGTTACACAAATACCCTTAATTTTGTATGTAGATTATTTTAACCTCAGGTAGTACCTGAGGGTGACCTCAGGCGTATGAAACCCTATTATTATTGAAGAAGGAAAAAGTTTAGATGGAATGTGATTATTTTTTAAATTTAATTTATTGCAATTTGTAACTAATACTGGAGTAGAGGTTCCATTTTAATACCAACAATTATTTTTTGTGTCAAATTACTTAAACTTGAAGTCTTGAACATAAATGATCAAATTATGATCAAATTTCTTTTTTAGGAATCTATACTATACCATAATAAGCAAAAAGGGGTATAATTTGTAGTTGGTTATCCCTCATTTTGGTTATCCTTTTTTTGGCTATCCTTTAATTTTAATTAATTTTAATTATATAAAATAAAAAAATAAATCTATACACATTAATACTTGATAGTTGTGTAGTGAACATAAAACACTCACCCGTTTCCCAAACATCTCGGAAACACCCTGCACAATACCTCCATCCACGCCGGTATCAACTTGCCTTTTAATAACAAATTTATTAATTTTAAATAAAAATTATGGTAAGTAAAATGCTTATAATTTGTAGTTTTGTTCATTTTGATTATACATTTTAAGCTTAAATTTTAGATTTTTTAAATCATATTAATCAAAATCGTTAGATGTAATACTAAAAATTGTTCTTTAAAAAGATTAAATTTCGCATCTCAATAACAACATAGTAATATTAAAATTTATTATATAAGTCCAAATATTAAAAAAATAATAATAATATTCATCACATGTTATTGTTTTTTATTTTATTTAATCATAAGAATTTAAATTTAAAAAAAAATTCAAAAGCAAGCAAAAAGGGGTATAATTTGTAGTTTGGTTATCCCCTCTTTTTGGTTATCCTTTTTTGGTTATCCTTTTTTGGTTATCCTTTAATTTTAATTAATTTTAATTATATAAAATTTATTTTATAAGTCCAAAAATTAAAAAAAAATTAAATTATATTCATCACATGTTATTGTTTTTTATTTTATTTAATCATAAAAATTTAAATTTAAAAAAAAAAATTAAAAGCAACCCGTGCGTTGCACGGGCTATAAGCTAGTATATATAATTACTAATAATTTTGTAACAATAACAAATTTTACATGTCAGGATTAAACAAAGACATAGATGATCCTAATTTCCCTAATTTCTACACGAAGTTACGTCACCAATAGAAAAATTGCCCAAAATACCCACTTTTTGGATACCCACTGACTGAATTACCCACGCGCGGAAACAGTGACCAAACTACCCATGTGATACGCAACTAAGAAAGGCGTATGTGGGTTACTGTAGCAATCTCTTCTCCGATCGTCTCTCTCCCCAAATTCAGTTTGGGCGTTTCAAATCAATCGAATGGTATGGTTTAAAACTGGTATGGCTGTTTAGATAATTGAATGGCGATTCCATTGATGTATGTTACGTGAATGGAGGATGAACGGAGAGGCCAAACGAATATCGTCGGAATAAATCGGGAAAAATGAACTAAGATGCTGGGTGTTGCAAATCCGGCAAAACAAATGGTTTTAAATTGGTATAATCATGTAGATCGTCGAAAGGCGATTCAAATGGTGTATAATATGTTATGGTAAAGTGCCTGGAAAGGAGTGTGGTCGGGTTTTCGTGTTTTCCGGCGAAATCGCCAAAATCGCCACAGGGAAGAGCTCGCGTAAAATCTGAGAAAAGTGACACATGACGTCAGCTGACGTCATCACGCATGTCACGAATGCGCAACACCGGATACGCCGGATCAAAATGCGTATCCCAGAGAGATACGACTTTTGCATAGGCGTAAATGACCCTTTACTGTTTTCCATTAGGCGTAACCCACCAATTACTCCTCTGACATAGGCGTATCCAAGGATACTACTCAGTCATAGGCGTATCCAGTGGGTAGTTTGGGCGGCTGTTCGCGAATTTGGGTATTTTGGACAAGAAATAATAAAAAGTGGGTATAAAGGGCAATCACCCTCACCAATAATACGAAATACAAATCAATCCAAATGATCTTTTTAACAAGAAAAAGTGAATCATAAATATTACTCCCTCTGTCCCTTGGTTCTTTACCTTGGGGACGTAATTCTGGCACGGATTTTAAGGTGCAATTTGCGGATAGTATCATAACTTATTTTTTTAATTTTTTTTTTTTGTATAAAAATAGAATTGTTCTATTTTTATACAAAAAAAGAAAATTTAAAAAACAAGTTATGGAACTATACTTTTTAGGAGCCTTGAAATACGTGTCGAGTAGTGAAAAAGAAATGTAAAGAAATGGGAGGGACAGAGGGAGTAGGAGAGTTGCAACTCTTGCCGGTCAAAGATCTTTTTATCTCATACTCCCTCTGTCTCTTTTTGTTTCTCGTATTTGAAATGTCGGGATTATTCATAACATGAGACAAATTACTAATTTACTTTTAATCTATAAGACCAAATATAGTCATGAGTGATCTTGTTGGATTCGTATTTATAAGTACTTTAATACATTGAATTTTTTATATTTAAAACTAATATGAAATCGAAGATATTAACGATCAAAAGTGTATTGGCAAACGTGTCCAGTCAAAACAGGAATGATATTTAGGGACGGAGGGAGTAGTATTTTGGTGATTCAAAGACCTTAATTTTTGTCTCATATTTTGCTAATTCAAAGACCTTAATTATAGTAACATTGTTATAGTAATCGGTAATGACTATTTAATTACCATGAGGGTGCTTAAGGCACGGTAAAATTTAAAATTAAAGTTAAAGTTGAATTAATACATATAATGTTACTTGAGTCAAAATTTTAAATTGAAATATTTATATTTGGTATTGAAATTTCATGAAAACATATAAATAATATGTCCGTAAGAAACTTTTTCACTAAAAAAATTACCATAAAACATAGAATGCTACAACTAAAATCTAAAATTTATCACTAAAACATTTACCTAAAATATATAATGCATAAATTTTGTTCTTTTCTTGATTAAATTTTATAATAATCATTAGCATCAAATTAAAGTAAGGTGTTAAACGGAATTAGATATAATGATTAGCTATGTTATAAAATAATTAGTTTTATTAATAAATATAAAGAAAAGTATATGAGATTGATGATGTGTCATGATATAAGTGGATAATATGGATTTTAGATATTATCTATAATTTATAGACATTAGCCAAATATAGAAGATGTGAAACCCATTATCTAAAAATTTACCTAACAGTGTGCATGGTTGGAGAAAAAAAAATAGCTATTAGCTAAAAATAGTGCCACGTCACTATTATAGCTAACAGATTGTTAGGCTTGGAGATACTCATTACTTCAATGAAGTTGGCTATAATGGTTGGTTACATTTTAAAAATAGTATGTTATTATTATTTCAAGTTCTTAAAAATGGAATATATCATTTAAATATGGTAATAAATGATGTGAAGTTTTCTTACAGGTCTCTAGCGGTTCGATAAATATTGCCAATATCATGTGGTTGTCTATAATTTTAGATTACATGAATGCCCCGTTGGAGATAATTTTTTTTTACATATTCTCTAAAATTTTTATTTATGGCATGCAATACATATTTTTAGTTAAGGGTTTTTAAGGGTTGGAGATGCTCTAAGGGCTTGGAGTTTCTAAAGGCCACTATAGAAAACTTTTTTATTAGTGCGGTCTATAATCATATTAAATGAATGTTTTTCAACGATCAGCCGATGTGAAGATAATGTCAAAATGTTATTGTATAATAATTTAAGTTACAGAGTATTGGTTTTATAAAGATATTAGTTAACGGTAGAGATTAATCGATTATTTTTTGTTAAAAAAATGAATGATCAAAATCACTAAATCTTTTGAAAATTTGCGTATTTATATATTTTTACTAGATATTTTCACCTGTACGATTGGATTTTTAATTAAATATCCAAATATTGTGAATTTAAGGCGTACTAGTAAAAAACTTTTCTAGAGTGACCTTTAGATTCTCTTTTCCCAATTAATTGATTATATAAGGGAAGGATGTCACCCAAATTTCGTTTTCTTTCTTTTTATTTAACCTTCTCACATTTAACTTTTAATATTAAAAGAAAATTGATGCGTTGAAATTTCATTTATGTTTTCAGTATAATTATTGACGAAACTTAACATTCTTCTAATTAAGTTTTAATACAATACTATTATATAATAATATAGATTTAAAAAATTGATGTGTTAGCACCAAAAAGTTAAGTTTGAAGCTTTTGAAACTAAGCATTATTTGGAAAAATGAAAATTACATAAAAAAAAAAAAACTTAGAACTTCCTAACTAGTCTAGTTCATGCAAGGACCTTGCCTCATGTAGCTTAATCATAAAAGTTAAATTTGTGCGTTTTATGTCTTAAGTAATTGTTATAAACAACCTACAAAATAATAATATTTTCCTCCATTTCATTTCTAATAACCAACATTATAATTTATAATTTGAAAGAATATTACATTTTCCTTTAAAATATGATCATATAAATTTGTAATTCCTTAATTTTCAAATATTTTTCCAATTATTTATTTTGATTTCATTTCTTTCATTTCATTCATCTCAACCAAAATTAGTTTAATTTAATTCATTTAGAGCATCTCCAACGGCGTTAGCTACATAAAATATTGATTATGTAAAATTTGTCAAACCTGTAAGACATTGAGCGTGTTTGGCTTAACTTAAAAAATGTTACTTATCACTTAAAGTGCTACTTACTCACTTTAAGTGAAAAGTGATAATTTTTACTTAAAGTTAGGTGTATCTGTTTGGCTAATTCCACTTAAAGTAAATTTATTTTTAAAAAATTAATTAAAAAAAAAGAAATTTATATTTTTTTGAAAGTATAAAATACAAATATATGAAAAGAATACAATACAAGTTAAAAGGTGACTCAAATACATAAAAATTGATATACGAAAAAAAATAAGTGGAAAAAAGTACCTCCAAGCTACTTTTTTTTTTTTTAGCCTACTTTCCACTTGCTCAACTTTAAGGGGAGGCAAACACCTCCATGCAAACTTTAAGTGAAAAAAAAAAAATGGGGGCCAAACACCCTGATTGTGTTCCGAGAGTATTAGCTATAATGATTGGCTATATTTTAAAAATGGTATGTTATTAATATTTCAAGTTGTTATTAATGGAATATATAATTTTAATATAGAAATAAGTGATGTGGCAATTCATTACAGGTCTCTAGAGAGATTCGACAAATATAACCAACATCTAGAGATTATCTATAATTATAGATAACAGTTTTGTCCCATTGGAGTGTAAATTTTTTTACACATTCTTTATAATTCTTATTTATGGTAATTAATTTTAAAATTTACATAAGGGGTCTCTCCCTTGGAGATGCTCGGGTATTAGCTAAAATGGTTAGTTAAAATAATGATTATGTAAAATTTGCTGAACATGATTCAACAAATTTTATATAATGATTGTTTTATAATATTTTAGATAATCAATTTAGTCAATATCGTTGGAGATGATGTAAGTTATAGAAGTAAATGTTTTTGTCGAAAATAAAGCGTGCAGAGAGGACTTGCTGAAAATGTTTTTGGATGTTTCCATTTTAAAGTGACACCTAATGCCACCCACCCCTCCACCATTGGCACCACCACATCATCCTTTAAAACATCTCTCTCTCTCTCAAAAGTCTAAACTGTACATCAGTACATCAATAACAAAACACTGTCAACAATCTCCCAAAGTCTTACCTTATTACACACATATACTTACAACACTTCTCCTTCAATTTTCTTACACCACCCCCTGCATTGTAAGTTGATTTTCAGTTTCATACAATTATACATATAATTCTGTTGATCATACATGTCTGGATTTGAACATATGTACTTGTGTTTTTTACTTGCTTTTAAGTTTTATCTACTTTCAAATATGTTTGTCGGTGCCTTGTACAAAGCTTACTATGTTCTTTAATTGAATTTAAGTTTGTATGTATACATACGAAATCTTCTACTTGATTCTTTTTATGTTCAACTGATTGCGGATCTGCTCATTGCTACATTGATCAATACTGAAAGATTATTCATAATCCGAGGATTATGAATCAAAGTACTCTGTGTGGTGCTGGTTTTTGCTTTTGTTGTTTATGCTCTGAATTTGTGGTTTACTTGTTTTACTAACATTGTTTAGAATGGACAAACGAAGCTGGCCCTGGAAGAAAAAATCATCTGATAAAACAAATGCCGATAAAGTAATTGCCTCCTCGGATTCTGCTGCTACTCCTACAGCTTTGTCTGGAACCCAGGGTGATCAAGTATGTTCTTCAAATACATCTTTTTAGTTTCCGATAGCTTTTCTTGTACTCAGTAGAATTCTATTTTCCCATTCTCCTGTATGTTGTCTCTGGTAATAAGACATTTAAGTGTTGCATTTTCCCATGCTTTCCATATTTTCTTACTATTATTGATATCAATGGTAATGACACTATCACACTATAAAAAAGTCTAATCCGATACTTCATATGTAAGTCTGTAGTGCATACTGATTTGTCATATGTCGATATCTTTGTTTTCCAATCTCTTAAATATTTTCCGCTAATTTTTTTCCGAGCTTTGTGCTTTACTGTAAACACTTCTTGTTGACTTCCTCATAGGCCGCGAAATGATGTAGGGCTTACACTCCATGTATACTCCTATTAAGCATATACTCCAATTGAGTTGAAGATCAAACACAAAATGTGTTTTATACAAATTGTATCTCATATTTTCATGATTATCGAACAGGATTTATGCTGTGTGCAACATTAACATAACGTTGCATTTGAAAGAAACTACAATACTTATAATATAAATTATATTGAAATTATTGTAACTTTACAACTTGGTTGCATAGAAAGTACAGAGTTTCAAGTATAGAAGCAGGCTTCTATAGCACTTTTTTTTTTTTTTTTCATGTACCTTCCTTGGTACAATTTTCTCCATATGTGTAGATGTTTAGCGACAGTGTCATGACTATGCGTTACTTTGTGGTTGGTTCAATTTTCTCTTTTTTTATGGATAAATTATCCCACAGGGTAAGCAGGACAAAAAGGCAAAGTATGTCCAAATTTCTGTGGAGTCATATTCTCATCTAACTGGATTGGAGGATCAAGTGAAGACATATGAGGATCAAGTGAAGACATACGAGGATAAATTGACCTCATACGAGGATCAGGTGCAAAATTTAGAGAATGAAGTTAATGCATTGAATGAGAAGCTGTCTGAAGCCGATTCAGAGATGACAATAAAGGAAAATGCAGTAAAACAGCATGCTAAAGTCGCTGAAGAAGCCGTTTCAGGTATGTTGATGTAATTCTGGTCATGTTTTTGTCATTTAAGAATGATGTAACACAACTCTATTTTTTCTTAAACAGGATGGGAAAAGGCCGAAGCAGAAGCTCTGGCACTAAAAAATCAGCTGGAATCAGTTACTTTGTTAAAGCTTACGGCTGAAGATCGAGCATCACATTTAGATGGTGCTTTGAAGGAGTGTATGCGGCAAATTAGAAATTTGAAAGAAGAGCATGAGGAGAAACTGCATGAGATTGTTTTAAACAAAACCAAGCAATGTGACATGATAAAGTCTGAACTTGAAGCACAGATAGGTAATTTAGAACAAGAGCTTCTCAGATCCGCATCTGACAATGCAGCAATATCTAGATCCCTCCAAGATCGATCTAACATGCTGATAAAGATCAGTGAAGAAAAAGCGCAAGCCGAGGCAGACATCGAACAACTGAAGAGCAATATTGACTCATGTGAAAGGGAAATAAATTCGCTAAAATACGAGCTTCATATAGTTGCCAAAGAATTAGAAATCAGGAATGAGGAAAAGAACATGAGTGTGCGGTCTGCGGAAGTTGCAAACAAGCAGCACTTGGAAGGGGCTAAGAAAATAGCTAAGCTAGAAGCGGAGTGCCAGCGCTTGCGTGGTCTTGTTCGGAAAAAATTGCCTGGTCCAGCTGCTATGGCTCAAATGAAGCTAGAAGTTGAAAACTTGGGCCGGGACTATGGAGAGACTAGGGTAAGGCGGTCTCCTGTAAAGCCTCCCACTAGTCCACACATGTCTCAGTTGTCCGAATATTCACTTGACAGTGCACAGAAGCACCATAAAGAGAATGAGTTACTTTCAGAACGTCTATTGGCGATGGAAGAAGAAACAAGAATGTTGAAGGAAGCTTTAGCCAAACGTAACAGTGAATTGCAAGCTTCTAGGAGTGTGTGTGCCAAGACAATGAGCAAACTGCAAAGTCTTGAAGCACAATTGCAAGCAAATAATCAACATAGAAGTATAGCAAAATCAAGTACACAAATTCAGACCGAAGGTTCTTTAAGCCAAAATGCAAGCAATCCACCAAGCTTGACCTCTATGTCGGAAGATGGAAATGATGATGAAGTAAGCTGTGCAGGGTCTTGGGCAACAGGATTAATGTCTGAGCTCTCTGTAAAGAAGGAAAAGAACATCAGCAGCCCGGTGAACGCTGAAAAGGCAAACCATCTGGAACTTATGGATGACTTTCTAGAGATGGAAAAGTTGGCATGTTCATCCAATGAGTCAAATGGAGATTTATCAAATAGTACAAAATCTGAAGTTATGAATCATGAATTAACAGTAGAAAAAACCACCACAGATTCTGAGCTCAAGGGGAAGCAACAACCCAATTCATTGGAAATTAGGGGGGTAGATAAAGAAGACCTACTTCCTTACATGAAGCTCCACTCAAGCATTTCAATGGTATTAAATTCCGCGTCTAAAGAGACTGATTTTCAAAAAGTTTTGGACGAGATCAGGCATGTTATGCAGAATCTGCATGATGATTTGTATCAGAACTCAGTGAAACCTCGCGTTGACGAACCTCGTTGTACTGGTGATGCTGGTGATCAGCAAACTTGTCCGGAATATGTTGAGGTTTCAACTGGCAAGGAAGTCTTTGTATCCCAAGACAGCAAAGAATTGAGAAGTATTGAGCATGAAATTACTGAAGATGTAAGGATTGCTGTCTCTAATATTAACGACTTCGTACAGCTACTTGGCAAAGAGGCAAAAGCTGTCCAGGTCCCACTGCCCGATAAGGATGATCTGAGCCGGCAATTGGATGAATTCTCTTGCACATGTAATGAGGTGATGAAGAGAAAAATAGGCCTAATTGATTTTGTTCTTCGCCTTTCTCAAGTATTCAGTAACGCCCATGAACTCCGTTTAAGTATTGTGGGTTATAATAACATAGAAACGGAAAATAGTAGCTCTGATTGCATAGACAAAATCGTGTTGCCTGAGAATAAAGCTGTAAAGAAATCATCTGGAGAGGGATACGATAACGGATGTACTCCCTTTTTGGATTCAACTTCTAATCTTGACATTCCTTTCGAAAGAACATTTGTTCCAACCTCTGAATTCAAAACTTTGTCACTGGAGGATTTTGAACTATTGAAGTCAGAAAAAGATAACTTGGTGATTGATCTAGCTAGATGTACTGAAAATCTAGAAAATACCAAGTCTCAGTTAATAGAAACTGAACACCATCTAGCTGAAGTTAAATCACAGCTAATTTCTGCTCAAAAGTTGAATGGCTTGGCAGAGACACAGGTAAAATGTATGGCGGAGTCGTACAAGACACTTGAAAGTCGTGCAGAGGAGTCACAAGTTGAATTGAATCACCTACGGAGCAAATTAGAAAATTTGAATATTGAGCTTCAGGAAGAGAGAAGTCATCATCAGGATGCACTTGCAAAATGCAAGTCTCTACAAGACGAACTGCAAAGGTTAGTGCAAACTTTGATTGCTTGAAATTTGCTATAATTGGTCCAGTTATGTTTGATGGGCTTAAATCACTTGTAACATATAATAATACAGAAATAAAAAGTTTTCACATGACCGTAACTCACTATTATATCAAGATCCTACTATACTCCCACAATGTCAATAAATTTGGTAAGAAGTAACAGTTCTCAGAATTTAGCGTAATATTGTAATGCCACCAAATTTTATTCAGAACACCTATTTGTACATTAAATGTCAAATGCAATGAACCCTTCACACGCGCAAATTCTCCAATTCACTCCTTTCGTGTTTTGAATAGTATATATTCCTTTAATACGATGGTATACAAGATGGATGAAAAAACGCCAGTATTGATATACTTTATGTGCCCTTGCATGGTTAAGTGTGCATACTCCAACCTGCTTTTGGCATGCTGACGGCTAATACCTAAAACAATTATAATATGTACATAGCTGTTGGAATTTATGTAGCAAACACCCCTAACTGTATCCTGGATTACTTTTTCAGGATTGAGAATGGTCCTGGGGTTATTCTTGATGCCAAGAGCAACCAGGTGAGGGTATACAACTTTATGAAACTATAAGGCCGTGCTTTGGTATTATTGATGTGTTGCCACCTGTCTCAGTACAAAACTATATGTTAAATGCTTTAAAAATTAATCATGTTGTACAATTGTACTACCTCCTAGTGTGTAATGACTTTACAATATTTTGTGAATCATGTGGTGAAGCAAAGAAGCTATAACTGTTTTGCTATCGCAGGAGATGGAGTTAACAGCTGCAGCAGAGAAGCTAGCAGAGTGCCAAGAAACTATCTTTGTATTGGGAAAACAATTGAAATTGATGCGTCCACATCCAGAATTTTCAGGGTCTTTCTCCAGGGACAAGAGTCAGAAGAACGTAGAAAGCTTTACCGAAGATGAGCCAACTACTAACAGTATGAACTTGCATGGCATAAATATTACTGACATAGATACTGCAACTTCTGATGTTCATCAATCAGGTGGTGAGTCCCCTATGAATATTTACGATACCCCTTTCAGTCCATCAGATTCTGAAGCACACAATCTGTTGCGATCACCAATCAGTTCAAAGCACTCACAGCATCGGTCTGCAAAGTCAGGCTCGTCCACTTCTTCGTCCTCTACCACGACACCAGAAAAAAATTCCCGAGGATTTAGCAGGTTTTTCTCAACAAAATCTAGAAATGAGCATTAGGTCATGTTGCTCAGTGACTCGGTGGCTTCCGGGCAATAATGACAATTGAACTGATGTTCTTCAGTCTTGCTCTTAAATTTCGGAGAGGATCGTTTAGCTTGAAGTTATGTAATTGTGAGGAACTGAAAGGAACGTCTACAACCATACAATAAAGTCCCGCTTTGAGAGTTTCTAAAGCATCATTACATACTGTGAAGTCTTTGCTGATTCGAGAAACTAAAACACTTGATTCTTGTTCAGACAGACAAAACAATTTCGGAATTATGTCAAGACTCAAGCCGATCTCCTCCATGCTCTTTCATCTAATAAGATCGATAATACTTTATTATCAACAATAGGTAATTTTTGCACATGACTGTATATGATTTGTTTTCTGTCGTTTATTCACACAATAGTACTGAAGCTGTTCTTTTGTTGATAATTTAAATTCGTAGCAACTTTATTTTGACTAAAGAATACATGGTTGAACAACACCAGTGGAACAACTTGTGCATTAATAATACCCGAACACTCTTCACACTTCTATGTAGAGGTGGCCGTGCGTGCCGGGCTGGCCACGTGCCGAGATGTATGAAACCGGGCACGAGCACGCACGGTTTGGACGTGCCGTGCCGGTTCGTCGACTGCAGCAACCCGTGAATCCGTGCTGGCGTGTTTTTTTTTAAAGGAAAATTCGAAGGTTACTGAAAAATTTACATAAAATTTGATTTTTTTTTTGTTAATTTAATATTTACTTTTAATATTCTCAAAATATGAATGAAATGTGTCAAATTAAAATGTTTTGAATTTGTAACTTTTTTCATCTAATTTTATTTCATATTAAAATCTTTCGAATTTTTAAGAAAATACGAATCATACGATTATATTGAAATAAAAAGAGGACGGTACCTCTATTAAATTTTATTAACTAAACAATATTTTACAAATGGTGTGAGAGGACTCCTCTCTAAAAAAACGGAACAAACCGCATTTAACATGTTTACAAAATTACAAACAAATAAATTCTAAATTCTAAAATAAATCTAAAAATATAAGATAATACAAATTCTATACACTAGTCTTCTTGTTCGGCCCCCGATTCCGATGAAGTATCCATTATCATCCACGGATCATCTTCTCTGTCCGAATCATCCGCTTTTTTTCCTTGTTGTCTTTTTTCGACTTGATCCCAATCTTTTTTGCAAACAAATATTTTACTTTGTAAAATTTTGGATGAATTAGAACGGATTTTAATAAATCCAGTTGCAATTTATGTAATATATATGCAGAGGGAAAATATATGCTAAATATAAGCTTGGATAAATGACACAATGCCCGACTATTGTGAGTACTGTGGTCTGTGTGGTATGAGCATGCCCCGGACAAAGAATGATTATTTCAATTTATGATAAACGACACAATGCCAAACTATCAAAACTACTCTCTCCGTCCCTATTTAATAGTTCAAACTATAAAAACTACTCCTTTTGTCCCTATTTAGTAGAGAAAAAAATTTATCCCTAAATAGCTGTCTTTTTTCATATTTCAATGCATGTTTTTCAAATTTTTCCAAAATTACCCCTACACTTCTATTTCCAATGTTTGACTTTATAATTAATTATACATTCAAAAATTATTATTTAATGTAATAAATAGGGGCAACTATGAAAACAAAATATGACATTAAATATTTTTTAAGATAAGATGTGTGTTTTTTTCAAAATGGACTACTAATTAGGAACGCATGGAGTAGTTGATTTTTACGTAAGGCTGATATTTTGTCGATCCAATTCAAACTTAGAAATGCACGTAGATAACTGGGGAACACCGTCTATGATATTTGTTTACAAGTTGATGAAAAATCTCTAAGTGTGAATGAAGATATCGGTTAGGATGTCTACATTGTGCGTGTTGGAGGGCTAATTAAAATCTGTTTGAAGAAAGAAGAGATACGAATTGATACATGTTAGAAAATGGAAAGTTTGAGGCATATTAATAATATGTTCTTGATGTAATTTCTGGAAACTAACTTGTGGAAGTTTTTCCTTATAATGAGGACTTAAACTTTCATGTTTGGATCTAAGACATTTTCTTAGTGGAATCCATAAATAAATTGAGTTGAAAGAAGAATTGATTATTGATTTATTTTAACAGGTTTCAGATTTATTTGTTACAACAGTACTGGAATTTGGATCAGTATTAGAATTAAATCCTGATGGAAATCTGGATCAGTATTTGGAGTAGATCCTGATGGACTTGGTCAGACATCAAATACTGATGGGCTAAATCCTGATGGATATCAGTTCCTGATGAGTACTAAATCCTGATCCTGATGGACACTAAATTCTGATAGTACTGATGACCAAATCCTGATGCTTATGTAACTGAAAATAAATCCTGATGCAGTTAATGAAATTAAATCAGAATATTTACTTTCCTTTTATGGAGTATCAGTTACGTTTATTTTTGGTATTATATATACAATACAGATGAAAATAAACGTTAAGTGTAGAGATACGTCCTAAGGATAGAAACACAATTTATCTTCTTCTTTCTCTGTTCTCTCACGATACATATAGAAGAGATACATAATTCTCAGGCGAACTGAGGTGCTGGTCGCTGTTGATCACTGGTGTATTTGTGAACCCTTTGATCGGTGCTGTTTTATCCTGGAAGTGATATTGCTGCAACCCAATCACAACGTAAGTGGGGCAATATTCTCTTCAAGAACAGCCAAGTCTTCTCGAAGGGCTTGGTGACTCAGCTGTTCTTCTCTCTCTGATCAGGATTGCCAATAGCTTCTGTGGGAGATAAGTAGGGATGGGCATCGGGGCACTTCGGGGCCGGGGAGTGCTATCCCCGCCCCCATCCCCGAATTCAAACCCGATCCCCGTCCCCGGCCCGATCCCCGTCGGGGATTATTTTTTATTCCCCGTCCCCGGCCCGAACGGGTAACGGGGATCCCCGCGGGGAATCGGGGAATTTCATTTAAAACAAAAAATAATATTTAAATAATATTAAACATTAACTATAGTTTGAAATAATTTTTTCTTGTGATATATAGCGAAATTAGCAACTATAACTAGATTACATGTTAAGATAAAAAAATATTACTTAAATAAACAATTATAAATAACATGGAAATGAAGTTATTTAACTACTAGAAAGACAAACATATAAGATTAAAATATCATTTTGTTTCCAATATAAAGTATTGGAAATTCGTATATATTAATATATGATTAATAATATATATATTGTTATATATATTTTAATGTGGTGAAATCGAGTCGGGGATTGAGAATCGGGGCGGGGTTCGGGGATCGGGCCGGGGAGACCTAGAATCCCGTCCCCGGCCCGCTCCCCG
The DNA here is from genome assembly GCA_037693485.1 of Kitagawia praeruptora. Lineage (NCBI taxonomy): Eukaryota > Viridiplantae > Streptophyta > Magnoliopsida > Apiales > Apiaceae > Kitagawia > Kitagawia praeruptora. Next base: position 63,410,273 of record CM075345.1, read on the forward strand.
CTTTTTTTTGAAAATTGTCCCCGCTCCCCGGGCCGTCCCCGAAAAAATCCCCGATTCCCCGCCCCGTTCGGTGCGGGGAACGGATCGGGATCGGGCGGGCCGGGGTGAATGCCCATCCCTAGAGATAAGTTTGCTCTTACTTTTCTTGTTAATTACAGTTACTGATTATACTTTGTTTTGCCTTCGTGATTTGTTTCTGTTAATTGGTTTTATGCTTGTTCTTGTTTAATATATATCACTGCCTCATTGTTGTGTTTAGTGTAAAATACCCAACAATCTTGAAGAGAATAATTGTGTTATATATTGTTAATTAACAAGATGGTTAACGAAACGGAAACTCCTGTTGTTGAAACTGGCTCTGGGTCTACTGTTACTGTACCTACCATTGATTGGACTACGTACCGTTTCCCACAACCTATCGATATGTCAGGTATGCCTGATAAATTCGGTGGGGGTGTTGGTTTTTCTCGTTGGCAGAAAAAGATGAAACTGTGGTTAACGGTAAAGGATCTATGGCCGGTGGTGCAGTATGAGAAACCAATTGTGGTTAAGGAGAAAGCTGAAACTGTTAAGGCTTATACCATGTGGGAGGAAAAGGATGGGGTGGCTAGGGCTGCAATTCTGGCAGCTTTGGCGAACACTTTATTCGATGTTTATTCATCTGACTCTTACACTGCTAAGCTCTTATGGGAGAAGCTTGACCAGACACATAATACTGACTCGCAAGGGTTGGAAAAGTATTTTGTGGCTAGGTTCCTTGACTTTAAACTGGTGGATACTAAATTCATGACTGAGCAAGTGCATGAGTTTGAGATGTTGGTTCATGCTTTGAAGGAGTCTGGAATGGACTTACCTGAAAAGTTTCAGGTTATGTCTGTGATTGAAAAGCTCCCTAAGTCTTGGGAAGAATTTGCCCTCTCCCTGAAAAGACAGAAAGGAGAGATCACTTGGACAAACCTGATGTTGGACATCTCTGTGCAGGAGCAACACAAGTCCAAGCAAGGACATGTGATGCCTGTTGAACATGCTGGGAGTTCGAAGGTAAATGTAGTGACTGTAGGACAGAAAAGAAAGTCTGTCACTAAGAAGGAAAACACTAAGTCTAAGGACAAGAACAAGGCTAAGAAACCAAAGGCAAACAAACCATGTTGGTCTTGTGGACAGGTTGGTCATTGGAGCAAGGACTGTCCTGAAAAGAAAGCTAAGAAACCTGTTGTGGGAGCACAAGCTAACACTGTGCTTGGAACCACTGGTAGGCCAATGGTTAACATGGTTGTTGGTGAAGCTGTTGCTTCTGAAACTGACAACGGGTATGTGACCTACAACCCTGTACTTCTTTCCACCTATTCGTCTCATGAATGGTTGATTGATACTGGAGCTAATGTACATATTTTTACTGATATTACTCAATTTGTATCTTATCAACAGACTCATGGAATGACTGTGACGATGGGGAATGCGAGTGTAGCTCAAGTACTTGGAATAGGAAACGTGGACCTGAAGTTCGCTTCTGGGCGTGTTCTATCCCTCACTAGAGTGCACCATGTTCCTGATATTCGTAGAAATATAATAAGTGGAAGTTGTTTAGTTAAGAATGGTTTTGAAGTTTCTTTGAAATGTAATAAAGTAGTTATTACAAATACTGGTGTACTCTTTGGCAAAGGTTACTTGTCGGATGGATTATTTTTGATAAATGTTGAGCCTGTTTTGGGCAGTTTTATTAATAATAATGTTGTTTCTTCTGTTAATTGTGTTGAATCATCTGATTTGTGGCACGCACGTCTTGGTCACTTGAATTTTGGTGCTCTAAAGAATATGATGAACTTAGAGTTGATTCCAAAACATACCATTGATAAGAAATCTAAATGTCAAGTATGTGTGACTGCTAAACAAACTAGGAAACCCTTTCATAATATTGTTAGGGATTCGAATGTGTTAGATTTAGTGCACACTGACATATGTGAATTTGGTGGTGTTTTGACCAAGGAACATAATAGATATTTCATTACCTTTATAGATGATTGTAGTAGATATTGTTATGTTTATTTGCTTAAGCATAAAGATGAAGCACTAGATAAATTCATTATGTTCAAAACTGAAGCTGAAACACAAACTGGTAAAGTACTTAAACGTTTGAGATCAGATAGAGGTGGTGAGTATACGAGTAACTCGTTTAATGAATTTTGCAAGAGCAATGGTATAGTTCATGAGGTAACTCCACCATACACACTTGAGTCTAATGGAGTGGCAGAACGAAAGAACAGAACCTTTAAGGATATGATCAATAGTATGTTGTTTAATTCTGGGTTGCCTAAGTACATGTGGGGAGAAGCTCTGAATACGGCTTGCCATATTCTGAATAGAGTTCCTCTGAAACACATGGACAAGACACCTTATGAATTATGGACAGAGAAAAGGACTAGCTTAAAATATCTTCGTGTGTGGGGGTGCCTTGCAAAGGTACTTGTCCCTGAACACAAGAGAAAGAAACTAGGGCCGAAAACTGTTGATTGCATCTTTCTGGGCTATAGGGAAACCACTACAGCTATGAGATTTTTAGTGTTAAAATCTGACATAGATGGAATAGTGGCTAATACCATAGTTGAATTTCGTGATGCAACATTCTTTGAGAATGTGTTCCCTATGAAGACTGGTATACCTCAGGATATTCCTGATGATGATCCCACTCACACATCGAGGTCCATTCCTGATCATGTGGAAAGGATGACAAATGTGGGGGCAGATCCTGATAGTAGCTCTATTCCTGATGAAGTAGAGGAACCTAGAAGGAGTAAGCGTGCTAAGGTAGTCAAGGATTTTGGAAGTGATTTTATCACTTACAATATCGAGGATGAACCTTTAACTTTTCGACAGGCCATGGATTCTTCAGAATCTAGGTACTGGAAAGGTGCTGTAAAAAGTGAAATTGACTCTATTGTTTCTAACGGAACATGGAAGTTGGTTGATCTACCTCCTGGGTGTTCTACTATAGGATGTAAATGGGTGTTCAAAAGGAAGATGAATCCTGATGGCTCAATAGATAAGTATAAGGCTAGGCTGGTAGCTAAGGGCTTTAAGCAAAAGGAAGGCATTGATTACTTTGACACATACTCTCCAGTTGCTAGAATGACAACAATTCGAATGCTTATAGCATTGGCTTCTGTACATGGTCTTATCATCCATCAAATGGATGTAAAGACAGCTTTTCTTCATGGTGAACTTGAAGAAGAGATTTATATGGATCAGCCTGAGGGATTTGTTGCCTCTGGAAATGAAAGGAAAGTATGTAAGTTAATCAAGTCTATATATGGCTTAAAACAAGCTCCAAGAGACCGGCATAAAAAGTTTGATGAAACTGTTTTAGAATCAGAATTTGTAGTTAATGAAAGTGACAAGTGTGTCTATTACATGGTTAAATGAAATGAATGTATTATTGTGTGCCTGTATGTGGATGATATTTTATTGTTTGGAACCAATATTGAGATTATTAACGAGTCAAAAAGGTTTTTGAAAAGGCATTTTGAAATGAAGGATATGGGAGAGGCTAGTGTGATTCTTGGTATCAAGTTGACTCAGTCAACTGATAGAATAACCTTGTCACAATCTCATTATATAGAGAAATCTATACTTGAGAAGTATGGTTATTCAAATTGTAGAATCGCAAGTACTCCGTATGATCCTAAAATTGCCCTTGTCAAGAATAGTTCAGGAGTACCTGTGTCTCAGTTAAGGTATTCTCAGATTATTGGGAGTTTGCAGTATCTTGCTAATGGTACTAGGCCGGATATTTCATATTCAGTGTCTAAGTTAGCAAGATATACAAGCTGTCCAAACAAGACTCATTGGGATGCTCTTGATAGAGTACTTAGATATCTAAAAGGCACCATATATCTTGGTTTGCATTACAGGAGGTTTCCTGGAGTGCTAGAGGGATATAGTGATGCAAGTTGGATAGCTAAGAAGTCTGGTTCCAATGGAGTGACTGGATACCTGTTTACCCTAGCGGGTGGAGCAGTGTCTTGGAAGTCTTCTAGACAGACTATTATAATTCGGTCTACTTTTGAGGCTGAGTTGTGTGCATTAGATGCCACGGGGACTGAGGCTGAATGGTTACATGGACTTATGTCAATGTTACCTATAGTAAGTCGTCCACTTCCTGCTTTTGCTGTTCATTGTGATAGCCGTACAACTATCGATAAGATAAACAGCAAGAAGTACAATGTGAAAACAAAGAGACATATCCAAGTTAGACTGAAGTCTATAAGGGGTCTAATGTCTGAAAGGATTATTGCTGTTGAGTTTATTGGAACTCAAGAAAACCTAGCTGATCCTTTGACTAAAGGGCTTGAGCATGCTGTAGTCCTTAAGTCTAGGTTGGGGATGGGACTGATAGCCCATTATAATTCATCTACAGCGGGAACCCAATACACATGAGAGGAGATCCCTCGAAAGTGTATTCAATGTGGTAATAACAAGTTGTAAGCGTGAATTGGTTGTACCTTTAACTACATAGATTGATACTTACGTATCTGGAGTCTATCCCCTGTAAACCTAAAAGGTACTGTCACTGCCAGAATAGCAAGAGTTATTTGAACTCTGAATGGGGTCAAGTCGTATGACGAGATGCTAGCAGTACATCTCTGGAGATGCCCAGCTAAGCGAATATAATTGTGTGGTCGCTATTAGAGGAAAGGGTTATTCCTTGAAGCATTCGACGAACAGGATCGAGACATGACCATTAACGTCTCAAAGCCGTAGATTAGCACCATAGCCTTTGATTTGTCGTCGTCTATGGAGTGTGGTTACACCAAACGGATAAAGATTCAAGGTGAAACATTCCATCTAAATCCGGTAGCCATCGAAGTAGAGGACTTAGGAGGGTTCAAACCCGGAAGGGTACCTACTCTGAAAAACAAGTCATGATGAGGATAGATATGTATTTGAATTTCTGTATGGATTCGTGGGGGATTGTTAGAAAATGGAAAGTTTGAGGCATATTAATAATATGTTCTTGATGTAATTTCTGGAAACTAACTTGTGGAAGTTTTTCCTTGTAATGAGGACTTAAACTTTCATGTTTGGATCTAAGACATTTTCTTAGTGGAATCCATAAATAAATTGAGTTGAAAGAAGAATTGATTATTGATTTATTTTAACAGGTTTCAGATTTATTTGTTACAACAGTACTGGAATTTGGATCAGTATTAGAATTAAATCCTGATGGAAATCTGGATCAGTATTTGGAGTAGATCCTGATGGACTTGGTCAGACATCAAATACTGATGGGCTAAATCCTGATGGATATCAGTTCCTGATGAGTACTAAATCCTGATCCTGATGGACACTAAATTCTGATAGTACTGATGACCAAATCCTGATGCTTATGTAACTGAAAATAAATCCTGATGCAGTTAATGAAATTAAATCAGAATATTTACTTTCCTTTTATGGAGTATCAGTTACGTTTATTTTTGGTATTATATATACAATACAGATGAAAATAAACGTTAAGTGTAGAGATACGTCCTAAGGATAGAAACACAATTTATCTTCTTCTTTCTCTGTTCTCTCACGATACATATAGAAGAGATACATAATTCTCAGGCGAACTGAGGTGCTGGTCGCTGTTGATCACTGGTGTATTTGTGAACCCTTTGATCGGTGCTGTTTTATCCTGGAAGTGATATTGCTGCAACCCAATCACAACGTAAGTGGGGCAATATTCTCTTCAAGAACAACCAAGTCTTCTCGAAGGGCTTGGTGACTCAGCTGTTCTTCTCTCTCTGATCAGGATTGCCAATAGCTTCTGTGGGAGATAAGTTTGCTCTTACTTTTCTTGTTAATTACAGTAACTGATTATACTTTGTTTTGCCTTCGTGATTTGTTTCTGTTAATTGGTTTTATGCCTGTTCTTGTTTAATATATATCACTGCCTCATTGTTGTGTTTAGTGTAAAATACCCAACAATACATACAGTTATTGTTCATCAGCTGTTTAGATTTGGAAGCAACTAAAATCTGTTTAGCAGAACGAACATGTTTGTCCTACTATATTAATTTTAGAGCGCGTTATAATATGGTGAACAAATTTATTTTCATTTCCAAAAAAGTGACATGATTTGTAATCTTTCAAAATGTTACATAAAATTAATAGAAATAGTCACATGTTCATACATGATTTCCCCGTTATGAATAAAAAATTTAAATTAGAGAAAACATGGTTCACGTTACATAAAATTAATAGAAATAGTCTAAATTTATCTCCTTCCATAGATTGTAAACTAACCTATATTAGTAAGAAAAAGTAATTATTTTGATAGCATATAAATCTATCTTAATTTAAACAACAACATATAAATTTGTTGTTTGAAAAATTGATCCATTTTTAATTTTATAATATGTTGTTGGTTTCATGATAAATAATGTACAATTAAAAATAATAATCCCAAATCAATAGTTGGCCTGTTTGGCCAGACTTAAAATAAGTACTTATGAACTTATTTTCGAGTAAAAATTTTTTTTTTTTCAAAAAAAATTAGGAATCTCTAACTTTGTCTTAAAATAAGTTGACTTATTCTGAAAAAAAGTTCCCCAAACACCTTTATAATTATGCATGAAGATCAACTTATACCACTTTTATTAAGTTTATGTAATGTGAATCATGTTTTCTCCCATTTATGTTTCCAATTTTATTTTTTTCTTTATTTTTAGATTTGGAGAGATGGTAACTTGCACTCACAGACTCACACACAACTATACAAATGGGTAAGCCCTTTTAATCAAGACATTATTTTATACATAAAAATTTATTTTGTAGATCCAAAGTTGTATTATAAAATTTCAAATTTAGTATTTGTAATGTATATTTTTTGGAAATACAAATTAAATTATATTTTTGTAAGTAGAAAGCTTCTGCCAATTATCTAAAGGATTTAAGAAATAAGAAAAAACGAAGTTTGTTAACTCCGTTTGCAGTTAAGAGCCACTATTCACAATAAAAATGAAAGTCTTAAATTGAACCACTTTTTTGAAAGAGAAAACTGGGCCTGAGGTTGTCCTCAGGCATTTCTCCTAAGGTTATAATAGATTTTTATTATAATGTAAAGGGTCCCGCATGGGCATTTTTGTAATTGTAATTTTTTCTTCCAGTAATTTACATAAATAGCCTTAATTTTATATGAAGATTGTTTTAACCTCAGGGTTCTACCTGAGGTCAATCTCAGGCACTTGAAACCCTTTTTGAAAACGAAGCAAATTTTGGCCAACGGGCTCCTAATCCTTTATATATATAGGGTAAAGAGTTTCTACTTAACACTGTAGGAAAATTTTCTACAGTATCGCTTTAAAATCACCATTTTTGCTGCACATATGATATGCAAACTGATCGTTGAGAGATGGAGAAAAATACAGTGAAGTCAGATTTTAAAAAAAATTCACTAATTGACGGGAAAAATTAAATTAAAAATGGAGGAAATTAGGTGGGATTGTGTGTGTGAGGGTGTATTCAATTTGTGCGGGGCCATTGGATTAGATTAATTTATGGCCCAGATTTAATTTAAGGCGATACTGTAGAAAAGTTTCCTACAGTGTCAGGTAGAAACTCTTTTTCCTTATATTATATGCCAACAAGGTATTTCAAGGCTATTTAGTAAATTACGTGTTTACCCCTTATTTAGTAAATTACGTATTTATCATTGACAATTTTAATATATTAAAAAATGTTGGTACCAAGGCTTGAACCCATGTTCTTTGGATTAGAAAGGAATTATGTTCCCATCTCCAACCACTACACCAAAGAAGAATTCATGTTACCTTTTTAAAAATCATTTACTACATGCACAAATAACTCCAACGTTCTATTTTATTTAATATTACTACCTTGCTGGGAATCAAAAAATATCTATCTATTATGTTTAGTATGAACATCAAATGAATTATGTTGTTTGTGTATTATGTTTAGTATAGGTCAAAATGATTTTTGACGAGTTATAAAAAATTCAATATACCCGTTATAATAATTTAAAACATAATTTTGTGATTAGTTAAATAATTTACATATGAGATACAAACACTGTATTGATTTTTAATTAAATTAAAAAGCGTAGTTGGACTTGGGTAAAAAATTTAATCAAATGAATTATGTTATCTGTTAGTCACAGAGGCATGCCTGTATACATCTAATAACAAGCATAATTGTCTGTAATGCTTTGCATTACTTACATGACCTCTTAATTGAGGGAACCTCTAGTTTTAGAGTTTCTATTTGTTTTGTACTTATAGTAGGCATCAAATCCTAGTTGTGTAACTGTACTTATATAGTCAAGAATATTGCTTGAAACAAGTTCCAAGGTTCATGCCTCAAGCAAGAAGATAAAGACTGTCAAATAATCACAAGTTGGGATTTGAAGAAATGAAGAATTTGCCTAAGTACCAATTCGAGAAGTATATTTGCCTATTCGAGAAGTTAGGGATTCGATATCTCAAGACACTATTCGATATCTCTGAATACACTGTTCGATATCTCATTCGATATCTCAGAGATTCGATATGTCTACTACTCTATTCGAGAACTCAAGAAGTCAACAAGTCAAGTGGTATTCGAGTTCTCAAAGAGTCAACAAGTCAAAGTTCCATTCGATATCTCAAGGACTCAGAAAGCTATTCGATATCTCGAGGATTCGATAAGTCAAATGTTCTATTCGACAACTCAAGGAATCCTGATGGAAAAGAGCTATTCGAGAAGTGGTTCGACATGTCAATATAACAGTATTCGAGAACTCAGAGTTATCGATCAAGTCAATTCCAGTTCTCGAATCACCTACTTAGTCACTTCTCGAATACATTCTTGGAGACAAAATACTGAAGAAATTGTACAAGTCAGAAACCTGCAACAAGCCAATGCACTTTATGGACCACAATCTGTAACGTGCTCTGGAAAGCCTACAAGGAAGCTTGGAGAGATATAGAAGAGACAAGGGGCTAAAGAATTGGATCTGAACAGGCTTTGCAAAGTCAAATCTGTAACCGTTTGGACACTTACTCAAAAAGGATAGACAGACTAGAAAGTAATTTGTTTAGCTACCTTATTTGGAGTAAGTAGGTTGTATCCATGCTCTATAAGGATACAGCCTCACTTCCTTAGTTATTAACTTTGTGAGTCAAGTTTTTCATACACTGTAAGCTGTATCTCTCTGAGAAAAACGAAGTTGAGAATACTATCATTTGTATTCACAGATTGTGGCAACCTTTATCTAATAATACATTAGATTAAAGTGATATTGTGTCTTGTGTTGTTCTTTATTCGCACCTACACCTTGCACACACAAACACTTATCTGCTACATAGACTCGAGACAAGAAAAGTTCAAGTATCAATTCACCCCCCCTCTATATTCTTTTACCGTATTCAGTACTCAACAAGTGGTATCAGAGCGGGCTGTTTATTCAAAAACAGAAAAACGATCATGAGTTCGAATACACCAAAGACTACAGGAACGGTGAAAGTCCCTAAGTTTGACAAAGAAAATTACAACCTGTGGAAGATAAAGATGATGTTGTTCATCAAAGCCTCTCATCCTTTGTATCCTGAGATTCTCAAGAATGGTCCTTTTGTTCCACAACAAGAGATACCTGAAAAGACTGTTGGAACCACAACTGTTCCAAGATCTTATGAGGCCAATGAACCATCCAAATGGACAGAATCAGAAAGGGAAAAGGTTGCTCTTGACAGTCACCTCATGTTGCTTATTATTGATTCCATGGATATGTCAATGTTTGCAAACATTGCATCATGCACATCTGCCAAAGAAATGTGGGATCACATTGAGGTGTTATGTGAAGGAACTGATGAGGTCAGGGAAAACAAGAAATAGATACTGGTCACACAGTATGAAGCTTTCATGGCACAGCCCAAGGAAAGCATTACTGAGATGTTTGAAAGATTTCACAAGCTAGTCACTGAGTTGCAGATGAATGGCAAGGTTTGCAGCACCAAGGAGTTAAACATGAAGTTTCCGCTATCTTCACCTAATCATCTAGAGCAAAGGGTCATTTCTCTAAGAGAAAGAGATTTGAACAAAATCACTTATGATGTGCTCTATGGAGTTTTAAAAACTCATGAGCTTGAGTTGCTTCAGAAAAGGGCTATCCAGGCCAACCAAGGCAGAATGGTAAACACATCATGTGCCTTGATTGTCAACAAATCTATTCAAGACCTAGAAGCATCTACAAGCCAACTAAGGATAGAGGAGATAGTAGATAATGTAAGGCATAATGTAATGTAATATGTAATAGAGGACATATATAACTCAACTAGGATAAAAGATAAATAATATTAACTCTATACAGGGATCGTGAAAATTGAAGAACATGCACCAACAAGGATCAAGTCGCTGAAAGAAGTTCATTTAAATGATCAAGCCTCAGTGATAAAATAAGATGTACAGATGATTCAGTTGAAGGGCCAAAAGATTCCAGTGATAAAGTTTTTATGGTTACACAATTCTTGGCAGTATTCTTAAAGACATGATACGAAGACCACGAGTGAATGCTAGTCGTCTGTGAACCAGACCAGTTGCACTAGGCGTCAACATTTCACAAAGGAATCGAAGTATCTAACTCAGAAAAACTGTTAAAGAGGTATGATTGAGAGCAGTTTTGAAATCCTCCATTTCGGAAGCTGAATATTTAAGGATGTCAAATTAAGAGGAAAATGAATAGTATCCGAAATCACTATTCATATGAATAGTAACCAAAATCACTATTCACATGAATAGTAACCGAAATCACTATTCATATGAACAGTATTGGGGTTGGTGAAATAGTGCCCGGTTACTATTTGGGAGTTGTTGGAATAGTGAATTACTATTTGGGAGTTGTTGGAATAGTGAATTACTATTTGGGAGTTATTGGAATAGTGTTTGGTTACTATTTGGGGGTTGTTGGAATAGTGCCAAATAGTGACTTTCTAAAATCTATAAATATGCATGTTGTATTTCATTTCAAAATACATCTTCCCTCACAACTCTCTCTTCTCTCTCTTATATCTTCTCTGTGTAAGCTGCTAGACAGTCCATCTAGTAGGAAAGCCGGCTTAGCCCGCTTTCAGGAAGTGTCGGGTAGAAGGTCCTCGTGCCTAAACTATCCTTAGGAGTGTTCTGGTTTTTGAAGCTAATCCACTGGATTAGAAGTTGTAACACCCCTCGGTTTTTATCAATTCAAAGATATTTTCCCGAATTGATTGTGTTATTTCGATTCAGTTGTTGACCTTATTTTTCACATCTCAAAAATCCAAATATTTCGAAATAACGTATTCAACCCCCCTTCTACGTTATTCTGGACCTAACAATTGGCATCAGAGCTTGTTGATCGACATACTGATCAGATCCGCGTTCGTCATCCAGAATCATGAGTACTCAAAAAGGTAGCAGTATTAAGGTTCCTTCATTTAAGCGTGATAATTACAGCATGTGGAAAATGAAGATGTTACTGTTCATGCAAGCGTCAAATCCTAGATACATGGAGACGTTGACTGAGGGTTGGTATAAACCAATGAAAGCTGCTCCTGAAACTACTGAGGATGGTGAAAGTAGTGCAGCTGTTGGAGGAATGATTCCAAAACGCCCATCGGAGTATACCGCTGCTGAAACCGAAAAAGATGGATTGGATACCAATCTTAGACTAGTCATAGTTGACTCCATGGATGATGAAATGAATCATCAAATTATGAACTGTACTAGTGCGAAACACATGTGGGATACGATTGGAATGATAATGGAGGGAACTGATGAAGTTTGTGAAAATCGATTGGATATTCTGACGTCTCACTACGAAGCTTTTAAATCTCTTCCTGGTGAAAGTATCACTCAAGTTTTCGAGAGATACAATAAGCTACTGAATGAGTTGAGCATTCACGGGAAGAAGTATCCTCTAAGAGAGACTAACAGGAAATTCATGCCGACTCTACCACACCATGTAGAACATAAAGCGTCATCCATCAGAGAGAGAGATGACTTTGCTACAATGACTCTTGAGAAGTTGTATGGAAAGTTAAGAACTCATGAGATGGAGCAAGAGCAAAGGAAAATTATATATGATGCTGGAACAGTGGACAACAAGAATGCTGAATTATTGAAGATAACTGCTCTTACTGCATCCGGCCACAAAGAACCTGAAACAAAGGTTGTGAAACCGCTGAACAAGAAGGATGTGTTCTTTGAAGCTGAAATGGACAATGATGATCTGCCTGGTGACGAAAGTGAGTATTATACTCTTGAGGAGTTGTAGCAACTTGAGGATCCTACTATGGCTACATTAGCAGCTAACTTTAGCCGAATCAGATTCAGGAAAAATTCCAAGTACAGATCTTCTGGAAGTAGCAGCAGATCGCAGAGAACTGGTTCATCTTCTGGGCCTGAATCAGAAAAGAGTAACAAGACAGGGATGGTAGACCGTAGCAAGTTTCGGTGCTACAACTGTGATAAGATGGGGCACTTTGCCAGCGAATGCAGAGAACCCAGGCAAGCAAATGAAAGGAAGAACGTTTTTCAGAAAAGGGACTCTAGCTCTCAGAGAAAGTATCCTGTCAAGTCATACATTGCCGAGGGCAAAAGCTGGGATGACACTGACGATGAAGAGGAGTATAGCAATCTTGCGCTGATGGCAGACTATGATCCTACTTACGGATATGAGGTAAAAAACATGCCTGCTTCTATGGCTGATAGATTTAAATGTCGTAATCGTGATTGTGTCAAGCATGTGATAGACTCTAGCAAATCTATAAGTGATCTTAGATGGGATTTAGAATATGCTTTAAAAGATATAGCAACTGCTAAATCTGAGACTGAAAATGCTAGGGCTGAACTTAGTAAGATACAAGCCAGGAATGAGGAACTAGAACTCACTAATATGCAGATAGAAAATCTAAAGGAAAGAAATGAGTATCTAGAAAACAAATTCCAGGTTAGTGTCGAGACAGAGAATGAACTTAAAGAGAAAATAGCTGACATAGATGGTAAGCTATATGCTTTTCAGAATTCAGCTAACCTTGCTAGGGAATTGTTTGATAGTCAAATATCTGGTCCAAGAGTTGCTATTGGATTTGAATATAATGTTAAGAAATGTAAGAAACAAGTGGTGGATCCTGAATCAGCTAAGGCTACATCCAGTAATGCACCAACTGTTCTTAAGAATGCAGATAGTCCCTTATATAAGGAAGTTACCTCTGAGCCCTTTGATGTTGATGCTTTATTAATTATAAATGAAATACTTGTTGAGGACATTAAAAAGCAAAGAAATGAAAAGGCAATGTCACCTAGTAAGTTTATCAAATTTGTAAAACCTAAAACTGAACTAGGTGATCAAAATGAGTCTAAGGCTAAGAAGAACAGAAATGGAAGGATAGGCAAAAATGGTCCTAGGAAGTTATGTAACAACTGCAACTCTGCTGCTCATCTTACTCATGCATGTAAGAATGTTAAAGTAGAGAATAATCATAATATTAATGCTCATGTTCATAACATGTCTGCCATGCCTGTTCATTCTAAGTGTGCTTCAACTGCTTGCATATCATGCACTGTTAATCTTATGACTGCTTTTCTAAATGTGACACATGCATCTCCTGCTGTTAATAATTGTTCACATGATGATAAAAGTAAGAAAACAAAACATGATAGAAATAACAGACCTAAGACTGCTAGTCCACCTAAATCTAGGAAAGAATCCTTTTCTCCCAAGCCTAGAAGCAATTCTGCTGAGGCCTCTGTAAGAGAAAAGGAGACAGTCAAGGCAAATGCTAAATCTGCACAGAAATCTGTTAAATATGCAAATGTGTCTAAGCTCTCTGGACCCAAACAAGTTTGGGTACCAAAGAAAACTTAATCTCCTTTGAATACAGGGCATGAAGAAAAAGCGAGTCATGTGGATTCTGGACAGTGGATGTTCGAGACATATGACCGGTGATAGAGCCCTGCTATCAAAGGTGGTTGAGAAAGCTGGCCCAGTGGTTACCTTTGGAGATGACAGCAAAGGATTCACTACGGGATATGGCTGTTTGGAATTTGGGAATGTCATCGTTGAAGAAGTCTCTCTTGTTGATGGTCTAAAGCATAATCTTCTGAGCATAAGTCAATTTTGTGATAAAGGATATGAAGTCTTGTTCAAGAAGGAGAAGTGTCTGATCAGTAACAAGAGGGATGAGAAGCTCGCTTTGCAAGGAGTGAGAAAGGGTGATTTGTTCGTAGCTGACTGGAACTCTGGCAATGATGAAGTCAAGTGCTTCTATGGTAAAGCATCTTCAGAAGACAGTTGGTTATGGCATAAGAAGCTTTCACATCTTAACTTCAAGACTATGAATTCTCTAGTCAAGAGGGAACTTGTGAGAGGATTACCCGAGATGGAATTCAGTCCTGACGGACTATGTGCAGCATGTGAAAAGGGAAAGTCCAAGAGAGCATCACACAAAAGGAAGACAATATCAGACATCACTGAACCATTGCAACTTCTGCATATGGATTTGTTTGGTCCAGTTAATGTCATGTCTATGTCCAAGAAGCGATACTGTTTAGTAATTGTGGATGACTATTCCAAATACACATGGGTGTTATTCTTGCATTCTAAGGATGAAGCAGCGCAGATGATTATCGATCATATCAAGAAGATTGAGCTAGAAGCTGGAGTGCCCGTGCGTAAAATCAGATCAGATAATGGGACTGAATTCAGAAACTCAGTTCTCAATAGCTGGTGTACTGAGAAGGGTATCTCAAGACAGTTTTCAGCACCCAGGACTCCGTAGCAGAATGAAGTGGTTGAGAGGAAGAATCGAACACTGATTGAAGCTGCCAGAACAATGCTGAATGAAGCTAAACTTCCTACCTATTTCTGGGCTGAGGCAGTCAATACAGCTTGCTATACTCAGAATAGAACCCTGATCAACAAAATGTATGAGAAGACACCACATGAGCTTATGGCCCTCACTAAACCATCCGTGAAGTACTTTCATGTGTTCGGAGGAAAATGCTATGCTCTTAAAGATGGCTATGAGCATCTTGGTAACTTTGATGCTAAAGCAGATGAAGGCATTTTCCTAGGGTATTCATTGGAGTCTAAGGCATATAGGGTGTATGTGATCGATAGTCAGAAGGTTGTGGAAAGCCTTAATGTGAGATTTGACAATGCAAGATCTCCTAGTATTCAGAAAGAAGATGATGATGAATCTCTAGCTTTTGAGAATCTTTCTGATGATGAGGATGATGAAACTGAACCTGAGGTTGCTGTTAATAATGTAAATAATAATGATGATCCAGATTCTGGTAATGGCAGTGGGAACATAGGATCTCAAAGTCAGACTATTTCTTGTTCTAGTCCTCAAGTTGAAGAATCTACAGATCAGACTGTTAGTGTATACTGAAAATATTTATTTTAAGTATATACATTTATTTCTGGCCCAGTTTTATTGAGAATCATTTAAATGTTTACATGTTGTCTAATATTATATATTGTGGACAATATAGTATCAAATGGGATACAGAATATTAGATTGTTAAATACGGTTTATATAATATAATAAGGTTCGCAGCACAGGTGGTGTTGGACAATCCACTGGTATGGCTGTAGTATTATTTAGATTAGTTTATATTGACTAATAAATAATACTAGTATACTTTGTGTATATTGAACAGGATCAAATTTAGAATTGTTCCCTTATTTATACTGATTAAGAAAGAGAACTAAGATTCTATGTTATTATTAATGCTTAGGTTCTTAATCCGGATATAGTAATTGACACGTGTATATTATTTACATGCTTTGATTTATATATGAAATAATTCTTTGGAATTAAATCATTATATTTTGGGTGATGGAATAATATATATGGTGGATATTATTTATTGAAGGAATCCATGTCCTGATAATATTCGGGTTAATGATGTTCCCTTGAAAGCTCAAAAAGATTTAATTATGTGAAACCCTGCAGGTGGATTTATTCCAGAATAATTAAATAAAGGTTGAGTGGATGATCAAGGATAAAAGATATTAATTAAATGAATTATCAGTAATTTATTTAATTAATGGGCATGCGATATTTTAAACATGGGGAATTTAATAAGCAAATAATATTGGAACCGAATTAATTAATTAAATTACGGTATTAGGAAAGGTAGTGCAAATATTAATTCTTTAGTGGATTGAATTAATATTTAATGACATTGGGCTGGGCTCAGAATGTCATTGGGAGGCCTAACCTAATTGTCCATGATCCCTATTGTAGCCCTATATATATTTTTATTCTCTTTTTGCTAAAGGGGGTTAAGAAAAATTTGGTAGCCACCTAGGAGCAAGAAGAGAGGTTAACTTGAGGAGACGAATGCCACACTTCGCTCAAGGGAATTTGGGAATACAATAGAAGAGTGTGGAATCAACCGTTTACAAGGTGACTTTTGTATTTGTATTCGTTAATTTATTGTATCAAAAATCGCAGGGCCACGATCTGATTGTCCCAACAATTGGCATCAAGAGCTAGGTTCTATGGTTCTGCGATTTTTGATATGATGTCCATGTCGTAATTATATATGCATGTGTATAGTGGTAGGCTTGTATATTTTGTTTTGCAGGTTGTTATCCACTATTATGGCCATGTATATTTTAATTATGTGTTTGGATCCCACGTGGTTTAATCGTGGTTAATTTTTGTTTGGTTTCCACCTGGTTTATCGTGGTTGTAATTTACACGAGGGTTGATCGTGTTAGAATAGATTTTATAAAATTAGTTTTGTATTAGATCTATTTTTTATGTAATTGTTTGATGGATTTTGTAATAATCCGGATATTTTGTAATAATTACGTGCGATCGGAAATCAATTCCGGTGTTTGGTTTTGTTCCGTTGCGTAAGCTTCTGGTGTGTTTTTTTTTTCCCTGCGGTCCTTCAATATTACAAGATGCTGTTGGCAGAAAAGTGATGGACGACACAAAAGGCGCGTGGGTCAGTTGTGCGTGTAACACACACGTGGCACATGTACTTTAGGTTCCTGGCGCGTGCGGTAGTAACAAGAATACATGGAAAGTTGAAAATAAAAGCCAAAGTCCTGTGAATTTCTTAATTGACCGTGTACCCGCCAGCAGCAACACGTGCAGGATAATTATATTGAATCGAATTAATGTTTAATTCGAAGGAAGAACAGAAGCTGCAGTAAATTATTTTGGGGCCATAATAGTGGATTAATTATTGTTTTAATTTTTAATTTTGCTATTTTTTCAAATTTTAATTATTGCTTTAAATTATTATGTGTGTTGTTAATTATGTGTGTAATTTTTAATTGCATGTTTAACATAATTAGGACGACATGGGCATAATTTTTTTTTTATTGCTTTAATTAAATATTTTATGTTGTTAAATTATGTGTGTATTTTGAATGCATGCTAGACATAATTGTAACGACATAGGTCCCATTAAATTTTTAAAATTCCTCAATTTTTAATAAAAATTCTAAGTGGGTGAGGGAATTAATTAGGAATTAAATCCCACGGTCTCCATTATTGTTTGTATGTAAATTTGACACCAAGACGAATATAAATTATATATAGTCCACCCTAACGTGGCATATGATTTATGGTGTCAGGTAGTGTTATGGATATTACTAGGACAAACTTCCTAAATTAATTACGAATATTGAAAGGTATACATGCCACCCAACGTGGCGTACCAAGTTTCATAGAATTCGATTAATTAGAAGGGTACCAATGATTGAATATAGATTTTCAGTATTGAGAGAAAAGATGATTCTGTCTAGAAAGGGGTCTTAAGTGACGCCTCTTGACAATGCTCCCCCCGATCTGGGAATTATCCTATTATCGATTTGAAATATTTAATGGTGGCATCCGGTCTTATTGTTATTAATTTAAGATTTGATAATGGTATACACTTAGCTATGAAAAATAATATATAGTCCACCCTAACGTGGCGTATTATTTAGTAATAGGACCGAAGTAATATTTAAACAAATTTAAGTGGTATATATGTCACCCATCGTGGCGTACCAGATACTTATGGTATTTAAATATTAGTGCATTAATTTTTATTAATTGTTAGAGGAAACCAATAGGTTTTAAGATTTGTGCAACTCTCTCATTATGTGTTACATGTATGATTCTCAGGATTAGATCATTATGGGCTTTAATCCACTATTCACCATACTTAAGGATAACAAACTTACTGGACCAAACTATATTGAATGGAAACGTAATTTGGACATAGTGTTGACTGCTGGGGAGTACAAATTTTGTACTTATGAACCCAAGCCAGATCAGCCTGCTGAAGATGCTCCTGAAAGTGAGAAGGAGTATTATAAGCGGTGGATTAAGGCTGATGAGATGTCGCGATGTTACATTCTGGCAGCAATGTCGGGTGTTTTGCAGCATCAGCATCAGGCTATGTCCATAGCTTCAGATATGCTCTTTAATCTCAAGGAACTTTTTGGGGAACAGAATAGGGCTGCTAGGCAAGTAGCAATGAAGGCTTTAATGAACACTCAGATGGCTGAAGGAACACCTGTAAGGGATCATGTTCTCAGGATGTTGTCTCATCTGAATGAGATGGAGATCCTTGGTGCTGATATTGATGGGGAAACCCAGATTGATATCATCCTTATGAGTCTGCCCAAAAGTTTTGAGCAGTTCCGCTTGGATTACACCATGAACAAAAGGGTGTATAGTCTCGCGGAACTTCTGACAGAACTTCAGGCAGCTGAAGGACTCTTTAAGCAGAATGTTCAAGTGAATGTGGCTGAGAAAGCTTCTTCCTCTAAGCCGAAAGGCAAGAAGAAGAAAAAGGTTCAGACACAGAAAGCTGGAAAGGTTACTAATGCAGTGGGAGTTCAAGGTGGTGTGAAAAAGCATAAGGGCAAGTGCTTCAGGTGCAAGCAGTCAGGTCACTGGAAACAGGATTGTCCTCTTCCTAAGAAGACAAACAATACTGGTATGTCTCTTTCTCTAGTTACAGAAACATATATAGCGGCTATATCTACGAGCACTTGGTGTGTAATCCTGCAGGTGGATTTATTCCGGAATAATTAAATAAAGGTTGAGTGGATGATCAAGGATAAAAGATATTAATTAAATGAATTATCAGTAATTTATTTAATTAATGGGAATGCGATATTTTAAACATGGGGAATTTAATAAGCAATAATATTTAATAAGCAAATAATGGGGAATCATCCAGATCTTATCTACCAAGGCAAACTGTTTGGAATCGAGATCATACTTTTGATCTGATCACCGATCTTGACTCAATAGTTCAGACTAGAAGAGCTACTCAGAACGAATGCTTGTATTCTGGTTTTCTATAAGAAATTGAACTTAAGAAGGTTGGAGAAGCTCTGGAAGATCCAGATTGGGTGATTGCAATGCAAGAGGAACTCAATCAGTTTGAAAGACAGAAAGTTTGGAAGCTGGTACCCAGACCAAAGGACAAATCTGTAATTGATGTAAGATGGGTATTCAGAAATAAACTTGACGAAAATGGAATAGTTACAAGGAACAAGGCGAGACTGGTTGCCAAAGGCTACACTCAAGAAGAAGGTATTGATTATGATGAGACCTTCGCACCAGTTGCAAGACTAGAAGCCATCAGGATGTTTCTGGCATTTGCTGCACATTCAAACTTCATAGTATATCAGATGGATGTGAAAAGTGCTTTCTTGAATGGTGAGCTTGAAGAAGAGGTCTATGTTGAACAACCTCCTGGTTTTATTGATCCTGAATGTGAGGACTTCGTCTACCTTCTATTCAAAGCTCTCTATGGTCTTAAGCAGTCACCTAGAACATGGTATGACACTCTTGCTGAATTCTTACTTGAAAGTGGTTTTACTAGAGGTGTCATAGATAAAACTCTGTTCTATAAAAAGCATAAAAATGATATTCTACTTGTGCAAGTTTATGTTGATGACATTATATTTGGCTCTACGAATGATGCACTTTGTGCAAGGTTTGCTAAGTTGATGCAGAGTAGGTACGAGATGAGCATGATGGGAGAGCTGAACTACTTTCTTGGATTGCAAGTAAGCCAAATAATAGATGGTATCTTTATCTGTCAATCCAAGTATATTAAGGATCTTCTTAAAAAATATCATCTTGAAGATTCAGCACCTGCAAAGACTCCCATGGCCACTGCCACTAAGCTTGATCAAGATAAATCTGGAAAACGAGTTGACATAACAAGCTATAGGGGCATTATAGGTTCTCTACTCTACCTCACTGCAAGCAGACCAGATATAATGTTCGCAACATGCCTATGTGCGAGGTTCCAAGCTGATCCTAAAGAATCACATTTGATAGCTGTGAAGCGTATCTTTAGATATCTTAAGGGTACTCCGAATCTTGGTATTTGGTATCCTAAGGATACGGGTTTCGACCTAGTTGGTTATATAGACTCTGATTATGCTGGTTGCAAGATTGATCGCAAGAGTACTTCTGGAAGCTGTCAATTCCTTGGAAGGAGATTGGTTTCCTGGTTCAGCAAGAAGCAGCATTCAGTAGCCACATCTACAGCAGAGGCAGAATACATTGCAGCTGGTAGCTGTTGCTCACAAATCTTGTGGATGAGGAATCAACTCATGGATTATGGTCTGTTGCTGAACAAAATACCCATATTCTGCGACAACACAAGTGCCATAGCAATCTCGAATAATCCAGTACAACATTCTCAAACCAAGCACATCGACATAAGGTATCATTTCATTTGTGAACATATTATGCATGGTACTGTGGAACTTCACTTCATTCCCACTGAGCAACAACTTGCAGACATTTTCACGAAACCACTTGATAAATCTACATTCAACAGGTTGGTTAGTGAACTTGGCATGTTAAACTTGTCCTCTTAACAGGAAGTCAACAAATGCAAGTTGTTGTACATTTTCATGATTTTATCTACTAATTAGTTGCCATGTGTTTAAATGTTAGAAATTTGTGGTAATTAGTTGGTACTACTGAGGCGATACTTGAGTATTAACAGGTTTGCATGTTATATCTTTGTGTAATACTCGTGTACTCGATATTTATTTTAATAATTGATATCATGACTCAAGCAATTCAAGATTGGATCTCACCTGTTCTGATATTTGATTATTAAAATAAATTGTAGCATAATTAAATAAATATTTTATTGACATATATCAATTAATGATATTTTGTTAATTTTATGTCTATTTAATTGTGAGCTTATCTGATTATTGCGGATTAATTCTTGATTTACTGTGTGATTATTTTTAAATCCATAATAATTAGAAGTATCAAATATGTATGTGTATAGGCTGATAGGTTTCGACGATAAGATGTTTTTTTCGGCCGACAGGTTTCGGTGATAAGATGTTTTTTCGGCTAATTAGGTAGTTAGGTGAGAAATTATTGAGCGGTGTTATTTTTCAAACATAACCTGTCACTATTACACCTAACCCACTAATACTTGAAACCTTATAAATGATGAGTTTTTGTTTGTGTTTAACATCATCATTTTTCAGATATACAGAGCATATACACACAATTGCTGAATATTTCAAGATTTGACCGGAAAAATCTCACAATCTAGCTGGTGGTTTTTAGAGCGGATTTCATATTCTTGTTATACGCACTAACCCTTGTTTTTGAATTTCCTCAAAGTTTTGAAAATGGCATTGCAGGGAAGCTTTTTAATTGCTAAAGTTAATCCTATTTCCAATCAGCAATCGAAACCATTCAGGATGAGCAATTTCGGGCTTGGACACAATTTCTGAATGAACATTCATTAATTCGCTATGCTTTAGTTACATAGGTGCAGCTTAACTATGATGCATTGTGTGAACTATATTGCAGTGCAGTTAACACTTCTGGACAGGACGGGTGTGCATTCACATATCGACTATTTGGTAGGTCGATTAGGGTCACTGAACGAGATGTTAATCGAATTCTTCATTTTCCTATGAAAAATCTCGTTTCTGATCCTACACCCGAACAGATTGAAATGTTCTTTTGTTTTATAAGATACCAAGATGGCAATTTCAATACTGGTAATCTATCTAGAATGTTTCTAACCCAGTATTGGAATTTCTTCTTTCACACTCTTAACCATGTTTTTTCCTCAGATAGAACAAATCAAGATCGAATACCTGAATTTATTCAAATAATAGGGTATGCGGTCGCCAATAATTTGAGGACTAATTTTGGAAAAATAGTGCTTGGTCAAATAATTTTAAAAATGAAATGCTTGGGAACAAGAGATGTTCGGACTCAAAATGTCAAATGTCTATATCCAAGGTTTCTACAGTTAATATTAAATGATTTTTTGAATGATGAAGACAGGGTACGCTTGGAAAATGGTCAAAAGGTGGAATGTTCTTCCATGAAGACGAATGTAATTAATTACATAAGCAAAAAGAAATATACGGATGTGCCTACAGTTCTAACTGAATATCTAAAGACTGTCCCACTTCCGTTGTTACCACGACCAGTGAGAGCAGGTATACGACAAGGTAATATTTCGATCCCTGCTATTCCAATCTCTGTATTCCCTATTGTGTCACAGGAAATACAGTTTCTACAGCCCCCAGTGGCCATCTTACCCGACCAAGAGCAGGAAATCCTACCGACTCTAACACAGGTCGAAGAGCCCATTCTACAAATGCAAACACAAACACAACAAACTCCTACACCTCATTTATCACTTAAACGACCAGTCATTCACATTATTGAGGGGGATAGTGCCTCAGCAGCACCACATAAGGAGTTAGTTACATCAGTCGCTCTACCTCATTCTAAACGGAGTAAACCCAATAAACCTAAGGTAACGGCAACTGTTAGTGAAACAATTCTTTCTTATCCAATGAGTGAAAATGTAAATAAGGTTGAATTGACGGGAGCAACTGGTGAATCTTCAATTTTATGGAAAGATCCATTAGTAGGAGGTTCTTTTATGAACCAAGTGTCTTCACAGACATACGAGGGAAACTTGGGTTTTGTGCCATTTAATCGATCCTCCCAGAGGAAAAATCTCTGGATCTCTTTCGAGATTTACCACTCTTTACCAGTGGTCGGCAACTCGCTTCACGCGAGGACTGAAGCTCACGAACTTTCATTGCACCATCCGTGACCTCTGAAAAAGGGGCTAGGATGATTTCATTTGCAGGTACTGTTTACACTAAAACACGCAAGCGTACGCGGTCACAAGTAATATATAAGGTTAAGTCCAAATTCGTTCCCACAGGGATCTGGTTATGGTTTTAATTCAGTAAACGCACCTATGCAACAGTGTATGATCTTAATTCACTGCTAAGATAATTAATAAATTAAGGTTTTAACTAACTAAATTAAACTAAGAAGCAAATTAACAAAACTACGAATTAACTAACTAACAAGAATTGAAATCTAATTACTTCTGCAAGATAAACCATGGAATCCTAACTTCATTAAATACTTTGCTTAGATCTGACGCCTTTAATCACTATATGCAATGGTTATGATATCTGATCAGACAACACGAAACAAGTACACGCTACCTCTCAGTATACGTATACCAAACTAAACATACATCCACAAAAGAGATAGAAGATGAATAGACACCAATTATGCTTAGACCCTATATCTCTATAGAATTTGAAAACATAAAGGTTGAAGCACAAGTTATCCACTTAGATCACATAGGGTAGCATATTATCTCTAATCATGCCACAAATCATGATGTCAAAACATCAACCTATCCTATGCTAGCATGACAAGTTCTAAATCTCAAGATCCACTCTCGCTTCACAAGAGATTAACAAATTAGATGTTAGCTACGCATCTAAATACATGAAACACAACCATGCGAGGATATCAAATATACATCACACACAGATCTTTAAAGCATCAAGATACTAAAGCTCCATAAATAAATCCGTTAGAATCCCATGACAACGATTAGTTCATAATTGAACCCCTCGTCATCATGGGATCAAGTGAAACCATGATAAAAACAAAGTATGAAAAAATACAAATAAATCTAAGTAATTGATATGTAATGGTTCTACTCCTAATTATGATTATGATCCTAATGATCTTCATTATAAATTACAAGGGTTGGATGTGTTTATATAGGCTCTATAATTCTTTCCCAGCAAGAAAATACCCAAAATAGATTTAAAACAGAATTTCTGCAAAATACGTTTCCTAAACTGATTCTGTTTTTTAAGGGAAATTCGTAGCTGACTTTTCTTCTGTTTTCCAGAACCGTTCCAGTAGTAATTGGATATCTGGACCAATTTAGAATGATAGAGAATTCCGTTATCTTCGCGTGGACTGCTTACGGGCCCCAAACGGAGTTGTAGAACTCAAGATATGGTCAAAATAGTAAAAACTGTAATTTTTCAGGGGCAACTTGCTCCCAGCAGTCTGTTCTTCGCGCAAATTGCTCCTACCCGGTGCAATTTGCTCCTGGGAATCCTATCCCAAGTTGTAGAAAATCTCCCAGGCTTCGCGTGGGCAGTAAGATCGCTGAAAACGGACTTCTAGAACTCCAGATATGTCCAAAACAGTGTAGACTGCGCAACCGTCTCAGAAATCCGAATTTTAATTAATTTATTCTCCAAAAACGATAGAAGCATCAACCTTAATCAACATTCTCGTAAATCTGCACAACTAAACAAAACACATCAAAACCACCACAAACTTGAGTCCAAGACAATCAATTTAAGCCGATATGGAACGCTCCAAGTAGATATAAAACCCACTTATCACACCCCCAAACTTAAACCAATGCTTATCCTCAAGCATAAACAATTACAACTAACTAACTAATTAGTACCACTTCCGTAGGTGATCACGGTTGCATTTGGCATATGCAACAAGCCCTTTAAACCCCTAGGCAGCCCTAGTGGACGAGTAAGGTCTCGTGAGGGCCTATAGCGAATGTACCCACAAAATCCATTTACCTAATGCAATGCAATGCATGAATGCAACTAATATGAAAATGCAATTAATCTAATCTACCATACCTTCAAATCATCTCATGCCATATCAACTTAAGAATCAAAGCAACTACGCAATGTCTTGGTGTCGAAAGTGCAAGTATTCACATAGCCTACTCAATGAATATGCATAAGTTCTCACAAGCCCATGTCAAGTGTAAGAATAAGTTAGTAAACATGCTAAGCCTACAAGAGTACATCTTTGAGACAACACTCGGGATCTCATACGTAAGAACAAGCTAACACTCACAAAAGAATTTTCACTCAAGAACAAGGGTAAGTGTATCACTCAACTCCAACAAAGTCATAAACATGCTTGACATTTGGTATCAATCTAACTCTTAACACAACATACATCAATGATGACAATCAAAAGGTCTTTATTTGGGTTGTAACGGGGCTAGGGACAAGGTATGTCAATTAAGCCAAAACAGGTGAAGTGTCAAAAGCTAGTAAGTACCATAATAAATCATACACAACACCCTATTTCCCCCACATAATTTTACTAAAACAAACACTCGACTAGTCGACTGAAATAGGATCACAACAAACACAAACATGCTCTCATAATATATTTTTTTTCTTTTTTTTTTTCATATATATATTTTTTTCTCTTTTGTTTTTTTTTTTTTTTCCCGAGAGCTAAATAGAACACAAACAATAATATAAACAATAACAATGATCCAATGAATTTATTACATATGTCGACTATCAAGTAAACAAACCCAATTTTCAATATTTCCCCCCAAAAGTAAGACCAACCATAACCCTACTTGCACACCTTATTACTCCCTTAAGCACTCTACTAGCCTTTGACAATGTAGGTTCAAATTAATGTAAGGCCAATACAAGAAAAAGGTCTCGGCAAGTAATGTGGTATGTCACCGAAAAAATAGGATTAAGCTCAACGGGTTAACTAATTGATCATGTAAACATGGTGTGGTAATATGGGAAAATATGCTGTTATTCCTACATGCCTTTATCACTTTAATCGTCAAATAATGTCATGCGTTTCAAGAAAGACCTCAAACAACTGCTAGCAATGCAAACAATCCGTGGACACTCAAGCAAACGAATAAATTGCAATAAATATGCAAAAAAGCTCAAAACTCACTTGGTGGAAAAAAAAACATACTCAATCCCAAGCAAAAATCTCTCTAACGCACCGACTTGTATTCAAAGCATGCAAACTAAATCATCTTGCACATATTCATGTCCTTCTAATCACTTACAACATTCAATAAGTCTACTAGGTTCAACTTACTAGTGTATGTGTGTGCACAAGAACATAGCATATCACTTCTCAATCAAAAGCGTCAACAACACAAAATTCCTATCAAGCATGGGTGCAAATGCAAACTATTATGAACTCACATGATATACGAAAATAAAAACAGAATGTCCTATATGAAACAAACGTAGATAACACGAACATAAATGCATAATTTACTACTACTAATATGCAAAACATGAAATCCTACATGAACAAATAATACAACAACATCTACTAATCCCTCAAACCACCCCCAAACTTAAAATATTCAATGTCCGCATTGAATGGAAGTAAATACAAGAGATAGTAGAAACATACCTGCAATGCCGAAGCATACCCAACAATATTTTTCTCGCAAAAATCCCCTTTCCTTAGCAACTGGCCTCAAAACAACCGAATAAATTTAACCTCCACCGTCGAAAACGAAAATTTCCCAACAATAGCACTACCTCTCCCATGCTTACGAGCCATAAGAATCAATACCCAATTCACAAAATTCACCAAAATCCACAAAAAATTCGAATTCACAAATACCCCCAAATAATCAAGAACACACAACCCTAATAATGCAAGAACACAATTCGTAATATCCAAATAAAAGGAAGAATTATACCCCAAATACGAATCGGAGAGGTGAAACTTGCAATTAAAAATCCCCCAAACTTGAATCTTGAAGCCTTGAAATTAATTGTAGAAAATATAATTGGAATGGGGGGTAGGATTTATGTATCTATAGGTGTATATATAGATGGGAAAAAAAATAAAAAAAAAATATGAAATAAGAGATGGATTGGGAATAATTTGGAATTAATATGGACTAGAATTAGGATTTTAGGTGGAGAGAATAATTAGAAAAGGGGTTGGAATTGATTTAGGAGATGAATTGAATTTAATATATAATAAAACATATATATATACACGGACAACAACTAAAATCACACAATGTTAACTAACCTGGATGGACAGAAAGTTAAGTTGAGCTCGACCTGGACAGTGACTTTGCCAGGACATGGCGCGGACCTGGCGCTGTGGCGCGCGTGAAATTCATTGTCTGATTTTATTTATTTATTTATTTATTTTTTTTGCAATAACAACACACACAGCTCGAGTACTCCTCCTCCTGGACAGACAATTTGCCACGCTACATCCTGGAATTGGCGTCATGTCGCGTAATTCTTTTTTTTTTTTTTTTGCATACAACACTCAATTTTTTTATTTTTTTTTTCCTACACTAATGCATGGGTTGCCTCCCACGAAGCGCTTCTTTAACGTCAATAGCTGGACGTTACTTTCAAGCCTCCATTAAGGATGATAATAATTCGCCTGGTCCTCTCTTCGCAATACTTCATCATCATCTCGGAGGCACACTTTCTGCCACTTCTCCTCACTTGGCCTATTCGTATAACAGCTACGTCTTATTCCAATGCCTTCATCTGTTGACCCAAAATCTGTCAATTTATAGAACAACATACACTCGCGGGCTTCAATTGAATATAATGGAGGAGGGTAAATGTAAGTTCCTAAAGCCTTTGGTTCCTCAAAGAGAACTTCCTCCATTGGCTCTAATGCGCTACCTCCATTTTTAAACTCTGAGACAAGTAGAAAATTTGCATCTTTCCCATGTTCTTCATCCTCTTGGTTCGCACATACCAATTCTTGAAATTTGCGTAGCTCATCTGTGTCCTCTTGGTTCGCACATAACAATTCTTGAAATTTGCGAAGCTCATCAATGTCTGTCTCAAATAGTGCCCCTTCCAAATCATCCACCTCACTAGCTTGATCAAATTCCTCACATGGCTTGTGTACACTCTCCTCCTCTTGGAATTTGTCTTCTTCAATTATGCACGCAGTACCTTGCTCCAAGTCATCATTATTTTCTGGAATTGCCTGTTGTATAAATTGTTGTTTCTCTTGTTCCAAGAAACTCAAAATTTGAGCAACTTGTGTCCCCATAGATTTGGTAGACTCATCCATACTCTTTACAAGCATCCCAATCTCTTTCCTAATCTCCTTCAAATCATCAACCTCATCTGACTGAAAAGTAGGAATAGGTTGCTGATGTTGAAACTCTTCACTTCCATAGTAATATGACATATCTGGAACATCTTGCTGGTACTGTTGAGGATGGTATTGAAAATATGGTTGTTCCTCATAACTGACATATGGATCAACTCCTTCGTAGTAACAATATTGTGAGGGATCATGAACACCCAAACACCGCTCACATTGCTGAGCCTGTTGAATACCACCTTGGTTGCTCCAGCACTGATATGTCTCATGTGCACCCGCACATAGCTCACAAACACTAACCACCTGCTGAACTCCATAGTAATTTAGAAAATCCATCTTCAACTACAATGCTCTCTGACAAGTACCTGAAACACCACGAAACAAACAAACTAAGTAAGAAATCCGAGTCAGTGAACGCTAACTACCACTATTGACAAGCACATAAACCAAAAATAAAACACCGATGATCCCCGGCAGCGACGCCAAAAACTTGTTTACACTAAATCACGCAAGCGCACGTGGTCACAAGTAATATATAAGGTTAAGTCCAAATTCGTTCCCACAGGGATCTGGTTATGGTTTTAATTCAGTAAACGCACCTATGCAACAGTGTATGATCTTAATTCACTGCTAAGACAATTAATAAATTAAGGTTTTAACTAACTAAATTAAACTAAGAAGCAAATTAACAAAACTACGAATTAACTAACTAACAAGAATTGAAATCTAATTACTTCTGCAAGATAAACCATGGAATCCTAACTTCATTAAATACTTTGCTTAGATCTGACGCCTTTAATCACTATATGCAATGGTTATGATATCTGATCAGACAACATGAAACAAGTACACGCTACCTCTCAGTATACGTATACCAAACTAAACATACATCCACAAAAGAGATAGAAGATGAATAGACACCAATTATGCTTAGACCCTATATCTCTATAGAATTTGAAAACATAAAGGTTGAAGCACAAGTTATCCACTTAGATCACATAGGGTAGCATATTATCTCTAATCATGCCACAAATCATGATGTCAAAACATCAACCTATCCTATGCTAGCATGGCAAGTTCTAAATCTCAAGATCCACTCTCGCTTCACAAGAGATTAACAAATTAGATGTTAGCTACGCATCTAAATACATGAAACACAACCATACGAGGATATCAAATATACATCACACACAGATCTTTAAAGCATCAAGATACTAAAGCTCCATAAATAAATCCGTTAGAATCCCATGACAACGATTAGTTCATAATTGAACCTCTCGTCATCATGGGATCAAGTGAAACCATGATAAAAACAAAGTATGAAAAAATACAAATAAATCTAAGTAATTGATATGTAATGGTTCTACTCCTAATTATGATTATGATCCTAATGATCTTCATTATAAATTACAAGGGTTGGATGTGTTTATATAGGCTCTATAATTCTTTCCCAGCAAGAAAATACCCAAAATAGATTTAAAACAGAATTTCTGCAAAATACGTTTCCTAAACTGATTCTGTTTTTTAAGGGAAATTCGTAGCTAACTTTTCTTCTGTTTTCCAGAACCGTTCCAGTAGTAATTGGACATCTGGACCAATTTAGAATGATAGAGAATTCTGTTATCTTCGCGTGGACTGCTTACGGGCCCCAAACGGAGTTGTAGAACTCAAGATATGGCCAAAATAGTAAAAACTGTAATTTTTCAGGGGCAACTTGCGCCCAGCAGTCTGTTCTTCACGCAAATTGCTCCTACCCGGCACAATTTGCTCCTGGGAATCCTATCCCAAGTTGTATAAAATCTCCCAGGCTTCGCGTGGGCAGTAAGATCGCTGAAAACGGACTTCTAGAACTCCAGATATGTCCAAAACAGTGTAGACTGCGCAACCGTCTCAGAAATCCGAATTTTAATTAATTTATTCTCCAAAAATGATAGAAGCATCAACCTTAATCAACATTCTCGTAAATCTGCACAACTAAACAAAACACATCAAAACCACCACAAACTTGAGTCCAAGACAATCAATTTAAGCCGATATGGAACGCTCCAAGTAGATATAAAACCCACTTATCAGGTACACATATTGGTGGAAGCTCTAGAGGAGAGTTGAGGGAAACACAAACAGAACATGTAAGTGTAACCCAAACCACTAAACCGAGTGAATATAGAGTGTTGAGTGAAACACCTGCAGAACGTACAAGTGAGGAACCTACTAAACCACATGCACCTGTAACCAGAAAGGAATACAACAGACTCCTTACACGGGTCCAATCAATGGAGAAAGAGTTGCAAAATATCTGTAAGTCCATTGCAGAAATAAAAAATTTGCAACTTATTCAACATGATACATTCCAGGTTCAATTAAGTTCCATGGCATCCCAGTTTAGTCATGCAATTCATTCCTTGGGGAAGATAGCTTCGTCTAATTTACCAACTCCACATCCTACTACTCTGGAGGATAACCCAACTGAGGGGGAGAAGGTGGATGACCAAGAAAAATCTACTAGGCGTAAGGACAAAAGGAAGGTTGTTGACACGGAATTAACTTTATTTTGGGAAAGAAAAAGCTAATGGGAGTATTAGTGCTATGTGGAAAGAAAGCAAAGGCAAACTTGAAGATATGTTCAATCTACAGGAACAATTGTCTTGCACTTGGTTAATTTTTAGAAATCTGGAAAATGTATATATATGATCCAGAATGCAGTTTAATATTATTTATCTTTGTATTTCATTTTTCTTGTATCAGTTGAGTTATCCTCTAGGAATTTTCTTGTCAAACCCTAACAATCAAATAGGGGGAGATTGTAAGGCATAATGTAATGTAATATGTAATAGAGGACATATATAACTCAACTAGGATAAAAGATAAATAATATTAACTCTATACAGGGATCGTGAAAATTGAAGAACATGCACCAACAAGGATCAAGTCGCTGAAAGAAGTTCATTAAAATAATCAAGCCTCAGTGACAAAATAAGATGTACAGATGATTCAGTTGAAGGGCCAAAAGATTCCAGTGATAAAGTTTTTATGGTTACACAATTCTTGGCAGTATTCTTAAAGACATGATACGAAGACCACGAGTGAATGCTAGTCGTCTGTGAACCAGACCAGTTGCACTAGGCGTCAACATTTCACAAAGGAATCGAAGTATCTAACTCAGAAAAACTGTTAAAGAGGTATGATTGAGAGCAGTTTGATATCCTCCATTTCGGAAGCTGAATATTTAAGGATGTCAAATTAAGAGGAAAATGAATAGTATCCAAAATCACTATTCATATGAATAGTAACCGAAATCACTATTCACATGAATAGTAACCGAAAGCACTATTCACATGAATAGTAACCGAAATCACTATTCATATGAACAGTATTGAGGTTGGTGAAATAGTGCCCGGTTACTATTTGGGAGTTGTTGGAATAGTGAATTACTATTTGGGAGTTGTTGGAATAGTGAATTACTATTTGGGAGTTGTTGGAATAGTGTTTGGTTACTATTTGGGGGTTGTTGGAATAGTGCCAAATATTGACTTTCTAAAATCTATAAATAGGCATGTTGTATTTCATTTCAAAATACACCTTCCCTCACAACTCTCTCTTCTCTCTCTTATATCTTCTCTGTGTAAGCTGCTAGACAGTCCATCTAGTAGGAAAGCAGGCTTAGCCCGCTTTCAGGAAGTGTCGGGTAAAAGGTCCTTGTGCCTAAACTATCCTTAGGAGTGTTCTGGTTTTTGAAGCTAATCCACTGGATTAGAAGTTGTAACACCCCTCGGTTTTTATCAATTCAAAGATATTTTCCCGAATTGATTGTGTTGTTTCGATTCAGTTGTTGACCTTATTTTTCACATCTCAAAAATCCAAATATTTCGAAATAACGTATTTGTTGTGGAATAAAAACTAGGTTATTAGATTGCGGCTAGGGTTTGCTGTATTTAATGCTAGGGTGCGTGAGTTTCGTGCTTTAGTGGCTGCTCTCGTGCTCGTGGCTGAATCTGCCTTCACAAGATGCCTACGTACTTTGATGTGTGTCAAAGATCAAGCCAAAAAATGTAGTTCTAGGAATGAGGGGTCAGACCCTTTATATAGGCTGAGAAGCCCTAGAATCGTAGTAGAATTAGGTGACTTGGTGGGCAAGTCACCGCCTTGAGGAAGGTTCTAGGCTCCTTCCTTGCAGGAATCAGTTTCCTTGTGGAAGTAGGTGCCTTGGAGGCTAAGTCAGGCAGGATTAATATCCTTATTTGACTCTTATTGCTGAGCTGGTTATTACCCTTAATATTAATTACGAAATTAATATTATAAATAGGGTTTGGGCCCATTTAATGGGCCCCACGTTTTGACCATATTGGGCCTAATTAATATCACATTAAATATGTCTTTAGGGTTCATTTTTAACCCACATCATTTGCCCCCAACTTCTAGGAAAACTGATCAGGTTTTCCTTGAAGTTTTAACGACCTTTTTCGAGACTCGGGTCAGGGCTCATCTTTATACACTATTGTTTCACGAGTATCGTCTTTATGTAAAGCGTGGAGCGACCGACGCGTTTACGACAATGTCAATTTGATGCTAATCGGCAATAATCAGCTTTAAACGACGTTTAAACGATGTTAAACGACGCTAAACGGCGTTAAACGGTGCTAAACGGCACTAATCGGCACTAAACGGTGCTAAATAGCCTTAAACGATGTTTAAACAATGTTAAACGATGCTAAACGGCGTTAAACGGCATAAAACGGCACTAAACGGCGCTAATCAGCCTTAAACGTCGTTTAAACGGTGTTAAACGATGTTAAACGGCATAAAACGGCACTAAACGGCGCTAATCAGCCTTAAACGACGTTTAAACGACGTTAAACGACATAAAACGGCACTAAACAGCGCTAATCATCCTTAAACGATGTTTAAACGGTGTTAAACGACGTTAAACGGCATAAAACGGCACTAAACGGCGCTAATCAGCCTTAAACGACGTTTAAACGGTGTTAAACGACGTTAAATGGCATAAAACGGCACTAAACGGCGCTAATCGGCACTAATCTGTGCTTAAACGGCACTAATCTGTGCTAATCGGCACTAATCTGTGCTTAAACGGCACTAATCTATGCTAATCGGCACTAATCTGTGCTTAAACGGCACTAATCTGTGCTAATCAGAAATCTTCATGTTCTTGATGAACCCGGGTTGACTGAAAATACTCGTACCCCTTATCGCTCCGGGTCGGACAGAAAATACCCGTGGTCTTGATGAACTCCGGTCGGCCGAAGCCTCCCGGTTTGCCCCGGTTGGCCGGCTTCCGGTCGGCCAAAAATCTTCATGTTCTTGACGGACCCCGGTTGGCCGAAAATATTCATACCCCTGACTGATCCGGGTTGGACAAAAAATACTCGTACCCCTGATCACTCCGGGTTGGATAAAAAATACTCGTACCCCTGATCACTCCGGGTTGGACAAAAAATACCCGTGGTCTTGATGAATCCCGTTCGGCCGAAGCCTCCCGGTTTGCCCCGGTCGGCCGGCTTCCGGTCGGCCAAAAATCTTCATGTTCTTGACGGACCCCGGTTGGCCGAAAATATTCATACCCCTGACTGATCCGGGTTGGACAAAAAATACTCGTACCCCTGATCACTCCGGGTTGGACAAAAAATACTCGTACCCTTGAAGAACCTCGGTCGGCCGAAGCCTCCCGGGTGTGCCGGTCGGCCAGCCACCGGTCGGCTGGTTTCGATTTTTTTTTTTTTTTTAAACATGATGTTTCCATAAACACGTATGTTCGTGGTCTTGACGAACATGTATGTTCGTGGTCTTGATGAACATGTATGTTCGTGGTCTTGACGAACATGACAAAAATAGTCGTGGTCTTGACGAACATGACAAAAATAGTCGTGGTCTTGACGAACATGACAAAAATAGTCGTGGTCTTGACGAAAACTCCTGTGGTGTTGACAAACCCCGGTCGGCCGAAGCCTCCCGGGTAGGCCGGTAGGCCAGCCACCGGTCGGCCAGCCACCGGTCGGCTGGAACCCTTCGGTTCATCCCGGTCGGCTGGCTCCCGGTCGGCTGAAGCCCTCCGGTTTGCCCCGGTCGGCCGGCTTCCGGTCGGACCATGTCAAAATTTATTATTATTATTATTAATTTTTTTTTTTTGCATTCTTGGCTTCAATACTTCAACTTCCCTCTTGAATACGATGTTTTCATTAACATGTATATTCGTGGTCTTGATGTCCATGAGTTTTCGTGGTCTTGATGACCATGTATATTCATGGTCTTGATGACCATGAGTTGTCGTGGTCTTGATGACCATGAGTTTTCATGGTCTTGATGACCATGAGTTTAGAAAATCAGCAATATGGTCATTCATGACTTTTGCTTAAGGCTTCCCATAATTTCCGATTAGCGCTGCTAATCCCCAGACTTTGCACTAACCTCTTGATTAGGCTCCCTTAATCACAATCAGCTTCCATCCTGAATACCAACCTTTCATATCGATAATCGAACATCAATGTCAACACTTGAACATCACTTCAACCTTTGGATCTTGATTGGAGGTCCATGACCCCCTCGAGTTTGGCCTTCATAGCTAATCTTGACCTTCATGGCTAATATCTCAATGCTCTCACTGACAGCTTTCGTGCCTCCGAGGCATTGTCAGGGAGCCATCCGGTTTCAAGATGAGCTTTAATAGGATCTAACCAACAGCTTCCAACATCGATCGATGCTACCAACTTAGAGTTGATGGTCGGGACCTTCAAGACCTGGAAGTAGACACTCCTTGCGTAATTCTCTATCTCAGAAGAAGCGAACTTAGACAGGGCATCAGCCTTAACGTTCTCTTCTCTCGGAATGTGCTCTAAGTAGCACTTATCAAACTGAGTCATGACAGCTTTCACAACTCTCAAATACTTTGCCATAGTTTCATCCTTGGCCTCAAATTCACCATTCACTTGCGATATTATCAATCGTGAATCTCCACAAATTTTGAGATTCTTGACCCTCATAATTCTGGCCAAGCCCAACCCAGCTACCAAGGCTTTATACTCGGCTTCGTTATTGGTTGTCGGAAAATCCAACTTCAAAGCATACTCAACTGTGAACCCATCGGGGCTTTGCAAGACTAGACCTACACCACTAGATTTTGTTTTTGATGCTCCATCAAAATAGAACACCCAATATTCCTTCAGATCAGGTACAAGTTCTTCACTTCCAGGGGTGGTTACCATATCCTGCCCCCCGACTTCTTGGTTGCTGATGGTACATTCAACCACGAAGTAGGCCAATGCCTGAGCCTTAATAGCTGTTCGAGGCTTATATGTGATGTCAAACTCTCTAAGTTCAATTGCCCACTTAATCAACCTACCACTAGCTTTTGGGCTATGCAATATGCTTCTCAATTGCTGGTCCGTCAGGACTTCGATCTTGTGTGCCTGAAAGTACGGTTGTAACTTTTTCGAGGCTGTGATAAATGCCAAAGCAAACTTCTCGATTGGAGAGTAATTCAACTCCGCCCCATGTAACACCTTGCTTACATAGTAGATGGGTTTCTAAACCTTTTTCTCTTCTCGAATGAGGACAACACTCAATGCATGCTCAGATACCGCCAAGTATAGATAGAGAGTCTCTCCGGGACTAGGCTTGGCCAACAACGGGGCTTCAGCCATGTACTTCTTCAGCTGTTCGAAGGCCTCTTGGCTCTCAGAAGTCCACTCGAATTTTTTCACCTTTTTCAATGCTTGAAAGAAAGACAAACACTTGTCACCAGACTTGGAGATGAATCTCCCTAGGGCTGCAACTCGGCAGGTTAGCTTCTGTACATCTCGTATAGAGCGGGTGGTTCCATGTCTAAAATTGCCTTTATCTTATCAGGGTTGGCCTCTATGCCTCTCTTTGAAACCATCAATTCCAAAAAATTTCCTGATCCAACTCCAAAAGCACACTCGGCTGGATTCAACATCATCTTGTGGTGCCTTAGCACTTCGAATGCCTCCCTGAGGTGCTTAATGTGATCTACCTTGCACAGGCTGTTGACTAACATGTCATCAACATAGACCTCCATGGTTTTCCCAATCAGATGGGCGAATATCTTATTCACCAGTCATTGGTCTTCATCCTTAAGACATATTGAAGAGTAGCTAGTCCTTAACATCCTCGGCTTTGCATGGCTTTGATTGTTGCGTGTGGCTTTTATCTGCTCGTCTTTTAACCTAGGTCCTTCACGGACTTAAACTCTTATTTGGTCATGCTATAACCTAACTTTTGATCCTTCGGGGTCTTTATTTATGCATTTGCTTGTTCTCCATTCGTGTATTCTTTTATTTTCGGTACTTGGTCGTCCTTAACTTGCACTCATCAGGTGCTGGGCACATAAAATCACACAATAAATGAATGGAAAACAAACTTGCATTAATAACTTGAAATGGGTTCAACCCTTACATAAAGTACTAGCATCCTACTCGGAGCAACATGCTCTTCAATGGTTTCAATGAACCTTATTTCTACTTCTACTAGATAAATATGAAGCTAAGTTCTACTAGGATAACTTGAGCCCATCGGGGCTTTGCAAGACTAGGCCTGCACCAGATTTTATTTTTGATGCTCCATCAAAATAGAGCACCCACCACTCCTTCTGGTCTCCTCCTTATTATTCTGAGGTTCCACTCCTTCTGGTCTCCTCCTTATTATTCTGAGGTTCACTTCCTGCTAGGGGTATTACCTCCTGCCCCCCGACTTCTTGGTTGCCAATGGTACATTCAACCACGAAGTCAGTTAACGTCTTAGCCTCAATGGTTGTTCGAGGCTTCTGTGTGATGTCCTCTGATGGCCTTTCTTGACGTTTCTTACTACTGCGGACATCCATGTCCTCAATCGGAAGGACCTGCCCCCCGACTCCATCAGGCCTTAACGAGGCTACATAACAACTTCGTGCCATCTTCTGATCACCTTTATGTTCTCCAACACCATTCCTGGTCGGGAACTTGATCTTCATATGATAAGTTGAGGCGACAGCCTTGAATGCATGAAGTCCAGTCCTTCCGAGGATAGCGTTGTACATTGAAACCGCCTTGATTACCAGGAAGTTCAACATCTGAGTGGCCTCCTTGGGCTCCTATCCAATAGTTACAGGCAACTGAATAGTCCCTTCAACTTTGGATTCTACTCCGTTAAATCCATATATAGGCATGTTATTGGGGGTCAACTGAGAATCACTGTACCCCATCTTCACAAATGCATCATGAAATAGAATGTCAACGGAAGCTCCATTGTCTATCAAGACTCGCTTCACCTTTGAGTTTCCAATCACAGAAGTTATGACCAATGGGTCGTCATGGGGGAACTTCACCCCTTCCAAGTCTGAGTCATCAAAACCAACCACTACTTCAGTTTTTGCACACTTCGGGGCCTCTTCCACGATGTGCATCACTTCTCTAGCGTAAGCCTTCCGAGAATTCCTTGTTGTGCCGGCCGCAGTCGGGCCTCCTGAGATCATGTTGATTACTGGCCCTCGGGGCTGTGGGTTGCGATCTTGATCGTCATCCCTCCTATCATACTCTCTTCTCTGATTACCACAATCGTCACCCTTAGTGAAGTGGCTCAGTTTCCCTCTACGAATCAAAAACTCGATCTCATCTTTGAGTTGCTTTCAATCATCAGTGTCATGTCCCACATCTCTGTGGAATCTGCAATACTGATTCTTGTTTCTCTTTACGGGATCGCCCCTGAGTGGCTTCGGCCATCGGAAATCCTTATCCTTCTCAATGTCCAACAAGATTCGACTCCTAGGAGTATTCAACCTTGCATACTCAGTGAACCTCGGTCCTTGGTTCTTCTTAGGGGCATAGTCGGAGTCCTCGCTAGTTCGGGGATACTTGTCCCTAGCATCATACTCCTGGTCATCATACTCATGGTCTTGCTTTCGCTTCTTGGAGTCGTTGTTACCCCTGCCATTACCTCCGATGGCTTCTTTCTTCATGCTATCTTTAGCTTTGATATACTTGTCAGCTCTTCGTTGAAGCTCGGCCATGTTTTCAGGAGGATGTTTGCCAATGACCTTTTAAAGAATTCATCAGTAGTTCCATGTTCCAAGGCTACCATGGCCACCTTGTTTTCCAAGTCAGTGATGTTCAATGTCTCCTTAGTGAACCTCTTGAGGTAGTCTCTCAAGTTTTCATTCTTCCCTTGCACCACGTACATGAGAGATGCAGAACTTTTTTCATGAACTCTCCCGCTGATGAACTGGCTAACAAAAGCAGTGCTCAGCTCCTTAAAAGAGCCAATTGAATTCGCAGGTAGGCGGCTATACCATCTTTGAGCCATGCCCGACAGAGTTTGAGGGAACGCCCTATACTTCAAGGCGTCACTTGCGGGCTGCAATAGCAGTGCATTTGAGAACGTCCTAGCATGATTTGCGGGATCACCCGTTCCATCATAAGCCTTGATTGTCGGCATCTTGAACTTCCTGGAGATGTGAGCATTCATCACCTCCTCGATAAACGGGGGTGTGGGATCATCAGGATCCCCAAGTGGTATCAGATCCTTGGGGTTGCCCCTGGGAGTTTCCACCCTTGTTGTTCTTCCAGTTGGGGCATCAGCCCTTCTCTGCCTTCTTGAAGACCTTTCTAAGTCTATGATGGGAATCGGTCCTGAGGTTAGAGGAGGTTGAGTCTGATTCAACCTAACTTGCTCCCTGGCAATATCTTCCTTTATCCTTAAAATCTCGGCTTCATGAGCCTTGATTCTTTCAGCAGCTGTCAAGGGGGGTCCATCATGGATGGTTTGCGTTCTTCTTCTAGGCTCTCTGCTAGCACGCCGCCTTCTCGGGGCTTCATCACGATCATCATCATCAGACGATGAATCATCAGTATAGGGGCCAGAGTAGTCATAATACTCTCGATCTCGGATCTGCAAAGCATGGCCACTGGGTCCAGGACCTTGAGTAATTGGAGGGTATCATATCCGTAGTGAGGGTATCGCCCCTGTTGTTGGGGGTATCATATCCGTAGTGGGCGGAGCAGAGCTGAGAGGCAGGGACTCGGTACTTGCTGGTGTCCTTCGTGTTTGAACCATGGTTGATGTCTTTTTTCCCACAGACGGCACCAAATGTTGTGGAATAAAAACTAGGTTATTAGATTGCGACTAGGGTTTGTTGTATTTAATGCTAGGATGCATGAGTTTCGTGCTTTAGTGGCTGCTCTCATGCTCGTGGCTGAATCTGCCTTCACAAGATGCCTACGTACTTTGATGTGTATCAAAGATCAAGCCAAAAAACGTAGTTCTAGGAATGAGGGGTCAGACCCTTTATATAAGCTGAGAAGCCCTAGAATCGTAGTAGAATTAGGTGACTTGGTGGGCAAGTCACTGCCTTGAGGAAGGTTCTAGGCTCCTTCCTTGCAGGAATCAGTTTCCTTGTGGAAGTAGGTGCCTTGGAGGCTAAGTCAGGCAGGATTAATATCCTTATTTGACTCTTATTGCTGAGCTGGTTATTACCCTTAATATTAATTACGAAATTAATATTATAAATAGGGTTTGGGCCCATTTAATGGGCCCCACGTTTTGACCATATTGGGCCTAATTAATGTCACATTAAATATGTCTTTAGGGCTCATTTTTAACCCACATCAGTATTCAACCCCCCTTCTACGTTATTCTGGACCTAACAGATGATGATGAAGAAACTGAAGCTGAAGTAAGTGAACCTGTTGAGGAGAAGGAGGAAGAAGAGTTTTACACTCTTGAAGAACTAGATGGGTTGGAAAATACTTCATATGCTTTCATGGCCAGAAAATTTCCAAACATCAGATTCAAAAGGAATCAACCCTTCAAACCCAAAACCCAAAACCATTCATTCAACAAGAGCAAGGCACCTGTGAAAGCAAACAAGAATAAGTTTAAAACCAGCCATGTGGATAGGTCATCTGTAAGTTGCTATAGATGCAATGACCTAGGGCATTTTGCCAGTGAATGCAAGAAGCCTAAAAAGAAGGATAGAGATTATCTTGAGCTCGAAGCTAAGTATGAGGCCCTTCTGAAAAAGCAGACACAAGGTAAGGCCTACATAGCTGAAGGGAAGTGTTGGGATGATTCTGACAGTGATGGAGAGGAACAAGAATTCTGCAATTATGCCTTGATGGCCAATTCCAAGGATGACACATCTTCATCAGACCCTTAGGTACCATCTCTCACTACTATAGACATGTCTGTTTCAGAGTATAAATGCATGATTGAACAACTATCTGTTGAGATGTTTAACATTCATACTAGTATGACTGCTGCTAATGAAGAGATTGCTAAATTGTCTACTAGAAATGAAATGTTAGCCAAAAGGAATGAGGAACTTGAGCTAACTGCTATGCAAGTAGAAAACCTTAAGAAAGAAGTTGAATATCTGCAGAATAAGGTTCTATGTGCTAGTCAAGTGAAAAAGGCTCTTAGGGATGAATTAGCTGAAAATGAATTCAAACTGAAAACATTTAAGAACTCATCTGGTCTAGTGCAATCCTACTGTGAGAAAATTCAGGCTAAACCCAAAGCTGCTATTGGACTTGACTATGACTCTCTTAAATAGAGAAAAGGCTATGCTGTCATTGAAGATGACACAGTTGTTCATGAGGAAGTGCCTCACATTTTGAAAAAGGCTAAAAACCCAATTTTTAAAGAATCAACATTTGAAATTGATGAGGATGCCTTACTCATCAAGCAAATGTTGAATGATGAGGATGAGGCACAATCCAGTGAACAACAAGCATCCTCCAAGAGTGAGAGTGTCAAGTCAAAAGCCAAGGAGTCAGTAGTTGATAGATCAAGACCTAAGAAATTTGTTAAGTTTGTCTCAGCTAGGAAGAGTGAATCAGAGAAGAAAGTGACTAAGAAGAAACAGAACAGAAATGGAAAGTTAGGGATTAACAAAGATAACAACTATGCTTATATGCCTAATGCCCCTAGGAAAACTTGTCAGAAATGTTTCAGTACCAATCATTTAACTCATGCATGCAAGAAACCTGCTGGTAGTGTATCTAAACCTTTCTATGATTGTTCTGTGCCTCTAAGACATAGAGATGCACCATTTTGTGATAAATTTGACTATATGCCATGCAATATGAATGTTATGACTAGTTGTTTCAATCTGAGAAGGCAATTCATTGATGGTTGTATCAGTCACAATTCTCACACACACTACACCAGGTCAAAGTCTTCGAGTCCTCCTAAAGCTAGGAAGGTACCTCTGTCACCTAAGTCTGAAACCTCAGGTTCTAAGACTTCTAACAGTGACAAGAAGACTAATGCCAAGAAAGTTGACAAGCATGTTGTTTATGATAAAACTGTTTCTAAGTCACATGGACCCAAACTTGTTTGGGTACCAAAGGAGAAGTAATACCTTTGTGTTTGCAGGGCAAAGAAAATGAAAAGAAGGTCATGTGGATTTTGGACAGTGGATGCTCAAATCATATGACTGGTGATATGGCCCTGCTATCATAGTATGAGGAAAAGGCTGGCCCAATGGTTGCTTTTGGAGATGACAACATGGGTAACACATTGGGATATGGCAAGTTAAAAGTTGGAAATGTCATCATTGAAGATGTAGCACTGGTCAAGGGACTCAAGCATAATCTGCTAAGTGTTGGTCAGTTTATTGACAGAGGATTCAAGGTGGATTTTGACAAAGATGAATGTTTGATCACCCACAAGAAGACTGGTGATTTTGCTCTATCTGGAGTAAGGAAGGGAAGCCTGTTTGTAGCCAATATGGATTCTGCAAACAAGGACAAAATTTGTTGCTTTTACTCAAAAGCATCAAATGAAGATTGTTGGCTGTGGCACAAGAAACTATCACACCTGAACTTCAAAGCCATTAATTTTCTGGTCAAAAGAGAGTTAGTGAGAGGCATGCCCACACTTGAATTCTGTCAAGAAGGAGTGTGTGAGGCTTGTCAAAAAGGAAAGATGAAAAGATCTAGCCACAAGACAAAGACAGTGACATCTATAACCAAGCCCCTACAACTCATTCATATGGATTTGTTTGGGCCCGTCAATATAATGTCACTAGGAAGAAAGAAGTATGCCTTGGTGATGGTTGATGATTTTACAAGGTATACATGGGTGGAATTTCTGGCATCAAAAGATGAGGCTCCACAAGTAATCATTGAGCATATAAAGAAAGTTGACAAGGAAGCAAAGGCCAACAATGCAAGTGTGATTGCACTGAGAAGTGATAATGGAACAGAGTTCAGAAATGCCATACTTGAAGCATTCTGTAAAGAGAATGGTATTTCTCAGCAATTCTCAGCTCCAAGGACTCCACAACAAAATGGAGTTGTTGAGAGGAAGAATAGAACTCTAATTGAAGCTGCTAGAACAATGCTACTTGATGCAAAGATGCCTACATGTTTTTGGGCTGAGGCTGTAAGCACTGCATGCTATATCCAGAACAGAACCCTCATTAACAAAAATACTGGAAAGACACCTTACAACTTGATGACTGGAAAGAAGCCCACCCTAAAGTATGTTCATACTTTTGGAAGCAAATGCTTTGTATTGAAGGATAATTCTGAATATGTTGGAAAATTTGATGCAAAAGCATTTGAAGGAATTTTTCTTGGCTACTCTATGGAAAGAATTGCATACAAAGTTTATGTCATCAGTCAAAAGAAAATTATGGAAAGCACAGATGTGACATTTGATGACAGCAAACTACCCGGACTAGAAGAAGCCAATGATGAAGATAAAGATCCATTGAA
The DNA here is from genome assembly GCA_037693485.1 of Kitagawia praeruptora. Classification (NCBI taxonomy): domain Eukaryota; kingdom Viridiplantae; phylum Streptophyta; class Magnoliopsida; order Apiales; family Apiaceae; genus Kitagawia; species Kitagawia praeruptora. The sequence goes on from CM075345.1 coordinate 63,453,252, forward strand.
GTTTGATAATCTAGATGATTCTGATGAAGAGACTGAAACTGAAGTTGAAAATCGAGTTCAACAGACTCAAGTGAATGATAATACAAGAGAAGAATTTGTGCCAATCAACAGTGCAGAAACTAGCATTCAAGACACACCTGTGAGTAGTGGCAACCTCACAGGGGGAGGAAATCAGGATGATGATTTGGATGATGAAGCAACTTCAAGAATGAGAAATCAGGCTGAGCACTCAAGGAAATGGGATAGATCACACACTGCAGGCTCCAAGGGCATGGTATGATACTTTATCACAATTTCTTCTTGAGAATCAATTCACTAGAGGCACACTGGACAAGACACTGTTTTACAAGAAGCATGGTGATGATCTTATCCTAGTTCAGATCTATGTGGATGATATCATTTTTGGTTCTACAAATGAGAAGCTGTGTGAGAAATTTTCTAAACTCATGCAGAGCAGATATGAGATGAGTATGATGGGAGAGTTGACATTCTTTCTTGGGTTGCAAGTCAGTCAAAGGAAGGATGGTATCTTTATCAGTCAGACCAAGTACATCAAGGATTTATTGAAGAAGTTTGACTTGGAAGATTGCTCACCTGCAAAGACACCCATGGCCACTGCCACTAAATTGGATGAAGATGCTAAAGGCAAGAAAGTAGATATCTCAGTCTACAGAGGCATGGTTGGTTCTCTACTCTATCTCACTGCAAGTAGGCCAGACATCATGTTTGCTACATGCTTGTGTGCAAGGTTTCAATCAAATCCAAAAGAATCACATTTGATTGCTATAAAAAGGATCTTTAAATATCTGAAGGGCACTCCAAACTTGGGACTATGGTATCCTAAGGACACAGGGTTCAATCTGGTTGGTTACTCTGATGCTGATTATGCTGGATGCAGAGTGGATAGGAAAAACACCTCAGGTAGCTGCCAGTTTCTTGGACAAAGGTTAGTCTCTTGGTATAGCAAGAAACAACAATCTGTGTCAACTTCTACAGCTGAGGCTGAATACATAGCTGCTGGAAGTTGCTGTGCTCAAGTGCTTTGGATTAGAAATCAACTTAGAGATTATGGACTTGTGTTGGAAAGAATTCTAATCATGTGTGACAACACAAGTGCAATCTCTATAGTTGCCAATCCTGTCAATCATTCTAGGACAAAGCACATTGACATCAGATATCATTTCATAAGGGAACATGCAACTAATGGAACCATTGAGTTGCATTATGTTTCTACAGATAAACAACTAGCTGATATATTCACTAAGCCATTAGATGAAGCCACCTTCACAAGGTTGGTTAGTGAGATTGGAATGCTGAATTCTTCAGATTTTGGCTAGGTGAATACATCATCTAGATTGTTGCAGCAGTAAACACTTACTTTATCTAAATTCTCAATATTTTTGGAGTAAGTGTTGGCTGAAATATGATTTATAAATATTTTAAATCTGTTTCATATTTGGAAATCATATTCTCTTGTTAACTTGAAATTTCTATGGAATTTTGAGAAAATCACTGTTTAATTTGCTAGAATATTCGTGAATGAATATGGCTGGTAAATTTTAAAAAGGTAGTGAAAATTGAGTTTCTATGAGTATAATTCGACAAGTCAGACTTCTCAAGTGATTCATTATTCGACATCTCTAACAAGTCTCATTAGAGCACTCTCGAGTTCTCGAATAGAGTCTTTTAGAGTTCTCGAATAGAGGTTTTCTTGACTTCTCGAATATAGTGTTTTAGTTCTCGATTAACTGAGTTCTCGAATACTATATTTGAGTTCTCGAATCATTTGAAAAGGCTGATTTCTCGCTGAATTTTAACCGATTTTGGATTTTTATTCAGAATTCAGAATTACTCAAAAAAACATATTTTACCTAATTTAGATTTACTTCTAAGTTAGATAACTGCCAGCTGTGAGTTACAACCTGCTTGAGTTATCGAATAAGCCTTTCTTGACTTCTCGAATAGTTGTTTTCTACTTCTCGAATGCCTGACTTGTCGATACATAACATACATCTAATCAACAATTCAAGTACTTCATACTTTTACAATTTCACATCTATTCGATTCATTTCATTTGATTTCTCAAGCATCCAAACTCCCAAAACCTCTGAAACCCTAACTGCAAAAAGCTAAATTTCTTCTTCAACCTTCGATTTCTCCTATCTCTCTTACACAAATGGCAACAGTAAAGTTCAACACCAATTTCATTGCTCTAACTAGTGATGTTGAGGCACCCAACGCCAACTTCAAGTGCTTTATGAAGTGGATGTCTGAATCATACATAAAAAATGCTCTATCTGTTAACCCTACTCTGTATCTAGACATTCTAGAACAGTTCTGGAAGTCTGCTACAGTGGAGGTGGTGGCTCTTGACTCTGCAATAACCTCGTACATCATTTACTATAAGATTCAAGACAAGAATATCACTATCACCACAGAAGACATGAATGAAGCACTTGGGATGGGCACCAAACAAGAGGTGTATGACCCACCAGCTACAACTGCTGATTTGGAAGACTTATTTGATTTCATCAAATATGCAGACAAAATTAGTCTTGGGCATCTGAATAGGAAGCATTTGAGGAAGGAATGGAGCTATGTGTTTGCTACACTTCTTCAAGTCTTCACCGTAAGAAAATCCAGCTATGACCAAATCAGTACACCTGCACAGCAGATAGGCTATGCTTTAGCATATGGAAAGAAGATAGATGTTGGCCTTTTCATTCTGCAGGAGCTGTATGGGAGACTTGGTAAGAACTCAGCCAAGAGAGGTAATGAAATTTTCTTCCCTCGTTTTATTCAATCTGTACTTAACTTCTTAGATAATAAATTGATTGAATTAGATGGGATGAATAAAAATAGAATAGGCTATCCTAAATCCATGACCAAACTCATTTTTGGTAATTTGGAGACTAGGAATGATGTGGATGTAAGACTGAACATAACTCCCCATATGGAGAGTTTGTTTAGGACTTACCCCCCACAACATGCCAACATTTGACTTAAAGTCACAGTTAGCACAACCCAAGCAAGTAGGACAAAATGCTAACCCAGGGCCTGCTAATCAACCCTCTTAACCAAACACTCTACCAAACACTGAGCCAACTGCATCATCCTCTCAAAAGGGTGATGTTAGTAAAAAGGAGAAGAAGAGCAAACAGGTTGCTTCTGCACCTTTAACCATCTTGTCTGAAGCAACATTGGCTGTAGAGTTAGAAAGTGAGGAACCTGAGTCACCTCTTATCAGGCCAAAGAAGAAGAAAGCTAAAACCACCTCTTCAGTCACACAAATGGCTGAAGTTGTAAAATCAGGGGCAAACAGTTCACTAGATGTATCCTCTCAACAGGGTGCATCTATAGAATCAAGCATCCTCCCCAATGCATTTATCTGTACAGAGTCAGCACATGGGAGTGATAAGGCTGGCACAACACAGAGTGGAGAGCACATCACATTTGAAACTCCCTCTATCTCTCAGGAGGAGTTGCCAAAATCTATTCCACAAGACACTTCTCTTCCAGAATCTTCATCTCAAATTTCTTTGCAGCCTGCAACTCAAGCAATTGAGGAGCAAGGCATTGATCATCAAGAATTCTTTTCTCTTGATGAGCCAATGAACTCAAGTGACTTGGTGCATGACACCTTGTTCACCACCCAGGACCCACATTTAGATGGTGAGGGAATGCATGCTGGGGCATCTCCTAATGACACCATCACAAACACAGAGGTTCCACTAGTTTTCACTAGAGACTCTGTGCCTGTGTCAACTACTTGTGTAACTCATCCCACTTCTGTGGAGACACCAGTAGGAGAGTCAATCCATCTGGTTGCAGAAGTTGCATCTGTAACTGAGGAGTCTAGCTTGCCTAGCTCTAGCTCTGACTTCTTGTCACAATGGCTGAAGCCTGTGCAACATGACAGTGCTTCAGGATCAGGGTCTGTTCCACCACAATTGACGGTTGAAGCACTTCAAAGCTTGGTTGTGGATCAGATCCCCGAGTTTGTAAAGATTGCCCAGAACTTGGTCACCTCAAACCTACCCAACTCTGACTATGAAGCCATCTTGCTATGCCATAAAGAAGATGTAGAGCAGCAACAACAGAAAATAGCAGATGAATCTGCAAGAGATGGAAATGTGGATGCTTGGCTGCAAGGCAAATTCTCTGTACCTCTCTCAGAAGGCCTCCAACATCTAAGAGAAGAATACATCACTTCACTAGGGTCCAATGCCAAATCTCTAACCCCCAGTGATGTGTATGAGGCTGTAAATGACATCTACAAGGGGATCTTGAAGGCTGCACACTATCTTGGTAAAGGCCTGCAATCAGAAGTGAATGAAGTAGTTGCAGCCACAATCCACCAAGTCAATGAAGTCAAAAGAGAATTCATCTCCAAATTTCCCCAGTTGGAGTCAGTCATCAAGGACATTCTGGAATGCAAGTCTACATGCACCAAGATGGAAAATGGTTTGTGTGATAGCCCCAAATCCGGGCCATCAAGGACCAATTTCCATTCAATATCAATATCTCTTGGGTTTTTTTTTTTACAATTTATACTTATGCAATTGACCCCGCAATAATACACACACCCACACCAGTCATATGCTCAGAGAACAACATTCATCATAATAAAAGTTTAGAGTTGAACAGTTATTACAAACCTAGAATCCAACTTAAATACATTGTTGAATAATACTTCGACATGAAGCATTTCAACAATCAAAAGTTCCTTACATTCTTACACACTTAATTATACATAAGACTACTAGAACCCGTCTGTCTCTACGCTACCTCAGGAATCGGTGCCAATGCGCTCTCAGAAGGTCGCCTTCCCCCTACCCTCTTGCGGGGTGTTTTGCGTAGTATCGGCATACCTAGTTGTTATATAAATAAGTAGCAAGAGTGAGCTATAGTAGCTCAGCAAGATAATTTCTATCTACTAACATCAAAGGAAAATAAACCGTTATATATATATAATAGACAAAAGCAAACTTCAGTTATTATGGAAGAATTTTATTTCCATTCATTATGTATATACACTTTCCAATTATCCTTGTACGTAAGAAATATATAGTATCATTCCATCAGTCTCGCTTCTAACATCATATAATATCAGTTCCTCTTCTTGAATGCTATAACCATCAATATACCATTTCAGTGTAATCTTTCAAGATAATATAAAAACTTGAACAAATCTCTCGCTATAATCTTCTCATTTCCTTCTTATGCAACAATCATATAAATTAATATAAAATCAGTTTCTCTTCGTTTGTAACAATAATTCCATCATTTCATATCACTTTTCTATTTTCAGTTATAGAAATCTGAAAACCATTTTCAATTCTTTCTTTCAAGTTTTGGGGATATCTGCTGGCGCTAGATACGTAGGACGATGATCAGTCGCCTAACCGTATCCGCTCTCTGTTTACTACTAGTAGAAGGGATGATCCCTACCTGGTAATCAACCCTGGAGGAAGGCTACCTGCTACATCCTCCCTTGGCATCTTCGTGCCGTAAGAAAATATTGAATGCTGGACTGTGCCACTCCCACACAGCCTCTTACGCTTACTGTTGCAATCCCCCTTTTTCAAATCATTTTACCATCATCAAATACCATTTCACATTTTTCCACTTTTTCGTTTCCATTTGCATTTCCATTCACATATATCATTTCCATTTCCAATTATCATCACCTTTAGAAATTATATACATCATAAGGCTTTGATTATGACTCAGACATCTCCTCTGTATTCAATGAAATCCATATGCCCTTATATACATAAAGTATTCCCTTTATTTTAGAAGTATTAAATACTATTCAATAATATTTATCAAATCACAATACTTAGGAAGAATATAATATTATAAATCATATAACTCTAGATAACAACTGATACCATTCCTTTATATAACTCTAGATAACAACTGATACCATTCCTTTACATAACTATAGATAACAACTGATACCATTCCCTTTCATATCCCATTTTCCATAAATCATATTCGCTCCATTCATAATCATATCCACATTCATATTTCATAATTCATATCCACTTCTCTTTAATTCCCACTATCAGGGAAAAATAATTCATAGCAATATAGCAACCATAGAATAACATATACATATTCCATGAAATCATATTATTGTGAAGATAAGTAGTTTTCCAAAGTAAGGATAGAAGAAATCTTGCCTCGATCTCTGTATCCTGGCAGTATGGCTCGTGGCTCTCCCGAAGTTTCTATAAACACAAAAAGGACCGTCGTTAGAATACCACATCTCTTACTCACCTCACCCTTGTATAACAATACCCTTGACACTTTAATATATGTTTAACGTATCACTATTACCCCAAAGGTTCAAGAACTTAACCATTTATAAACTTAATCGAAGTTTCAGGGGTTTTCACCATTTCCCCTAACGACCACACTTAACTGTAAAAATTCTTATAAAATATAGATTTCGAATTTTACTACAAGGTCAACTGGTAATTCCTATTTGACTACCCTACTGCAATATCCCAAAATTTTATAATGTTTAAAAATGTCTAAGTATGGTAGTTATAGTCTCAAAGTTGGTACAACTACGGTTTCTTGACTTTCGAACGTCTTTCACTAAAACTGACTTTTCTCCTAAACCGTTCATCAGATTTTAACGCATTTTATATCAAAACGATCTATGAACTATGTTATATCTCATCATGGTAACAAGAGGGTCTGGACAGTAAGGTACCGTACGGGTATTGTGTCCAAAAACAGGGCAGTTTCTGATTCTAACGAAAATCGAACATTATAACGGCTATATTTTCATACTTTCCAAAATTCAACTCCTCCAAATCCATTCACCAATCACATATATCAACCCTACACCATGTGGTCATCATACCAACCATGGTTACAATCACAACCCACTTCCATATTTAACTTAAATCACTTACAAACACATATATCATCATGAATAATCAATTATCATAACCTTAATCACTAAACTTTCTATAATCCATCATATATTCAAAGTAATACTAAAGGATATTGAGATTTATACCTTCTTGAAGCTTTAATAACCCTTATCAAGCCTTGGGATATGCTTAATCAACCTTATACTAGCTTGGATCAACTAAAGAAACCATAAAAACAAAGTTAGTTTCTAAGGGTTACTATTCATCATCACTTTTGTAAAAATCATAACAAATCGAAAAATAAGAGTTTGGCTCTCAAATTTTTACCACATCTTGGCCTCTGTATAAGATTTGATTTGAGCTATAGATCACCAAAAAAAAAGCTTCCTAGCTATGGTTTTGAGCTCCATCTTTCCGCTGGACAGAAACTGGACAGATTGGGTTCTCTAACTTTGAGCATGGATTTGAATAGGCTATACTACTTGGATTGTCATGAAATTTCGTACGAATCTTCCCCATAGAGTGGAGAAGTTATGGTTAAAATTTGGTGATTTTATCATGGATATAAATGGAGATATGAATTTTTCTTTGAGCTTGGTTCATGGTGGCAGTTTTGGAGAGATTGTGTTTTGCTTGCTTCTAACTTGGATAATGACCACAAATGTGATATCTATCTCTTTAACACCTGTTAGGCAAGTAGTTTGTGGTGTGTTTGATGTCCAACAATGGGATTAAAACAATTGTTGATGATCTAATGGACCATTTGTCAAGCTAGAAACATGTTACTCCATTTTGTGGTATTTTACTTCCATGTCCTTAGCTTTTCAATATTCCTTCCACCACCACCCTTGCCCTTTGGCTTTCACCATAAGTTACTTTATAAATCATCTCTTTGATTAGTATTGGCCGAAATTGGGCTTTCCCCCTTGCTCTAGGGCTTTATGCAAGTTCTTTCGTCATTTCCTTCATCGAACGATTTCTGCGATCGTCTTAGTGGTTTTTCTCTTGTAAATCTCTTGAATATATTTTATCCTTTCCCACATCATATATTAATGTGTTAGGGTGATTCTAATCCTCAAGTAGGTATTAGATCCAATATCCTTGGTATATTCTCTTTTTCTCAGAAGTTGCTCTTCCGGTTATCTCTCGGGTTCTCAAGCATTCTCAGACTCGTTTAACAATCTAAATTCCCTTGGTAATTCCTTGACTTGATCACTCCTTGGTTTAACCTAATTTCACTATTTACTCAAGATATAAACCCTTTAACATTTCTATACTCCTTAATATCACATTCAATAGAGTCTCAATCGAAATCGAAAATCCTTAAAATCCACACTCAGGAATTTCTGAAATCCGTCATCGTTTCGAGTCACTTATTTTCATAGTACATCACTAATATGGTTTCCGATTATTCATTTTCCATTTCAAATCTAGGGTACTTACATACCCTTTCCCTAAATCCTCAAAATTACTATTTATTTAGGCACTGTAGCGTTCTAAAAGTTAGGGTTATTACAGTTTGGCTCTTCTAAAAGATTCTGTCACAGGGCTGGGGCATAAGTTTCAATCTCTATCTGATCAAACCACAGACTCAAATGCCATGATGAGAACAATGTTCAAGAATCAATATGGGAATAAGCTGGTAACTGAGGTCCCTGTTCATGACATGACCAAGTATGAAGTCCAAAGACTCAAGGATCAATCACTCTCTGGTTTCAGGGCACATGAGCTATTCACTAAAGTGGATACTCTTGAAAAGGAGGTGGCTACTCTCACTAAGTCCAATGCCCATCTTACAGACAAGGTTGAACTTCTCAATGATCAGTTGAACACTCAAGCAACCACCACAGCTGATGTTCTTCTGCATCAACAATCTATGGTGGCTGCTATGATGAAGCATATGGGTCTTCCTCTCCCTGAAGAATCTTCCACCCCAAAGGTCACTTCTAAAGCCTCTGTGCCTGACAATAAGCCTAAGGGGGAGAAGAGGACAAGGAATTCAAATACAAAGGGGGAGAAACCTAAGGAAAAAGGGATAAAGTTAAGTGAGGGTGATCACCAAAGGGTCACTAAATCTCTAACTCATGTGCCAGGCAAAGGCAAATCAAAGGTTGATTGGCCTCCATCTTCTCTGCCAGTGGTCACTTTACCACCTGTGCACATCACTACTCCAAGTGGCCAAAAGCAAACTGTCACCACTACAGTGGTGGCAGGATCCATGCCAAGTGATCTAGTCCAACCTTCTAAACATGAAGCTGATCCAGTGGAAGTGAATGTGGTTACAGAGGCCAAGCTGATAGAAGTAGCAAACTCAGAGGTTTATCATGATGCTGCATTCTTGAAGTTTCTGCAAGCCTCAAAAGCAAAGGTTGGAGGAGATACCCTGCTATACAAAAGAAGCCTGAAAGATCAAATCCAATATCTAACAGTTATTCCAAGAAAGCTCAGTCAGATCTACCTCAAGGAAATCATGATGGTGACAAAAGGCAAGATATGGCACATATCTATTGATACCTTGACAGCACTGAAATTCACTGAGATTGATGCCATCTTGGAACTAATTGAGCAGAAAGGGGAGAACAATCAGAGTCTGTATACTGAACTAAGAAATGGTCAACAAGGCAGACTTCCTGAATTGTGCACCAAACCAAGAACCATCCTCTATCAGTCTGGTACCAAAATTCAAGATGTGGATCAATTGGTTATTCCCAATGATCTCACCTCTAAGAACCACAGACTGATCATTGCCATAGTTGATCAAATGCAAAAGAAGAAGGGGATAAGGTCAGCTGAGGAGATTGAGGTATTGCACATCCTTAAAGAATTCATTTCAACTGGTTCAATTCCAGAATTGGCCAAGCCCAGGAGAAATAAGGATGAAGATAAAGATGATGACAAGAGTGATGGAAGGAGAAGACATCACAGGAGTGATAAGGGAGATGATGACAAGAAAAAGAAGAAAGATGACAAAGAAAAGAAAGATGACAGGGACCAAGGGAAAGTCTATGAGAGGACAAGTGTGAAACAACAAGCCATAGGCATTGCTAACAGTAACCTCACCACTACACAAGACTCTAAGTCTAGGGTGAATACTGTTAGTAGTGACCTACAAAAGCCAAATTCCATGGCCTCTGCAAATGTTTCACTACCTCAAGAAAAGGAGATGCTAATCAAGAAACAACTTGTGTATATCAAAAAGCATACTGCTAATGGTATACTACAATGGTCCAAAGACAAAGGTCTTAAATTTCTCTCAAGCAACAAAGGAAAGAAGCTGAAATGGAAGATGTAAGCCAGAAGGGTAAGAAAGGTGAAAACATCTACATCTCAGGCACTCACAATCATTCCTGGACTAGACTTGCCCTGTCTCAACATAGACTATGATGAAGATGAGATAGCATATCAACTGGCTCAGAGAATCTATCATGTAGCTATAGTTGATGACTGCCTGGAGTTCAAATACACTGATGGGAGATTCAAAAGATTCAAGCAAGGCATGTGTGAACACTGGGGCAAGTTACATGATCTACAAAGAATAATGGTGCTACTCAACCTTGAGAATGAAGAGGAGAGAAGGTGGAAAATTGCGATAGCTCATTTTATCAAGATGAAAAGAGATCATGAGGAAGAGTTGAGAAAGAAGTATGAAGCCTTGAAGAAAAAGAGAGAAGAAGAGTTAGCTGCTCTAGAAGCCAAAGCTGAAGAATTGAGAGCTAAAGGGTTATGCAGAGTCAAGTATAATCCTTACATTGTGGAATACATGAAATATGGCAGAAATGTGAAGATTAGAATGGATTACATTAGCTCTTACTCTGAAGCCAAACTGAATGAAGTCATCAGAGACCTATCTGGATCACCTCTCATTGAAGAACTCACTGCCATGGAAGACATCATCCAAGCAATGAGTGATGCAAAGAAAGCCAAGGAAGAAAAATAAAAGGAGGATCTACAAGCCAAATCTCAAAAAGGAGGATCAAAGGAAAATGGCTAGTATTTCTTCATAACTGTGAGAATGCTTTCTTTGTAATACTATTCAATCAATTTCATACATGTACTTGTCAAGATTTATCCTTATGTATGATAGGCTTGTTATCAGACATGAAATTGTGACTAAGGGTCTCACTCACAATTTGGGGGAGATTGTTAGTCATAGAGGCTTGCCTGTATACATCTAATAACAAGCTTAATTGTCTGTAATGCTTTGCATTACTTACATGACCTCTTAACTGAGGGAACCTCTAGTTGTAGAGTTTCTATTTGTTTTGTACTTATAGTAGGCATCAAATCCTAGTTGTGTAACTGTACTTATATAGTCAAGAATAATGCTTGAAAGAAGTTCCAAGGTTCATGCCTCAAGAAAGAAGATAAAGACTGTCAAATAATCACAAGTTGGGATTTGAAGAAATGAAGAATTTGCCTAAGTACCAATTCGAGAAGTATATTTGCCTATTCGAGAAGTCAGGGATTCGATATCTCAAGACACTATTCGTTATCTCTGAATACACTGTTCGATATCTCAGAGATTCGATATGTCTACTACTCTATTCGAGAACTCAAGAAGTCAACAAGTCAAGTGGTATTCGAGTTCTCAAAGAGTCAACAAGTCAAAGTTCCATTCGATATCTCAAGGAATCAGAAAGCTATTCGATATCTCGAGGATTCGATAAGTCAAATGTTCTATTCGACAACTCAAGGAATCCTGATGGAAAAGAGCTATTCGAGAAGTGGTTCGACATGTCAATATAACAGTATTCGAGAACTCAGAGTTATCGATCAAGTCAATTCCAGTTCTCGAATCACCTACTTAGTCACTTCTCGAATACATTCTTGGAGACAAAATACTGAAGAAATTGTAAAAGTCAGAAACCTGCAACAAGCCAATGCACTTTATGGACCACAATCTGTAACGTGCTCTGGAAAGCCTACAAGGAAGCTTGGAGAGATATAGAAGAGACAAGGGGCTAAAGAAGTGGATCTGAACAGGCTTTGCAAAGTCAAATCTGTAACCGTTTGGACACTTACTCAAAAAGGATAGACAGACTAGAAAGTAATTTGTTTAGCTACCTTATTTGGAGTAAGTAGGTTGTATCCATGCTCTATAAGGATACAGCCTCACTTCCTTAGTTATTAACTTTGTGAGTCAAGTTTTTCATACACTGTAAGCTGTATCTCTCTGAGAAAAACGAAGCTGAGAATACTATCATTTGTATTCACAGATTGTAGCAACCTTTATCTAATAATACATTAGATTAAAGTGATATTGTGTCTTGTGTTGTTCTTTATCCGCACCTTCACTCTTGCACACACAAACACTTACTTGCTACATAGACTCGAACAAGAAAAGTTCAAGAATCCATTCACCCCCCCTCTGTATTCTTTTACTGTATTCAATACTCAACATTATCTATCTATCTATTATGTTTAGTATAAGCATCAAATGAATTATGTTGTTTGTGTATTATGTTTAGTATATATAGGTCAAATTTTTTTTTGACGAGTTATAAAAAATTCAATATACCCGTTATAATAATTTAAAACATAATTTTGTGGTTAGTTAAATAATTTACATATGAGATACAAACATTGTATTGATTTTTAATTAAATTAAAAAGCGTAGTTGGACTTGGGTTAGGACACGACATTATAAATTAGATTATAGATGCAATACAATTAATTATGAGATTAAGATGTATAGTTATGTTAATGAAAGATTAATATTTTAAAAAAATACTAAATTGTATATATAATACATAATCGCTAGAATCACGAGTGAAATCACTAAATTTTTACTATAATCAAATCAATATCAGACTCTACACCACTAAAAATCAAAATGATAGTAGAATGACCGAACATTCAACTTAAATTTGAATCCAAATCACTAAAATTTTGAACGCAATTACCAAAATTTCTAAAATCTTAAAATCTAATAGTGTTCGAAGGTGCTGGTATAACGGTGGTAGAGTGGGTGAATGAGCTTTATAAACTCGGATCTTATGTGAGAGGATGAAAAGTGAGATGAATGAGTGATCGGAGGTGTAGGGTGGTTGGAATTCGTGACAAACGTGTTTGCAAGTTATTTCAAGAGTGTTGGTCGATTTTTGGTGACATTAAAGAATTGTCGAGTGATAATAGTTTATAGATGTATACACACAATGTATCATACTTCAAATAATTTATTAAATGTATCACACTTTTTATCTATTATATTTAAAAAATTACGAATCATCTATCTTAAGAATCATAACAATTAAATTAGACGAATTTAAATGGTACCCGTGCAAAGCACGGGCTATCATGCTAGTTTTATATTATCCAGAATGGACTTCAAGCGAATTTGCGTTGATTATAATCACTGTTCTAAAAATCCCCGATTCAACCGATTAATCCCCGATTAATCTTCTGTAAGTTGACCAACCGATTCGATTTTTGAAATCCGATTAATCCTGTTAATTTATTTAAAATGATATGTTTAACTGTAAATTAGATTAAATATTATTATAATATCCGATTAATGCTCCGATTAATCCATCCGATTAATCTCCGCCTACCCGATTAGGCGCTAGGCGGTACCCCAACCACCCTGGATCGCCTAGCGATTTCTGGAACACTGATTATAATGCATAAGAAGATAGCAGATTCGATTAACAATTAATTGGCCGGAAATATCTAGCTATATATATAGCCACAGGCTTGTGTGTATATATACAATATTTCCTTTGTCCCATTTTAAATATCCCTTCTGTAATAAACACATTACACACATATCAAGATAAATGTTAGTTGGATAAAATTTTTCAACTAATACCCTTATTTAATACATTGAAGAATGAGGATATAGTTTAGTTTGAAAAAACCAAAGGGATAAATTTGTAAAATTACCTTTAAATTTGCATTGAAAAAAGAAAAAAAAACATGTAATTTGAGATAAATTTATTTTTTAAAAGGGACATATATTTTTGGGACGGAGGGAGTAAATTACAAGGTACTCCCTCTGTCCCATCCATTTCTTTACAATTTCCTTTTTGGGCCGTCCCACCATTTCTTTACATTACCCAAAATAGCAACTTTTAAGAATAAAATACATTATTACATCCACTACTTTATTCCACTTTTTCAACACTTTACACTATTACACCCACTATTTCATTTATTTTAACAATAAATTCACTATTACACCCACTACTTCACTTATTTTAACAATATTACACCCACTATCCTTGGTCTCCGTGCCCAGCCGCCAAGTAAACTATTGGCTGGGACGGAGGGAGTAGCAAATTTCCGGTCAGTACGGATATATAAACTTTGGAACACAGGATGGTTATGATTAAAAATCAATAACTAGGTTAGGTTGAATTGTTGAAAGTTAAAGCACAAGGGACCACTCTTATTTAAACAAAACACAGACACATATATAGGTTTTTACTCAAATACAAATCAATCCTTAAATACAAACTACAAATTACAAACTAACACTAAATTAATTATATTTCATCTATTCTAAGTTTTCCGCCAAGGGTACCTTCACAAAAGATGCTTAAAATAATTGGCTTTATCCAACAAAAAAAAAAAAAAATCTTGCCGTGGAAATGCAAAGCATTTAAGACAGTAAACGGATGAGTTAGGTAGTCATGAGGGCTGAAGGCCCTCGACATACCCGTTAATCGTCTATTGCATTTACCTTTGATTGCCATTCCTTACAACTTTAGAATGATAAAGGCACGAAGCGCCGTACAAGAAGGTGCGAAGCACCGTTAACCAGTGAAATCCACTGCCACGTCATCACGTGAACAGTGATTTTATTTATTTATTTATTTATTTATTTTTTTGTTGGATAGAGCCAAGTATTTTAAGCATTTTTTGTATTGGGATACACCTAGTTTGATCATTAGACTAGCATGAAATGTTGGATTAGTGTTTAGTTTTTAGTTTGTAGTTAATTTTAGTTTGTAGTGGAGTAGGACCCTATATATATATATATATTTTTTTTTAAGAAAAATGTTAAATCCAGAGCAACATTTTTATTTCCAGAGCAAGTTTTCTTGAAAAGACCAAATTATCCTTGGTTTTGTAAATGCAGGGGGCTAGATTTGGTTTAAAATAAGGGCAATTTTGTCATTTCACAGAAATTTGCTTTGGAAATAAAAATGTTGCTCTGAATTTAACATTTCTTTTTTTTATTTATCAAAAACACATATTTAAACCTTGTATTTGTATGGTAGATTTTCTACATATTTTGTTGGCTATCATTTGGTACTACTGTTGTAATCTCTATACAGTAATAGTAAGCTAGCAGATACAGTACTTAAATACAGTCTAAGTCTAACAGTAGTTATTGTATGAAATTTTGAATGCATGTGGGCATGGACCATTTTATTGATGCGGACATTGGCCAAAACTCTCTCTTTTTTTTTCGCTAAATAATAGTTGAATTAGGAAAAGAGATAATTACACGATCTAGGGTATCCCAGCGGAAAAAGCTACAAAGCAGCTAAACAACACCTCAACAACCACCTAAACAACAAGACCCAACTCGTCTAACAAAGGCTAGTATAACAAAGTAATTAAGGATCTATCCTTCTTCATAGCTCTCTTAAAGGTGACACTGCTAAACACCTTCTCTCTGACCATTCTGAGCACCAGGCTCTTAAGTTGCTGTGCTGTTCGACTATGCCTTGGCTGGTGCAATCGCTCATTTCTTTCTTGCCAAATAAGATAAACAGTTACAGCAATGTACAAGTAAGACAATAACCTCTTCATACCAGAATTGACACCCTCTGTGAATTGACCATTTAAGTAGCAATTCCAATTCATAGTGAAGCTAAAGCCCGTCCTACCCATAACCTCAATTACATACGCACAAGAGCTAAAGATGTGAGCATTGATTTCAGCTACATTGTTACAGAGAACACATCTAACATCTGTGTTAATGCCAAATCTGATCATTGGCCAAAACTCTTGTGGTTTCATAATCTAGCTAACAATCCTCGCTAGCCGTTCGGTTACTGTGTGATGGGGATAGTCGGAGCCGGATAAAGAACGAATACATTACCTCAATTTTCGTCACTAGGATAGAATCTCATCGTCAAATATGTTTTTTTTGTAATGCATGCACTATAAAACGTATGTTTGCATTGATTTTTTGTCATTAGGTTAGAACCTCTGGACACTATGTTACTTTTGTAATGGATGCACTAACTCACTATGTTCACATTGATTATGTTAATGATTAATATATGACTAACACTAACTCACTACTTGTATACCAAGAAAACAAATTGGCTCACAAACTGAAATCTTATGTTAAATCGATCTGGACGAGTACAAGGGTAGTACCAGAAGTTATCACAAGTTCAATATAGGATAAAATCTATTCCTTAAGTAGATTATATAGGGTTAGTCTACAACCATAGTTGGATACGGAATAAGTTTTGGTCAATGGATCTTCTATCGTTGATGACTACTGTGAACCAAGGAAATTACAAGCTGAAATTTACCTACAGCATTATACATAGCACCACAGCGGATGTCGACTGAAACTCTTTCGACAATTAGCTGTCCTACTGTCGTGGCCAGTGGTAAAAAATCTTTCGGAGTAGAACATAGCATGATCAAGTATCAAAACTTATCCATTTACCGCTAGCTTCAGCAGTGTAAGTTCAGCTGACATCAAATTGAAGATACACAACTATGGTGGTTGTCCGAAAAATCCATATGTATACCTCTTTTATTATTAACTTCAAGTTTTTTTTTTTGCTGAACTTCAACTTCTCTTTTAATTGTTAAATAAACTCCTTTCTCTAATTCAAATATATTTCCTGATATTCCAATGACGAACACAAAGCAAATAGTAATTAAAGTCTCAGGATCACATGAATCAGGTGTTGCTTTATCTTCTGCAATTTTCTAATACGATATTTTCACTACCGTTTGATGCACTAGGTCGGAGACATGCAATAGTAGAAATGTGCCCAAGGGAGCTATAATTAAGATTTAAGATCCTGAATATTACTTCTTTCTCACATGGTAGAACGTCCAAAGACTACACTGAAGAAGAAATCTGTTGAGATATATGCAAATACGATCCGCGTGGGAATTCCAGTTAGTTTTAACTCTAGAAATTATCTAATTAAAATAATCGATCACTACAAAAGAAATAAAAGGCACAGAAGCAGTGAAGCAGCTTCATGTTGGTACACTTCTCACTGGAGGAAGCTCTATGTAAGAAAATCATCTTCATCTAAGCATTGACATCAGGCTTTCGAAAACAACTTCATCGCAAGGAATAGTAAGTCCCATGTCGTGATCAAACCCGAACTCTTCAGCCGCTTGTTGGAGAAGGTTTTGGAACTCAGGATAATTCAAGTACGAAATTGGAACAATGTATCTTGCTCTGTTTTCGCCAACATAGACAACAAAATGGCCCTTTGGTACATCGAGAGGAAACCCTTCATCATCGTAATCTTGTCTCCTTTTCATGCTTGAACATCTCTTCATGATTTGCTTGATCAAAGCTGCTTGTGACAACCTGTTTGATTTTTTATAGGCCATCGAAACTCCTCTGTCTTTTTAAATGGAAAGTAGTTCTATTTGTATTAGTAGGAAACAATAGAGAAGTAATATGTGAAATGTGAGAAAGAAAAGGTGAGTTGAGGGATGTATATAAAGTGAGTGAGAAGAAGAGAGAAAGGTACACATACAAACTACAAATAAAGTCATGTGGGCTTGTGGGGGCAATCAAGAGACCGGGTGTTTTTGGCAAGTGTGTGAGGTTTAGGACATGTTGGGAGCCAAATCTCACTCGGTATACTGCAATTTGTTGCCCTACATTAGAACATCAAGGCCCCTCTCTCTGTTTTTCCTTCTCATCTAGCAACTTTTTTGCATGTACATTAATTTCGTAGTTGAGTAGCTTTAAGTAGGTTGATAAATAACGGGGATGTTTGGAAGTTAGAGGTTTGAGAAAATATTAGAGGTTTGAACCAAATTAGAGGTTTGACCATTTGAAACCTCTAATATTTGTGTTTGGTAGTTAGCGGATTGAAATGGCTTTTTGGATTTAAAAAGCTAATTTTCAAAAAGCTACTTAGAGGAGCTTTTTCAATTAGATGTTTGTTATGTATGTAGTTAATATACAAAAAGCTAACTTAAATAGCTAATTACTAAACAATTTGATGTAAAATAGCTAATTCAATCCGCTAGTCAAAACAGCTAACTCAATCAGCTAGTCAAAACAGCTAGTTCAATCCGTTAACCGCTAACAGCTAACAGCTAATTGCCAAACATGGCCAATGTCTTGGAAAGGAAAAGTTAAGTATCCTCAATACAGGTACAATTTTTATTAGGTCTTGTTATACAGTTAGACTCTTTCAAAGTGTTGCAACAGAAAATAAATAAATATTTCCTTGTGTTAATGCAACTCCTCATTCAAATATTTATCTTAGGTCTAATTGTCCCATCTTTGGAATTGCAGCTAAAGAGTTTCAATAATCTTGAAGTTATGAAGCTAAAGAGGATAGATATCTTATCAACTAAAATTACTTTTCATACAAGGCGAATATTTGATAACATAATCTTTATCCAGTGAGTCTCATATATATAGGAGTAGATGGGAGTAGCATATCAGCATATGTTTGAATGTTTTCTTGTTTATCCATCTAGATAACTGATAAGATTAGTTTGTACCTTGTACACTCTCGTACTCGTGTCTACCTTTCAAATATGAACACACGCTACCTAATCTTCACTCCTTATGAATTGCGAGCTGTTACATCCCAGTGTTTACCTTATGCCAATAAACAACTGATTTACAAATGCCTTAGGCCATGTTTGCGCTGCACATGTAAACGCTATGTTTTTTCCGATACAAATTAATTCAGCTTCTACAAATTACAAGAACATATCGCAATAGAGAAACTTTCAGAAATTATTGTTGCTACGCCTACAGCTAGTGAGAAAAGCTAATACAAGTATATATCTTTTAAGCTACTACGTATTGGTGGCAAAAGGTAAACTTTATACACTAACATCAAAATCATACTAATATTGCTCTAGTGGCCGCCTGATTCTGATGTCGAGAAATATATGTGGTTGGCGAGACATGGTCCAATAATAACTGTACATTATTGTACTGTTCTACGGCCCTCTGGCCACTGAGCACTTTGATAATTAAGTCAAGGACGATAACACTCGCATGTGCTTAGGGTACCACTTGCTGCTTCACTGGGCTAATGTTAAGTATGTCATGATCTCCTTTCAAAAAAAAAAAAAAAAAGAAAAAAGTATGTCATGATCTATTCATTCGAGCCTAGCAATGATCGCCTTCCCTCGTCACTTAAAGATTTTGGTATACAAGATCATACGGTAATACCCAATATCGGGGTTCAGTTTTTAGCATCTTAATGTTCTCGACTAAATTACAATTTGTAACCCTTTGGTTCGGACCAAAGTCAGTTTGATATTCATAGTTTGCATAATTGCATTTTGCATCACTAAGAATGTTTGGACGCTGCAAATTGCACCTATTTCGTGTATTTTTACCAAATTGCCCCTGATAATTTGGTAAATTCAAAATAATTAATTACATTTTGATCCCTAAAGTATGAAATGTTGCATACATGAACCCTTAAACAAAAAATTTCAAACTTTCATAAATTTTTTCGAATTTTTCCTAATTTTTTTCGAATTTTCCCTAATTTTTTTCGAATTTTTCCAAACGATGCACGGGAAAATTCGAAAAAAATTAGGAAAATTTCGAAAAAATTTATGAAAATTCGAAACTTTTTGTTCAAGGGTTCATGTATGGAACATTTCATATTTTAGGGATCAAAATGTAATTAAATATTCTGAATTTACCAAATTATCCCTGGATTTTTGGTAAAAGTACACGAAATGGGTGTAATTTGCAGCGCCAAGACATTTTTAGGGATGCAAACTGCAATTATGCAAACTATGAGTACCAAACTGACTTTGGTCCGAACCAAAGGGTTGCAAATTGCAATTTATTCTAATGTTCTCACATTTAAATTCTAACGTGGAACATTTACAATTTACATGCTATTCTTTCTTCAGAATGTGTTGCTTCTTGGTAGAATCGTGAACACCTTGAAGTGTTTAAAGAATAGACTTTGACAAAAGTACGAGTTATAACAGAATTCCAATATTCAGAAAGTAGATTCTGTCCGGTTAAAAAAGAAGATGAAAAAACAACTCAATATTTACACTTTGCCACATGCAACTGAAAACTCCTCCAAGTACTTTTGTCTTCATTCACTTTGCATTATTCTCATGGCAACCGATACTTTAACTACATTTCATCTTACAAGAACAACCATAGAGCTTACTATTGATTGCATGCATGTGCCCGGAATCAAAAGGAATTAAAAATCCAACTATTTCGTTCGTTGGTTAATGTTGAGTTGAGAAGCTACCGGTTTCGTTATTGGCTCAGCGCCTCAGCTGTTGTCACAATCGGAAGATTGTATTTTCCTAAATCAAGAATTGAGAGGTGAGTTTGATAGAGAGAACTGGGCCACAGGAGTTGTCTGTTTGAAGGCCACCCCATGTTCTGTGAATGAGAATGGTTGGTGAAGCGAGGTAAAAACACACGAAAATGTAGAGATGGCCCCATAATTCTCACCGAAAGTTAGTGACTCATGAGCTAACCATGGAGTTCTGTAACAGGGTGAAAATGAACCCCTCTGTTCAGCACTTGAAAGCCCTGTTATCTTCAAAAGCCAAAGCTATTCCTTAAAACTTGTAAATTTTAGGTTTACATAGAATCACTTACACAAGTTAATCGTCATAACGATCTCGCTAAAATACACAACCTCGTCAAGAAGCAACTAATAATTGAAGGTGTGAACACTAATTTAGAAAATTCGAAGTACAAACACAATAACTCGTTATGCATTGTTGGAAATTTAGAATTCTTATAACATGCTAGTTAGATCCATAACTTCCCAAAAATATCGATGTAACATAATGCTCATATGTAATTACTTTTGAGTCGACAAAACAAATTAAAAAGGAGTTGAATTAGATATCTGCCAAGAAGAATATTCAGAAGATTCCATAAAACCTATTGTTTTGAAGTGACAAGGTGATCATCTTAGAAAGTTCACTAACGTTCTGTTGGCGAAAGCATTGTTTGAGCCTAAAGCATATTTATTATTTAAGAGAAAAAAGAAAGAAAGAATGACTCTTCGTGACAGCTTACTTGAATTGAGGGACATCAAAGTACTTACGGACGTACCTCAAGTCTCAACCATTAGTCATTGACCTCATAACATATACAGGAAAAACATGAAAATGAAGCATTTATCTTTAACGTGCTTAGTCTAATTGACGAAGCTGTTAACATCTCAGTAGAGAACAACATTCCACAAAGAGGGTCTTAGTCAGGGTGGATTTTAGAGCTTTAATTTAGGGGCCGTATCCATTATGAAAGACTGACCACTGTTTTGAAAGACAAATTGAAAAGTTGGCCGCTAATTTGAGAAATTGAAAGACTGACCACTTTTTTGAAAATCAATCACTATGTAATTTACTGTAAGAAGTATAGTTCAAGAGTGTATCTGAAAATAGCAAATCAACAAAAAACAAGTACCGAGAAATGTTCGAGTCACGTGAAAACCACGCTCTCCTTAAAACAGATAAGCCCCTTCCGTATGGTGCTTGAAGGTTGAGTGGCCTCTGTCTCCCAGGATACAACGAACAAAGGTGGTTTCAAGCACTGAATAAACCCGCCTTCTACGAACCGAACAAATACCACAACTATCTCCCATAAACAGAACCTAGAGCTAAGATGAATGCAAGAAAACAATGGAAGCTTGTGTATGCTTTTTCTATATCAAACAATGATGCAAAAGACTCATTTTATAGGGGAAACAAAATGTAACTTACAAGCTAATTAATTTGTAACCTACACAATAATGAACAAATAAATATTAGCTCATTATTTTAGGAGTTACACAAATTAATACAAATAAGTTACAAAACTAAAATAATTTGAAAGCAAGTTAAATTTTATTCAAAATATTCCAACATTTACTCCGTTAACCGCCAATATATGTCCAGAAATCAAAACAGAAGAGATGCTACTTATGCTCAATTTTAAAAAAGATGCTCAGACGTGGATCATGAATAAAATGATTAATGAACAAATATGACTACTTGGACCAAGGCCTATCTGGTTTAAGGTTTATTGGGTAATAGGTTTTGGAAAGGCAGAAGCAAATAAGGACCTAAAAAGATACTGAGCTAAGCAGCGGACACATTTTCTTTAGTTTAATGAATTCTGGCATCTTGCCTTTCTTGGTGTTTCCATGTTAACTGAAAGAAGGAACTGGGCTAAGTTTTTGAGTTCACGTTGCTTATTGTGCAAATACACAAGGTCAATAGAAATGTGTTGATTAATTTTCATATTTACTACTTTACTTGCCAGATGTTTAGAAATGGAGCATGGGAACAATGCAGGTCATCTTTTGAAGTTTCAGTGATGGAAAAGCTATCAAAGTATCAAGGATGGTTTCAAGATTGGGGTTGTTATATGGCCTTTGATCATACCTATTTCATGTTAAATGTAAAGCCAAAAGATAGAATTAAGGGTTTCCGTTGGAAATGACATGTTTTCTATTTCATGTTAGATATAAAGCTTAAAGATAGTAGAACTATTTGAGTAAAAAAAATCCGTCATGCTATAAATCTACTTTTCACTTGTTGCATATTTGTGAGGAGTGATTTTCCCTATTGCTTATCGCCAATTCCGGTAGACACAAAAGTAACGCGTACCTTTGAAGTGGTAGTGATATTCTAATTCTCCGGGATCACGTCTTTAATTTTCAATCAAGAAATGATACAGTCAAATTACTTCTCTAGGCAATTATTCCTTTATAATCACTATAATATGAAAAAAATGTCAAAATACTACTTTTTTTCAGACTAAAATGACAATATTGTTTTTCAAATTTTGGTCAAAAATATCATTCTAATACACATTTCAAAATGGATATCATTAATATGCATTTCATAAATGGGTATTTTGTAGAAGAAAAAGAAAATAAAAAACAAAAAATATTCGAATGCTTAATTACTCATCCTGTTTTTATTATTTTGTGGCTCGTTATATTTTGAGATAAAAATTCAATTTCTCACAATATTTATATATATGCAAGTGCTCAAATGAGACTCTCTCTTAAAATGAGAATTGAGACTAAATCTCAGCCCTCTATATTTTAACACCATGTTCAATCGGGACCGTTCATTTATTCGAATGCTTAATTACTCATCCTGTTTTTATTATTTTGTGGCTCGTTGTATTTTGAGATAAAAATTCAATTTCTCACAATATTTATATATATGCAAGTGCTCAAATGAGACCCTCTCTTAAAATGAGAATTGAGACTAAATCTCAGCCCTCTATATTTTAACACCCTATTCAATCGGGACCGTTCATTTCACTTTAATTTCTTTTACTCCAGACAAATGTATTTTTCATCCACTATCGCCTCGCTCTCATGTCTCTGATATCTCTTGTCTCTCTCCCATCTCTATCTTATATCCGATCGCTCCCGACTCTCTCTAATTTAGCTTCAAATCCGTACTTTTCAAATCTCCAGGCTTTAGATTTTGATTAGTGCTTCATTTGTTCAAGAGATGTTCAAAACTTTGATACATGATAGATCTTCGATTTGTGTGAGAGTTTTATTGTAATGCCCCCAAATCCGAGATCAGGAGATTTGGTCATTACGCGAAAATCCTCAAATAAATAATCATCCAGAATTAAAATATAACATCTGTGACCCCAACAATCCAAGATCTTTTAGGTTATAGTGATAGAAACAAGCATCCAAATTCCATTAAATAAACACTTTAATCTTTACAACATTCTCTTTGATCAAATCTTCAACCACTGGTATAACTTCGACAAGAAGTATACCAGGCCAACTAATATAATATATAATAATAATTATTAAAGTCTACCTATATAAAATAGATCATACACTAGGTCCAGATCTCCCGAGTCAAGTCATCTTCAAAATAGCATTTGTCTCTTCTCTTTCCGAATTACGCGGGTAAGTCTCGCCAAACTAGCTTACTGAAAAGTTAGAAATTTCGAAACAAACAAGTATGAGCGAAAGAATTGCTCAACAAGTGATAGTACAACAGGAAATTTAATAATCATTGTAAATAAAACATATATCTTTTGTCAAAAGCTCAAATCATAAGATAAGTATTTTAAATCTAAGATCTCTCTTCACAAAATGGATTAAAAGAAAATATGAAACGAGTATTCAGACATGATAGGTTAAATGTTTTTACTAGTGGGATCCCGACTAGCTAAACAATTGGTTTAGCTTTACTTCCAACAAGGAAGCATCATTAAGGAATAATAGTCTCAAAGGGTATCGACGAGTTCGATACAGTAAATGGGGTGTAAGTTGAATAAACAAGAATAACAATAAATGTCGACAAGATCGACAATAAATGGGATGATACCATAATCAGCATAATTAAAATAATTTCACTTGAACAAGAAGTGAAAGGAAAACACTTGCCTCTGGTCCTTAGCTATTACGTAGAGCCAAGGTAGTATAACTATCTTCTTCTATCTTACGGCGTCACAGTCTTCTTTTTCAATCATTCATTAGTATGACGCTCTCGCCGTTGCCACAAGTCTGATCTGCCGATAACGAGCCCGCACATCTTCTTCAGTATCTCTGTTGGAAGAAAATATTCAGATATGTCCTACATGAGCATTGATGTCTTTCCGATGTTACATCACTTCACAAAGAACCAATATACCACGAAGCAATACCCATCCAACTCTTACCTTTGCCATTCAACCTTTCCACTATCCTGGTCTATCTCGTCTGACAATCTTTGTATAGAAGATAACATTTCAATCGATAAAGCCTTTGCGATTAACTAAATCCATCAACGGATCTTCAATGTATCTACCTTTTTTATCTAGTCTTTCCTTCAAAACAAGATATTCTTTTCAGAATCTCTCAATAAAATCCATTTTATCAGATTGTACATTTCAATACGATCGCGACCATATATTACTCATCAATTTCCAAGTTCGGGAAGTATTTTAATTAATTAAAATACGATTTATTCCTTATAAATGACCGTTTAATACTCCATTTTCTAGTAAAATCCATAACTCCATTCATCTTCATTGTTAAATCAAATTAAAAATCTCCATAAAACTTCTAATATTATCCCAAAGCCAAATAAAATTACTTCCTCCGAAAATCAAACCTCCAACTATTTATAAAATTTCTCAAAGACTCTATTTTAATCAATTTTCCGAATTTAATAACTATTTCATCCGATTACTCCTACTACTCCCAAATATCTTAGAAATTACTACATTTCCTCCTTGATTTAATAACCAAATTTCAAAATTTTTCACCATATCCATTATTTAATATAATTCAATCAAGTCTTCAAATTCAACAAAGTAACTTAATAAATCATTTTATTCTATTCTTAAAATAAAATTCATATCTCCACCTCCACTTCTCATAAAATTATCCAAAAATTACCATAATGCTCCTCATAAAATCCTCTAGCCAAATAAAATCATAAATTCCAAAACCCAACATCTTCACTATTTTATAAAATCATCCCAAAGTCCTATCTTTTATTCATTTTACCAAATTTTTAAACTAACATCCCAAAATCCATTTCATCACCTAATAAACTAATCAAATATTATGTCATTTTCTCAATTTATCCACAAATTCTCAAACACAAACTCTTCACCAATTATTAACTAAAATTTCTAAAAATTCACTCTAAATATTCAAATATTATTTTAATAACAATATAGTCTTACAATCATCACCTTGGGTGGTGGCTTCCCATCCGTTTTGTCCGATTTTTCTCTCCTCTCCTTCCTCCCTGCATCTCTCCGACATCTCTCCATCTAAGTCTCTTCTTCCATCTTCCATGAAGCTTTTTGTATAATATTTTTGCATCTCTCCAATTATCCAGCAATCTCTCCCACCTCTTCCCTCATTCCCTCTCTTTTCCTTCTTTTCTCACTTACGGCTCTCCGGCCCTTCTATCAACACACAACAGCTCACACGACACTATTAGACGACATAAAGTATATCTACTTTCTAGTTGTAACTAAATCCTGATTTGTAGGAAGTAAAAGTATATCAACTGATATACTAGCCTATAGATAAGATATACTTGTATTTTACATTCAGTTGTATTCTAGACTTATAATGTAAACTCTGTAACTCTATAAATAGTGAATGCAGCACATCTCAGTCAGCAAGTTGCGTGAGATACAAAAACTTATGTACTATAAATTTAACATGGTATCAGACTAGGTTAATAGTAATACGTCAATTTCTCATTCTATATTCAACACTTGGTATCTCTTTTCTTTTATTATCATGGATACTGAAACCATTACTCAGATCAATCCTGATGAGATCATTCCCACCGCTGATACTACAGCGAGTACTGAAATTCCGGTCCATTTTCCTGACCAATCTAAAACAAATAATCCTTATTTCATTTACCCTTCTGATAGTCCAACAACTATGTTCTTTTCACCAGCTTTGCAAGGGGATAACTATGCTTCCTGGGCATGTGGAATTTCGAAGGCTCTTAATGCCAAAGGAAAGCTCGGATTTATCGATGGAACGTTGCTTCCACCTGTTAGGAATAATTCATAAGTTGTGATGTTAAGAATAGAATTTACACATTATACTTCTTGTAATCCTGATCTTATAAAGGATTTAGCACTGTATATAGGATTTATGTGTAAGACAGTTATCTGTATAGTTTAGTCAGGAATGAACAGTGTATCGGAGACTACATGTCAGGAACAGAGAGCAAATCCTT
Organism: Kitagawia praeruptora; assembly: GCA_037693485.1. Lineage (NCBI taxonomy): Eukaryota > Viridiplantae > Streptophyta > Magnoliopsida > Apiales > Apiaceae > Kitagawia > Kitagawia praeruptora. The sequence goes on from CM075345.1 coordinate 63,480,017, forward strand.
ATGATGGTCTAATACTGATGGTTGATCAGATACTGATGCAGTGTGCAGATCCTGATATCAGTCTTGTTACTGATGATGTCATTATAGATGCTACAGAAACTGGCAAGTGCTATAAAACAGGACCGTTGTTTGAAGAACAAGCAAGAAGATATTATGAAGGAAAGAGTTTTCTATTGATGGAAACTATCGACTAGAAGGCAGAACATTGTCATGTATAGATTATATCTTTCTGTTATTAGTTGATAGGTAGCATTATAAATACTCTCTCTATATCATTGTAAAAAGAGTCGAACAAGTGTGTTAAACAAGTGTGCGTAGCTCTGTATAAGTGTGACAGCCCCAAATCCGGGGTCATGAATCTGGGCCATCACGGACCAACTTCCATTCAAAATCAATATCTCTTGGGTTTTTTTTTTTTATAATTAATACTTATGCAATTGACCCCACAGTAATACACACACACACACACCAGTCATATGCTCAGAGAACAACATTCACCATAATAAAAGTTTAGAGTTAGAAAGTTATTACAAACCCAGAATCATACTTCAGTACATTGTTGAGTGATGCTTCTACAAGAAGCATTTCAACAACCAAATTCATTACAACCTTACACACTTACACACTTAATGTACATAAGACCACTAAACCCCTTGCGCTGGTCGTCTACCTCGGGGATTGATGCTAACGAGCTCTCAGAAGGTCGCCTTTCCCTTACCCTCTTGCGGGGCGTTCTGCGTAGTATTGGCATACCTAGCTGTATATAGATAAGTAGCAAGAGTGAGCTATAATAGCTCAGCAAGATAATATTGTAACTAGAATTTAAAATGTAACCAAGTATACATGTATATACATATGTAAGTAGTAACCAAATTATAAACTTCAAGGGAGATTAAAACTCTTATTTAATAATACATCATCCACTTAATATTATAAAAAAGAAATCTAGGATAATACAGTATCAGTTTCTCTTCTTAATAATATACAATCAATATGACCTTTTCATGTAATATTCCAAGGTAACGCGAATACTTGAATAAATCTCTCACTAACACCTTATCATTTCCTTCTTATGCAACAATTTATAAATTAATATAAAATCAGTTTCTCTTCATCTATAACAATAATTCTATCTTTCATATCATTTTCTCTTTTCAGTATACCAATCTGACTTTATCATTGACTCTTTATTCAAATATTTGGGGGTTTTCACTGTTGCCGAATACGTGAGGCACGATGATCAGTCGTCCTCCGTACCCGTCCCTTTTTACTACCGGTAGAAGGAGGAAGGTCCACCACTACATCCCCCTGGAGGAAGGTCCACCACTACATCCTCCTTCGGCAACTCTTGGGCCGAATTAAAATATTGATTGCTGGACTGTGCAGCACACAGCCTCTTACGCTTTTTATTGCTATCCCCCTTTTTGTCAAATCATTATTCTATTTACTAAATGTCATTCCACATTTCCATTTTCTCACTTTCATTTCCACATATCAATTACTCATCTCATTTCCATTCTCGCACATTATTTCTATAAAATATATACATAACATAATACTCTGATTATGATTCAGACATCTCTTTTATACTTAAGAATCCAAATATGCTTTTATATCATATTCCGTCTACTTAAAGGGTAGTAAATAATAATCAAATAATATTTGTAATACTACTAACACTAAAAGGAATATCTTTAATATAGTATTATAAACCATATAACCCTGGATAACAACTGATACCATTCTTTCCATATCTCTTTAGTTTCCCAAAATCAAGGAAATATATTCTTTGCAACATAATAACAATAACATCATATATATATATTCCATAATGTCATTTTTATTCCAAGGATAAATAATCTTCAAAGTAGGGATAGAAAAATCTTGCCTCTGTTCCTGTATCCTGACAGTAAGGCTGGTCCCTCTTCCGGAGTTTCTATAAACACAAAAGGACCGTCATTAGAATATCACATCTCTTACTCACTACCCTCTCGTATAACAAAACCCTTTACACTTCAACATATATTTAACGTATTATTATTATCCCAAAGGCTCAAGAACTTAACCATTTATAAGCTCAATCGAAGTTTCAGTGGTTTTTCACTATCTCCCCTAACAACCACACTTAACTGTAAAAATCCCCATAAATTATAGATTTCGATTTTTACTACAAGGTCAACTGGTAATGTCTCTTTGACTACCCTACCATATTATCCCAAAGTTTCATAATTTTTAAAAATGTCTAAGTAGGGTGATCATAGCCTCAAAGTTGATACAATTACAGTTTCTCGGTTTTCGAACACCTTTCACTAAAACTGACTTTTCTCCTAAACCGTTCATCCGATTTTAACGCACCTTATATCAAAACGATCTATGAACTAAGCTCTATCATCTCATGGTCCCTTGGTGTGCTGGACAGTAACCTACCGTGTGTGCACAGTTGCTAAAAACAGGGCAGATTTCGTTCTAACGAAAATCGGACATTATAACTGCTGTAATTTCATACTTTCCAAAATCAAACTCCTCCAAATCAATCATCAAACACCATAATCATCACCTACACCATGTGGTCTTCATTAACAGCCATGGTTACAATCCCAAACTCCTTCCAAAATCAACTTTAATCACTTACAAACACTTATAACATCATAATCTTAATCTTTACACCACTTAATCACTTAAACCAACAATATTCATCATAATATAAAAAGGGGCAAGAGTGTTTATACCTTCTTGAAGCTTTACAACACTTAACAAGCCTTGGGCACACCTTTAACAACCTTAGTATAGCTTGGATCAACTAAAGGATCCATAAAAACCAAGTTAGTTCTAAGATTCTACTATTCACTACTATTCATCAAGTAACTTGAATGATTTTATTACCTATGAAGATGATGATGGATGGCTATGAAACTTTGTGCTAGTCTTGATCTATCCTCCAAGATGCTCCATGATTTTTCTCTTGATTTATGATGAACTTTTGCTAGGGTTTTGATTTTCTTTTTTTTTCTTTTTTCTTAGAAATGGCCGAATGGCTTAGTAAGAAGGGGAGAGAGTTTTGTGTTGGTTTGATCTCATCTAATCTTAATCTTACTTAATTTAGAGTGTATTGGAAGCTTGGTAAAAAAAATCTAGGTGTTAAAAGACTAATCTACCCTTAATTTGGTTTAGTGGAAGATGACATCATTAACATGACTTCATAATTCTCTTTTTTTTTCTTGATTTTCTTTTCTAATTATAATGCTAGTACTCTTGGTAATTATAATGGGGTATGTATCCTTGTTATATTATAAATCTTGGTTGCTTAATCTCCATATTCGTCTAATTGTGGTTCGTTTCGAATGTACCTCATTATCTCAGTGGTTTTGAAATCATTTAACAATCCAAATTCCATTGGTATTCTCTTAACTTAATAATCCCCTGGCTCAAATCTAAATTCACTAATCCCTCAATATATAATTCTTATAATGTTTCCATGCTCCTTAATGTCCAATAGAAGCTTGTTCGAAATCAAAATCCTCAAAATCCATGTTTCAGGAATTTCTGAAATCTAACGTCATTTTGAGTCACTTATTTTCATTGTACAACACTAATATGGTTTCTGTTTATTCATTTTCCATTTCCTTTATAGAGTACCTATATACCATTTCTCTAAATCCTCGAAATTTACTATTCATGTGACCACTGTAGCATTACTGAAGTTAGGGTTATTACATCCTTCCCCCCTTAAAAGGATTCCGTCCCGGAATCATGTCAAAAATATCTATAGATACCTTTTCATTTACACCTTATAACTTCTATATCACTTTCTCCATCCTTTTTCCTTCATAATATCTCTATCTTGTTTGCGCAAAATTACACCAACATAAACTTGCTTGTCATTCATCAACATCCCTCTTTTAGTTATGGGTATCGGCCACCACATTGGCCTCTCCTGAATGGTAGTGTATCTCACTTATGGTTTATCCCTATGTTGATCTCTATCATGACATAAAATATACATACTTCGCTCTTATTATATCTTGTCTCTGTAAAATCTTCCAGAAATCCGACTAGAATAAGATTCTTTGAAACAATTGTAAGAAAATACTACCTATAATATATATTTCCTGTTCGTATTTAAATGAGTCTATGGTTTACCCCCAAATTACTATTATTCTCCTTTTCATGAAATTCCTAACCCCTAACAGATACTGATTTTCCTTATCTAGATTGTCAACCTACCTATACCATTCATTGACCACATCGATTCCTAATCAAACATTTACACTAAATTTTAAATACTAAAAGAAAATGTTCACCTGTATCTGTATCCGGCTTTCTCAATGCCTCTCCTAAAGTCATGTTATACACTCTAGCAGTAGGCCTGTTTGAAGCAGTCACACTCTGTCCTGGCGCAGACGACCCACCAAAACGACAATCCCTAGCAATATGTCCTAGTCTTCCACATTGATAACACTTTACATCCCTCTTATCAGCTGATGGACACCTATCCTGATAATGTCCTTTCTGTCCACACTTAAAGCAAGTTACTCCCAACATCTTACACTCTCCGATATGCTTCTTACCACACGTGTTGCAATCTGGCAATGGTGGTCGCGATTGATTAGACTGAAAGGTTCCTGTGGATCTACCACCCTGATTCACCGTCTCACTGGTAGTCTTATTATTCCCTGACTTTCCTCCAAACTGGGGTTTTTGTCCTTTACCAAATTTGTTAAAGTAGCTTCCCTCACTTGAACCTCCTTTTGGACCCTCAAATTTTCTTTTCTTGTTCTCTCGACCTAATTGGTTTTGTTCACTCTCGGCCTCAATAATAGATGCCTTCTGAACCACCGCAGCATACTCGGTCAACTCAAATGGTGCCACTCTAGTACGTAGCCATGGTTTCAATCCTTGTTGGAACCTTTTCGCTCGTTGCTCTTCAGTACGTACAAATTCCGGAACAAACCTAGACAGTTCGGTAAATTTTGTTTCATACTCAGCCACTGTTAGATTTTCCTGCTTTAGCTCCAAAAATTTTATTTCCATCTGGTTCTCTAAGTACCTAGGGGAATATTTGTCTAGAAACACCCTAGTGAAACGCTCCCAAGTTATCACTCCCGCTCCCTCGAGATTTTTCTTAGCTTCCCACCAATAATTTGCCTCTCCCTTTAGGAGATAGGCTGCAAAGACTGTCTTCTGATCTTCCTCTACCCTCAGTATCTCAAAAGCCTTCTCCATCTCTTTCAGCCATGCCCTGGCTGCTACTGGGTTAGTGGTTCCCTCAAATTCTGGGGGTTTTAATGACTTAAAAGCACGAAAAGAGTTAGCTGCTTGGTTGGGAAGAACATGTGGTTGTGGTGGATTCTGTTCGCACTTATTCACGCAAGAGAACGTGGTCAACAAGTAATATAGAGTAAATAGGATTCGTTCCCACAGAGACTCAAATTGTTCGTTATGTTCACTTATGCACCAGCTTATGATTTACACTCACTGCTAAGACAATCACAATATTGGTTTGATTTAACTAATGATTAATTACCAACTAAGCCAATTACGAGGAAATAACTTAACTTTAACTTTATAATAAACAAACATGGGATTTCAATTTCATTTACTACTTCATCTAGAATCTTATGCCCTTTAGCCTAGCATGTGACCGAGTTGATTACTGATTAGATGCACTAAACTGATACACACCAACTTTCGTTGTGCATATACCATCCTACTGATCATCCACAATTGATAGAAGTCAAGTAGTCACCAAATATGTGTAGTCCCTATATGTCTATAGCAATTGAACACATACCGGTTGAAAATCAAGCACCCATTAAACCACATAGTCGATGCAAGACGGTTAGAATTACATCACAAATTAATACATGTTCTTCACATGCAAAAACCTATGCTAGCATGAATTGTTCTAAACCCTAGATCCACTTTCGCATTCACTAGGATTAAACAAACAATTACAAGTGTTCGCGACGCACTTATAACGAATAAGCATAAACATACTAGGCAATCAATACATTCAATCACACACCAAGGCATAATTAACACTCAATAACTAGAATCCATAGCAAAATCCATTAAAACCCCATGATAACGAATTAGCCCATAATTGACCTAATTGTCATCATGGGTTCTTTGGAAAACATAATTCTAAAATCAACAAGTAAAAATATAGAAGAAGAAATAAGGTTTAGAATTAAATTCCCACAATAGAAGAATACAAAGGTTTCAAGAATAATCCTTGCTTGTCACTAGCTTGGAGGAATTCCTTATCTCCTTTTCTCTCTTCTCCAAAAACTAGGTTATATTGCGTAACGTATGTTATGATTACAAGGGTTGGATGTTGATATAGGCTTTTCCTCCCTCTTGCCCAATAAGAAAAAATACCTAAAATACAACTAGAAATCGATTTTTGTGTCAAAAACCACTTAAAATACAATTTCAGATCGAATAAGGGCAAAACTGGAAAATCAGCACGACCCCGAGCAATCTGCTCAAGAACTGGCGCAAACTGCTCGGGCATAATCTGCTCCCTGGCGCAGACTGCTCAAGCACGGCACAGTCTGCCCAGGCTCCTTCTGGTCACGTTTTTTTCTCCTTCGTTTTTGCTCCGTTTGCTCCCGTTCTTTTTGCGTTCTCTTCCGTTTTCAATCCTCTATGCTTGGAATCCTCATGGTGAACCATAACAAGACTCCATTCTATATTATTAAGCCCGAATCCAACTCCAAAAGTAACGGAAACAACAATCTTAATCAACCTTATTCCAACCCTGCACAATTAAACAAACACATCAAAACTACCACAATCTTGAGGTCAAAGCAATCAATTTAAGCCGAATTAGAATGTTCCAAGTGGATATAAAATCCACTTATCACACCCCCAAACTTAAACTGATGCTTGTCCTCAAGCATAAACAATTACACTATCTAACTAAGTTTGGGGGTGTGATAAGTGGATTTTATATCCACTTGGAACATTCTAATTCGGCTTAAATTGATTGCTTTGACCTCAAGATTGTGGTAGTTTTGATGTGTTTGTTTAATTGTGCAGGGTTGGAATAAGGTTGATTAAGATTGTTGTTTCCGTTACTTTTGGAGTTGGATTCGGGCTTAAACAGATTTTGCCCGGCTTGATCTCAAAATTATTTGCAGCAATAGCCGGCCGCACAATACTCGACTGAATATCATTAATCTTGGGCTGAGAATATTCCTTCAGCGCCTTGTTATCTGCCATTTCTCCAGTAACTTCCAACTCTTCTTCACTGTCCTCCACTAAATCCTCTTCGTGCTTCTCTTCTTCCAGATTTTCTTTACGAGCTTGAGATCGAGTAAGCATACACGCTCAAGATAGTACCTGAGAAACCCCAAAGTAAATGAGTGAGAAAAACGTCTGAGTCAGTGAATTTAATCCAAATTGATGACAAGATCATAAACTAAACAAACAATGAACCGAGTCCCCGGCAGCGGCGCCAAAAACTTGTTCGCACTTATTCACGCAAGAGAACGTGGTCAACAAGTAATATAGAGTAAATAGGATTCGTTCCCACAGAGACTCAAATTGTTCGTTATGTTCACTTATGCACCAGCTTATGATTTACACTCACTGCTAAGACAATCACAATATTGGTTTGATTTAACTAATGATTAATTACCAACTAAGCCAATTACGAGGAAATAACTTAACTTTAACTTTATAATAAACAAACATGGGATTTCAATTTCATTTACTACTTCATCTAGAATCTTATGCCCTTTAGCCTAGCATGTGACCGAGTTGATTACTGATTAGATGCACTAAACTGATACACACCAACTTTCGTTGTGCATATACCATCCTACTGATCATCCACAATTGATAGAAGTCAAGTAGTCACCAAATATGTGTAGTCCCTATATGTCTATAGCAATTGAACACATACCGGTTGAAAATCAAGCACCCATTAAACCACATAGTCGATGCAAGACGGTTAGAATTACATCACAAATTAATACATGTTCTTCACATGCAAAAACCTATGCTAGCATGAATTGTTCTAAACCCTAGATCCACTTTCGCATTCACTAGGATTAAACAAACAATTACAAGTGTTCGCGACGCACTTATAACGAATAAGCATAAACATACTAGGCAATCAATACATTCAATCACACACCAAGGCATAATTAACACTCAATAACTAGAATCCATAGCAAAATCCATTAAAACCCCATGATAACGAATTAGCCCATAATTGACCTAATTGTCATCATGGGTTCTTTGGAAAACATAATTCTAAAATCAACAAGTAAAAATATAGAAGAAGAAATAAGGTTTAGAATTAAATTCCCACAATAGAAGAATACAAAGGTTTCAAGAATAATCCTTGCTTGTCACTAGCTTGGAGGAATTCCTTATCTCCTTTTCTCTCTTCTCCAAAAACTAGGTTATATTGCGTAACGTATGTTATGATTACAAGGGTTGGATGTTGATATAGGCTTTTCCTCCCTCTTGCCCAATAAGAAAAAATACCTAAAATACAACTAGAAATCGATTTTTGTGTCAAAAACCACTTAAAATACAATTTCAGATCGAATAAGGGCAAAACTGGAAAATCAGCACGACCCCGAGCAATCTGCTCAAGAACTGGCGCAAACTGCTCGGGCATAATCTGCTCCCTGGCGCAGACTGCTCAAGCACGGCGCAGTCTGCCCAGGCTCCTTCTGGTCACGTTTTTTTCTCCTTCGTTTTTTAGCTTTTTCTCCTTCATTTTTGCTCCGTTTGCTCCCGTTCTTTTTACGTTCTCTTCCGTTTTCAATCCTCTATGCTTGGAATCCTCATGGTGAACCATAACAAGACTCCATTCTATATTATTAAGCCCGAATCCAACTCCAAAAGTAACGGAAACAACAATCTTAATCAACCTTATTCCAACCCTGCACAATTAAACAAACACATCAAAACTACCACAATCTTGAGGTCAAAGCAATCAATTTAAGCCGAATTAGAATGTTCCAAGTGGATATAAATCCACTTATCACACCCCCAAACTTAAACTGATGCTTGTCCTCAAGCATAAACAATTACACTATCTAACTAACTAGTACCACTTCCGTAGGTGATCACGGTTGCATTTGGCATATGCAACAAGCCCTTTAAACCCCTAGGCAGCCCTAGTGGACGAGTAAGGTCTCGTGAGGGCCTATAGTGAATGTACCCACAAAATCCAATGCAATGCAATGCATGAATGCAACTACTATGAAAATGCAAGATCCCCTTCAAACTCACCAAAACCAACTAACAAGCAAATATCTCAATGAACGTAACAAATCCCAGCAGAGCTCGACTAAGTCCCCGTATACTAACAATACATGAACAGAAACGTGCGTGTGTGCAATGCTCATCAGAAATACCCCCAGAACTAGGTCAAAAATCATACATGCTTTCCGTCAAGACAATCACAGGTTTATAATCAGAATAGACTGTAGACACTCCATAACCTAGGAACACCTCCACCCTCATCCAAGGTAGACAGAAACTCATGCTTTATTACTATACTACGACACTACATATACAATACGCATGCTTATTTAACCGTGCAATGAATGAGACCCCAAAAGGCTTATACAATAATACCCATGTAGCGAGTGTTGGGTCAGTGGATCCCAGACTATAAAGCCTTAGGTCACTAGGACTAAGTCCCCTCAGACTTAATTACTCGAGTATTAAAGAGCCCACTCTGGTTAATTTTGCATTAACAAACAATACTTGACTCTTTTTTTTATTTTTTTTTTCTTTTTTTTTTTATATTTTTTATATTTTTTTTTTTCGCAATCTGGAATGAGCCTTTCTCATTTCCAACCCTAGACTACTCATATAAATATGAGCTGGCTACTAGCCATTTGACGCCTAGCCTTTATTGACAAATATTAACAACTAGCATGAAAATTCCTGGTTTCCCCCAAACTTAGACTTTAATGTTCCTACGCTATAAAGGGAATAACGAAAATTCTAAATATAAACAAGTGATTAAATCTCAAAACATCCCACAGGCATGACCCTAACCTAGCCCAACAGCACCCCAATGAGACTGTGTAATAAATTTTGTTCCCGTAACATGCAAGTCAATTTCATAGAAACTATAAATCAGCCCTCTACTCATCATCATCACACCCAAATCAACATCCACCTATCAATCAGAATCAGCTCGTCCTAAGGGATCATGAAATATGCATGCCATGAAAATGCAACTAAATGAAAACTCACATGGTATACGAAAATAAAACAAAATGTCCTATATGAACACACGTAGATATTACGAACATAACAATCATGCATGAAATATCACTACTATGCAACATGATATCCTATATGCAAAATACAACAAAACATACAACTACTATCCCCCAAACCACCCCCAAACTTAACATCTTCAATGCCCTCATTGAATGGAAGTAAATACAAGGGATAGTAGAAACATACCTACTCATCCTCGCTGCTATCACCCTCCTCATCCTCATTATCCTCGTCCGAAGAATCAGTTGGAGGATACGGAATCCGGGATCCAAAAATAGGCCACTGAACCGGAGTACTCGGTGACTGAAATTTTGCCTCCAAAGCTACGCCCATGTCTTCTGAATATTGGCGACTGCTAACATGCATAACATCCAACCGCCTAGTCATTCGCCGCAAATAAGACTCAAGAGTGGACATATTCCCCGTACTCTGCTGTGAACCGGCTCTAGCAACTCCCGATCCCTCAGCTACATGACCACCCGCACCACTAACACCACCTTCGCCCTCCTTCATTCGCCCAATAGACGAATCAGCAATAGGAGCCCCAGGCTTTTGCAACGGCTCATCCACAAACGACTGCACTTTTGCAGCATCACACAATCCCGTAATAATGGAAGCATAGGGAATACTAGCTGTCGAATTACCCTTCAAAAACCGAAGAATAGTTTGATTAATCAAGTAACCCAAATCGACATACTCACCTTTTAAAATCCCCCACAAAAGGATAGCCCTTTCAACAGTAACTTCCGTCACATGAGACGACGGAAGGATACTAGAACATATGAATAAGAACCATGCACGGGCAAACTTAGTCAATGATGCGGCCGGAAAATTTCTCTTTTCGGTAGTACCCGCCTTACACCTCCATACCGCCCCTGGAACACACAACTCACCGATGACAACATCAAGATCAACATCTTCCACCGTCTTTCGACCCCAATCCTCAACACCCCGTGATTTAGGCGGCTGATCAATTAAATTCCGAATTGCTCGAGGAGAATAATCAATCTGTTGTCCCCTAACAATCGTGGAGTTATTCTGCTCTACTGAAGCATTAGCGTAAAACTCCCTAACAACATTCAATGGCACAACATTAGCAAATTCGCAAAATACCTTCCAACCCCTCGCTTTCACCATAGCCACCATCTCCTTATTATCAAGAGGCACAAACCTCCTCTCCCTTATAACTCCCTTACGAACTAATCGACTGTACTCCGACTCGGCCTCCGAATTCACAAATTTCACTACTCCTTCTTCCACAATAGCATCCTCATCCACCGAAGGACGGCTACTACTACTACTACCTACCAATTTTTGTCTTTTGGGAGCCATAACAACAAGAACAACAATCCACACACCACAAAATTCGAATTTCAACACAAAACCCCCAATTCAAGAACACAACCAAACCCTAATTGGCAAGAACACAATTCGTAGCAATTACAAAGATGAGATTAGAACAATACCATACGAATTGAAGAGGTGTCCTTGCAAGAATAAGCCTCCAATAATTCGAATATACCCTCCCCTTGAGCTTGGAATTGATGTATGGATATAGCTTGTGAATGAGAAGTGTATATATATAAAAGTGTATGGATGAATTGTTAATGGATGATGATGTATAAATATAGAGAGATGTATATATAAGGTGAGATGAAATTGGGTTAGGAGGGGAATTAGATATAGAATTGGAGTAGGAGGTGTTAGGGTTTTTGATTTAGAAGTGTAGTAGGATATGGAATAAAAGAAGTAGGATATGGTTTTTGATTTGGGGGAATTTTTTTTTTTTTTTTTTTTATACAACAGAATTCGCTAACAGAGGGCATGGGCGCTGACTGCGCGAGGACTGGCGCAGTTTGCGCGGAGGGTTTCTGGAACGCGCGCAGAGTGCGCGATAATAGAGCAGTTTGCGTAGATGGTTTCTGCGTTACAAGGCGCAGTCTGCGCGGAAATGGCGCAGGGTGCGCGGAAAGCTTCTGTTCTATATTTTTTTTTTTTTTTTTTAAAGAAGAAATAATCTTGTATACAACAATGCTTGGGTTGCCTCCCAAGAAGCGCTTCTTTTACGTCAGTAGCTTGACGTGACTTCCATGATTTATTCAATAATTGCAAGAACCGCGGTTTCAGCCCCACGATTCGATACCTCACCAAAGTACGGTTTCAATCTCTGACCATTGACTTTGAACGACTGATCAGGTGATTTCTCAAAAATCTCAACCGCTCCATGCGGAAACACGGTTTTTACAACAAAGGGCCCTGACCATCTCGATTTAAGCTTTCCTGGAAATAGACGAAGGCGAGAATTAAATAATAACACAGGTTGTCCAGGAACAAATACCTTGTTAACTAAACGACGATCATGCCATCTCTTCACTTTTTCTTTGTAGAGTTTGTTGTTCTCATATGCTTGCAAGCGAAACTCGTCCATCTCATGGAGTTGCACCATTCTCTTCTCACCCGCGGCTGTAAGATCGAAATTTAGCTTTTTCAAAGCCCAATAAGCCTTGTGCTCCAATTCCGCCGGCAAATGACAAGCTTTCCCGAAGACAAGCTGATACGGTGACATTCCCAAAGGTGTTTTATATGCCGTTCGATAAGCCCAGGCGGCTTCATCGAGTTTCAGAGACCAATCCTTTCTTGAAGGACTCACCACCTTTTCTAGAATACGCTTGATTTCCCGATTAGACACTTCAGCTTGGCCATTGGTCTGAGGATGATATGCTGTAGCTACCCGATGATTGATATTGTATCTGGCCATAAGATTAGTGAACTTGCGATTGCAAAAATGAGTGCCCTCATCACTGATAATGACTCGAGGAGTACCAAATCTGGTAAAGATGTTCTTCTGAAGGAAATTAAGCACGACTTGGGCATCATTTGTCGGAAGTGCTTTGACCTCAACCCATTTAGAGACGTAATCAACTGCTAGCAAGATATATTGATTGTTGCATGAAGAGATAAAGGGTCCCATGAAGTCAATTCCCCAAACATCGAAAATTTCCACTTCCAACATTACATTAAGGGGCATCTCATCCCTCCTCGAAATGTTACCAACACGCTGACAACGATCACACCTTAAGACGTACTGATGAGCATCCTTAAAAAGAGAAGGCCAATAGAACCCTGCTTGAAGAATACGAGTAGCAGTCTTTTCACCTCCATAGTGGCCCCCATATGTCGTGGCGTGATAATCCCTCAGAATAGCCTCTGTTTCACTATACGGCACACATCTTCTAAGAATCTGATCAGCTCCCTGTTTAAACAGATATGGTTCGTCCCAACGATACCATTTAACTTCATGCAAGAACTTCTTCCTTTGTGCATAAGAAAATTCAGATGGAATGACTTGACTAACCAGAAAGTTCACAATGTCTGCGTACCATGGCTCCTCTTCTTGCACCCTAAACAATTGCTCATCCGGGAAGAATTCATTAATGATGGTACTGTCTCGAGAAGATTTACCCAAGTCCTCCAGACGAGAAAGATGGTCAGCTACTTGATTCTCTGTCCCTTTCCTGTCCTTAATCTCCACATCGAATTCTTGTAACAGAAGTACCCAACGAATTAAACGAGGTTTGGAGTCCTTTTTAGAGAGCAGATATCTAATAGCTGCGTGATCCGTGTACACCATTACCTTTGTACCTAGCAAGTAAGAACGAAATTTTTCGAACCCATAGACTATGGCCAACAGCTCCTTTTCAGTGGTAGTGTAGTTCAACTGAGCGTCATTAAGAGTCTTGCTTGCATAATAGATCACATGAAACACTTTGTCTTTCTTTTGACCGAGAACAGCCCCCACTGCATAATCGCTAGCATCACACATCATAGCGAAAGGTTCACTCCAATCGGGAGCAATAATCACTGGTGCTGAAACCAATTTCTTTTTCAGAGTCTCGAATGCGGTCAAACATTCTTCATCAAATTTAAAAGGAACATCCTTTTCCAAGAGCTTACACAACGGTTTGGAGATTTTTGAGAAGTCTTTGATAAAACGCCTGTAGAAACCTACATGACCAAGGAAACTACGAATCCCTCTCACTGAAATAGGTGGTGGAAGATTTTCAATTGTCTCTATTTTTGCCCTGTCCACCTCTAGACCTCTCCGTGACACCTTGTGCCCAAGAATAGTTCCCTCCTGAACCATGAAGTGGCATTTCTCCCAGTTAAGCACTAGATTAGTCTCCACACATCTTCTCAGAACCGCACCCAGATTATTCAAACATTCATCGAAAGAGAGACCGATTACAGAAAAGTCATCCATGAAAACTTCTACGGTCTTGCCAATTATGTCTGAAAAGATAGCCATCATACACCTCTGAAAAGTAGCAGGTGCACCACACAAACCAAAAGAGACTCGCCGAAAAGCAAATGTACCAAATGGACATGTGAAAGTCGTCTTCTCCTGATCTTCAGGAGCAATACAGATTTGATTGTACCCAGAATATCCATCCAATAGGCAATAGTACTCCTGACCTGCAAGTCTGTCTAGCATCTGATCAATAAAGGGCAAAGGAAAATGATCCTTCCTAGTGGCCTTGTTCAATTTCCGGTAGTCCATACAGATTCTCCAACCAGTGACTGTGCGAGTAGAGATAAGTTCATTCTTCTCATTGGTGATTACCGTCATGCCACCTTTCTTCGGCACACATTGAACTGGGCTTACCCATGAACTATCAGAAATGGGAAAGATGATCCCTGCATCCAACCATTTGATGATTTCTTTCTTCACAACTTCTTTCATGATCGGATTTAGACGTCTCTGATTTTCCACTGTTGGTTTACTCCCTTCTTCTAAAGGAATTTTATGTTGACAGTAAGCTGGACTAATTCCCTTGATGTCTGCTATGGTCCATCCAATAGCTGATTTGAATTCTCTAAGAACTCTCAAGAGCTTGTCTTCCTCAGAATCTGACAAGTTAGCAGCAATAATCACAGGTAAAGTAGATGACTCACCAAGAGAAGCATACCTTAAGTGATCAGGTAATGGTTTGAGCTCTAGAGTTGGAGCTTCTTCAATGGATGGTTTCAACCGCTGATGTGACCCCTTCAATTCAGATAGACCTAACGATTCCACTGGTCTCTCGAATTTCCTTTGCCATGGAGTAGCATCAAGAAGTAGCAGTTGCTCATCTATCTCATCTTCTTCCAATAAAGAATCACTAATCAGTGCTTTTTCCAATGTGTCATTCAAGAGCAGACGCTCAATTTTAGATTGCACTGCTGACTCCACCAAATCTATCTTCAAACATTGCTCTTCTTCAGTTGGAAACTTCATAGCTTTGAAAACATTGAAGGTGACATTTTGGTCATGCACCCTCATCGTAAGTTCCCCTTTTTGCACGTCAATCAAGGTTTGCCCCGTGGCCAAGAATGGTCTCCCAAGAATGATAGGGATTTTCTTGTCTTCTTCAAAATCAAGTATGACGAAATCCGCGGGAAAGATGAGTTTGTCCACTTTTACCAGAACATCTTCTACAATTCCTCGAGGGTAGGTAACTGAGCGATCAGCTAACTGGAGTGACATGTTGGTAGGCTTAGGCTCCGGAAGACCAAGTTGCAAGAAAACCGAATAGGGTATGAGGTTGATGCTTGCCCCTAAATCACACAAACACTTGTCAAAAGACAAATTTCCAATGATGCACGGTATGGTAAAACTCCCCGGATCCTTCAGCTTAGGTGGCAACTTTTGTTGCAAGACAGCACTGCACTCCTCCGTCAAAGCGACGGTCTCTAACTCCTCGAGCTTCAATTTCCTCGAAAGTATGCCCTTCATGAACTTGGCATAACTTGGCATTTGTTCAAGTGCTTCAGCAAATGGTAGATTTATGTGCAACTTTTTGAACACTTCCAAGAACTTTGCAAATTGCTTATCAAACTTCTGCTTCTGAAGCCTTTTAGGGAATGGCGGAGGCGGATAAACTTCTTTGCTAGCTTCCGTAATTTTTGAACCTGTTTTCCCATCTGAATTCTCCTTTTCTTCCTCACCTGATGCCTTCTGAATGACCGGGAGAGCTGAATTAGAAGACCGGATAGACCCCTCAGACGCGCCCGCGTCCAAATCACTGTTCACAGCATTTTCAAGTTCTTCGTTAAACTGCTTTTTGACTCCCAGATCGTCTGTAACCTTTCCAGAACGTAACGTAACAGCATGAATCTGTTCCTTGACCTCCTTTTTACCCGGATTAGCTTCCGTGTCACTAGGTAATTGCCCTTGAGGTCTGTTCAAAAGAGCATTGGCCAGTTGGCCCATTTGATTTTCAAGAGTTTTCAGAGATGCTGCTTGACTCTTGTACATCATTCGCAATTCTTCCATTTCTGACTTCTCATTAGATTGCACATGACTTCCAGGTTGCTGTTGATGAAATCCAGGTGGATTGTATGGTGGCCTTTGGGCATAGGGTTGTTGATAACCCGAATTGTTGAACTGCCTTGCACTATACTGCTGACCCTGAGATGGTTGTTGCACAGCATTCTGATTGTTGCTCCAACTGAAGTTAGGATGATTCCTATTGTTGGGATGATATGTATTGGGAGCAGGTTGTGACGGCCTCTGATAATTGCTGACAAACTGTGCCGACTCACTAGAAATTGCACATTGATTAGTGTCATGAGCCCCCGCACACAATTCACAGACCATGGCGACTTTTTGAACCCCCACCTTAGCCAATGAGTCCACTTTCATGGTTAGAGCCTGTAGCTGAGCTGCTATAGCTGTTGTGGCATCCATTTCAAGTACACCTGCAACCTTACCTTGTGGAATACGTTGTGTCGGATTCTGATACTCGTTTGCAGCCATCATTTCAATCAAGTCATAGGCCTCTTCATAGCTTTTGGCCCACAGAGCTCCTCCAGATGCTGCATCAAGCATTGCTCGAGAATGACTTAACCCATTGTAGAAGCTATTGATGACCATCCAATTTGGCATCCCATGATGGGGACATTTCCGGAGCATCTCCTTGTACCTTTCCCAAGCTTCACACAGTGATTCACCAGAATGCTGACTAAATTGTGTAAGAGCATTCCTCATGGCAGCAGTCTTTGCCATAGGAAAGAATTTAGTCAAGAACTTTTGTGCCAGATCTTCCCATGTAGTGATGGAACCTGCTGGAAGTGAATGCAGCCAGCTTTTTGCTTTGTCTCTCAAAGAGAAGGGAAACAACCTTAGCTTGATAGCGTCCTCAGAAACTCCGTTGGTTTTGAAGGTGTCACAGATCTCAATGAAGTCCCTGATATGCATGTTGGGATCCTCAACAGGTGAACCCCCAAACTGGACTGAGTTCTGGACCATTTGGATCGTGCCCGGCTTGATCTCAAAATTATTTGCAGCAATAGCCGGCCGCACAATACTCGACTGAATATCATTAATCTTGGGCTGAGAATATTCCTTCAGCGCCTTGTTATCTGCCATTTCTCCAGTAACTTCCAACTCTTCTTCACTGTCCTCCACTAAATCCTCTTCGTGCTTCTCTTCTTCCAGATTTTCTTTACAAGCTTGAGATCGAGTAAGCGTACACGCTCAAGATAGTACCTGAGAAACCCCAAAGTAAATGAGTGAGAAAAACGTCTGAGTCAGTGAATTTAATCCAAATTGATGACAAGATCATAAACTAAACAAACAATGAACCGAGTCCCCGGCAGCGGCGCCAAAAACTTGTTCGCACTTATTCACGCAAGAGAACGTGGTCAACAAGTAATATAGAGTAAATAGGATTCGTTCCCACAGAGACTCAAATTGTTCGTTATGTTCACTTATGCACCAGCTTATGATTTACACTCACTGCTAAGACAATCACAATATTGGTTTGATTTAACTAATGATTAATTACCAACTAAGCCAATTACGAGGAAATAACTTAACTTTAACTTTATAATAAATAAACATGGGATTTCAATTTCATTTACTACTTCATCTAGAATCTTATGCCCTTTAGCCTATCATGTGACCGAGTTGATTACTGATTAGATGCACTAAACTGATACACACCAACTTTCGTTGTGCATATACCATCCTACTGATCATCCACAATTGATAGAAGTCAAGTAGTCACCAAATATGTGTAGTCCCTATATGTCTATAGAAATTGAACACATACCGGTTGAAAATCAAGCACCCATTAAACCACATAGTCGATGCAAGACGGTTAGAATTACATCACAAATTAATACATGTTCTTCACATGCAAAAACCTATGCTAGCATGAATTGTTCTAAACCCTAGATCCACTTTCGCATTCACTAGGATTAAACAAACAATTACAAGTGTTCGCGACACACTTATAACGAATAAGCATAAACATACTAGGCAATCAATACATTCAATCACACACCAAGGCATAATTAACACTCAATAACTAGAATCCATAGCAAAATCCATTAAAACCCCATGATAACGAATTAGCCCATAATTGACCTAATTGTCATCATGGGTTCTTTGGAAAACATAATTCTAAAATCAACAAGTAAAAATATAGAAGAAGAAATAAGGTTTAGAATTAAATTCCCACAATAGAAGAATACAAAGGTTTCAAGAATAATCCTTGCTTGTCACTAGCTTGGAGGATTTCCTTATCTCCTTTTCTCTCTTCTCCAAAAACTAGGTTATATTACGTAACGTATGTTATGATTACAAGGGTTGGATGTTGATATAGGCTTTTCCTCCCTCTTGCCCAATAAGAAAAAATACCTAAAATACAACTAGAAATCGATTTTTGTGTCAAAAACCACTTAAAATACAATTTCAGATCGAATAAGGGCAAAACTGGAAAATCAGCACGACCCCGAGCAATCTGCTCAAGAACTGGCGCAAACTGCTCGGGCATAATCTGCTCCCTGGCGCAGACTGCTCAAGCACGGCGCAGTCTGCCCAGGCTCCTTCTGGTCACGTTTTTTTCTCCTTCGTTTTTTAGCTTTTTCTCCTTCGTTTTTGCTCCGTTTGCTCCCGTTCTTTTTGCGTTCTCTTCCGTTTTCAATCCTCTATGCTTGGAATCCTCATGGTGAACCATAACAAGACTCCATTCTATATTATTAAGCCCGAATCCAACTCCAAAAGTAACGGAAACAACAATCTTAATCAACCTTATTCCAACCCTGCACAATTAAACAAACACATCAAAACTACCACAATCTTGAGGTCAAAGCAATCAATTTAAGCCGAATTAGAATGTTCCAAGTGGATATAAAATCCACTTATCAGATTCTGTATATAATAATATTCTTCATTAATCACCCAAATTTAGGGTACAATATACATCATTTCCATATATGCACAACTATATCATTAGTTAATCTTATTTATGCATCCCAGTATTTTTAACTCCACACAAGTAATATTTAATCATAATACAACTTTGACAAATAAGCTTAGTACCTTTAGCACAATAACCTTTTCATTTAAGTCAATCACCTCATATATATATCAATATTTCTGAATCTCAACATTTAATATCAAAATACGATAAAACTAGGCAAAGTACATAAACTTCATTAATTTACATAAATATTTTACAACTTGGGTACAACGTCTTTTACTACTAATATCATACATCATAAAGTACAAGGTTCGAAACCCCAAAAGCATAACTATACATACTAACTCGCTATAACAAAAGCACTACTAGCTGTCCTCTAATCAGACTGGGATTAAGACAGTAAACAACTAACCTAATCCCCAAAATGACATCCACAAGATGACTAGTCTGATTAGTATCCAAGACTACTACTCCTAATCATGGTAACGACGCCCTGATAACATCTCTGATCTGCACTACCATAATGGTGACTGTATCAACTATCTGAGCCCTCCATACTGGATCCCCTCTGTCTCCCAACATCGTCCTAATATCACCGAGTGCCCGCAGCTCGATACTAACTATGCTCAAAGTCAACCCATCTGGTACCACACCTCCTCCTCCTCTCGCTCTGTCTAACCTCTGCACAAGTGTATCTATAGTCCGACGGGACTCATCCAGCTGTCCCTGTAGAGCAAAGTACTCTGGCAAGAAAATAGCTGGCAACTGACCAGCTGGAAATATAGGTGCCTCCTGAGGTGGCATAGCATCTGGGGGAGGTACATCTACAAGTGGGGGTGCATCCACTGGTGGAGGTGGTGGTGGTGCAAATGGTGGGGATGGAACTGCCTGTGGAGACGGAGGAACAGGCTCTGTGTCCGCATCCTCGGAAGGGTCATCCTCCAACTCATCCTCTGACAAGATAAAGTGTCCCGGTGGAGTGAACTGCTCAACTGGATCCTCAAAAGGGTCGGGGCTAGGTAGAGGAGATGGAACTGGTGATGGCACTGGGACAGGTGGGACAGGAGTAGGAGTCACGTGAATGTCCCTCCACTCAATCGGCTCCTCAGGTATAACAGATAGCCTAGGCCTCTTACGTAAGGGCATCTCCTCCTCAGGAATATCCGTCCGCACTCGGGAAGGTCCGGCCCCATCAGGTCCTACATATGGTCTACCAGAATATGGTAGTATGGCCACAGCATCCCTCTGCCTGCGCTCCTCAGCCTCCTCCCTCAGTCTCTGCTCATATCTCTCTCTAGCACTCGCCCGTCGTCTCTCCCTGAGGTCATCAATAGCATACTCTGGAACCTCTACACCTACCAGCAACAAGTCTCTAATCTCCTTCTCGGGTAGTCCTAGCCACTGGGGGTCTCGACTCGGCTCACCCATCTCTGCTCCCTATAATAAAACATAAAATTCTATTAGTAACGGTCTATAAAATTATAAACAATACTTAAAATAAATACTACCTGCGATATACCACCCCTGAACTTGATGGAAGTTCAAAATTTAATATTATAAATGATACAATATTATTATCACTCTTGTTCCTGAGCATTATGACTCTTAGCTCTGATACCAAACTGTGACAGCCCCAAATCCGGGGTCATGAATCTGGGCCATCACGGACCAACTTCCATTCAAAATCAATATCTCTTGGGTTTTTTTTTTATAATTAATACTTATGCAATTGACCCCACAGTAATACACACACACACACACCAGTCATATGCTCAGAGAACAACATTCACCATAATAAAAGTTTAGAGTTAGAAAGTTATTACAAACCCAGAATCATACTTCAGTACATTGTTGAGTGATGCTTCTACAAGAAGCATTTCAACAACCAAATTCATTACAACCTTACACACTTACACACTTAATGTACATAAGACCACTAAACCCCTTGCGCTGGTCGTCTACCTCGGGGATTGATGCTAACGAGCTCTCAGAAGGTCGCCTTTCCCTTACCCTCTTGCGGGGCGTTCTGCGTAGTATTGGCATACCTAGATGTATATAGATAAGTAGCAAGAGTGAGCTATAATAGCTCAGCAAGATAATATTGTAACTAGAATTTAAAATGTAACCAAGTATACATGTATATACATATGTAAGTAGTAACCAAATTATAAACTTCAAGGGAGATTAAAACTCTTATTTAATAATACATCATCCACTTAATATTATAAAAAAGAAATCTAGGATAATACAGTATCAGTTTCTCTTCTTAATAATATACAATCAATATGACCTTTTCATGTAATATTCCAAGGTAACGCGAATACTTGAATAAATCTCTCACTAACACCTTATCATTTCCTTCTTATGCAACAATTTATAAATTAATATAAAATCAGTTTCTCTTCATCTATAACAATAATTCTATCTTTCATATCATTTTCTCTTTTCAGTATACCAATCTGACTTTATCATTGACTCTTTATTCAAATATTTGGGGGTTTTCACTGTTGCCGAATACGTGAGGCACGATGATCAGTCGTCCTCCGTACCCGTCCCTTTTTACTACCGGTAGAAGGAGGAAGGTCCACCACTACATCCCCTGGAGGAAGGTCCACCACTACATCCTCCTTCGGCAACTCTTGGGCCGAATTAAAATATTGATTGCTGGACTGTGCAGCACACAGCCTCTTACGCTTTTTATTGCTATCCCCCTTTTTGTCAAATCATTATTCTATTTACTAAATGTCATTCCACATTTCCATTTTCTCACTTTCATTTCCACATATCAATTACTCATCTCATTTCCATTCTCGCACATTATTTCTATAAAATATATACAAAACATAATACTCTGATTATGATTCAGACATCTCTTTTATACTTAAGAATCCAAATATGCTTTTATATCATATTCCGTCTACTTAAAGGGTAGTAAATAATAATCAAATAATATTTGTAATACTACTAACACTAAAAGGAATATCTTTAATATAGTATTATAAACCATATAACCCTGGATAACAACTGATACCATTCTTTCCATATCTCTTTAGTTTCCCAAAATCAAGGAAATATATTCTTTGCAACATAATAACAATAACATCATATATATATATTCCATAATGTCATTTTTATTCCAAGGATAAATAATCTTCAAAGTAGGGATAGAAAAATCTTGCCTCTGTTCCTGTATCCTGACAGTAAGGCTGGTCCCTCTTCCGGAGTTTCTATAAACACAAAAGGACCGTCATTAGAATATCACATCTCTTACTCACTACCCTCTCATATAAAAAAACCCTTTACACTTCAACATATATTTAACGTATTATTATTATCCCAAAGGCTCAAGAACTTAACCATTTATAAGCTCAATCGAAGTTTCAGTGGTTTTTCACTATCTCCCCTAACAACCACACTTAACTGTAAAAATCCCCATAAATTATAGATTTCGATTTTTACTACAAGGTCAACTGGTAATGTCTCTTTGACTACCCTACCATATTATCCCAAAGTTTCATAATTTTTAAAAATATCTAAGTAGGGTGATCATAGCCTCAAAGTTGATACAATTACAGTTTCTCGGTTTTCGAACACCTTTCACTAAAACTGACTTTTCTCCTAAACCGTTCATCCGATTTTAACGCACCTTATATCAAAACGATCTATGAACTAAGCTCTATCATCTCATGGTCCCTTGGTGTGCTGGACAGTAACCTACCGTGTGTGCACAGTTGCTAAAAACAGGGCAGATTTCGTTCTAACGAAAATCGGACATTATAACTGCTGTAATTTCATACTTTCCAAAATCAAACTCCTCCAAATCAATCATCAAACACCATAATCATCACCTACACCATGTGGTCTTCATTAACAGCCATGGTTACAATCCCAAACTCCTTCCAAAATCAACTTTAATCACTTACAAACACTTATAACATCATAATCTTAATCTTTACACCACTTAATCACTTAAACCAACAATATTCATCATAATATAAAAAGGGGCAAGAGTGTTTATACCTTCTTGAAGCTTTACAACACTTAACAAGCCTTGGGCACACCTTTAACAACCTTAGTATAGCTTGGATCAACTAAAGGATCCATAAAAACCAAGTTAGTTCTAAGATTCTACTATTCACTACTATTCATCAAGTAACTTGAATGATTTTATTACCTATGAAGATGATGATGGATGGCTATGAAACTTTGTGCTAGTCTTGATCTATCCTCCAAGATGCTCCATGATTTTTCTCTTGATTTATGATGAACTTTTGCTAGGGTTTTGATTTTCTTTTTTTTTCTTTTTTCTTAGAAATGGCCGAATGGCTTAGTAAGAAGGGGAGAGAGTTTTGTGTTGGTTTGATCTCATCTAATCTTAATCTTACTTAATTTAGAGTGTATTGGAAGCTTGGTAAAAAAAATCTAGGTGTTAAAAGACTAATCTACCCTTAATTTGGTTTAGTGGAAGATGACATCATTAACATGACTTCATAATTCTCTTTTTTTTTTCTTGATTTTCTTTTCTAATTATAATGCTAGTACTCTTGGTAATTATAATGGGGTATGTATCCTTGTTATATTATAAATCTTGGTTGCTTAATCTCCATATTCGTCTAATTGTGGTTCGTTTCGAATGTACCTCATTATCTCAGTGGTTTTGAAATCATTTAACAATCCAAATTCCATTGGTATTCTCTTAACTTAATAATCCCCTGGCTCAAATCTAAATTCACTAATCCCTCAATATATAATTCTTATAATGTTTCCATGCTCCTTAATGTCCAATAGAAGCTTGTTCGAAATCAAAATCCTCAAAATCCATGTTTCAGGAATTTCTGAAATCTAACGTCATTTTGAGTCACTTATTTTCATTGTACAACACTAATATGGTTTCTGTTTATTCATTTTCCATTTCCTTTATAGAGTACCTATATACCATTTCTCTAAATCCTCGAAATTTACTATTCATGTGACCACTGTAGCATTACTGAAGTTAGGGTTATTACAATAAGGTTTGTATTCGAGAGTTCGAAACAAACAGAGAGAGAGATTTGTATTGTCAGCAGCTGCTAAAGGTATTGTACACCTTTGGTAGAGTTTGTATTTGATCTTATTAATACAAACAGAGTTTGATTCATTCGTTTATTCTTGTTCATATAATCAAGCAAAAATCAGACACGGTTATATAACTTGTATTCAACCCCCCCCCTTCTACAAGTTATTCGAGTTAACACCACCTTCTAACCCCGTTGAATGGGCTTGCTGGAAATGATGTGATGACCTTGTTGGAAGCTGGATATTAAATTCTGTTAATGACAGCATCCGTCGTAGCTGCATGTTTTCTGACTCTGCATTTGCAATCTGGAATGACTTGAAAGTAAGATTCTCTCATTCTAATGCTCCTAAAATCTTTCAACTCAAGTCAGCTATTTCAGCACTCAAACAAGAAAATCTCGATGTAATTTCATATTTTACTCATCGCAAAACTCTCTGGGATGAACTTGATATTCGTTAACAATTGGTATCAGAGCAGGTTGATTTTGAATAATCATAAAGATCTGCAATCATGTCTGGTTACAAGGATGGGAATACTAAAATTCCTATGCTCAAGAGAAACGAATATACTCTATGGGAAGTAAAGATGTTGCATCATCTGGAAGCAACAGATCCTGATTATCTTGACAGAATCAGAGATGGACCTTTTGTTCCAACAAAGGTCGTTAGACAAGCAACTGTTGATGGTGTGGTTGTTCCAGAACATACAGCAGAGAAGCCAAAATCTGAATGGTCAGATAAGGACAAGGAGAATGTTCTTAAAGATGCTAAAGTGAGAAACATATTATTCAACAGTCTTGATTCTGTTCTCACTAACTATGTTCTCTCTTGTAAAAATGCTAAGGATATATGGGACAATCTTAAGGTTCACTGTGAAGGAACTAAGCCTGTCAGGAAGAATATGAGAACATTACTTATACAACAGTATGAGTTCTTTGAATCCAAGTCTGGTGAGTCACTTACTGATACCTTTGATAGGTTTACAAAACTCATCAATGAGATGGCCATGCATGGTAAATATTATGACTTGGAGGATATGAATACAAAGTTCATGAAAGCTTTGCCTGATTTCTACAATGAGAAGATATCTGCGATTGAGGAAGCTAATGATTTAGATGAGATTTCATTAGAGGCAGTATATGGAAAATTGAGAGCTTATGAACTTGACAAGCAGCAGAAGAAGAGCAGGAGTGAAGGAAAGATGAAGACTATTGCACTTACTGCTCAATCTGAAGTTAAGAAGCTTCCTGAAGAACAGCATGAAGAGATTGCTGTAAAGAATTCAAGGAAGAAGAAAAGCAAAGAAAGTTCTGAGTCAGAGACTACTGATATAGACTCTGACAACAATGATTCTGAATCTGAGATGCAGGAACTCTTTGCTATGTTTGCTAAAGCTTTCAAGAAAGGAAGATTCAACAGGAGAAGATTTAGCAAAAGACCTTTTCAAAAGAAGGAGGAGAAGAAGAGTGACAAAAACAAAAGTACAATTGTCAAGCTTGATAAGGCCAAGATCAAGTGCTTTAACTGCAGCGAGCTTGGACACTTTGCTAGTGAGTGTAAGAAGCCTAGGAATTCAGGAAAGGGTAATGCACTTATGGTCACACAGAAGGATTGGGCTGATTCCAGTGACTCTGAAGATGAATTGGATTATGACAACATTGCATTGATGGCCAATAGTTCAGACAAACCTGGATCTCCAAAGAAAACCTCTCCATCCTCTGTTAAGGTATCACTTCACTCTCTTGATTCATTTGATAGCTTAAATTCTGATGAAATTAGATCTATCCATGCTGAGTTTAAGAATCTTATGACTAATTTTAGAATTCTTACTTGTGAAAGAGATGAACTTAAGGTTAAGAATGATAAATTAGTTGATAGAAATAATTTTCTTGAATCTGAATTAATTCAAATGGAAGAATACAAGTTAAGTTCTGATAAAGCTAAGCATGATTATAGTGTTATTCTTGAGGTTTATGACTATGTCAGAAAAGAACTAGAAGAAGAGAGAGATGTGATTAAGACCATTAACAATTCCAGTAAGAAGACTATAGAAATATTTGAAAGTGGAATTCGTGGTAAGGTTAATGGTTTAGGTTTTGATAAGGCTAGACAAGAAGAAAGAGTAGCTATTGTCAATGATGATAGTAAGGTAGAAGCTAACACATCTAAATCTGAAGGTAAGAAAATTGTTTCTGAACCTAATCATGTTAAATTTGTTGATTCAAAAGGTACCCCTATTGTACACAAAAGGATTAACAATAGTAATTCAGATGAGAAAGTGTTAGAGAAACCTAAGAATGTAAACATAGGGTTTCTGTCTAAGTCTCAGTTGAAACAGAGATTAGATGGTCTTTCAGAGTCTAGCAAGATCAAAAGAAATAGGAATGGAAAAGAAGGTATTAACAAAGAGAATAATTACAAGAATGTACCTGATGCACCTAGGAAAAAATGCTATAAGTGTGGAAATCATAATCATTTGGCCCTAGACTGCAATCAAAAACCTTCTTGGAAAACTGAGTCCAGATTCCCCAAGACTCAGAAAATTCAATACCAACCACAAAAAGCTTGTTATCATTGTGGTAGTTTACTTCATTCCATTTACATGTGTAGAGAATATCATGAACTGTATTATGACTATTATTCTTTGAAATCTGAAACTCCTAGTCACAAACAGTTTGTGAAATCAGAGTCTAAAGTTGACTCTGCAACAGGTAAAATAAAAGTAAAATCTTCAAAGCCTGTTGTCTCTAAATCTAGTAAGAAAGGATCCAATCAAAGTTGGGTCCTAAAAAATTTTAACTAGTTACTTTTTGTTTGCAGGGCACAGGAAAGAAGCATTCAATTATCTTGGACAGTGGATGCTCTGGACATATGACTGGAAAGAAGTCCCTGCTTACAAAGTTTGAGAGGAAAGCTGGCCCAGTAATATCTTTTGGAGATGGCAACAAAGGAGAAACTCTGGGATATGGCTCAATTGTTTTTGGGAATGTCATCATAGAAAATGTAGCACTGGTTGAAGGCTTGAAACATACTCTTTTAAGCATAAGTCAACTGGGTGATAAAGGTTACAAATCAATCTTTGACAGAGAAGGATGCAAAATCTTGAATATGCAGAATGGAGACATTGTTCTAACTGGTCAAAGACATGTTAACATATATGAAGCCAGCTTAGGTGATACATCTAAAGAAATTGTTAGATGTCTCTACAGCAAAACAACAAGTGATGAAAGCTGGAATTGGCACAAGAAGCTCTCACATCTTAATTTCAAGAAGCTTAATCAACTTGTTAAGCACAATTTGGTGAGAGGCCTACCACAGGCAAATTTTGTGCAAGATGGACTTTGTGATGCATGTCAGCTTGGAAAGCAAAGAAGAACCACTTTCAAGAGCAAGACTGAAAATTCGATTACTGAACCATTTCACATGCTACATCTTGATCTGTTTGGTCCAGTAAACATTATGTCTATCAGCAAGAAAAGATATGCTCTAGTTATGGTGGATGATTTCATAAGGTTCACATGGGTGTTCTTTCTACACAAGAAGGATGAAGCTCCTCAGCATATCATTGAACTCATCAAGAATATTCATAATAACTCTGAGTATAAAGTCAAGGTACTTAGAAGTGACAATGGTACAAAATTCAAGAATTCTACAATGGAGGGGTTTTGTGCAGACAATGGAATCACTCAACAGTTTTCTGCACCTGGTACACCTCAGCAGAATGGTGTAGTGGAAAGAAAGAACAGGACTCTCATAGAGGCAGCAAGAACCATGCTTGCAGATGCAAAACTTCCAACCTACTTTTGGGCAGAAGCTATTAACACTGCATGTTTTACTCAAAATTGTACCTTGGTAAATAGTCATGGAAAAACTCCCTATGAGTTGATTAAAGGAAAGAAACCAAGTGTGAAATACTTTCACATCTTTGGATGCAAATGCTATGTCCTAAAAATTCATCCAGAACATCTTGGAAAATTTGAAGCCAAATCGGATGAAGCAATTTTTCTAGGATATTCAGCATCTAAGGCCTTCAAAGTTTATAATCTCAGAACTCACATTGTTATGGAATCAATTCATGTTGCATTTGATGATAAGAAATTTGGAATTTTGCAAACTGATGAAAGCCATGACAAATTGGAATTTGAAAATCTGAAGATTTCTGAGATACTCTCAAGTGATGATGAAGGTTCTCCTGAAGAAATTTCTATTGCTTCTCAAAGGAGTTCTACTGTTGAGGGGGAGCAAATAAATCAAAGAGAACACAGTGATCATCAGGAGCAGACTAGTCTTTCAGAGTCTATTCCATCAGGAACTGACCTTTCAGAGTCTACTCCATCAGGAACTGACCTTTCAGAGTCTACTGAGGAAAGATCAGTAACTAGCAGCAATATGGAATCTACTGATTCTATTGATCAAAGGAGAGTTTTTGAAGGTAGAGAGAATTCTTCTACAAGAGATACCACTAACTTAGGGGGAGAGACTAGCAGAGTTAATCTACCACCTATTAGAAAATGGACAAAGGATCATACTGAAGATTTGATAATTGGTGATCCAAATAGTGGTGTTCGAACTAGAAGATCAATTCAAAATGAATGCTTGTATAGTTGCTTTCTCTCAAAGAATGAACCTAAGAAGGTTGAAGAAGCCTTACAGGATCCTGATTGGGTAATTGCAATGCAGGAGGAGTTAAATGAGTTTGAGAGAAACAAAGTCTGGAAACTAGTACCAAGACCTAAAGATATATCTATTGTTGGTGCAAGATGGGTTTTCAGAAACAAGCTAGATGAATCTGGTATGATTGTAAGAAACAAAGCAAGACTGGTGGCCAAGGGTTATTCTCAGGAAGAAGGCATTGATTATGATGAGACCTTTGCACCTGTAGCAAGATTGGAAGCAATCAGAATGTTTCTTGCATTTGCAGCTCATTCAAAATTCAAGGTATACCAGATGGATGTAAAGAGTGCTTTTCTAAATGGCAAACTTGATGAGGAAGTGTATGTGGAACAGCCACGTGGATTTGTTGATCCAAAGTTTCCAAATCATGTCTACAAACTTGACAAGGCACTCTATGGACTAAAGCAGGCACCAAGAGCATGGTATGAGACTTTGTCTAAATTTCTTCTTGAAAATGGCTTCACAAGAGGTACAATTGACAAAACTCTATTCTTTAGAAAGATAAAAGGTGAATTGCTTTTAGTTCAAGTTTATGTTGATGATATTATTTTTGGTTCTGCTAATGAAAAGTTGTGTGCTAAGTTTAGCAAGCTTATGCAGTCTAAGTATCAGATGAGCATGATGGGTGAATTAAATTATTTCTTAGGCTTGCAGGTCAAACAGACTGAGACTGGTATTTTCATTAATCAGTCAAAGTATATCAAAGATCTTTTAAAAAGGTTTGACTTTCAAGACTGTGCAGTTGCAAAACACCCATGGCAACAGCCACTAAACTAGACTCTGATCATAAAGGAAAGAGTGTGGATAATACTAGTTATAGAGGCATGATAGGCTCATTGTTATATCTAACTGCAAGTAGGCCAGATATAATGTTTTCTACCTGTTTATGTGCTAGATTCCAAAGTGATCCTAAGGAATCTCATTTAATTGCTGTGAAGAGAATTTTTAGATATCTCAAAGGAACTCCAAATCTTGGTTTGTGGTATCCTAGAGAATCTGATTTCTTTCTAATTGGCTATTCAGACTCTGATTATGTAGGGTGTAAGATAGACAGGAAAAGCACTACAGGTACATGTCAATTCTTGGGAAATAGATTGATTTCTTGGGCAAGCAAGAAGCAACAATCTGTTTCAACCTCAACTACAGAAGCTGAGTACATAGCAGCAGGCAGTTGTTGTGCACAGCTCCTTTGGATAAGAAATCAGTTGATGGATTATGGTATGACACTTAGTAATATTCCTATGTTTTGTGATAATACTAGTGCTATTAAAATTGCAGAAAATCCAGTTCAACATTCAAGGACTAAGCACATTGATGTCACGTATCATTTTATTAGAGAACATATTGAGAATGGTACTGTGGAACTTCATTTTGTTCCTACTGACAAACAGCTTGCAGATATTCTAACTAAACCACTTGATGAGACTACATTCAGTAGATTAGTAAGTGAGTTAGGAATGTTAAATTTTTAGATCTTTAACATCTGCAAAAGTAGCAAGGTATGTTGTTCTTAGCTTATAGACTTGATATTCCTGTCAGGATCTATAATTGATAGTTAAATCCTTAAGCTATAACACATTGCCTTGATAAATTTCAGTATGATAGACTTGTTAATAATCATCAGGATTAGATTTGTCATCAGGATGCTGACGTCATCAGTATTGTGTCAGTATCAGGATTATGAAAATTGTTTCAGATCCTGACGTTTACTTTGTGTAGTAATCTTATTTTGTGATGAGTTAAGTCTATGCTAGCAAGTTTTAATATTTGCATACTGATAATTTATACATCATTCAATAATCAAAAGACAAGCAGATAACAAGAAACTGTATTTTCATTAATAGAAATCATTACATGGAAATGAAATACAACTTCTTTTTGTCTAAATTTCTACTGATAATTCTATACTTGTCTATTGATATGAACTCTGAGGTACAGGACAAGGAGCATCTCAAGAAATCCATCAGGTGATGAACAACCTCATTTGCTCTTGGATTCCTTGTCTGGGCGACTTGAATGAGAGCAGCTAACTTAAATGAATAGCATCTCCATCAAGATCAACCTCAGACTCTCGGCCAAATTCTTCATCCTCAAGTTTTGAGGAGGTTAGGGGAAGATTGTATCCAATAGATGGATGTTCTAGGAGAAACCTCTGGATATTTTCGAAAACCAATCCATTCATGATTAGTTCGATGAGAAGAGTTGTCTGTTCAAAGAGATGATCAAGAACAGGATGTTCATCGATCGAGAAAAATCTGAAAAATGGGTTTGAAGGGAATTTTGGTTTGAGAAGCATTGTTGAGAAGAAAAGAAATTGAAAGGATTATGGAGAATGGCATAAGGCGTCTGGTTCTTTTAAAGAAAAACGTGAGAAGCTGAACAGTCATTTGGAAGTTTTAATGAAGTCAAATGCTAATTATTGCGTGTGACTATATTTCTTGTTTTCAAGAAATGTTGAATATATCTAACCAATTGATTTTTGTTCAGATTAATTGTTTATTTCTTTTTTAGATAAAAGAAAAATGCCACGTGGAAACTCCATATTAAGTCTCTGATGATATTGATCAGGATTTCATGTGTGACCATCAGGATTTGAGAATTATTATCACATGTTTTGTGAGTATTTTTATGAGAGGTCAACAGGAAAAGGAAGCTGATCAGTATTGATTATTTATACCCTGATTTATTTTATGAAAATCAATTTTGGATTTTATTTTCCAAAAATCGTGAGTAACCGCATTTTTCAGGGACTGACACAGATTAAAAAATGGCAGCTCAGAGAAGATTACCTAAATCAGTAGCCTTCAAGTTTGGTGACTTTGATTTTATGACAAACAATCATGTAGCAGCTATCACCAACAAGGAAGGAGTGTCATCTGATTTTCATCCAATCATGGACTTTCTGGCGTATGGACCATTAAGTTATGCATTGACAGCATCTCCACAAATTAATCAAGAAGCTGTTTCACAAGCTTGGGAGAATGCTGAGGTAATTGATTCTACTCAGAGTCAATCAGGTAAGATTGTTCTACATTTAGGACAAGATTCATTTGACATTACTGAATCTGTTGTTAATTCAGTACTTTGTTTACCTGTTACTGATAGTTATGAGAATGTACCATCTGATGATAATATAAGAACTATGTTGTCTGAATTAGGATATAGTGGACCTCTAGATAACATGAGCCAGTTGAATAGGTCTTTTCTTAGAAAGGAATGGTCTTTTTACTTTGATCAAATTGCTAAATGTTTTACTGGCAAATGTAGTTCTTTTCAGCAAATTACTTCTGTTACATCACATATTGCTTATAGTTTGCTTTATGACAGAGTAATTAACATTGGTCATATTATCTTAAGTCAGATGAGTATCAAACTTGGGTCAAGAGATCAAAACAGGAAAATGGTTTATTATCATAGATTTATGCAAATGTTTGTTAACCATTTCATTCCTGATGTTGAAGCTAGATTTGGAAGGGAACATTGTGTTTCTTCTTATGAACAGCAAAAGAGAATTTTCTCTGATATTACAAAGAAGGACAATGAAAAGAATCTAGATGAAATACCTGCAATTCATTATCCACATCATGTTCAGGTAATTCTTAAAACTTATCTCCCTACTCTCTACAATTCTTCTTTCTTTTGTGGTGAAATGGCTCAGGAATCTCAAATGGAGGAGAACCCACCTGTGTCTACCCAAGTAGCCCAAAACATTATAGTCTCTGAAACAATTCAAGAACCAAATTTTGATCCACAGCCTATTGTTTCAAAGAAACCAATCTCTGGTGTTTCTCAAAAGACATCAGTTGTAAGGAAGAGAAGATTTGTTGTGTCAAGTAGTAGTAGTAATTCTAGTGAAGATGATGATGATTTAACTCTTGCTGAGAGAGCAGAATTGAAGGCTGCAATTCAACTTTCTTTGTTAGCACAAAGAGATGAAAAACCTAGTCACAGCCAGGTTGCAGTCTCTCAAAAGGCTGTAGTTCTTAAAAAGGGAAAACAGTTACTGGATACTGTCTCTCAAAAGACTGTGTCTATTGAAAAAGGATCTCATCCCAAGATCACTTCTGTGTCTACACCTCTTGAGTCTTCTCAGGATAAATCTTTTGCTCACTATATCAGGAGAACAAGGAGAAAGATTCAATTGTCACCTACACACACAGAGTCTAGTCCAACTAATATCATGCAGGTTTCTACAAATCAAGCTACATCTATGTCAGTATTTGACAAGAGAGATCTGGATATTGATTCTTCATGGGAAACTACATTATCATACAGACTGGCTATGGGACTAATTTCTCTCAAAGTGAAGTTGTCAAGGCCTGTTCTAGATTTTCTGGTTGGAAGAGTACCAAAACTTTTATTTCCAGATGAATATGGACTTCTACATCAAAGACTTGACTTAATGAAGATGTATTTCTATGTATCTGTCAGAAGACAATTAGTCAAGAAATTTGGACTCTCAAAGCATGTTGCACTTCAATCACTTCATGCATATTTATTTGACAAGGATGTCATTATTGAAGATGCTTTAGCTCAAGGTGAACAACAGGAGGAAGTAGATAGAGGAAAGCAGTCAACAGAAGATATTATTGCACCAGTGGTGAATAGTAGGAAAGATCAGGTCACAGTCACTGCAACACAAGAACCATCTAGTCAGAGGAAGGATGACTCAGGAGCTGTGATAGCTGATGTTGAAAGAACTTCTGTGATGACTAAGAATGCAAGTGAGATACCCTATGATATGGGAGGAATGACTTTGGTTGATTTTTCTGAAGATCAAACAAATTTTGTTCAGTCAGAGTCTAACCACCTTGAGGGTGTGTCTCAGCAAACAACACTTAAAGACGGTGATATACTAACTATGGTGTCTAATGAAGTATTACTGAAGACATCAGAGTCTAGTAAAGAACCTGAAAGTGGTATACTGGAGCCTGTAGTTTCTGAAATGAAAGAAGATGATTGTAAGGGTTCAGAGACTATAGCAGCTCACTCCTTGGAGAAAACCTCAAGCCACATGCCATATGAGGAACCCTCTCTCCATGTGAGTTCAGGTATAAAAACTCCTTCTAAACCCTATTTTTCTGTAGGTCATGAGAGCACTTATCTAAATTTGAGTGATACACTTGAAAAGATGGACTTAGATCCACAATTTGAGCGGCTGGCTCCTGACCAGGAAAAAGGTGAGGTAGAAAGAGTGTTGACTTTAGTAAGTCAAAGTGAGAATGAGGATATGGATGATCAACTCCATAGTGAGGGAGAGAAAATTAGGAAACCATCATTTGATTTCTGGGATCAGGTTTTTCCTGAATCTTGGTCTGAAAATTTGGATATGGATGCTGGTACTTATTCATTCATCAAAATGTATCAGAAGAATGACCTAGCACATCACAATGCAAAGCCAGAAGTTAAAGCTCAGAAGCAAAAGGAGAGGCTTGCAGGAATCATTAACAGAAGAGGTGCCAGGATAAAGCAATCTCTTGATACATATGTACCAGATGAAGATCCTAATGATCCTAGTGTTCCTTTGTATGTACTTCCAATATCAGCTCGAATTAAGACATCTACAGACTCTGATCACTCTAAAGAGAAGTCAGGATTTGAAGATGTTAGTACAAAGAATACTGGTGAAGGAGATGATGATCATGTTTCAGTTCCAGATCAGAAAGATGAAGATGTTGATACTTCTAATCAGGTTTTATTACTTGAATATCATACAACTCAAGCAACTTCTTCTACAAGACTTGAAGATACAGTTCTTTCTGATTCTGATACTGAAGATACTAGAAGCACTTCCAACATTGAAGTTCATTCTGATGTTTTGAAAGATATTCAGAATTCTCAAATTGCTATTCAAACAAGACTTCAATCACTTGAAGATAACCAAGTCATAATTATGGAAAATCAAGCAGTTCTTATGAATCTCATTTGTTCTGTTTCTGAATCTCTTGGAATTAATGTTGCTGATGTCAAAAAGGGGGAGATAAAGACAGTTCAAAGACAACACCACCAGACTGGAGGAGATAAAGCTGGGGGAGATAAAGAGCAGACAAAGGGTAGTAAAAAGAAGAACCAGGAGTGATAGTGGTGAATCTCAGCTAGGAAGTGGTAAAGGAAGAGCAGCATTAATAGTTAAAATTCTTTCTTCTAAGTACTAGATAAATGTCTACATCTGAGAAGGAGGTACTTAACTTCAAAATTTTACATTCATAAATTCTATTCTGGTTGTATTGTTATATGTTTTGACATCCACAACTTAGATTTATGCTTCAGATTTTAAAGCATAAATAGGGGGAGATTGTTAGGAATAATTCATAAGTTGTGATGTTAAGAATAGAATTTACACATTATACTTCTTGTAATCCTGATCTTATAAAGGATTTAGCACTGTATATAGGATTTATGTGTAAGACAGTTATCTGTATAGTTTAGTCAGGAATGAACAGTGTATCGGAGACTACATGTCAGGAACAGAGAGCAAATCCTGATGATGGTCTAATACTGATGGTTGATCAGATACTGATGCAGTGTGCAGATCCTGATATCAGTCTTGTTACTGATGATGTCATTATAGATGATACAGAAACTGGCAAGTGCTATAAAACAGGATCGTTGTTTGAAGAATAAGCAAGAAGATATTATGAAGGAAAGAGTTTTCTATTGATGGAAACTATCGACTAGAAGGCAGAACATTGTCATGTATAGATTATATCTTTCTGTTATTAGTTGATAGGTAGCATTATAAATACTCTCTCTATATCATTGTAAAAAGAGTCGAACAAGTGTGTTAAGCAAGTGTGCGTAGCTCTGTATAAGGTTTGTATTCGAGAGTTCGAAACAAACAGAGAGAGAGATTTGTATTGTCAGCAGCTGCTAAAGGTATTGTACACCTTTGGTAGAGTTTGTATTTGATCTTATTAATACAAACAGAGTTTGATTCATTCGTTTATTCTTGTTCATATAATCAAGCAAAAATCAGACACGGTTATATAACTTGTATTCAACCCCCCCCTTCTACAAGTTATTCGAGTTAACACCACCTTCTAACCCCGTTGAATGGGCTTGCTGGAAATGATGTGATGACCTTGTTGGAAGCTGGATATTAAATTCTGTTAATGACAGCATCCGTCGTAGCTGCATGTTTTCTGACTCTGCATTTGCAATCTGGAATGACTTGAAAGTAAGATTCTCTCATTCTAATGCTCCTAAAATCTTTCAACTCAAGTCAGCTATTTCAGCACTCAAACAAGAAAATCTCGATGTAATTTCATATTTTACTCATCGCAAAACTCTCTGGGATGAACTTGATTTCATCATTCCAACCGAACCTTGTATTTGTGGGGCAAGCAAAGTATTTCTGGAGAAGCATGACAGAGCAATGGAATTCTTACAAGGTCTCAATGATCGATTTGCTTCTCTACGCAGTCAAGTTTTACTGATGGATCCTCTTCCTTCAGTTCAGCGTATATTTAATTTGGTGAAACAGGAGGAGGCGCAACAAATCATCAACTCCTTTTTTTAATACTTCTAGTTTTGTTGAGTCCGCAGCTTTGCAAGTAAATCATTCTGACTCTCGTAATTTTCGTTCGAAAAACAAAAGAGTCAGGCCCTTTTGTGACCACTGCAACAAGCATGGCCATACTCGTCAAACTTGTTATCAACTTCATGGATATCCAACAAAGCGTCCAGAAACCTCCTCTTCTCAACCACAGGTTGCCACTATTACATCTGCATCAGGCCCTTCTGCATCAGGCCCTTCGCTTACTCACGAACAATATGCACGACTCCTCGCCCTCATCGCACCTCTGTCCGATACTGGAAATGACACACCCAGACTTAACTTAACTGGTAATTCTTATTTAACTAATTCTTGGTTTATAGATAGTGGTGCGACTCACCATATTTGTTGTTCCTTAAATTTATTTTCTTCTTATCATCCTATTTCTAATCCAATTGAAGTTCAAATGCCAGATGGTTCTTATGCATCTGTTAAGCACATTGGTGATGTTATCCTCTCACCATATTTGCATCTCAAAGATATTTATCACATTCCTTTTTTCCACTTCAATTTAATCTCCATTTGTCAATTGACAAAATCTCTCAATTGTGTTGCTAAATTTGATCATAATTTATTTAAATTTCAGGACCAACACACGAACTTGGTGATTGGTAGAGGTTATCGTCAAGGTGGACTGTATCAACTTAGTATTCCTTCTCAAGCTTGTTTAGTTAATAAAATTCCGGCAGATGTTTGGCATTGCCGTTTAGGACACCCTAGTTTAGACAATTTCAGATTTTTATGTCAATATGTTGACTACATTAGTTCTCAATTTTCTTTTCACTGCGATGTATGCCCAAGGGCTAAGCAAACGCGATTAACATTTAATAAAAGTTCAATTTGTTCTCAATATTGTTTCCAATTACTTCACTGTGATATATGGGGGCCATTTTCCACCCCAAGTTCAGATGGTTCTCGTTATTTTTTAACAATAGTTGATGACTATTCGCGCTGCACATGGTTGTTCTTAATGAAAACAAAAGATGAAACTTTAAAACATTTTCAGTTTTTTTTATCATTTTGTTATCACTCAATACAGTAAACAAATTCATACAATTTCAACAGGTAACACTTTGCTAACACTTCCAAAATTACAAAAAGTACAAACAGATAATGTGAGTGAATTTTTGTCAGCCTTTTTTCAAAACTTTCTCAAATCATTTAGCATCCATCATCAAAGGAGTTGTGTGTCAACACCTCAGCAGAATGGGGTTGTCGAAAGAAAACATAGACACCTCTTAAATGTAGCCCGTGCTCTTTTATTTCAGTCAAACGTACCCATTTCATATTGGGGGGGAATGCAGTCTAACGGCAGCATACTTAATTAATAAAATGCCAACTCCAGTATTACAAAATAGAACTCCTCATGAAATTGTGGTTGGATCTAAACCAAGTTACAAACATCTCAGAATTTTCGGTTGTCTTTGTTATGCAACCAATCCTTCTCCTAAAGGAAAATTTAATCCAAGGGCTCGTGTTGGAGTCTTTTTGGGATATCCTTTCAATCACAAAGGATAGATATATCATTCTTGATCTAGAATCTAAATCAATTTTTGTCTCTAAAGACGTGGTTTTTCATGAAAAAATATTTCCATTTCAACAAGACTCTCGTAAAATGGATGATTACTTTTCTTCTCCTCCTCCTCCTCCAACATATTATCATGACGAGAATGACGTTGATGACATTAATCCTTTTTCACCTCAGCAGCCTCAATCTAGTAGCATACCCGTATTAAATGATCATATATCGCAGCAAATTCAACCAGAAACATCTCATTCTTCTGTGCAAATGCAACTTGAAAATTTGCCTAATCTACCTCATTCTGATCAGACCACATCAATGGAAGATGGATTTCAAAATTCTCCTCAATAATCAACACGTCCAGTGAGAAAGTGTGGTCATCCAAAATATTTGGAAGACTATGATTGCTCTGGTAAGGCATGTCTAGCAGCTTACCCTCATCCTCTTACTTCATCTCTCCCATTTGATAAATTCACTTCTACTCATAGAACTTTTCTAACATCTGTTATTACTAATGATGAACCTCGCACATTTACTGAGGCAATGAAACATTCTCACTGGCGTGATGCTATGGCAAAAGAAATACATGCCTTAGAATCAAACAATACTTGGGACATTGTGTCTTTGCCTAAAGGAAAATCAGTTGTTGGTTGTAAGTGGATTTACAAAAACAAATTCAAACCAGACGGTTCCATCGAACGACGAAAAGCTCGTCTTGTTGCCAAAGGGTATACCCAACAAGAGGGCATCGACTACCATGATACTTTTGCCCCTGTTGCAAAATTGGTCACTGTCCGTACTCTTTTATTTATTGCTGCTGTCTGTGGTTGGTGTTTGCACCAACTAGATTTTAATAACGTGTTCCTCCAAGGAGATCTTGAGGAAGAAATTTATATGCGCATTCCACCAGGTTTTGCAAAGCATGGTGAAAATAAAGTATGTAAATTAAAAAAAATATGGTCTAAGATAATCATCACGTCGATGGTTTTCTAAATTTTCTTCTACCCTTATTGAAGAAGGGTTCACACAATCATGAGCAGACTACTCGCTCTTTACTTTTACAACTAACGCACTTTCTATCTTCATATTAGTTTATTTCGATGACATTATAATCACTGGAAATGATGAAAAATTCATTTCTTCACTCATTCAGAGAATTGAAGCTCGATTCTCCATCAAAAATCTCGGTAAACTTCAGTACTTCCTTGGAATTGAAGTCTCACGATCATCTTCAGGCATATTTTTATGTCAAAGAAAATACATTCTGGACATTCTGAAAGACTCTGGTTTGACAGGAGCAACTACATCGCCTTTTCCAATGGATTAGCATTGCAAGATCCTTCCTTCTGATGGTAATCCACTACCAGATCCTAGTATTTATCGTCGCCTTATTTACCGGTTACTATATTTTACTGTCACTCGTCCCGACATAACGTATTCCGTTAACTATCTTAGTCAGTTCATGCAGCATACTCGAACAACTCATCTTGATGCCACTTTCTGTATCCTTAGATATATGAAGGGTACCCTCAATCACGACATTTTTCTATCCTCTGCAAGCTCTTTGGCCCTTCAAGGTTACACAGACTCTGATTGGGCAGGTTGCCCTACCACTCGCCGCTCTAGAGCTGGTTATTTCACTATGCTCGGTTCTAGTCCCATTTCTTGGAAATCGAAGAAACAACCGACGGTTGCTTGTTCTTCCGCAGAAGCTGAATATAGAGCACTTGCAAAATGTACTGCTGAAATCCAATGGCTTCATTACCTACTTCGTGA
The DNA here is from genome assembly GCA_037693485.1 of Kitagawia praeruptora. Classification (NCBI taxonomy): domain Eukaryota; kingdom Viridiplantae; phylum Streptophyta; class Magnoliopsida; order Apiales; family Apiaceae; genus Kitagawia; species Kitagawia praeruptora. The sequence goes on from CM075345.1 coordinate 63,520,113, forward strand.
TTTAGGATGTCCGCAACAAGGTCCTGTTAAAATTTATTGTGACAACAAAGCAGCAATTCACATAGCCGAAAATCCTGTTTTTCATGAACGTACGAAACACATTGAGTTAGATTGTTACTTTGTCCATGAGAAATTATTATCTGGCCTCATTTCTCCAACATATATCTCCTCATCTGATCAACTAGTCGACATATTACAAAGCCATTGGGAGCCGATCAGTTTTGTCGTTTATCTTCCAAGTTGGGGGTTTGCTCTGAAGTTCTCCCCTCTCCAACTTGAGGGGGGGTATTAGACGACATAAAGCATATCTACTTTCTAGCTGTAACTAAATCCTGATTTGTAGGAAGTAAAAGTACATCAACTAATATACTAGCTTATAGATAAGATATACTTGTATTTTACATTCAGTTGTATTCTAGACTTATCATGTAAACTCTGTAACTCTATAAATAGTGAATGCATCACATCTCAGTCAGCAAGTTGCGTGAGATACAAAAACTTGTGTACTATAAATTTAACAGACACACCCACTATTTTCTTTACAACACACACACCCTCCCACGGACACACATAGGTCTGGACACACATACACCAACCACAACCACACGCACAGACATATACATTAGTACCAAAAACATCCACACATAAGACACTAGACCTGCACATACTCTTTATCTATCGGTTTCTTCACCTTGCACAGTTGCACCTACAGCACTTACATACAACACCACCTCTCTGTTACTCCCACCCGTCTCCCCAGTCTCTGCTAATAATCACAGTCTCAAAACACTCCCACTCCCACTCCCACACACACACGCAGAACACACATACTCCACACACGCGCACACACCGTTCGGACCACCATAAACTCGCATCAACTCACCGAACCCAGCCCCCAATTCGAACACCATGTTAACTCGAATAACTTGTAGAAGGGGGGGGGGGTTGAATACAAGTTATATAACCGTGTCTGATTTTTGCTTGATTATATGAACAAGAATAAACGAATGAATCAAACTCTGTTTGTATTAATAAGATCAAATACAAACTCTACCAAAGGTATACAATACCTTTAGCAGCTGCTAACAATACAAATCTCTCTCTCTGTTTGTTTCGAACTCTCGAATACAAACCTTAAACAGAGCTACGCACACTTGCTTAACACACTTGTTCGACTCTTTTTACAATGATATAGAGAGAGTATTTATAATGCTACCTATCAACTAATAACAGAAAAATATAATCTATACATGACAATGTTCTGCCTTCTAGTCGATAGTTTCCATCAATAGAAAACTCTTTCCTTCATAATATCTTCTTGCTTATTCTTCAAACAACGATCCTGTTTTATAGCACTTGCCAGTTTCTGTAGCATCCATAATGACATCATCAGTAACAAGACTGATATCAGGATCTGCACACTGCATCAGTATCTGATCAACCATCAGTATTAGACCATCATCAGGATTTGCTCTCTGTTCCTGACATGTAGTCTCCGATACACTGTTCATTCCTGACTAAACTATACAGATAACTGTCTTACACATAAATCCTATATACAGTGCTAAATCCTTTATAAGATCAGGATTACAAGAAGTATAATGTGTAAATTCTATTCTTAACATCACAACTTATGAATTATTCCTAACAATCTCCCCCTATTTATGCTTTAAAATCTGAAGCATAAATCTAAGTTCTGGATGTCAAAACATATAACAATACAACCAGAATAGAATTTATAAATGTAGAAATATGAAGTTAAGTACCTCCTTCTCAGATGTAGACATTTATCTAGTACTTAGAAGAAAGAATTTTAACTATTAATGCTGCTCTTCCTTTACCACTTCCTAGCTGAGATTCACCACTATCACTCCTGGTTCTTCTTTTTACTACCCTTTGTCTGCTCTTTATCTCCCCCAGCTTTATCTCCTCCAGTCTGGTGGTGTTGTTGTTGTCTTTGAACTGTCTTTATCTCCCCCTTTTTGACATCAGCAACATTAATTCCAAGAGATTCAGAAACAGAACAAATGAGATTCATAAGAACTGCTCGATTTTCCATAATTGTGACTTGGTTATCTTCAAGTGATTGAAGTCTTGTTTGAATAGCAATTTGAGAATTCTGAATATCTTTCAAAACATCAGAATGAACTTCAATGTTGGAAGTGCTTCTAGTATCTTCAGTATCAGAATCAGAAAGAACTGTATCTTCAAGTCTTGTAGAAGAAGTTGCTTGAGTTGTATGATATTCAAGTAATAAAACCTGAGTAGAAGTATCAACATCTTCATCTTTCTGATCTGGAACTGAAACATGATCATCATCTCCTTCACCAGTATTCTTTGTACTAACATCTTCAAATCCTGACTTCTCTTTAGAGTGATCAGAGTCTGTAGATGTCTTAATTCGAGCTGATATTGGAAGTACATACAAAGGAACACTAGGATCATTAGGATCTTCATCTGGTACATATGTATCAAGAGATTGCTTTATCCTGGCACCTCTTCTATTAATGATTCCTGCAAGCCTCTCCTTTTGCTTCTGAGCTTTAACTTCTGGCTTTGCATTGTGATGTACTAGGTCATTCTTCTGATACATTTTGATGAATGAATAAGTACCAGCATCCATATCCAAATTTTCAGACCAAGATTCAGGAAAAACCTGATCCCAGAAATCAAATGATGGTTTCCTAATTTTCTCTCCCTCACTATGGAGTTGATCATCCATATCCTCATTCTCACTTTGACTTACTAAAGTCAACACTCTTTCTACCTCACCTTTTGCCTGGTCAGGAGCCAGCCGCTCAAATTGTGGATCTAAGTCCATCTTTTCAAGTGTATCACTCAAATTTAGATAAGTGCTCTCATGACCTACAGAAAATAGGGTTTAGAAGGAGTTTTTATACCTGAACTCACATGGAGAGAGGGTTCCTCATATGGCATGTGGCTTGAGGTTTTCTCCAAGGAGTGAGCTGCTATAGTCTCTGAACCCTTACAATCATCTTCTTTCATTTCAGAAACTACAGGCTCCAGTATACCACTTTCAGGTTCTTTACTAGACTCTGATGTCTTCAGTAATACTTCATTAGACACCATAGTTAGTATATCACCGTCTTTAAGTGTTGTTTGCTGAGACACACCCTTAAGGTGGTTAGACTCTGACTGAACAAAATTTGTTTGATCTTCAGAAAAATCAACCAAAGTCATTCCTCCCATATCATAGGGTATCTCACTTGCATTCTTAGTCATCACAGAAGTTCTTTCAACATCAGCTATCATAGCTCCTGAGTCATCCTTCCTCTGACTAGATGGTTCTTGTGTTGTAGTGACTGTGACCTGATCTTTCCTACTATTCACCACTGGTGCAATAATATCTTCTATTGACTGCTTTCCTCTATCTACTTCCTCCTGTTGTTCACCTTGAGCTAAAGCATCTTCAATAATGACATCCTTGTCAAATAAATATGCATGGAGTGATTGAAGTGCAACATGCTTTGAGAGTCCAAATTTCTTGACTAATTGTCTTCTGACAGATACATAGAAATACATCTTCATTAAGTCAAGTCTTTGATGTAAAAGTCCATATTCATCTGGAAATAAAAGTTTTGGTACTCTTTCAACCAGAAAATCTAGAACAGGCCTTGACAACTTCACTTTGAGAGAAATTAGTCCCATAGCCAGTCTGTATGATAATGTAGTTTCCCATGAAGAATCAATATCCAGATCTTTCTTGTCAAATACTGACATAGATGTAGCTTGATTTGTAGAAACCTGCATGATATTAGTTGGACTAGACTCTGTGTGTGTAGGTGACAATTGAATCTTTCTCCTTGTTCTCCTGATATAGTGAGCAAAAGATTTATCCTGAGAAGACTCAAGAGGTGTAGACACAGAAGTGATCTTGGGATGAGATCCTTTTTCAATAGACACAGTCTTTTGAGAGACAGTATCCAGTAACTGTTTTCCCTTTTTAAGAACTACAGCCTTTTGAGAGACTGCAGCCTGGCTGTGACTAGGTTTTTCATCTCTTTGTGCTAACAAAGAAAGTTGAATTGCAGCCTTCAATTCTTCTCTCTCAGCAAGAGTTAAATCATCATCATCTTCACTAGAATTACTACTACTACTTGACACAACAAATCTTCTCTTCCTTACAACTGATGTCTTTTGAGAAACACCAGAGGTTGGTTTCTTTGAAACAATAGGCTGTGGATCAAAATTTGGTTCTTGAATTGTTTCAGAGACTATAATGTTTTGGGCTACTTGGGTAGACACAGGTGGGTTCTCCTCCATTTGAGATTCCTGAGCCATTTCACCACAAAAGAAAGAAGAATTGTAGAGAGTAGGAAGATGAGTTTTAAGAATTACCTGAACATGATGTGGATAATGAATTGCAGGTATTTCATCTAGATTCTTTTCATTGTCCTTCTTTGTAATATCAGATAAAATTCTCTTTTGATGTTCATAAGAAGAAACACAATGTTCCCTTCCAAATCTAGCTTCAACATCAGGAATGAAATGGTTAACAAACATTTGCATAAATCTATGATAATAAACCATTTTCCTGTTTTGATCTCTTGACCCAAGTTTGATACTCATCTGACTTAAGATAATATGACCAATGTTAATTACTCTGTTATAAAGCAAACTATAAGCAATATGTGATGTAACAGAAGTAATTTGCTGAAAAGAACTACATTTGCCAGTAAAACATTTAGCAATTTGATCAAAGTAAAAAGACCATTCCTTTCTAAGAAAAAACCTATTCAACTGGCTCATGTTATCTAGAGGTCCACTATAACCTAATTCAGACAACATAGTTCTTATATTATCATCAGATGGTACATTCTCATAACTATCAGTAACAGGTAAACAAAGTACTGAATTAACAACAGATTCAGTAATGTCAAATGAATCTTGTCCTAAATGTAGAACAATCTTACCTGATTGACTCTGAGTAGAATCAATTACCTCAGCATTCTCCCAAGCTTGTGAAACAGCTTCTTGATTAATTTGTGGAGATGCTGTCAATGCATAACTTAATGGTCCATACGCCAGAAAGTCCATGATTGGATGAAAATCAGATGACACTCCTTCCTTGTTGGTGATAGCTGCTACATGATTGTTTGTCATAAAATCAAAGTCACCAAACTTGAAGGCTACTGATTTAGGTAATCTTCTCTGAGCTGCCATTTTTTAATCTGAAAAGAAAAAACATGTGATAATAATTCTCAAATCCTGATGGTCACACATGAAATCCTGATCAATATCATCAGAGACTTAATATGGAGTTTCCACGTGGCATTTTTCTTTTATCTGAAAAAGAAATAAACAATTAATCTGAACAAAAATCAATTGGTTAGATATATTCAACATTTCTTGAAAACAAGAAATATAGTCACACGCAATAATTAGCATTTGACTTCATTAAAACTTCCAAATGACTGTTCAGCTTCTCACGTTTTTCTTTAAAAGAACCAGACGCCTTATGCCATTCTCCATAATCCTTTCAATTTCTTTTCTTCTCAACAATCACTAGTACAAAACTGATCTTTTACGTCGCCTCATATACGTCGGTTCTGGCCAAAGGCGACGTATAAAGTACTTATATACGTCGGTTCCGCATAAAGGCGACGTATATGTACATTTTTAAACATTTTTTACGTCGGTTCAAGAAAACGCCGACGTATAAAGTTATATTATACGTCGGTTGAGGAAAATGCGACGTATATAATGCTACTATATACGTCGGTCGAGGAAAAGGCGACGTATATAATGCTACTATATACGTCGGTTGAGGAAAAAACAACGTATATAATGATACTATATACGTCGGTTAACTAAAAAGGCGATGTATATGATAACATTATACATTATATACGTTGTTCACCGACGTATAAAACCTTTAAACATATAACTTCTAATCAACACCGTCTATAAGCGTCTTCTGTGCTCATTCACATACTCCAATCTACCCTAATCTCTCTCGCCTCTCTCTTTCTGCGGCGCCTCTTTTTCTTCCTCTTAGCATATCATATACATTGATTATATCTATCTATATAAATATTAATATTAGATCGATTGATGTTTAAATTCATTGGGTGGTTAAATCGTAGGGTCGATCAACTTCATATCGATAATCTCTCTATAGATTATCGATACAGATCGAAACCAACAGTTTATATATGTATATATGTTTAAATCTTCCATTTTATTCTATTTTTTATTGATAACCCTAATTTTCGATTTAGGGCTTTTGTTTCACGTGACCAAATCGATATGTGCTTAAGTATTAGTATGAAGCGAAATCTAAGCAACCATATCGGAGCTGGAGTTGTGTGTTTGAATCTTATGAAGTTGTATCTTGAGTCTTGTAATTCTCAGATTGAGGTAAACGAATATAACTCATCCATTAAATCATTGTTAATTTGATTGATTGTTGTTATGTTTCTGTCTGTCCCCCTTTGCCTTGTTCTCTGCTCTTGATTGTGTCCAAATTTATTATTCTTATGTTAATGCTGCTCAAGTTTTTCTTAATCCAAAACAAAACAATGAAACATGTATTGGCAGAATTCATGTAAAGTTTCAGATTGTGGTAAACTAAAATAACTCATCGAATCTATGATTATCTCTGCTTCTTCGTTCTTATATAAACTGATTGTTATATTAATTTTTTTATTGTTGAGATGTTTATGTGACTGTCCACTGTCCTCTACCCTTTGATATGTTCTCTCGTGTGGACTATATAGATATTCAAATATCTAGATTGCACTGATGCTTATTTGGTATGAAAATCTAATAATCTTATGTTGTTATATTTTTGTGCAAGGTTTGTTATATGGCGGCAATAAATGAATATTTACCCCATCATACGATCTTCAAAATATTCTCATTACTCCCGGTAATTTTACTCCTCCGTTGCAAATCTGTTTGCAAATCTTGGCTATCTATTATATCAGACCCCTATTTCATTCAAACACACCTTAACATTTCCAACACAGAGCAACCCTCTCTTCACAACATTGCTTTGGTACTTGGATTTAATGCTGTTTTGGAAATCAACAAGATCCGTTATCAGTTTCGATTTGTTCTTTATAATTGCTCATTACTCTAACATTTAAGCATACAAAAACTGTTTACTCTACGTGACTGCATATAAGGATATATCCTTTAAGATCGAATGACTACCACAATTTCTTTGGTAATTAACTGATCAGTAATTTTGTAGGCATGGAAAAATCGGGATGAAATGCCAAAGGGGATTCCTGGTGGTAAACATGGCGAGAAGTTCTTCACCAAGATGAATGGAGGTAAAAATCAATTATTTTAATTCAGACTAAGATGTTTGTAACTTGTGTCGGTGACAAAGTACTATAACTGATTATAAGAATATATTCAATGTACATTTCAATAACTATGATAGAAATAACTTTTTACTCTGTGAAATTGCAGTAATCTTGCTAGAATAGAAAGGAGTGCACAAAAAGAAGCAGAGTCGGGCAAGAAAATGCTGGATGGTATGAGTACTGGTATGGATATAGTCATCATAAGTTGCAGTTTTCTTAGACTAAAACACACTCAATATTGATGTAAAGTCATATGTAAACATAGGTGGGAAAAATATGATGCTAAAGGATGGACGGAGAAAGGGGCTCGTAAGTATGGTAGATTGAATGAACAGTCATGGTGGGAGAAGTGGGGAGAGAATATGAATATCCCAAAGTAATGTTTGCTTATTTGTATCGTTTAATTACTAAGAAAAGAAGTGGCACTATGACACTTGACTATGCAGAGTGACATGTCGTGATTGGTTCCAGCTGAGTCTAAAGGAAGATCTCACTGTTTTCCGCGATCAGGTAGACATTTTTTCAAATGCTTCAGTACTGTCAGCTTTAACACTTGAATATGTCTATTAGATTATTAAAGTCCCAGATCTCATTGGCAGGAGTTTGCATCTGACATGGGCAGCCGTTTAGTGAAGCGGATTGTTGATGTATCAAAACTTCGGTATTATCAGAAAATAATGGTAATAATTTGAAAATAATGGTCCCATATTATTACAAATGTAGGTTGCAGATTATTAATTTCTTTTACTTCTGGTTCAGGTTAATTCAAATTAATTTTCAGAAAATAATGGTACTAATTTGAAAATAGATACTGTGTAAGAGTTCAAAAAAGTTAACAAAACTTTGAATAAAAAACACTTTCTTCCATGACCATGTACTTGACACTAGACAACTGCTTTGACCAGATTGGAATAAGAATCTCGTAAAAAACGTCTCCTTCGATTCGTACTATATAAGCTTGTAAGAAGTTCTTGGTAAAAATGAGCAGTTATCGAGCTAACAATGGTCGATGATCCATGAACTAAATCAGGCAAGAGAATATCAGCTATTTTATCTGAAGTTCTGAACCTTAACAACAGTTTTTGCACACGTATACCACATTCAATCTTACTAGTTGTCCCATATTTTTACAAATGTAGGTTGCAGATTATTAATTTCTTTTACTTCTGGTGCAGGTTAATTCGAATTACTTTTTCTAGCAGAGATAAAGAATTAGAAAAGTCAAGCTCCTTATCTCGCTTGGAGGTGTGACTCTTGCCTCATGGAGTAAAACACCGTGATGTGAAGCTACAAGTAAGTGTCCATTTTCTTACATGTTAGAAAGATGAAGAATCAAGTCAACTCGGTTGTACCGAGTTGACCTGGTGAGTCCTACGCATCGCTATGCCGTAGGCTCAGGTAATTTGGCTGCTTAAACCTTAAATATGTGCTAAGTGGCTTAAATTGATAATAAGTTGGTTAAATATGCATGCTTATTTGTAATTTGATGAAGTTCTGATATAATTATGGTGGAATATGTTTATTTATTGATGGGTGAATTGATTTGTAAAGATTAATAAGCTTCTTGAGTTGCTATGTGATACGAATTGAAGTTGATTTGGTTTGATATGCTTGTATCTTTTGAATTCGATGAAACTCTACTAGATTTACAGTCAAATACATACACTCTGTGAATTTGATAGTTAAGTGGTTGAGTTAATCAAAAATCTTGTCGACTATAACAAAGACTTTCTATTTACAAGACTTTCTAATAAGAAGTTGTCGGTCTCTCTGAACCTTGCAGGGAATTATATTTGACAACCTGGAAAACTGAATATGTTGTTTGTGTATTGTCTAGCTAGAATAATTTTGAATTTCAATTATTCATATGATATTTATGCTTTACATTTGCGAGATGCTGACATGTTTTTTTACCCTTTTTTTTTCACAGATGTCATACTCCAGAAGATCCAGGTGTGTTGTAGTGTTAGAATTTGAATGAATAATGTGTGTACGAGATGATGTATTAATAAGTTGTACTTTAATTGTTTTATTGGCTTGTTTTTTGGTACTCTCGCTCTCCTTCACCATGCAGGAGGCACAAAAGACCGCTCTCCTATAGGTATATTAAGAAGATTGGATTTTTTAACTTATTGTTCTTCTATTGTTTATGTCAGGATTATTTTTAATCCTATGGGAAAAGAGGTTGAGTTGAAATTCCTCATTTAAAGCACACCAAAGGAGATGGCATAGTAAACCTCAAATAAGGAGGTACCTCAAAGTCAGCTTGCTTTTCTTTGTACAACCAAGTCTGAGCTAATCTGAGTTTATTTAAGAGGATTTTGAGATTTAAAAAAAAAAGTTAGGTTTTGATTTGATATATAGACAGTTAGTTCTTGAAGAGGAATAATACAAGGATTATAAAATTCTTAACTTAGCAAAAGGCTTATAAGGGTCTATTGGTATTATAGTGATATGAAAGTATGTGTAACAGAATACACTCAGTACTTTTAGCTAATGAAAGCATAATATAGTTTTAGCTTCTGGATTAAAATAATCATAATAATTATAAAAACAAAAAACTTGAGCTTTCAAAACTGAGTGTACTTCTTTAGAAGCTTGAGGTTTTCTTTTTTGTGATTTTTCTCATTCCCCTGCTATTAGTGGGAGTCAATCATCACTGTCAACATCGAATAGCTTGTTACTTGTGAATAAATCTTTCACTTGCACTGCAGACATAACCAGCTTGTTAAGATATGACCTTGTTTGAGACACTTGTGTGGAGATATATATTTTGTAGTCTCTCTTTTTTTTCCTTGATAAGAAAATATATTTAACGTATCATGTAACATAATGGACTCTAGATTATTTTACATTCCGTTGTTGATATACTGAAAATTTTCCATGTTTTTGTTGCTAATTTATTTGTTACTAATTTTTGTTATTTTTTCTATGGTAATTTATTTTTGTTACTAATAAATGTTATTTTTTCTATGAAAACCCCCTTAAGCCAAAGAGGTAAAAACTATGGGACCTGCTCCGAATGTTTCCTAGTTGTAAAGCACAAAGTTAGGAGTTAGGGCTGACTTACTTCAGAGTCTGATAGGTAAGTTTTTTTAGCAGTCTTTGCAGAGTCTGATAGGTAAGTTTGTTGTTACTTCTTTACAGTTTTCCAAAGGAGATTTCTTTAGCTGCATGATACTATTTTCTTTTACATAAAAAAAGTCATGTAACATGTTTTACTTACATTTAGATTATGTGCTCTGCTTATTTTAAGAATTATCTGTACATTAGGTCTGACAAGTGGTTTCACTGTTACTGCAGTGGTTATCTTGCACCAGAACATGCCATGCGTGGATATCTTATGGAAAAAGCTGTTGTGTTTGTGGCTCCAGAGAGTATATGAGGAGAGAAGGGTGGGGTTTTTTTTTTGGATGAAGGAGTAGTTTTCGTCGACCATCTGTGGAGCAACTTAGTTTTAAATTTCTTCATTGAATTATCTCAGTGTAACTTGTACAATCTCTTTTAAATGACATGGTTGACCTATTAGATCGAGAATTTGTAAACATTTTGGTTATTGTAGTTTTGATTGTACAAAATTTTGTTAATGTATGTTTTTTTTTGTTGCACAGGTTTCTAGGTTTGATTACAGAAAAAATATTTTTTTTTTAATTTTTTGGACAATATACGTCGGTTCTGACATGGGCGACATATAAAATATAATTTATATACGTCGGTTGTTTAGAAGAACCGACGTAAAAGGATAACAATATACGTCGGTTGTTTAGAAGAACCGACGTAAAAGGATACAATATACGTCGGTTGTTTAGAAGAACCGACGTAAAAGGATACAATATACGTCGGTTGTTTAGAAGAACCGACGTAAAAGGATACAATATACGTCGGTTGTTTAGAAGAACCGACGTAAAAGGATACAATATACGTCGCCATTTTAACCGACGTAAAAGACTCTAACCTTATACGTCGCCAGCCCATACGTCGCCATTTAACCGACGTATAAGACCTATTTAACTGACGTAAAAGGCCATTTTTCTACTAGTGAATGCTTCTCAAACCAAAATTCCCTTCAAACCCATTTTTCAGATTTTTCTCGATCGATGAACATCCTGTTCTTGATCATCTCTTTGAACAGACAACTCTTCTCATCGAACTAATCATGAATGGATTGGTTTTCGAAAATATCCAGAGGTTTCTCCTAGAACATCCATCTATTGGATACAATCTTCCCCTAACCTCCTCAAAACTTGAGGATGAAGAATTTGGCCGAGAGTCTGAGGTTGATCTTGATGGAGATGCTATTCATTTAAGTTAGCTGCTCTCATTCAAGTCGCCCAGACAAGGAATCCAAGAGCAAATGAGGTTGTTCATCACCTGATGGATTTCTTGAGATGCTCCTTGTCCTGTACCTCAGAGTTCATATCAATAGACAAGTATAGAATTATCAGTAGAAATTTAGACAAAAAGAAGTTGTATTTCATTTCCATGTAATGATTTCTATTAATGAAAATACAGTTTCTTGTTATCTGCTTGTCTTTTGATTATTGAATGATGTATAAATTATCAGTATGCAAATATTAAAACTTGCTAGCATAGACTTAACTCATCACAAAATAAGATTACTACACAAAGTAAACGTCAGGATCTGAAACAATTTTCATAATCCTGATACTGACACAATACTGATGACGTCAGCATCCTGATGACAAATCTAATCCTGATGATTATTAACAAGTCTATCATACTGAAATTTATCAAGGCAATGTGTTATAGCTTAAGGATTTAACTATCAATTATAGATCCTGACAGGAATATCAAGTCTATAAGCTAAGAACAACATACCTTGCTACTTTTGCAGATGTTAAAGATCTAAAAATTTAACATTCCTAACTCACTTACTAATCTACTGAATGTAGTCTCATCAAGTGGTTTAGTTAGAATATCTGCAAGCTGTTTATCAGTAGGAACAAAATGAAGTTCCACAGTACCATTCTCAATATGTTCTCTAATAAAATGATACCTGACATCAATGTGCTTAGTCCTTGAATGTTGAACTGGATTTTCTGCAATTTTAATAGCATTAGTATTATCACAAAACATAGGAATATTACTAAGTGTCATACCATAATCCATCAACTGATTTCTTATCCAAAGGAGCTGTGTACAACAACTGCCTGCTGCTATGTACTCAGCTTCTGCAGTTGAGGTTGAAACAAATTGTTGCTTCTTGCTTGCCCAAGAAATCAATCTATTTCCCAAGAATTGACATGTACCTGTAGTGCTTTTCCTGTCTATCTTACACCCTGCATAATCAGAGTCTGAATAACCAATTAGAAAGAAATCAGATTCTCTAGGATACCACAAACCAAGATTTGGAGTTCCTTTGAGATATCTAAAAATTCTCTTCACAGCAATTAAATGAGATTCCTTAGGATCACTTTGGAATCTAGCACATAAACAGGTAGAAAACATTATATCTGGCCTACTTGCAGTTAGATATAACAATGAGCCTATCATGCCTCTATAACTAGTATTATCCACACTCTTTCCATTAGGATCAGAGTCTAGTTTAGTGGCTGTTGCCATGGGTGTTTTTGCAACTACACAGTCTTGAAAGTCAAACCTTTTTAAAAGATCTTTGATATACTTTGACTGATTAATGAAAATACCAGTCTCAGTCTGTTTGACCTGCAAGCCTAAGAAATAATTTAATTCACCCATCATGCTCATCTGATACTTAGACTGCATAAGCTTGCTAAACTTAGCACACAACTTTTCATTAGCAGAACCAAAAATAATATCATCAACATAAACTTGAACTAAAAGCAATTCACCTTTTATCTTTCTAAAGAATAGAGTTTTGTCAATTGTACCTCTTGTGAAGCCATTTTCAAGAAGAAATTTAGACAAAGTCTCATACCATGCTCTTGGTGCCTGCTTTAGTCCATAGAGTGCCTTGTCAAGTTTGTAGACATGATTTGGAAACTTTGGATCAACAAATCCAGGTGGCTGTTCCACATACACTTCCTCATCAAGTTTGCCATTTAGAAAAGCACTCTTTACATCCATCTGGTATACCTTGAATTTTGAATGAGCTGCAAATGCAAGAAACATTCTGATTGCTTCCAATCTTGCTACAGGTGCAAAGGTCTCATCATAATCAATGCCTTCTTCCTGAGAATAACCCTTGGCCACCAGTCTTGCTTTGTTTCTTACAATCATACTAGATTCATCTAGCTTGTTTCTGAAAACCCATCTTGCACCAACAATAGATCTATCTTTAGGTCTTGGTACTAGTTTCCAGACTTTGTTTCTCTCAAACTCATTTAACTCCTCCTGCATTACAATTACCCAATTAGGATCCTATAAGGCTTCTTCAACCTTCTTAGGTTCATTCTTTGAGAGAAAGCAACTATACAAGCATTCATTTTGAATTGATCTTCTAGTTCGAACACCACTATTTGGATCACCAATTATCAAATCTTCAGTATGATCCTTTGTCCATCTTCTAATAGGTGGTAGATTAACTCTGCTAGTCTCTCCCCCTAAGTTAGTGGTATCTCTTGTAGAAGAATTCTCTCTACCTTCAAAAACTCTCCTTTGATCAATAGAATCAGTAGATTCCATATTGCTGCTAGTTACTGATATTTCCTCAGTAGACTCTGAAAGGTCAGTTCCTGATGGAATAGACTCTGAAAGACTAGTCTGCTCCTGATGATCACTGTGTTCTCTTTGATTTATTTGCTCCCCCTCAACAGTAGAACTCCTTTGAGAAGCAATAGAAATTTCTTCAGGAGAACCTTCATCATCACTTGAGAGTATCTCAGAAATCTTCAGATTTTCAAATTCCAATTTGTCATGGCTTTCATCAGTTTGCAAAATTCCAAATTTCTTATCATCAAATGCAACATGAATTGATTCCATAACAATGTGAGTTCTGAGATTATAAACTTTGAAGGCCTTAGATGCTGAATATCCTAGAAAAATTGCTTCATCCGATTTGGCTTCAAATTTTCCAAGATGTTCTGGATGAATTTTTAGGACATAGCATTTGCATCCAAAGATGTGAAAGTATTTCACACTTGGTTTCTTTCCTTTAATCAACTCATAGGGAGTTTTTCCATGACTATTTACCAAGGTACAATTTTGAGTAAAACATGCAGTGTTAATAGCTTCTGCCCAAAAGTAGGTTGGAAGTTTTGCATCTGCAAGCATGGTTCTTGCTGCCTCTATGAGAGTCCTGTTCTTTCTTTCCACTACACCATTCTGCTGAGGTGTACCAGGTGCAGAAAACTGTTGAGTGATTCCATTGTCTGCACAAAACCCCTCCATTGTAGAATTCTTGAATTCTGTACCATTGTCACTTCTAAGTACCTTGACTTTATACTCAGAGTTATTATGAATATTCTTGATGAGTTCAATGATATGCTGAGGAGCTTCATCCTTCTTGTGTAGAAAGAACACCCATGTGAACCTTGTGAAATCATCCACCATAACTAGAGCATATCTTTTCTTGCTGATAGACATAATGTTTACTGGACCAAACAGATCAAGATGTAGCATGTGAAATGGTTCAGTAATCGAATTTTCAGTCTTGCTCTTGAAAGTGGTTCTTCTTCGCTTTCCAAGCTGACATGCATCACAAAGTCCATCTTGCACAAAATTTGCCTGTGGTAGGCCTCTCACCAAATTGTGCTTAACAAGTTGATTAAGCTTCTTGAAATTAAGATGTGAGAGCTTCTTGTGCCAATTCCAGCTTTCATCACTTGTTGCTTTGCTGTAGAGACATCTAACAATTTCTTTAGATGTATCACCTAAGCTGGCTTCATATATGTTACCATGTCTTTGACCAGTTAGAACAATGTCTCCATTCTGCATATTCAAGATTTTGCATCCTTCTCTGTCAAAGATTGATTTGTAACCTTTATCACCCAGTTGACTTATGCTTAAAAGAGTATGTTTCAAGCCTTCAACCAGTGCTACATTTTCTATGATGACATTCCCAAAAACAATTGAGCCATATCCCAGAGTTTCTCCTTTGTTGCCATCTCCAAAAGATATTACTGGGCCAGCTTTCCTCTCAAACTTTGTAAGCAGGGACTTCTTTCCAGTCATATGTCCAGAGCATCCACTGTCCAAGATAATTGAATGCTTCTTTCCTGTGCCCTGCAAACAAAAAGTAACTAGTTAGAATTTTTTAGGACCCAACTTTGATTGGATCCTTTCTTACTAGATTTAGAGACAACAGGCTTTGAAGATTTTACTTTTATTTTACCTGTTGTAGAGTCAACTTTAGACTCTGATTTCACAAACAGTTTGTGACTAGGAGTTTCAGATTTCAAAGAATAATAGTCATAATACAGTTCATGATATTCTCTACACATGTAAATGGAATGAAGTAAACTACCACAATGATAACAAGCTTTTTGTGGTTGGTATTGAATTTTCTGAGTCTTGGGGAATCTGGACTCAGTTTTCCAAGAAGGTTTTTGATTGCAGTCTAGGGCCAAATGATTATGATTTCCACACTTATAGCATTTTTTCCTAGGTGCATCAGGTACATTCTTGTAATTATTCTCTTTGTTAATACATTCTTTTCCATTCCTATTTCTTTTGATCTTGCTAGACTCTGAAAGTCCATCTAATCTCTGTTTCAACTGAGACTTAGACAGAAACCCTATGTTTACATTCTTAGGTTTCTCTAACACTTTCTCATCTGAATTACTATTGTTAATCCTTTTGTGTACAATAGGGGTACCTTTTGAATCAACAAATTTAACATGATTAGGTTCAGAAACAATTTTCTTACCTTCAGATTTAGATGTGTTAGCTTCTACCTTACTATCATCATTGACTATAGCTACTCTTTCTTCTTGTCTAGCCTTATCAAAACCTAAACCATTAACCTTACCACGAATTCCACTTTCAAAGATTTCTATAGTCTTCTTACTGGAATTGTTAATGGTCTTAATCACATCTCTCTCTTCTTCTAGTTCTTTTCTGACATAGTCATAAGCCTCAAGAATAACACTATAATCATGCTTAGCTTTATCAGAACTTAACTTGTATTCTTCCATTTGAATTAATTCAGATTCAAGAAAATTATTTCTATCAACTAATTTATCATTCTTAACCTTAAGTTCATCTCTTTCACAAGTAAGAATTCTAAAATTAGTCATAAGATTCTTAAACTCAGCATGGATAGATCTAATTTCATCAGAATTTAAGCTATCAAATGAATCAAGAGAGTGAAGTGATACCTTAACAGAGGATGGAGAAGTTTTCTTTGGAGATCCAGGTTTGTCTGAACTATTGGCCATCAATGCAATGTTGTCATAATCCAATTCATCTTCAGAGTCACTGGAATCAGCCCAATCCTTCTGTGTGACCATAAGTGCATTACCCTTTCCTGAATTCCTAGGCTTCTTACACTCACTAGCAAAGTGTCCAAGCTCGCTGCAGTTAAAGCACTTGATCTTGGCCTTATCAAGCTTGACAATTGTACTTTTGTTTTTGTCACTCTTCTTCTCCTCCTTCTTTTGAAAAGGTCTTTTGCTAAATCTTCTCCTATTGAATCTTCCTTTCTTGAAAGCTTTAGGAAACATAGCAAAGAGTTCCTGCATCTCAGATTCAGAATCATTGTTGTCAGAGTCTATATCAGTAGTCTCTGACTCAGAACTTTCTTTGCTTTTCTTCTTCCTTGAATTCTTTACAGCAATCTCTTCATGCTGTTCTTCAGGAAGCTTCTTAACTTCAGATTGAGCAGTAAGTGAAATAGTCTTCATCTTTCCTTCACTCCTGCTCTTCTGCTGCTGCTTGTCAAGTTCATAAGCTCTCAATTTTCCATATACTGCCTCTAATGAAATCTCATCTAAATCATTAGCTTCCTCAATCGCAGATATCTTCTCATTGTAGAAATCAGGCAAAGCTTTCATGAACTTTGTATTCATATCCTCCAAGTCATAATATTTACCATGCATGGCCATCTCATTGATGAGTTTTGTAAACCTATCAAAGGTATCAGTAAGTGACTCACCAGACTTGGATTCAAAGTACTCATACTGTTGTATAAGTAATGTTCTCATATTCTTCCTGACAGGCTTAGTTCCTTCACAGTGAACCTTAAGATTGTCCCATATATCCTTAGCAGTTTTACAAGAGAGAACATAGTTAGTGAGAACAGAATCAAGACTGTTGAATAATATGTTTCTCACTTTAGCATCTTTAAGAACATTCTCCTTGTCCTTATCTGACCATTAAGATTTTGGCTTCTCTGCTGTATGTTCTGGAACAACCACACCATCAACAGTTGCTTGTCCAACGACCTTTGTTGGAACAAAAGGTCCATCTCTGATTCTGTCAAGATAATTAGGATCTGTTGCTTCCAGATGATGCAACATCTTTAATTCCCATAGAGTATATTCGTTTCTCTTGAGCATAGGAATTTTAGTATTCCCATCCTTGTAACCAGACATGATTGCAGATCTTTATGATTATTCGAAATCAACCTGCTCTGATACCAATTGTTAACTCGAATAACTTGTAGAAGAGGGGGGTTGAATACAAGTTATATAACCGTGTCTGATTTTTGCTTGATTATATGAACAAGAATAAACGAATGAATCAAACTCTGTTTGTATTAATAAGATCAAATACAAACTCTACCAAAGGTGTACAATACCTTTAGCAACTGCTGACAATACAAATCTCTCTCTCTGTTTGTTTCGAACTCTCGAATACAAACCTTATACAGAGCTACGCACACTTGCTTAACACACTTGTTCGACTCTTTTTACAATGATATAGAGAGAGTATTTATAATGCTACCTATCAACTAATAACAGAAAGATATAATCTATACATGACAATGTTCTGCCTTCTAGTCGATAGTTTCTATCAATAGAAAACTCTTTCCTTCATAATATCTTCTTGCTTGTTCTTCAAACAACGATCCTGTTTTATAGCACTTGCCAGTTTCTGTAGCATCCATAATGACATCATCAGTAACAAGACTGATATCAGGATCTGCACACTGCATCAGTATCTGATCAACCATCAGTATTAGACCATCATCAGGATTTGCTCTATGTTCCTGACATGTAGTCTCCGATACACTGTTCATTCCTGACTAAACTATACAGATAACTGTCTTACACATAAATCCTATATACAGTGCTAAATCCTTTATAAGATCAGGATTACAAGAAGTATAATGTGTAAATTCTATTCTTAACATCACAACTTATGAATTATTCCTAACACACCACAACTCGACCTCGCACACACATATCACTTCACCCAAACACACACCGATTAACACTCACCCACATTTAAACCCACACGCACAGTTGCTGGGAGCGAACAACAAAAAGAATGAATTAATTCACAACAGAATCATTAAGACAAGCACGAGAGAGAAAGAGAGAGAGTTGTGAGAAAGAGATTGAGAGAGATTAGAGAGGTAAAGAAGAGTGCTCAAGAGACTTCTTGATAAAAATTTTAAAAAACAGAGCTTCCTCGAGAAACCAAGGGAAGAAGCTGCTGGATTTTGATAGAATGGGTAGGGCAAAGGTGTAAAATCACATTTCTGAAAAAAAAGCATTCTAAAGTCAATCAAATATCTTTGGAAAAATCGAATTGAAATGGAAAATCACGAAAAATTAAAATATTTATTTTAAAAATAAAGAGTGTAAAATCATGAACACCCACTTATTTTTAAAATATTTTTAGGATCAAAAACGAATTACATACGAACTTTACAAGTTTTGATCCTTTAAATACAACATAACTCTGAAATCATTTTAAAATACTTAAACACCTAAAATAATTCTCCCGAAAATTTTAAAAACTAAATAATTTCATCAAGATGATTTTATAAAATTTTCAGAAGATATATAAAGCATGTTTTAATAAATATAATCACTGAAAAATGAAATTAAAATATGCAGCTCGCACTAGCACTCCTAAATCATCATATAAATATGTAACTCACTATACATTTACCAGACGACACACCAAATTGGAACAAAATATCCATAATCTTATTTCCCCTTTTTATGGAAAAACCAATAAATTATTTGAATAATAATAATAATTCATAAAATTACGGGTTGTTATAGTCTATCCCCTTAAAAGGATTCCGTCCACGTAATCTACTAAGAGAAATCTCAAGGGTTCCTTTTATCAACTTTTCAATTTTGATAACATCCGCAATAATACAATTCCTTAATCTTTGATACTCGTTATTTTTTATTTGGAATTTCTACCGGTTCCCAATATAAGACCAATCTAGTTGTATCACGATATGTTCATGCTCTTTTATGAGCCCATCCTTTGAGATTAAACATTCCCCCTTATGCACAAGAAACATATTCTACACAATTATAAATCCGGTTATAGCGTCTATTCATATGCAACCTTCTCAAAATTCTGAATCAAATCTTAGATTTCCTATCTGACACAATTGTTACTGGAGTCTCACAGCACACTGCCTTTCTTTTGGACGAAATTGGACCAACTTTTCGATAACGTAACCTCAATCGATAGAGAGAAAATGAACTGACACCATTATACGTCTCTAGTATTATAATCGCATCTTGATCCGCTTTTGCTCGTGGTAATCCCATCGCAAAGCTTTTGATTCATCATGTTGAGATTAACTTATTCTAACCTGATTGGCATACCTTCAAAATTTTTAGAGGTAACAAGAATCACGAAATTTTGAAGAGAAAAGATTCCATATCATAGCAATTGTCCCACAATTGTGGTTATCAATTTACGGGCATTTAAAGCAACCTGATTTGAAATAAGAGAATAACTGAGAGATCAATATGATCATATGAACTCGACGTTGTGCATCTTAGCTCCGACATTTACAAATAAAGGTGGCCAGCCTTATTGTAATACATAACATACCAGCGATGACGTCCCATCCAACTTCTATCAGAAAGGCAGATGTAACTGGTGTCCCCTATATATAGGGTTATTCGTCTCAGTTGGAGTAAAGAAATAGAAAGGAATTTAGAATCAAACCAATAACTAATGTCTTTTGACAAATAATTATTTGAGAAACACCTTGGACTCAAACCAAACAAATTCCAAAGGTGTTATTTCCGAAAAGAAGAACCAGAAAAGAAAGTACTAAACAAATGGTACTATTTTGCAAAACAAAATTATGCATCACTGGAGAAAACAGAAGTTGAAAATTTTGAAAATTTGAAAGTAGGTATCATAACAACTTCTGATACCATTGAACCCAGATATGATCGAACACAAGTGTCAAATATAAACTCAAAAATGGAATATAAACATAGACAAAAGTCTCACTTAAAGGAATGTTAAATAATTCATTCAGAAGGGACGGTACTGCCAAGATTTCAACGTATGCCTTCCGTATTGGCTCCTTTCCACGTATGCCTTCTGTACCGGTTCCTTTCCACGTATGCCTTCTTTATCGGCTCCTTCGCTGACTCGTCATCTGATCTAAACTCTTCCTCTCTACGTCCTAAGTTTATCGATACCCTACATCGTCGTCAAATCGTAATAATATCTAAAGATTCCATAGTAGACATCTCCAGCCACAAGAAGTTCTGTCCAGTTTAGCCTAATCATCTCTAATGAGCACGTCATCTCGACTTCTAATAGTCTCTTCTTTAATTCCTGGGAACTTTTTTTTTGGTCATCACGACTCTATTCACGTAAAGCTGTATTATACAATCATAACCAAAACAAATATAACATTCTTCTTGCTTCGTCCCACAGCTCAAAGGATCCCCTTGTCCTTTTGTTTCTATTCGAAAAACTCATTGTTCTCGTCTTTGACTGTTAGAACATTATAATAATAACCAAAGGTGAGCATATAAAATGTTTGGCAAGTTCACCATCCCAAATCTTATACAATAAAATTTTATAACACGGCGATGATAAAAGATAATGCTTGAACAATTAGGAAACTCATATAATATTCAATCATGAAAGCCGTAAAAGCAACTTCTCAAAATTTGTGAGAATATAAAAATTTTATCAAAATATCTGACAACTCATGGAATTCAAATCATCTTAACCACAAGAACATCATAAACGAACTTCTCAACAATTTCAAGAATTTCAAGAAAATCAACAACTTATTTGACAGCTCAGAATTTAAGAAAAGATTACTGGTCTTCTACCTCTCGGTGTCCCATGGTGCGATCAACTACCATGTCTCAAATACCGTCCTCCTGTGATACCCCACCCAGCCTGATCAGGGCTATAATGTGGTACCACCGAAATTTTCTCTTTGCTAGCATAAAATGGGTTATCATTTTCAACCCTGGCAACATTAGTGCCAAAATAATTACCGCATTTTTGGATAAAAATACCTCGCCGAAACCATGGGTTATTACCCATGGATAATTATTGCACTTGGATCAAAATCCTTAGTTTGTCCCTTGTTCAAAAATCGCCAAAAAGTAATGCAGAGTTAATATTTTGAGTTTTTTGTAGAGATTTTTAGCTTCTTCCTTTCTATGTGCTAAAAATTGGAGAGTGAGATTTTGTAATGCAGTAGTGAAGATCAAAATCGATGCAGTGGTTCTTAGTTTATCTATATGTTGGTGTATGTGAGATTCATTTCATTTCAAGACTTTTTATAATACATTATATTTCCATATCCGTTAGATGTCAAATTATAACTACAACTAAAAAATTCACGATCTAACAATAGGATTGATCAATTTTATCGATACAAATCACCAATTTTATGTAAACATAAAACTTATTCTGTTAAATATTAATAATAATAGATTTTTTTATTAAACAAGAATACTCATTTTGACAAATCACCAATTTTAGGCAGTTACGAATCACTAATCTTAGTTATAAATCACCAATTCTGAATGAAATCACCATTCTTTTTATAATAAAAACACTATATTTCTAAATAAAAGTCACCAACTATATGTGATATAAATCACTTATTTTAGTAGTTCATTGTAGTTTTAAGAAGAATCACTAATTTAAACCGTAAAGGTGACGTGTGTTATTTGTTTTAATTCTTTATTCAAAAAATGAAGGAATGGTAAGTAGGTGCAAGTAGTCCGCAGGTGAATATGAATAAATTAGTTATTACAGCATGTGCAATTCAATCAAATGTCATATTATTCATCCTGCAAATAACACACTATATATCTTATAACAACACAAATAGTATACATTTTGTCACAACTCCAAAACAATACAAAGTATCTTGATATGAGACATACGTAAGTTGAAAAATGGTCATCTCCTCGACAGACTATATATAATCTCTGCAATGTCTTATATTACATAATGGGCCATAAAATATCTACCATATACAGTTAAACCTCGATAAATGAATACGCTTGGGACCGGAAAATTTTATTCATCAATCGAGATTATTCATTTATCGAGGACAAAAATACACTATCTCTATTATGTCGGGACAAAAAAATTTATTCATTTGACGAGGTTATTCGTTAATCGAATATTCATTTGTCGAGGTTCTACTGTATCTACACCATTACCAAAATTCACAACAGATCATAACTGAAATCTATGAGACATGTAAGGTAGCACTAACTTCATAATAATACACGTTTAATTTTAAATCCTTATTGACCATCAATCTACATTTGGCCTTTTGAAGTCCAAACCCCATAATTTTTCAATACTTTTAGGACTCTTCTCACATCTAAGGATGGTTAATAGGTATATAGTGAACTAAATATCTACCTTGAAATATGAATCCAATTTTTGGTCGAGCATATAGTCTATGGCTTTTTATCCACTGGTGCGGATCCACTTGGCCAAATCCTTATCTCCAAACTCATGATCGACGAGCCAAAAACAACAACACTGAAGCTATATATGTCACTCTTTTCATTCACCCGGAATGTGTATGTATACTCTGCAAAGAATATATTATATTAAAATAATATATTAAGATAATTAGAGTATTCTACTTAGAGAGCAGGGTAAAATACTAGTTTACAACATAAATGTCATTTATAACAGAAATTACATTTCTATACCATATGGTCATCAAAACAAAGATATAATCACCTTTGTACTCTAAATCACCAAAAAAATAAAATAGGTAGCAATATCATTCGTAACTCAAATTACCTCTATAAAACTCAAATCACAAAAAAAAAGATACTATAAGAGAGTATCGTAAAATAATTGTGAAATAATCAAACATGGTTATATCAAAAAATTATATTATAATCTTCCATGAAAAAACAAATAGTCGAATCTGTGTTTGTGATGATGTCATCAGGATATGCCCCAGCTTGCATTCCCTCACCATCTAAATGTGGTTCCTAGGTGGTGAGCAAAGTGTCATGCACTAAGTCACTTGAATCCATTGGCTCACTAAGAGAGAAGAATTCTTGATTCTTGAGTTGCAGACTTCAAAGAAATTTGAGATGTAGATTCCGGAAGAGAATTGTCTTTTAGAGTTGACTTTGGCAACTCCCCCTAAGAAATAGAGGGAGTTTCAAGTGTGATGTGCTCTCCACTCAGTGTTGTGCCAGCCTTATCACTCCTTTGTGCAGACTCCATACAAGATTGTGCATTGGGGAGAATGCTTGATTCTATAGATGCACCCTGTTGAGAGGATACATCTAGTGAACTGTTTGCCCCTGATTTTACAACTGCAGCCATTTGTGACTGAAGAGGTGGTTTTTGATTTCTTCTTCTTTGGTCTCTGCAAAGGTGACTCAGGTTCCTCACTTTCTAAACCTAATTCTACAGCCAATGCTGCTTTAGATAATATATTCAAAGGTTCAGAAACTATCTCCTTTCTCTTCTTTTTACTAACATCACCCTTTTGAGAGGATGATGCAGTTGGCTCACTGTTTGGTAGAGTGTTTGGCTGAGAGGGTTGGTTAACAAGCCCTAGGTTAACATTTTGTCCTACTTGCTTGGGCTGTGCTGACTGTGATTTGGAATCAAATATTGGCATGTTGTGGGGGTAAGTTCTAAATATACTCTCCATATGGGGAGTTATTTTGAGTCTTACATCCACATCATTCCTAGTCTCCAAGTTACCAAAAATGAGTTTGGTCATGGACCTAGGATAGCCTATTCTAGTCTTATCTATTCCAGGCAATTCAATTAACTTATTATCTACAAAATTAAGTGCAGATTGAATAAAAGGAGGAAAGAAAATTTCAGTACCTCTCTTGGCTGAGTTCTTACCAAGTCTCCCATATAGCTACTGTAGAATGACCTGTCCAACATCTATTTTTCTCCCATAGGCCAAGGCATAGCCAATTTGCTGTGCAGGTGCACTGATTTGGTCAAAACTAGACTTCCTTGCTGTGAAGACTTGAAGAAGAGTAGCAAAGACATAGCTCCATTCTTTCCTCAAGGACTTCTTATTTAACTTTCCAAGATTGATTTTATCTGAGTAGTTGATGAAATCAAAGAAGTCTTCTAACTCTGCATTTATGGCTAGTGGGTCATACTCCTCTTGTTGTAAATCCAGTGCTTTATTCATGTCTGCTGTGGTGATAGTGATATCCTTCCCTTGAATCTTGCAGTAGACCACATATGAGGTTATAGCATTCTCAAGAGCGATAACCTCCACAGTAGCAGTCCTCCAAAATTGTTCCAGTAAGTCCAAATACAGAGTTGGGTTGGCTGAAAGTGCATCCTTGATATATGACTCAGACATCCATCGAACAAAACACTTGAAGTTTGCATTTGGTGCTTCCACATCATTAGTTATTGCAATGAAATTGGTTTGAGTGGGTATGGTGAGTTGGGTGTTTGCCATTGTTATACAGTGAGTAAGAAGAGAGTGGAGTTTGAAGAAGAAATTTGGCTTTTGAAATTAGGGTTTACAGGGGTTTTGGAACTTTAGATGCTTGAGAAATCGAATGAAATAAGTCGAATAGATGTAAAATTGTATAAGTATGAAGTACTTGAATTGTCGATTAGATGTATGTTTTGTATCGACAAGTCAGGCATTCGAGTAGTAGAAATCAACTATTCGATAAGTCAAGAAAGGCTTATTCGATATCTCAAGCAGGTTGTAACTAACAGCTGGCAGTTATCTAACTTAGAATAAATTCTAAATTAGGTAAAATATGTTTTATAAGTGATTTAAAATTCTGAATAAAAATCCAAAAATGGTTGAAATTCAGCGAGAATTCAGCCTTTTCAAATGATTCGAGAACTCAAATACAGTATTCGAGAACTCAGTCATTAGAGAACTCAATTACCATATTCGAGAAGTCAATCATACCTCTATTCGATATCTCCAAAAAGGCTCTATTCGAGAACTCGAAAGTGCTCCAAAAAGACTTGTTAGAGAAGTCGAGTAGTGAATCATTAGAGAAGTCTGACTTATCGAAATATTCTTTTTACTCATAAAAATTCAATTTTCACTATCTTTTACAATTTATCAGACATATTCAATGAAGAACATTCTAAAAAATAAAATAGTGATTTTCTCAAAATTTCATAGAAATTTCAAGTTGACATAATATGTTTTTTCAACATATGCAACAGAATTGAAATATTTATAAATCATATTTTAGCCAACACTTACTTCAAAAATATTGAAAATTTAGATAAAGTAAGTGTTTACTGCTGTAGCAATCTAGGTGATATATTCACTTTAGCCAGAATCTGAAGAATTCAGCATTCCAATCTCACTAACCAACCTTGTGAAGGTGGCTTCATCTAATGGCTTAGTGAATATGTCAGCTAGTTGTTTATCTGTAGAGACATAATGCAACTCAATGGTTCCACTAGTTGCATGTTCTCTAATAAAATGATATCTGATGTCAATGTGTTTTGTCCTAGAATGATTGACAGGATTGGCAATTATAGAGATTGCACTTGTGTTGTCACACATGATTGGAATTCTTTCCAACACAAGTCCATAGTCTCTAAGTTGATTTCTAATCCAAAGAACTTGAGCAAAGCAACTTCCAACAGCTATGTATTCAGCCTCAACTGTGGAAGTTGACACAGATTGTTGTTTCTTGCTATACCAAGAGACTAACCTTTGTCCAAGAAACTGGCAGCTACCTGAGGTGCTTTTCCTATCCACTCTGCATCCAGCATAATCAACATCAGAATAACCAACCAGATTGAACCCTGTGTCCTTAGGATACCATAGACCCAAGTTTGGAGTGCCCTTTAGATATCTAAAGATCCTCTTTATAGCAATCAAATGTGACTCTTTTGGATTTGATTGAAACCTTGCACACAGGCATGTAGCAAACATGATATCTGGCCTACTTGCAGTGAGATAGAGTAGAGAACCAACAATGCCTCTGTAGACTGAGATATCTACTTTCTTGCCTTTAGCATCTTCATCCAATTTAGTGGTAGTGGCCATGAGTGTCTTTGTAGGTGAGCAGTCTTCTAAGTCAAACTTCTTCAATAGATCCTTGATGTAATTGGTTTGAATGATAAAGATACCATCCTTCCTCTAACTGACTTGCAACCAAAGAAAGAATGTCAACTCTCCCATCATACTCATCTCATATCTGCTCTGCATAAGTTTAGAGAATTTTTCACACAGCTTCTCATTTGTAGAGCCAAATATGATATCATCCACATAGATCTGAACTAGGATAATATCATCACCATGCTTCTTGTAAAACAGTGTCTTGTCCAATGTGCCTCTAGTGAATTGATTTTCAAGGAGAAATTGTGATAAAGTATCATACCATGCCCTTGGAGCCTGCTTAAGTCATACAATGCCTTAAGCAATCTGTAGACAAATTCTGGGAAGTGTGGATCCTCAAAGCTAGGTGGTTGTTGCACATATACTTCTTCTTCCAACTCTCCATTCAGAAATGCACTCTTGACATCCATTTGATAGACTTTAAAATTTGAATGGGCATCAAATGCCAGGAATATTCTGATGGCTTCCAATCTAACAACAGGGGCAAATGTCTCATCATAATCAATGCCTTCCTATTGAGAGTATCCTTTTGCAACCAACCTTGCTTTATTTCTTACTATTACACCATCTTCATCCATCTTATTCTTCAGAACCCATTTTGTTCCAACAATGGTTCTGTTCCTTAGTGCAGGTACAAGTTCCCATACTTTGTTTCTTTCAAATTGATTCAGCTCCACTTGCATAGCAATAATCCAATTTGGATCCAACAGTGCATCATCAAGTTTCTTAGGTTTAATTTGAGATAGAAAACAACCATAGAGACACTCATTTTGAGTTGCTCTCCTAGTCCTCACTCCTGCATTTGGATCTCCAATAATTTGCTCTGCAGTGTGTGATCTATCCCATTTCCTTGAATGCTCAGTCTGATTTCTCAACCTTGATGTTGCTTCATCATCCAAGTCATGCTCATTCTCATTTCCTCCCCATGTGAAGTTGCCATTATTCACAGGTGTGTCTTAGATGCTTGTCTCTCCACTGTTGATTGGCACAAATTCTTCTCTTGTATCATCATTCACTTGAGTTTGTTGAACTACAGTTTCAACTTCAGTTTCAATCTCTTCATCAGAATCATCTAGATTTTCAAACTTTAATGGATCTTTATCTTCCTCATTGGCTTCTTCTAATCTAGGTAGTTTGCTGTCAACAAATGTTACATCTGTGCATTCCATAATTTTCTTTTGACTGATGACATAAACTTTGTATGCAATTCTTTCCATAGAGTAGCCAAGAAAAATTCCTTCAAATGCCTTTGCATCAAATTTTCCAATATATTCTGAATTATCCTTCAGTACAAAGCATTTGCTTCCAAACGTATGAACATACTTTAGAGTAGGCTTCTTTCCAGTCATCAAATTATAAGGTGTCTTTCCAGTGTTTTTGTTGATGAGGGTTTTGTTCTGGATATAGCATGCAGTGCTCACAGCCTCAGTCCAAAAACATGTAGGCATCTTTGCATCAAGCAACATTGTTCTAGCAGCCTCAATTAGAGTTATATTCTTTCTCTCAACAACTCCATTTTGTTGTGGAGTCCTTGAAGCTGAGAATTGTTGAGAAATACCATTCTCTTTGCAGAATGCTTCAAGCATGGCATTTCTGAACTCTGTTCCATTATCACTTCTCAATGCAATCAGACTTGCATTGTTGGCCTTTGCTTACTTGTCTTCTTTATATGCTCAATGATTACTTGTGGAGCCTCATCTTTTGATGCTAGAAATTCTACCCATGTATACCTTGTAAAGTCATCAACCATCACCAAGACATACTTCTTTCTTCTTAATGACATAATATTGACAGGCCTAAACAAATCCATATGAATTAGTTGCAGGGGCTTGGTTATTGATGTCACTTTCTTTGACTTGTGGCTTGATCTTTTCATATTTCCTTTTTGACAAGCCTCACACACTCCTTCTTGACAGAATTCAAGTGTGGGCATGCCTCTCACTAACTCTCTTTTGACTAAAGAATTAATGGCTTTGAAGTTCAAGTATGATAATTTCTTGTGCCACAACCAACAGTCTTCACTTGATGCTTTTGAATAAAAGCAACAAACTTTATCCCTGCTTGTAGAGTCCATATTGGCTACAAACAAGCTTCCCTTCCTAACTCCAGATAGAGCAAAATCACCAGTCTTCTTATGGGTGATCAAACATTCATCTTTGTCAAAATCCACTTTGAATCCTTTATCAGTAAACTGACCAACACTTAGCAGATTATGATTGAGTCCCTTGACTAGTGCTATATCTTCAATAATGACATTACCAACTTTCAACATGCCATATCCCAATGTGTTACCCATGTTGTCATCTCCAAAAGCAACCATTAGGCCAGCCTTCTCCTCATACTGTAATAGCAGGGCCATATCACCATTCATGTGATTTGAGCATCCACTATCCAAAATCCACATGACCTTCTTTTCATTTTCTTTGCCCTGCAAACACAAAGGTATTACTTCTCCTTTGGTACCCAAACAAGTTTGGGTCCATTTGACTTAGAAACAGTTTTATCATTAACAACATGCTTATCAACTTTCTTGGTGTTAGTCTTCTTGTCATTGTTAGAAGTCTTAGAACCTGAGGTTTCAGACTTAGGTGACAGAGGTACCTTCCTAGCTCTAGAAGGACTTGAAGACTTTGACCTTGTGTAGTGTGTGTGAGAATTGTGACTGATACAACCATCAATGAATTGCCTTCTCAAAGTGAAATAGCTAGTCATAACATTCATATTGCATGGTATATAGTCAAATTTATCACAGAGCGGAGCATCTCTATGTCTTAAAGGCACAAAACAATCATAGAAAGGTTTAGGCACACTACCAACAGGTTTCTTGCATGCATGAGTTAAATGATTGGTACTGAAACAATTTTGACAAGTTTTACTAGGGGCATTGGGCATATAAGCATAGTTATTATCTTTGTTAATCCCTAGTTTGCCATTTCTGTTCTGTTTCTTCTTAGTCACTTTATTCTCAGATTCATTCTTCCTAGCTGGAACAAACTTTACAAACTTCTCAGTTCTAGGTCTACTTCCTACATGCTTCTTAACTTTTGGCTTGACACTCTCACTCTTAGAGGATGCTGGTTGTTCACTAGACTGTGCCTCATCCTCATCATTTAACATTTGCTTAATGAGTAAGGCATCCTCATCAATTTCAAATGTTGATTCTTTAAAAATTAGAGAGTCAGTCTTTTTCAAAATGTGAGGCACTTCCTCCTGAACAACTATGTCATCTTCAATGATAGCATAACGTTTCCTCTATTTAAGAGTGCCATAGTCAAGTCCAATGACAGCCTTGGGTTTAGCTTGAATTTTCTCATGGTAGGATTGCAATAGACTAGATGAGTTCTTAAAGGTTTTCAGTTTGAATTCATTTTCAGCTAGTTCAACCCTAAGAGCCTTTTCAATCTGACTAGCACATAGAACCGTATTCTGTAGATATTCAACTTCTTTCTTAAGGTTTTCTACTTGCATATCAATTAGCTCAAGTTCCTCATTCTTTTTGATTAACAGTTCATTTCTAGCAGACAGTTTAACAATTTCCTCATTAGCAGCAGTCATACTAGTATGAATATTAAACATTTCAACAGATAGTTGTTCAATCATATTCTTGTACTCAGAAACAGACATGTCTATGGTAGTGAGAGATGGTACCTGAGAGTTTGATGAAGATGTGTCATCCTTGGAATTGGCCATCAAGGCATAGTTGCAAAATCCTTGCTCTTCTTCATCACTATTAGTATCATCCCAACACTTTCCTTCAGCTATGTAGGCCTTGCTTGGTGTTTGCTTTTTGAGAAGGGCCTCATACTTAGCTTCAAGCTCTAGAAAATCTTTATCCTTCTTTTTAGGCTTCTTGCATTCACTAGCAAAATGCCCTAGGTCATTGCATCTATAACATCTCACAGATGACCTATCCACATAGCTAGTTTTGAATTTACTCTTGTTTGGCTTCACAGGTGCTTTACTCTTGTTGAATGAATGGTTTTGGGGTTTAGGTTTGAAGGGTTGGTTCCTCTTGAATCTGATGTTTGGAAATTTTCTGGCCATGAAAGTATATGAGGTGTTTTCCATGCCATCTAGCTCTTCAAGAGTATAGAACTCTTCTTCTTCCTTTTCTTCAACAGGTTCACTCACTTCAGCTTTAGTTTCTTCATCATCTACTATCTCCTCTATTCTCAGCTGACTTGTAGATGCTTCTAGGTCTTGAACAGATTTACTGACAATCAAGGCACATGATGTGTTTACCATCCTACCTTGGTTGGCTTGGATAGCCCTCTTCTGAAGCAACTCAAGCTTATGAGTCTTTAAAACCCCATGGAGGACATCATATGTGATTTTGTTCAAATCTCTTTCCCTTAGATAAATGACCCTCTGCTCTAGGTGGTTTGGAGAAGACAATAGAAACTTCATATTCAGTTCTTTAGTGCTGTAAACCTTTCCATTCATCTGCAACTTAGTAACCAGCTTGTGAAATCTCTCAAACATATCAGTAATGCTTTCCTTGGGCTGTGCCATGAAAGATTCATACTGTGTGACCAATATCTGTTTCTTGTTTTCCTTGACCTCATCTGTTCCTTCACATAGAACCTCAATATGATCCCACATTTCTTTAGCAGAAGTGCAAGATGCTACGTTTGCAAACATTTACATATCCATTGAGTCTATGATTAACAACATGAGGTGACTATCAAGAGCAACCATCTCCTTTTCTGATTCTGTCCATTTGGATGGTTCCTTGGCCACATAAGATCTTGGATAGGTTGTGGTTCCAACAGTCTTTTAAGCTATTTCTTGTTGTGGGACAAAGGGACCATTCTTGAGAATCTCAGGATACAGAGGATGTGAAGCTTTGATGAACAACATCATTTTATCTTCCAGAGATTGAAATTCTCTTTGTCAAACTTAGGGACCTTCACCGTTCCTGTTGTCTTTGGTGTATTCGAACTCATGATCATTTTTTGTTTTGATCAACAGCCTGCTCTGATACCACTTGTTGAGTATTTAATACGACTAAAGAATACAGAGGGGAGGGGGGTGAATGGATTCTTGAACTTTTTTTGTTCTTGAATCTGTGTAGCACAATATGTGTTTGTGTGTGCAGATGTGTAAGTGCGGATTATAAACAACACAAAACACGATATCACTTTAATCTAATATCTCTATATAACCGACGCTAAAAGTGCGACACTAAAAGACAGTTCTATACTAGTGATGCCCGTGTGACATGCACATAAATTGGTGACTCAACCTCATTGCAACACACATCCAACTCTCTTTTTGGTAGCCTATTCTAAAATTTGTGAAAATTTACAATTTTGGAGATAGAATTTAAGTTGCCAAGAATGTTCAGCTTGAATCTGTACCGCTCTACAACTGTAGATCATTAGTGTAACACCCCTATATTTTTATGCTAATTTAAAGAACATTTTTATTCATGAATTACCCAAATATTTGAAGTGAATATGTGTTTGCAATTTCCTTTTTCATGTCTAAAAAAAAGTTAATCCTTAATTGTGTAAATTTATTTTTCTAGATTTGGAGTGAAGAAGGCTTTTCGATTTGAAAATGCGTGGCTGACAGAACCATTGTGCAACACTATTGTTTGAGATAACTGGGAATTTAATGCTTAGTCTGATATTCAACAAAAGATTAATCTATCTGCTGAAAATCTGAGTGAATGGGGACAGGAAATAACAGGTTGTTTTAATAAAAGAATTCGAGTGTGCCATCAGAAATTGAAGTCTCTTCGCAGAAAACGGGATACGCAATCAACTTTATTTAATCCTTGATCAGAAGGAGATTTTGTGGAGACAGCGATCTAAGCAGCTCTGGCTCAGTGCTGGAGACAAAAACATAAAGTATTTTCATGCAGCGTGTAATAAACGTCAAAGAACAAATCGCATTGTTAAATTGAAAGATGAGTCAGGAGAGTGGCTGGACTGGCAGAATGGGCTTCAGTCCCTCGTTTAATCTTTTTATTCGAAGTTGTTTATTGATGTACAAGTCGATTTCGAGGAGGTAGTGGACTGTTTTCTCAGAATATTTCACAAGATCAAAACAGGGGGCTGATTGCAGAGGTGACTCGGGAAGAGGTAAAATTTGCTCTATTCCAAATGCATCCTGACAAAGCTCCGGGGCCGGACGGGATGACTCCGGCTTTTTTTCAAAAGCACTGGCACATGGTTGGAGAGGATATTTATAAGCTGACAAAGCAATTTTTCGAGACAGGAGAAGTGATGCAAGGTCTGAATGATACTAATATTATTTTAATTCCGAAAAAGAAAAATCCGACGGTGGTAGGTGATTTGAGGCCGATTGCCTTATGTAATGTTCTCATGAAAATTATAACCAAGGTAATGGCTAATAGAATGAAAGGCTTGTTGAATAGTGTGGTGGCAGACACTCAAAGTGCGTTTATACCGGAAAGTCTTATTTCTGATAACATAATCATCTCGTATGAAATTGTGCACTATTTGAAAGGGAAGAAAGCTGGAAAGAATGGATATATGGCCTTGAAGCTCGATATGAGTAAGGCATATGATCGCATTGAGTGGGATTTTTCGAAAGCGATTTTACTCAAGATGGGTTTTTCTCAGTGGTGGGTTTATTTGGTTCTTCAATGTGTCTCCAAAGTTTCTTATACAATCAATCATGGTGAATATGAAATAAGTTCTATTCAGTCAACTAGAGGAATCTGGCAGGGCGACCCTTTGTCCCGCTACTTATTCATTTTGTAATAACCCGAATTTTGGGTAGAATTAAAACTTTTCTTATTGCGGTTAAAGAGCATTAATGAAGGGTGATTCCAAAGAACAATGATTGTAGTGAATGGATATTGCTATGGATGATGATCCCGATTCGTATATGTATGCTCAGAATAGAGTAATTCAAAGGTTGACGATATAGAAAAGAATAATCTATCGTCCAAGAAATGAGTTAATGAGCCCGAGAAGGGAAATGAGGATGGTATAGTATTTTCCATACGTGCATAGTATTTCCCATACGTGCATAGTGTTTCCCATGCGTGCATAGTGTTTCCCACGCGTGCATAGTAAATTGGTGGATGAATAGTGATTTTGTGAGTTGGAAAACTTTTCATGCCACCCTATGTACGGAACGTGGTATGGATATTTCGAAGTCATATCTGTGATCTACGGAGGAAATAAGTGTATGTAGAGACGATCGGAATTCAGAAATTCCTATTTTAATTTTGGTGTAATATTTGACCGGGCAGTGAATTATATATTATTATATTCAAGAAATGAGATATTAAATTGGAAGAATTGAGGATTTAATATTTTGGAATTTTATTATATTCGATTTTAAAAGTTAGAACGAAAACCACTGAGACAGTGAAACGAACGTTCTAGAAACAGCTGAGACTTTATAACGAGATTAAAGTGATTAAGCGAAAGAATCATGGATCGAGGATATGAGGTGTTAGAAATCCAAGGGAGGATATATTACTAAAGGAGAATGGAATTGAGAATAAAACCCTAGAGTAAACGGAATTAAGAACTGTTGAGAAAGAGCGGGAACATTTTCTGAGAACAAGAAATAGAAAGAGAATAAACAAGGAATATTGGAGATATTATTGATTTAAAATATTATGCCACATTGGATCAATGAATTGCAACATATAAGTCGTAGCGTATTTATTTTATTAAGACGACACAAAAGAAATCAAGTCGGTGAACAAAAGGATGCATCCAATCTTGCTTTACACACCATCCAAGTTAGTGGAAGGTGACATCACACCTTTATTAAAGTAACTAGCATCAAAAGGTAATAAACCAAGGACTAAGTGCAATAACACAAAAGAGGAGGACTTGGGTGCAATTTTGGAGGATAAGGAAATCTAAACCAACCAATGATAAGATGATACCTCATGGCAAAGTGGATGAGGTTGATTAAAAGATAAAGACTTGTATTATTCAACCAAAACCAACACAAAATATCATCACCACCATCCAAGACCTCATACCCACGGTTTTTAAAGAAAATAAAGATGATGAATAGTAATTTTTTTGTAGCTCAAGTTCTAGCCAACCACAAATCATGATCTATAGTTTAAAATAAAGCTTGAAGGAAGTTAGGAAGACCCACCAAGTATGAGAGAAAGCAAGTAAGTGGAGGATTTTCAAATTGAATTTACAAACATTCTATGTTCTTGATGAATAGTAAACTTATGATTTTCATGTTTTGTTTTCTTGATGATATAGCTTCCAAAGGATGTTCTAAGAAAGGATCTAGACTTGGAAGGCCTTAATATCATTCTTAGGCTTCAAATAGAGGTATAATACTTTAAACCCCTTTGTTGGATCATGAGTTTTAATGGAGTTTTGAATGAGTTTAGTGATGTTACGCATATCTAGAGCATGTATGTTTGTGTGGATGTTATAAAAATAGAAAAATATGAATTATAACCCCTAGACCAGTCTAGGCAGTGGTGATGATGATGAATAGTGTCCATGAGTGTTGGTTGTGGATTGGATGATTATTTGGAGGGTTTTGATTTTGGAAATATCCGAGTTATAGCCGTCGTAATGGTGAAATTTCGTTAACCCTTAAAAATGGAGCATAACCGAACCAAAAAGTTTCTGACCAGTTTGGTTTCTGACCACAGACTTGTAGGTTTTGATTCATAGATCATTTTGGAAAAAGAATCGAAGCATTCTGATTTACGGTTTAGGAGAAATCGCAAAATTCGTAAAAGTGGTTCGTAAACGCAAGCGTGAGTTCGTAACTGCAATTGAACCCTTTAAAATAAGATATTTGATTACGAATCTTAGTAATTAAATACTAGAGGTCATAAAGAAGATGTGAGAAAAGACCTCATGTCGAAAGGATTATTTTTCGATTTTATAAAAATATTTGAATCAAGGTTAAGCGCGAAGAAACCCCTTAGAGGAGCACTTGATTATAACTTTGAGAACCACTTAGTAAAACGAGCGAACGAGATCCAATTTCTAAAACGAATCTTCGACTTAAGTAATTGTTGATTAACATGGACTTAGTATGAGCCGAAAGTGAGTTAGTAATACCTTAGTTGTGTTTCGCTTACGTGTTTAAAGCGTTGAATTATAAGCGGATTATCCAAGGGATTGATCACGTGTTTCTTTGACTTTGTCTAGATTGTCCGACATCGTCGCGAACCCCTATCACTTCTCGAACATCAGGCAAGTTTTCTAAACTTGTACTTTTAAAGTATGGACTATAATACTGCTTTTGCCATGTATACAGTTGTACAATTTTGCGATATACCTTATTTCCTTTTGAAATAGAATTCGACCCTTGGATTTTATATGATCTTCTAAGTTAAGTAAATATGAACCGGTATACCTTGTAGCTCTAGAGATAAGAGCATATTCACTGTTTTGACTCTAAACCGGGAGTCGGTATTTTGTGATATAGAGATAGTCCTAGAAACCCGGAGGGATTCCAGCGACAAATTATTATTTCTTTGGAGGAATGTTATTGAGTATTATCTCGGTTGAGATATACTATATGGATATTATTTCTGTTAAATATGCTGTTGGAAGGCATAACTGTTTTCGAGAGTATATATTGTGGTACTTGTTCCCTGATTTACTGTTGGCTTATAAGTAGATAGACGATATATCAGTATAAGCCAGATATTACTAAAGCCTTAGTGAAAGGCATTGAGCCAGAATTCTTAAATATAGACCGGGAGTCGGTATTTCTAAAAATATATTGGGATTATTTTCTGAGGAAAATATTAGATAAATATTTCTTTCGTTAAGTTATTCAATGAATGTTACTTTGAATATTCATATATACGAGTTTATTATTTAATGAATATTATTTGAAATATTCATTTTGAGTGTAAGTTATTTAATGAATATTATTTTGAATATTCATTCGAGTTTAATTTATTTGACGAATATTATTTCGAATAATCATTCGAGTTTAATTTATTTAATGAATATTATTTCAGATATTCATTCGAGTTTAACTTATTCAATGAATATTTTTTTGAATATTCATTCGAGTTTAATTTATTTAATGAATATCATTCATTCGAGTTTAACTTATTTAATGAGTATTATCTTGGATATTCATTCAAGCTTAATTTAATTAATAAATATTATTTAGAATATTCATTCGAGTTTAAGGAGTATTATTTGAATATTCATTTGGGTTTAATTTATTTAATGAATATTATGTTAAATATTCATTTAAGGTTTAAATTACTTCTCGAATATTATTTTATATATCCACTTCAAGTTTGATTGATTTAATGAATACTATCTGGAATATTTCTTCAAAGACTTAATTACTTAATAAATATTGTTAAATATTTATTCGAGGATTAAATACGAGCAATATTATGATTTAATAATATTCCGTAATTATTATTGACTTAACAAATATTCTGGGAATATTTAATTAAATTATTTTGAAGTCTTTTTATAATGATTTATATTATTCAAAGATCATCCTTCACCTTCAAATATTATGTAAAATATTTCGGAGTATTTTACGACTATTTTATCAAGAGGAGATTCCCAAAACTCTGTTTTCATTTAAATCTATCTTATAAGAAGATTTAAATACTCGCTCAACTTCTAAAAATATATAAGGGGACCTCATTTGAGAGATGTTATTTATTTGACTGCCCGGTCATGTACTTGCTAAACTATCTTGTCACTCACATCTTGATTCTTTCAAACATCGATATGAATCTTTTTGGTTACCTCCTCAACGCTCGAGGGGTAAGATTGATGGAACAAGTGTCTATCTATTAACAAGCATCAGCTTGGGAAATATTGGTGAAATTTTCCTTTCCAATTAGATACGACTACTTTGTGGAGTCCTATCAACAAGTACTATACTTGGGGAAAGGGGGACGAACTTTATGTTTCAGAGTTATGGATGTTATTCGAACTAGGAGACGCGTAAGTGGCCGAGTGGCGCCGGTCCAGCAATTAATGGCCCAACCGTTGGCCGGGGGGTTCCAGAGGGCGGGCGATCCGTCGGTGCTTCCTTCTACATGTAGAGAACAAATGATGGGGAGCATGACATGCGACTGATCATCGTAAATGTTGTGGCTCCTGGCGCGGCAAGCTCCCGTATTAGTTCATCTTCCAAATTGGGAAATTATCTGCAACATTATCATTGTTGGCAGGGTTGAAAAGTGTTTGAACTGGAATTGCAATATTCTTCCTGCAAGTTCCTCTATTATGAAAATTGATGATATCTTGCTTATTCTGGCATAGCAGATATTTCTAAGAAAGATATATTTTGAGTTACCTTGTAACGTCATCTTTTATATGACTCTGTGGTTACCTTACATAACCGGGGTTATGGTAAGGGGGTTGTTTATATTAAATCACACTATAACTTCATCTTTTAAGTTATATGTTGATACTCTGCTTATACTTATATAGCAGATATTCCTTTTCTACAAAAAGATTATATTGGTTTACCTTGAAACCTCATCCTTTTATAATATACTAGAACTTGGTTCAATAGTATAATAAAAGTTTGCAAAGATATTATGAAATGATATTTGAAGTACTATAAAAGTACTATTTTTGGGAATATATTCCGCTAAGGAAACACTTTTGGTAAAGAGATGTTGTGACATATATTGTCTTATACCCGCCTTATTCTGGGTTAAGTCATAGGCAGAGTTATGCCAAGCTTTCATTACCTTGCTGAGCTATTTGCTCACTCTTGCTATTGTTTTATATATATTATAGAGCAGCGAAGCAGGATGTCAAGGGCACCAGTGATTCCGGAGATAATACGAACCAGTCAGATCAGGCTGCAGCTTGTTGAGCTTATGTATAGATGTGAGTGGAATGAGAAGATTGTAATCATCCGGATCCTTAGTTGGTAATGTACCATTACTTAGAGATTGTACCAGTATCAGACTTTGTAAAACATTTGGGTATTGTAATAAAAGTTGTTTATTCCGCAGTTGTTGTATTGTGTCGTTTCTGAGACTTTAACCTGTGTGTGTGTGAGTTATATTGTGGGGTCACAAACAGTTGAATTGTGTGCATTGTAAGTAATACAGGTGAGACAAGAAGTAAATGGATCGTGACTACTCTAAATCCCAGACCCCGGATTTGGGGCTGTTACACATTTTATGTGCTGAAGGTCTCTCCTCTCTTTTGAGAAAGTATGAAGCAAAGAAATGGATACATGGCGTTAAAATATGCTGAAAAACCCATACAATTACCCATATGTTTTTTTGCAGACGACTCATATTTATTCTGCAGAGCTCATCCAGAGGAAGCTTTGAAAGTGCGAGACCTGTTGGGGATTTATGAAAGAGCTTCAGTGTTGAGTATTGAATACGACTAAAGAATACAGAGGGGGGGTGAATGGATTCTTGAACTTTTCTTTTTCTTGAATCTGTGTAGCACAATATGTGTTTGTGTGTGTAGATGTGTAAGTGCGGATTATGAACAATACAAAACACGATATCACTTTAATCTAATATTTTATTAAATAAAGATTTGCTACAACCTGTGAATACAAATGGTAGTATTCTCAGCTTCGTTTTTCTCAGAGAGATGTGCTCTTACAATGTATGTGAAAAACTTAATCTCTAAAGAAATGAGTTTGTATTCTTATAGAACATGAATACAACCTACTTACTACAAATAAGGTAGCTAAACAAGTTTACTTTCCAGTGTGTCTATCCTTTTTGAGTAAACATCCAAACGGCTACAGATTTGACTTTGTAAAGTTCTGTTCAGATCCACTTCTTTAGCTCTTTGTCTCTTGTACATCTCTCCAAGCTTCTTTGTAGGCTTTCTAGAGCACGTTACAGATTGTGGTCCATAAAGTGCTTTGGCTTGTTACAGGTTTCTGACTTGTACAATTTCTCAGTAGTTTGTCTCCAAGAATGTATTCGAGAAGTGGCTAAGTGATTGATTCGAGAAATAGGATTAGATAACTTCGAGTTCTCGAATAATGTATAATTGACATATCGAATTACTTCTCGAATAACTCTTTTCTCCAGGGATCCTTGAGTTGTCGAATAGAACACTTGACTTGTCGAATCCCTGAGATGTCGAATAGCTTTCTGCGTCCTTGAGATATCGAATGGGCCTTGACTTATTGACTCCTAGAGAACTCGAATGATGCTTTGACTTGTTGACTTTCTGAGTTCTCGAATAGAGTAGTAGACATATCGAATCTCTGAGATATCGAATGAGATATAAAACAATGTATTCAGAGATATCGAATAGTGACTTTTGAGATATCGAATCCCTGACTTCTTGAAGGCTAGACTTCTCGAATATAACAAACATACTTCTCGAATTGGTAATTAGGCAAATTCTTCCTTTTTTTCAAATCCCAACTGTGATTATTTGATTGTCTTGTTCTTCAAGCTTGAGGCATGAACCTTGGAACTTCTTTCAAGCATTATTCTCTGACTTTTAAGTACAATTACATAGATAGGAATTGATGCCTATTACACGTACTAAGCAAGTAGAAACTCTATAACTAGAGGTTCCCTCAGTTAAGATGTAATAACCCTAACTTTAGCAATGCTACAGATCACATGAACAGTAAATTTTAAGGATTTAGGGAAAGGGTATGTAAGTACCCTAGATTTGAAATGGAAAATGAATAATCAGGAACCATATTGATGTTGTACTATGAAAATGAGTGACTCAAAATGATAATGGATTTCAGAAATTCTTGAATATGGACTTTAAGGATTTTTGATTTCGATTGAGACTCTATTGAATGTGATATTAAAGAGTATAGAAATGTTAAAGGGTTTATCTTGAGGAAATAGTGAAATTAGATTAAACCAAGGAGTGATCAAGTCAAGGAAATGCCAAGGGAATTTAGATTGTTAAATGAGTCTGAGAATGCTTGAGAACCCGAGAGATAACCGGAAGAGCAACTTCTGAGAAAAAGAGAATATACCAAGGATATTGGATCTAATACCTACTTGAGGGTTAGAATCACCCTAACACACTAATATATGATGTGGGAGAGGATATTATATATCCAAAGAACTTACAAAGGAGAAACCACTGAGATAGTGAAACGAGCGTTCTAGAAACTGCTGGAACTTTATAACAAGATTAGGTGATAAAGCGAACGAATCATGGATTATAAATTGAAGATATTAAATATTCAAAGTCCAAGGGAGGATATATTATGAGAAGAGAATGGAATTAAGAATAAAACCCTAGAGAAAATGGAATAGAGAACATTTGAGAAACCGCGAGAACATTTTCTGAGATAAAGAGAAAATGCAAAGGAAATTGGACACCACAATTGTTTGAGGTATTAGGCCACATTATTACAATAGAGTGCAACATATAAGTTGTAGCAAGTGGATTTAATTGATTTTAAGGAAACCAAAGTAGCATGCAAGCAAGTCAACTACAAGATGAGTGGTGTTTTTGCACTTTGGCAAAAATGGAGTAACATGTTTTAAAGCCAACAAGTGGACAAGTAGATTGGCAACACTTGGACCAAGAGAATGCTAACAACACATTAAAGTCTAGATGCATCCAAAATGGGTGATATACATAAATTATGCATATCATTATCCATAGAGAAGCAAGCAAAACACATAGAGACACAAACTGTCCAGCAGAAACACTACTCAAAGCAAAATTCATATCTCAATTTCTATACATGATAAAATCACCAAATTTGAACCACAACCTCTCTACTCCATGGGTATGATTCGCCCCAAATTTCATGAGAATCCAATTAGTATAGCCTAGTCAAATCCATGCTCAAAGTTGGACAACCCAATCTGTCCAGTTTCTATCCAACGGAAAGATGGAGCTCAAAACCATAGCTAGGAAGCTTTGTTTTTGGTGATCTATAGCTCAAATCAAAGCTTATACAGAGGCCAAGATGTGGTAAAAATTTGAGAGCCAAACTCTTATTTTTCGATTTGTTATGATTTTTACAAAAGTGATGATGAATAGTAACCCTTAGAAACTAACTTTGTTTTTATGGTTTCTTTAGTTGATTCAAGCTAGTACAAGGTTGTTTAAGGATATCCCAAGGATTATTAAGTGTTTTTAAAGCTTCAAGGAAGGTATAATCTCTTCACCCCTCTTGATTTTATGATGAATATTGGTGGTATTAGTGGTTAAGTAGTTATAAGTGATGAAATCATGATGTTATATGTGTTGTAAGTGATTAAAGTTGAATATGGAAGGAGTATGTGCTTGTAACCATGGTTGGTAAGATGACCACATGGTGTAGGTGATGGTGTATAAGGTGGATGATTGATTTGGAGGAGTTTGATTTTGGAAAGTATGAAAATATAGCCGTTATAATGTCCGATTTCCATTAGACCAGGAAACTGCCTTGTTTTTGGACCCTATACCCGTACGGTACCTTACTGTCCAGATTCCCAAGTGACCATGAGATGATAGAGATTGGTTCATAGATCGTTTTGATATAAAGTGCGTTAAAATCTGATGAACGGTTTAGGAAAAAAGTCAGTTTTAGTGAAAGACGTTCGAAAACCGAGAAAATGTAAATGTGTTAACTTTGAGGCTATAACTACCATACTTAGACATTTTTAAAAATTATAAAACTTTGGGATATGGTAGTAGGGTAGTAAAAGAGGCATTATCAGTTGGCCTTATGGTAAAATTCGAGATTCATATTTTCTGAGAATTTTTACAGTTAAGTGTGGTTGTTAGGGGAAATGGTGAAAAACCCCTGAAACTTCGATTGACTTTATAAATGGTTAAGTTCTTGAACCTTTGGGGTAATAGTGATACGTTAAACATATATTAAAGTATCAAGGGTAATCACTACAAGAAAACTCAATCAGACAACACCTTTCACACAACAGTTAAACAAAAAACCGTTGTCCCGAAAAAATAAACAACGGTGAAAGTTTTGTCCTCGTAAAACTGTTGTCGGAGTCTTTCTATGACAACAGTTTTGCAACCATTGTTTGAGCGGTATGCTCTGATAAAATCAGACAACTGTTCTAGAATATATGTGTTGTGTGAACCTTTTCATACAAGTGTGTAGAACTGTTGTATGTAGACAACTTCATATTATCTTTAGACAACGCTTTTGGACAAAGCCGTGGTGTAAGTTAGACAACAATTTATTGGAAGTGTTGTTGTATGGAACATCAGACAATGTGTTTTAAATACCGTTGTCAGAAGGAAAGTTGATAGACAATGGTTATTA
Source organism: Kitagawia praeruptora (assembly GCA_037693485.1). Taxonomy (NCBI): domain Eukaryota; kingdom Viridiplantae; phylum Streptophyta; class Magnoliopsida; order Apiales; family Apiaceae; genus Kitagawia; species Kitagawia praeruptora. The sequence continues at coordinate 63,563,052 of CM075345.1, forward strand.
ACATTGTGAGATAAATGGGTTTCATACAACAGAGCAGAAAACTGTTGTTTGATCATATTTAGAAGACGGTTATAAACATTGCCTGCTAGAATAATTGTTGTCTATTTAGTAAGAATACCTGTACATATTACATCCCAAAACAAACCAAACCAATAATCTGCCAATTCCAACAGATTTGCAAACTAAAAATCAACCAACCAAGAGACTAGCAAACTAAAAATACTCAACCAAATTTGGCAAAACAAATACTTCCGTAAATTATCAAGTTAGTCCAATCGGACAATACAGAAATCTCATACTTTGACAAATTGACAAAATCCATCGGAATAGAATCTCATACTTTGACAAATTGACAAAATCCATCGGAATAGAAGTAATGATACAATACAGAGCTCCTAGTTAGTAACAGAGCACACCAACTCTGTTGGACAGTTATGGAGTATTTCTACATTACAATCGAAATGAGTTTGGTTTAATACTAGTACCACCACGACATTACAATTTGCTTCTTGTCTTTGGTAATATCCTGCTGCGTATCCACTCTTTCCAAGGTCTTCTTTTGACACCGTTAAATCTGCATAAACATAAAATATAACATTAACCTTAATTTGGAGAAGTTTGATAGAGCAAAAAAAATTTAGGTGTATAATCTATAATAGATAGCATCTCTCCAGAGTCCTCTTGCTGCAGTCCACGGTAGCCATACTTGTATGTCCTTCGAATGATTATTTTAGCTATGGTAAAATCATCATCTATTATAAAAAGAGACATCAAGTCGAAACATTCACAACTTGAGAAGTCAAAATTCAACTAGATGATGATTTTACCACTGCTAAAGTAATCTTATGAAGGGGTTCCTTTAGATGAAACTTTTGATCAGTAGAAGTACATCTAAATAATATGAGTTTCACATAAGTCAGCAAGTCAGCAGTACATGGTGTTAAATATGTTGAAATAATTGAACTTCAATCCAATGCAATGATATATATTACCATCATGGAAGTTGAATCCCTTCTTCTTCCTCCCGCATATAACTAGATTTTTCCTCGTCAAGTTCGTCAACATTGGGGAATATTGGCACGTGCAGCTCATTCTCAAGTTCTATTTCTACCGATCCATCATTTTCAGCATCAAATTGGTCATAATAGTTTTTTTCTGGTAATATCAACACAACAGACCAGTGTTTGTCGAGAGGATCATCAATGTAGCAGACTTGCTTAACATGTTTCCCTAGCACAAAAGGATCATTTACAAAACCTAATTTGTTTAAGTTAACCAATGTATATCCCAAGTCATCTAGCTTAACCCCTTTGTTCATATCTACCCAATTACAACAAAATACAGGGACTCTAAAGTTGTTATAATCTAACTCCCATATACTTGTTATAACTCCATAGTAGCTATGTGAAGTATGTTCAACAGTTTTATCCTTACCGACAACCATTAATGCATCCGCAACAACACAAACACCACTACATTGAACCTGTCGATTATCATCGCGCTCCTTGGTGCTATAGGTAACACCATTTATTTTATAACCGCTGAATGTAGGAACAATCTTGTTAGGACCTTCTGCAATCCACCTTATCTCATCACGTATGTTATTATGTTCATGCAACAATTCTGATTCAATCTGTCCAAAAATAAATTGATTTAAACTAATTATTCAATACAAATAAATATCATAATTATAATTTGTAGAATGTGTAAAAATAAAAAGCTTACCTTTTTCCGGAACCATTGGGGGAATTCATCATTTTGCTTGTTTTTTAGCCAGACTTGGTCATTTTCATGTTGCTGGTATCTTGTCATCAAAGTTGCCATATGTTCACTACAAGTAAAGGAAATAACACACACACACATATCAGTAACTTACTCAAAATATGGCCTAACGTCCTTGCTATTTTGCAGAGAACACAAGTGTGCTAGGTGCAAGTCCTCTTTGCTCGGCTTTATCATTGTCGCACCAGATAAGGGTCTGCTAATTGCATTCTGCTCATGCCTAGCATTTTTTGGCAATGCTATGGTACCTTCTTCAAAATTCACCAAACATTCAACGGCCTCTTCGGCAACATATGCCTCGGCAATACAGCCTTCGGGATGAGCCGGGTTTCGTACATATCCCTTAAATGCCTTCATATACCTCTCGAAAGGATACATCCAACGTAGAAATATTGGCCCACAAAGCTTAACCTCTCTTACAAGATGAATTGAGAGATGGATCATCACATCAAAGAACGAAGGAGGAAAGTGTTTTTCCAGCTGGCATAATGTTTCCACCAACTGAGATTGCATTTTTTCCAATTTATCTACATCGATGACTTTACTGCAAATTGCCTTGAAGAAAAGGCAAAACCTTATTATTGTGTACCTGACTTGTTTTTGCAGTACCGACCGAACTGAAATTGGAAGCAAATGATGCAATATCGTGTGACAATCATGAGATTTCATTCCAACAAGCCGAAGATTTTCCATATTTACCAGATTCTTGATATTTGAACAAAATCCATCCGGTAACTTCATTTTAAGAAAGGACGAGCAAACTGTTCTTTTTTCTGCATTCAATAAGTTCCATGATGCCAACGGTACCTTCTCTTTCTTTCCGGGAGTTTTTGGCCTCAGCTCTGTTCTTATTCCCATTGCAGCCATATCAAGACGGACAGACTCCCTATCTTTTGTCTTTCCTGGAATATTTAGCAAAGTTCCAATTAAAGGTTCGCATATATTTTTCTCGATATGCATCACATCAAGAACATGCCTAACTGGCAAATACTTCCAATATTCAAGTTGGAAGAATATAGAAACCTTCTTCCAAACGGGTCGAGCTTCACCTTTCTTCCATCGAGCTTGGCGTTGTGTCTTACCAAAGACATGGCCCTTTAGATGTTGTACTCTTTCAAGAACCTGCTCTCCAGTTAACGGAATAGGAGCAACCCCTTTCTCCACAGTGTTATCAAAAGCTGATTTTTGCCTTCTATATGGATGATGACGGTCCAACCACCTCCGATGCCTCATAATCATTGTCTTCCGATAATTAACCAGCCTAGTAGCATTTGTGTTATCAACACAAACAGTACAAGCATTATACCCTCTAATGACGTTTCCCGACAAGTTCCCTAAGGCCGGATAATCACTTATTGTCCATAATAAAATGCCCCTAAGTAGGAATGACTCTTTCTTATATGCGTCGTACACTTGTTTCCCGCGCCACAACTCCTGCAGATCTTCTATAAGTGGTTGAAGGAACACATCGATATCATTTCCAGGCTCAGTCGATCCTGATATCAACAAGCAAAGCATAATATACCTTCTCTTCATACAAAGCCAAGGCGGAAGGTTGTAAACTGATAGCAAAACAGGCCAACTTGAGTAATCAGTACGGTTCCCACGAAAAGGATTAAAACCATCGGCAGATAAAGCTAACCGAAGGTTCCTACTCTCTGATGCAAAATCAGGCCACTTTTGGTCGACATCCTTCCATGTTATCGAGTCAGCCGGATGCCTCATTTTACCATCTATTTGTCGCTCGGTTTCATGCCAAGTCATGTCCTTTGCAATTTGAGGTGTATTGAACATATTTCTTAATCTTGGTATCAAAGGGAAATACCATAAAACCTTAGCAGGGACTCCTTCCAGTTCCTCTCCTTTCTTATTCAATTTCCATCTGGAGGCCTTACATATGCGACAAGTAGTCTCATCTTCATCTATCTGGCCACGATATAAGAGACAATTATTCGAGCAGGCGTGTATCTTTTCATACCCCATTCCTAATGCACATAAGGTTTTCTTCGCTTCATTGAAGGAAGAAGGGAGATTGTTTTCTTCCGGAAGCAAAGTCCCAATAAATAACAGAACTTCAGAGAAACATGAATCAGACATACCATGCTTCACTTTCAAGTTGAATAACTTAACCAAAGCTTTCATCTTAGTGTAACTCTCACATCCAGGAAACAGAGGTTCATGCTCACCTTTCACCAGGTTGATGAAATCTGAAGAATCTGAAGAAATATCATCATCATCGTCGCTGGATTCACCCATTGTTGTGGAGCCTTGATTAATAGATTCTGAAGTGTCGGCTTCATTTACCAAATTTGGCTCCCCATGCCAAATCCAGCGTGTATACGTTGTATCAATTCCATGCTGAAAAAGATGGCTTCTAACAATCCGAGCCTTCCATGATTTGCTATGTGCGCACTTCATGCATGGACAACATATTTTATCTTCATTATACCCATTTTCAAATGCAAACATTAATAAGTCGTCCACCCCTATTTTAAACTCTTTTGATCTTCTATCAGCTGTTAACCATGATCTATCCATCTTTTAATATGAAATCACTATAGACGTCTGAATAGAACCTCAAATCCAACACAAAACGTGATTACAACCATCACCATCTGAAAAAAAAGTGACATACATGGTTATTATGGTGTCAATAGCAGTAAAACTCATGGAGTTCTAAAGTGTAAGTGAGGTACACACACAAGACAGTAAAACAAGACAATAACACAAGACAATACAGTGAAGAAATAAATAATGTTAAGTTGTTAACTAAATCGTAAACTCCAAGGCCAACTAGTATACTAATCACTCAAATTCTGCAAAAACTATTAGAACTGAAACAGAATTACAACCCCAAAATTGACCAAAAACAGGAAAGAACTATTTCCCCCAAATTATTAAACATGAACCCTAATCCAAAGTTCCACACAATCGATAAAAACTAAATCAACCAACGCTAATTGAAGTGTAGAAACATCAAAACGTGTTCATCAAAATGAATTCTTTGACACAAATCAAATTAATTAACACAACTGAAATCATTAACGTGTTCAAAATGAATTTACCTAAAATGAAATTAATGGAGGTCTTGAATCCGTGAAACTAATTGAGGTCTTCAGAAGAAGCCCGAGGCTCATATATATACTCAAGCCGATGATTCGCTCCGCAGCAGCAGCCTCGAACCAACAACAAGATTTTGTTGTGAATAATACTAAAATGGTATTAATGGAGGTCTTCAATCACTGATTAATGGTTTCTCAAGAAGATGTTGAGAGAAAGTGAGCTAACATAGAAAGAAACTGAAAAAATGGAGGAGAAACTGAGCTAACAAATAAGGAAAGTGAGCTAACAAAGAGAGAAAGGGAAAAAATGGATAGAAAGAGAGGATAGAAAGAGAGACAAGCTCGATAATTGTGGTCTTATTCGGACACAATTATTCTAAATATGTTTTCTTTATTTCATTGGTTTATTTTGTTTCGTTAAATATTTTATATATATTAAAATTATTTTTTCATTGAAATCGGTTGTATTTATTTATTTATTATGGTATAGTTTGGTGTATTTAGTATTTTTAAAATTTTTAATTTTTTTTTAAAAAAATAGATATTTATCAAATTAATTTAAAAATTGATAAAAAAAATACAATTATTTTGTAGTTTACAACCCGTGCAAGACATATTTAATACTTATAACACGTGCAAGGCACAAGTTAATTATCCAGTATTACGAAAGAAATAATATTTTTAAAATTTACACTACATACTATTATTTAGCAAGGTTGTAAAAATAGGAAATTGGTTTGATTCAGTTTGATCTTCAGAATCCGAGTATTCGACCAATTTTTTGAGTACTCGTTTTCAACATCCGAGTAATCGTCTGAGTACTCGATACGATCCGAATCGGTTGATCATCGATTTCCGAGTACTCGTCCGAAACAAGGGTTCAGGAACTAGTTTGTTAGAGAAGATTGTACTCGGGGTAGTATAGTTCTTAGAGAGCATTTGGTTCAAGGGACAAGGTGTTTCAGCAAGCTGCTATCAACAACGGGTGCATAGAGAGATATATTATTGGATCTTGTAATGGGAATTTTCGTTGATCAATAATATATTCTCTTACCGGGTTGCTAAGAGACCAGGATGTAGACCGTAGAGATTAGGGGTCGAACCTGGCTAAAATAAGGTATTGTGCACGTTAGATCTTGCTAGCTAGACACATGTTCGATACATAAAACCAATTAATACGAATAACGGAATACAAAATGCCTGCACCATATATTCTATATTCTGTTATTCATATCAAACTTTGAACCTTAAACCCTAAACACTACTGTAAATCCTAAGTCAAAGCCCTAAACTCAGCCGTAAACCCTAAACCCTAAACACTATTGTAAACCCTAAAGTCCAAACACTACTATAAATCCTAAGTCAAAACCCTAATCACCGATTATCCAATTAATCAGTAAAGGTGACTCTACCGATTAATACAGTAGTTAATACCGATTCGTTGATCAATAATATATTCTCTTACCGGGTTGCTAAGAGACCAGGACGTAGACCGTAGAGATTAGGGGTCGAACCTGGCTAAAGTAAGGTATTGTGCACGTTAGATCTTGCTAGCTAGACACATGTTCGATACATAAAACCAATTAATACGAATAACGGAATACAAAATGCCTCCACCATATATTCTATATTCTGTTATTCATATCAAACTTTGAACCTTAAACCCTAAACACTACTGTAAATCCTAAGTCAAAGCCCTAAAATCAGCCGTAAACCCTAAACCCTAAACACTATTGTAAACCCTAAAGTCCAAACACTACTACAAATCCTAAGTCAAAACCCTAATCATCGATTATCCAATTAATCAGTAAAGGTGACTCTACCGATTAATACCGATTTTAGTCAAAACAGTAGATAATAGTCTTCATTGTGTAATTGTAAATTTGTAAAATCGTTATATATGAATAACTGATCGATGTAAGTTTACAATAAAAGGTTAGAAATATCGAATATGAAAAGTTAAACTTCTTCCAAATTATACATTGGAAATGTAGGATACGACGTTTTAACCATACGATAGAATGTAGAATTTTATATCGACATTGAATTTTGTGATAATTAAAAATTTCAGTTAACAGACAACGGTTCAGAATGAAACTATTGTCGGAAATAGTAATATACAACAGTTTTGGTGGAAAACCGTTGCTCAGTTACATATTAGACAACGTTGTCAGATAACGGTTTATTGTCGGAACTGTTGTTAAATAGATTTTTTAACAACGGTTTTTAGACATAACAACCGTTGTATGTATATTTTCAAAAAGTTGTACGTTTTTTGGGAAATTTTTGTTTGACTTTTATTAAGAATTAAAATATAAATATATTTTGGGACTAATCTGGTTCGTTAGATTAAACCAGATCTGCATCTCAGCCGTTCATTTGATTTTTCATTTCCCCCTCTTTTTTTCCCCCTCTTTTTTTTTGTTTCCCCCTTTTTCATTTTGATTTTTCAGACTTTCCCCCTTTTTTTACTAACTCCACTTTAATAAGGTAAAAAACAATTGCTTCTCTCTTTTATTACAAACAAACGCTTCTCTCTTTCAAACAAAAACTTCTCTCTTCTCTCTCACCGGCGATTCACCGGCGATTTTCATCTCTCTCACTGTCAAACTCAACTGTACTGGTACGTTGTTGATTATGAACCATTTTATGAAACCCTAATCAGATTTGGGGGTTTTTGATTTTCATATCACAAACCTTCATCCATTTTTAGGGGTTCTTGATTTTCACATGTTCTTAGCATAAAACTCCTCTTTTTTACCTTAATATTATATTTTTGATTTATTTTGACCCTAAAACCCCATTTCTAATTTGGGGGTTTTTGATTTTTTGGTGATTTTCACATGTTCTTAGCATAAAACTCCTCTTTTTTACCTTAATATTATTTATATGCTTGGTGATGTTTGTTGAGTGTTGATTCGATTACATGCATTTAATTTTGCATCTTTATATGCAATTTTGGCTATGAAATTTTGCATGCAAATTGTGGCTAGTTTCTCTTCTCTGTTTTGAGTGTTAATTACTCTATTACTTCTCCATGTGTTGTGTTTTGAATGTTTTCGTATGCTTTTAGTGTTTACATATTTTTTTTTGTTTTGCATGCAAACTGTAAATTTTTGTGATAAGTTTTTGTGATGATATGTCTTCTTTCAATACTGACAGTTTAAATATTTTTGATTGAAAATCTTGATTGGAATTGTTGATGCTGATTAATACATTGGCTTTTATATAAAACTGAATTTTTGATTTTGCGGATTCTTTTAATGGTTGTCTATTTGTCTTATAAATTAGAGTAGTTTTATTGTCATGTCAAGCATGTCACATGTACTTATTCATTGTTTTTGTGTTGTATAGATTATGGCTAGTCCGAAAAAGAAAACCGAGTCAAAAAAGAAAGCGTCGCAGAGGATAGTGATGAAGAAGAAAGAGTTCAAGAAGAGCAAACCATCTGCATCCCATCCATGTACCTTGAATGTGATTAAGGCTTTAAGAAAGACGAGGTCTTTAAACAACCAGACCCCCATTCTGACCCCCACTCCTTCGTGTTCTTCCCCAATATCTGTGAAGAAGAAGCCCATATCTGAAAAATTACAAAAACAAATTTCGAAGAAAAGGAAAAAAGGAAAACTTGCTACCACGCCTAACAATACTCAAGGACTAAAACTACTTAAGCGAGGCTGTGTAACGATGCATCGAATTTTGAAACGCAAGATCATGGGGATCAAACTGACTGTGACTTTTAATGAAAAAGGAGAGCCATTTGGTGAAGAAGCGACAGAGATGCAGTCATATATTGGAGTTTTGGGAAGAACCAAACCACCAATCTGGCATTATAATTGGAATTGTGTTCCTGGGGAGATAAAGACGAAGATTTGGGACTGTGTGCTGGTAAGATGAATTTGCAAAGTTCTGTTTTTTTGTACTATCTATTCATTTTATTACTTACAAGTTACATCTCTTAACTTTTGTTTTCCTATTTATGTATGTAGATGGCTTTTGTTGTACCTCCATCTGCCAAGAAGATGGTTATACAATCAGTCGGTCGCAGATGAAGGGAGTTTAAAAGTCGACTGACCAGAAAATACATTCTTCCTTATCGGGATCAGCCTGAAATGTTGGCCCACCCTCCTGCAGATTTTTATTTCATAGAAAAATCGCATTGGGACATATTTGTTGCTGATCGCATCTCGGGTGAGTTCTGGGAATGTCATGTTGAACAAGCAAAAAGAAGCAAGTTGAGTTTATTCCAACATCGGATGTCTCGAAGAGGTTATGCCAACCTCGAGCACGAATGGGTGAGTAATAATGAAACAACATGCTTATTTGTGGATACATACTATTTTTTCAAACATGTTTATACTACTACTAAGGTATAAATCAACATATGAATGCAGTCTCAATTGCATCCGGATGAAGAGGAATTAGAAGATCGATCGGACAGTTGGATCGTAGCAAGGATGGACGAAGATGGTAATTTTTTAAATGATGCTGTTGCAGAAAAAGCTAAGGAAATTGTAAGTTATTAATTTGTATCTTAATTCAAAGTATTCATTAGCTCATGCTTTCAACCTTTTTTCTAAACTATTAGCAAACTTTGAATATATGGTACACTTGAAATTGTAGGCAAAGTTGAAGGCGGAGGTTAAGGAAGGGAAAGTAAAAGTGGACGGTCTTAATGATGTTTTGACAATGACGCTTGGTAAGCCTGAGCATCCAGGAAGAGTACGTGGCCAAGGAACTACTGTGAAGCAGTCAGTTTACTTCGATCTTCCAAGGCAAAAGAAAGCCAAGACCATGGATGAAAAGATACAGGAGAGAGTTAAGAAGTGCGTGGCAGAGGAGACTGCAAAGGTTATTAAAGAGAGAGATGCAGTTTGGGCTGATGTAGTGGAAAAGCTCAAAGCGGAGTTATTGACAAAGACTGCGGGACAAGATGGTAGTCCGAAACAGGCTTCTCAACAAGCAAGTTGTCACTCTAACGGTGGGATTGATGTAGATGTAGGTGTAAAGAATCTTGAATCACCTGAAAGTGCAAGGAAGATGCATAATGTTCAACAAGATAAAGAAGTTCATAAAGTGAAAATGATTGACACTATATTTGTTGATTTTGGTGACATTAAGGATGATAACAAGGTGGCTGGTACGGATGCCAATTGTAAGGTGGCTGGTGAGGATGGAAATTGTAAGGTGGATGGTGAGGTGGATGGTGAGGATGGAGATTGTAAGTTTGTTGTTGAAAAGAAGATAGGTGAGGAAGTGAAAGTGAATGCATCCGGTAGTTCTGTTTGCAAATTGGCTGTTGGATCGCTGAGCAATGTTGTAGCTTATGCAGAGATTCATGAAGTACTAGTTCTTGAAGGATGTGAGCAGACAATCCATGGAGTAAGACTTGGAGAAGAGAATGCAAGAGTTTCAATCACTCGAGTCATTCAGTGCGGTGCTAAGATTCCCTTCCCTATCGGTGATGACATTGTGACTGTGGAACAAGCCATAGGAACTTTTATTGCATGGCCGAGAAACCTGATAGCAATAGGAAACAATAGAACTTCCGATGGTTTCTCAAAGGTCAGATTGTTTTTCTATTAGTGTGCTTAGTATATCTAGTATGTTTATTTAGACTGTTTCTTCTTACTATTTTCACGTGCATTTTTTCAGAAAAATAAGAAAGGTCATCACAAGAAAATGAAAAGGACGTATAAAGTAGTTGAAGATGTTCGAGCAGAGCTTTTTGTTGAGATGGATGCAAATTATCCTTCTGCATTGAAGCGTTTGTGGACATGGGCAAAGGATTCCTTGGCTGATGAACGGACAATGTCTTTTCAGCTAAGCGAAGAAGCCTTTGGCTCTACAAAGAAGCAAGTCATTTTCTTATCAGATATACATGCAGTGTGCTCTGGAGGTGAAATTGCAGGGTCTCTCATTTGCCTTTTTATTAAGTAAGTTTCTCTGCAATTTCTTTCATTTTTTCGTAGATAGTCCCGCAATAAAACTGAGAATCTGTACTCACTACTACTTAATTTTATATGTAGCCTCTTAAATGAATTTGTGAAAAAGCATAAGATGACCAACATGATAAGCTTCGTAGATCCTAGCACGATTGGTTCCATTGGATGTGGTAATGCAGGGCAGAGGTCGCGTGCACTCGCTGCACGATTTAAGAATGCTAAGAAAGATGAATACTTTCTCATGCCTTACAATGCCGTGTAAGTGTTCATACCATAACTAGCTACTTAGACATTCTCAGATAATTTTTTGAGCTTTAATTTCAAACTTGCTCCATGGTTCATGTTTGCATAGGAACTGATACTCCTATGGTTTTGATGATCACATTCAGCAAGCTATTTGCTTGTAGTTTGATATAAAACATTGTGTTATGGTTGTACTAACTTGGTTTTGCAGGGTATACTAATTGTTTACAAAGAATATATACAGCAAGCCATTTGGTGTTACAACAGAGACAGTCTGGCAAGCCAGTTGCGCACTGACAGTACAAACAACAAGCCATTTGCATACTGCCAGAAATTCTGAAGATAAAGATCAAGATTAATTCTCAAGGATTTATTTCAGGCAATATATTGTGAGGACTGTTTATTATATAATACGTACACAATATATTCTAGAGCTCAAATCTTTTCAAATATCTTTCTTTAAATCATTTTATAAAACTTATGGGAGTTTCCTTATTTAAAAGATTTATTTCTACAAAATCTCCTATACACGTTTTCTATCTATACAAACAGAAGGGTTATGTTTTCTACGATTCATCTCTTCCAAACCTTCTGTCAAACGGTCACAAGAACGTTGCAAAATCTCTCTAACCAATTGAACGTTAGAAATTGATTTCTAATCGTGAATAAATTGATTGATTGATTTTTGAACGTTGGTTGTGAAGCTTTATAAGGTTGCTCTTGTGCTTAATTCATTTTTAATCAATCAGAGAAGCACACAAAGAATACACAACTCAGTTTTTCATTGCTATATCCATTCGATTCTCTCGAGCTCTTAATATATCATATACGTGCTATATCTTAGAGAGTTCATTAGGTTGAGTTGTATTGATTCAAACATTGTATTGTTCAATTTGTATTGAATATTTGCTGTACAAGTTTGGCTTAAAGTTTTGGGTGGGTCGAACAAGACTAGAGAAGGATACTTTGGAAGTATTGCTTAGAGAGTTGGTTCAGCACAGCAAACAGCAAGCCATTTGTCAGCAGGATTGGTAAGGATTAGTTGCTGGGCATATTGGCTAAGGAACAAGGGTTTGGTGAACGTTGCTAGAGAAGTATACTTGGGAAGTATAGCTTAGAGAGCAGGTTCAGAAACAGGTGTTCAGCAAGCCATTTGTCAGCAGCTGGGATTAAGGGAGATATATTATTGTATCTTGTAATTGGTTTATTTCGTTGATCAATAATATATTCTCTTACCAAGTTGGTAAGGGACCAGGACGTAGACCATAGGGGTTAGGGGTCGAACCTGGCTAAAAGTCTCTGTGTTATTTATTTTCTGCTCTTTACTTACTGTTTGCATTTAGCTTACTGTTTCTGCACTTTACTGTACTGATTATCTGTGCATTCAGCATACCATTTGTCTCTGCATAAAACGAAATCAGTAAGCTGTTTCTGGTAATTTTTAAAATCGGTTTTAGTTGAATATAGTTAGCCATTTACACCTATTCAACCCCCTTCTAGGGTGCATTTTCAGGAACCACTGGACTTTGACTGTTGCAAATCCTGAGGCAGAGATTGTCTACTACATGGACCCTCTAAAACGTCGAATTGCAAATGAGGAATGGGTGGATGTTGTCGACAAGTAAGTTCAAATTCTAAAGTTTGTGTATTGATTCTTGAACCTTAATACACCATATCTTTTTGTGCTTTGAATTTTTGTTGATAAATGTTACAGTTAAACCTCGATTAAGTAATATTCGATAAAGTAATAACCTCGCTTAAGTAATAAATTTCGTCGGTCCCAACTTGGGCCAATGTTGTAAAGTAATATTCTCGCTAAAAGCATAAGATAATAAAAAATTAGAAAGTCATTAAGGGCCCAAGTAATATGTAAAGTAATAATTCCAGAATTATATATGTATATATATAACATGAGTTACAAAATTCAATTCTTTTAATAATATGAACCTATAGTAGCTTGTTTATTCTTTCCACCAAAGCCAAAATTAATCTCATTCTTGACTTTATGTAAAACATAAATAACTCCTGGTATGTTTTGCTCGTATTGTAACAAGTAATTGTTGCTTCCTTTGATGACACGCTTGGGATTACATTGCTATCGTCCGGTTCAAGATCAGTGTTCATTACCGACTCAATGATTTCTTCATCTGTAGGTGATTATTTTTTTTAAAACATAATGTATTATAATTATTTTTTACTTTTTTGTTTAAAATAGGAATGTGGGATATTTGAGTATATAAATTTACATCATATTCTTGTGGAATGAATTATTTACAATCAATTTACAAAAAATTAGTGGGAAGCCAAGATACGTAAACATAAAAATTCGGTAAAGTAATAAAATATTACTTTATCGATAAAATAATAAAATATTATTATATCGATAAAGTAATAAATTCAGTAAAGTAATATTTTTTTCCAGTCCCAAGAGTATTACTTTAAAGAGGTTTAACTGTAATTTTGTTACAGCGCCATTAAAATGTACAAGGAGGATCTGAACAAGGTTTCAAAGAAGAAAATATTATGGGAGAACATGGCGATATTAATTCATTCTCATCATATTTTATTTATGTCATCGAAGGAGATTGTAAATAAATTTTTATTTGGTACTTCAGGGAGTTCCACTGCAGACAGGGAGCAAGGACTGTGGCATGTTCGTGATGAGGTACATGAAGGAAATCGTTGAGGACAATGAGCTTCAATTTGCTGCTAAGGTGAGAATTTCACTTATTTTGGGTTTTCTGATCAACTTTAGACGTACTTGGTTCTTTAGGATACTAGTAAAAATACGTGACTTACAAAAAACCTTTGGTTATTTTTCAGTGGATGCGCAGGTCGAGCTTGGTTTATACTGATGAGGACATTAACGAGATTAGGACTGATATTGCGAAATATTTTATGAAACGCCATGCACGTTAGGTTCTACAGTCTGGTTCTTTCTCTTGTTATGAACTGTTATGAACTAGTAGTGAAGTGGAAGTTTTATGTATAGTTGGTGATGGGATGATGTATTTGGTGTCCGGTGAACTGGTGAACTCTATTAGCTTGTTTTGTGTTTTTGGTGGATTGATCGGTCTTAATTTGGTATCTATTTCGTCGTTTTCTTTTGTGTTTGGTATCGTTTTGTTTCATAATGTATTTGCTCATTTGGTTTATCACCTGGTTGAACCAAATGTTGATTGATGGAATTTAGTTTTCAGATTCCATTCGTGGTTTGTATGAAATGTGAATTTGATTTGCAAAAAGTCTACGCTTAAACAGATTACGGTGTTTTAAATCAAAATACCCATTGTACGAACAAAACTAGGACAACAGTATAGCATTGTTATACATTGTTATACTGTTGTGTCTGCAATCGTTTTATAACGGTGAACTACAATATAGCGTTGTCTGAAAACTTCAACTACAATATGAGTTACACTTAAAATGTTGTCTAAAGAGCTTTCGGATAACAGTGAACCAAAATTGAGCTGCTTTACTAACTGTTGTCAAATGCTTACACAATGGTTAATGCTTGTAACAAACTGTTGTCTAACCCCAAAAACGACTACATGTGTGTTTGTGTACTCCGTTGTCTAACACCAACGGAGATGACGGGGTTGCAATAAAACTGTTATGGTTAGGATTTCAGACAACAGATGATTACATGTGACTGTTGTTTGAAAAAGAACCTGGCAAGATTGAGAACCCTTTGCATAACGTCTATTACATGTTATCTATTAGTCAGAAAACCGTTGCATCATGCTGTTTCCAGTAACAGTTCTGATTATATAACTGTTGTGTTACGTAATTTTTAACAACGAATTAAAACTGTTGTGTTACCGTCTACTACGCATCGGTTAAATAACCGTTGTCTGCCTTCAAACAGACAACTGCCGGATAGACAACGAAAAAAACGCATGTCAGACAACGGTGAAAATGTGTTGCAGGATCGTGTTTTTCTTGTAGTGAATGTTATACAAGAGTGTAGTGAGTAAGAGATGTGATATTCTAATGACGGTCCTTTTGTGTTTATAGAAACTCCGGAAGAGGGACGAGCCATACCGTCAGGATATCGAGATCGAGGCAAGATCTTTTCTATCCCTACTTGGAAATTATTTATCTTCAAAGAAACTTGATTTCATGAAATATATATATGTGATGCTATTGTTACTATATTGTTAAGAAATGGTTTTCCTTGATTATTGATGTAAAAAGGGAAGGTATATGAGTATGATATGAATATGGATATGAGTATGAGTATGAGATGGATATGAATATACATAGAGATGATTATGCATGAAGTGAACATGCCTTATGATTAAAGATATATAAAGGAATGGTATCAGTTATTATCTAGGGTTATATGATTTATAATATTATATTCTTTCTAAGTATTGTGATTTAATAAATATTATTGAATGGTATTTAATACTTTTGAGATAAATGGAATACTCTACGTATATAAAAGCATATTGATTTCATTGAATACAGAGGAGATGTCTGAGTCATAATCAAAGTATTATGACATATATAAATTTTTAAAGGTGATGATAAATGGAAATGGAAATGATATATGTGAAGGGAAATGTGAATGGAAATGTGAATGGAAATGGAAAATGTGAAATGCTATTTGATGATTTGAAAAAGGGGGATTGCAACAGTAAGCGTAAGAGGCTGTGTGGTAGTGGCACAGTCCAGCATCCAATATTTTATTTCGGCACGAAGATGCCAAAGGAGGATGTAGCAGGTAGCCTTCCTCCAGGGTTGATTACCAGGTAGGGATCATCCCTTCTACTAGTAGTAAACAGAGAGCGGATACGGTCAGGCGACTGATCATCGTCCTACGTATCTGGCGCCAGCAGAGATCCCCAAAACTTGAAAGAAAGAATTGAAAATGGTTTTCAGATTTTTATAACTGAAAACAGAAAAGTGATATGAAATGATGGAATTATTGTTACGAACGAAGAGAAACTGATTTTATATTAATTTATATGATTGTTGCATAAGAAGGAAATGAGAAGATTATAGTGAGAGATTTGTTCAAGTTTTTATATTATCTTGAAAGATTACATTGAAATGGTATATTGATGGTTATGGCATTCAAGAAGAGGAACTGATATTATATGATGTTAGAAGCGAGATTGATGGAATAATACTATATATTTCTCACGTACAAGGATAATTGGAAAGTGTATATACATATTGAATGGAAATAAAATTCTTCCATAATAACTGAAGTTTGCTTTTGTCTATATATATAACGGTTTATTTTCCTTTGATGTTAGTAGATAGAAGTTATCTTGATGAGCTATTTTGGCTCATTCTTGCTACTTATCTATATACAGCTAGGAATGCCAATACTTCGAAGAACGCCCCGCAAGAGGGTAGGGGGAAGGCGACCTTCTGAGAGCATGCTAGCATCGATTCCTGAGGTAGCGTAGAGGCAGACGGGTTCTGAGAGCTTATGTATAATTAAGGGTGTAAGAATGTAATAAACTTTTGATTGTTGAAATGCTTCATGTCGAAGTATTATTCAACAATGTATCTAAGTATGATCCTGGTTTGTAATAACTGCTTAAATCTAAACTTTTAATATTGTGGATGTTGTTCACTGAGCATATGACTGGTGTGTGTGTTAATATTTAAGTGTGGGGTCTATTGTGAGTTTTATTATGCATTTATATTCCAACTGCAAGAGAAGAATATTAATAAATGGAAATTGGTCCGTGACGGCCTAGATTCATGACCCCGGATTTGGGGCTGTCACATAAGAGGTCATGTTAGTAATGCAAAGCATTACAAACAATTAGGCTTATTATTATATGTATACAGGCATGCCTCTGTGACTAACATTCAGGTCAGCAGGTGAATAAAGAAAAATCATCAGTCTTTAATAGATCAAATGTTTTGCAGTACAACGGACAGCCAGTTTGTTCTATTCTTAATATGTCAGAGGCGACTGGGCATTTAACGTATCTTGGATTACCAAACATTATCGGCAGGAATAAGTCAGCAATATTGGGTTATTTAAAAGACAAAGTAGAGACGAAGATTCGAACCTGGGATAGTAATTACATCTCTCGGTCTGGCAAAGAGATTTTAGTGAAGCATGTAGCACAAACTATGCCAAGTTATGCCATGAAGTTTTCTTGTTACCCCTGGAGATCACAAGGAACATTGAAAAATCTTTAACGAAATTCTGGTGGAACTCGACTCAGGCAAACAGCTCAAAACTAAGCTGGATGTGTTGGGATAGATTGTCCAAGCACAAGAATGTAGGAGGTATGGGATTCCGTAATTTTCGTGATTTTAATGTTGCAATGTTGAGGCAACAATTATGGAGATTGGCTACGAATCCTCAAAGCCTAGTTTCGAGAATATATAAAGCCAAGTATTTCTCAGACTCTGATGTTTACAACGCTGAACTAGGTCACAACCCCATCTTTATTTGGAGAAGTTTACTGGAAGCAAAAAATTTATTTATTGCAGGTGTTCGATGGCGGATTGGTGATGGAACAAATACTCAAATTATTGGTCCGCCTTGGTTGTTGACAGATGAGAATCCGTTTATTACATCGATCCCTACTCCTCTGCAAGTCAATACGGTGGCTTCTCTCATGTGTTTTGACAAAAAAGAGTGGGATGTGGAGGTGCTGACAGATGTGCTCAATGTGAGGGATCGTGATTGTGTTCTAGAGATCCCATTATCTGAATCGAATCATGAGGATAAATTATACTGGAGATTTGAAGACTCGGGTAATTACTCAGTTAAATCGGCCTATAGATTTCTTCAGGTGCAGAAAGGCAACTGTAATACCGAGGACTCGGATAAAATTTGGCAAACTCTTTGGAGCATCAAAGCTCCACCGAAAGCTCAAAATCTGGTCTGGAGAGCCTTGTTTGACTGTCTACCAACCTTGTCTCAACTCCACTTATAGCGTGTCCCAGTACAAGTTATGTGTCCAAGCTGCCAACAGGAGGTTGAATCTATCATGCACAATTTGGTGACTTGTCAGTATGCACAACAATGTTTGACAGTCTTATTGCCAGAGATTCAGTTCTATGAAAGTACTTCTTTTAAATCATGGCTGGTATTTATCTTTAATACAGTCGATGTTAGGAAGTATGCTAAAGTTATAACATTATGTTGGTCTCTATGGAGGTCAATAAACGACCTAGTCTGGAATCATAAAACCACGAAGATCAATAAAACAGTTGCAGCAGCAAGGCAGTATCTTGCAAAATGGAAAGTAACCCAAAGCCGGTCTTTTACTACTCCTCTCCAGTAGGGATGGCAAAAAAAATCCAATCCGACGGATACCCGACCCGTTCCGACCCGTTTGGATTTTATCGAACCCGAAGTTTTGGATTTGGATTTGGATTTTATTTTTAGACCCGAATGAGTTTGGATTTGGATTTGGATTTGACCAAATACCGAACCGATACCCGACCCGAAATCCAAAACCCGATCTGAACCCGAAACCCGATAAAAACCCGATATATATGTATATATATATATATATATTATAAACTATTTAATATAATATATATATATATTTTAATTACAATAAATTAGTCCCATAAACTAATGTGTAAAGATATTAAGATATACCTTATACGGGAGTAACACTAACAAATATTCAATAATCAATTATACACGATTTATTATTTAAGGACCTAGGGTTTTCTCATTTCTCTCAGTCTCACTTCTCAGCCGCCGCGACCTTCACCCTTTAGGATTCAGCCTTCAGGTAAGATTCTTAATTTCTTATCTTTTAATTCTAGATTTAAGATTCTATTGTATTCTAGATTCTCTTGTATTCTAATTTTGATTATCTATCTTTTCCAAATATGGAACCCTAGTGAATATTGTTTATTGTTTTAACAACGTGTTCTGAGTTTGCTGTGTTCTGAATTCAATTAAGGCAATTTTTTTGTGTTTGCACTTAATTTATGAGTTGACCCTTGTGACTAGGTTGTACGTTTTTAAGATTTATTGAGTTCGACTGGTTGAGTCCAGTGTCGTGTTTATAGACTTACAGTTGCTAAGTTTTCGTTTTGGTTGAGTCCAGTGTCGTGTTTACTGTTTGTTTTTATGATTGCAGTTGGTTCAGCTTTTGTAAATTGTTGTCAAATTAATGAGTTCGCATATTGTGCTGGTTTGCTGAGTTTATTGAGATGTGTTCTGAGTTCGAGAGTTTGTAATTTCTATTGTGTTATCTCTGAGTTTGCGAGTTGAGTTATTGAGTCTTCTGGTTCGTTTTATTAAGTTTTGTTTGTTGTTGTTAGAGTGGTTTACATCAGAATTTTCACTTCATTTTTTTCTTGTAATTGCAGCGATGTCAAGTGAATCTCTCTTGAAGTCTCAATCTATGAATAAGGAGTGTTCTCAACCATCACCGACACCGGAGTTAGAATCATCTAGGATTAATACCAATTCGAATCCAGAGGCCAAACCAGATGTAGTCCTCATTGTTGATGATAAAAATGTGAAAGAGGATGGAAGCCGATTGAGGAGTGATGTTTGGAAGCATTTTACTAGGAAACTAATTGATGGCGCTTTGAAAGCAGTTTGCAAGTATTGCAAGAAACCACTTAGAGGTGATTCAGGATGTGGAACATCGCATTTAAAGAGTCACAATGAGAACAAGCATAACAAGAAGGCACTAGCAGGGGCTAACATAAGACAAAAGCTTTTGGCTGGAAAATTAAATAAAAGTCATCCAGAAATAGCCTCATACAGTTTCAATCATGATGCATCAAAGAAAGAGCTCGCAAAGGCCATCGTCATGCATGAATATCCTCTATCTATTGTCGAGCATGTTGGATTTAGGAGGTATTCAAATTCTCTCCAGCCATTGTTCAAGGTGCCATGTAGAAATACAATAAAAAATGAGATACTACAAATTTATGAATTAGAGAAGGTGGTTACATTATCCTTGTTGGATCATAATGAAAGTCGGATAGCCATAACAACGGATATGTGGACCGCAAGCAATCAGAAAAAGAGTTATATGGCAGTGACGGTGCATTTTATTGATGATACTTGGACTTTACAAAGTCGCATCATGAGGTACATTTCTAGTAAAGTTAATGTGTTTTCTAGCAATATAGTTTATACATGCTTCTTGTTAGTAACTGAAATTTAATGTGTTATTTTATGTTCATCTATGTCCCTTGTCCTCACACTAAAGAAGTCTTATCTAAAGAGTTATTAGAGTGTTTGATGGACTGGAATTTGGACAGAAAAATCTCTGCTCTTACACTTGATAATTGTTCAACTAATGATGCGATGATTGAAATTATATTAGATAAGCTGGACAGGTCTGAACTTGTGGCAGGTGGCTGTTTATTTCACATGCGATATGCTGCGCATATTTTGAATCTAATTGTTAAGGACGGATTGGATGTGATTAAGGTCGGGGTTGCAAAAATCCGAGATTCTGTATCTTATTGGACAGCAACACCTAAAAGAGAGGAAAAATTTGAAGAAACGGCCCGCCAATTACGTTGCACAAGTACAAAAAAATTAGGACTTGATTGTGCAACTAGGTGGAATTCTACCTACTTGATGCTGGAAACAGCATTGTTATATAAGGACGTGTTCACTCGGTTGGGTACAAGGGATTCTCAATATGAATCTACTGAATCTACGCCTTCTAAAGAGGAATGGGAATTTGCTCAAGATGTTTGTGGGAGATTGAAGTTTTTTTACAAGGCAACTGAGATTTTTTCTTGGACGAAATATCCTACTGCGAATCGATGTTTCATCAACATATGTGAGATTCGACTAGCAATCGAAACCTGGCGTAGAAGTGAAAATTTTATTATTAAAGTAATGGCCGAAAAGATGTTGATAAAGTTTGAGAAATATTGGAGCGTGATGCATGGTGTTGTGGGCGTTGCTGCGGTGTTGAATCCTAGATACAAGTTGGAGGTACTAGAGTTCTACTTTGATAGGATTTTCGGAGATTACTCATCTATGAAAGTTGAAGATGTTCGCACTCTTTGTTATAGTTTTACTTCAGGAGTATCATCAGAAACTTGTTAATGTGTGCAATGAGGAAATGAGTGAATCTCCTTCAACAGGCTCTATTCCTGATTCTGAAAATGCATCGCAATATGATTTGTTCATAAGCACCAAGAAGCGTAAAAAGGTCGACTTTATAAAATCTGAGTTGGATCATTATTTGGAGGAGGATGTGTTGGAAAAAATGGATGGATTCGATGTATTAACATGGTGGAAGGTCAATGCAACAAAGTATCCAACTTTGCAACTCATGGCTCGAGATTTTTTGGCAATTTCGGCATCTTCAGTTACGTCCGAGTCAGCCTTTAGCACCGGTGGTAGAGTTGTGAGTCCACATCGCAACCGACTTCATCCTAAAACAATAGAAGCACTGATGTGTGCTCAGAGTTGGTTGTGGGCTGCTGAAATGAATGGTATTATATTCTATTTTAAGTATTTTTCTAGTTACCGAACTATAAATATATTCAGTATTCTTGACCATTGTACTTACATTAAATCTTTATATTACTTCAGGAGAGTCGTCTTCAGGATATGCCACCATATACAAGGATATGGAGTTAGAGGATTCGTGTATCACTCGAGAGGTTTAAGGTAAAAAATCTGAATCTAGTTTGTGTTTATTAGTAGAGAACTCAATTTGTAGTTTCTGTGATGGCCCTGGTGGGTGCAATTGCATGTCATGCCTTGTTTACCTGATAATTTGAACTGGTGCAGTCGTTCATTTTGTCTTAACAGGCTAGCATATCACAGCTCCTGTCTCTTAACACCGATAAAAAGCTCTGTTTAAATTTGAAAATTTTATCCTTGTTTCATCTACTATGACATAGACGCTGATGATAATCAGAGCTTAGAATTTAATCAATGACTCAATGTTGAGTAATGCACATTTTACGGTTGTGTCCTGTACATGTGTATACTCATTTTAGATGAAGTTGACAAGTGATCTCCTTGTTTTGCTTTAACAGTTCTGTAAATGGAAGGTTGCCATATGATTTAATTTACCAAATGCATTACTATGAAACCTTTGGTAAAGCATCAATCAACAAAAATTGTAAGTTGTAATAATTATGCAATAGTAGCTTTTTCGAAATACTTATATGTAACTTTTTTATTAATTTGTTTGTAAATTGTCATGAATTCTGATGTTCCTAAAATCACTTTTGACAG
Organism: Kitagawia praeruptora; assembly: GCA_037693485.1. Taxonomy (NCBI): domain Eukaryota; kingdom Viridiplantae; phylum Streptophyta; class Magnoliopsida; order Apiales; family Apiaceae; genus Kitagawia; species Kitagawia praeruptora. The sequence goes on from CM075345.1 coordinate 63,585,263, forward strand.
TGCTGTAAGCGGCCATTTTGTAGGCTTCTATGTAAAATAATCTATTCTGGTCCGTTTTGGCCTTATAACCTCAATATTTCATGCCTGCAAGCTTTTTGTAGGCTTAGATATAAGATTATGTTGACTTTGTCATATTTTCAATTAATTTGCTTTGGTTGATTTGTAGAATTAGTTGGATAGAAATATGCTTGATAAACTTACACATAAAAATTTGACCAAGTTTCTAGTAGTTGCCCAGAAGATGAATTGGCATGTCCATCATGCATTTTTCTTTAATGAAAAATAGAAGTGTTAGTTGATATGAAGTATGGAGACCAGTTGACACTGCATAACAGAGCACTAATATCCTCCAAACTTTATGAGGTATTTTTGATTGATTATCAAAATTGATAATATGCTTATTAAGTTATTAATTGTTTGCTGCATTTATGCTGTCCACTTAAGATAGTTTCTTCAGTGAATGTGGTTGCTGATACATTTTTTGTAAATATTTTGCAGGTGCTGACTGCTGACTTAAGAATGCTGGTTTAATTGAGTACTGGCACTGGATTTGCAGGGCAGATTTATGGATCACTGGATTTGGAACTTGTATTTCTATTATTCGAATTGTAATGAATGTTTAACTTTGATTTAATTTTGCTATCAACTTAATTGTAAAACTTATGGAGTATGTAATGATGTTGATCAGATTCTAATTATATTAGATTTTCATTTTTCCACTAAAAATTTTGGGTTTCGGGTTTCGGGTAAAATCCGATCCAATTATGTTAGTTTTTCATTTCTAGAGAAAATTTCGGGTTTCGGGTAAAATCCGATCCGATCCGAAATTCGTTGGATCGGATTCGGGTTTCAATATTCGAGTTTTTTTGGGGTTCGGATCGGGTTCGGGTTTTATTAAAAAAACCGGATTTGGATTTGGATTTTGGCAAAATCCGATTCGATTCGACCCGTTGCCATCCCTACTCTCCAGCCTCTAGTTGAAGGAGACGGAGCTACAGTATGGGTTAAGCCCCAACCAAACAAAGTCAAGATATTAGTTGATGCAGCCGTGTTTGAAGATCGAGGTGGTGTAGGTTTTGGTTTATTGGCCAGGGATTCAGATGGCGAACTGATTGAAGCTACAGCTCTAGTTCATCCGAGTCTGGTTTCTCCGGTGATAGCAGAAGTCATGGCATTCAAGGAGGCATTAAGTTGGATGGATGTTAGAGGGTGGCATGATGCAGTAGTAGAATCTGATTGCTTGACTGTGGTGCAGGCATTCAGAAGTCGAGTGCCATTGAGATCATATTTCGGTTTGGTCATCGAGGATTGTCGTCGTCTTTTGCAACGGTTAAACAAAATTAGCTTGTTTTTTGTCAAGTGATCTGCTAATATGATTGCCCATCAGGTGGAAAGAGAGTCATATTATTTGTCAGGTCGTAGCTTGGATAGGAGTTCTGTTCCTAGTTCGATTCAAAATTGTGTTTCCTTGGATTTGAGTACGTAATAAAATCTCAGCTTTTCATCCAAAAAAAGTACTTTACATCATGTCGTGCTTGATCAAATTGTTTCTCTTGGTTTCACTACTAGATTGATTTAGTGTGATTTGGAAAGATTATAATTTTTATAATGCATGCCTGTCAAGCATTTTATTTTTATTTTTGTAGCTTTATTAATTTGGTGTACAAATTGGTTGAACTAAAAAAGTTATGTTATAATCGTGGTAAATGTATGTGACCTTCTGTTTTGTTCTAGTAATGTAATTGTGACATTATCTGATTTTTATTAAAACATAACTCCTTTGCATTTATTGTAATAATTAGAATACTTAATAGTGATCAGTTACATTGTATGTGATAACTATTATATGATTCAAGCCATGACAAATTCTCATCATTTTTATTATCATATTATGGCCTTAGCCATTTACGTATGCATGATTTTACATTCAAGTTTGAGCCTTTACCATGCTATATCCTTTCTGTCTTGATATCTAGTTTAAAGATTTGATAAATTACCACATTTTCTTACTCGTGCAATCAACCTAAACCTTATCCAAAATATATGCATATGAACATCTCACAGCCTCCCTCATCCATTTATGTTGTGTAGTACTCTTGTTTGTTATTTGTTAAAGAAATTCATCAAATTACTTAGTTCTGGGACTTGTCACGGAAATTTGCCTAGGCTTGAAGGACATGGTCATCCGAGTTTTATATGTTGGACACACAGAGGTGTAATTTTGTTTATTTGTTTGGTGCTCTGATACATGATGTCAAAAATGAATCAGAAAGGGGCAGAAGTGGAGCTTTGTAGGTTTTCTGTTTTGTTTGATAAATGTTAGCGGAATTGAGGTAAGTTTTATATCCGAACTTTCTGGTTATTTCGAAAGTATATTAATATGTTTTAATTTTTGAAATTATATTTTATGTGATTTTCTCTATTTTGTTGGTACGAAAATTTGGGTCTAGTGCTATTATTTTGAAGATGATTTTAGTTTTAATAAGAAAATATGAACTTTAAAAACCCCAGTTTAGTCTATGATCTGAACACCTTAGTATATGCGCATAGTTCCGGAACTAAATTCTGATACCTCTCTAGGGGGCACTTAGGTGCAACTTCTGATACCTTAGTGAGGGACACAATACTAAATTCTGGACCGCGTTACCGGTTTATAGTGACTTCTGAACTTCTGGACCATGTCACCGGTTTGTGGTGACCTTAGTTAGACTGGTGGTTAAAAAGTTATCATTTCGTAAGTTATAAATTTCTGAAAATTTTTGTCTTTATATTGTATTTTATTTAATGGGTTTAACCCGATGTTTGGTTAGTTTGCTTGATGGGCTTTTTAGCTTACTCTTTTAATATTTCAAGTTTTGTTCGGTTCATTGGATTTACAAGGAGCTTGTTACTTAGATTTTTATGTAGATCTTGTCAAATAATTTGGGTAGTTGTACTTTTGGTTTATATGACTTAACTTGTAATAGAATTGTAATAGTTTAGTGGTTCGAATCCCAACACAAGCATAATTTCTTTATTTTATTTATAACATCCAAGCCCACAACTTAATGTATACCGAACCCAACAACCCACCACAGGTCAGTCCAAAAGTCCTAGCAAATTGGTACACATTATTTGTTGACTTGTATCTATAAAGGACCCGAATACTCTCAATCTGATCGATTTGGGATGTTATAAACACCCCCTCTTATTGGGTCGACGTCCTCGTCAAGCCCACACACACTTACTGAACCCGGGCAGTGCCTCTGCACTTTTGGCCGGGTAGAGCTCTGATACCAAGATAATTTTAACAATAATTATAAGCAAAGTTCATATATGAATTAATTAAACAATAGTTTTGGTACCCAAAACCTAGGTTTCTAGGAAACTAGAAAGGAGTAATGGAAAGAGAAGGTTGTCTCTACAGAAGTTTGAAGATACCAAGATAATATATATGAATTTTAAAAATTAATATTTTTTTAAAAAAGTAATTAATTATTTATGCTTATTAAATCTAGGACTGGGAAAAAAATCCGAAAAATCCGATATCCGTCTGAAATATCTGTGTTCGTATCCGGAAAAAAGCGGATATTATCCGTATTCGGAGTCGATCGGATATTATCTGTATCTGAATCCGGGAGTTTAGGATGCGAATATGGATATAAGCGCATCCGTATCCGAAATGAATTATATATATGGGTCACGCTCCAGTGAGAACACATGTTAGTGTGAGAACAGTGAGAACACACATATTCACCACATTTCAAGTTATTTTAAAGGGTCTCGCTAGGGGCACCTTCACAAAAAAGTCTTATAATTCTATCCTCTATCCATTCATAACAAAAAAAATTAACAAAAAAATTTAAAAAAAAATTGCTGCCACGTCATCATTTTTTAATTTTTTTTTAAAAAAATTTTTTAAACTTTTTTTTTTTATGAATGGATAGAGGGTAGAATTATAAGACTTTTTCGTATTGGATGCCCCTTTAGAATAGCTTGAAATGTGGTGTTCTCATTGTTCTCCAACATATATGTGTTCTCACCTGAATCATACCCTATATGTCTTATATATTTTGTAATTATATATTATATAATTACAAAATATAAGCATACCTATCATTATATCAAGATAATATAATAATATAGTTATCATTAATTATTAAGAATACAAATATAACCATGTTTATACTAAATTATGATTAATTATTAAGCATTGTAACACAACAATTAGGTAGCCTAAGTGGTTTGAGTGTGGCATTAGGAATTTAGAAAAGCAAAATGAGGAGCACTCGGGTTCAATTCCCTCCTCACGCAATAATTTTGGACAACCAAGACTGCAAGTGGCGGATCCGGATATATCCGGATTCGGATCCGAATTCGTTCGGATATTATCCGTATCCGGTTCAGCCGGATATTTCCGGATCCGGATACAGATTTGGATATCATTACTAATTGCCGGATACGGATATGACCATATCCGGCTCCGTATTATCCGATTCCCACCCCTAATTAAATCTATAATCTGTAAGTCTTTACTGATACGAGAATTTTTTTTCAGAACACAATACTACCAAAATACTAAAATTTGGTTATTACTATATTCGTGTTCGATTCTTTGAAATTATGTAATATAAAATTTATTTATTTATTTTAACTTTTTTAAATTCATCTCGGGTTCGATTCCTAGAACTAAATAATTAAATAGTGTTTATTTATTACATAATTTTATCATTCAATTCTTTAAAAATACATATATTTAATTATTTAATAGTTAGTTATCAATTATATTTATATAACGAAAAAATATTAAGATTTGATTCCCAAGTAATTGGGAAGTTTCGCACACGCCTTTTGTACAACAGCTGGCGTAAGAGGGGTTTATATATCTGACACAAACCGCCGTTTGCCGACCGAGCTACCACGAGAGCATCAGCTGACCGCCGTTGGCCGACCGAGGCGCACGAGAGCGTCAGCCGACCTCCGTTGGCCGACCGACCCACGCACGGCGCTCTAGTCGACCGCGAACGGCCGACCAAGGCCTTCTCTGCTGTCACAGCCGGCCAAGGCCTTCTCTGCTATCACAGCCGACCGAGGTTGGTTGTCAGTCCGGGTTCCCTAGCTCGTCAGCCGACTAAGATCGATAATCAATCCGGGTTCTCGAGTTGATATTGAATTTCAATCCTGATGTTTTGAACGGAAAATTCAAGATGGAGTTGAAAATCAATTTAGTGTCGTTTAGCGCAGTTTAACATAGTTTAAACGTCGTCTAAGGCTTGCTAGCGCCGTTCAACGTCGTCTAAGGCTGGCTAACACCGTTTAGCGCCGTTTAACGCCGTTTAGCGTCGTTTAACATAGTTTAAGCGTCGTCTAAGGCTGGCTAGCCGTTTAACATCGTCGTAAACGCGTCGGTCGCTCCACGCTTTACTTTAAAACGGTATTTGTGAAACACTAGTGTACAAAAATAAATCCTGATCCGAGTCTCGAAAAAGGCAGTTTAAACTTCAAGAAAAATCTGATCAGTTTTCCTAGAAGTTGGGGGATAAATGATATGGGCTAAAAGTAAGTCCTAAAAGACACATTTAATGTGACATTAATTAGACCCAGTATGGTCCTACCAGACTTACCCTCCAAGGCACCAAAATTCAATATGGAAACTGACTCCTACGAGATAGGATCTGGAACCTTCCTCAAGGCGGTGACTTGCCCACCAAGTTACCTAACCTTATTATAATTGTAAGGCTTCTCAGCCTATATAAAGGGCCTGACCCCTCATTCTCAGAACTACGTTTTGGCTTGATTCTCAATAACGAGATACGTAGGCACTCTGTAAGGACCGATCAGTCTCGAAACACGGAAACAACCATTAAAGCACGAAGTTCACGAACCCTAGCATTAAATACATACTAACCCTCGTTTTTATTCCACAACACGAATCTATGGGTGAAATCAGTGAAAAATGCTAGGTACCCAAATTGGTTCCCAAGATAATTCTCAAATGCCAAGTGTTTTATTTTAATTGGTTATAATAAAATGGACCCCCCTGCATTCACACCAACCTCCCCAATTAAAAATTTTCAATCTGCCACATTATCTATGCCACAGGGGAGAAATTTTCCAATCAAAGATTTCACTTATTACTAAAATTATTTAATTTATAATTTTAAAAAAATTAGAAAATAAAACATACATGTTTATTACATATATAAATACGGTATTTTTGTAATTTAGTGGGATTATAATTACAAAATTGTAATTATTATAGAATTCCAACACTTTTTTTTATTTGAAAATTAATATATAAGGTTCTATGAGAAATTGGAATATAGGGGCGAAACCAAAAAAAGACTGAAACCAAATTTGATACCAAAGTACCAATTAAAAGAGGATTTGGCTTATTAATAAAGCTTATAAATATTTGGTGAGAATATTTGTATGGCTACCGTGAGTGTTCGAATAAATATGAATTTCAAAAACTAAAATTATTTTTTTTAAAAAAAAATTAATTATTGCCAAAATGTATTCTTATAATTTTTTGATTAAAAAAATAGCATTCATTTGTTTATTTGGGTTTATGATTATTATTCTAAAATCTGCAATCTATAATCTGTAAGTCTTTATTAATAAGATAAATATTTTTTTGGTGGAACACAATACTACTAAAATATTAAAATTTGATTATTACTTTTTGAAACTATGTAATAAAAAAATTATTTATTTACTTTACTTTCTTTAAATTCATCCCGGGTTCGATTCTTATAACTAAATAATTAAATAGTGTTTATTTATTATTACATAATTTTATCATTCAATACTTTCTAAATATTGATTTAATAATTTAATATTTATCAATTATATTTATTTTACCGAAATAATATTAATATTTTAATGTCCGTTATCAGATTAGTTTTCTTTAAAATGTGAGCTTAGATTTTAAGCGGAGACAAAACCGTTTTGCGAGACTTGAATTAGATGTAATTAACTGAAAGATGTCTTACAAAAGTGAGCCGTTGCAAGACTTGAGTCCGACGTTTCCTTTTGTACAACAGCTGGCGTAAGCGGGATATATAGCCTATATATATATGACACAAACCCTTAAAAACTAGACACTCAGAAAATCAAACCCACCCAAGATAATACATACGCCTATTTGTTGAAGAAAGAAGTAATGGAAAGAGAAGATTGTCGTGTCTGCTGCAGACGTTTGAAGATACCGGCCGGATTTCGTTTCGACCCCTGGGATGAAGAACTTGTTACATATTATTTGAGAGAAAAAATCGAGGGAAGGGCTCTTCAATGCAATCATTTAATCACAGAGTTGCAGATTTACCATGATGATTTTTTGCCATGGGAGATTATCAAAGATGATAATCCTTATTGGATTACATCTTCTAGTGATTCGTCGAACAAGAATAAGATTAAGAAGACTATTTACGTGTTCACCGAGTTGAGGAAAAGGAAAACTCGTGTCATAAGGAGAAGTGGCCACGGTTCATGGAAGGGTCAAAACAATCTTTTTGTGAAGAACAGGGCTGGTGATGATATTGGATACAATAAATTCTTAACTTTTTATAAGGATAGTGATGGCAAGAAGGGCAAGAAGAAGAAGATTGCTGATGGTGATGATCAGGAGCACGGGCACTGGATGATGCACGAATATTCACTCTTTGGGATTGATAACTATGTGCTTTGTAAGATTATTAAGGAAGTCAGGATCTCCGCAAAAGCCTCTGTACTGTGTCCTACTAAAGCAGCACCATCGCAAGATTTTCGCACCCAAGGAGATTTACATATTATGAATGTAGCTTCGGAAGATCAAGAGAGGCAGTCGGGTGATGGTGATCAAATCTTGGATGAGTTTACAACAGATTGGGACAAGAATGATTGGGCGGAATTGTATCAAGAAATTGGGATGGATTTCTCTGATGATCAAGAGCTGCCCGTACATTCTCAGCCAATCACTTTTGATGATCAGAAAGATAAAAACATGGTATGCAATAATCAAATCCCTGATTTTCTGGTAGAGGAGGAGGCTTTAGCTGTTGTTAATCAACCATCGGATCAGTCGGGAGCAGATTTGTATGTGAATGGCCAGAACTCTGTTTTACATGAAAGATATGGTACTGCTGATAACCATAATCGAACTGGTGTCTCACACGATACGAGTGCTGGAGTTGATAGTACTGGTATTCATTATGGTCAAGACCTAATGATAACTGAAGCTGCAGATGTTAACGATCGAGCAGACAATGACATGAAAGGCAGCGAACAAATTTTTTATGACTTCTGCAATTTTGAACTAGTAGGGGTTGACGATCAAGCAGACAATGACATGAAAGGCAGCGAACAAATTTTTGATGACTTCTGCAATTTTGAACTAATAGGGGATGATCCTGCTTTTTTACCAATGAACTCAATTTGGGACGGGTCAGATGTGATTTTAGATTTTTCTTCTCATGAGCTTGTCGACTTATGGTCTAATGAATATATCGAGGAGTCGTGTAGCATATTCGAAGGCCAGCCTGGGAAGAGGATGAGGTCTGGTGAGGAAGACTGCGTGGAACGTCCCAGTGGGAAGAAGCAGCACTGCTTTTGAAAGTCATTACTATGCTTGCAGTACTTTGAGAATTATGCTCTTACTTCTGTATTCGAGATCAGAATGACTATGTTAAATATTGATGTTCAAGTGTAATAGGGAAGAATTAAATTCACATCTTGCTCCGAATTATCAAGGAGGAGGGATAGTTTACTGCTAGTTTTATCTAGTATGTACGAAACTTTTAAATGTATATATGATTCATGAACAGCATTTTGCATATCTAAATCTTAGTTATATAGTTGTTCAAATACTACTTCCCTGTTCAATCATCTGGGTGCAAACTGATATTGCAGTTGATATAGTATTGTTTTTTTAGCTTTTCTGCATCCTGTATGTAGCAGAATTCATCTGTAAATAGTCCCTTAAAGCATGTATACTGTCTCAGGCTATTATTTATCTGTAGCAGAAACATAGCTTTATTACTCAGTAAGAGCAACTCCAATTCCCTATTTTGAACCCCTAAAATGTAGTAAAATAAAGAAAAAGCTCAGCAATGGTGCAGAACAAAGAAAAAAAAAAGCAGAATTTATAACAGGGAATTAAGCTCAGTAAACTCCTAAGTAATAATTAAGCTGCTAAACCATCTGCTTTATCTCTCAACTGAACATTACAGTTTCTCTAATTAAGAATACAACAAGTAAAACGTTTGTTATATAGAAGCAATTATCTCTCAACTGAACATTGAAATGGAATCAGTACAGTAGACATATACCAACTTCCAAGAAATTATAATGTGATGCTGCATAAGATAAATTATTCCAGTCAAGTGAATTTTATAGCAAATAAAAAGAGGGAGCACACATAAGTAGAAAGCAGGACACAACATTTATGTTAATTTGTTAACTATAACTAAAACAGAAACGCAAAGAAAATAGTAGTGTCATGATAACAAGTGTGACAGCTTTGAGAAAGGAAACAAAAGCTTATGTAATCTTATGTTTAGCACCATCTGTAGTTAGAGGGAAAAGGAGAGGCTACAATAAGGCTGAAACCTGATTATTGTCATAAAAGTATTCACTGGTTTGGGCTACAATATAAATAATCTATACATACCCTGAATCTTCCAAAAACTCAGTTTGTTCAATAATACTATAAAATACAATAGTACTCATACATAGCTGAAACTTAAAACAGATCACAGTATGTGATTTTTTCTAAATCAGATGACTGATCACAGAGTATCTACATCCTTCACTCAGACTAAAATTTCAGACCACATTTTAGAAAAGTATATCATACACCGGGTAACAGATTGTCCAAAATCAAACTAACAGCATTTTAAAAATAAAAAAAAAAATTGCACAGTTCTATATTTAGTTAAGATTATCTTAAGCCTCTATTTTAGACCGAGAGAAATCTTCACTAATTTTGTTCGTTTCTATATATACATGACAGTTTGTTATGGACTCACGGTGATACCAAAAAATGGACAGAGTCGAACCAAAGGGACTAAAGACAGGAAGTATTCACCTTTTATTGTGGTTTTGAGGTAGAAGCAACCACAAATTGTCAAGTGTTTGTACATACTTTGGAGTGTTTCAGATGGTATATAGGCAGCCCCCGACTTGATCTTATGTATAGTGACGAACTAAGTTAAGCAAATAGTAGTGCGTGCAGCTTTTATTTACTATATCTCTGTTTATTAGGGAATTTTTCGAAGATCATGAATCACAGAAACAATTGAAAGTTAGTTACTCTAAACAAGAAGTGTATTGAGTAGCGATCATCCAACTAACACTCTTCGTTTAGGGCTTTAATCAAGTAACTAATACTAGCTGCTAGCATACTACAAGTAACTATTTAGGGCACTATTTGAAATTCAACTCTGTGATCTTTTCTAATTTTCAAGTTTTATATGAAATGTTGTTCTAGATTCCTACCTCACCTAGCCCTTCACCAGCTTCCCCTGCGCCTGCCCCCACCCCCATTGATCTTGCGAATAAGGGACAGAATGTTACTAAGCCAAATGTGGAACCAGTTGTTATAGAGACATGTGATAGGATTTACAGGACATGTCACCTTAAACTCGTAACTGCATGCCTTGGTACTAAGCTTCTTACACTATCTATTACAGTGTTACTGATCAAGTTAAATGTTTGCCTGGGTGTTCTAATGATCATTATGTGTAATTAGGATGGGTTTTAATATTAGAACTATTCATAGTGGCTTCTGTTAATCTAAAATTTTAACTACACTTTCACATTGTTGGTAGAGCAAGTCCACTTGACAGTGGTTTAGGTTTATGGCCATGTACAACATCATTGTTCTCGACATGTATGTCAGTGGTTGCATCACATAATTCTAGAGTTCTATACTTCCATTGAGAACATTGGCACCTACAATCAGAATAATTTTAAGGTTTGGTCTCACGAAAAAGCACATACATCGCATAATTCTAGAATTCTATACTTCTACCGAGCACATACGCAACAACTTTGGTAATCCATACACAATGATCATACCTCAAGGTCAAATTTTGCTAATAGGTAATTTTAATTGCACTGTAAGGCACCTTTCCATCCATCCTGTTTCAGAATTTTATCGACACTTAAGGAATTAAAAAACTTGTACAAAGCATACCAGAATGCTTTAACATTTTGGAAAAATGCCGCATGTCTGTATATTCTAGCTCCATAATACTCCAAAGGGTTTTTTTACATGTCTGCAAATCCCTCTATTAATCAATACTTTCATACATTCTCTCCAATAGCTACCTTTTTCGGTACTTTCTCACTAAATTCTCATATCCCAGTTGGATTAAATTTAACATGCTATTGCCCATCTTTAACATTTATCTCAAAACCAATCCCAATACCACAATAATCAGATATTAAATGCACCTGCTTCCTCAAAACTCCTAAAATTCTGACCAAGACATGCTATTTTTTTCACCATGATCAAACAAAGGTTTGGATGATGATGCTATTTTGGAAAAACCTGACTGCTCTTGAAGAGATAATTGCCCCCACTTACACTGTGTCAGGACTTGGCAATATTCTTCCAGGATAAAACAGCTCCGAGTTTAGATGGTCACAGTAACCAGAAAACTCAACTTCGACTAACACCTCAGTCGCCAGAAAACCCTACTGGTGGAATACAGAATATAAAGGGAGAACAGAGTGTATAGAGAGAACAGAGAATGTATGGTGTGGTACAAAGTGTATCTAAAATCAGTAGCTTAGCTCTCTATTTATAGGAGAGGCCAAACGTAACTAATACCACCCTCATCAATATTGTAACCCCCATTCCATTTAATAAAAATGAAACGGTCGATTTAATATAATCAAAACGGCTGTAACAGCTGATTTATATTAAATAAATCGTAACAGTTACGAATATATATTATCCACACATATAAGTTTTTATTTTAATTAATCTGAATATATATATTATCAAATTCTGTCCAGGACCCAACATCAGGATTTGATCATGCATCAGGTTCAGGATTTCATCAGGACTTGGTCCATCAGTATTAGATGTCTGACCAGTTACTGATCTATTCTAAGTACTGATCCCAAACGATATATATATTCTAATTAAAATATTATTTAACCACAGAAATAAAATCCCTCGCCCAGGTCGCCTCGCGTACGCGAGACGCCGAGACATTCGCCCAAATCGCCCTTCGACCGAGCCGACCCGAGTCGAGACGTGACGTGTCGTGGCGTGGCGGCCGGCGGCGGCGCGCGTGTGTGTGTGTGCGCGTGGAGCACACAGTAACACCATGCACCATCATACACCTTAGTAGTTGTACACTACCCATGTGTGTGATTCTATATAAAGCCAACAACCCCCTTTATTTATTTCAATGTGGGACAAATACACATTCTCATTTCAAGCTTATTCAAGCTACTAACTTCAACTCCATTTCTCTATGGGTTTCACTAAGAAAATTACTTAGACCCATATATGAAATTTTAAGTCCTCATAGTAAGGAACAATTTCCAATCGTTAAAATCCGGAATTAACATCAAGAACATAAAAATACTTATGCCCCAAAACTCCATTTTCTAACAATCCCCCACAAATCCATATAGAAATGCTACAGATTTCTCATCATGACTTGTTTTTCAGAGTCGGTACCCTTCCGGGTTTGAACCCTCCTAAGTCCCCTACTTCAATGATTACCGGATTCAGATGGAATGTTTCACCTTGAATCTTAATCCGTTTGGTGTAACCATGTTCCATAGACGACGACAAGTCAAAGGCTATGGTGCCAATCTACGGCTTTGAGACATTAATGGTCTTGTCTCGATCCTGTTCGTCGAATGTTTCAAGGAATAACCCTTTCCTCTAATTGCGACCACACAATTACATTCGCTTAGCTGGGCATCTCTAGAGATGTACTGCTACCATCTCGTCGAATGACTTGACCCCATTAAGAGTTATCATAACTCTTGCTCACTAGTAGTATCAGTACCTTCTAGGTTTACAGGGGATAGACTCAGATACAATAGTATCATCTATGTAGCAAAGGTACTACCAATTCATCCTTACAGCTTGTTATTACCACATTGAATACACTTCAAGGGATCTCCTCTCATGTGTATTGGGTTCCCACTGATGATGAACTATGATGGGTTGACAGCCCCATCCCCAACCTCTACTTAAGGACTACTGCAGGTTCCAGTCCTTTAGTTAAAGGATCAGCTATATTATTCTGAGTTCCTATGAACTCTACAGCAATAATCCTATCAGACACTAAACCCCTAATAGATTTTAGTCTAACTTGGATGTGTCTCTTGGTTTTAGCATTATACTTTTTACTGCTAATCTTGTCGATAGTTGTTTTACTATCACAATGAATAGCAAACGCAGGAAGCGGTCTGCTTACTACAGGTATCGTGGACATAAGTCCATGTAACCATTCAGCCTCCGTCCCCGTGGCATCTAGTGCACACAACTCAGCCTCAAAAGTAGACCGAGTTACTATAGTCTGTTTTGTCGACTTCCAGGATATTGCTCCCCCTGCTAAGGTGAACACGTATCCAGTCACTCCATTGGAACCAGACTTCTTCGCTATCCAACTTGCATCACTGTACCCCTCAAGCACACCAGGAAATCTCCTATAGTGTAAACTTAGGTACATTGTGCCTTTTAGATATCTAAGTACTCTATCAAGAGCATCCTAATGAGTTCTGTTTGGACAACTTGTATATCTAGCCAACTTAGACACAGAATATGAAATATCTGGTCTAGTACAGTTAGCAAGATACTGCAAACTCCCTATAATCTGAGAATACCTTAACTGAGACACAGGTACTCCTGAAGCATTCTTAACAAGGGCAACTTTAGGATCATAGGGTGTACTAGCGATTCTACACTGTGAATAACCATATTTCTCAAGTATAGATTTCTCTATATAATGAGACTGTGATAAAGTTATTCCCTCAGCTGACTGTGTCAGCTTGAGACCAAGAATCACACTTGCCTCACCCATATCCTTCATTTCAAAATGCCTTTTTAAGAAAGCTTTTGTCTCGTTAATTATCTCAAGATTGGTTCCAAACAATAGTATGTCATCAACATATAGGCACATGATGACACACTCACTACCTTTAACTTTAGTGTAGACACACTTATCACTATCATTAATATCATAACTGAACGGCACTATAGTTTCATCAAACTTTTATGCCAATCCCTAGGAGCTTGTTTCAAGCCATAGATGGATTTGATCAACTTACATACTTTCCTTTCGTTACCAGATGCAACAAATCCCTCAGGCTGTTCCATATAAATCTCTTCTTCAAGTTCACCATGAAGAAAAGTTGTCTTTACATCCATTTGATGGATGATAAGACCATGTACGGAAGCCAATGCTACAAGCATTCGGATTTTTGTCATTCTAGCTACTGGAGAGTATGTGTCAAAGTAATCAATCCCCTCCATTTGCTTAAAACCCTTAGCTACCAGTCTAGCTTTGTACTTATCTATTGAGCCGTCAGGGTTCAACTTCCTTTTAAAGATCCATCTGCACCCGATAGTAGAACACCCAGGAGGGAGATCAACTAACTCCCATGTTCCGTTAGAAACAATAGAGTCAATTTCACTCTTTACAGCGCCCTTCCAGTGCCTAGATTCTGAAGAATCCATAGCTTGTCGGAAAGTTAAAGGTTCGTCCTCGACATTGTAAGTGATAAAATCACTTCCAAAATCCTTGACTACCTTTGCACGCTTACTCCTTCGTGGTTCCTCTATCTCCTTAGGAGTAGAGCTACTACTAGGTTCCGCCCCCACATTTGTCATCTTTTCCACATGATCAGGAATAGAACTTGATGTGTGAGTAGAATCTTCATTAGAAGTCTCTTGAGGCATACCAGTCTTCATAGGGTAAACATCCTCAAAGAATGTAGCATCACGAAACTCAACTAATGTGTTTGCCACTATACCATCTATGTCAGATTTTAATACTAAAAATCTCATAGCTGTAGTGGTCTCAAGATAGCCCAGAAAGATACAATCAACAGTCTTCGGACCTAGTTTCTTTCTCTTGTGTTCAGGGACAAGTACCTTAGCAAGGCACCCCCACACACGAAGATACTTAAGACTAGTCTTCTTGCTCTTCCATAACTCATAGGGTGTCTTATCCATGTGTTTCAGAGGAACTCTATTCAGAATATGGCAAGCCGTATTCAGAGCTTCTCCCCACATGTATTTAGGCAACCCAGAATTAATAAGCATACTATTAATCATATCTTTAAATGTTCTGTTCTTTCGCTCAGCAACCCCATTAGACTCAGGTGTGTATGGTGGGGTAACTTCATGAACTATACCATTGCTTGCACAAAATTCATTAAAAGCGTTACTAGTTTGTTTTTCTACTTCAGTTTTATATATAATGAATTTACTAAGTGCTTCATCTTTATGTCTAAGTAAATAAACATAACAGTATCTACTACTATCATCTATAAAGGTAATGAAGTATCTAAAATGGTCCTTAGTCAACACACCACCAAATTCATAAATATCAGTGTGTACTAAATCTAACAAGTCTGAATCCCTAACAATATTATGAAAAGGTTTCCTTATTTGTTTAGCAGACACACATACTTGACATTTAGAATTCTTTTCTATAGTGTGTTTTGGAATCAACTCTAAGTTCATCATATTTTTAAGAGCACCAAAATTTAAGTGACCAAGTCTAGCATGCCATAAATCTGAAGATTCAACATAGTTAACAGAAGGAGTAATCTTATTTAAAGCACCCAAAACGGGCTCAGCATTTATTACAAATAAACCATTTGACAAGTAACCCTTGCCAAAGAAAGTACCAGTATGAATAAGAACTACTTTATTACATTTTAGAGAGACTTCAAAACCATTAGCTACTAAATAGCTACCACTTATTATATTTCTACGCATGTCAGGAACATGATGCACTCTCGTCAGGGATAGAACACGACCCGAAGGAAACTTCAAGTCCACGTTTCCTACTCCATGTACTCGAGCAGCACTTGCGTTCCCCATCGTCACTGTCAAGCTATGACTCTGTTGATAAGATACAAATAAACTAATGTCAGCACAAATATGCACATTAGCTCCAGTATCAATCAACCATTCATTTGACAGATAAGTGGAAAATAGTACAGGGTTGTAGGTAACATACCGGTCTTCGTTGGTTTCAGAAGCCAAAGCCTCACCAACAACCATGTTCGCTACAGGCCCACTTGAGGTTCCAAGCACAGCATTCGCTTGAGCTACCCCCTCGGCTTTCTTTGCTTTCTTTGTAGGGCAGTCCTTACTCCAGTGCCCAACCTGCCCAGAAGACCAACATGGTTTGTTTGCCTTTGGTTTCTTGGCCTTATCCTTGTCACTCTTAGGTTTATAACTATTACCCTTCTTAGAGACAGCCTTCCTTTTCTGTCCTACAGTTGCTACATTTACCTTCGAACTTCCATGCTCAGTTGGCATCACATGTCCCTGTTTGGACTTGTGTTGTTCTTGCACCGAGATGTCCAGCATAAGGTTGGTCCAGGTGATCTCTCCTTTCTGTCTTTTCAGGGAGAGAGAGAACTCTTCCCAAGACTTTGGAAGCTTTTCAATCACACTCATCACCTTAAACTTTTCTGGGAGGTCCATTCCAGACTCCTTCAAAGCATGCACTATCATCTCGAATTCATGCACTTGCTCAGTCATGGACTTATTGTCCACCAGCTTGAAATCAAGGAACCTAGCCACAGAATACTTTTCCAGACCTTGTGAGTCAGTATTATGTGTCTAGTCCAGCTTCTCCCATAAGAGTTTTGCGGTGTAGGCATCAGAGGAGTACACATCAAACAATGTGCTGGTTAGAGCAGCCAGAATTGCTGCCCTAGCAACCCCATCCTTCTCAGCCCACTTCGCATAACTCTTAACTGATTCAGCCTTCTCTTGATCCAGAACTGGCTTCTCATATTCCACGACAGGCCATAGACCCTTTACAGTCAACCATAATTTCATCCTTTTCTGCCAACGAGAAAAGCCAACGCCCCCATTGAATTTCTCAGGCAAGCCAGTTAATTCAACGGGTTGTGGAAAACTGTAAGTGGTCCAATCAATGACCCCAGAAGATGCAACCGAACTACCACTAGCAGGAATTTCACTCTCGTTAACCATTATGCTAAATACTATATAACAAATAATCTCTTCAAGAATGATGGGATTATCGACTAAAACAACATAGAGGCAGTCATATATCGTATTTAACAAGCCAAGGCCAAGCAAACAATTAAAGAAACAAAACATGAAGGTATAAAACATGCATATCAGTAACTGTAAAAACGAAGGAAGAACAGAAGACATACCAGTAGCCATAGCTATATCAGTATATCCAACAAATATGTAACACAGCTGAGTCGTCAGGATTTGCACGAAAAACCTGACTGCTCTTGAAGAGATAATTGCCCCCACTTACACTGTGTCAGGACTTGGCAATATTCTTCCAGGATAAAATAGCTCCGAGTTTAGATGGCCACAGTAACCAGAAAACTCAACTTCGACTAACACCTCAATCGCCAGAAAACCCTACTGGTGGAATACAGAATATAAAGGGAGAACAGAGTGTATAGAGAGAACAGAGAATGTATGGTGTGGTACAAAGTGTATCTAAAATCAGTAGCTTTGCTCTCTATTTATAGGAGATGCCAAACGTAACTGATACCACCCTCATCAATATTGTAACCCCCATTCCATTTAATAAAAATGAAACGGTCGATTTAATATAATCAAAACGGCTGTAACAGCTGATTTATATTAAATAAATCGTAACAGTTACGAATATATATTATCCACACATATAAGTTTTTATTTTAATTAATTTGAATATATATATTATCAAATTCTGTCCAGGACCCAACATCAGGATCTGATCCATCAGGATTTTAACCCGTCAGGATCTGATGTATGTCCATCAGTATTTGATCATCCATCAGGATCTGGTACCGTCAGGACTTGGTCCATCAGGATTTGATCATGCATCAGGATCTGGTAGTACCTTCAGGATTTCATCAGGACTTGGTCCATCAGTATTAGATGTCTGACCAGTTACTGATCTATTCTAAGTACTGATCCCAAACGATATATATATTCTAATTAAAATATTATTTAATCACAGAAATAAAATCCCTCGCCCAGGTCGCCTCGCGTACGCGAGACGCCGAGACATTCGCCCAAATCGCCCTTCGACCGAGCCGACCCGAGTCGAGTCGAGACGTGACGTGTCGTGGCGTGGCGTGGCGAGGCGGGCGGCGGCGGCGGTGCGCGTGTGTGTGTGTGTGTGCGCGTGGAGCACACAGTAACACCATGCACCATCATACACCTTAGTAGTTGTACACTACCCATGTGTGTGATTCTATATAAAGCCAACAACCCCCTTTATTTATTTCAATGTGGGACAAATACACATTCTCATTTCAAGCTTATTCAAGCTACTAACTTCAACTCCATTTCTCTATGGGTTTCACTAAGAAAATTACTTAGACCCATATATGAAATTTTAAGTCCTCATAGTAAGGAACAATTTTCAATCGTTAAAATCCGGAATTAACATCAAGAACATAAAAATACTTATGCCCCAAAACTCCATTTTCTAACACTCTGTCCAACAATATGTGACATGGTTTGACTTTCACGGAGATTAAGAAAATGTAGTAAAAAAAAGAGTAAAATTAGTTGAAAAGTGGGTAAAGTGGTGGGACCTATTAATATTTAATAATAGATTTGAGATAGTGGAGGAAAGTAGTGGGTGTAATATTGTTTTTTATTGTTAAATATGAGATAGTGGGGGAAGATAGTGGGTGTAATAGTGAAAAGTAGTGTTCAAAAATAGTAAGTATAATAGGTTCATTCTTTTTGGGACGTCCCAAAAAGGAATAAGGTTCACATAAAATGGGACGGAGGGAGTATTTTCCTTTAATTTCCCTAATCACAATCGAATATTCTTTGTTTGCTTCATCCTACAAATATTATTATATCATTATAATATTTGTACCTGTATTGTTGTGAATTTGTCTAAGTGTTGATGTCGTGACTAGACTTCGCCATATGTAGACTTCTCGACATAGTTTATTTAGATTACTAGATATTGGTCCGCATATTCTATCCCCTTCATCCTTGTCTCCTTTGTGTTCCCTACTCTTTTTAATACAAAAAGAGTGTTCTTGCGGGACCCATTTAAATAAAAATATTTTTTATTTAAAATGGACCCCGCAAGGGCACTCTTTTTGTATTAAAAAGAGTAGAGGACACAAAAGAGACACGGAAAGAGGAGACAGAGGATCCCAGCCCCTAGATATTGGACTTGTCGATATGTGACTTTGCTATTTTGCTATTTAGACTTCTTTTTTGTGATTGTCTATGTATGCATATTAGGAACATGATACTAGTTTTTAATCATTTTAGAACAAGTGTGTCTAAGGTAATGTCAGACAAACTATTCTCTTTAAAATATTGATAAATTTGACGTTTTTATGTCTTTAAACTTAAATCACATCAGTTACACACCATTTCTTTTCTACTAAAAACTCAACCAAGAAAGATAGTAAGTTTAAAATTAGTACCGAAAAGAGATAATATTGTCTTGCCTTTTGGCATGGTGAGTTAGTTGAGTTTTATCTTGTCAAGGAGTGTCAATTTCTTTGTTTATCGTTCTGTTATCGTGTCAACCCAATTTAATGGCGTAGAAGAACCCCAGTGCAAGAAATGGAGGATAGTTTTTCTATGATCAGGATAGAGGATGAGGAGGAGGGTGGTTTGCTGTATGAGGGACAGGAGGAGCAGTGTCACAATTGGCCCAGTTAGGGGGGGGGTCATGAATTAGTTATTGGGCTTAGGAATCTATAGGGCCGGGTTATAAACCCAAATCCTCCTCTTAAAGCCCACATATTAGTAAACCCTAGATTGTTACCTCAAGCTATTATAAATAGCTCATAACCTGATCTTGTCAACTTATCGAATGAAATGAATGTTTAATGTTTTTATCTTTTCCTTTATGTTATTTATTTTCTGCATTTCCTTCTAGTTCATTGTTTAATCTGTCATGACCATGACAAATGGTATCAGAGCCAGTCATTCCTCGGACATGGCTAGCGAATTTGTTATCGGTAATCCATATTTCACACCTCCTCCATATCCATTTCTTAACCCCAATTTCTATCATCCACCACCAGCCCCATATTATACACCTCAACCACCGCAACTCTATACTACTACTCACATACCCGACACATCTACACATCTATCATTCACAGATGAATTGTCTGGATATTTCACTTATCAGGATGAATACCAACCACCTCTAACATCTCATTCGTACAACGCCCAACCTATATCTCGTGGTTATATAAGCCCAACTATCACTGCACAACACTATCAACAAAAAACTATATTCGTGCAGCCGCCACAGTCATACGCGCCTCAGATGTTTGATGAAATTCCTGATTCCCATATGCCGGTTTCTAATGCCATCATTGATAATAGGCATAAGATAGAAGAGAAACTCACTGAAATGATTCATATACTTGAGAAGAAGTGGGTTGTGATGGTTGATGGAGATGGTGAAGAGGATTCTCAGTCAAGGGAGTTGTCTACAAATCAGGTAAATCAGCCTTCTCTTACGCCTAATTCGGTTTCGATTATTGACAATTTAGAGGATAGTGGAGATACTAGTGATGGGGGTGAGGAGAATTGGTCTCTTGCAGAGGGGTACGAGCCATGGAACTTGGATTGGGATTGGGACGATGAGAGTGATGTTGACCCTAGTTGTGAAATGGGTGTTAAAGATGGTTTAGGTGATGAGGTTAAAAGGGGTTTTGATATTGTTGGTTCTGCTAAAGTGGGTAGTGAAAATGGTATGATTCTTGAGGGTGAAGTAGCTGTTAAAGATGACGGGGTTGGAAGGGGAATTGATGTAGGTGGTGTTGATAAGGAAATGAAACCTGGGAATGAAAACGTTGGGGTTGAAAATGAAAGTGGTGATGTTATTGGAGATCATGGTTATGAGCACCAGAAAGAGTTTGTAAATGGTGAAGATGAGGATTCTGATTTTAATGGGAGTGAAAATGCTGGAGGTGAAGGGTTAAGAAGGGGGCAAAAAGGGAGTTCGTTTAAAGAGACGGATGAAAATGATGCTACAAAAAAGAAAGGAGAAGTCAATGATGTTGAGGGTATTGAAGATCATGCGGATATGGGTTTGTTCGGGACTGCAATGAAGGTGCTTGATGAAATGCCCGTGAGAGATGTCCCTGGTTGGATTGCCGTTTTGTATTGTTATTGTCATGATAAGGCTTGTGGTGGTTTAAATGTTGTGAAATTGGGAAAATTGGTTCATGATATGGTTAGGTTGAGGGGTTTTGAGCTGGATGCTTATGTGAGTAGTTCTTTGATTAAGTTGTATGCGGAGAATGGGTGTATTTTGGATGCGCGTTGTGTGTTTGATAAGTTGCTGGTTAAAGATAGTGTTTTGTGGAATGTGATGCTTAATGGGTATGTGAGGTGTAGAGATTCGGGTAATGTTGTTGGTTTGTTTAGGGAAATGAGGTTTAGTGATGTAAGGCCTAATTCGGTGACGTTTGCTTGCGTTTTGTCTGTTTGTGCTTCGGAAATGATGATTGAACTTGGTACTCAGATTCATGGAGTTGTTGTTAAATGTGGGTTGGAGATGGATTCACGTGTGGCTAACACATTGATTGCGTTGTATTCTAAATCTTGCTTTTTGTCGGATGCTCGTGAGTTGTTTGATACAATACCGGAAATTGATTTAGTGAGTTGGAATGGGATGATTGGAGGGTATGTGTCGAATGGGTATATGCTTGAGGCTTTGGAATTGTTTCGTAAGATGGTTTCTTCTTGTGTCAAACCTGATTCAATCACATTTGCAAGTTTCCTCCCATTAGTTTCTGAAACAACAAGTTTAAATCAAGGTAAAGAAATTCACTGTTATATAGTAAGACAAGGGGTGGTTATAGATGTGTTTCTGAAGAATGCTCTTATTGATATGTACTTTAAATGTAGACAGGTGATGATGGCAAAACGTGTTTTAGTTATAACTCTGCAATAGATATCGTCATTTACTCGGCAATGATTTCTGGATATGTGCTTAATGAGATGAATGTTGATGCAATTGCTATTTTCCGGTCACTTATTCATGAGAAAATGAAACCAAATGTGGTAACTCTATCAAGTCTTTTACCAGCTTGTGCTGGTTTGGCTGCTCTTCATTTGGGTAAGGAATTGCATGGTAATATCCTCAAACATGGGCTGGAAGGAAGTTGTCACGTAGGTAGCGCAATAACCGATATGTATGCAAAGTGTGGAAGATTAGATCTTGCTCGCCAATTTTTCTTAAGGATGTCCGAGAGGGATGCTGTTTGCTGGAACTCGATAATTACCAGTTGTTCACAAAATGGAAATCCTGTTGAGGCCATTGATCTTTTCCGAAGAATGAGTACTGAAGATGTTGATTATGACGGTATATCCATATCAGCTGCTCTTTCTGCCTGTTCAAGTTTATCAGCACTTCACTATGGCAAGGAGATTCATGGTTTCATGATAAGAGGTGTATTCAGCTTAGATATTTTTGCCGAGAGTGCCCTGATAGATATGTATGCTAAATGCGGAAACTTGGAATTTGCACGACGTGTATTTGATTTGATGCAAGAAAAGAATGAAGTTTCATGGAGTAGTATCATTGCTACTTATGGAAGTCATGGTCATCTGAAGCAAGCCCTTGCTCTCTTTCATGAAATGAAACAGCTGGGGTTCCAGCCTGATCATGTACCTTTTCTTGCCATAATATCTGCTTGTGGCCATGCTGGTCGTGTTGAAGAAGGAAAACACTACTTCAAGTGCATGGATGAAGATCATAAAATAGCTGCTCGGATGGAGCATTATGCCTGCATGATTGATCTGTTTGCGCGGTCTGGTCTTTTAGAAGAAGCATATGAATTCATAATTAAAGTGTATGCCTTTCGAGCCGGATGCAGGTGTTTGGGGAACATTACTTGGGTCTTGCCGGGTCCATGGCAATGTTGACCTTGCGGAATTGGCTGCTGGAAATCTGTTCAACTTAGACCCACAAAATTCTGGCTATTACGTACTACTAGAAAATACACAGGCTGATGCCGGAAAATGGGAAAGGGTTCTTAAAACACGAAGCATCATGAAAGAAAGAGGAGTACAAAAAATACCAGGATACAGCTGGATTGAAGTAAACAATTACAACCACATGTTTGTTGCTGCAGACACTAGCCATTCTTATGCTGCTGAGGTGTTTTCGATAATTGACACTAAGATTGATGTGTTGTATGCGAAGAAAGGATTGGTTCACTGGTGTGTTGGTGAAATGGGAACCTGGAACATTGAAGGTTGGGAGAACATAACAGAAGGGTTCATCTTTGTCATCCTTGAGGACAAGGATGTTTTGAAGAAGTGGGAATTGTCACAATTGGCCCATTTGGGGGGGGGTCATGAATTAGTTATTGGGCTTAGGAATCTATAGGGCCGGGTTATAAACCCAAAGCCTCCTCTTAAAGCCCACCTATTAGTAAACCCTAGATTGTTACCTCAAGCTATTATAAATAGCTCATAACCTGATCTTGTCAACTTATCGAATGAAATGAATGTTTAATGTTTTTATCTTTTCCTTTATGTTATTTATTTTTTGCATTTCCTTCCAGTTCATTGTTTAATCTGTCATGACAGACCCGCCCAACATTATGAGTACATTGAGTTATTAGGAACCAAAAAATAAATAGGTCATTGTTGGTCTTACTTTTGGGGGAAATATTGATAGGGCTTGGGCCCCATTGGAAAGTTGGACTCTCAGAAGAAAATAGAAATGAACCAAAAAAAACTTGTTATTGGCTGGCTCTGCATTGCAGACCCGCCCAACATTATGAGTACATTGAGTTGGAACTGCCAAGGGCTTGGGCCCCATTGGAAAGTTCGGTTCCTAACAACGTAGGACGTCAAGAAAGGTCCATTTTTATTTTTCTATGTGAGACTATTAGCAATTAAAATAAGATGGAGTAGATTCGTAATAAACTGGGGTTTGAAGGTATGTTGGTTGTAGAGCCTCAGGGCAGGAGCGGTGGGTTAGCTTTCTTATGGAGAGAGCAGGATCAAGCCAAGGTAATTAGCTTGTCTCAAAATCATATCGATGTCAAGGCAACGGTTGAAGGGTTAGGCGTTTGGAGGTTAACAGGGCTATATGGTGAGCCTAATAAAACGCAACGAAGAAAGACATGGGATCTGTTGCGTAATTTATCAAGAGATTCCAATTTGCCATGGTGCATGATTGGTGACATGAATAATGTGGTGGCTCAGCAAGATAAACAAGAGGGGAGCCATATCCTAACTGGTTAATTGAAGGATTTAATAAGGTTTTAACGGATATTGATTTAGTCGATATGGAATTAATCGGACATCAGTTTACTTGGGAAAGAGGGAGGGGAAAGGCTGATTGGATGGAAGTCCATCTTGATCGGGCTTTAACGACTCGAAGCTGGCTGTGTATGTTTCCAATGGCGAAATTATATAATCTGGAGGGTTCTAACTTGGATCACAGACCAATTCTTTTGGTTCCTCAGAAAGGCGAAGATCACAGGGGTCAAAGGCGCTTTCGTTCTGAGAATGCCTGGGTGTTGGAGCCAATGTATCAGATCCTGGTTGATGATTGTTGGAGGGAGAAGGAAGATTGGGATATCAAACGAAAGTGAAGTCATGTGGAGATAAGCTTGCAGCATGGGGTAAGGATATCATTGAAAACTTTAGTGGCACTATCAAAGAATGTAAAGTGATCCTAAAAAGGTTGAGAAGTAAAAATGATGCTCAGTCTATAGAACAGTATGATGTAGTGAAAAAACGCTTGTATTTAGTTCTTGACCAAAGGGAAATTTTTTGGAGACAACTATTAAAACAATTGTGGCTGAAGTCAGGGGATTGAAACAGCAAGTATTTCCATAATTCAGCTTGCACAAGGAGAAGAACAAACCGAATTCAAAAGTTGAAGAATTCTGAAGGCAGGTGGAAGGAATGGAATATATATAGGGAGTTGCTCAAGAGAGCACCTTTTTTTAGAGAAATCTGAGATACTTTTCTAGTCCATTGATCTTTCATCAATCCAACGGCTGATATCAATCTTTTATATTTACTTAAAATTAACTAAAAGGGTATTACAGACTTTTTAACTTATACATATCTTTATACAATCAAATTATGATTCAATCAATCTACATTATATCTTTAATTGTAACTTACCTATTTTAATAATATTTTTGAGATTTATATGTCAATTAAAGAAAACCACTACTGATAAGTGGATTTATATCCACTTAGAGCGTTCCATATCGGCTTAAATTGGTGTACTTCGACTCAAGTTTATGGTATTTGTGATGTGTTTTGTTTAAATGTGCAGGTTTGCGAATTATCGATTAGGGTTGAAGTTTTCGTCAATTTTAAGAGTTAAATTCTAGCATGGAAAGGAGGAATGGAGACTTGTTTTGAGCCACCATGATGACTTGAAGTCTAGATAATTGAAGACGGAAGCATTTGCAAAAGAAACGAAGGAAAAAGGAGTTAAAACGAAGAAAATCAGCCAAAATCAGCTCCCAACAGCAATTGTATGCACCTGGAGCGCATAAATACGTGTCGGGAGCGCATGCTACAGTGATTTTGTGCGCTGGGAGCGCACAAATACGAGCTGGAAGAGCGTAACAATTCTGCAAGATTTTCGGATTTTGTTTTGGCCATATCTTGAGTTCTACATGTCCGTTTTGGGCGATCTTACAGTCCACGCGAAGCTCACGAGATTTTCTATCATTCCAAAGTGGTCCAGATGTCCAATTACAACTGAAACGGCCCAGAAATATTGAAGAAAAGTCAGCTACGAATTTTCATTAAAAACAGAATCAGTTTATGAAACGTATTTTGTGCCAAACTGCAGAAATTCTATTTTACCTCTATTTTGGGGAATTTCTTATTGGGAAAGACTTCTAGAGCCTATTTAAACACATCCTACCATTGTAATTTAGATCGCCATTACATATCAATTACTTAGGTTTATTTTTATCTTTTCATACTTTGTTTTTATCATGGTTTCATCAGATCCCATGATGACGAGAGGTTCAATTATGAACTAATCGTTGTCATGGGATTCTAACGGATTTATTTATGGAGCTTTAGTATCTTGATACTTTAAAGATCTGTGTGTGATGTATATTTGATATCCTCGTATGGTTATGCTTAATTGATAGATGCGTCATGAACATCTAATCTGTTAATCTCTTGTGAAGTGAACGTGGATCTTGAGATTTAGAACTTGCCATGCTAGCATAGGTTCATGATTGTTTATCAACATGATACGTAGTATGAGATGAGAATACTTATATTGCCCTATGTGATCATTATGGATAACTTGCTCTTCAACAGTTATGTTTTCAAATTCTATGGACATATAGGGTCTAAGCATAATTGGTGTCTATTCATCTTCTATCTCTTTTGTGGATGTATGGCTAGTTTGGTATAGGTATGCTGACAGGTAGCGTGTACTTGTTTCGTGTTACCCGATCAGATATCATAATCGTTGCATATAGTGATTAAAGGCGTCAGATCTAAGCAAAGTATTTAATGAAGTTAGGATCCCATGTTTTCTCTTGCATAAGTAATTTGATTTAAATTCTCGTTAGTTAGTTAATTTACTTCCTTAGTTAATTTTAGTTAATTAAAACCCAAAATTTGTCAATTGTCTTAGTAGTGAATAATAATCATACATTGTTGCATAGGTACATCTACTGAATTAAAACCATAACCAGATCTCTGTGGGAACGAACTTGACTTATTCATATATTACTTGTGACCACGTACGCTTGCGTGATTTAGTGCAAACAAGTTTTTGGCACCGCTGCTGGGGATCATCGATGTTTTATTTTTGGTTTATGTGCTTGTCAATAGTGGTCGTTAGAGTTCACTGACTCAGATTTTTTCTTACCTATCTTGTTTAGTTCGGTGTGTTCAGGTACTTGAGTGTTTGAAGATGGCATGCGAGGAGTTGCCATGGTGGGCATATTCGAGGACATCCATGCCTCAGCAATGTGAGCAGTGTTTGGGCGTTCATGATCCCTCACAATATTGTTACGAAGGAGTTGATTCATATGTCACTTATGAGGAACAACCATATTCTCAATACCATCCTCAACAGTACCAGCAAGATGTTCCAAATATGTCATATTTCTTTTGAAGTGAAGAGTTTAAACATCAGCAACCTACTCCTACTTTTCAGTCAGATGAGGTTGATGTTATGGAGGAGATTAGGATGCTTATAAAGAGTAATGAGGAGTCTCTCAAATCTTTGCAGATACTAGTTGCTCGAGTTGTGAGTGTTGTGGAACAAGAGAAACAACAATTCATACTAGAGGCAATTTCAGAAAAGAACGGTGACTTGGAGCAAGGTATTGCATGCATAATTGAGGAAGACAAATTCCAAGGTGAGGTGAGCATTCGCAAGCCATGTGAGGAATTTGATCATGTTAGGATGGTGGATGATTTGGAAAGGGCACTATTTGGGACAGACACTGATGAGCTGCTCAAATTTCAAAAATTGGTATGTGCGTACCAAGAGGCTGAAGAACATGGGAAAGATGAAGGTCTTCTACTTGTCTCAGAGTTTAAAGATGGAGGGAGCGCATTAGATCCAATGGAGGAAGTTCTCTTTGAGGAACCAAAGGCTTCAGCAACTTACATTTACCCTCCTCCATTATATTCAAGCGAAGCCCGCGAGTGTGTGTTCTACAAATTGATAGATTTTGGGTCAACAGATGAAGGCATTGGAATAGGACGTAGTTGTTACACGAATAGGCCAAACGAGGAGAATGGGCAGAAAGTGTGCCGTCGTGATGACGATGAAGTCTCACGAAGAGAGGAACAAGCAAACTATTATCATCTTTAATGGAGGCTTGGAAGAATGTCAAGCTAATGACGTTAAAGAAGCGCTTCATGGGTGGCAACCCATGTGGTTCTAATGTTAGGTATGTTTCTACTTTTCCTCCTATTTACTTCCATTCAATGCGGACATTGAATCTTTCAAGTTTGGGGGTGGTTTGAGGGATAAGTAGTGTATAGTAGTTGTTTGTAGTAGTTATTGTGTTCATGTAGGATATCATGTTTGCATTTTAGTTGTAATTCATGCATGTTTGTTCGTATTATTATCATGTGAGTTCATAATAGTTTGCATTTGTACCCATGCTTGATAGAAATTTTGTGTTATTGACGCTTTTGATTGAGAAGTGATATGCTTTGTTCTTGTGCACACACATACACTAGTAAGTTGAAGCTAGTAGACTTATTGAATATTGTAAGTGATTAGAAGGACATGAATATGTGCAAGATGATTTAGTTTGCATGCTTTGAATACAAGTCGGTGCATTAGAGAGATTTTTACTTGGGATTGAGTATGTTTTTCCACCAAGTGAGTTTTTGAGCCTTATTGCATATTTGTTGCAATTTATTCGTTTGCTTGAGTGTCCACGGATTGTTTGCATTACTAGCAGTTGTTTGAGGTCTTTCTTGAAACGCATGACATTATTTGACGATTAAAATGATAAAGGAATTTAGGAATAACCACATATTTTCCCATATTACCACACAATATTTACATGATCAATTAGTTAACCCGTTGAGCTTAATCCTATTTTTCGGTGACATACCACATTACTTGCCTAGACCTTTTCTTGTATTGGCCTTACATTAATTTGAACACACATTGTCAAATGCTAGTAGAGTGTTTAAGGGAGTAATAAGGTGTGCAAGTAGGGATGGGCATCGGGGCACTTCGGGGCCGGGGAGTGCTATCCCCGCCCCCATCCCTGAATTCAAACACGATCCCCGTCCCCGGCCCGATCCCCGTCGGGGATTATTTTTTATTCCCCGTCCCCGGCCCAAACGGGTAACGGGGATCCCCGCGGGGAATCGGGAAATTTCATTTTAAACAAAAAAAAATATTTTAAATAATTTTAAACACTAACTAGTAAGTTTGAAATAATTCTTTCTTGTGATATATAGTAAAATTAGCAACTATAGCTAGATTAGATGTTAAGTTAAAAAATAAACAATTATAAATAATATGGAAGTGAAGTTATTTAAATACTAGAAAGATAAATATATTAGATTAAAATATTATTTTGTTTGCAATATAAATTATTTGAAATTTTTATATATTAATATATATAATTATATATATTATAATGTGGTGAAATCGAGTCGGAGATTGAGAATCGGGTTGGGTGGAGAAAATCGGGGCGGGGGTCGGGGATCGGGCCGGGGAGACATAGAATCCCGGCCCCGGCCCGCTCCCCGGTTTTTTTTGAAAATCATCCCCGCTCCCCGGCCCGTACCCGAAAAAATCCCCGATTCCCCGCCCCGTTCGGTGCGGAGATCGGACCGGGATCAGGCGGGCCGGGATGAATGCCCATCCCTATGTGCAAGGAGGGGTCATTGTTGGTCTTACTTTTGGTTGTGTACTTGATAGTCGGCATGTGTAATAAAATTGTGGGATCATTGTTATTGTTTATATTATTGTTTGTGTTATATTTAGCTCTCCGAAAAAAAAGAAAAAAAATAAAGAATATATATATATATATATATATATATATATATATATATATATATATATATATATATATATATATATTATGAGAGCTTGTTTGTGTTTGTTCTGATCCTATTTCAGTCGACTAGTCGAGTGTTTGTTTTAGTAAAAATTATGTGGGGGGAAAATAGGGTGTTGTGTATGATTTATTATGGTACTTACTAGCTTTTGACACTTCACCTGATTTGGCTTATTTGACATACCTTGTCCCTAGCCCCGTTACAACCCAAATAAAGACCTTTTGATTATCGTCATTGATGTATGTTGTGTTAAGAGTTAGATTGATACAAAATGTCAAGCATGCTTATGATTTTGTTGGAATTGAGTGATACACTTACCCTTGTTCTTGAGTGAATATTCTTTTGTGAGTGTTTGCTTGTTTTTGCGTATGAGATCCCGAGTTTTGTCTCAAAGATGTACTCTTGTAGGCTTAGCATGTTTACTAACTTATTATTACACTTGACATGGACTTTTGAAAACTTATGCATGTTCATTGAGTAGACTATGTGAATACTTGCACTTTCGACACCAAGACATTGCGTTATTACTTTGATTATTAAGTTGATATGGCATGAGAGGATTTGAAGGTATGGTAAGATATTAGTACTAGATCATTTGCATTTTCATTTAGTTGAATTCATGCATTACATTGCATTAGGTTACATAGATTTTGTGGGTACATTCGCTATAGGCCATCACGAGACCTTACTCGTCCACTAGGGCTGCCTAGGGGTTTAAAGGGCTTGTTGCATATGCCAAATGCAACCGTGATCACCTACAGAAGTAGTACTAGTTAGTTAGTTAGTTGTAATTGTTTATGCTTGAGGACAAGCATCGGTTTAAGTTTGGGGGTGTGATAAGTGGATTTATATCCACTTGGAGCGTTCCATATCGGCTTAAATTGGTGTACTTGGACTCAAGTTTGTGGTATTTGTGATGTGTTTTGTTTAAATGTGCAGGTTTTCGAATTATCGATTAGGGTTGATGTTTTCGTCGATTTTGAGAGTTGAATTCTAGCATGGAAAGGAGGAATGGAGACTTGTTTTGAGCCACCATGATGACTTGAAGTCTAGATAATTGAAGATGGAAGCATTTGCAAAAGAAACGAAGGAAAAAGGAATTAAAACGAAGAAAATCAGCCAAAATCAGCTCCCAACAGCAATTGTATGCGCTTGGAGCACATAAATACGCGCCGTTTGCACTAAATCACGCAAGCGTACGTGGTCACAAGTAATATATGAATAAGTCAAGTTCGTTCCCACAGAGATCTGGTTATGGTTTTAATTCAGTAGATGTACCTATGCAATAATGTATGATTACTATTCATTGTAAAGACAAATAACAATTTTGGGTTTAATAAACTAAATTAACTAAGAAGTAAACTAACAAACTAAGAATTAACTAACTAACGAGAATTGGAATCGAATTACTTCTGTAAGAGAAAACATGGGATCCTAACTTTATTAAATACTTTGCTTAGATCTGACGCCTTTAATCACTATATGCAATGGTTATGATATCTGATCGGACAACACGAAACAAGTACACGCAACCTGTCAGCATACGTATACCAAACTACCCATACATCCACAAAAGAGATAGAAGATGAATAGACACCAATTATGCTTAGACCCTATATGTCTATAGAATTTAAAAACATAACTGTTGAAGAACAAGTTATCCATAATGATCACATAGGGCAATATAAGTATTCTCATCTCATACTACGTATCATGTTGATAAACAATCATGAACCTATGCTAGCATGGCAAGTTCTAAATCTCAAGATCCACTTTCACTTCACAAGAGATTAACAGATTAGATGTTCACGACGCATGTATCAATTAAGCATAACCATACGAGGATATCAAATATACATCACACACAGATCTTTAAAGCATCAAGATACTAAAGCTCCATAAATAAATCCGTTAGAATCCCATGACAACGATTAGTTCATAATTGAACCTCTCGTCATCATGGGATCTGATGAAACCATGATAAAAACAAAGTATGAAAAGATACAAATAAACCTAAGTAATTGATATGTAATGGTGATCTAAATTACAATGGTAGGATGTGTTTAAATAGGCTCTAGAAGTCTTGCCCAACAAGAAATTCCCCAAAATAGAGTTAAAATAGAATTTCTGCAGTTTGGCACAAAATACATTTCCTAAACTGATTCTGTTTTCAAGGAAAATTCGTAGCTGACTTTTCTTCAATATTTCTGGGCCGTTCCAGTTGTAATTGGACATCTGCACCACTTTGGAATGATAGAGAATCTCGTTAGCTTCGCGTGGACTATAAGATCGCCCAAAACGGACTTGTAGAACTCAAGATATGGTCAAAACAAAATCCGAAAATCTGGCAGAATTTTTACGCGCTCCCAGCGCACAAAATCACTGTAGCACGCGCTCCCGGCGCGTATTTATGCGCTCCAGGCGCATACAATTGCTGTTGGGAGCTGATTTTGGCTGATTTTCTTCGTTTTAACTCCTTTTTCCTTCGTTTCTTTTGCAAATGCTTCCGTCTTCAATTATCTAGACTTCAAGTCATCATGGTGGCTCAAAACAAGTCTCCATTCCTCCTTTCCATGCTAGAATTCAACTCTCAAAATCGTAGAAAACATCAACCCTAATCGATAATTCGCAAACCTGCACATTTAAACAAAACACATCACAAATACCACAAACTTGAGTCCAAGTACACCAATTTAAGCCGATATGGAACGCTCCAAGTGGATATAAATCCACTTATCAGCTAATCTTAGAGATTAAGAGCATCTCCAACGGTGTTTTGTAAAAGTGATTGGCTAAATATTGATTATGTAAAATTTGGTGAACCTGTAATGTGTTTTACTCCAATGGAATTGATTATATTGGTTGGCTATATTTTAAAAAAGGTATGTTATTATTATTTTAAGTTGTTAAAAATAGAATATATTATTTAAATATGGTAATTGATGATGTGGAGTTTTACTACAGGTTGCTAAAGGTTCGACAATATAGCCAACCAACTGTGATTGTCTAAATTTTTACCTAAGAGTTTTGTCCCATTGGAGTGGACAAAATTTTACAAAATCTTTATAATTATTATTTAAGGTAATTTATCTTAATTTTTACCTAAGGGCTCTACATGGTTGGAGATCCTCTAAGAACACTTAATAATAATAATATTTTCGTTGTGCATCAGCTAAAAAGTATCACACACCTCCTTGTCTTGTTTAGGGAGGGTAGGCATTTCGATATGAACTTGGCAGACATGGAGAGTGAACATCGACCTAGCCAACGTTGCTGAATTTTTTATCTTTCAAACCACATCATCATCTTTAACACTTTCAACCTGCTCAAGCCAATTTACACAATTCCTGAGGTCATGCACAGATCATACAGAATAAGGTAGGCAAACTAATAAGACAAATAAAGAGTTCCTTGGAATTATAATAAAAAAAATGTAGTGTATTTTTCATAAATCACTTGAAATGACCTGAAACTAAATAACAATTAAAAGAGCTATATAAATTTTAAATTAAAAAACACGCTATAAATTTATTTATTATAATTAAAAAAATATAATATTTTTAGTTTTTGGTCATTTCTTGTGATTTATGAAACAAGTTGAGTTTGAGTTCGTTTTTTTAAGTGTTCCCTGATATATTTTAATATACACTTATTAAAAATTCAATACTTTCGAAAAACACATGTATTTATTTTAGGTCATAAGTATTCGTAAACACTTAAAGAGACCACTTAAAAAATAATTAAATTTAAAAATTGTTTTAAATAAATTTGAAATATTTTTCAATCATTAATAGAAAATTTCAAAGTAAATTTTATTAGTATTTTATATTGTGTGTTCTTTAAAAATGAACAACACTTCGAAGAACAAGTTACTAGTAATTAAAAATAGAGTGTGTTCTTTTATTTTTTAGTTTATTCTATCTTCTTATAAGTGTTCTTTTAATGTTCACTTAAGATCACTTTTATTTAAGTGTTCTTTAAATAACTTTTTACTAAGAGTTCTTTTAAAAGGTCATAAACTATTTAGTCAAACTTATAGAATTTTCTTTCATAAATCACTTGAAATGATCTGAAACTAAAGAACAATTAAAAGAACTCACTATAAATTTATTTATTATAATTTAGAAAATATAATTTGAAGTGTTTCTGGTCATTTCTAGTGATTTATGAAATAAGCTGAGTTCGTGTTTTTTAAGTGTTCCCTGATATTTAATATACCCTTATTAATAATTCAATACTTTCGAAAAACACATGTATTTATTATAGGTCATTTTTAATAAGTATTCGTAAAGATCACTTAATAGAACACTAAAGACTAAAGAGACCACTTAAAAAAAATTCTTTAATTTAAAAATTGTTTTAATTAAATTTGAAAATTTTTCAATCTTTAATAGAAAATATCAAAGTAAATGTTAATAGTATTTTAATTATGTTGTGTGTTCTTTAAAAATAACAACACTTCGAAGAACAAGTTACTAGTAATTAAAAATGGAGTGTGTTCTTTTATTTTTAGTTTATTCTATCGATCTTATAAGTGTTCTTTTAATTTTCACTTAAGGTCACTTTTATTTAAGTGTTCTTTAAATAATTTTTTACTAAGAGTTCTTTTAAAAGGTCATAAACTATTTAGTCAAACTTATAAGTTTTTCTTTCATAAATCACTTGAAATGATCTGAAACTAAAGAACAATCAAAAAGAACTCGCTATAAATTTATTTATTATAACTTAGAAAATATAAATTGAAGTGTTTCTAGTCATTTCTAATGATTTATGAAATAACTGTGTTTTTTAAGTGTTCCCTTAAATTTTTTTATATACACTTATTAAAAATTCATTACTTTCGAAAAACACATATATTTATTTCAGGTCATTTTCAATAAGTATTTGTAAAGATCACTTAATAGAACACTTAAGTTGAGTTCTCTTAAGTGTTCTATCAAGTGTTCTTTTCTTCTAAAATTTAAAAAATTATAATATTCTTTTAAGTGTTCTTTGTTTATTATAATTTTAAAAATTATAATGTTCTTTTAGTGTTCTTTGGTTTTAAGTGTTCTTTGTTTATTATAATTTTAAAAATTATAATGTTCTTTTAAGTGTTCTTTAGGTTAAGTTCATTTCAAGTGATTTATGAAAAGAACACGCTACATTTTTTTTTACTGTAATTTCAAGGAACTCTGTATTTGTCTTATTAGTTTATGACCTTTTTAGAGAACACTTACAAAATCATTTAAAAGAACACTTAATAAAAGTGTTTTTAATCATTTTTTTTTTGACAAACAATGAAATTTTATTAGCTCATCTCACTTTCCATTACATTCAAGACATCAGTAGTAACATCTCCCCTACTAAAGATCCGATCTGGGTAATAATACGACACTCTAGCTAGTACATGAGCCGCCATATTTGCAGACCGTTTAATGAAAAACAATATAGTATTGTTTAAGAAACCTATCAACCTTCTACATTCCTGCACTTCATGTCCAAATGGAGACAACATGATAACCTTACTCCGTATCGCTTGAGTTGCTACCAAACAATCTGTTTCCAGATGAACATTCTGCCAAGCCTCCTCTTTGATCCAACTCAGGGCCTCCTTGATGGCCATAACTTCTGCTAAACTAGCATCGACCCTTCCTTGATTGATTATGGACTTTGCTTTAACTATCTCCCCCCTGTGGTCTCTAGCCACAATACCAAAACCAAAAACATTCTGACTACTGAAAATTGTTGCGTCAACATTTACCTTAATTATGTCCATCTGCGGCTTCACCCATTTTTCTGCTCCATCTCCTTCAACTGGTACCTGAAATAGAGCTTTTGACGACCAAGTCTGGGCATTTCTCCATTGTTTAAGGTAATACTTTGCTGAATCTACAACCGTTTTCACCTGAAAGAGTTTTTGGTTCCATACCAATTCATTCCGATATTTCCAAATAGTCCAGATCAACACTACAATATCTGGCCACCTGCTCTTACTAACAACTTCAAAAAACTCCTGTAACCATTTAAAAAAATCATCAGTGCTGCTAATAGTTACGTCTGAAAACTCCACCCTCCAACACTGAGAAACAAAAGGGCATTGAACTAAAGCATGGCTAATAGTTTCATAGTCACCCTTACAAACAGGACATATTGTTTCCACATCGACAAACTTCTCCCACAGAACCGTCCTTGTGGGTAAACACTTCGACAATGCACGCCATAGAGTATTCAAGGCTTTTGGGGGAGCTTTCGCCCTTCAAACTTTACTCCATAAACTACCTGAATCATCCGATCTCCAGAAACCTTTTTGAGCTTGAAGTAGCCTATAAGCACTCCTAACGGAGTAATTTCCTGAATTCTCTTTACTCCAATACCAATGATCATCTGAGTCATCGT
Organism: Kitagawia praeruptora; assembly: GCA_037693485.1. NCBI lineage: Eukaryota > Viridiplantae > Streptophyta > Magnoliopsida > Apiales > Apiaceae > Kitagawia > Kitagawia praeruptora. The sequence goes on from CM075345.1 coordinate 63,621,357, forward strand.
CTCGAACTTTAACATTACGAATACATACCTGATCCCTGGTGTTGAACAAGTCTTGGATAACCTCCTCATCCCACTCTCTAGAATTCTCCCTCATAAGACCAGACACAACATGATGACTAAGTTCAGGAAACTCAGTCGTAATATAAGGATTATCATAATCCATTAACCAAGGTTGGTTTAAGATCTTTATCTTATTCCTTGGTCCCACTTTCCACCGAGCCCCTTCTACAATCACTGCCTTTGCCTCCCAAATACTACGCCAAATAAAACTAGGATTATTCCCCATCGATGCCTCCAAAAAATCTACCTTAGGAAAATATCGAGCCTTATACAACCTGCTCACTAGACTGTCAAGGTTATTAAGGATTCTCCAGACCTGTTTACCCAACATAGCCAAATTAAAGTCCCTAAAGTCACGAAAACCCAACCCTCCAACCGATTTGTGCTTGCACAGTTTGCTCCAACTTAGCCAGTGAATCTTTTTCCTGTTATCAGCTTTCAACCCCCACCAAAAATTTGAAATTATTCTCTCCAAGTCCTTAATAATATCAAGAATACACTCATAGCATAAGAAGGTAACGTTTGAGCCACAGACTTTATTAGGACTTCCTTACCAGCTTGTGAAATCCATCCAGCATCCCAATTTTGCACTCTTTGTCTGACCTTATTTTTAAGAAAACCCAGCGTAGCTGTCTTGTTTCGACTTAGCATGTTTGGAAGACCAAGATATATACGTACAACCAGCACTAGCCTCCTCCATTTGAAGGCGTTGACAAAGCTCTGTTCGATTCGAACCTATTACATTAGCACTAAAAAAGACTGATGACTTTTGTAAATTAACCTTCTGGACCGATGCAACTTCAAACAAATGCAACAACTCTAAGATTCTGTCACCCTCTTCTTCATTAGCACGGCAATATAAGTAGCTATCATCTGCAAAAAAAACATGTGAGTCACACTAGGAGCACCCCTGCAAATTTTGACTCCATGAATAAAACTTCTCGTCTCATATTTCCTTATTAATGCAGAAAGCCCTTCAGCACATACAATGAATAAGTAAGGGGATAAAGGATCTCCTTGACGGATCCCCCTACTTGGAATTATTGGCCCAATTTCAGTTCGATTGTGTACAACCTTGTAAGAAACCGTAGTCACACACTTCATAATTAAGCTCACCCACCAACCAGAGAACCCCATCTTCATAAGAACTGCCATTAAATACTCCCATTCAATTCTGTCGTATGCCTTGCTCATGTCTAATTTAAGTGCCAAATAACCTTCTTTACCCATCCTTTTCCATTTTAAATAATGCATAATTTCATACGAAATCATAACGTTATCAGATATAAGCCTACCCGGAATGAATGCACTCTGATTAGCTGAAATAATTGACTCCAGCATGTCCTTCATACGATTTTCCAGCACCTTGGTTATGACCTTTATCAATACGTTGCATAAGGAAATTGGACGCAGCTCTGTCATTTTCGTAGGGCACTTCTTCTTCAGAATCAAAGCAACATTTGTCTCATTAAGCTTATTTGGAATAGTGCCATCTTCAAAAAACTTTCTCACCATCTCCACTATATCCTCACCTACTATCTTCCAGTATTTTTGGAAAAAGCAGGGGTCATTCCGTCTGGCCCGGGAGACTTATCCGGGTGCATTTGGAATAATGCGTGTTTAACTTCCTCCTCCATTATAGGTCGCTGCAATTCAATGTTCTGATCACTAGAAACACAAACCGGAATGCAATCCACCACCTCCTCCCACTGAGCCTGGGAAGCAGTAAAAATATTCATGAAATAGTCAGCTATGAGACCTTCCAAGCCTTTATTCCATTCTACCCACTGACCATCGTCTGTTTGAAGCCTACTAATCTGATTATTGCGACGTCTTGTACTAGCAGATGCATGAAAAAACCTACTATTCTGATCCCCAGAATGCAACCACAATTGTTTGGAACGCTGGCGCAAAAAGATTTACCTTTGACTTAAAATTAAGTTTAACTTCCTCCGTTCAGCATTAAACTCTTCCTGACTTCGAATGTCTCTTTTGTTTCTGAGCACTTTCAACTTTGCTTTGCAATCTTTTATACGTCTGCCAAAATTACTTGTTAACTCCTTTCCCCAACTCATTAACTTTTCTCCACATCTCTCCACCTTATACATAATGTTTCTACTTGCACCAGTTTCCCAACTATCCTTGGTTAATTGAGCACACAAAGGCTCAGTTAGCCAGGCATTCTCGAATCGAAACCTAACTGGCTTATTAACTTGATACACCTGTTGAGGGACTAATAATAATGGACTATGATCTGACGTGGATCCTTCAAGATTGTAAAGTTTAGCTACAGGAAAAATGTCAGTCCAATATGAGTTAACCAACGCTCTGTCAAGACGAACTTCTATAAAATCAATTGTACCTCTTCCTCGTTCCCAGGTGAATTGATGCCCTGTGAGTTCAATGTCCTGCAAGCCTGATTCAAAAATAGCCTCATTAAAACCTTCAAGAAGCCACCTTGGATACGGGTTCCCCCATGCTTATCCTCATGACTAACTATATTGTTAAGATCACCTAGCACACACCAAGGTAAATTACCATCACGTGCTAAATGTCTTAACAAATCCCATGTTCTTTTCCTTTGCCCTCTATTAGGCTCGCCATACACACCAGTCAGTCTCCAAGCATCTTTACCTTCCATACTTACTTCGATGTCAATGTGATTCTTTGAAAAACTCAGCAACTTTGCTTGACTCGCTTCCTTCTATAACATAGCCAGACCCCCACTTCGACCTTGAGGTTCAACTACAATTAAACCATCAAAGCCAATCTTTCTTCTAACCAACTCCATTTTATCTCTTTTACCAATAGTCTCGTACAAAAAAACAAACTCAGGCTTTTCTTGACGTATCACGTCATAAAGGAACTGAAAATTTTAAGGGAGCCCCACCCCTCGGCAGTTCCAACTTAAGGTCGTCATAATGTCTGGCGGGTCTGCACTGCAGAACCCGCCAAAATCAAGTTTTTTGAACCATTTGAACCATTTGTATGAAACTCTGTCATGATATCATCCTCAACACTCGAACTATTACTGGGCCTGTCTATTATTTGGTCATCCACTCTTCGTCTTTTAGAGTCTGTAATAGCAAGCCCACTCGTCTCTAGCCCACTTGTGTCTAACCCAACAAAAGATTTATCCCGCCTATCATTCAAATTTTCCAAATTTTTTGGCTCCACAACTGTGACCATCTTAAATTGATCCCCTCCACTAATCTCGCCCGACATACCTGAATCCCCTAATTTCCTGGGATTATGATCATCTCTTACGAAATTTTCGCTGCCCTCCTTTCTGTGAATCTCCATTGTTCCTTCATACCTTACCTTCTCCTCTGACTTTGCCGGAATTAAAACTGCCCCGTCTGCCCCCCTTATCCATTGATTTTCCTTACTCAAACCTTGATTTCTTAATGGTGCACGCAGAGAACTATCATATCTCCTTATATCCTGTCCTTGAGGGTTATCAAACAGTTCTTCACAAAACTTCTCTGTATGGCCTATCCTACCACAATAGAAACAAAACGAAGGAAGCCGTTCATATTTAAACTTGATCCACAACCACTCCCCACCTGGTTTCTTAATACGCATTTGACTCTTCAATGGCCGATTGATATCAACAGCTACCCTAATCCTTAAATAAGATCTGAACATCCCTTTGAAACATAGCATTTAAGTATTCTACTAAGCGGTTTAAAAGAAAATGACCTGAATTTTCAAAATTTTCGATCGTTAAAAAATTCTTGTATGTGTTCTAATTTTTTTTATGATTGTTTGCAATTTTTTGCTTCAATCATTGTTATCAGTATATATATATTTAAGACTTGAGTCCAAATTTCCTTCAGAGCATCTAATTCCAGATTTATAGAAAAAGATTTTGATGTGCTGAAAATATGAAATTTAATATTGCAAGCGCACGATCATCGTTTTAATATTTAAGATTCGATCCACATGGACTAATATTTTCGCAAACCTTAACTTTTAATTTAATCGAACAAGAACAATTGATTTTGGAAAATTTCGGATTTTACTACAACTATTTTTTAAAGAAAATTTATCTTGTTCTATTTTAATCTAATTAATTAAGAATGAAAACTAATTTATTTTTATTAAAAAAATTACGATTTAGAATTTAACAAATTTTATTTACAATAAAGCTTGACATGAGAGATTCGTAGTTTTAGTTAGCCAGCTAATCAACAATCAATCAGGCAGCAAAAGCTCAGAAAACCCAACAGCACAACTCGGCTAACAGCAGCTAACTCGGAAACCAGAACAGAAACTAATAACACCATTGAACAACGGCTAAGTACTCGAAATCCACACAGCAACCAACAACTTCGATACAAACACAGCTGCGAGAAACACTGTGAAACATAAAACACCACACGGGAACTCAGCAAACAGTAGTAAAAAGAAATCGAACTCAAAACTCAGCAAAAATCGCAGAACATGACAGAACAATAACCACAATTTGCAAAACTCGAACACACATTAATACTTCACACTTCACATCAGCTCAACGACGAATCTCAGAAATTTAAACACCAAAATCAAACTCGAAGACAACTACAATGAAGCAACTCGAACTCAATTTATAATCGCTAAAACTCGAAACCAGGACACAATGATTCAGATACATAGCAACAAATAACATAATAGAATCAAACAGACTCGGTCGAACTCAGCATCTAGCAGAAGAACTCAACAAATCTCAACTACAAAACCGACCACAAAACTCGACTAACCGTACTTAACCATTAATTCCATAGACATCAAACATAATTTAACCAAAAAGAAACACGAACAATTCACACAAACGGCAAATTGGAAGATTTAGTGATTCAGCGAACAAGAACTCAAAAGATTATTCTAACATTAAACTGGGGGAAAGGGATTGTGTTGATTCGAAATAAACAGGAAGACAAAGAGATGAAGTGTATTGAAGTGTTTGAGATTGAAAACAAAGACGAAGGAGAAGAGAGTTTGAAGAAAGAAAGAGGCTGGATTTGTGAGGATAAGAGAGACGGGGTAGATGCTGAATATTAAGCTTCTAATAAAACATAAAACAAGGGAGAAACATTAGACTTTTACTTAACAGAAATAAATGCAGAAAACGTATGTACTAAAAATCAAAAGTTTTACAATATCTGCAAAGAAAACTAATACTAAGGGGTTGTCCTAATACTAAGGGGCTATTCCCCGAGGTTGTGTCTTTGTATCTCTCTGAATGGTTCTATTTATACACCTAGCTGATGAACTAGTTTTCATATGAAAATATAATTAAAGTCTCAAAAATCATGCTATATTTTGTCAACATGGCTGCACTATTATTTCCAAGATTCCCTGCAGTCTTTTGAAATTTTAATGCTGCTCCTTTGACTTGTACGATGGCCTTCGCAGAAATGCTTTTTAACCCGCACAACTTATAATCTTTAATTAATAAATAATTAATTTAATTCAGAAATTATAAAAATAAATACCTAATGTTATTAGATATTTATAAATATAATTTTCTAATTTAAATAAATTATTTATAACCAAAAATTAAATTCTTATGTTCCGAGCTGCGGTCTACTGAGGATCTGGACCCGGACTCCTTAAGCTTTCCCTTTTTCACCAAACTCCTAATTCTTTTGTCTTTTTGCATTTTGGTCATTTTCTTCTCTTTTTGGCCCTTCCTTGCTCTTTATTCTTTTATTTTGCCATTTCTTTATTTTTCTTCAAATTTCCTGAAATGCAACAAATTAAATTATTAAAATACGAATTCAAGCAATAAATAGGTTATAAAAATATGCGAAAATATGCACTTATCAGATTTCTACAATTTGAGTATGCTTATATGTTTTTTCTTTTAGGTTAGTTCTTCCTTTTTTGATAAGCTAGATTATTGATTTCTTTAAACCATTGGAACATGCTGAAGATATGGACCGGATTTCTATCCACTCTAATGTACTCTGTCTAGTGTCTAGTTATGAAGGGTGAGGCTTTGAGACTGGTCTCAATTTAAAATCCCATTAAATTTTTAAGCTGGATATCTAGTCATAGGTTGACTGAATCCAATCATCCTTCCTTTTTTCTCGAAGCTCAGCGACAGGGAGACAATTGAGCAGGACTTCGCGAGTATTCTTCTATTTCATGATATATAGGGTAGAGTAGTGTTACAGGTACCAAATTAGGTACCAAAATTGGGTACCAAGTGACATGACACTAGTTAGTTGTCATTTTGAAATATTTTTATTGGATAGCCCTGGCGGGCCCATTGCAACTATAACCAATAAAAAAAACAACACATCATTTGGTAACAATTTTTTGGTACCTCTAGCATTTTTCTATAGGGTATGAATTATATCCATGTGCTTAGACTGATATTTGAAAAGGAAGGTAGGAATTTTTGCGACCTGAAGAGCACATGCAACAAGCAAAAATCATACTCTGTATGAGTTTTTAAATTTACTTTGCTCCTAGCCTTAGTTATATGCTTCGTCACTCAACTGTGGACCGCCGCTAGTGCAGTAGAAAGTAGTGCTATCGAGCTGGTTTATGTTTTCGACCTCTGTCACATAAATTTATAACTGAATAACTTCACAAACAAGGCAATGAACTCCATTCATATGAAACAGAGTTTTTTAATTACAAAACTCTAATAAACACCACTTGTCCAAAAAAAATAAGAATTCACACTATGCTGAAGTTAAACTTTCATCGAGTTCATGATAAGTGTCCTTCGAGATCAGCAAACTTACTACAATCGTTGCAATTGTTGTCTAAATTTAATTCCCATCGAATGCAAAAAAAGAAGAAGAAGAAGAAGAAGAAGAAGACGAAGAAGTATTCCAAATTACATTTGCATGAGAAGCCCATTTTTTTTATTTTTGTAAGGTATGGAGTGCATGGCTAATTCCGTAGTCGAAACCTTTCGAAAAATAAATTAACCACGATTTTACAGTACTAACTTAAAACTAAAAAAAAAACTTAAAACTCGCTTAAAATGATGCAAGGATTTTTTTTTAATATTATATGAATTTCATTATTAATTTAAATTATTTTTTTAAAACATGAATTTTGGAGGCTTAAATTTTTTTATGAGATGATTTGGTAATAAATATATATATATGTTATCCGTGATATTCATAGAAAATGAGGGATTTTAGTTAGAAAATATTAAAAAATATGTTAGGTTTTAGTTGAAAAATGTAATCGGTTAATTGTTAGTAATTATAAAATTATTATTTTATTTTATTAAATAAAATGTCCGTGATATGATTGGAAAAAGAGAGGATTTAGTTAGATAAAATTAAAAAGGTAACATGTTCTAGGTGAAAAAGGTAATTTATTAGTTTATAAAAATTTTAATTTAATTGTGTTATTTTACTAAATACTATTACTCATAATATTTTTAGAAAAGGAGAAATTAATATTTTTCGTGATATTTCCATTAAAAGAGGGATTTTAGTTAAAAAAATATAAAAAATGGATACGTTTTAGCTGAAAAAGGTAATCGATTAATTATTAATATTATAATATTATTAGTTTATTGTACTAAATAGAACCGCTTGTGATATAATTGAAAAAATAGATATTTTAGTTAGAGAAAATAGAAAGGTAACACGAAAATTAAAAAAGTAACATGATTTATGTGAAAACGGTAATTGATTAGTTTATAGTAATTATAATTTAATTATGTTATTTTACTAAATAAAATTGATTATAGTGTTTTTAGAAAACGAGATATTAATGTTGCCCGTGATATTTCTAGAAAAAATAGGGAATTTAATTTGGAAAAAACAGAAAAGATAATACGTTTTAGCTGAAAAGGTAATCGGTTAATAATTAGTATTATGATATTATTATTTTATTTTTATTAAATATAAATGCCTTTGATATAATTGGAAAAAAGAGAGATTTTAGTAAGAAAAAAATAAAAATGTAACGTGTTGGCTGAAAAAGGTAATCGTCCATGATATAATTGGAAAAAGAGAAATTTTAGTTAGAGAAAAGATAACGTGCCTAAAAAGGGTAATTGATTAGTTAATAGTAATTATAATATAATAACGTTATTTGATTAAACAAAATTGCTCGTAGTGTTTTTAAAAAAGGAATGTAAAAGATATTATTATATTTTACCTGAAAAAGGGAAATTATTTTGTTTTTGAAAAATAGTAAAGGTAATATGTTTAACCTGAAAAAGGAAATTGATTAATAAAGGAGAAATTGTAGTTAGATAAAATATATAAGATATTATATTTTATTTAGAAATAGAAAAATTAAGGGAAATTACCCCATATACCATCTTTTTGAAACTATTTTCAAAAATACTACCACTTTAAAAGTTATTTACAAAAATACTATCTTTTAAGTTTTATGTTCAAAAATACTACCTTTTTAAGTTTTACTTTCAAAAATACTATCTGCAACATATGCAACCTTTTATATATATGGGCAGCGCTAGCCGCAACTTTTAATTTTTGGTTGCAAAGGTTGGAAAGGTTGCAATGGTTGGAACGGTTGCATATGAATTTCTGATTTCAAGTTCCTGTTTTCAGTTGTCATTTTCGACCTCTTTTTTAAAATCTATTATATATATATATATATATATATATATATATATATATATAATAGATTTCAAAAAAGAGGTCGAAAATGACAACTGAAAACAGGAACTTGAACTTCCATTTTTCATTTTTCAGTTTTCGGTTGCATATGAGGTTGCTAAGCAACCTCATATGCAACCTTATATGCTATATAGGGGAGTAGACGAATTTTCGATTGCAAGTTCTGTTAGAAAATGGAGTTTTTAGAGCATAAGTATTTTATGTTCTTGATGTTAATTCCGGATTTTAACGATTGGAAATTGTTCCTTGATATGGGAACTTAAATTTTCATATATGGGTCTAAGTAATTTTCTTAGTGAAACCCATAGAGAAATAGAGTTGAAGTTAGTAGCTTGAAAGAGCTTGAAAATGAGAATGTGTATTTGTCCCACATTGAAATGAATAAAGGGGGTTGTTGGCTTTATATAGAATCACACACATGGGTAGTGCACAACTACTAAGGTGTATGATAGTGCATGGTGTTACTGTGTGCTCCACGCGTGCACACACACACACGCGCGCGCGCCGCCGCCGCCCACCTCGCCACGCCACGACACGTCACGTCTCGTCTCGACTCGACTCGGGTCGGGTCGGTCGAAGGGCGATTTGGGCGAATGTCTCGGCGTCTCGCGTACGCGAGGCGACCTGGGCGAGAGATTTTATTTTTGTGTTTAAATAATAATTTAATTAGAATAAATATATATATCGTTCGGGATCAGTACTTGGAATAAATCAGGAACTGGCAGACATCTAATACTGATGGGCTCAAGTCCTGATGAAATCCTGAAGGTACTACCAGATCCTGATGCATGATCAAATCCTGATGGACCAAGTCCTGACGGTACCAGATCCTGATGGATGATCAAATACTGATGGACATACATCAGATCCTGACGGGTTAAAATCCTGATGGATCAGATCCTGATGTTGGGTCCTGGACAGAATTTGATAATATATATATTCAGATTAATTAAAATAAAAACTTGTATGTGTGGATAATATATATTCGTAACTGTTACGATTTTTTTTAATATAAATCAGTTGTTACAGCCGTTTTGATTATATTAAATCGACCGTTTCATTTTTATTAAATGGAATGGGGGTTACAATATTGATGAGGGTGGTATCAGTTACGTTTGGCCTCTCCTATAAATGGAGAGCTAAGCTACTGATTTTACATACACTTTGTACCACACCATACATTCTCTGTTCTCTCTATACACTCTGTTCTCCCTTTATATTCTGTACTCCACCAGTAGGTTTTTCTGGCGACTGAGGTGTTAGTCAAAGTTGAGTTTTCTGGTTACTGTGACCATCTAAACTCGGAGCTGTTTTATCCTGGAAGAATATTGCCAAGTCCTGACACAGTGTAAGTGGGGGCAATTATCTCTTCAAGAGCAGTCAGGCTTTCTAGCAAATCCTGACGACTCAGCTTTTTGTTTTACTGGTTTTACATACTGATATAGCTATGGCTAATGGTATGTTTTCTGACTTTCCTTCGTTCTTTAAGTTACTGATTTGCATGTTTTTTACCTTCGTGTTTTGTTTCGTTAATTGTTTGCTTGGCCTTGGCTTGTTGAATACGATATATGACTGCCTCTATGTTGCTGTTTTAGTCGATAATCCCATCATTCTTGAAGAGATAATCTGTTATATAGTATTTAGTATAATGGTTAACGAGAGTGAAATTCCTGCTAGTGGTAGTTCGGTTGCATCTGTTGGGGTCATTGATTGGACCACTTACAGTTTTCCACAACCCGTTGAATTAACTGGCTTGCCTGAGAAATTCAATGGGGGCGTTGGCTTTTCTCGTTGGTAGAAAAGGATGAAATTGTGGTTGACTGTAAAGGGTCTATGGCCTGTCGTGGAATATGAGAAGCCGGTTCAGGATCAAGAGAAGGCTGAATCAGTTAAGAGTTATGCGAAGTGGGCTGAGAAGGATGGGGTTGCTAGGGCAGCAATTCTGGCTGCTCTAACCAACACATTGTTTGATGTGTACTCCTCTGATGCCTACACCGCAAAACTCTTATGGGAGAAGCTGGACCAGACACATAATACTGACTCACAAGGTCTGGAAAAGTATTCTGTGGCTAGGTTCCTTGATTTCAAGCTGGTGGACAATAAGTCCATGACTGAGCAAGTGCATGAATTCGAGATGATAGTGCATGCTTTGAAGGAGTCTGGAATGGACCTCCCGGAAAAGTTTAAGGTGATGAGTGTGATTGAAAAGCTTCCAAAGTCTTGGGAAGAGTTCTCTCTCTCCCTGAAAAGACAGAAAGGAGAGATCACCTGGACCAACCTTATGCTGGACATCTCGGTGCAAGAACAACACAAGTCCAAACAGGGACATGTGATGCCAACTGAGCATGGAAGTTCGAAGGTAAATGTAACAACTGTAGGACAGAAAAGGAAGGCTGTCTCTAAGAAGGGTAATAGTTATAAACCTAAGAGTGACAAGGATAAGGCCAAGAAACCAAAGGCAAACAAACCATGTTGGTCTTGTGGGCAGGTTGGGCACTGGAGTAAGGACTGCCCTACAAAGAAAGCAAAGAAAGCCGAGGGGGTAGCTCAAGCGAATGCTGTGCTTGGAACCTCAAGTGGGCCTGATAAGTGCATATTTTTGCATATTTTTATTACCTATTTTGGTGCTTGAACTGTTAGAATAATCAACCTGTAACAATATATTATTAATATATATGTATAAAGATAAAATTGTTTATGGGGTTCCGGAGAGAGGATGGAACAAGCTCTATTTTCAGTGCTTTTTCTTTGTAGGAATACACCTCTATATGTAGGCAAAACATCCAATTCCTCCACCCCATAACAAAGTAACTGCCCAATAAATACACAATCAATATAGTAATTACGTAAGTATGTAACTCCCATATTTATTACTTTTGTAACTCCCACATTTTTAATCTTAATTTGTATTTCTTTTATTTGATAAAGTTAGTCAAATATAACATCTCCCACTTGACTTCTTTGTCAAATCTTTTTCAAACTCCCACTTTCCGTAGGATCTATAACTATTAAATCTATCTCAAATACGCACTCTTATTATTGATCATAGAGCACTTATAATTGTCACAACTTACATCCAACCAAACCAACATCTTCCATTTGACGTCTTTGCCAAATATTTCTAGTGACCATCATTTTCAAACAATCTATGTTGTCACTTTTACATTTTCCAACACATTTAATTAAGTTTCTTATTTTTTCAACTTCAACTCCACCAAAATTAAATAAACATCCCGAAGTTGAATTCTTATTACCAATATCACCATCGATACTTATATCGCAATAAACAATAACTCCAAGCACGTCTGCTTGATTCACCAATTTATTACACAACGTACTCTTCAAGTACATGATCATGATCCTCCTTACAGCCTCTCACTAGGCTCAAGCAAAATTGCTTCACAATCCAATTACAAAATTAACTAAAAATGTCAAGTCAAGTCAATCGATTACACAACATAAAATATATCGAACTTCTGACTACTTGCACATAATACAATCAGTGGTTCCTTTTCTAAATTATCATTTTCCCATTACCAATAGAGTTATCGCCGGACTGCAATTCTGCATCCAAAACAATTAAACATTTTACTCAAATTCCTTCTTTTGGCTCATATTCAATATTCAAATTATTTTCTTTAAATTTGAATTCTTTGAACTTCTCAATTTTCACACACATTTCTCGAATTTATAAATATTCACAGTTGCAACCCCAACTTTTCAATTCAAACTCAGTGTTCCTTTTTATCCCTTACAAACCGGATTCTTGGAACATATGAAATTTGTCCAATATCTTTCATCCTAGATTTCTAAATGAGATCCCACAATTTAACTTTTTCTTCTCATTTTTCTTTAACAACTTACCATCAAAATATACGTTATAATCGTAAATGAACTCCCACTTCCAAAAAATACAGACACAACTGTCTAATTCTTTTATCGACATAGAATTCCCATTTTTTTTATATATTACAGTGGATCACACAACTGCCACTTTTATTTCAATTCCATGAAATAAAATTATTTCGATTTCTCGGTTCCCTCGCTACAAAAAATTTCACATAACAGTTTTTCATCCACTCAATTGGATTTTAAAACATTTCATATTCAATAAAATAATTCATTACCAATATTCAGATGCGACTCATTATTATTGATCGATCTTATTAAACAAATCATAAAATACTCGTTTCAAAAAAATAGTTAATTTTCGTGCTCTCCATTACGAGCGACAAAAAACAACTATTTTCTCTATATTCAATAAAATAATTCATTACCAATATTAAGATCCGACTCATTATTCTTGATCGATCTTGTTAAACAAATCATAAAGCACTCATTTAAAAAAAAATAGTTAATTTTCGTGCCCTCCATTACGAGCGACAAAAACAACTATTTTTTCTATATTCTAAGCATTTCTTGTTCAAATAAAAATTCAATATATTTTCTAATAATGATATCAAAATTATATTGATACATTTTCTCGTTCTTATAGAAAACAACAAATTCTTATTTATTTGATTCCGAACACTTGTCCCAATTTTATTATTTTTTCCGCTCTCTATTCTGAGAGCCATTAAATTTTCTCAAACGCTATATCGTTTATTTCAACAATAAATTTCAAATTGTACTTAAACAATTTATTTCTTATTTTCTTGCTGCATTCAATATAATTGGAGTCATTTAATTTCTCAAAAATAATTTAATTCCCATTTTTGACACGCAATTAATAGCGACCGAAACTTTATTTCCTTTTTATGTACTCAAATTCCGAGTATTACTAGAACTTTCTCTAGTATAATATAATTTATATATTTTTAATAATAACTTTCAAATTATTTAAAATAATTTATTTCTCATTATTCGACTACACCAATAAATTTATGTTTCACTTGCTCTATATTCCGAGCAATATTAAAATTTTCTTTTAAAACAATACCGTCTGTTTCAACGACAAATTCCAGTTCTCGCACAATCCAATAACAAGCCATTTAATAAAATAGAAGAACAAAACCAAAGTCAAAAACAATACATGACTTACTAATTAAACACGGAAGATAAAAAAAACTACCAGAGAGATGACAAAAGATACTTAACCAACAAATTTATATTAGCACTATAAAAACAAGCTGGACAACAAAAAAAATATAAAGACATGACATGAAAAAAAAAAAAAAATTAAATTAAACGCAACACTACCAGATAAGCAAGTTGGGGAAAAAAAACAACACCACAAATAAAAATTAGAATGGTCGAAAAAGACTAACACAAGAAACCCACTCATCAGCAATATTAATAAAAACAGTTAACAATACTCCGATAAAGAAAAACAAAATCAAGTCAAAAAAAAATTACACACAAAAATAAAGATCAAACATATAAGTCACATATATACGAAATAAGAATGACAAAAAACATAAATAAGGATGCAAAACAAAAATTAGATGAGACATAATCCGCATGCATCTACTGACATGGCAAAAATATGAAACACGTAATATTAAATCTAATCATAATATAAATTATATCTAATACAACACTTCAATTAAAACAGGGTTAACACAAAAAAAACAGTGGACCGAATGTAGAAAAGCTGTAAACAAAATCCAGATTGATGGTGGACCGAATGTAGAAAAGCTGTAAACAAAATCCAGATTGATGTTATGCCACAATCCCACGCCCACGCGGAAGATAAGAACCAAGCTGCAAAAATAAACCTCTGACAAGTATCACGTGAACTCTTGTGACAAAAACCAAACAAACACATATAATGTTGTTAAACTGATCAAACTAAATGGATGTTTAGAGAAAAATAATCCATCGAGTAATAAAAAATAAAAGAAAGGATAAAACCAATCAATGAAGGACAGGAGTGCACGGAGAGAGAAACCAGAGGTGATGAATAACACAACTATGTATGACTCATAAACTGGACAGATAAAATACAACCCTTCAGAGTGATTTACAAGTCGATGCCGAACGAAAAATAAACACCCGCGCGGCTCTGATCACCATCCTCATTCTCTGATACCAATGTTAGAATAATCAACCTGTAACAATATATTATTAATATATATATGTATAAAGATAAAATTGTTTATGGGGTTCCGGAGAGAGGATGGAACAAGCTCTATTTTCAGTGCTTTTTCTTGGTAGGAATACACCTCTATATGTAGGCAAAACATCCAATTCCTCCACCCCATAACAAAGTAACTGCCCAATAAATACACAATCAATATAGTAATTACGTAAGTATGTAACTCCCATATTTATTACTTTTGTAACTCCCACATTTTTAATCTTAATTTGTATTTCTTTTATTTGATAAAGTTAGTCAAATATAACATGAACTCATATTTTAATAAATTATTTTGTTGCATTTCAGGAAATTCGAGGAAAGTGAAGAAATGACAAAATATATAAATAAAGTGCAAGAAAGGGCAAAAGAGAAAGAAGAAGGACCAAAGTAGAAGAAAAAGGAAAGAGAATGGAGGGTGGTGCATATTTTGCCAAACCAAATGGATGGCCAAGATTTAGTCAACCCAAAACTAAATGAATGGCTAAGATTAGCCCACACCAACCCAAAACCCTAATTTTCACCTATAAATATCCCTTCATCCACCACATCTTATACATCTTAGTTTTAGCCTACACCTTAGTTTTAAGTTAGTTTACCCTAAAATTTAGTTGTAACCTCCATCTTCATTTTTGTACTTGTTCTTTGTAAACACTCCTCTCATTTTAATTCAAGATTTCATTTCCCTCTTTCTTTCCATCTTGTTGGTGTGAGGGGTGTTGTTTTCAGTTTTGTTAATCACATAGCTCTGTTTACATTCTTCCATCGTCCGTTTACCTTATATATATATTTTTTTATTCGCTTAGTTCCTTTCGTTTATCAAGCCCCTGTTTTATTTGCTCGGTTAATGTACTACTCCGCATAGTCTCATTTGGTGTTCAGGGGTTGGCTTGGTGTTTTATTAAAATAATATTTTCACAGATTCAGTGCTTGTTTGCTTGTTCAGTAATAATTATTTGTTCACTTTTATATTGTTTGTTCTTCATCATAAATGCATTTTTAGTAGTTCCTTAATTTTAATTGCACGTAATTAGTAGAAATTGGTGTTTTGTTCACTCATGTCATGTTTAATTAAAGACCAAAAATAAATTCTGATTCATGTTTTCCCATTTAATCGCCTGATGTTGAGTTTGTTTATTAGTTTGAGCCCACTAAGTCATTGTCAAGCCAATTTCTTGGTTAATTAGTTTGTTTAATATTTTGTATTCAAATAGATTCTGGCCCAATTCATTTGCTAAGCCCACTTTATCAAATGCTTCCTAACTCAGTTTCTAGCCCCTGTACTCTCTGGCCCATTTACATGTTTTTCATTCTGTGCTTGTGACGTTATTTATGCTTCTTGGTCATTATTGGTTTTATCATTATTGTAATCATTAGTTAACTAATTTTTCTTTTGTGGTGTTAACATGTAAATCTCCTGGTAGTTTGATTTATGCTAGCTATGTGATTAAACTGTTGCTCATGCCATGCTTACATTCTTTAGTGTCATTTTATTCAAATCGCAGGCTGTTAAAATCGTGCATGTTAATTGTTTCGGTTGTTTATAGATTATTATTATTTATTTTTTTTTTCGTTGTTATTTAGTTGAATTAAAATCATTTCTCAAAATTAATGGTCTAATTCGCCTAAATTAAAAATTAAGTGCTTGCGAAAGATATATAGTCTCTGTGGATCGAATCACAAATATTAAAACGATGATCGTGCGCTTGCGATATTTAAATGTTTATTTTTAGCACATCAAGTTTTTGGCGCCGCTGCCGGGGACTAATTATTTTTCGCGCCTTAATTTTTAATTTTTCGGATTAGTTTTCTTTTGCTTGCCTTATTTTTATTTCGTTTTTTTTAGGAAAGTTTGGAAATTCGGGAATCTTCTCGCAGAGCTTGGAACGAAAATTGGAATTTTTGGAAGCAAGTTTCGGTAACCCGTATCTCACTCTTTTCGCCTTCTTATTTTTAGAAAATCACAAAAAAATCAAAAAAAATAAAAAATCACAAAAAAATTGGAAATTGGAAAAAATAAAACAATTTAGTTGTAAATACATAATTGTTGCATCATGCATTTAATCACTTAGGAGCACATCATCTAGATTTTTATTTCTTTGTTTTTTAATTTTTCGTACCTTATAATTGTGGTGATTGCTGGAGGACCCAAAGGTACGTTAAATTCTTCTTTTCTTTAGATTAAGACACGTAGTTAAGCATCCATAATTGTTTACAATTTTTTTTATCTCGTTGTTTTTTTTGCATCATTTGTAAATAAATCTTAAGGGCAAAACCACTCAAAAGATAAGGGAAGGGATTTCATCACTCTTTCCTTAGCCCAAAAACAATTTTAATCCATCATTTTGCATGCCCTAGCCTTTAATAAAAATTAATTAGACGTTGGCCCCTAGGAATTTCGCGCTCAATTAAGAAGGTACCTAAGAAACGAAGTAATCATTAATTATTCCGACTCTTTGGTGTCTAGGCAAGCGAGAGCTTACCTGGCCAATTAGGATTTGGTGTCTAGACTGGTGTTTAGCCTCTTGGCAATGCTTGCACCTAACTGGCCAAGTCGGTCCGAATAAATTCTGATTTACCGAGTTTTTGGTGGTCCTTACAGTTAGGAGCAAGGTCTAGTTTATTAAGGAACCCTAGGTTTAGAATATTTTTCTTTTGATTTTTTTTTTCTTTCACCCTTTCTTTTTGTGTGTTTTAGTTTTTCGCACTTATTTGCTACTTGCTACTATTCTGTTTATGCGCACTACTTGGGTTAGAGATAATTCTTCTAGGTTAGTGAGACCAATTGAGTGTTCTTCCTCTTCGGAATCCGAACCCGTAGAAATTCTTGACCCCGTAGCTACCATGGCAGTATCGCTCAAGGATCGTTGTTACCCCGCCCGTTCAGCACAACCCTCTTGCATCTCCCTACCCCCCGTAAATGCTAATAATTTCGAAATCAAAGGTCATCAAATTAGCATGTTACCTAATTTTCGCGGGAGTGACGGTGAGGATCCTTATCTTTTTCTACAAGAATTCGAGGAGGTTTGCGCTTTGCAAAAACTCCAACAACTTTCCGAGGACGCCATACGGCTTAGACTAATCAACTTCGCTTTAAAAGATAATGCTAAAAAATGGTTGTATAGTCTACCTGTCAATTCGATTTCCACGTGGGAGGGTTTCGTAGTCATCTTTCTAAAAAAATTCTTTCCAAACCATAAGACTACGAAACTCACGAATGAGATTAATCAATTTCGTCAAAAACATAATGAACCATTTTGGACGTGTTTTGAGCGTTTTAAAAATCTCCTATCTCAATGCCCCCACCACGGAATCGAAAAATGGAGGCTATGTAAGATTGTGTACGAGGCCTTAGATGGTTCAACAACCGCATTGTTGGAATCTATGTGCCAAGGAAAATTCATGGAGAAAGACGAGGACGAAGGGTGGGAATTTTTTGAAGAGTTAGCCGAAAAGACCATGTTGTGGGAGTCTACTAGGGAACCTAATAAATTCAACGAGTCGTCTAGTTCATCTAGGGGTTTGCATTCGATTGGAAATTCAATTGCAACCGATGCCAAATTAGCCACTCTAACTAGAAGACTCGAAGCTCTAGAAACTCGTAGTGCTCCCTCACACATGTCTTTAGACTCGAATCAAGGGATGCAAAGTCCCCAGGATTTTCAAATCAATGCGGTGTTTCAACCCAGCCAAAGGAATGATCCTTTTGCTCCTACTTACAATCCCGGGTGGAAGAACCACCCGAATTTCTCGTGGAACCAAGGCCAAAGTTACCAATCTCCGACACCTTCTTTTCAAAGGCCGAATCAAAACTCGTTTCCACCTCAACATCAAGGTCCTTATCCAACTCAAGCTCCTTCCCACCCTCCCGGTTTTTCTGAGTCGGATAAGCGACTTACTTTGTTAGAAAAGAGTCTCGACGCACTTCTCAAATCCACCACTAATTTGGCTCAATCGCAACAAACTTTCATGAATACCATGACTCAAGATAGGCAAATCTTAAATGCTAGCACCCAAGCCATATCTAAGTTAGAGGTTCAGGTGAGCCAATTAGCTAATACCATCCATGAGCGTGAGAAAAATAAGTTTCCAAGTCAACCTGAGGTAAACCCTAGATTCCCCCTCAACCAAAGACCTCCTGAAAGTATTAATGCCATAATTTCTCTAAGGTCGGGGAATCAAGTTGACAATCAAGTAGGTGTTGAGTCTCCAGAAAAAGAGGAAGAGTCAAATGTTGAATCTGACCCTAGCGTTAATCACTCCACTCCCGAACCAACTCTCGAATCATCTATTAAGCCACCTTCATCTAGTGAACCTTCATCTTCACCTACCAAATCTTCGTCTGATACTCCACTTTCTAAACCCCTTCCCGCCGATGTGTCTAGTGAACGAGTCTTTAAGCCTAAAGCTCCGTATCCCCAACGACTCATTTCGAACAAACAATCGGCCCAAGTAGACAAGATTTTGGAAGTTTTCAAGCAAGTCGAGATAAACATTCCTCTTTTAGATGCCATTCAACAAATTCCTTCATATGCCAAGTGTTTAAAAGATTTGTGTACTCATAAGCGATCCACCCATGTCCCTAAGAAAGCCTTTTTGACATCTCATGTGAGTTCAATTCTTTCAAATCAAATTCCCGTGAAATATAAGGACCCCGGTTGTCCTACAATTTCATGTGTCATAGGCGATACCTTTGTGGATAAAGCTTTACTTGACTTAGGAGCGAGCGTGAATCTTCTTCCATTTTCTGTCTATCAAGCCCTAGGGCTAGGGAACCTTAAAAAGACGAACATGACACTTCAATTAGCTGATCGTTCTGTGAAAATGCCTAAGGGAATAATTGAAGATGTCTTAATTAAGGTTGGTGACTTTATCTTCCCGGTTGACTTTGTGGTTCTCGAGACTCAACCCGTAACGAATCCTAAGAACCAAATTCCTGTCATCTTAGGAAGACCTTTTCTGGCTACATCCAATGCCTTGATCAATTGTAGGAGTGGTTCGATGAAACTCACTTTCGGTAACATGACCATTGACCTTAACATTTTCAATGTCGGAAAAGAACCCAATGAGCTTTATGAACCATCAATAGGGGTTAACGTGGTCAACAAGTTTGCCACATGGTCTAGTTTCGAAGATAGTGAGATTGAGTCTCTCCTCGTTGAGGATTTCAAAGTCAACCAAGCGTTTAACCGGGAGTATGCTGATTCGTTAAGGAACATGACCTCGGAAGAGATGTTGAGCGAGTTGGATGCCATTTGTTCCAAGTGGGAGACGCCATCCGAGATTGTTAGTAGTGAGCCTATCGTTGAGAGTCCCATTGTACCACATCCACCCGTATTTGACTTGATTGTTTATCATCCCGAGTTTGATCAACAGCCTTTAGGAGAAAACGAACTCTCATCTTATGTCATTCCTTGTGATTCAATCCACGACCCAACCTTCACTGTCTCTAATCGGCTTAAACAAAACAAAGAAGCCTTAAGTTGGTTTAGGATAAACACTAGTGATTCTTGTACTAATAGGTTGAATGATCCTATGTTGCTGGAGAAAATTTGTTCTAATCAAAATTTTCAAAAATGTCTTGAATTTTTCTCACAGCTTCATCCAAATTTTCCTACCGGAATCGGCTGATTCGCTTTTATTCCTTTACCTCCCCTCGTGAAGTCCAGGTATGGGGGAGGAATCGTGTGTGTAAGTCGTGTTAATTAGTTGTTTTTAATATTCGTTCAGTCTCCATCATCCCTTATCAGGTATTATCTCCTCATTCTCTTCATTTCTCTTGCATTTACATACATTGAGGACAATGCATGATTTAGGTATGGGGGAGGGTTTAGTGTAAATACATAAAAATTGAAAAATCCAAAAAAATTTAAAAAATTTAAAAAAAATCACAAAAAGAGTTGTAGAATTGTAAATATTAGAGTTCTCATCTTATTCTAGTCTCGTTAATTGATGACTAGTTGCTTGATGCACCCTTACATGCTATGATAATCTTGTGGTCCGTTAGCTTTTGATTGAGAAGTGATTTGCTAAGTTCTTGTTCACACACTTACACTAGCAAGGTGAAACTAGTAGACTTATTTGAATTATGCAAGAAATTAGAAGGTCATGATTAGGTGTAAGATGATTTGGTTTTCATGTTTTGAGTACAAGTAGGTGCACTAAGGATACCTTTACTTGAGATTGATTATGTTCTACCACACCAAGTGAGTTTTGAGCCTATATGCACATCTTTTGCATTTATATTCTTTTGCTTGAGTTTCCACTTGTCATTTTCATTGCTAGCACTTGTTTGAGTTCTTTCTTGAAATACATGACATTGATTGATGATAAGATGATTTAGGAATAACCCATATTTCCAAAATATCCACACCATTCTTATGTGATCAATTAGTTACCCCTTTGAGCTTAATCAAATTTTTTCGGTGACACACCACATTATTCGCCTAAGACCTTTTTCTTGTACAGCCTTACGTATGCTTTATCCCAATTTATCAAAGGCTATTAGAAACTTGAGGGAGTAATAAGGTGTGTGAGATGAGTTTACTCTTGTTCATAACTTTTGAGGAAATATATGTTTTGTTGGTTATCTTGTTAGTCGATTTTCTGTAAAGGAGGATTATTGTTGCTTATATTTATCTTAGCTCTTTAAAAAAAAAAAAAACCGAAAAAAGAAAGAAAAAAAAAAGAAATGAAGAAAAAAGAAAAAAAAGCAAAAATATATGAGAGCATACTTATGTCTTTGTAATCCTCCTTCATTCGACTAATCAAGTCTTTTTGTTAAAAGTAGAAAATAATTGTGTTGGGAGTAAGTTTGGTATTGTGCAGGATTTTCATGGTGACGACTAGCTTTTGACACTTCACCTTGTTTTGGCCTTACTTGACGTACCTTGTCCCTAGCCCCATTACAACCCAAATAAAGACCTTTTGATTATCATCATTAATGTATGTTGTGTTCAAGTTAGAATGATACCAAGTGTCAAGCATGTTTTTGATTTTGTTGGAATTGAGTGATACACTTACCCTTGTTCTTGAGTGAATATTCTCTTGTGAGTGAAATGTGAGGTATTGCTTGTTTCTTTTGCATATGAAATCTCAAGTCTTGACTCTAAGGTGTGCTCTTGTAGTCTTAGCATGTTTTCCAATAATTTTTGCACTTGTCATGAGCTGGTAATCACTCTTGCATGTTTCTTTAAGTAGACTATGTGAATCCTTGTACTTTCCACACCAAGACTTTGCAAATTCATTTTGATTCTTAAGTTGATGTATCATTAGAGGACATGTATGTGTGGTGTTGCATTGCCATGTAATCTTTTATACGAACTAGATGGATTTTGTGGGTACATTCACTATAGGCCCTCACGAGACCTCACTCGTCCACTAGGGCTGCCTAGGGGTTTAAAGGGCTTGTTGCATATGCCAAATGCAATCGTCACACCTACGAAAAGGAGTATAGGAATTTTTTTTTTTTTTTTTTATCTAGATATCTTTTTGTTTTTGTTTTACTCGAGGACGAGCAAAAGATAGGTATGGGGGCATTTGATAAGTGCATATTTTTTCATATTTTTATTACCTATTTTGGTGCTTGAACTCGTATTTTAATAAATTATTTTGTTGCATTTCAGGAAATTCGAGGAAAGTGAAGAAATGACAAAATATATAAATAAAGTGCAAGAAAGGGCAAAAGAGAAAGAAGAAGGACCAAAGTAGAAGAAAAAGGAAAGAGAATGGAGGGTGGTGCATATTTTGCCAAACCAAATGGATGGCCAAGATTTAGTCAACCCAAAACTAAATGAATGGCTAAGATTAGCCCACACCAACCCAAAACCCTAATTTTCACCTATAAATATCCCTTCATCCACCACATCTTATACATCTTAGTTTTAGCCTACACCTTAGTTTTAAGTTAGTTTACCCTAAAATTTAGTTGTAACCTCCATCTTCATTTTTGTACTTGTTCTTTGTAAACACTCCTCTCATTTTAATTCAAGATTTCATTTCCCTCTTTCTTTCCATCTTGTTGGTGTGAGGGGTGTTGTTTTCAGTTTTGTTAATCACATAGCTCTGTTTACATTCTTCCATCGTCCGTTTACCTTATATATATATTTTTTTATTCGCTTAGTTCCTTTCGTTTATCAAGCCCCTGTTTTATTTGCTCGGTTAATGTACTACTCCGCATAGTCTCATTTGGTGTTCAGGGGTTGGCTTGGTGTTTTATTAAAATAATATTTTCACAGATTCAGTGCTTGTTTGCTTGTTCAGTAATAATTATTTGTTCACTTTTATATTGTTTGTTCTTCATCATAAATGCATTTTTAGTAGTTCCTTAATTTTAATTGCACGTAATTAGTAGAAATTGGTGTTTTGTTCACTCATGTCATGTTTAATTAAAGGCCAAAAATAAATTCTGATTCATGTTTTCCCATTTAATCGCCTGATGTTGAGTTTGTTTATTAGTTTGAGCCCACTAAGTCATTGTCAAGCCAATTTCTTGGTTAATTAGTTTGTTTAATATTTTGTATTCAAATAGATTCTGGCCCAATTCATTTGCTAAGCCCACTTTATCAAATGCTTCCTAACTCAGTTTCTAGCCCCTGTACTCTCTGGCCCATTTACATGTTTTTCATTCTGTGCTTGTGACGTTATTTATGCTTCTTGGTCATTATTGGTTTTATCATTATTGTAATCATTAGTTAACTAATTTTTCTTTGGCTCCCGGTCCCTGGCAAACGTATGCCAGGGACCTCTTATTCAACATACTGTTTTTGGACCGTTGGATGGTTGATCCAACGGCTGTGATTTAAAAAAAAACAATACCGTACCGCATAAACTTTATGCGGTACGGAGTAATTACCAAAATGCCCCCCTGTTTTCACATAAAAAATCTACTGTTCACCGTACCGCAGAAAGTTTCTGCGGTACGTGAACAGTAGGGATATTTTGGTAATTACTCCGTATCGCATAAAGTTTATGCGGTACGGTGCGATTTTTTTTTTTAAATCAGAGCCGTTGGATCAACGATCCAACGGCTCTGAAATAGTATGCCAAATAAGGGGTCTGTGGCAACCGTTTGCCACAGACCGGACCCTTTTTCTTTTGTGGTGTTAACATGTAAATCTCCTGGTAGTTTGATTTATGCTAGCTATGTGATTAAACTGTTGCTCATGCCATGCTTACATTCTTTAGTGTCATTTTATTCAAATCGCAGGCTGTTAAAATCGTGCATGTTAATTGTTTCGGTTGTTTATAGATTATTATTATTATTTTTTTTTCGTTGTTATTTAGTTGAATTAAAATCATTTCTCAAAATTAATGGTCTAATTCGCCTAAATTAAAAATTAAGTGCTTGCGAAAGATATATAGTCTCTGTGGATCGAATCACAAATATTAAAACGATGATCGTGCGCTTGCGATATTTAAATGTTTATTTTTAGCACATCAAGTTTTTGGCGCCGCTGCCGGGGACTAATTATTTTTCGCGCCTTAATTTTTAATTTTTCGGATTAGTTTTCTTTTGCTTGCCTTATTTTTATTTCATTTTTTTTAGGAAAGTTTGGAAATTCGGGAATCTTCTCGCAGAGTTTGGAACGAAAATTGGAATTTTTGGAAGCATGTTTCGGTAACCCGTATCTCACTCTTTTCGCCTTCTTATTTTTAGAAAATCACAAAAAAATCAAAAAAAATAAAAAATCACAAAAAAATTGGAAATTGGAAAAAATAAAACAATTTAGTTGTAAATACATAATTGTTGCATCATGCATTTAATCACTTAGGAGCACATCATCTAGATTTTTATTTCTTTGTTTTTTAATTTTTCGTACCTTATAATTGTGGTGATTGCTGGAGGACCCAAAGGTACGTTAAATTCTTCTTTTCTTTAGATTAAGACACGTAGTTAAGCATCCATAATTGTTTACAATTTTTTTTATCTCGTTAACTTAGAGTTGATTCCAAAACACACTATAGAAAAGAATTCTAAATGTCAAGTATGTGTGTCTGCTAAACAAATAAGGAAACCTTTTCATAATATTGTTAGGGATTCAGACTTGTTAGATTTAGTACACACTGATATTTGTGAATTTGGTGGTGTGTTGACTAAGGACCATTTTAGATACTTCATTACCTTTATAGATGATAGTAGTAGATACTGTTATGTTTATTTACTTAGACATAAAGATGAAGCACTTAGTAAATTCATTATATATAAAACTGAAGTAGAAAAACAAACTAGTAAGGTACTTAAAAGGTTGAGATCTGATAGAGGTGGTGAGTATACGAGTAACGCTTTTAATGAATTTTGTGCAAGCAATGGTATAGTTCATGAAGTTACCCCACCATACACACCTGATTCTAATGGGGTTGCTGAGCGAAAGAACAGAACATTTAAAGATATGATTAATAGTATGCTTATTAATTCTGGGTTGCCTAAATACATGTGGGGAGAAGCTCTGAATACGGCTTGCCATATTCTGAATAGAGTTCCTCTGAAACACATGGATAAGACACCCTATGAGTTATGGAAGAGCAAGAAGACTAGTCTTAAGTATCTTCGTGTGTGGGGGTGCCTTGCTAAGGTACTTGTCCCTGAACACAAGAGAAAGAAACTAGGTCCGAAGACTGTTGATTGTATCTTTCTGGGCTATCTTGAGACCACTACAGCTATGAGATTTTTAGTATTAAAATCTGACATAGATGGTATAGTGGCAAACACGATAGTTGAGTTTCGTGATGCTACATTCTTTGAGGATGTTTACCCTATGAAGACTGGTATGCCTCAAGAGACTTCTAATGAAGATTCTACTCACACATCAAGTTATATTCCTGATCATGTGGAAAAGATGACAAATGTGGGGGTGGAACCTAGTAGTAGCTCTACTCCTAAGGAGATAGAGGAACCACGAAGGAGTAAGCGTGCAAAGGTAGTCAAGGATTTTGGAAGTGATTTTATCACTTACAATGTCGAGGACGAACCTTTAACTTTCCGACAAGCTATGGATTCTTCAGAATCTAGGCATTGGAAGGGCGCTGTAAAGAGTGAAATTGACTCTATTGTTTCTAACGGAACATGGGAGTTAGTTGATCTCCCTCCTGGGTGTTCTACTATCGGGTGCAGATGGATCTTTAAAAGGAAGTTGAACCCTGACGGCTCAATAGATAAGTACAAAGCTAGACTGGTAGCTAAGGGTTTTAAGCAAATGGAAGGTATTGATTACTTTGACACATACTCTCCAGTAGCTAGAATGACAACAATCCGAATGCTTGTAGCATTGGCTTCCGTACATGGTCTTATCATCCATCAAATGGATGTAAAGACAGCTTTTCTTCATGGTGAACTTGAAGAAGAGATTTATATGGATCAGCCTGAGGGATTTGTTGCATCTGGTAACGAAAGGAAAGTATGTAAGTTGATCAAATCCATCTATGGCTTGAAACAAGCTCCTAGGGATTGGCATAAAAAGTTTGATGAAACTATAGTGCCGTTTAGTTATGATATTAATGATAGTGACAAGTGTGTCTACACCAAAGTTAAAGGTAGTGAGTGTGTCATCATGTGCCTATATGTTGATGACATATTAATGTTTGGAACCAATATAGAGATTATTAACGAGACAAAAGCTTTCTTAAAAAGGCATTTTGAAATGAAGGATATGGGTGAGGCGAGTGTGATTCTTGGACTCAAGCTGACGCAGTCAGCTGAGGGAATAACTTTATCGCAGTCTCATTATATAGAGAAATCTATACTTGAGAAATATGGTTATTCACAGTGTAGAATCGCTAGTACACCCTATGATCCTAAAGTTGCCCTTGTTAAGAATACTTCAGGAGTACCTGTGTCTCAGTTAAGATATTCTCAGATTATAGGGAGTTTGCAGTATCTTGCTAACTGTACTAGACCAGATATCTCATACTCTGTGTCTAAGTTGGCTAGATATACAAGCTGTCCAAACAGAACTCATTGGGATGCTCTTGATAGAGTACTTAGATATCTAAAAGGCACAATGTACCTAAGTTTACACTATAGGAGATTTCCTGGTGTGCTTGAAGGGTACAGTGATGCAAGTTGGATAGCTAAGAAGTCTGGTTCCAATGGAGTGACTGGATATGTGTTCACCTTAGCCGGTGGAGCAATATCCTGGAAGTCGACCAAACAGACTATAGTAACTCGGTCTACTTTTGAGGCTGAGTTGTGTGCACTAGATGCCACGGGGACGGAGGCTGAATGGTTACATGGACTTATGTCCGCGATACCTGTAGTAAGCAGACCGCTTCCTGCGCTTGCTATTCATTGTGATAGTAAAACAACTATTGACAAGATTAGCAGTAAAAAGTATAATGCTAAAACCAAGAGACACATCCAAGTTAGACTAAAGTCTATTAGGGGTTTAGTGTCTGATAGGATTATTGCTGTAGAGTTCATAGGAACTCAGAATAATATAGCTGATCCATTAACTAAAGGACTGGAACCTGCAATAGTCCTTAAGTCGAGGTTGGGGATGGGGCTGTCAACCCATCATAGTTCATCATCAGTGGGAACCAAATACACATGAGAGGAGATCCCTTGAAGTGTATTCAATGTGGTAATAACAAGCTGTAAGGATGAATTGGTAGTACCTTTGCTACATAGATGATATTGTTGTATCTGAGTCTATCCCCTGTAAACCTAGAAGGTACTGATACTACTAGTAAGCAAGAGTTATTGTAACTCTGAATGGGGTCAAGTCATTCGACGAGATGATAGCAGTACATCTCTGGAGATGCCCAGCTAAGCGAATGTAATTGTGTGGTCGCAATTAGAGGAAAGGGTTATTCCTTGAAACATTCGACGAACAGGATCGAGACAAGACCATTAATGTCTCAAATCCGTAGATTGGCACCATAGCCTTTGACTTGTCGTCGTCTATGGAACATGGTTACACCAAACGGATTAAGATTCAAGGTGAAACATTCCATCTGAATCCGGTAATCATTGAAGTAGGGGACTTAGGAGGGTTCAAACCCGGAAGGGTACCGACTCTGAAAAACAAGTCATGATGTAAAACCTGAAGCATTTCTGTATGGATTTGTGGGGGATTGTTAGAAAATGGAGTTTTAGAGCATAAGTATTTTATGTTCTTGATGTTAATTCCGGATTTTAACGATTGGAAATTGTTCCTTGATATGGGAACTTAAATTTTCATATATGGGTCTAAGTAATTTTCTTAGTGAAACCCATAGAGAAATAGAGTTGAAGTTAGTAGCTTGAAAGAGCTTGAAAATGAGAATGTGTATTTGTCCCACATTGAAATGAATAAAGGGGGTTGTTGGCTTTATATAGAATCACACACATGGGTAGTGTACAACTACTAAGGTGTATGATGGTGCATGGTGTTACTGTGTGCTCCACGCGCACACACACACACACACGCGCACCGCCGCCGCCGCCCACCTCGCCACGCCACGCCACGACACGTCACGTCTCGACTCGACTCGGGTCGGCTCGGTCGAAGGGCGATTTGGGCAAATGTCTCGGCGTCTCGCGTACGCGAGGCGACCTGGGCGAGGGATTTTATTTCTCTGTTTAAATAATATTTTAATTAGAATAAATATATATATCGTTCGGGATCAGTACTTGGAATAAATCAGGAACTGGCAGACATCTAATACTGATGGGCTCAAGTCCTGATGAAATCCTGAAGGTACTACCAGATCCTGATGCATGATCAAATCCTGATGGACCAAGTCCTGACGGTACCAGATCCTGATGGATGATCAAATACTGATGGACATACATCAGATCCTGACGGGTTAAAATCCTGATGGATCAGATCCTGATGTTGGGTCCTGGACAGAATTTGATAATATATATATTAAGATTAATTAAAATAAAAACTTATATGTGTGGATAATATATATTCGTAACTGTTACGATTTTTTTAATATAAATCAGCTGTTACAGCCGTTTTGATTATATTACATCGACCATTTCATTTTTATTAAATGGAATGGGGGTTACAATATTGATGAGGGTGGTATCAGTTACGTTTGGCCTCTCCTATAAATAGAGAGCTAAGCTACTGATTTTACATACACTTTGTACCACACCATACATTCTCTGTTCTCTCTATACACTTTGTTCTCCCTTTATATTCTGTACTCCACCAGTAGGTTTTTCTGGCGACTGAGGTGTTAGTCGAAGTTGAGTTTTCTGGTTACTGTGACCATCTAAACTCGGAGCTGTTTTATCCTGGAAGAATATTGCCAAGTCCTGACACAGTGTAAGTGGGGGCAATTATCTCTTCAAGAGCAGTCAGGCTTTCTAGCAAATCCTGACGACTGAGCTGTTTGTTTTACTGGTTTTACATACTGATATAGCTATGGCTAATGGTATGTTTTCTGACTTTCCTTCGTTCTTTAAGTTACTGATTTGCATGTTTTTTACCTTCGTGTTTTGTTTCGTTAATTGTTTGCTTGGCCTTGGCTTGTTAAATTCGATATATGACTGCCTCTATGTTGCTGTTTTAGTCGATAATCCCAACAAGTTCCAGTTTTCAGTTTTCATTTTCGACCTTTGTTTTGAAATCTATTATATATATATATATATATATATATATATATATATATATATATATATATATATATATATGTAATAGATTTCAAAACAGAGGTCGAAAATGACAACCAAAAACTGGAACTTGAACTTCCAATTTTCAGTTTTTGGTTGCATATAAGGTTGCATATGAGGTTGCGTAGCAACCTCATATGCAACCTTATATTCTATATAGGGGAGCAAACGAATTTCCAACCTTTGCAACTTTTGCAACCTCCTGTTTTCAGTTGCAACTTTTGCAACCTTTGCAACATTTGCAACCTTTGCAACCTCATTTACAACTAACACGGCTGCGCCGCCAGAAGTTATAAATGAGGTTGCAATGGTTGCAAACCGTATTTTTTAAAAAAGAATCTTAAAGAAAGGTATTTTTATAAATAGTTTCAAAAGATAGTATTTTTAAAAAAAATAATTTGAAGGATGGGTATTTTTTAAAAAACCCCAAAAATTAATATGTTTAACCTAAAAAAAGAAATTAATTAGTCAGTAGGATGAGTAAGGGTAAATAAGTAAAATCAACATGTATCGTACCGACCGACCAAACTTTTAATGTTTCGGGTTTGTGTAATACTAGCTTAAAACCCGTGCGGTGCACGGATTTCTTTTAATATTATATGACTTGTTTTATTAATTTGAATTACTTTTTTAAAATATGAATTTCGGAGGCTAAAATTTTTAAATGAGATGATTTGATAATAATTAAATGTTATTCGTGATATTTTTAGGAAAAGATGGATTTTAGTTAGAAAATATTGAAAAGATGACATTTTAGTTGAAAAATGTAATCGATTAATTATAAGTACTTATAAAATTATTATTTAATTTTATTAAATCGAACGTTGTGATTTAACGGAAAAAAAGGAGGTCTTAGTTATAGAAAATTAAAAAAGAAACATGTTTTAGGTAAAAAAAAGGTAATTGGTTAGTTTGTAGTAATTATAATTCAATTATGTTATTTTACAAAATAAAATTGTTCTTAATGTTTTAAGAAAAGGAAAAATTAATGTTGCCCGTGATATTTTTAGAAAAAGAGTGATTTCAGTTAGAAAATATAGAAAAGATGATACATTTTAGCAGAAAAACTTAGTCGTAGTCGATTAATGATTAATATTGTAATATTGTTATTTTATTTTATTGAATAGAATCGTCCGTGATATAATTGAAAAAACACAAATTTTAGTTAGAAAAAATAGTAAAGGTAATGTGAAAATTAAAAAGGTGACATGTTTTAGGTGAAAAGGGTAATTGATTAGTTTATAATAATTTTAGTTTAATTTATGTTATTTTACTAAATTAAATTGCTCGTAGTATTTTTAAATATTGTGAAATTAATGTTGCCCGTGATATTTCAGAAAAAAGAATTTAAATTATGAAATATGGAAAAGATGATACGTTTTAGCTGAAAAAGTTAATCTGTAATTATTAAATAAAATTGCTCGTAATGTTTTAAAAAGGAGAAATTTTAGTTAGATAAAATGTAAAAGATATTCTATTTTACCTGAAAAAGGAAATTATTTAGTTATTGAAAAATAGAAAAGTGTTGCCCAATAATAAACAATTGTAGAAGGGGGGTTGAATACAATTGTATAAGATTTTCGACTTTAATAGAATTAATAACACAAGTATGAAACAATAACAGCTTTATTAATTCTGATATAAAACTGTTACAAACTCTCTCAAGAAATACCAAATTCTCGAGAGCTGCTAGGTTACAAGATGACTCGAGTAAGCGATTACAATCATGTAAAACCTAAACTGTGTTTATATACTCTACACAGCTACACTATCAATTACAAGATATATTCAATCAATTACATACGACTCTTAATACATATCTTGAATGATAGCTGCCTTCCTATAATCTATGAACCGCCATATCAATTCTCCTTGATCTCTGGACTGATGAGAATCTCCACGTAATCCTGACCAGCTTACAATCCTGATAACAACCTAATACTGACGTTGTATTACTGATGACGTCAGCATCAGTATCTGATCAGTAGTCCAGATCCTGATATCACTTGAATCAATATCTAACAATCTCCCCCAATTTGATTCAATGATGTCAAAAACTCAAAACAAAATTCTACAAGAAATCTTTAGGCTCAGTCTCAGAAATCCTTACAAAGAAATTACTTATCTGCAAGAAACTTGATAGTAACTCCTCTTCTTTTTCTTCCAGAATCTGAATCAATCTTTTCTTCAACTTCTTAAGTTCTTCATCGTTCTTGTCAATCTGATAGATACCAGCCCTGAGATTTTGAATTGAGCTCCTTGGTAAGTCTAACTCTCCCAGTAAATATGCAAGATCTCTTCCACCAGGATTCAAAGACAACTGTTCTTGATACAGTATTACTTCTTTAACAGCTGAACCCTTTTGCATTTGTACTTCTTGCCCTTCTGAATTCAAGTACATGGGAGTATAATTACCATCATACCTTGATCCTCCTTTCAAATATCTGGATTTGATTGTCATGAAGATCATAGTACACCAGTTTTTGTAAACACTGGCTTCTACATCAGGAATGCTTCTATTTTCAAGCAAATAGAGAACATATTTCAGCTCTTTTGTTGACTTGCACAATACCTCATGAATACTCAGCCTCTTGACACTTTTGTCTTTCATGAAGTACAATAATTTTTCCATCATCTTACCATCCATCTTGCAAGAAACAATTGTAGCAGATTCAAGCTCCCAAAGATCATCAACAGATAATTTGTCACCCAATCTTCTAGTAAGAAAATGTTGATCTGCTTGAAATGTAGGTCTGAATTCCAAATCCCTAGAACCAATTCCTCCTCGATTGTAAGGTTCCAGTCCCTTTAGATCAGAATTCATCTTAATCCACCTTGGTGGAGATTTATCAGGCTTAGAAGATTTTTCTTTCTAAAGTCCAGGGATCATTAGAGGTTCTGAGATTACTCTACCAGACTTAAAAACAACTGGTCAAATATACTTCATGTCATCAACTTCTATCCACTTTTTTCTTCTCTTCTTTGTTTGTGGATCACTAGGTTCTGCTTCTTCCTCCTTCACTTGCTTAGATTTATCAATAAATAATTCCTTTTCAGAATTAACCAGCCTTCTGAAATATTCTTTGCTAGCACTTTCAGCAATATCATTTGCACTGTCTCTGACTTCTCTAGATTTTCTAACATCACCAGTATCAGAGTCAATAGTCTCCTTCTTTGCTTCTTCAACTTTCTTTTTCTTTCTCACAAAAGGAGTTTCTTCTTCTGCTGTACTAGGCTCATCAAATACATTTGATGATGGAAAATATTCAAGAGATAATGGAGTTTTCTTCTTTAAATCTTCAGTAATCTTCTCTATTCTGATTTCACTAGATCTTGTCTGCCTTTTGATTGACTGAGTAGGCTTTCTTCCTTTACCACTGCCTCTGCTTCCTCTGCCTCTTCCACTACCTGCAGTAGGAGCTTCTTTCTGTCTAGCAATCTCCTCAAAAATCCTGTTTTGCTCCTTCACAATTTCATCAGTAGTCATATCAGGATTTTCTTCAGAAGTTAATTCAAGTGCCTTCTTAGCATGATACTGATGAAACTTATCACTGTTTCGATAAACAAGTTCACTTCCTCCTGATTCAGTGATAATCTCTTCAAAAAGATGAGGAGCATCCTGTACACCAGTAATCAACATTTCTTCATCACCTTCAAGAATTGTAGGAAGAGTTTGCCTTTGACTTTGACCAGATGATGAAAATTGTTGTAAGAACCCAGATTTTTGATAGAATAAAAACTTTTTCTTATGTAAAAATATAGGAGTACATAGTGGTTATGACTGCGATGTAACGAATGTTTATCGAATGAATGGGATGGATTTAGATTCAAATATTTATATGTCAGGAAGAATGCTTTTGGTTGACGACATAGATAAGAATGATCTATCTCCTAGGGATATAAGTTATATTATTCCAAGAAAGATTATTCTTGTGTCATCCAAATCAATATCTGTTATTAGTCCAGTGATTCCGAGAAAGGGTTAAGGAACGCCCGAAAGAGGACCCGGGCATTTTTAATAAATATAAGGAATAAGAGAATTAATAAAGTATGAATAGTGATTTTGGTGGAGATGGGAATATTATTAGACGAAACTATATAGGAGTATTCAGGACGGAAATTGGAGTTCGTATTAGTGATCCAGGAGGAAAATAAGTGTATGTAAAAGCTGTCGGATTCAGAAAAATAGCACTTTTATTTTCTCCGAGATTTCCCTGGACACTGCCAGACTTAAGGATTTATTAAAGGGATTTAAGGAATTTAAATTCAAGAAGTACTGAGAAAGATGGAGAATAGTATTATAAATATTAAGAAGGTTTCCGGTAAAACCCTAACTAGAAACGAATGAGTTATTCCCTCGAACGATCAATGAATTGAACAATAAACGGGCAAAGAAACAAGCAGAGGGAGCAAGAGTCATGCATAAGCTACTAGAAAATATCTAGTAACCATATGATTACATAAGTAACCAACATACTTAGGAATCAACCAAGCACTTAGAAAGCAAACCACTTGGTTAGCCTTAAACCATCAAAAGATCAACACTTGTCTCTTCATTTTCATCATCCATTGCATCACACCTTTATTAAAGTAGCTTTTTGACAAGATATTATCTTACTCTCATCACAATAATTCACTTTAGATGAGATATTAGCAAGAGACCAAGCAAAAAAACATCAAACTCTCCACCGTTGCTCCATTCAGCTACTTTGTAAATTCAAGAACCAAAACCTCACTTCCCACCATTGTTTGATCTTGAAATTTTTATTGTGAGTCCTATATTTCATAAAAGTAATCTCCTAAAAATTCTAGCTTCAATCTCTTCTTTTTCCATTTTTAAAAAAATCATTAAATAGGAGGATGAATAGTGTTCTTCAAGAACTAACTTTGATTTTCATGTTTCTTTGGTTGATCTTAGGTTTGTTAAGGCTAGACAAGGACCATTCAAGGCTTAGTAAGGCTAGATCATACTCCGAGGAAGGTATAATCTTTAAGAACCCTAGCTCTTGTTTGAGATTCATGCATGTTCTTGATGGATCTAGCTTAGTTATGATTATGTTAATATTATAAGCATGATTAGTTAGTGGTTTAGTGATTTTTGTAAGAGATGATGATCTTGTTGGTTTAGCATGATGTTCTTGGACTGATAAATATTAGAATCATGTGTATAAGTTGGATTTGTGCCCGGTGTGGCTTGGTATTGTTGTTATGATTTTTAGAACGTTCGATTTATAGCCGTCGTAATGCCGAATTTTCGTTAATCATTGAAAACCGTGCAACACAGTAACTTGAACTCACTGTCTAGTTTCGATTTCGTATGAAATGGACTTACGGTTTAGGAGTTATGATTAAATTCGTAAAAGTGGTTCGAAACTGTACGCGGAAGTTTGTAACTGAAATTGGACTCCTTTAATATTACGAAATTAGTGGCAAATCTTGATAATTAAATATTAGAGGTAAAAAGGAAGGTGTGAGAGAAAACCACATGTCGAATGGATCGTTTTCCGATTTTATAAAAATGTTCGAATCAAAGTTAAACGCGAACGAACCCCTAAAAGCATACTTGAATCAAAGAAAAACCTGATCAGTTTTCCTAGAAGTTGGGGGATAAATGATATGGGCTAAAAGTAAGTCCTAAAAGACACATGTAATATGACATTAATTAGACCCAGTATGGCCCTACCAGACTTAGCCTCCAAGGCACCAAATTCAATATGGAAACTTACTCCTACGAGATAGGATCTGAAACCTTCCTCAAGGCGGTGACTTGCCCACCAAGTTACCTAACCTTGTTACAATTCTAAGGCTTCTCAGCCTATATAAAGGGTCTGACCCCTCATTCTCAGAACTACGTTTTGGCTTGATTCTCAATAACGAGATACGTAGGCACTCTGTGAGGACCGATCAGTCTCGAAACACGGAAACAGCCATTAAAACACGAAGTTCACGAACCCTAGCATTAAATACATACTAACCCTCGTTTTTATTCCACAACACGAATCTATGGGTGAAATTAGTGAAAAATGCTAGGTTCCCAAAATAATTCTCAAATGCCAAGTGTCTTATTTTAATTGGTTATAATAAAATGGACCCCCCTGCATTCACACCAACCTCCCCAATTAGAAATTTTCAATTTGGCCACATCATCTATGCCACATCATTCGGGAGCAATTTTCCAATCAAAGATTTCACTTATTACTAAAATTATTTAATTTATAATTTTATAAAATTAGAAAATAAAACATACATGTTTATTACATATATAAATATGGTATTTTTGTAATTTCGTGGGATTATAATTACAAAATTGAAATTATTATAGAATTCCAACACTTTTTTTATTTGAAAATTAACATATAAGGTTCTATGAGAAATTGGAATATAGGGGCGAAACCAAAAAAAAAAGACTGAAACCAAATTTGATACCAAAGTACCAATTAAAAGAGGATTTGGCTTATTAATAAAGGTTATAAATATTTGGTGAGAATATTTGTATGGCTACCGTGAGTGTTCTAATAAATATGAATTTCAAAAACTAAATTTTTTTTTTTTAAAAAAAATCAATTATTGCTAAATTGTATTCTTATAATTTTTT
The DNA here is from genome assembly GCA_037693485.1 of Kitagawia praeruptora. Classification (NCBI taxonomy): domain Eukaryota; kingdom Viridiplantae; phylum Streptophyta; class Magnoliopsida; order Apiales; family Apiaceae; genus Kitagawia; species Kitagawia praeruptora. Next base: position 63,657,299 of record CM075345.1, read on the forward strand.
GATTAAAAAAAATAGCATTCATTTGTTTATTTGTGTTTATGATTACTATTCTAAAATCTGCAATCTCTATAATCTGTAAGTCTTTATTAATAAGATAAATATTTTTTTGGTGGAACACAATACTACTAAAATATTAAAATTTGATTATTACTTTTTGAAACTATGTAATAAAAAAAATTATTTATTTACTTTAATTTCTTTAAATTCATCCCGGGTTCGATTCTTATAACTAAATAATTAAATAGTTTTTATTTATTATTACATAATTTTATCATTCAATACTTTCTAAATATTGATTTAATAATTTAATATAAAGGACCCGAATACTCTCAATCTAATCGATTTGGGATGTTATAAACACCCCCTCTTATTGGGTCGACGTCCTCGTCAAGCCCACTGAAAGGCAGAGTGTATTAACTTGTAACACTATAACTAATGTAACTCAATTAAAAGAAAAGATACTTAACCAGAAGATAATCAAGAACAAGAAGTCACAAGAAATCAACACCAAATGAAGACAAGGTAATTGATACAATTGAACATGTTAACTATGATCAAGCCAAGAAGAAATCATTGAGAGAAGTTCAAGTCAAAGTTGTTCAGGCCTCAGTGATTTGAGAATTCGAGATTCAAGATCATAACTATCAGTATCAACAAGACCAATTGATTTCAAGTGAACAGGAAGGAAAGCAAATATTGGAAAGCCAAGTTACTAAGTGAATATGGTAATTTATTCAAGAAGCAGAAACATTATCAAGACTAGTCACTTATGAACCAGACCAGTGCATCAAGTGTCAGGACATTGATAGCAAGTTTATGTCAGTAATAAAGATCCATGTTCAAGAGCTTGTAGAAGAACAAAGAAGATATGAAGATATCACAAGCTCAATATGTGCATTGAAGTTTCAAGTTGAAGACCAGAATATTTTCTAAGTACTAAATGTTCTAGATGGCTAAGTCGAAATTCTCAAGTAGAAGTTCTACTTAGAATTTCGAGATGGCTAAGTAGAAATTCTCAAGTAGAAGTTCTACTTAGAGTGCAGCTTCAACATGACACATGGCATCTTCTGATTGGCAGATTTCCAAGCTTTCAAGATAAGACAAGATTTATGTGGACATCATTGGGCCACGTACATCTTAGTCTTTGAAGACTACAGGTCATAGATTACATGTAGTATAAATAGAAGCACTTGTGTAATGTTTTAGTTAGTGAGCAATATTGAGAAAAACACAAGAAAAAGAGAGAGAGTTATTCACAGAGCTTAGAATCATTCACTTCTCTCTGAACTTCTGTTATACTTTGTAATGAATGTTGTAGCAACCTTTTCAAGTTATATATAAAGAAATATATTCCTTGAATCTGTGTGTTCATTTATTGCATCGTATTTATTGCTTCTCATAATCGAAAAGTTGTATTCACCCCCCCCCTCTACAACACATTTGGACCTAACAATTGGTATCAGAGCGGATGTTTAACATACAAAACATAGATCCTTGTGTTTGGTAGTAGAATCGTGAGTTTTCATTTTCTAGATCTACTTTTCATTTTTTCGAAAAGTGAGCTTTTATTCATTTCCAGTGAAAACTCATCCGGGAAAAATTATTTAAATACTCCAGGTGTGATTATTTAGCTTGGGTGTATTTTAATTAATTTTTGTGAATTAATCTGGGTTCATTGATATTTGGTGTTCTTGAGTGTTCATCATCTGTTCTTATCAAAGAAGATAACCCAACAACTTTTTGATCTCCTTTTTCAAACAAATAAGATAGTCAAAAAGGTGTTTTTGTACTTTTGATTTGATTATTATTCCTGGCCGAAAGCAAAAGAAAGTGTACTCAGTGCTTAGCAAGTGGGTTAGTCACTTTCGGTGTGTAAAGTAATCAAAAGTCAAAAAGGTGATATTGTTTATTCAATATTAAAGTAATCTGCAGAAAAATTTATTCTAAGGACAAAAGTTCTACATAGAATTTCTACTTGAGATTTTCTACATAGAATTTCGACTTGGACAATTTCTACTTGGTGAATTTCGACTTGGACAATTTCTACTTAGAGAAATTTCGACTTGAGCAAAATTTCTACTTAGAAAAATTTCGACTTGGCAGAAGTTCTACATAGATATTCTACATAGCCTAGTCTTGGGTACTTAGAATTTTTTAGTGACAAGATTTGAAATGGCTCCTAAAAATTCTTTCAAGATCCCAATGTTCAACCGAGATCACTATGAAGAATGGGTTTTCAGAATGAGACTCTACTTAGAGACTATTAACCCTGAGTATCTGGAAGTCCTTGAAAAGGGTAAATTTGTTCCAATGAAAGCTATTCCTGAGCGTACGGAAGGAGAGGAGGTTATACCTGCTCGGTCTGAGCCTAAAAAGGCAGCGGACTTTACGGATGCTGACAAGGAGCAAATAGCTTATGATACTTCTGTAAGACAAACCTTGATGGAATCTCTTGATCATGAAATGTTCAACATAGTCAAGGGTTTGAATACAGCAAAGAAGATTTGGGACAAAATAGAAGTTGTCATGGAAGGATCTGCAGAGGTCAGAAGCAACAAGACACTTATACTCAAGATGGAGTATGACACCTTTAGAATACGAAAAGGAGAAAGCATAACAGATGTCTATCTACGATTCAGTCAGTTGGTATTGGATTTGAATCTGAGAGGTGTTACTCTCCCCATGGTTGAAACCAATACGAGATATCTGAGGAACCAGCCAAAGAGCATTGAACATAGGGTCTACGCAATCAGAGAAACCAGAGATTTGCATACAACTTCTCTGGAAGAATATTATGGAATTCTGAAGACCTATGAGCTGGAGACACTTCAAGATCAAGCATGGGACAATGATTCAAAAGGAAAAGAAACTGCATCAGGATTAGTTGCTGATGAGGAGGAGTCTAAGAAGGCAATGGTTGCAGCAAAGCCTAAATCATCACCTGCACCGCATCAAGTTGATAATGATGACGAGTGTGCATCTAACAGTGATGATGACTACTTCACCCAAGAAGAGCTGGACAACATGGACGATAGTGTCGTGGCATACATGGCAAGGAAGTTCAGCAATATGAGATTCAGAAAGAGCAACCGACCACAAAGAAATTCTTCATCTTATTATCGGGCTGCTAAGGGTGGTGGTAGTTCATCAGGCTACAAAAGCAAAGGCAAGAGTACCAGCTACAAATCTCCGTTGGATTTCAAAATGAAGTTCAATTGCTATAATTGTGGTGAACCTGGACATTTTGCCTCAGACTGCAAAAAGCCTAAACAGACTTATCCAAAAGAGACATTTGAAGCTCTCAAAAGCAAGTATGAATCGCTGGTGAAAGAAAAACATGGTAAAAGAGCTTTAGTAGTAACAGAAGGAAGAGCTTGGGATGATTCAGATGAGGAAGATGTTACTCATGTAGCAAACTTTGCGCTCATGGCTGAGACATCAGAGGAACCAGAGGTACCAGTTCTAACCCTTAAAGTAGAAATGTCTATTGATGATTATAAGGAACAGAACGGGGCTCTTAGCGAAGAGATCTACATGTTGTGCAAAAGCCTAGACACTTCTCAAAAGGAACAGAAAACACTTGTCGCCAAAAGCAGAATGCTCGAGGCAAAAGTGGAAGAGTTAGAGGCTGCTTGCACTGTAGATACTTCTCTAAGAGATTTTATTAAATCTTTGGAACACAAGCTCGTCCTTAAGGCAGAAATAGAATCATGTTTAAGGAACAAACTAGCTGAGTTAGAAACTAAATGTGAAGCTTACAAACTAGCTGCTAGTAAAGTGTATGTAGATAATGACGTATTTAAGAAGATAACTGGAGTAGGTGTAGGACTTGACTATTCTGACCTATCTAAGAAAGAAGGGAAGAAACATATCGATCCTAGCTCCAGTGACCTTAAAAAGGAAACACCTAGTATTCTTAAATCTTCTGTCAAACCCATCTACAAACACCTTGTTCCTAGAATAGAAGAAGAAGAGACTGAATTGATAGCTAGATATGAGATTGAGATGGAAGATCGTCAGAAAGCACAACCTATAACTCCTATTAAACAAGTTAAAATCAATTTCCCTAGTGATGAATCTAGACTAGGAATAGGAGCTAAGGCTGTTAAACAACAAGGGAAGAAAGGCATAAAAGAGGTTAAGGCTGAACGAATAAAGAAAGCATGTTATCACTGCAAATCTACTGAACATCTTTCTTATGCATGTAAAGCTAACATAAATGTTCCTGCTGCACATGCCATGCCTGTCACACATACAATGAATAATCTGCATCAGAATCATGCACAGTGTGGTCAACCAAATTGTATGCCATGCACTTTTAATGTCATGCAAACTTTTGTGAATTTAATGAATGCATCTAGCCAGTCATGCTCAAATACTGCTGCTAGTTCAAACAACAAAAAGAAGTTTGGGAGAGCCAAGACTGTCAGTCCTCCTAAAGTTAGGAGTGACAAACCTTCTCCTAGGACTGATAAATATGTCAAGTCTGAGAAAGGAAAGGAGGAAGTCGAAAGCTCTAGTTATGTTAAGAAAAGTGCATCTCCTGTTGTTAAATCTGTTGATTATCAATCTTATCGAAAAGCCGGGCCCAATCAAAGTTGGGTTCCGAAGAAAGTCTAATAAATCTGTCATTGCAGGGCATTAAGCAAAAGAGAAATAAAGTTATATGGGTGCTAGATAGTGGAGCATCGAGGCATATGACTGGAAACAAGTCCCTGCTTACAGAGTTGGTTATGAAAGCTGGCCCTTATGTTACCTTTGGAGATGACAGCATAGGTGTGACAAAGGGATATGGCAAACTGAAAACTGGCAATGTCATCATTGAAGATATTTCCTATGTTGAGGGATTAAAGCATAATTTGTTGAGTATCAGTCAATTCTGTGACAAAGGTTACGAAATTGTCTTCAACAAGAAAGGTGTATCAATCACTCACATCAAGGAAGGTTCATTGGCTTTGAGAGGAGTTCGAAAGGCAGATCTTTTTGTTGCGGACATGGATTCAGCAAATCAGAATGAAGTCACCTGTTTCTACAGCAAAGCTTCGGATGATGAAAGCTGGTTATGGCACAAAAAGTTATCTCACTTAAACTTCAAAACGATGAATGCTCTCGCGAGGCGAGAATTGGTGAGAGATCTACCTCAAATGGAGTTCGCTCCGAAAGGACTCTGTGAAGCCTGTGAAATGGGAAAGTCAAAACGAGCATCGCATAAAAGCAAGGAAATTTCTAGTATCACTGAGCCTCTGCAACTTCTTCATATGGATTTGTTTGGCCCAGTGAATGTCCTATCTCTGTCTAGGAAAAGATATGCATTGGTAATCGTGGATGACTTCTCCAAGTATACATGGGTATTGTTCGCAATGACGAAAGACGAAGTACCTTTCTTAATCATTGATCACATCACTCAAATTGAGAATGTTTCAACACTTACTGTGAAGACGATTAGATCAGACAATGGCACTGAATTCAAAAACGCAGTGCTAAATGACTTCTGTGTATCTAAAGGAATACGTCGTCAGTACTCAGCCCCGAGAACTCCACAGCAAAATGGAGTAGTTGAAAGGAAGAATAGAACATTGGTTGAAGCAGCAAGAACTTTGTTGTATGATTCGAAACTTCCTCTGTATTTCTGGGCAGAAGCAGTGAGTACCGTGTGTTACACTCAAAATCGATCCTTGATCATAAAAGATAAAGAAAAGACACCATGTGAGTTAATGAACGGAAGAAGACCAACAATCAAATACTTTCATGTCTTCGGAGCAAAATGCTATGTACTTATAGATGATGAAAATCTAGGCAAATTTGCAGCAAAAGCTCGTGAAGGAATCTTTGTTGGTTACTCCACAGATGTGGTAGCAGCTTATAGGGTGTTCTTAGTAAATGATCGAAAAGTGACTGAAAGCTACAACGTCAGATTCGACGATACCAAACTATCATCAATTTCAAGAGATTCTAGTGAACCCGAGTCCCTAAAATTTCAGAATCTGGACTTAGAAGATCTTGAAGATGAACCTGAGTTGGTTGTCCCATTAAATGTTCCAAGTGTACGTGAAGAACCTGAGTCTAGTGAACAAGCTAATTCTACAAGATCAGGAGAGACTTCTTCAGTACGAACCGGCAACAACTCAGGGGGAGTAAATAGCAGCTCAAGGACTACTGTTCAAGGCTCGAATCGAGTTGACTCTAGTTCTGTAGGAGCTGGCACTAACTCAGGGGGAGTTAGTGAAAGTATTCAAAGTAGTCAGCACCACAATTCAGAAAGTCATGCTGAATCATCAAGACAATTTCCAAGAGAACGGGTATGGAATAGAGACCATCCGTTTGAATTAATTATTGGTGATCCAGATGCTGGTGTGTCTACTAGAAGAAATGCAAGAGCTGACCTGGCTAATATTTGCTTATATTCTGGGTTCTTATCCAAGCTTGAACCTAAAGAAATAGAAGAAGCTCTTGGTGATGCTGATTGGGTGATTGCCATGCAAGAGGAACTCAATCAGTTTGAAAGGCAGAAAGTTTGGAAACTGGTACCCCGACCAAAGAACAAATCAGTAATTGGAGCAAGGTGGGTATTCAGAAATAAAATGGATGAAAACGGACTTGTAACACGAAACAAGGCTCGTTTGGTTGCAAAAGGTTATTCTCAGCGAGAAGGAATTGATTATGATGAGACCTATGCACCAGTTGCAAGACTTGAGGCAGTCAGGATGTTTTTGGCATTTGCAGCACATAAGAACTTCAAGGTTTTCCAGATGGATGTGAAAAGTGCCTTCCTGAACGGAGAGTTAGAAGAAGAAGTGTATCTGGAACAGCCGCCTGGCTTCATTGATCCAGAACTTGTAGATTTTGTGTATCTTCTCTTTAAATCTGTCTATGGCCTCAGGCAATCCCCAAGATGTTGGTATGAAACCCTATCCGTATTCTTAATTGAAAGTGGTTTTACTAGGGGAGTAATTGACAAAACATTGTTCTATAAGAATGTGAAGAATGATTTAATACTTGTTCAAGTCTATGTGGACGATATTATCTTCGGGTCATCGAATGAGCGCTTGTGCGAGAAATTTGCTAAGCTAATGCAAGACAAATACGAGATGAGCATGATGGGAGAGCTGTCCTTCTTCCTTGGGTTACAGATCAGTCAAAGAAAAGATGGTATCTTTATCTGTCAATCCAAGTACGTCAGAGATTTACTCAAGAAGTACAATCTAGAAGATGCATCAGCAGCCAAGACTCCCATGGCAACAGCCACGAAGCTTGATGAAGACAAAACAGGTAAACCAGTTGACATCACAAGCTATCGAGGTATGATTGGCTCACTTCTCTATTTAACTGCAAGTAGACCCGATATAATGTTCGCGACTTGTTTATGTGCAAGATTCCAAGCGGATCCTAGAGAATCACATCTCATAGCCGTCAAAAGAATTTTTAGGTATCTCAAGGGCACACCAAATCTAGGAATTTGGTACCCAAGAGATACAGGTTTTAATCTAATTGGCTATACGGATTCAGACTATGCAGGTTGCAGGATTGATAGGAAAAGCACATCTGGTGCTTGTCAATTTCTTGGCAGAAGATTGGTGTCCTGGCAAAGTAAAAAGCAACATACAGTATCTACTTCTACTGCTGAAGCTGAGTACATTGCTGCTGGAAGCTGTGTAGCTCAAATACTATGGATGAGGAACCAATTGAAGGATTATGGCATGGAGCACAAGAAAATTCCAATTATGTGTGACAACACAAGTGCCATTGCCATAACCAACAATCCTGTAGATCACTCAAGAACCAAGCACATCGACATCAGGTATCACTTCATAAGAGAACATGTCGAGGAGGGGACTGTGGAGCTACATTTTGTGCCCACAATGCAACAAATTGCAGATATATTCACCAAACCTCTTGATGAAGCAACATTCAATAGGTTGGTTGGTGAATTGGGAATGCTTAACTCAAGTTAGTAAAGCCTTCTATCTGTAAAATCCATGGTTATGTTTATATATGCAAGCTATTTAATCATTATGTGTTTAGACTTTAAAATGCCTAATTAATGATTATTATAGGGTGCATATAGTGTGATTTTGCATGAATTCAGTGTGTTTTAAGTGTCTTTTATAGCACAAATCTGTGAATTTATGCTTGTTAGATTGCATGATCATAGGGGGAGTTAAATTCATAATATTCTAAAATTTTGCATGATTTTTAGATGAATTTACCTGTGTTTTTCATGTAATTAGAGGCCTTAGAATTATCAAGGAATGTTTTAATTATGTCATATATTAAAATCCTTGAATTGATATTTATATTAATTTGACAAAATTAATTGTTGAGTTTTTCAAAGAAAAAAAATTGTCAAATTATTCTAAGTATCTTCAAAATTTCGAGTTAATCACTATCTCGAAACTCATCTTGAAATTCTAGTTGAATTTCGATTTGAGCTTCCAGAGTGAAGTTTTGAAAATTCTAAGTCTGGGAGAAATTTCGAGTTAGCCTCTATCTCGAAATTTATCTCGAAATTCGACTTAAGGCTCGAATTTGAGTTACCAGTGTGCCTATTTCCTTATTCAAAATATTCCATATAATATCTATCTTACAGGGGATATTGTTTGAATTAATCTGAGAGAATAACTTCGAATTATTTAATAATTTCGAGTTAGACTCTATCTCGAAACTCAACTCGAATTTCGACTTGATGTTCGAGATAGAGCTCTCAGTTGGTTTTAAGGGGATTTTTCGAGTTAACTCCTAACTCGAAGTCTATCTCGAAGTTCGACTTGAATTTCGAGATAGGTTTCCCTAGTAAGGTTGTGTGCAGTTTACATGGTCATTTACAAGATAAATGGTAAAGTTTTTCGAGTTAACAGCTATCTCGAACTCTATCTCGAAGTTCGACTTAAAAAGTTCGAGATAGACTTCGAGATAGAATTTCGACTTGAGTGTTCCCTGTATGTACTTAGTGTTTTTCACACTTTTTATCAGGGGCATTTCTGTCATTGCACATTCATGTCTATATATACATCTTTAACTCGATCTTTTCTTTCACTTTTACCTAATAGAGTTTTACAGCCGCACATATACATACAGGCGATTTCATACTTACACCCATTGATTCGTGATTTTTGTGACTAATCTCATACGGACAACGAATTAATGCCCATTTTTAGACTGCTATCTTCTGTGTGTCATCATTAATCACTGTTCTTGTGTGTTTGTATACCGGTTCATTCTTCTTGAGATATATACACACGTATATACACACAAAAGTTCACAGATCTGTACAAACACGATTTCACACACGCATTTCACTGTGAAAGCAGATTTAATCATTGGTTTGAAATTTGCCTTCCATTAACTGTTAGTTAAATCCCGTAGTTTAATTTTTCAAAAAAAAGGGACTTTTGTTGTTCTTGATCAATTAAAAGGGATATTACGGTTAATTCAAAAATTAATTGTTTTTCAGAAATTAAAATTAATTTTCACATCTTTTAAAAGAAAAACTTTTAATTAAAATGGCTCACCAATTTTCACTTGCCAAAAACAATTTTTATAATATTTCTACGGAAATTGGTGATCAACTCCCGCGCTTTAAGTCTTGGATACGATTTCTCAATTTGTATTCCAAAGCTAGCGATGCTTTTACTGCTAAACCTAAACTAGTACATGATGCTTTACAGCAATTATGGACTAGTGCGGTTTCTTTTGGGAGCAAATCAACCCCCTTTGGTTTCAGGTTTACCTTAGCGGGTCAGGAATATGAGGTGACTGAACAAATTGTCAACAAGGTTCTGGGATTCCCCATTAAAGATGCTTATGATTCAGAACCTACAGCTGCAGAACGCCTCAAATTCTTTGAAGAAATAGGGTGTTATCCTCCGACTGGCCGGATCACTGGAAACATCCAAAAACAATTTCTTCATGTGGAATGGAATTACTTTTTCGAGGCCATCACAAGATGTTTTCGGGCACGAGAAAGCGATTACCATCAAATTTCCATTCCCATGCAAAACCTCGGAATTGCCCTAGCAAGAGAGCTGGATATCAATTATGGACGAATAGTTCTCTCTGAGATAGTGGCTGTGATGGGATCTCCTGCAAGCAGAGACCTCAACACCACAGATGTTGTCTGCTGGTTTCCTCGGTTCTTACAGATGCTGCTTAATCATTTAATACCGAAGGATGCTCTTGCTGTTAGACAGAGTTTTGCCAGAGGTCCAACATCTGCACCGCTAGGGATGGGCACTAAGTCACTTTCAACAGTTGAAAATCAGGATAAACATCATGGAAAACCGATGTCTATTCCTGATACCTTACAAAAGTGGCTTACATATGATGAGGGAGTTACCACTTTGATGGAATTCTCGCAAGCTTCATCACATGCTCAGAATCGGTCTGCTCATGCTGAGGCATTTGAAGAGATTCCTGATGAACAAAGCGGAGACGAACAAGGTAATGATTCAGGTAATCTCTCTCGACATTCTACTCATTCCTCTTCCTATGTTTCTGATTCCCAGACCCAAGAGACTGCTAGCCCGCAGAATCTATCCCAGGGTGAGAGCTATATTTCTAATTCCTTGTCATCCAAGTCACCGGAATCCAAACAGCCAGCACATATAGATGTAGGAAATGATGAGGAGAGTGACCCCGAAGAGCAGCCTCTTACTCGAAAGAAAGCCAAAATTTCTCATGCTGCTACTTCTAAACCTCAGTCAAACCCTAGAGTGTCACACGCAACCACTCCACTTCACGCGAGTGGTTCACCCCTCGAACAATCTGCACATAGGGATTTTGATTTTGATGATGATTTTGTACCTCTTGAAGATGCTGTTACTTCAAGAGGGCATGAAGCTTTAAAAACTTCAGCCGTACCTTCACCGGTACGTACTGATGCTACAAAGAGGATCGGTTCTGATGTTGTACAAGAACACTTTGTAGCCTCTCAGCCTGAGATTCCAACTCAGGAACAAACAGTATTTGATCCCATAACTGCAAATTATTTTGCTTATCCAGTTTCTGCAGGTACTGCTTCATATTTTGGATCAATTATTGAAGACATACACGAGCGTGAGACAAGGAGTGTGTGTGAGCGGTTAGGGAGAGAGGGACCTTCATTTTTAAGGCCCGAAACCGAGCGCCAAATACCAACAGAACGAGTATTAGAGCGAGGTCACCTAAACCAAACACCGTCCCTTAATTCTAAAAATCTTGAATCTCGTATGTCTTCTATGGAAAATCAAATGAAGCAGTTTGGGCAGTCAATGGGGCAGTTAGGGATGAATGTTGGAAATAATCAAAGGGCACTTGACGACTACGCAGCACGAATGGCACTTCAAGCTTCAGCTTTTACTGTTTTGAAAAATCAGGTAAATGACATGGGCCATGCTGCTGGTGTCTTGGGAAACACCCTGAATGACAGGATGGGAGCAATGGAGTTTACAATGGATAATCTGGCTGTGGAGATAAGCAGAGTTATGTTCGCAATCAGAAGTTTTGTGCCCCAGGAGTGTTTCGCGCCGCAACAACCTCCCCCCGATGCTGGTACAGGTGGTGCTAGTGGAGCAGGAGCCTATGGTTCCGGGTTTGAAGATTTTATACAGCTGGTGGATCTGGAGACCAGGGTGGAGTTCAGGATAACTCACCTAAGGGGGAGAGTATAAAGGAGACGAGACAGCAGGGAGTTCAAATCGAAGAAATTCAAGAACATGCTGATCTTGTCAAAGAAATTGAAGTTGAGCCGTCTGTTGAAGAAGAGGCTCTAAGGAGGAAAAAGGGTAAGGCAATAATGGTTGAGCAAGATGAACCATTCATTGACCTAAGTCATCAAGAAAAAGTACAGGAGGTAATTGATTCAGATTCTGATATGGAAGACGCACCTTTGAAACATGCTATAAAGAGATCATTGAAAGATCAAGGTGGCGGTGCTGGGATGTCTGTCGGAAAGCCTGAAGAAATTACTATTGATGAGGAAACCCTTGAAGCTCAACAGTTAGCCTTGGATCAAGCTGAGTTCTTTAAACTGAAGGCAATGCAAGATCGTGCTGCGTTTCAGGAAAAGAAAGCGGAGCTACAAGGGAAGCAGTACGATTATGAGCTTGCAAGGCTAGCTGATCCTCAAATTGATCTGGACAATAGAAGGATAGGGAAGAAGTGGGATGACGCAAGAAAGATATTGATGGGACCATGTACAAAAGGAGATCATAACAAGGAAGCAGATGATCTGTTCTACAACCTAAATTTGCAGAATCCAATGGCTGCTGACTACATAAATGCTTTAAAGAGATTAATTTCTAAAGTCAGGGTTGGATACAATTCAACGCAAAAGGAGTGGCAGGTTATTTTGTCTTTCACAGAAGGAGTCCCAATGTCTTTCATGTATGTGGATGACCAATTCATGACGAGAAGATCTGCATCAGAGTTGTTCTTGCTAGCAACAAAAATTCAATACTCTCATTCTGAGAATCTAAGCATTCTGTATAGGGATCAGTTAATGCGGCTAGCAGAGGACAAGGGTCCAGAATTCTCAGCATATCCAAATGTTGTCCGGATGGTAGTTGACAGTAAATTGAAGAGGGTGAGCCTGGAGGAAAAGGACTTAATGGAACTTTCAGTGGAATCTCTTAAGGCCGTCTGTAGGCAAATGATGGGTAAGGGATTCGCTTCTGTGCTTAAAGATAAATCAGTGAAGACCATTGAAAGTGTCATTCTAAAGAAGAGCAATGAGGTGTGGAAGTGTGATGTTATTGCTCCAAACCCTCTTGATAATGTGAAGATTGAACCAGAGCTGATAGAGAGGAATTGGAATATTCTTCAAGCAATGAAGAATGTTAATGAAGCTCTGAATCTTCCTACTGGAGAACTGGAACAAGGAGAGATAAGGGAGGCAGTTGGAGTTCCAGGAAGAGACAGTGTATACTGGATACACTCTTTTGTTGATAATACAGCTGATGCCTTAGTATTCATAGATGCAGACCAGAATCAAACATTCTTGCATATGAGTAAACAATGGCTGCTGCAGACTCAGGATGCTGCATTTCTGGAGAAAGTGTTATATCTGTTCAAATGGGAAGATGTGGAAGTTAAGTATGTGACAGAAAAGCAGAGACTCGTGAGTTACCTATCTGATGTAGTAGTGGAAAAGAAGCGATTGGAGCGAGAGGCGGCTAGTGTCCACAATACTAACCGTGTCATAGGCTATACCAAAATGATCTACTGTCAGTTTAAAGCTGATAAAACTCATAGGAAACCTCGGCTTATAATGAAGAAATTTGAGGACATTCCAGAGATCAGAACTACTCAGGAGGTGGACAAACTCAGAAGGCTTTTCAAACATCCTTACCCAGAACCCAGGAACCCTCTAGAGATGGAAGCAGTAAGTTTGTTGAATACTAGGTGGACGCAACTTCATAATCCAGTATATAAGAAACAAAAGCAGCAGGAGGAGAAGCGCAGAAGGCAGAAAGAAGAAAAGGAACAAGCTGCTGAAGCTAGGAAGAGGAAACGGAATTAGGGTTAAAGGTCAGAGTGGTGTGAACTTGAAGTTGGAAAAACTTCATGTCTTTCGGTTGCTTTAACTCACTTGAGGAAAATTCATCTTAGAATGAATCCAATAAGGTGATATAAGTTTGACTAAAAGATATGAAATAATCCAGGTGATAGGAATCATTCAAATGATCTTTAATTCGAGGTTCGAATTCTGTTTCTAGTTTAAGTTCTTTGTATTGTTTTCATGTACTTGTAAATTGTATTTTTTTTTCAAGAATGTAATGTTAATTATCTTTTCTCGTCTCATTGTTTAGTTGAGTTATCCTTCATTAATTTGAATGTCATTGTTAGACAATCAAATTGGGGGAGATTGAAAGGCAGAGTGTATTAACTTGTAACACTATAACTAATGTAACTCAATTAAAAGAAAAGATACTTAACCAGAAGACAATCAAGAACAAGAAGTCACAAGAAATCAACACCAAATGAAGACAAGGTAATTGATACAATTGAACATGTTAACTATGATCAAGCCAAGAAGAAATCATTGAGAGAAGTTCAAGTCAAAGTTGTTCAGGCCTCAGTGATTTGAGAATTCGAGATTCAAGATCATAACTATCAGTATCAACAAGACCAATTGATTTCAAGTGAACAAGAAGGAAAGCAAATATTGGAAAGCCAAGTTACTAAGTGAATATGGTAATTTATTCAAGAAGCAGAAACATTATCAAGACTAGTCACTTATGAACCAGACCAGTGCATCAAGTGTCAGGACATTGATAGCAAGTTTATGTCAGTAATAAAGATCCATGTTCAAGAGCTTGTAGAAGAACAAAGAAGATATGAAGATATCACAAGCTCAAGATGTGCATTGAAGTTTCAAGTTGAAGACCAGAATATTTTCTAAGTACTAAATGTTCTAGATGGCTAAGTCGAAATTCTCAAGTAGAAGTTCTACTTAGAATTTCGAGATGGCTAAGTAGAAATTCTCAAGTAGAAGTTCTACTTAGAGTGCAGCTTCAACATGACACATGGCATCTTCTGATTGGCAGATTTCCAAGCTTTCAAGATAAGACAAGATTTATGTGGACATCATTGGGCCACGTACATCTTAGTCTTTGAAGACTACAGGTCATAGATTACATGTAGTATAAATAGAAGCACTTGTGTAATGTTTTAGTTAGTGAGCAATATTGAGAAAAACACAAGAAAAAGAGAGAGAGTTATTCACAGAGCTTAGAATCATTCACTTCTCTCTGAACTTCTGTTATACTTTGTAATGAATGTTGTAGCAACCTTTTCAAGTTATATATAAAGAAATATATTCCTTGAATCTGTGTGTTCATTTATTGCATCGTATTTATTGCTTCTCATAATCGAAAAGTTGTATTCACCCCCCCTCTACAACACATTTGGACCTAACACCCACACACACTTACTGAACCCGGGCAGTGCCTCTGCACTTTTGGCCGGGTAGAGCTCTGATACCAAGATAATTTTAACAATAATTATAAGCAAAGTTCATATATGAATTAATTAAACAATAGTTTTGGTACCCAAAACCTAGGTTTCTAGGAAACTAGAAAGGAGTAATGGAAAGAGAAGGTTGTCTCTACAGAAGTTTGAAGATACCAAGATAATATATATGAATTTTAAAAATTAATATTTTTTTAAAAAAGTAATTAATTATTTATGCTTATTAAATCTAGGACTGGGAAAAAAATCCGAAAAATCCGATATCCGTCTGAAATATCTGTGTTCGTATCCGGAAAAAAGCGGATATTATCCGTATTCGGAGTCGATCGGATATTATCTGTATCTGAATCCGGGAGTTTAGGATGCGAATATGGATATAGGCGCATCCGTATCCGAAATGAATTATATATAATATATATTTTGTAATTATATATTATATAATTACAAAATATAAGCATACCTATCATTATATCAAGATAATATAATAATATAGTTATCATTAATTATTAAGAATACAAATATAACCATGTTTATACTAAATTATGATTAATTATTAAGCATTGTAACACAACAATTAGGTAGCCTAAGTGGTTTGAGTGTGGCATTAGGAATTTAGAAAAGCAAAATGAGGAGCACTCGGGTTCAATTCCCTCCTCACGCAATAATTTTGGACAACCAAGACTGCAAGTGGCGGATCCGGATATATCCGGATTCGGATCCGAATTCGTTCGGATATTATCCGTATCCGGTTCAGCCGGATATTTCCGGATCCGGATACAGATTTGGATATCATTACTAATTGCCGGATACGGATATGACCATATCCGGCTCCGTATTATCCGATTCCCACCCCTAATTAAATCTATAATCTGTAAGTCTTTACTGATACGAGAATTTTTTTTCAGAACACAATACTACCAAAATACTAAAATTTGGTTATTACTATATTCGTGTTCGATTCTTTGAAATTATGTAATATAAAATTTATTTATTTATTTTAACTTTTTTAAATTCATCTCGGGTTCGATTCCTAGAACTAAATAATTAAATAGTGTTTATTTATTACATAATTTTATCATTCAATTCTTTAAAAATACATATATTTAATTATTTAATAGTTAGTTATCAATTATATTTATATAACGAAAAAATATTAAGATTTGATTCCCAAGTAATTGGGAAGTTTCGCACACGCCTTTTGTACAACAGCTGGCGTAAGAGGGGTTTATATATCTGACACAAACCGCCGTTTGCCGACCGAGCTACCACGAGAGCATCAGCTGACCGCCGTTGGCCGACCGAGGCGCACGAGAGCGTCAGCCGACCTCCGTTGGCCGACCGACCCACGCACGGCGCTCTAGTCGATCGCGAACGGCCGACCAAGGCCTTCTCTGCTGTCACAGCCGGCCAAGGCCTTCTCTGCTATCACAGCCGACCGAGGTTGGTTGTCAGTCCGGGTTCCCTAGCTCGTCAGCCGACTAAGATCGATAATCAATCCGGGTTCTCGAGTTGATATTGAATTTCAATCCTGATGTTTTGAACGGAAAATTCAAGATGGAGTTGAAAATCAATTTAGTGTCGTTTAGCGCAGTTTAACATAGTTTAAACGTCGTCTAAGGCTGGCTAGCGCCGTTCAACGTCGTCTAAGGCTGGCTAACACCGTTTAGCGCCGTTTAACGCCGTTTAGCGTCGTTTAACATAGTTTAAGCATCGTCTAAGGCTGGCTAGCCGTTTAACATCGTCGTAAACGCGTCGGTCGCTCCACGCTTTACTTTAAAACGGTATTTGTGAAACACTAGTGTACAAAAATAAATCCTGATCCGAGTCTCGAAAAAGGCAGTTTAAACTTCAAGAAAAACCTGATCAGTTTTCCTAGAAGTTGGGGGATAAATGATATGGGCTAAAAGTAAGTCCTAAAAGACACATTTAATGTGACATTAATTAGACCCAGTATGGTCCTACCAGACTTACCCTCCAAGGCACCAAAATTCAATATGGAAACTGACTCCTACGAGATAGGATCTGGAACCTTCCTCAAGGCGGTGACTTGCCCACCAAGTCACCTAACCTTATTATAATTGTAAGGCTTCTCAGCCTATATAAAGGGCCTGACCCCTCATTCTCAGAACTACGTTTTGGCTTGATTCTCAATAACGAGATACGTAGGCACTCTGTAAGGACCGATCAGTCTCGAAACACGGAAACAACCATTAAAGCACGAAGTTCACGAACCCTAGCATTAAATACATACTAACCCTCGTTTTTATTCCACAACACGAATCTATGGGTGAAATCAGTGAAAAATGCTAGGTACCCAAATTGGTTCCCAAGATAATTCTCAAATGCCAAGTGTTTTATTTTAATTGGTTATAATAAAATGGACCCCCCTGCATTCACACCAACCTCCCCAATTAAAAATTTTCAATCTGCCACATTATCTATGCCACAGGGGAGAAATTTTCCAATCAAAGATTTCACTTATTACTAAAATTATTTAATTTATAATTTTAAAAAAATTAGAAAATAAAACATACATGTTTATTACATATATAAATACGGTATTTTTGTAATTTAGTGGGATTATAATTACAAAATTGTAATTATTATAGAATTCCAACACTTTTTTTTATTTGAAAATTAATATATAAGGTTCTATGAGAAATTGGAATATAGGGGCGAAACCAAAAAAAGACTGAAACCAAATTTGATACCAAAGTACCAATTAAAAGAGGATTTGGCTTATTAATAAAGCTTATAAATATTTGGTGAGAATATTTGTATGGCTACCGTGAGTGTTCGAATAAATATGAATTTCAAAAACTAAAATTATTTTTTTTAAAAAAAAATTAATTATTGCCAAAATGTATTCTTATAATTTTTTGATTAAAAAAATAGCATTCATTTGTTTATTTGGGTTTATGATTATTATTCTAAAATCTGCAATCTATAATCTGTAAGTCTTTATTAATAAGATAAATATTTTTTTGGTGGAACACAATACTACTAAAATATTAAAATTTGATTATTACTTTTTGAAACTATGTAATAAAAAAATTATTTATTTACTTTACTTTCTTTAAATTCATCCCGGGTTCGATTCTTATAACTAAATAATTAAATAGTGTTTATTTATTATTACATAATTTTATCATTCAATACTTTCTAAATATTGATTTAATAATTTAATATTTATCAATTATATTTATTTTACCGAAATAATATTAATATTTTAATGTCCGTTATCAGATTAGTTTTCTTTAAAATGTGAGCTTAGATTTTAAGCGGAGACAAAACCGTTTTGCGAGACTTGAATTAGATGTAATTAACTGAAAGATGTCTTACAAAAGTGAGCCGTTGCAAGACTTGAGTCCGACGTTTCCTTTTGTACAACAGCTGGCGTAAGCGGGATATATAGCCTATATATATATGACACAAACCCTTAAAAACTAGACACTCAGAAAATCAAACCCACCCAAGATAATACATACGCCTATTTGTTGAAGAAAGAAGTAATGGAAAGAGAAGATTGTCGTGTCTGCTGCAGACGTTTGAAGATACCGGCCGGATTTCGTTTCGACCCCTGGGATGAAGAACTTGTTACATATTATTTGAGAGAAAAAATCGAGGGAAGGGCTCTTCAATGCAATCATTTAATCACAGAGTTGCAGATTTACCATGATGATTTTTTGCCATGGGAGATTATCAAAGATGATAATCCTTATTGGATTACATCTTCTAGTGATTCGTCGAACAAGAATAAGATTAAGAAGACTATTTACGTGTTCACCGAGTTGAGGAAAAGGAAAACTCGTGTCATAAGGAGAAGTGGCCACGGTTCATGGAAGGGTCAAAACAATCTTTTTGTGAAGAACAGGGCTGGTGATGATATTGGATACAATAAATTCTTAACTTTTTATAAGGATAGTGATGGCAAGAAGGGCAAGAAGAAGAAGATTGCTGATGGTGATGATCAGGAGCACGGGCACTGGATGATGCACGAATATTCACTCTTTGGGATTGATAACTATGTGCTTTGTAAGATTATTAAGGAAGTCAGGATCTCCGCAAAAGCCTCTGTACTGTGTCCTACTAAAGCAGCACCATCGCAAGATTTTCGCACCCAAGGAGATTTACATATTATGAATGTAGCTTCGGAAGATCAAGAGAGGCAGTCGGGTGATGGTGATCAAATCTTGGATGAGTTTACAACAGATTGGGACAAGAATGATTGGGCGGAATTGTATCAAGAAATTGGGATGGATTTCTCTGATGATCAAGAGCTGCCCGTACATTCTCAGCCAATCACTTTTGATGATCAGAAAGATAAAAACATGGTATGCAATAATCAAATCCCTGATTTTCTGGTAGAGGAGGAGGCTTTAGCTGTTGTTAATCAACCATCGGATCAGTCGGGAGCAGATTTGTATGTGAATGGCCAGAACTCTGTTTTACATGAAAGATATGGTACTGCTGATAACCATAATCGAACTGGTGTCTCACACGATACGAGTGCTGGAGTTGATAGTACTGGTATTCATTATGGTCAAGACCTAATGATAACTGAAGCTGCAGATGTTAACGATCGAGCAGACAATGACATGAAAGGCAGCGAACAAATTTTTTATGACTTCTGCAATTTTGAACTAGTAGGGGTTGACGATCAAGCAGACAATGACATGAAAGGCAGCGAACAAATTTTTGATGACTTCTGCAATTTTGAACTAATAGGGGATGATCCTGCTTTTTTACCAATGAACTCAATTTGGGACGGGTCAGATGTGATTTTAGATTTTTCTTCTCATGAGCTTGTCGACTTATGGTCTAATGAATATATCGAGGAGTCGTGTAGCATATTCGAAGGCCAGCCTGGGAAGAGGATGAGGTCTGGTGAGGAAGACTGCGTGGAACGTCCCAGTGGGAAGAAGCAGCACTGCTTTTGAAAGTCATTACTATGCTTGCAGTACTTTGAGAATTATGCTCTTACTTCTGTATTCGAGATCAGAATGACTATGTTAAATATTGATGTTCAAGTGTAATAGGGAAGAATTAAATTCACATCTTGCTCCGAATTATCAAGGAGGAGGGATAGTTTACTGCTAGTTTTATCTAGTATGTACGAAACTTTTAAATGTATATATGATTCATGAACAGCATTTTGCATATCTAAATCTTAGTTATATAGTTGTTCAAATACTACTTCCCTGTTCAATCATCTGGGTGCAAACTGATATTGCAGTTGATATAGTATTGTTTTTTTAGCTTTTCTGCATCCTGTATGTAGCAGAATTCATCTGTAAATAGTCCCTTAAAGCATGTATACTGTCTCAGGCTATTATTTATCTGTAGCAGAAACATAGCTTTATTACTCAGTAAGAGCAACTCCAATTCCCTATTTTGAACCCCTAAAATGTAGTAAAATAAAGAAAAAGCTCAGCAATGGTGCAGAACAAAGAAAAAAAAAAGCAGAATTTATAACAGGGAATTAAGCTCAGTAAACTCCTAAGTAATAATTAAGCTGCTAAACCATCTGCTTTATCTCTCAACTGAACATTACAGTTTCTCTAATTAAGAATACAACAAGTAAAACGTTTGTTATATAGAAGCAATTATCTCTCAACTGAACATTGAAATGGAATCAGTACAGTAGACATATACCAACTTCCAAGAAATTATAATGTGATGCTGCATAAGATAAATTATTCCAGTCAAGTGAATTTTATAGCAAATAAAAAGAGGGAGCACACATAAGTAGAAAGCAGGACACAACATTTATGTTAATTTGTTAACTATAACTAAAACAGAAACGCAAAGAAAATAGTAGTGTCATGATAACAAGTGTGACAGCTTTGAGAAAGGAGACAAAAGCTTATGTAATCTTATGTTTAGCACCATCTGTAGTTAGAGGGAAAAGGAGAGGCTACAATAAGGCTGAAACCTGATTATTGTCATAAAAGTATTCACTGGTTTGGGCTACAATATAAATAATCTATACATACCCTGAATCTTCCAAAAACTCAGTTTGTTCAATAATACTATAAAATACAATAGTACTCATACATAGCTGAAACTTAAAACAGATCACAGTATGTGATTTTTTCTAAATCAGATGACTGATCACAGAGTATCTACATCCTTCACTCAGACTAAAATTTCAGACCACATTTTAGAAAAGTATATCATACACCGGGTAACAGATTGTCCAAAATCAAACTAACAGCATTTTAAAAATAAAAAAAAAATTTGCACAGTTCTATATTTAGTTAAGATTATCTTAAGCCTCTATTTTAGACCGAGAGAAATCTTCACTAATTTTGTTCGTTTCTATATATACATGACAGTTTGTTATGGACTCACGGTGATACCAAAAAATGGACAGAGTCGAACCAAAGGGACTAAAGACAGGAAGTATTCACCTTTTATTGTGGTTTTGAGGTAGAAGCAACCACAAATTGTCAAGTGTTTGTACATACTTTGGAGTGTTTCAGATGGTATATAGGCAGCCCCCGACTTGATCTTATGTATAGTGACGAACTAAGTTAAGCAAATAGTAGTGCGTGCAGCTTTTATTTACTATATCTCTGTTTATTAGGGAATTTTTCGAAGATCATGAATCACAGAAACAATTGAAAGTTAGTTACTCTAAACAAGAAGTGTATTGAGTAGCGATCATCCAACTAACACTCTTCGTTTAGGGCTTTAATCAAGTAACTAATACTAGCTGCTAGCATACTACAAGTAACAATTTAGGGCACTATTTGAAATTCAACTCTGTGATCTTTTCTAATTTTCAAGTTTTATATGAAATGTTGTTCTAGATTCCTACCTCACCTAGCCCTTCACCAGCTTCCCCTGCGCCTGCCCCCACCCCCATTGATCTTGCGAATAAGGGACAGAATGTTACTAAGCCAAATGTGGAACCAGTTGTTATAGAGACATGTGATAGGATTTACAGGACATGTCACCTTAAACTCGTAACTGCATGCCTTGGTACTAAGCTTCTTACACTATCTATTACAGTGTTACTGATCAAGTTAAATGTTTGCCTGGGTGTTCTAATGATCATTATGTGTAATTAGGATGGGTTTTAATATTAGAACTATTCATAGTGGCTTCTGTTAATCTAAAATTTTAACTACACTTTCACATTGTTGGTAGAGCAAGTCCACTTGACAGTGGTTTAGGTTTACGGCCATGTACAACATCATTGTTCTCGACATGTATGTCAGTGGTTGCATCACATAATTCTAGAGTTCTATACTTCCATTGAGAACATTGGCACCTACAATCAGAATAATTTTAAGGTTTGGTCTCACGAAAAAGCACATACATCGCATAATTCTAGAATTCTATACTTCTACCGAGCACATACGCAACAACTTTGGTAATCCATACACAATGATCATACCTCAAGGTCAAATTTTGCTAATAGGTAATTTTAATTGCACTGTAAGGCACCTTTCCATCCATCCTGTTTCAGAATTTTATCGACACTTAAGGAATTAAAAAACTTGTACAAAGCATACCAGAATGCTTTAACATTTTGGAAAAATGCCGCATGTCTGTATATTCTAGCTCCATAATACTCCAAAGGGTTTTTTTACATGTCTGCAAATCCCTCTATTAATCAATACTTTCATACATTCTCTCCAATAGCTACCTTTTTCGGTACTTTCTCACTAAATTCTCATATCCCAGTTGGATTAAATTTAACATGCTATTGCCCATCTTTAACATTTATCTCAAAACCAATCCCAATACCACAATAATCAGATATTAAATGCACCTGCTTCCTCAAAACTCCTAAAATTCTGACCAAGACATGCTATTTTTTTCACCATGATCAAACAAAGGTTTGGATGGGGCTGGTAATCACGATATCATAGTTTTAGATGATGATTGTACTAGTATTCATGAAGGACAAGACTTAATGATGACTGAAGCTGCAGATGTTAACGATCAAGCAGACAATGACATGAAAGGCAGCGAATTTTTTTTTTATGACTTCTGGAATTTTGAACTAGTAGGGGATGATCCTGCTATTTTACCAACGAATTCAACTTGGGACGGGTCAGATGTGATTTTAGATTTTTCTTCTCCTGAGCTGGTCGACATATGGCCTGACGAATTCATCAAGGAGTCGTGTAGCATATTCGAAGGCCAGCCTGGGAAGAGGGTGAGGTCTGGTGAGGAAGACTGCGAGGAACGTCCAAGTGGGAAGAAGCAGCACTGCCTTTGAAAGTCATTACTATGCTTGCGGTGCTTTGAGAATTATGCTCTTACTTCTGTATTTGAGATCAGAATGACTATGTTAGATATTGATGTTCAAGTGTAATAGGGAAGAATTAAATTTCGAACGACTCACCTCATGCTCCGAATTATTTTGGTAAAAAAGATTGTCGTGTTGTCTGGATTTAAACTTCTGGGATTATCATATCAAATTACGTTAGGAATGGCAAAGGAGATCAAATATATAAAGAATTGGGTGGTGGTGATGATCTTGAATTAGTTGAGATCGTAGATTAGATAGTTGTGTTGATGAGGGGTTGCAAGTGCTTAAAACCAGATATGGCGAAAGATAGTTTACTGGTAGTTCTATCTAGTTTGTACGAAACTTTTAAATGTATATATGATTAACAGTATTTTGCATATCTAAATCTTAGTTATATAGTTGTTGAAATACTACTGTCCTGTTAAATTACAAGCTAAACTCTGTGTGGGTCTACCCTACGAAGAGGACACCATCTCTACTCAGTCTTTCAAACCAACAACTAAGGTGCTCAATCAAGAACCTTAGTGACTTTTCTTATTTGACTTGTTGCAAGCTCTTAAACATTTCACAGTTTCAGGAATTATCAATGGTGGAAATTTGACGTTCGGATGGCTTGACCTCTTACTAATGTTAGAAGGCAGGAGACTGTTCCACATAATTTTACTTAGTTGTAGAGTACGTAATATTCGGAAAGACAGGTTGATAAACAGAAAACACCAAGAGCGTGATGGCTATATTCAACCCCAAAAGTTTCCTAAGATTTCAATCCATCGTGCAAAGAAATCTTGGACATAAATCAATTCAAACATATATGCATTGCATAGTTCCAGTCTTTAGGATGGGTTGTTGGTGACTATGTAAAAGACACATGCCCAGAACCACATTTTATCCAAATTCTTTTTCATAGAATGTAGGAATGCAACTCTAGTTATGGACAACACAGCCTTCACTTTTCCTGCAAACGCATAAAGAGAATATATGTCTTCATATATGAAGAATGGCATGAACTGAAAGTAGAAATGATAAGTTAACCATCTTCATTTTCTTATTGCAGGATATTATAGAACTGGTGTATTCCCAGAGTTTTCTACCTTGATTATGTCATTCTGCAGCAAACATATTAATATATTAAAAAAAACATATCTTGAGCATCATTAATCTAAAATTGCAATTCAACTTGTCACTCGCAGTTGATTAATGTCTTGTGTTAAAAACTCACATCTCTTAAAGTAAATGTAGCAAAATCAGAAACTGTTGCTTCCAACTTTGACAAAGTAGAAGTCGCACACTCATATGTGTCAGTAAAAACATGCTACACATTACTGTTCAGTAATATGCTATCTTCATTAAGTTCAATGTTCAGAATCATGTATTTTCCTTTAATTTCCCTAATCACAATCGGATATTCTTTGTTTGCTTCATCCTACAAATATTATTATATCATTATAATATTTGTACCTGTATTGTTGTGAATTTGTCTAAGTGTTGATGTCGTGACTAGACTTCGCCATATGTAGACTTCTCGACATAGTTTATTTAGATTACTAGATATTGGTCCGCATATTCTATCCCCTTCATCCTTGTCTCCTTTGTATTCCCTACTTAGTGGCGGAACCAGGATGAAAATTTACGGGGGCTTAAATATTTAACATGAATAATTTACAAAAGCAATAAAAGCGTATAAAATCTGAAAGTACAGAGCCAACCTTTAATTGCCGACCGATGAGCTGTTTTTAGTTGAAGTAATGGATGAGAGCTGAATTCTACGACTTTGCATATTCTGATAATTTTGTAAAACAAGTTCATTATCCAATTTTGCAAAAATAGCCTTTTCAATGTACACCATCATGCTATCATTTAATCACTCGTCCCCAATGTGATTACGCTGGTAAGTTTTAAGTATTTTCATTGCAGAAAAAACCCTCTCAATAGTAGCAGTGGCCAGCGGAACCAGGATGAAAATTTTTTTTATTGTTTTTTGGAAGTCAGGGGGCTCAAGCACCCCCTAGCCCCCCTCTAGTTCCGCCACTGTCACTACTCTTTTTAATACAAAAAGAGTGTTCTTGCGGGACCCATTTAAATAAAAATATTTTTTTATTTAAAATGGACCCCACAAGGACACTCTTTTTTAATTAAAAAGAGTTGAGAACACAAAGAAGACACGAAAAAATGAGACAGAGGATCCGAGCCCCTAGATATTGGACTTGTCGATATGTGACTTTGATATTTTGCTATGGGCATGGAGTTTCTAAAGCACACTATAGAGAAGTTCTCTATTAGTGCACCTTAAATCTTGTATTTTATTATGATTTTTGATAATCCAACCGTACGGATGAAAAGTTTATGTCGAAATAAAATTGTATACAAATTTTTATTATATTTGAAATAGTGGAGCATCACTTTTATAATAATACTATTTTCTATCTATATATTCAACGACACAGATTTATCATAATCTTATTGCTATAAATTTATAGTTCCAAATAATTAAATTACACGAAAATTTGTACATTCACATATTTTTGTATGAATTGAACATCCGTACGGTTGGATTGTTCAAATAATAATTAATTTATCATATTTTAAGTTACACTAATAGAAAACTTTTCTATTATATGCTTTAGATACTTTTTTCCTTTTGCTATTTAGACTTCTTTTTTGTGATTGTCTATGTATGCATGTATGCATGTTAGGAACATGATACTAGTTTTTAATCATTTTAGAACAAGTGTGTCTAAGGTAATGTCAGACAAACTATTCTATTTAAAATATTGATAAATTTGACGTTTTTATGTCTTTAAACTTAAATCACATCAGTTACACACCATTTCTTTTCTACTTAAAACTCAACTAAGAAAGATAGTAAGTTTAAGATTAGTACCGAAAAGAGATAATATTGTCTTGCCTTTTGGCATGGTGAGTTAGTTGAGTTTTATCTTATAAGAGCATCTCCAAGGGTGTTATGTATATTTGTTAGCTATAATATAATATATTGATAATTATCTAAAATTATAATTAAGAGGTTCTAGATTTACTCCAATGATATTATGTATAATTATATTATCTAAAATTATACCTAATAGATTTAGAGGTTTTACAAATGTAGCTAACCCAATTTTAGTTATCTATATTTTTTTGTTAAGGGATAATGGTTAGAGCATTGAATTTTTACCTAATATCTAAAATGTGCCACATAGATGCCATGTAGGTGACACATAGATGAATTTAACTAACATGTTTTACCATTGGAGATGCTCTAAGGAGTGTCAATTTTCTTTGTTTATCGTTCTGTTATCGTGTCAACCCAATTTAATGGCGTAGAAGAACCCCAGTGCAAGAAATGGAGGATAGTTTTGCTATGATCAGGATAGAGGATGAGGCGGAGGGTGGTTTGCTATATGAGGGACAGGAGGAGCAGGTTGAGATTGATGTAAGATGGTGCCTGGTGGGAAGATTCTTGACAGAGTCGCCAATAGATTTTCAAGCAATGCAGCATAAATTGGCTTCTTTGTGGAGACCTGGAAGGGGAATGTATGTCAATGAGCTGCAGTCTAACAGGTATATTTTTCAGTTCTACCATGAGGTGGATATAAAAAGGGTGATTGAAGGTAGTCCCTGGACATTTGGACGCTTCCGGTTGGTGTTTGAAAGGCTGAAACCAGGGGATAACCCAAGAACAATAAGCTTGAATAATATCTTGCTTTGGGTGCAGTTACACGGAATGGATCCGGGGTTCATGTCGAAACGAGTGGTGAAAGATATGGAGGGAGTATCTGAGGGTGAGAGTTTTGATTCCGATAGATAAGCCACTAAAACGCAGAATGAAGCTCAAGAGAAGTGAAGAACAGTGGTGTTGGGCTAATTTCAAATACGAGGGAGTACCAACATTCTGTTTTATATGTGGTCTAATTGGTACAATGAAAGGTATTGTGAGAAAATCTTCGATACACCTCTAGAGTTGATTGAAAAACCATATGGATTATGGATGAAAGCGGAGCCACGGCGTAGAAATCATACCATAGGTTCGAAATGGTTGAGGCAAGGAAGGTCAATTCTGGTCACAAATTCGATGGAGGAGGAATCTCAGCACAGGGATAAATCAAATTCAATAATTGTCGCGGTGGGGGAACAACATCCCAAGAAATCAGGGGATATGATAGGTGATGACATTTTTAGGAGGCATGTAACAGATAGCGTGAGTCAAGGGAATAACAGAATTGATAAGGGGGCAACCAAATCTGGTTTGAATACTGAAATTTTGAATGAAGAGCGGGTTGATTTGATTGATAATATTGAATCTGGTGGGCTTGTCATATCAGACTCTAAAAGACGTCGTACAAAGAAGCCCAATATGGTGGATCAATAAGTCAAAACAGGCCTGGAAGATGAGGAAATGTTGGACTCTCAGAAGAAAATAGAAACGAACCAAAAAAACTTGTTATTGGCGGGCTCTGCATTGCTGACCCGCCCAACATTATGAGTACATTGAGTTGGAACTGCAAAGGGCTTGGGCCCCGTTTGAAAGTTCGGTTCCTAATAGACGTAGTACGTCAAGAAAGGTCCATTTTTATTTTTCTATATGAGACTATTAGCAATTAAAATAAGATGGAGTGGATTCGTAATAAACTGGGGTTTGAAGGTATGTTGGTTGTAGAGCCTCAGGGCAGGAGCGGTGGGTTAGCTTTGTTATGGAGAGAGCAGGATCAAGCCAAGGTAATTAGCTTGTCTCAAAATCATATCGATGTCGAGGCAACGGTTGAAGGGTTAGGCGTTTGGAGGTTAACAGGGCTGTATGGTGAGCCTGATAGAACGCAATGAAGAAAGACATTGGATCTGTTGAGTAATTTATCAAGAGATTCCAATTTGCCATGGTGCACGATTGGTGACATGAATAATGTGGTGGCTCAGCAAGATAAACAAGGGGGAGCTATATCCTAGCTGGTTAATCGAAGGATTTAATAAGGTTTTAACGGATATTGATTTAGTCGATATGGAATTAATCGGACATCAGTTTACTTGGGAAAGAGGGAGGGGAAAGGCTGATTGGATGGAAGTCCGTCTTGATCGGGCTTTAACGACTCGAAGCTGGCTGTATATGTTTCCAATGGCGAAATTATATAATCTGGAGGGTTCTAACTCGGATCACAAACCAATTCTCTTGGTTCCTCAGAAAGGCGAAGATCACAGGGGTCAAAGGCGCTTTCGTTTTGAGAATGCTTGGCTGTTGGAGCCAATGTGTCAGATCCTGGTTGATGATTGTTGGAGGGAGAAGGAAGATTGGGATATTCAAACGAAAGTGAAGTCATGTGGAGATAAGCTTGCAGCATGGGGTAAGGATATCACTGAAAACTTTAGTGGCACTATCAAAGAATGTAAAGTGATCCTAAAAAGGTTGAGAAGTAAAAATGATGCTCAGTCTATAGAACAATATGACGCAGTGAAAAAATGCTTGCATTTAGTTCTTGACCAAAGGGAAATCTTTTGGAGACAACGATCAAAACAATTGTGGCTGAAGTCAGGGGATTGAAACAACAAGTATTTCCATAATTCAGCTAGCACAAGGAGAAGAACAAACCGAATTCAAAAGTTGAAGAATTCTGAAGGCAGTTGGAAGGAATGGAATATGTACAGGGAGTTGCTCAAGAGAGCACCTTTTTTTTAGA
This sequence comes from Kitagawia praeruptora, assembly GCA_037693485.1. Lineage (NCBI taxonomy): Eukaryota > Viridiplantae > Streptophyta > Magnoliopsida > Apiales > Apiaceae > Kitagawia > Kitagawia praeruptora. The sequence continues at coordinate 63,686,177 of CM075345.1, forward strand.
GAAATATGAGATACTTTTCTAGTCCATTGATCTTTCATCAATCCAACGGCTGATATCAATCTTTTATATTTACTTTTTTTTGTTGCTAATTATCTTTTATATTTATTTAAAATTAACTAAAGGGGTATTACAGACTTTTTAACTTATACATATCTTTATACAATCAAATTATGATTCAATCAATCTACATTATATCTTTAATTGTAACTTACCTATTTAAAAAATATTTTTGAGATTTATAATTCAATTAAAGAAAACAGCTCCTCTTGGAGATTAAGAACACTTAATAATAATAATATTTTCGTTGTGCATCAGCTAAAAAGTATCTATCACACACCTCCTTTTCTTGTTTAGGGAGGGTAGGCATTTCGATATGAACTTGGCAGACATGGAGAGTGAACATCGACCTAGCCAACGTCGTTGAATTTTTTTATCTTTCAAACCACATCATCATCTTTAACACTTTCAACCTGCTCAAGCCAATTTACACAATTCCTGAGGTCATGCACAGATCATACAGAATAAGGTAGGCAAACTAATTGATAAGACAAATAAAGAGTTCCTTGGAATTACAATAAAAAAATGTAGTGTATTTTTTTCATAAATCACTTGAAATGACCTGAATAATAATTAAAAGAGCTATATAAATTTTAAATTAAAAAACACGCTATAAATTTATTTATTATAATTTAAAAAATATAATATTTTTAATTTTTGGACATTTCTTGTGATTTATGAAACAAGCTGAGTTTGAGTTCGTTTTTTTTAAGTGTTCCCTGATATATTTTAATATACACTTACTAAAAATTCAATACTTTCGAAAAATACATGTATTTATTTTAGGTCATAAGTATTCGTAAACAACAATCTTTAATACTTAAGAGACCACTTAAAAAAATACTTAAATTTAAAAATTGTTTTAAATAAATTTAAAATATTTTTCAATCTTTAATAGAAAATTTCAAAGTAAATTTTATTTGTATTTTATATTGTGTGTTCTTTAAAAATGAACAACACTTCGAAGAACAAGTTACTAGTAATTAAAAATAGAGTGTGTTCTTTTATTTTTAGTTTATTCTATCGTTCTTATAAGTGTTCTTTTAATGTTCACTTAAGATCACTTTTATTTAAGTGTTCTTTTAATGTTCACTTAAGATCACTTTTATTTAAGTGTTCTTTAAATAACTTTTTACTAAGAGTTCTTTTAAAAGGTCATAAACTATTTAGTCAAACTTATAGCATTTTCTTTCATAAATCACTTGAAATGATCTGAAACTAAAGAACAATTAAAAGAACTCACTATAAATTTATTTATTATAATTTAGAAAATAAAATTTGAAGTGTTTCTGGTCATTTCTAGTGATTTATGAAATAAGCTGAGTTCGTGTTGTTTAAGTGTTCCCTAATATTTAATATACACTTATTAATAATTCAATACTTTCGAAAAACACATGTATTTATTATAGGTCATTTTTAATAAGTATTCGTAAAGATCACTTAATTGAACACTAAAGACTGAAGAGACCACTTAAAAAAATTCTTTAATTTAAAAATTGTTTTAATTAAATTTGAAATATTTTCAATCTTTAATAGGAAATATCAAAGTAAATGTTAATAGTATTTTAATTATGTTGCGTGTTCTTTAAAAATAACAACACTTCGAAGAATAAGTTACTGGTAATTAAAAATAGAGTGTGTTCTTTTATTTTTAGTTTATTCTATCGATCTTATAAGTGTTCTTTTAATTTTCACTTAAGGTCACTTTTATTTAAGTGTTCTTTAAATAATTTTTTACTAAGAGTTCTTTTAAAAGGTCATAAACTATTTAGTCAAATTTATAGGATTTTCTTACATAAATCACTTGAAATGATCTGAAACTAAAGAGCAATTAAAAAGAACTCGCTATAAATTTATTTATTATAATTTAGAAAATATAAATTGAAGTGTTTCTAGTCATTTCTAATAATTTATGAAATAACTGAGTTCGTGTTTTTTAAGTGTTCCCTTAAATATTTTTATATGCACTTATTAAAAATTCATTACTTTCGAAAAACACATATATTTATTTCAGGTCTTTTTCAATAAGTATTTGTAAAGATCACTTAAGCTGAGTTCTCTTAAGTGTTCTATCAAGTGTTCTTTTCTTCTAGAATTTAAAATGATTTTGTTGATATTTTGGAGAATCTGAAAAAATCGCATTGAAACTGGATTTGTGGAGATTATTGCAAGAGCTCACCTTTCACAATTAATGATTGTTCATTTGTTATCGGTTTTCACTTTCGGCATGTTTATAGCTGTTATCCGGCATGTAGATAGCTGGGGTGAAGAATCCATTTTCGGCATGTCTATAGCTGGTATCCGGCATGTAGATAGCTGCGCTACTAGGGTTTTTGAACGCTGGGCTAACAATTGTTTTTATGTGATATGGTCATTTGTGATGCTGCTGCTTTCCGAGATGTTGGTGCAATATGGATTGCTCGGGATGTCTTCGACTTCGTTTTTAATTTCAAGAATTTTTAAATTATATGTGTTAAACGATCAGAAAACAAATCAGCTAATTATGTTTAGTTTGTTATTTGTTTCTCAATCTAGTTGTAATGGCAGTTGGAGATTTGTTCTGACTGTATTATGTTATTTTTAATGAAATAATGCATTTTGTCAAAAAAAAATTATAATATTCTTTTAAGTGTTCTTTGTTTATTATAATTTTAAAAATTACAATGTTCTTTTAAGTGTTCTTTAGTTTTAAGTGTTCTTTGTTTATTATAATTTTAAAAATTATAATGTTCTTTAGGTTAAGTTCATTTCAAGTGATTTATGAAAAGAACACGCTACATTTTTTTTATTGTAATTTCAAGGAACTCTGTATTTGTCTTATTAGTTTATGACCTTTTTAGAGAACACTTATAAAATCATTTAAAAGAACACTTAATAAAAGTGTTTTTAATCATTTAAGTATTCTACTAAGTGGTTTAAAAGAAAATGACCTAAATTTTCAAAATTTTCGATTGTTAAAAAATTCTTGTATGTGTTCTAATTTTTTTTATGATTGTTTGCAATTTTTTGCTTCAATCATTGTTATCAGTATATATATATATATTTAAGACTTGAGTCCAAATTTCCTTCAGAGCATCTAATTCCAGATTTATAGAAAAAGATTTCTACAATTTGAGTATGCTTATATGTTTTTTCTTTTAGGTTAGTTCTTCCTTTTTTGATAAGCTAGATTATTGATTTCTTTAAACCATTGGAACATGCTGAAGATATGGACTGGATTTCTGCCCACCCTAATGTACTCTGTCTAGTGTCTAGTTATGAAGGGTGAGGCTTTGAGACTGGTCTCAATTTAAAATCCCATTAAATTTTTAAGCTGGATATCTAGTCATAGGTTGACTAAATCCAATCATCCTTCCTTTTTTCTCGAAGCTCAGCGACTGGGAGACAATTGAGCAGGACTTCGCGAGTACTCTTCTATTTCATGATATATAGGGTATGAATTATATCCATGTGCTTAGACTGATATTTGAAAAGGAAGGCAGGAATTTTTGCGACCTGAAGAGCACATGCAACAAGCAAAAATCATACTCTGTATGAGTTTTTAAATTTACGTTGCTCCTAGCCTTAGTTATATGCTTCGTCACTCAACTGTGGACTGCCGCTAGTGCAGTAGACAGTAGTGCTACCGAGCTGGTTTATGTTTTCGACATCTGTCACATAAACTTATAACTGATTAACTTCACAAACAAGGCAATGAACTCCATTCATATGAAACAGAGTTTTTTAATTACAAAACTTGTTGAGTATTGAATACAGTAAAAGAATACAGAGGGGGGGGTTGAATGGATTCTTGAACTTTTCTTTGGCTCGAGTCTATGTAGCAGATAAGTGTTTGTGTGTGCAAAGGAGTAGGTGCGGATAAAGAACAACACAAGACACAATATCACTTTAATCTAATGTATTATTAGATAAAGGTTGCTACAATCTGTGAATACAAATGATAGTATTCTCAGCTTCGTTTTTCTCAGAGAGATAGAGCTTACAATGTATATGAAAAACTTGACTCACGAAAGTTAATGACTAAGGAAGTGAGGCTGTATCCTTATAGAACATGGATACAACCTACTTACTACAAATAAGGTAGCTGAACAAATTACTTTCTAGTCTGTCTATCCTTTTTGAGTAAGTGTCCAAACGGTTACAGATTTGACTTTGCAAAGCCGGTTCAGATCCACTTCTTTAGCCCTTTGTCTCTTCTATATCTCTCCAAGCTTCCTTGTAGGCATTCCAGAGCACGTTACAGATTGTGGTCCATAAAGTGCATTGGCTTGTTGCAGGTTTCAGACTTGTACAATTTCATCAGTATTTTGTCTCCAAGAATGTATTCTCTGGGAATCCTTCTCGAATAGCTCTTTTCTCTGGGAATCCTTGAGTTCTCGAATAGAGCATTGTGACTTGTCGAATCCTTGAGATCTTGAATAGCTTTCTGAGTCCTTAAGATATCGAATGGAACTTTGACTTGTTGACTCTTTGAGAACTCGAATACCACTTTGACTTGTTGACTTCTTGAGTTCTCGAATAGAGTAGTAGACACATCGAATCTCTGAGATATCAAATGAGATATCGAACAATGTATTCAGAGATATCGAATAGTGTCTTGAGATATCGAATCCCTGACTTCTCGAATGCTGGACTTCTCGAATAGACAAATATACTTCTCGAATTGGTACTTAGGCAAATTCTTCATTTTTTCAAATCCCAACTGTGATTATTTGACAGTCTTTATCTTCTTGCTTGAGGCATGAACCTTGGAACTTCTTTCAAGCATTATTCTTGACTATATAAGTACAGTTACACAACTAGGATTTGGTGCCTATTACAAGTACAGAACAAATAGAAACTCTACAACTAGAGGTTCCCTCAGTTAAGAGGTCATGTAGGTAATGCAGAGCATTACAAACAATTAGGCTTGTTATTAGATGAATACAGGCATGCCTCTGTGACTAACAATCTCCCCCAAATTGTGAGTAAGATCCTTAATCACAATTTCATGTATAATAACAAGCCTAACATACATAAAGATAAATCTTGACAAGTACATGTATGAAATTGATTGAATATTATTACAAAGAAAGCATTCTTACAGTTATGAAGAAATACTAGCCATTTTCCTTTTATTCTCTTCCTTGAGATTTGGCTTGTAGATCTTCCTTTTCTTTTTCCTCCTTGGCTTTCTTTGCATCACTCATTGCCTGGATGATGTCTTCCATGGCAGTGAGTTCTTCAATGAGAGGTGAGCCAGATAGGTCTCTGATGACTTCATTCAGTTTGGCTTCAGAGTAAGAGCTAATGTAATCCATTCTAATCTTCACATTTCTACCATATTTCATGTATTCCACAATGTAAGGATTATACTTGACTCTGCATAACCCTTTAGCTCTCAATTCTTCAGCTTTGGCTTCTAGAGCAGCTAATTCTTCTTCTCTCTTTATCTTCAAGGCTTCATTCTTCTTTCTCAATTCTTCCTCATGATCTCTTTTCATCTTGATAAAATGAGCTATCTCAATTTTCCACCTTCTCTCCTTTTCATTCTCAAGGTTGAGTAGCACCATTATTCTTTGTAGATCATGTAACTTGCCCCAGTGTTCACACATGCCTTGCTTGAATCTTTTGAATCTCCCATCAGTGTATTTGAACTCCAGGCAGTCATCAACTATAGCTACATGATAGATTCTCTGAGCAAGTTGATATGCTATCTCATTTTCATCATAGTCTATGTTGAGACAGGGCAAGTCTAGTCCAGGAATGATTGTGAGTGCCCGAGATGTAGATGTCTTCACCTTTCTTGCCTTTCTGGCTGACATCTTCCATTTCAGCTTCTTTCCTTTGTTGCTTGAGAAAACTTTAAGACCTTTGTCTTTGGACCATTGTAGTATACCATTAGCAGTATGCTTTTTGATATACACAAGTGGTTTCTTAATTAGCATCTCCTTTTCTTGAGGTAGTGAAACATTTGTAGAGGCCATGGAATTTGGCTTTTGTAGGTCACTACTAACAGTATTCATCCTAGACTTAGAGTCTTGTGTAGTGGTGAGGTTACTGTTAGCAATGCATATGGCTTGCTATTTCACACTTGTCCTCTCATAGACTTTCCCTTGGTCCCTGCCATCTTTTTTTTCTTTGTCATCTTTCTTCTTTTTCTTGTCATCATCTCCCTTATCACTCCTGTGATGTCTTTTCCTCCCATCACTCATATCCTCATCTTTGTCATTATTATCTTTCCAAGACTTGGCAATCTCTGGAATTACACCAGTTGCTATGAAGGATCTGAGGATGTGTAGTGCCTCTACTTCTTCTGCATTTCTTGCTTCAGCCTTCTTTTGAAGTTGATCAGTGATTGCAATAATAAGTCTGTGATTTTGAGTTTTGAGATCATGAAGAATCACCAGTTGTTTAATATCATCAATTTTGGTGCCAGCTTGATAGACAATTGTCCACGACTTCTTAAACACTTCTGGGAGCCTAGAAGGTTGACCATTCCTCAGCTCATCATATAGACTCTTATTGTTCTCATTTGAATCCTTCTTCTCAATCAGCCTGATCAATGCATCTATTTCATAATGCTTCAAAGTTTGTAGAGTGTTGTAGCCTAGATGCAGATTCTTGATTTTGCCATCATCATTACTTCCTTGTACCATAAGCCATTGATCCTCCTAGGTATCACAGTGAAGTAGTCAATCCGATCCCTCAGCCTCCTCAGATATATTTGGGTGTCTGCAGCCTGTTCCCTTGAGACTTTCAAAAACTCCAAGAATGCATCATCATGATAGACATTAGAGTTTGCAACTTCTTGTAGCTTGGCCTCAGTAACCACCTTAACCTCCACAGGTTTGACACTTTCAACTTTAGAGAGGGAAAGGTTGTCAGATGGCATGCTCCCTGCAACCACTGTGGTTGTGATTGACTGCTTTTGGCCATCAGGAGTGGTGATGTGCACAGTTGGTAGAGTGACCACTGGCAGAGAAGATGGAGGCTCATCAACCTTTGATTTGCCTTTGCCTGGCACATGAGTTAGAGATTTAGAGACCCTTTGGTGACCACCCTCACTTAACTTTATACCTTTCTCCTTAGGTTTCTCCCCCTTTGTATTTGAATTCCTTGTCCTCTTCTCCCCCTTAGGCTTGTTATCAGGCATAGAGGCTTTAGAAGTGACCTTTGGGTTGGAAGATTCTTCAGGGAGAGGGAGACCCATATGCTTCATCATAGCAGCCAACATAGATTGTTGATGCAGAAGAACATCAGTTGTGGTGGTTGCTTGAGTGTCCAACTGATCAGTGAGCTGTGCAACCTTGTCTGTAAGATGAGCATTTGACTGAGTGAGAGTGGCTACCTCCTTCTCAAGTGAATCTACCTTCGTGAATAATTCAGTGGATTTGAAGCCAGACAAGGATTGATCTTTAAGTCTCTGCACTTCAAACCTAGTCAAATCATGCACTGGGACTTCAGTGACTAACTTACCTCCATACTGGTTGGCAAATAGTGTCCTGAGCATGGCATTGGCTTCTGTGGTCTGATCAGATAGAGCTTGAAATTTATTCCCTAGACCTGTGATAGAATCTTTTAGAAGAGCTAAACCATTGTCCATCTTGGTGCAAGTAGATTTGCATGCTAGAATGTCCTTTATTACAGTCTCCAATTTAGGGAATTTGGCCTCAAAAGTCCTCTTTATCTCACACACCTCCTTGGTTGTGGCTCTACACACTTCATTAATTTCTGTCTTTAGACCCTTTCCAAGATAGTGTGCAGCCTTAATAATGCCCTTGTAGCTGTCATTCACTGCTTCATACACATCACTAGGGGTGAGAGATTTGGCATTGGACCCTAGTGAAGTGATGTACTCTTCTCTGAGGTACTGGAGATTGTCTGAGAGAGGGATATCAAATTGTCCTTGTAGCCAGGCATCTACATTGACATCTCTCTCAGTATCATCTATTATCTTTGCCTTTTGTAGCTCAACATCATCTCTGTGGCATAAGAGAATAGCTTCATAGTCTGGATTAGGCATGTTGGCAGTGAGAAGGTTCTAAGCAATCTTTGTGAACTCAGGGATCTGATCCATAATTAAGCTTTGAAGTGCTTCAACCGTCAATTGTTGTGGAACAGACCCTGATCCTGAAGCACTGTCATGTTGCACAGGCTTCAGCCATTGTGACATAAAGTCAGAGCTAGAGCTAGGCAAGCTAGACTCCTCAGTTACAGATGCAACTTCTGTAACCGGATGGATTGACTCTACTACTGGTGTCTCCACAGAAGTGGGATGAGTTACACCAGCAGTTGACACAGGCACAGAGTCTCTAGTGAAAACTAGTGGAACCTCTGTGTTTGTGATGGTGTCATTAGGAGATGCCCCAGCATGCATTCCCTCACCATCTAAATGTGGGTCCTGGGTGGTGAACAAGGTGTCATGCACCAAGTCACTTGAATCCATTGGCTCATCAAGAGAAAAAAATTCTTGATGATCAATGCCTTGCTCCTCAATTGCTTGAGTTGCAGGCTGCAAAGAAATTTGAGTGGTAGATTCTGGAAGAGAAGTGTCTTGTAGAATAGATTTTGGCAACTCCCCCTATAAGATAGAGGGAGTTTCAAATGTGATGTGCTCTCCACTCAGTGTTGTGCCAGCCTTATCACTCACATGTGCTGACTCTGTACAAATAGGTGCATTAGGGAGGATGCTTGATTCTATAGATGCACCCTGTTGAGAGGATACATCTAGGGAACTGTGTGCCCCTGATTTTACAACTTCAGTCATTTGTGTGACTGATAAGGGGTGACTCAGGTGCCTCACTTTCTAACTCTACAGCCAATGCTGCTTCAGACAAGATGGTTAAAGGTGCAGAGGCTATCTCATTTCTCTTCTTTTTACTAACATCACCCTTTTGAGAGGATGATGCAGTTGGCTCACTGTGTGGTAAGGTGTTTGGTTGAGAGGGTTAGTTAGCAAGCCCTGGGTTAGCATTTTATTCTACTTGCTTGGGCTTAGCTAACTCAGATTTAGAGGCAAATGTTGGCATGTTGTGGAGGTAAGTTCTAAACAAACTCTCCATATGAGGAGTTATGTTAAGTCTTACATCCACATCATTCCTAGTCTCCAAGTTACCAAAAATGAGTTTGGCCATGGATTTAGGATAACCTATTCTATTTTTATTCATCCTATCTAATTCAATCAATTTATTATCTAAGAAGTTAAGTACAGATTGAATAAAACGAGGGAAGAAAATTTCATTACCTCTCTTGGCTGAGTTCTTACCAAGTCTCCCATACAACTCCTGCAGAATGATAAGGCCAACATCTATCTTCTTTCCATATGCTAAGGCATAACCTATTTGCTGTGCAGGTGTACTGATTTGGTCATAGCTGGATTTTCTTGCAGTGAAGGCTTGAAGAAGTGTAGCAAACACATAGCTCCATTCCTTCCTCAAATGCTTCCTATTCAGATGCCCAAGACTGATTTTGTCTGCATATTTGATGAAATCAAAGAAGTCTTCCAATTCAGCATTTGTAGCTAATGGGTCATACACCTCTTGTTTGGTGCCCATCCCAAGTGCTTCATTCATATCTTCTGTGGTGATAGTGATATTCTTGTCTTGAATCTTGTAGTAAATGATGTACGAGGTTATTGCAGAGTCAAGAGCCACCACCTCCACTGTAGCAGACTTCCAGAACTGTTCTAGAATGTCTAGATACAGAGTTGGGTTAACAGATAGAGCATTTTTTATGTATGATTCAGACATCCACTTCACAAAGCACTTGAAGTTGGCGTTGGGTGCCTCAACATCACTAGTTAGAGCAATGAAATTGGTGTTGAACTTTACTGTTGCCATTTGTGTAAGAGAGAAGGGAGAAATTGAAGGTTAAAGAAGAAATTTAGCTTTTTGCAGTTAGGGTTTTAGAGGTTTTGGGAGTTTAGATGCTTGAGAAATCGAATGAAATGAATCGAATAGATGTAAAATTGTATAGGTATGAAGTACTTGAATTGTCGATTAGATATGTGATTTGTATCGACAAGTCAGGTATTCGAGAAGTAGAAAACAACTATTCGAGAACTCAAGAAAAGACTTATTCGAGAACTCAAGCAGGTTGAAACTCACAGCTGGCAGATATCTAACTTAGAAATAAATCTAAATTAGGTAAAGTATGTTTTTATGAGTAATTCTAAATTTTGAATAAAAATCCAAAATCGGTTAAAATTCAGCGAGAAATCAGCCTTTTCAAATGATTCGAGAACTCAAATATGCTATTCGAGAACTCTATCAATAGAGAACTGAAATACCTTATTCGAGAACTCACTCATGTCTCTGTTCGAGTTCTCTAAAAGACACTATTCGAGAACTCAAGAGTGTCCTGAATAGGCTTGTTAGAGAAGTCGAGCACTAACAATGAAATGAACCATTCGAGAAGTCTGACTTATCGAACTATTCTTTTTACTCATAGAAACTCAATTTTCACTATCTTTTAAAATTTACCAGCCATATTCATTCAAGAATATTCTAGCAAATTAAACAGTGATTTTCTCAAAATTTCATAGAAATTTCAAGTTAACAAGAAAATATGATTTTCCAGCATATGCAACAGATTTGAAATATTTATAAATCATATTTCAGCCAACAATTACTCCAAAAATATTGAGAATTTAGATGAAGTAAGTGTTTACTGCTGCAACAATCTAGATGTTGTATTCACTTAGCCAGAATCTGAAGAATTCAGCATTCCAATCTCACTAACCAACCTTGTGAAGGTGGCTTCATCTAATGGCTTAGTGAATATATCAGCTAGTTGTTTATCTGTAGAGACGTTGTAAGAACCCAGATTTTTGCTAGAATTAAAACTTTTTAGTATGTAATAATATGGGAATGAATAGTGGTTATGACTGTGATGTAACGAAGATCTATTAAATGAATGGAATGGATTTGAATTCAATTATTTATATGTCATGCAGAATACTTTTGGTTGACGGCATAGATAAGAATGATCTATCTCCTAAGAATATAAGTATATTACTTCAAGTAAGATTATTCTTATGTCATCCAAATCAATATCTATTATAAGTCCAGTGGTTCCGTAAAAAGGTTAAGGAACCCCCGAGAGTGAACCAGGTTCATTTTCCTAATTATTAGAATTAAATAAAAATAAGTGATGAATAGTGATTTTGGTGGAATTTGGAATATTATTATAATAATGTTATACCCGATATTCGGAACGGATTTCTGAGTTCGTATTAGTGATCCAGGAAGAATATAAGTGTATGTAAAAGCTGTCGGATTCAGAAAAAGAGCACTTTTATTTTCTCCGAGAATTCCCTGGACACTGCAAGACTTAAGGATTTATAAAAGGGAATTAAGGAATTTAAATTCGAGAAGTATTAAGAAAGATGAGGAATAGTATTATAAATATTAAGAAGGTTTTCGGTAGAACCCTAACTAGAAACGAATGAGTTATTCCCTCGAACGATCAACGAATTAAGCAATAAACGGACAAGGAATCAAGCAGAGGAGGCAAGATGCATGCATGTGTGCAAGTGATAAATATCTAGAAACCATATAGTTACTTAAGTAACCAATACTTAGTGAATCAACTAAGTACTTAGAAAACAAACCACTTGGTTAAGCCTTAACCATCCAATCTTCAACACTTGTCCTCACAAATACATCATTCTATACATCACACTCCACTAACACCACTTTAAGAAGATATTATCCAAGCAAACCTCACTTTATGCATTATTACAAAAAATCAACCAAGAAGAACTCATCTCCTCTCCAAAATAAAGCATTCGGCTTTTTCATTAATTCCAAACTCAAAATCCAACTTCCCACCATTTGTTGATCTTGAAACTTTTATGGTGAGACTTACATTTCATATAAATGATCTCCTCAAAATCCTAGCTTCAATCTCTTCTTTTTCCATTTTCAAAAAAATGATTTAAGAGGAGGGTGAATAGTGTTTTCATGAACTAATCTTGTTTTTTCTTGTTTTTCATGGTTGATTTAGCAAGCTTAAGCACCTCTAAGGATCATACCAAGCATAGTGAGGCTAGATCATACTCCAAGGAAGGTATAGCAACTTGAAACCCTAGACTTTACTTTGAGATTTTGCATGATCTTGGTGGGTTTTAGTATAAGATGTGATATTAGCATGATTATGAGCATGATTGTGGTTTAGATTTGTTAAATGTTAAAAATAGTTTAGATGAACGGAAAGGCATTGCTTGGCCTCAGTTCATGGTGATATATCATGTATATGTTGTTTGGGATGGATACCTTGATTATTGGAAGGTTTAGAATTTAGAAATATTCGATTTATAGCCGTCGTAATGCCGAAATTTCGTTAACATTAAGAACACGAATTTGACAGAAGGTTTAACTCACTGATTAGCTTCAACTTTTGCCATGATAAGCTAGATAATGTTATAAGCTTCGTTTTGATATAAAGATCGCATGAAACGGACTTACGGTTTAGGAGTTATGATTAAATTCGTAAAAGTGGTTCGGAACCGTAATCAAAAGTTCGTAATTGAAATTGACTCCCTTTAACGTTGTTTAATCAGTGGCGAATCATGATAATTAAATAATAGAGATAAAAAGGAAGGTGTGGGAGAAGACCGCATGTCAAAAGGATCGTTTTCCGATTTTATAAAAATGTTCGAATCTTGGTTAAGTACGAAAGTACCCCTAAGAGGTATACTTGGTTATAACTTCGGTAAACCACTTAGAAAACGATCGATAAATATCGAGGTCTAATCTTTCGACTTTAAAACTTATACGATTTAAATACTTACCATATGTAAGTGTAATGTCATGCTTTAGTAACGAACAAGTATCGGGTAATAAAAGCAATAGTAAGAGTGAATTAGAGGGGTATAACGAAACGACTTGAAAACGTGTTTCGATTTAAGTAAAGTTTATACGTAACCTTTTGAAAGGTGTTAAGTGATTAATCCCGAATGCCTTGGCTAATTATAGATCATCAGGCCGACCCGGGACCCGCTACTACTACCCCTCCTCGTACTCGATTTCCAGGCAAGTTTTCGAACCTTTCTTTTTAAAGGCTGTTGTTGTGAATATATATATATGTATGTGTTTTCAGTATACATATGCCATAGCATGCATGCCTGTTCTCGAATTATTTTGAAAATGCTTGTTCCCTGAATTATTGTTGGCTTATAAGTTGGATAGTTATTTTATCAATTATAAGCCGGAAATTTCTAAGACCCTTAAGCGAAGGGCATCTGAATCTCATTCTTTGACCATAGACCGGGAGTCGTTATTCCTTGATATAGTGATATTATTTTTAGAGGAAAATAACTAAGTAAATATTTTCCATCTATTATTTGGCGAATATTATTGGAATATTCCCTTGAGATTATTTGATAAATATTATTCGAATTATCCCTTGGATGTTTACTCATTCGAGGAATATTATATGTTTAATATTCATCTAAAGTCGATTAAATATGCGAATATTATTTCGAACTCTCAGTTAAGTTATTTAATTAGAGAATATTCATTCTTATTTACTCGATAAATATTATTTTGAATATTCATTCGAGTTTATTTATTTAATGAATATTATCTAAATATTCATTCGAGCCTTATTTAATTAAATGAATATTAATTCGAATATTCATTCAATCCCTATTTATTTTATAAATATCATTTGAACTTTGATTCAAACTCCAGTTATTAAATAAATATTACTTTGAATATTCCCTTGAGATAAGGAATATTACTTTCGACCTTTATTTAATTCGATTTAATTATCGAACATAATTTCAAATATTCATTCAATAATCATTTCTTCGATAAATATTATTAAGTTGAATATTCATTATTTATTCAATGAATATTGTCCCAAATATTAAGTCGATGATTATTCCATCAATATGTGTCCTTCTTGAGTTGAATATTCTCTATTGATTCAATAAATATTATCTCCAACGTCCATCTGACTGTTACTCCTTCAATAAACATTGTTATTGATTCGAATATTCATTATTTGTTCAATGAATATTATTCTGAATATTTATTCAAAGATTATTCCGAGCAACCCTTTTTCAATGTCTATTACTTAATAAATATTCTTGGAATATTTATTTAATTCTTCTAACTCGTTCCAAGATATTTGGTTTCATTTACATAGTATCACCAACCCTCGAATATTATATAAATTATTTCAGAGTCCTATTATTATTATTATATTATCAAGGAAGGTTCTCAGTGATTCCATTCTCCCTTCGATTCTATTATAAGGGAACCCTACTTGAGGAATGTTATTTATCTTGTGACTGCCCGGTCATAAATTATTCGTTCACTCGCAACTTGGTTGCTATTATCCATGGCATTACGTGTACCCACTCATTATTCGAGGGGTAAGAATGTTGGAACAAGTCATTATCCATTAACAAGCAGTAGCTTGGGAAATATTGGTAAATTTTCCTTTCCATTTAGATATGACTACCTGGTGGAGTCTTATCAACAAGTATTATACTTGGGGAAAGGGGGACGAACTTTATGTTTCAAAGTTATGGGTATGGAATGAACTAGGAGACGCGTAAGTGGCCGAGTGGCGCCGGTCCAGCAATAGCCCAACCGTTGGCTTAGGAGTTCCAGAGGGCGGTAAACAAGTAAATCCGTCGGAGCTACCTTCTACATGTAGAGAACGACTGATGAGATGCATGACATACGGCTGATCCCCGTAAACGTCAGGGCATCTGGCGCGGCAATGCTCCCGTATTAGTTCATCACACAATGTTGGAAATTTTCTGCAACATCATCATAGTTGGCAGAGTTGAAAAGTATTTCAAACTGGAATTGCAATATCATTCTGCAAGTTCCTATTTTTATGAAAATGATGCTATCTTGCTTATTTTGGCATAGCATATGCTTCCACAAAATATACATTTATTGAGTTACCTTGTAACTTCATCCTTTATATTAAACTGGCAATATTTTCTCTAATGCATGGCATATGATTTCAAACATATCTTTGAACTGTCTTATACATTACTGCACAGTTATATTGTTAGGTCCAAATGTGTTGTAGAGGGGGGGTGAATACAACTTTTCGATTATGAGAAGCAATAAATACGATGCAATAAATGAACACACAGATTCAAGGAATATATTTCTTTATATATAACTTGAAAAGGTTGCTACAACATTCATTACAAAGTATAACAGAAGTTGAGAGAGAAGTGAATGATTCTAAGCTCTGTGAATATACTCTCTCTCTTTTTCTTGTGTTTTTCTCAATATTGCTCACTAACTAAAACATTACACAAGTGCTTCTATTTATACTACATGTAATCTATGACCTGTAGTCTTCAAAGACTAAGATGTACGTGGCCCAATGATGTCCACATAAATCTTGTCTTATCTTGAAAGCTTGGAAATCTGCCAATCAGAAGATGCCATGTGTCATGTTGAAGCTGCACTCTAAGTAGAACTTCTACTTGAGAATTTCTACTTAGCCATCTCGAAATTCTAAGTAGAACTTCTACTTGAGAATTTCGACTTAGCCATCTAGAACATTTAGTACTTAGAAAATATTCTGGTCTTCAACTTGAAACTTCAATGCACATCTTGAGCTTGTGATATCTTCATATCTTCTTTGTTCTTCTACAAGCTCTTGAACATGGATCTTTATTACTGACATAAACTTGCTATCAATGTCCTGACACTTGATGCACTGGTCTGGTTCATAAGTGACTAGTCTTGATAGTGTTTCTGCTTCTTGAATAAATTACCATATTCACTTAGTAACTTGGCTTTCCAATATTTGCTTTCCTTCTTGTTCACTTGAAATCAATTGGTCTTGTTGATACTGATAGTTATGATCTTGAATCTCGAATTCTCAAATCATTGAGGCCTGAACAACTTTGGCTTGAACTTCTCTCAATGATTTCTTCTTGGCTTGATCATAGTTAGCATGTTCAATTGTATCAATTACCTTGTCTTCATTTAGTGTTGATTCCTTGTGACTTCTTGTTCTTGATTGTCTTCTGGTTAAGTATCTTTTCTTTTAATTGAGTTACATTAGTTACAGTGTTACAAGTTAATACACTCTGCCTTTCAATCTCCCCCAATTTGATTGTCTAACAATGACATTCAAATTAATGAAGGATAACTCAACTAAACAATGAGACGAGAAAAGATAATTAACATTACATTCTTGAAAAATATACAATTGAAAAGTACTTGAAAACAATACAAAGAACTTAAACTAGAAACAGAATTCGAACCTCGAATTAAAGATCATTTGAATGATTCCTATCACCTGGATTATTTCATATCTTTTAGTCAAACTTATATCACCTTATTGGATTCACTCTAAGATGAATTTTCCTCAAGTGAGTTAAAGCAACCGAAAGACATGAAGTTTTTCCAACTTCAAGTTCACACCACTCTGACCTTTAACCCTAATTCCGTTTCCTCTTCCTAGCTTCAGCAGCTTGGTCCTTTTCTTCTTTCTGCCTTCTGCGCTTCTCCTCCTGCTGCTTTTGTTTCTTATATACTGGATTATGAAGTTGCGTCCACCTAGTATTCAACAAACTTACTGCTTCCATCTCTAGAGGGTTCCTGGGTTCTGGGTAAGGATGTTTGAAAAGCCTTCTGAGTTTGTCCACCTCCTGAGTAGTTCTGATCTCTGGAATGTCCTCAAATTTCTTCATTATAAGCCGAGGTTTCCTATGAGTTTTATCAGTTTTAAACTGACAATAGATCATTTTGGGATAGCCTATGACACGGTTAGTATTGTGGACACTAGCCGCCTCTCGCTCCAATCGCTTCTTTTCCACTACTACATCAGATAGGTAACTCACGAGTCTCTGCTTTTCTGTCACATACTTAACTTCCACATCTTCCCATTTGAACAAATATAACACTTTCTCCAGAAATGCAGCATCTTGAGTCTGCAGCAGCCATTGTTTACTCATATGCAAGAATGTTTGATTCTGGTCTGCATCTATGAATACTAAGGCATCAGCTGTATTATCAACAAAAGAGTGTATCCAGTATACACTGTCTCTTCCTGGAACACCAACTGCCTCCCTTATCTCACCTTGTTCCAGTTCTCCAGTAGGAAGATTCAGAGCTTCATCAACATTCTTCATTGCTTGAAGAATATTCCAATTCCTCTCTATCAGCTCTGGTTCAATCTTCACATTATCAAGAGGGTTCGGAGCAATGACATCACACTTCCACACCTCATTGCTCTTCTTTAGTATGACACTTTCAATGGTCTTCACTGATTTATCTTTAAGCACAGAAGCGAATCCCTTACCCATCATCTGCCTACAGACGGCCTTAAGAGATTCCACTGAAAGTTCCATTAAGTCCTTTTCCTCCAGGCTCACCCTCTTCAATTTACTGTCAACCACCATCCGGACAACATTTGGATATGCTGAGAATTCTGAACCCTTGTCCTCTGCTAGCCGCATTAACTGATCCCTATACAGAATGCTTAGATTCTCAGAATGAGAGTATTGAATTTTTGTTGCTAGCAAGAACAACTCTGATGCAGATCTTCTCGTCATGAATTGATCATCCACATACATGAAAGACATTGGGACTCCTTCTGTGAAAGACAAAATAATCTGCCACTCCTTTTGCGTTGAATTGTATCCAACCCTGACTTTAGAAATTAATCTCTTTAAAGCATTTATGTAGTCAGCAGCCATTGGATTCTGCAAATTTAGGTTGTAGAACAGATCATCTGCTTCCTTGTTATGATCTCCTTTTGTACATGGTCCCATCAATATCTTTCTTGCGTCATCCCACTTCTTCCCTATCCTTCTATTGTCCAGATCAATTTGAGGATCAGCTAGCCTTGCAAGCTCATAATCGTACTGCTTTCCTTGTAGCTCCGCTTTCTTTTCCTGAAACGCAGCACGATCTTGCATTACCTTCATTTTAAAGAACTCAGCTTGATCCAAGGCTAACTGTTGAGCTTCAAGGGTTTCCTCATCAATAGTAATTTCTTCAGGCTTTCCGACAGACATCCCAGCACCGCCACCTTGATCTTTCAATGATCTCTTTATAGCATGTTTCAAAGGTGCGTCTTCCATATCAGAATCTGAATCAATTACCTCCTGTACTTTTTCTTGATGACTTAGGTCAATGAATGGTTCATCTTGCTCAACCATTATTGCCTTACCCTTTTTCCTCCTTAGAGCCTCTTCTTCAACAGACGGCTCAACTTCAATTTCTTTGACAAGATCAGCATGTTCTTGAATTTCTTCGATTTGAACTCCCTGCTGTCTCGTCTCCTTTATACTCTCCCCCTTAGGTGAGTTATCCTGAACTCCACCCTGGTCTCCAGATCCACCAGCTGTATCAAAATCTTCAAACCCGGAACCATAGGCTCCTGCTCCACTAGCAGCACCTGTACCAGCATCGGGGGGAGGTTGTTGCGGCGCGAAACACTCCTGGGGCACAAAACTTCTGATTGCGAACATAACTCTGCTTATCTCCACAGCCAGATTATCCATTGTAAACTCCATTGCTCCCATCCTGTCATTCAGGGTGTTTCCCAAGACACCAGCAGCATGGCCCATGTCATTTACCTGATTTTTCAAAACAGTAAAAGCTGAAGCTTGAAGTGCCATTCGTGCTGCGTAGTCGTCAAGTGCCCTTTGATTATTTCCAACATTCATCCCTAACTGCCCCATTGACTGCCCAAACTGCTTCATTTGATTTTCCATAGAAGACATACGAGATTCAAGATTTTCAGAATTAAGGGACGGTGTTTGGTTTAGGTGACCTCGCTCTAATACTCGTTCTGTTGGTATTTGGCGTTCGGTTTCGGGCCTTAAAAATGAAGGTCCCTCTCTCCCTAACCTCTCACACACACTCCCTGTCTCACGCTCGTGTATATCTTCAATAATTGATCCAAAATATGAAGCAGTACCTGCAGAAACTGAATAAGGAATATAATTTGCAGTTATGGGATCAATTGCTGTTTGTTCCTGAGTTGGAATCTCAGGCTGAGAGGCTACAAAGTGTTCTTGTACAACATCAGAACCGATCCTCTTTGTAGCATCAGTACGTACCGGTGAAGGTACGGCTGAAGTTTTTAAAGCTTCATGTCCTTTTGAAGTAACAGCATCTTCAAGAGGTACATACTCATCATCAAAATCAAAATCCCTATGTGCAGATTGTTCAAGGGGTGAACCACTCGCGTGAGGTGGAGTGGTTGCGTGTGACACTCTAGGGTTTGACTGAGGTTTAGAAGTAGCAGCATGAGAAATTTTGGCTTTCTTTCGAGTAAGAGGCTGCTCTTCGGGGTCACTCTCCTCATCATTTCCTACATCTATATGTGCTGGCTGTTTGGATTCCGGTGACTTGGATGACAAGGAATTAGAAATATAGCTCTCACCCTGGGATAGATCCTGCGGGCTAGCAGTCTCTTGGGTCTGGGAATCAGAAACATAGGAAGAGGAATGAGTAGAATGTCGAGAGAGATTACCTGATTCATTACCTTGTTCATCACCGCTTTGCTCATCAGGAATCTCTTCAAATGCCTCAGCATGAGCAGACCGACTCTGAGCATGTGATGAAGCTTGCGAGAATTCCATCAACGTGGTAACTCCCTCATCATAAGTAAGCCACTTTTGTAAGGTTTCAGGAATAGACATCGGTTTTCCATGATGTTTATCCTGATTTTCAACTGTTGAAAGTGACTTAGTGCCCATCCCTAGCGGTGCAGATGTTGGACCTCTGGCAAAACTCTGTCTAACAGCAAGAGCATCCTTCGGTATTAAATGATTAAGCAGCATCTGTAAGAACCGAGGAAACCAGCAGACAACATCTGTGGTGTTGAGGTCTCTGCTTGCAGGAGATCCCATCACAGCCACTATCTCAGAGAGAACTATTCGTCCATAATTGATATCCAGCTCTCTTGCTAGGGCAATTCCGAGGTTTTGCATGGGAATGGAAATTTGATGGTAATCGCTTTCTCGTGCCCGAAAACATCTTGTGATGGCCTCGAAAAAGTAATTCCATTCCACATGAAGAAATTGTTTTTGGATGTTTCCAGTGATCCGGCCAGTCGGAGGATAACACCCTATTTCTTCAAAGAATTTGAGGCGTTCTGCAGCTGTAGGTTCTGAATCATAAGCATCTTTAATGGGGAATCCCAGAACCTTGTTAACAATTTGTTCAGTCACCTCATATTCCTGACCCGCTAAGGTAAACCTGAAACCAAAGGGGGTTGATTTGCTCCCAAAAGAAACCGCACTAGTCCATAATTGCTGTAAAGCATCATGTACTAGTTTAGGTTTAGCAGTAAAAGCATCGCTAGCTTTGGAATACAAATTGAGAAATCGTATCCAAGACTTAAAGCGCGGGAGTTGATCACCAATTTCCGTAGAAATATTATTAAAATTGTTTTTGGCAAGTGAAAATTGGTGAGCCATTTTAATTAAGAGTTTTTCCTTTAGAAAAATATGAATTTTAATTTTAATTTATGAAAAACAATTAATTGTTGAATTAACCGTAATGTCCCTTTTAATTTTTCAAGAACACAAAAGCTTCTTTTTGAAAAATTAAACTACGGGCTCCAATCAACAGTTAATGGAAGGCAAGTTTCAAACCACTAATTAAATCTGCTTTAACAGTGAAGTGTTTGTGTGTAAAATCATTTTTGAACAAATCTGTTAACTTTTGTGTGTATATACGCGTGTATATATCTCAAGAAAGATGAACAGTGACACAAACAAACAAGAACAGAGATTAATGGTAACACACAAGTTATAGCAGTCTAAAAATGGGCATTAATTCGTTGTCCGTAAGAGATTAGTCACAAAAATTACGAATCAATGGTTGAGAATATGAAATCGCCTGTATGTATATGTGCGGCTGTAAAACTCTATTAGGTAAAAGTGAAAGAAAAGATCGAGTTAAAGATGTATATATAGACATGAATGTGCAATGACAGAAATGCCCCTGATAAAAAATGCGAAAAACACCAAGTACATACAGGGAACACTCAAGTCGAAATCCTATCTCGAAGTCTATCTCGAAGTCTATCTCGAACTTTTTAAGTCGAACTTCGAGATAGAGTTCGAGATAGCTGTTAACTCGAAAAACTTGAACCACTTGAACCATTAATCTATCAAAGATCATGTACAGCACAAACCACAAAGAGTACTAGGGAAACCTATCTCGAAATTCAAGTAGAAATTCGAGATAGACTTCGAGTTAGGAGTTAACTCGAAAAAATTCCCTTAAAAACAACTGATAGCTCTATCTCGAACATCAAGTCGAAATTCGAGTTGAGTTTCGAGATAGAGTCCAACTCGAAGTTGTAAACTAACTCGAGGTATTCTCAGTTCTTTTCAAAAATATTTCCAAAAATGGAACCTTATCTCAACCTTCGAGATAAAGTTCGAGATAGAAATTATCTCGAATATTTTGAAGAAAATAAATAAATAGGCACACTGGTAACTCTAAGTCGAACTCTAAGTCGAATTTCGAGTTGAATTTCGAGATAGAGTCTAACTCGAAATTCTTCCCAGACTTAGAATTTTCAAAACTTCACTCTGGAAGCTCAAATCGAAATTCAAGTCGAATTTCTAGATGAGTTTCGAGATAGATACTAACTCGAAATTTTGAAGATACTTAGATTAATTTGACAATTTTTCTTTGAAAAACTCAACAATTAATTTTGCCAAATTAATATAAATATCAATTCAAGGATTTTTAATATATGACATAATTAAAACATTCCTTGATAATTCTAAGGCCTCTAATTACATGAAAAACACAGGTAAATTCATCTAAAAATCATGCAAAATTTAGAATAGTATGAATTTAACTCCCCCTATGTTCATGCAATCTAACAAGCATAAATTCAAATATTTGTGCTATAAAAGACACTTAAAACACACTGAATTCATGCAAAATCACACTATATGCATCCTATAATAATCATTAATTAGGCATTTTAAAGTCTAAACACATAATGATTAAATAGCTTGCATATACCAACATAACCATGGATTTTACAGATAGAAGGCTTTACTAACTTGTGTTAAGCATTCCCAATTCACCAACCAACCTATTGAATGTTACTTCATCAAGAGGTTTGGTGAATATATCTGCAATTTGTTGCATTGTGGGCACGAAATGTAGCTCCACAGTCCCCTCCTCGACATGTTCTCTTATGAAGTGATACCTGATGTCGATGTGCTTGGTTCTTGAGTGATCTACAGGATTGTTGGTTATGGCAATGGCACTTGTGTTGTCACACATAATTGGAATTTTCTTGTGCTCCATGCCATAATCCTTCAATTGGTTCCTCATCCACAGTATTTGAGCTACACAGCTTCCAGCAGCAATGTACTCATCTTCAGCAGTAGAAGTAGATACTGTATGTTGCTTTTTACTTTGCCAGGACACCAATCTTCTGCCAAGAAATTGACAAGCACCAGATGTGCTTTTCCTATCAATCCTGCAACCTGCATAGTCTGAATCCGTATAGCCAATTAGATTAAAACCTGTATCTCTTGGGTACCAAATTCCTAGATTTGGTGTGCCCTTGAGATACCTAAAAATTCTTTTGACGGCTATGAGATGTGATTCTCTAGGATCCGCTTGGAACCTTGCACATAAACAAGTCGCGAACATTATATCGGGTCTACTTGCAGTTAAATAGAGAAGTGAGCCAATCATACCTCGATAGCTTGTGATGTCAACTGGTTTACCTGTTTTGTCTTCATCAAGCTTCGTGGCTGTTGCCATGGGAGTCTTGGCTGCTGATGCATCTTCTAGATTGTACTTCTTGAGTAAATCTCTGACGTACTTGGATTGACAGATAAAGATACCATCTTTTCTCTGACTGATCTGTAACCCAAGGAAGAAGGACAGCTCTCCCATCATGCTCATCTCGTATTTGTCTTGCATTAGCTTAGCAAATTTCTCGCACAAGCGCTCATTCGATGACCCGAAGATAATATCGTCCACATAGACTTGAACAAGTATTAGATCGTTCTTCACATTCTTATAGAACAATGTTTTGTCAATTACTCCCCTAGTAAAGCCACTTTCAATTAAGAATACGGATAGGGTTTCATACCAACATCTTGGGGATTGCCTGAGGCCATAGACAGATTTGAAGAGAAGATACACAAAATCTACAAGTTCTGGATCAATGAAGCCAGGCGGCTGTTCCAGATACACTTCTTCTTCTAACTCTCCGTTCAGGAAGGCACTTTTCACATCCATCTGGAAAACCTTGAAGTTCTTATGTGCTGCAAATGCCAAAAACATCCTGACTGCCTCAAGTCTTGCAACTGGTGCATAGGTCTCATCATAATCAATTCCTTCTCGCTGAGAATAACCTTTTGCAACCAAACGAGCCTTGTTTCATGTTACAAGTCCGTTTTCATCCATTTTATTTCTGAATACCCACCTAGCTCCAATTACTGATTTGTTCTTTGGTCGGGGTACCAGCTTCCAAACTTTCTGCCTTTCAAACTGATTGAGTTCCTCTTGCATTGCAATCACCCAATCAGCATCACCAAGAGCTTCTTCTATTTCTTTAGGTTCAAGCTTGGATAAGAACCCAGAAAATAAGCAAATATTAGCCAGGTCAGCTCTTGCATTTCTTCTAGTAGACACACCAGCATCTGGATCACCAATAATTAATTCAAACGGATGGTCTCTATTCCATACCCGTTCTCTTGGAAATTGTCTTGATGATTCAGCATGACTTTCTGAATTGTGGTGCTGACTACTTTGAATACTTTCACTAACTCCCCCTGAGTTAGTGCCAGCTCCTACAGAACTAGAGTCAACTCGACTCGAGCCTTGAACAGTAGTCCTTGAGCTGCTATTTACTCCCCCTGAGTTGTTGCCGGTTCGTACTGAAGAAGTCTCTCCTGATCTTGTAGAATTAGCTTGTTCACTAGACTCAGGTTCTTCACGTACACTTGGAACATTTAATGGGACAACCAACTCAGGTTCATCTTCAAGATCTTCTAAGTCCAGATTCTGAAATTTTAGGGACTCAGGTTCACTAGAATCTCTTGAAATTGATGAGAGTTTGGTATCGTCGAATCTGACGTTGTAGCTTTCAGTCACTTTTCGATCATTCACTAAGAACACCCTATAAGCTGCTACCACATCTGTGGAGTAACCAACAAAGATTCCTTCACGAGCTTTTGCTGCAAACTTGCCTAGATTTTTATCATCTATTAGTACATAGCATTTTCCTCCGAAGACATGAAAGTATTTGATTGTTGGTCTTCTTCCGTTCATTAGCTCACATGGTGTCTTTTCTTTATCTTTAATGATCAAGGATCGATTTTGAGTGTAACACACGGTACTCACTGCTTCTGCCCAGAAATACAGAGGAAGTTTCGAATCGTACAACAAAGTTCTTGCTGCTTCAACCAATGTTCTATTCTTCCTTTCAACTACTCCATTTTGCTGTGGAATTCTCGGGGCTGAGTACTGACGACGTATTCCTTTAGATACACAGAAGTCATTTAGCACTGCGTTTTTGAATTCAGTGCCATTGTCTGATCTAATCGTCTTCACAGTAAGTGTTGAAACATTCTCAATTTGAGTGATGTGATCAATGATTAAGAAAGGTACTTCGTCTTTCGTCATTGCGAACAATACCCATGTATACTTGGAGAAGTCATCCACGATTACCAATGCATATCTTTTCCTAGACAGAGATAGGACATTCACTGGGCCAAACAAATCCATATGAAGAAGTTGCAGAGGCTCAGTGATACTAGAAATTTCCTTGCTTTTATGCGATGCTCGTTTTGACTTTCCCATTTCACAGGCTTCACAGAGTCCTTTCGGAGCGAACTCCATTTGAGGTAGATCTCTCACCAATTCTCGCCTCGCGAGAGCATTCATCGTTTTGAAGTTTAAGTGAGATAATTTTTTGTGCCATAACCAGCTTTCATCATCCGAAGCTTTGCTGTAGAAACAGGTGACTTCATTCTGATTTGCTGAATCCATGTCTGCAACAAAAAGATCTGCCTTTCGAACTCCTCTCAAAGCCAATGAACCTTCCTTGATGTGAGTGATTGATACACCTTTCTTGTTGAAGACAATTTCGTAACCTTTGTCACAGAATTGACTGATACTCAACAAATTATGCTTTAATCCCTCAACATAGGAAATATCTTCAATGATGACATTGCCAGTTTTCAGTTTGCCATATCCCTTTGTCACACCTATGCTGTCATCTCCAAAGGTAACATAAGGGCCAGCTTTCATAACCAACTCTGTAAGCAGGGACTTGTTTCCAGTCATATGCCTCGATGCTCCACTATCTAGCACCCATATAACTTTATTTCTCTTTTGCTTAATGCCCTCTGGTTCCTCTGATGTCTCAGCCATGAGCGCAAAGTTTGCTACATGAGTAACATCTTCCTCATCTGAATCATCCCAAGCTCTTCCTTCTGTTACTACTAAAGCTCTTTTACCATGTTTTTCTTTCACCAGTGATTCATACTTGCTTTTGAGGGCTTCAAATGTCTCTTTTGGATAAGTCTGTTTAGGCTTTTTGCAGTCCGAGGCAAAATGTCCAGGTTCACCACAATTATAGCAATTGAACTTCATTTTGAAATCCAACGGAGATTTGTAGCTGGTACTCTTGCCTTTGCTTTTGTAGCCTGATGAACTCCCACCACCCTTAGCAGCCCGATAGTAAGATGAAGAATTTCTCTGTGGTCGGTTGCTCTTTCTAAATCTCATGTTGTTGAACTTCCTTGCCATGTATGCCACGACACTATCGTCCATGTTGTCCAGCTCTTCTTGGGTGAAGTAGTCATCATCACTGTTGGATGCGCACTCGTCATCATTATCAACTTGATGTGGTGCAGGTGATGATTTAGGCTTTGCTGCAACCATTGCCTTCTTAGACTCTTCCTCATCAGCAACTAATCCTGATGCAGTTTCTTTTCCCTTTGAATCATTGTCCCATGCTTGATCTTGAAGAGTTTCCAGCTCATAGGTCTTCAGAATTCCATAATATTCTTCCAGAGAAGTTGTATGCAAATCTCTGGTTTCTCTGATTGCGTAGACCCTATGTTCAATGCTCTTTGGCTGGTTCCTCAGATATCTCGTATTGGTTTCAACCATGGGGAGAGTAACACCTCTCAGATTCAAATCCAATACCAACTGACTGAATCGTAGGTAGACATCTGTTATGCTTTCTCCTTTTCGTATTCTAAAGGTGTCATACTCCATCTTGAGTATAAGTGTCTTGTTGCTTCTAACCTCTGCAGATCCTTCCATGACAACTTCTATCTTGTCCCAAATCTTCTTTGCTGTATTCAAACCTTTGACTATGTTGAACATTTCATGATCGAGAGATTCCATCAAGGTTTGTCTTACAGAAGTATCATAAGCTATTTGCTCCTTGTCAGCATCCGTAAAGTCAGCTGCCTTTTTAGGCTCAGACCGAGCAGGTATAACCTCCTCTCCTTCCGTACGCTCAGGAATAGCTTTCATTGGAACGAATTTACCTTTTTCAAGGACTTCCAGATACTCAGGGTTAATAGTCTCCAAGTAGAGTCTCATTCTGAAAACCCATTCTTCATAGTGATCTCGGTTGAACATTGGGATCTTGAAAGAATTTTTAGGAGCCATTTCAAATCTTGTCACTAAAAATTTCTAAGTACCCAAGACTAGGCTATGTAGAATATCTATGTAGAACTTCTGCCAAGTCAAAATTTTTCTAAGTAGAAATTTTGCTCAAGTCGAAATTTCTCTAAGTAGAAATTGTCCAAGTCGAAATTCACCAAGTAGAAATTGTCCAAGTCGAAATTCTATGTAGAAAATCTCAAGTAGAAATTCTATGTAGAACTTTTGTCCTTAGAATAAATTTTTCTGCAGATTACTTTAATATTGAATAAACAATATCACCTTTTTGACTTTTGATTACTTTACACACCGAAAGTGACTAACCCACTTGCTAAGCACTGAGTACACTTTCTTTTGCTTTCGGCCAGGAATAATAATCAAATCAAAAGTACAAAAACACCTTTTTGACTATCTTATTTGTTTGAAAAAGGAGATCAAAAAGTTGTTGGGTTATCTTCTTTGATAAGAACAGATGATGAACACTCAAGAACACCAAATATCAATGAACCCAGATTAATTCACAAAAATTAATTAAAATACACCCAAGCTAAATAATCACACCTGGAGTATTTAAATAATTTTTCCCGGATGAGTTTTCACTGGAAACGAATTAAAGCACACTTTTCGAAAAAAATGAAAAGTAGATCTAGAAAATGAAAACTCACGATTCTTCTACCAAACACAAGGATCTATGTTTTGTATGTTAAACATCCGCTCTGATACCAATTGTTAGGTCCAAATGTGTTGTAGAGGGGGGGGTGAATACAACTTTTCGATTATGAGAAGCAATAAATACGATGCAATAAATGAACACACAGATTCAAGGAATATATTTCTTTATATATAACTTGAAAAGGTTGCTACAACATTCATTACAAAGTATAACAGAAGTTGAGAGAGAAGTGAATGATTCTAAGCTCTGTGAATATACTCTCTCTCTTTTTCTTGTGTTTTTCTCAATATTGCTCACTAACTAAAACATTACACAAGTGCTTCTATTTATACTACATGTAATCTATGACCTGTAGTCTTCAAAGACTAAGATGTACGTGGCCCAATGATGTCCACATAAATCTTGTCTTATCTTGAAAGCTTGGAAATCTGCCAATCAGAAGATGCCATGTGTCATGTTGAAGCTGCACTCTAAGTAGAACTTCTACTTGAGAATTTCTACTTAGCCATCTCGAAATTCTAAGTAGAACTTCTACTTGAGAATTTCGACTTAGCCATCTAGAACATTTAGTACTTAGAAAATATTCTGGTCTTCAACTTGAAACTTCAATGCACATCTTGAGCTTGTGATATCTTCATATCTTCTTTGTTCTTCTACAAGCTCTTGAACATGGATCTTTATTACTGACATAAACTTGCTATCAATGTCCTGACACTTGATGCACTGGTCTGGTTCATAAGTGACTAGTCTTGATAGTGTTTCTGCTTCTTGAATAAATTACCATATTCACTTAGTAACTTGGCTTTCCAATATTTGCTTTCCTTCTTGTTCACTTGAAATCAATTGGTCTTGTTGATACTGATAGTTATGATCTTGAATCTCGAATTCTCAAATCACTGAGGCCTGAACAACTTTGGCTTGAACTTCTCTCAATGATTTCTTCTTGGCTTGATCATAGTTAACATATTCAATTGTATCAATTACCTTGTCTTCATTTAGTGTTGATTCCTTGTGACTTCTTGTTCTTGATTGTCTTCTGGTTAAGTATCTTTTCTTTTAATTGAGTTACATTAGTTACAGTGTTACAAGTTAATACACTCCGCCTTTCATATATATTGTTGGTGGGCTGTTGCTCACCCTTGCTTATTTATTATGTCACAACAACAGCTAGGTCACATGGCCCGCGTCAGGCGCACTCGGCGCAAGCAGGTTACCCGCCCCGCAGGGCTACCCGTTGATATCATCGCTGCCATTGCTGAGGTAGCATAGCTCAGCAGCCTTGATTTCCAGTTTACTTATATGTATCAATAATGATTAATCAACGGCTAAACTTTTAAACTTATGATGTTATCCTTTTGGCTTGTAATAACTTTTATTCGTAAACCAGTAATGCAAGACTTATTTCAATTTCATCTCTGGGACTATAACTGTGTGTGTGTGAGTGGTTGTTATTGTGGGGTCACAGCAGGTGATTTATTTATTGTGGACTCAAGTAAAGTATTAATTATGGAAAATAAGACCGTAACGACCCGATCCCGGACCCCGGATCTGGGGGTGTTACAGAAATGGTATCAGAGAGAGAGTTATAAATCCCAAGAGATGATGCGACGCTATACAATAATAAATTCACTAAGATAATAAGAACTCTTGCCAAGTTCACTTAAAACCCTTATGGGAACTTTTAAGTATCATGATAGTAATATAATTCGTCATTGTGTAGGCGAGCGACATGTCGGATCCAGAGGAGTATGAGAGACAGCACGATGATGCGATCCAGGCCGCCGAGGGCTCGGCGATGGTAGATTCAGATGCTGATACTGATGTTGTTGAGTCAGAGGAGGAGGACCCTGAGGTCCAGGTGGATGCTGATACTGATGTCATGGAGTCAGAGGAGGAGGACCCTGAGGAGGTCCAGGTTGATGCTGATACTGATGTTGTTGAGTCAGAGGAGGAGGTCCAGGCCGTAGGGGATGCTGAGTTAGTTGCTGAGGATGTTGATGAGGAGGACCCTGAGGAAGACCAGCTTGTACCTGAGGGTAGAGAGATTGGGGAGGACTTTTGGGTTGTGACTCAGATTAGGACTTTGGAGGAGGATACTGACATGACCACAGAGCAGGTGATGACTGCCGTTTTAGGCCAGGATGTAGATGAGGGTGCCGAGGGAGATGTTGATGAGCCCGTGGCTGATGTTGTAGGGAGTTCCGGACTTCATGTGCCACCCCTCTCTGATGAGAGAGCCCCTACCCCGCCACCACTACCTGTGAGCCCAGTGTCAGATGAGTTTGAGGCGTTGACCCCAGAGCCACAGCAGGCAGAGGCTGCCCTTCCCGCAGATCCAGCCCCTCCACCCCATGGTCCGACAGGGGACGTCCCAGCATGTTTTCACCACTATGTTGTGGGCAGACTTACTTCCGAGGTAGCCGTGGCTGAGGCCAGGCTGGCAGAGTCCCGCGGAGAGCTAGCCGCAGAGCGAGAGGCCCGGTTGAGGCACCTGGGTGGTAGGCGTGCCAGAGCTAGAGATATGTATAGGCAGGTGACCGGCATAGAGCTGAGGGCCCGTGTGAGGGTGCGACAGTTACCCAGTGATGGGCATGGCATGGTATCCAGGGCTGATGCAGAGGAGATTTTCCGCCTTGCTATGAGGAGGGTTCTAGATTTGACCCGCCGTCGTGGCTGACTGCAGGGATAGTGATGTATTGGTCTAGTTGTCTAGTCTTGTACGGTCATAGTAGTGCCGATTTTTGGTAGGGATAGTTTCAGCTTGTAGATCCCTGTTGTAGACTAGACAGATAGACAGCTTATTTCACTTTTGACTAGTTAGTATTCGGATGGTTGTATTTCTTTTAAAAAACTGTTGTTGTATGTCGGATGTTGTACCGTTTGGTACTTGGTATATATTTATTTCCCTTTTCAGTCATTTCAGTCTTCTTATGACGCGATCACTAGTTTATTATATTATATCTGTCCGTACTGCTTTTGGCTAAAACTGCCATGATATATAGAACTGTGGGATCCTAAATCCATTTATGCATCGATATTATGAGGAGAACCCTCTGAAATAGGTAAATAAACCTAATGTATATTGTCCAAATTTTCAGTAAAATGCCACCAAGAAGAATGGGTACTAGGGCTAACCCCCACGAATCTACTGACCAAGAAAGTCACAATCAACATGAGGAAAATTTTGAGTATAATGAAGAACAGGATCAGGACTATAATGAGCAGGAGGATTCCCATTATGGGGTGGGGGATGAAACTTTCTATACTGCAGAGTTTGAAGAGGAAATAGAAGAAGGGGAAACTGAAGTCGAACATCAGGGGGAGAACCAGGGCGGAAACCCCATGGGACAATTTATGGATCTGCTCAGGCAGAATTTGAACCAATATCCCCAACCACCCCAAGGAAACAACACCACTGTGGCCAATTCCTTTAGGGCCTTCAAGTCCCTCAAACCCCCAGAGTTTCACGGATCGGCTGACCCCGTAGAGGCAAGGGCCTGGGTCAAGGAAATGGAGAAATCTTTCGAGATTCTGAGTATTGGGGAAGCCCAAAAGACTGTCTTTGCTACCTACTTGCTAAAATGAGAGGCCAACTATTGGTGGGAAGCTAAGAAGAATATGGAGACCGATGCAATTGTAACCTGGGATAGGTTTAAACAATTGTTTTTAGAGAAGTATTTCCCAAAGTTTATGAAAACCCAGATGGAGCTTAAGTTTCTAGAGCTAAAGCAGAACAACTTGTCAGTGGCTGATTATGAAGCCAAGTTTACTGAGCTATCAAGATTTGTACCAGAGTTTGTGGACACTGAAGAAAAGAAAGCTAACAGGTTTCAGCAAGGGCTGAAGCAGTGGATTCAGAACAGAGTGGCCGTTTTAGAGATTACTGATTATGCCACCTTGGTGCAAAAGGCAACCATTGTGGAAGCAGGGAGCGATCAGATACAAAGAGAGAGAGAGAAGGGGGGATTAAAGAGAAAGCATGCCAGCATGGGCGGAGGTTCCGCAGGGGGAAGGCCCCCGAATAGGTTCAACAGAGGAGCAGTTTCCCTACCTGGGAGGAATATTGGGTTTAAACCATCTGGGAGTGCAACTGTGAGCCAGGGCGGCCAACAAGCAGGAGTGTCCCGTTCCCATCATTCCAGACCTCCACTACCAGTATGTGCCACTTGTGGGAAGAGACATCCCGGGGTGTGTACTCAGAAACAGACGGTCTGTTATAAGTGTGGGCGAGCAGGCCACTATGCCCACCAGTGTACCGCGATTGCTCCTACTGCCAGCAAAGGCACTACTTGTTTTCAGTGTGGTCGTCCAGGTCACATGAGGAAGGATTGCCCAATGAACAAACCAGCAGCCTCAGGGGCAAGCAGAGCTGCCTCCAACAGGCCACCAACTGCTAGAACTTTTAACATGACAGTGCAAGATGCCGTGAGGAACACGGATGTGATAGCAGGTACATTTTCCCTCAATTCAGTCAGTGCAAATGTTTTATTTGATTCTGGGGCAACTAAGTCTTTTATATCTAGAGATTTTGCACATAAATTGAAACTTAAAACTCAACCACTAAGGGAGTCTTTGCTAGTAGAGATAGCTAATCAGGAAGTCGTTCCAGTTAATCAGATTCACTCCGATTGCAAAATAGAAATAGGAGGGTGATTCTTCTGTGTTGACTTGATCCCTTTTAAACTAGGGGAATTCGATGTTATTTTGGGAATGGACTGGTTGTCTCGTAATAATGCGCAAATAGATTGTAAAGGGAAAAAGGTTAAGCTAAAAACCCCATGGAATAAGGAAATAGTGTTTAAAGGGTTACGACAAACCCAAACCATTCTAACCATGGCACAGACCAAGAGACTGCTACGAAAAGGAAACGAAGCTTATTTAGCTTACGTTATCGACACCCAGAAAGAGGCGCCCAGGATACAAGACATTCCGGTGGTTAACGAATTTGAAGATGTGTTTCCTGATGATCTTCCTGGATTACCACCAGATAGAGTGATTGAGTTTGCTATTGAGTTAGCCCCGGGGACGGCGCCAGTTTCAAAGGCCCCATACCGATTAGCACCAGTGGAAATGAAAGAGCTAGCAAAGCAATTACAGGAATTGTTGGATAAGGGTATGATAAGACCCAGTGTGTCGCCTTGGGGCGCACCAGTATTGTTCGTCAAGAAAAAGGACGGGAGTATGAGGTTATGCATCGACTATCGAGAGTTGAACAAGCTAACCATAAAGAATAAGTACCCGTTGCCCAGAATTGATGATTTGTTTGACCAGCTAAGAGGAGCTGTGTATTTCTCCAAGATTGACTTGAGAACCGGATATCACCAGCTGAAGATTAAACCTGAAGATATTCCAAAGACTGCATTCCGTACTAGGTATGGACATTATGAGTTCTTGGTGATGTCATTCGGATTGACCAACGCCCCAGCAGCTTTCATGGATTTAATGAATAGAGTGTTCAAAGAATATTTGGACCAGTTTGTTATAGTCTTTATTGATGATATTTTGATCTACTCAAAGACAGAGGAAGAACACGCTGAACATTTGAGGATAACCTTAGAGACGCTCCGGAAAGAGCAATTATATGCCAAATTCTCAAAGTGTGAGTTCTGGAAAAATGAAGTACAATTTTTAGGACACGTAATCAACAAAGAAGGAGTGCTAGTTGACCCCTCCAAGATAGAGGCAGTTTCAAATTGGGAGCGACCAACCACTCCAACAGAGGTAAGGAGTTTCATAGGGTTAGCAGGATATTATAGACGATTTGTTCAAGATTTTGCAAAGATTGCAGCCCCGTTAACTCGACTTACCCGGAAAACTGAGAAATTTGAATGGACTGAAAAATGCGAGAAGAGTTTTCAAGAGCTGAAGAAGAGGTTGGTAACGGCCCCAGTATTGGCGTTGCCTGATGGAAAAGGAGATTTCGTGATTTACAGTGATGCTTCGCATAAAGGATTGGGATGCGTGCTTATGCAGCACGGCAAGGTAATAGCATATGCGTCAAGACAATTGAAGGATTACGAGATCCGATACCCCACCCATGATCTAGAATTAGCAGCAATTGTTTTTGCCTTGAAAATTTGGAGGCACTACTTGTATGGAGAGAAGTGTGAGATTTACACTGACCATAAGAGCCTCAAGTACATTTTTACGCAGAAAGAGCTTAACATGCGCCAGAGAAGATGGCTAGAGCTAATCAAGGATTACGACTGTGAGATTCGTTATCACCCGGGCAAAGCCAATGTGGTGGCTGACGCCCTTAGTAGGAAAGAGAAGCTCAAAATGATAACTACAGAGGAAGAATTGATAAAAGATTTTGAGAGGCTGGAAATTGAGATTAAGATACCTAAAGAAGGTCAAGAAAAGTTGATGGAAATTCGGATCCAGCCTCTACTGTTGGAAAAGATTAGGTTATGCCAAGAACAAATGATGGAAGCAGAAAAGAACTCGACAGAGGAGTTAATGACTGGGGAAGAAATGAAGTGTGAGAAAGATAAAGGAGGAATCATGAGATATATGTGGAGAATATGGGTCCCAAACGATCAGGAACTCAAGGAAGAAATTCTATATGAGGCACACAACTCAGGATACTCAGTGCACCCCGGTAGCACCAAGATGTATAGAGATTTGAAGGAGTACTACTGGTGGCCCAACATGAAAAAGGACATGGTAGAATGGGTAAGCAAATGCTTGACTTGCCAGAAGGTGAAAGCAGAGCACCAGAGGCCTAGTGGACTTCTACACCCCTTGGAGATTCCCGAATGGAAATGGGAACACATAGCTATGGACTTCGTAGTAGGTTTGCCAAGGACCAAAGCGAATCATGATGCCATATGGGTTATTATAGACCGACTAACAAAGTCAGCTCACTTCCTTCCGATCAACGAGAGGTACACGGTTGATAGGCTTGTAGACATCTACCTCAAAGAAATAGTGGCGCGACATGGAATCCCAGTCGCCATAGTATCTGACAGAGATCCCAGATTTAACTCCAGGTTTTGGAGGAGCTTTCAGGAATGTGTGGGAACCAGGCTAAACATGAGTACAGCTTACCATCCCCAGACAGACGGGCAAAGTGAAAGGACCATCCAGACACTAGAAGATATGTTGAGAGTCTGTGCTATAGACTTTAAAGGAAATTGGGATGATCACTTGCCATTGATTGAGTTCTCCTACAACAATAGCTTTCATTCAAGCATAGGGATGCCGCCTTACGAGGCCCTTTATGGAAGGAAATGCCGATCTCCCTTATATTGGGATGAAGTTGGAGAGCGAAAGATGCTCGGGCCTGAGATGGTCCAACGGACTAAAGATGCAGTGGATATAATCAGAGGACGGCTGGTAGCAGCCCAAGACCGACAAAAGAAATATGCCGACTTAGCTCGGAAAGGAAGAGAATATGAGGTGGGAGACCTAGTGTTCTTGAAGGTGTCTCCTTGGAAGGGTTTAATGAGGTTTGGAAAGAAAGGGAAGCTGAGCCCTAGATATATTGGACCATTTGAGATCTTAAGACGTATTGGGGAGCTAGCTTATGAACTGGCATTACCCCCAAACCTGCAGCAAGTGCATAATGTGTTCCATGTCTCAATGCTAAGGAAATATAACCCGGATGCCAAGCACATAGTGGAATATGAGCATGTGGACATGCAACCAGACTTGACCTACGTAGAGCAACCTGTGGAAATCATGGACAGAAAAGATCAAGTGCTCCGAAACAAGGTCATCAAGCTTGTCAGAGTTTTATGGCAGAATCACAACGTAGAAGAATCAACCTGGGAGCTAGAAAGTGCAATGATGGAAAAGTACCCCCATTTGTTTTCAAGCTGATTCCGGGACGGAATCCTTTTAAGGAGGGGAGACTGTAAGAACCCAGATTTTTGCTAGAATTAAAACTTTTTAGTATGTAATAATATGGGAATGAATAGTGGTTATGACTGTGATGTAACGAAGATCTATTAAATGAATGGAATGGATTTGAATTCAATTATTTATATGTCATGCAGAATACTTTTGGTTGACGGCATAGATAAGAATGATCTATCTCCTAAGAATATAAGTATATTACTTCAAGTAAGATTATTCTTATGTCATCCAAATCAATATCTATTATAAGTCCAGTGGTTCCGTAAAAAGGTTAAGGAACCCCCGAGAGTGAACCAGGTTCATTTTCCTAATTATTAGAATTAAATAAAAATAAGTGATGAATAGTGATTTTGGTGGAATTTGGAATATTATTATAATAATGTTATACCCGATATTCGGAACGGATTTCTGAGTTCGTATTAGTGATCCAGGAAGAATATAAGTGTATGTAAAAGCTGTCGGATTCAGAAAAAGAGCACTTTTATTTTCTCCGAGAATTCCCTGGACACTGCAAGACTTAAGGATTTATAAAAGGGAATTAAGGAATTTAAATTCGAGAAGTATTAAGAAAGATGAGGAATAGTATTATAAATATTAAGAAGGTTTTCGGTAGAACCCTAACTAGAAACGAATGAGTTATTCCCTCGAACGATCAACGAATTAAGCAATAAACGGACAAGGAATCAAGCAGAGGAGGCAAGATGCATGCATGTGTGCAAGTGATAAATATCTAGAAACCATATAGTTACTTAAGTAACCAATACTTAGTGAATCAACTAAGTACTTAGAAAACAAACCACTTGGTTAAGCCTTAACCATCCAATCTTCAACACTTGTCCTCACAAATACATCATTCTATACATCACACTCCACTAACACCACTTTAAGAAGATATTATCCAAGCAAACCTCACTTTATGCATTATTACAAAAAATCAACCAAGAAGAACTCATCTCCTCTCCAAAATAAAGCATTCGGCTTTTTCATTAATTCCAAACTCAAAATCCAACTTCCCACCATTTGTTGATCTTGAAACTTTTATGGTGAGACTTACATTTCATATAAATGATCTCCTCAAAATCCTAGCTTCAATCTCTTCTTTTTCCATTTTCAAAAAAATGATTTAAGAGGAGGGTGAATAGTGTTTTCATGAACTAATCTTGTTTTTTCTTGTTTTTCATGGTTGATTTAGCAAGCTTAAGCACCTCTAAGGATCATACCAAGCATAGTGAGGCTAGATCATACTCCAAGTAAGGTATAGCAACTTGAAACCCTAGACTTTACTTTGAGATTTTGCATGATCTTGGTGGGTTTTAGTATAAGATGTGATATTAGCATGATTATGAGCATGATTGTGGTTTAGATTTGTTAAATGTTAAAAATAGTTTAGATGAACGGAAAGGCATTGCTTGGCCTCAGTTCATGGTGATATATCATGTATATGTTGTTTGGGATGGATACCTTGATTATTGGAAGGTTTGGAATTTAGAAATATTCGATTTATAGCCGTCGTAATGCCGAAATTTCGTTAACATTAAGAACACGAATTTGACAGAAGGTTTAACTCACTGATTAGCTTCAACTTTTGCCATGATAAGCTAGATTATGTTATAAGCTTCGTTTTGATATAAAGATCGCATGAAACGGACTTACGGTTTAGGAGTTATGATTAAATTCGTAAAAGTGGTTCGGAACCGTAATCAAAAGTTCGTAATTGAAATTGACTCCCTTTAACGTTGTTTAATCAGTGGCGAATCATGATAATTAAATAATAGAGATAAAAAGGAAGGTGTGGGAGAAGACCGCATGTCAAAAGGATCGTTTTCCGATTTTATAAAAATGTTCGAATCTTGGTTAAGTACGAAAGTACCCCTAAGAGGTATACTTGGTTATAACTTCGGTAAACCACTTAGAAAACGATCGATAAATATCGAGGTCTAATCTTTCGACTTTAAAACTTATACGATTTAAATACTTACCATATGTAAGTGTAATGTCATGCTTTAGTAACGAACAAGTATCGGGTAATAAAAGCAATAGTAAGAGTGAATTAGAGGGGTATAACGAAACGACTTGAAAACGTGTTTCGATTTAAGTAAAGTTTATACGTAACCTTTTGAAAGGTGTTAAGTGATTAATCCCGAATGCCTTGGCTAATTATAGATCATCAGGCCGACCCGGGACCCGCTACTACTACCCCTCCTCGTACTCGATTTCCAGGCAAGTTTTCGAACCTTTCTTTTTAAAGGCTGTTGTTGTGAATATATATATATGTATGTGTTTTCAGTATACATATGCCATAGCATGCATGCCTGTTCTCGAATTATTTTGAAAATGCTTGTTCCCTGAATTATTGTTGGCTTATAAGTTGGATAGTTATTTTATCAATTATAAGCCGGAAATTTCTAAGACCCTTAAGCGAAGGGCATCTGAATCTCATTCTTTGACCATAGACCGGGAGTCGTTATTCCTTGATATAGTGATATTATTTTTAGAGGAAAATAACTAAGTAAATATTTTCCATCTATTATTTGGCGAATATTATTGGAATATTCCCTTGAGATTATTTGATAAATATTATTCGAATTATCCCTCGGATGTTTACTCATTCGAGGAATATTATATGTTTAATATTCATCTAAAGTCGATTAAATATGCGAATATTATTTCGAACTCTCAGTTAAGTTATTTAATTAGAGAATATTCATTCTTATTTACTCGATAAATATTATTTTGAATATTCATTCGAGTTTATTTATTTAATGAATATTATCTAAATATTCATTCGAGCCTTATTTAATTAAATGAATATTAATTCGAATATTCATTCAATCCCTATTTATTTTATAAATATCATTTGAACTTTGATTCAAACTCCAGTTATTAAATAAATATTACTTTGAATATTCCCTTGAGATAAGGAATATTACTTTCGACCTTTATTTAATTCGATTTAATTATCGAACATAATTTCAAATATTCATTCAATAATCATTTCTTCGATAAATATTATTAAGTTGAATATTCATTATTTATTCAATGAATATTGTCCCAAATATTAAGTCGATGATTATTCCATCAATATGTGTCCTTCTTGAGTTGAATATTCTCTATTGATTCAATAAATATTATCTCCAACGTCCATCTGACTGTTACTCCTTCAATAAACATTGTTATTGATTCGAATATTCATTATTTGTTCAATGAATATTATTCTGAATATTTATTCAAAGATTATTCCGAGCAACCCTTTTTCAATGTCTATTACTTAATAAATATTCTTGGAATATTTATTTAATTCTTCTAACTCGTTCCAAGATATTTGGTTTCATTTACATAGTATCACCAACCCTCGAATATTATATAAATTATTTCAGAGTCCTATTATTATTATTATATTATCAAGGAAGGTTCTCAGTGATTCCATTCTCCCTTCGATTCTATTATAAGGGAACCCTACTTGAGGAATGTTATTTATCTTGTGACTGCCCGGTCATAAATTATTCGTTCACTCGCAACTTGGTTGCTATTATCCATGGCATTACGTGTACCCACTCATTATTCGAGGGGTAAGAATGTTGGAACAAGTCATTATCCATTAACAAGCAGTAGCTTGGGAAATATTGGTAAATTTTCCTTTCCATTTAGATATGACTACCTGGTGGAGTCTTATCAACAAGTATTATACTTGGGGAAAGGGGGACGAACTTTATGTTTCAAAGTTATGGGTATGGAATGAACTAGGAGACGCGTAAGTGGCCGAGTGGCGCCGGTCCAGCAATAGCCCAACCGTTGGCTTAGGAGTTCCAGAGGGCGGTAAACAAGTAAATCCGTCGGAGCTACCTTCTACATGTAGAGAACGACTGATGAGATGCATGACATACGGCTGATCCCCGTAAACGTCAGGCATCTGGCGCGGCAATGCTCCCGTATTAGTTCATCACACAATGTTGGAAATTTTCTGCAACATCATCATAGTTGGCAGAGTTGAAAAGTATTTCAAACTGGAATTGCAATATCATTCTGCAAGTTCCTATTTTTATGAAAATGATGCTATCTTGCTTATTTTGGCATAGCATATGCTTCCACAAAATATACATTTATTGAGTTACCTTGTAACTTCATCCTTTATATTAAACTGGCAATATTTTCTCTAATGCATGGCATATGATTTCAAACATATCTTTGAACTGTCTTATACATTACTGCACAGTTATATATTGTTGGTGGGCTGTTGCTCACCCTTGCTTATTTATTATGTCACAACAACAGCTAGGTCACATGGCCCGTGTCAGGCGCACTCGGCGCAAGCAGGTTACCCGCCCCGCAGGGCTACCCGTTGATATCATCGCTGCCATTGCTGAGGTAGCATAGCTCAGCAGCCTTGATTTCCAGTTTACTTATATGTATCAATAATGATTAATCAACGGCTAAACTTTTAAACTTATGATGTTATCCTTTTGGCTTGTAATAACTTTTATTCGTAAACCAGTAATGCAAGACTTATTTCAATTTCATCTCTGGGACTATAACTGTGTGTGTGTGAGTGGTTGTTATTGTGGGGTCACAGCAGGTGATTTATTTATTGTGGACTCAAGTAAAGTATTAATTATGGAAAATAAGACCGTAACGACCCGATCCCGGACCCCGGATCTGGGGGTGTTACAGACGTAATGCAACTCAATGGTTCCATTAGTTGCATGTTCTCTAATGAAATGATATCTAATGTCAATGTGCTTTGTCCTAGAATGATTGACAGGATTGGCAACTATAGAGATTGCACTTGTGTTGTCACGCATGATTGGAATTCTTTTCAACACAAGTCCATAATCTCTAAGTTGATTTCTAATCCAAAGCACTTGAGCACAACAACTTCCAGCAGCTATGTATTCAGCCTCAGCTGTAGAAGTTGACACAGATTGTTGTTTCTTGCTATACCAAGAGACTAACCTTTGTCCAAGAAACTGGCAGCTACCTGAGGTGCTTTTCCTATCCACTCTGCATCCAGCATAATCAGCATCAGAATAACCAACCAGATTGAACCCTGTGTCCTTAGGGTACCATAAACCCAAGTTTGGAGTGCCCTTCAGATATCTAAAGATCCTTTTTATAGCAACCAAATGCGATTCTTTTGGATTTGATTGAAACCTTGCACACAAGCATGTAGCAAATATGATGTCTGGCCTACTTGCAGTGAGGTAGAGTAGAGAACCAACCATGCCTCTGTAGACTGAGATATCTACTTTCTTGCCTTTAGCATCTTCATCCAATTTAGTGGCAGTGACCATGGGTGTCTTTGCAGGTGAGCAATCTTCCAAGTCAAACTTCTTCAATAAATCCTTGATGTACTTGGTCTGATTGATAAAGATACCATCCTTCCTTTGACTGACTTGCAACCCAAGAAAGAATGTCAACTCTCCCATCATACTCATCTCATATCTGCTCTGCATGAGTTTAGAAAAATTCTCACATATCTTCTCATTTGTAGAGCCAAAAATGATATCATCCACATAGATCTGAACTAGGATAAGATCATCACCATGCTTCTTGTAAAACAGTGTCTTGCCAAGTGTACCTCTAGTGAATTGATTCTCAAGAAGAAATTGTGATAAAGTATCATACCATGCCCTTGGAGCCTGCTTAAGTCCATACAGTGCCCTAAGCAGTCTGTAAACAAATTCTGGGAAGTGTGGATCCTCAAAGCCAGGTGGTTGTTGCACATAAACTTCTTCTTCCAACTCTCCATTCAAAAATGCACTCTTGACATCCATTTGATACACTTTAAAGTTTGAATGAGCAGGAAATGCCAAGAATATTCTGATGGCTTCCAATCTAGCAACAGGGGCAAATGTCTCATCATAATCAATGCCTTCCTGTTGAGAGTATCCTTTTGCAACCAACCTTGCTTTGTTTCTTACTATTACACCATCTTCATCCATCTTATTCTTCAGAACCCATTTTGTTCCAACAATGGTTCTATTCTTTGGTGCAGGCATAAGTTCCCATACTTTGCTCCTTTCAAATTGATTCAGCTCCTCTTGCATGGCAACAATCCAATCTGGAACCAACAGTGCATCATCAAGTTTCTTAGGCTCAACTTGAGATAGAAAACATCCATAAAGGCACTCATTCTGAGTTGCTCTCCTAGTCCTTACTCCTGCATTAGGATTTCCAATGATTTGCTCTGCAGTGTGTGATCTATCCCATTTCCTTGAATGCTCAGCCTGATTTATCATTCTTGATGTTGCTTCATCATCCAAGTCCTGATCATTCTCATTTCCTCCCCCTGTGATGCTGCCACTACTCACAGGTATGTCTTGGATGCTTGTTTCTCCACTATTGGTTGGCACAAATTCTTCTCTTGTGTTATCATTCACTTCAGTTTGTTGAACTTGAGTCTCAACTTCAGTTCCAATCTCTTCATCAGAATCATCTAGATTGTCAAACCTTAATGGATCTTTATCTTCATCATTGGCTTCTTCTAGTCCAGGTAGTTTGCTGTCATCAAATGTCACATCTGTGCTTTCCATAATCTTCTTTTGACTGATGACATAAACTTTGTATGCAATTCTCTCCATAGAGTAGCCAAGAAAAATTCCTTCAAATGCCTTTGCATCAAACTTTCCAACATATTCAGAATTATCCTTAATACAAAGCATTTGCTTCCAAAAGTATGAACATACTTTAGAGTAGGCTTCTTTCCAGTCATCAAGTTGTAAGGTGTCTTTCCAGTGTTTTTGTTGATGAGGGTCATGTTCTGGATATAGCATACAGTGCTTACAGCCTCAGCCCAAAAGCATGTAGGCATCTTTGCATCAAGTAACATTGTTCTAGCAGCCTCGATTAGAGTTCTATTCTTCCTCTCAACAACTCCATTTTGTTGTGGAGTCCTTGGAGCTGAGAATTGCTGAGAAATACCATTCTCTTTGCAGAATGCTTCAAGTATGGCATTTCTGAACTCTGTTCCATTATCACTTCTCAGTGCAATCACACTTGCATGGTTGGCCTTTGCTTCCTTGTCAACTTTCTTTATGTGCTCAATGATTACTTGTGGAGCCTCATCTTTTGATGCCAGAAATTCCACCCATGTATACCTTGTAAAGTCGTCAACCATCACCAAGGCATACTTCTTTCTTCCTAGTGACATAATATTGACAGGTCCAAACAAATCCATATGAATGAGTTGTAGGGGCTTGGTTATTGATGTCACTGTCTTTGACTTGTGGCTTGATCTTTTCATCTTTCCTTTTTGACAAGCC
The DNA here is from genome assembly GCA_037693485.1 of Kitagawia praeruptora. NCBI lineage: Eukaryota > Viridiplantae > Streptophyta > Magnoliopsida > Apiales > Apiaceae > Kitagawia > Kitagawia praeruptora. Next base: position 63,728,632 of record CM075345.1, read on the forward strand.
TCACACACTCCTTCTTGACAGAACTCAAGTGTGGGCATGCCTCTCACTAACTCTCTTTTGACTAGAGAATTAATGGCTTTGAAGTTCAGGTGTGATAGTTTCTTGTGCCACAGCCAACAATCTTCATTTGATGCTTTTGAGTAAAAGCAACAAATTTTGTCCTTGTTTGCAGAATCCATATTGGCTACAAACAGGCTTCCTTTCCTTACTCCAGATAGAGTAAAATCACCAGTCTTCTTGTGGGTGATCAAACATTCATCTTTGTCAAAATTCACCTTGAATCCTCTATCAGTAAACTGACCAACACTTAGCATATTATGCTTGAGTCCCTTGACCAGTGCTACATCTTCAATGATGACATTTCCAACTTTTAACTTGCCATATCCCAATGTGTTACCCATGCTGTCATCTCCAAAAGCAACCATTGGGCCATCCTTTTCCTCATACTGTGATAGCAGGGCCATATCACCAGTCATATGATTTGAACATCCACTGTCCAAAATCCACATGAACTTCTTTTCACTTTCTTTGCCCTGCAAACACAAAGGTATTACTTCTCCTTTGGTACCCAGTCCATGTGACTTAGAAACAGTTTTATCATAAACAGCATGCTTGTCAACTTTCTTGATGTTAGTCTTCTTGTCACTGTTAGAAGTCTTGGAACCTGAGGTTTCAGACTTAAGTGACAGAGGTACCTTCCTAGCTTTAGGAGGACTTGAAGACTTCGACCTTGTGTAGTGTGTGTGAGAATTGTGACTGATACAACCATCAATGAATTGCCTTCTCAGGTTGAAACAACAAGTCATAACATTCATATTGCATGGCATACAGTCAAATTTATCACAAAATGGAGCATCTCTATGTCTTAGAGGTACAGAGCAATCATAGAAGGGTTTAGACACACTACCAGCAGGTTTCTTGCATGCATGGGTCAAATGACTAGTACTGAAACAGTTCTGACAAGTTTTCCTAGGGGCATTAGGCATATAAGCATAGTTGTTGTCTTTGTTAATCCCTAACTTGTCATTTCTGTTCTGTTTCTTCTTAGTCACTTTCTTCTCTGATTCATTCTTCCCAGATGAAACAAACTTAACAAACTTCTTAGGTCTTATCCTATCACCTACTGGCTCCTTGGTCTTTGACTTGACACTCTCACTCTTGGAAGATGCTTGTTGTTCATTGGATTGTGCCTCATCCTCATCATTCAACATTTGTTTGATGAGTAAGGCATCCTCATCAATTTCAAATGTTGATTCCTTAAAAATTGGATTTTCAGTCTTTTTCAAAATGTGAGGCACTTCCTCATGAACAACTATGTCATCTTCAATGACAACATAGCCTTTTCTCTGTTTAAGAGTGTCATAATCAAGTCCAATAGCAGCCTTGGGTTTTGCTTGAATTTTCTCACAGTAGGATTGCACTAGACCAGATGATTTCTTAAATGTTTTCAGTTTGAATTCATTTTCAGCTAATTCATCCCTAAGAGCTTTTTCCACTTGACTAGCACATAGAACCTTATTCTGCAGGTATTCAACTTCTTTCTTAAGGTTTTCTGCTTGCATAGCAGTTAGCTCAAGTTCCTCATTCTTTTTGGTTAACTTTTCATTTCTAGTAGACAGTTTAGCAATTTCCCCATTAGCAGCAGTCATACTAGTATAAATGTTAAACATCTCAACAGATAGTTGTTCAATCATGCATTTATACTCAGAAACAGACATATCTATAGTAGTGAGAGATGGTACCTGAGAGCTTGATGGAGATGTGTCATCCTTGGAGTTGGCCATCAAGGCATAGTTGCAAAATTCTTGTTCCTCTCCATCACTATCAGAATCATCCCAACACTTCCCTTCAGCAATGTAGGCCTTACCTTGTGTCTGCTTTTTCAGAAGGGCCTCATACTTAGTTTCGAGCTCAAGAAACTCTCTATCCTTCTTTTTAGGCTTTGTGCATTCACTGGCAAAATGCCCTAGGTCACTGCATCTATAACACCTTACAGATGACCTATCCACATGGCTGGTTTTGAACTTATTCTTGTTTGGTTTCACAGGTGCCTTGCTCTTGTTGAATGAATGGTTTTGGGTTTTAGGTTTGAAGGGTTGGTTCCTCTTGAATCTGATGTTTGGGAATTTTCTGGCCATAAAAGCATATGAAGTGTTTTCCATCCCATCTAGTTCTTCAAGAGTGTAGAACTCATCTTCTTCATTCTCTTCAACCGGTTCACTTACCTCAGCTTCAGTTTCTTCATCATCTACTATCTCCTCTATCCTCAGCTGGCTTGTAGATGCTTCTAGGTCTTGAATAGATTTGTTGACAATCAAGGCACATGATGTGTTTATCATTATGCCTTGGTTGGCTTGGATAGCCCTTTTCTGAAGCAACTCAAGCTCATGAGTCTTTAAAACCCCATAGAGTACATCATAAGTGATTTTGTTCAAATCTCTTTCCCTTAGAGAGATGACCCTTTGCTCTAGATGGTTTGGTGAAGATAGCAGAAACTTCATGTTTAACTCCTTGGTGCTGTAAACCTTGCCATTCATCTGCAACTCAGTAACTAGCTTGTGAAATCTCTCAAACATCTCAGTAATGCTTTCTTTGGGCTGTGCCATGAAAGCCTCATACTGTGTGACCAGTATCTGTTTCTTGTTTTCCTTGACCTCATCAGTTCCTTCACATAACACCTCAATGTGATCCCACATCTCTTTGGCAGATGTTCATGAAGCAATGTTTGCAAACATTGACATATCCATGGAATCAATAATTAGCAACATGAGGTGACTGTCAAGAGCAACCTTCTTGATAAGTGGATTTATATCCACTTGGATCGTTCTATTTTGGCTTAAATTGGTGTCTTGTATCTCAAGTTTTTGTGTGTTTTAATGTATTTTTGTGTAGAAGTGTATAGGACATCAGTTGCAGGTTTCCAGGGATTGTAGAGTGAATTTGAAGTCCATGGATCAAGTGCTAGAAGTTGTCATTGAGAGCGGCAAAGAAATCAGCTAAATTGAAGTGGCAGATCTGCAGGATGAATAATTCCAGCGTGGGCGCGCCTGGAATGAGCATGTGGAGCGCGCGGGCGCGTTAAAGGACAGAAATTATTTATAGCACGCGGGCGCGCTGGGAGACAGCATGAAGTGCGCGCGGCCGCGCTCAGCTACGCCAGGAACTGCCCAGTTTTGTCAGAATCTGATTTTAAAAGGGAAACTCCTACAAATTCTATTCCTAATCATCATGGAAGATGTTCGAACGGCCAGAAACTTCCAGAATCATAATTAAACATGGGAATTGCAATTCTATTCCATTCAAGAAAGGAAAATTACCGGAATTCTATCCTATTTCAATTACGGTAATTGCTTGGTCAAGGAGGCACTTGGGGGCTATAAATACACACCTTGGGGCACAGAAAAATCACCACCTAAACAATCTACACACTAATTTCGTTCAGAGCACCAGAGAGAAGCCAAGGCGAGGATCGTGACGACAAGAAGATCTAGATATAGTTTTCTTGTATTCCTTTGAGGAGGCGTATCTTTTGGATGCTTGTTACTTTCACGGATTTGTTCACTAAACCTTATTCTATTATTGATTTATTCATCTTCATCTTCTTTATCTTGTTTAATATCATGCTTTCGTCAAATCCCATGGTGACGAAAGGTTCAATTATGAACTAATCGTTGTCGTGGGATCCTAGTGGATTTAACTATGTAGCTTAGTAGTTTGCATGCCTTAGAGATTTATGTGTGGTGAATTCTTGATATCCTTGTATGGTTGTACTTATTGAATTTAGGTGCGTCGCGAACATCTAATATGTTAATCTCTTGCTAAACGAGAGTGGATCTTGAGATTTAGAACTTACCATGCTAGCATAGGATAGGTTGATGTTAAGCATCATGATTTGTGGCATGAATAGAGATATTATGCTACCCTATGTGATCTAAGTGAATAACTTGTGCTTAAACCTTTATGTTTTCAAATTCTATAGAGATATAGGGTCTAAACATAATAGGTGCCTATTCATCTTCTATCTCTTTTGTGGATGTATGAGTAGATTGGTACTAGTATACCGAGAGGTAACTTTTACTTGTTTAGTGTTATTCGATCAGATATCAAAACCATCGCATGTTTTAATCGAAGGCTGCAACTCTAAGTGAAGTAGATAATGAAACTAGGATTCCATGTTTATTCTCATATAAGTAATTCGATTTTAATTCTCGTTAATTGTTTAATTCTTAGTTTTATAATTTGCATCTTAGTTTAATTTAGTTGATCAAACCATATTTATTATTTTTCTTAGCAGTGAATTAAAACCATACACTATTGCATAGACATATTTTCTGAGTAAAACTTAACCAAGATCTCTGTGGAACGAACTTTAATTGTATTACTTGTGACTACGTGCGCTTGCGTGAGTTTAGCATAACACTTCTCCTTTTCTAATTCTGTCCATTTGGATGGTTCCTTGGCCTCATAAGATCTTGGAACAGTTGTGGTTCCAACAGTCTTTTCAGGTATCTCTTGTTGTGGGACAAAGAGACCATTCTTGAGAATCTCAGGATACAAAGGATGAGAGGCTTTGATGAACAACATCATCTTTATCTTCCAGAGGTTGTAATTTTCCTTGTCAAACTTAGGGACTTTCACTGTTCTTGTAGTCTTTGGTGTATTCGAACTCATGATCGTTTTTCTGTTTTTGAATAAACAGCCTGCTCTGATACCACTTGTTGAGTATTGAATATAGTAAAAGAATACGTAGGGGGGGTGAATGGATTCTTGAACTTTTCTTTGGCTCGAGAATATGTAGCAGATAAGTGTTTGTGTGTGCAAAGGAGTAGGTGCGGATAAAGAACAACACAATACACAATATCACTTTAATCTAATGTGTTATTAGATAAAGGTTGCTACAATCTGTGAATACAAATGATAGTATTCTCAGCTTCGTTTTTCTCAGAGAGATATAGCTTACAATGTATATGAAAAACTTGACTCACGAAAGTTAATGATTAAGGAAGTGAGGCTGTATCCTTATAGAACATGGATACAACCTACTTACTACAAATAAGGTAGCTGAACAAATTACTTTCTAGTCTGTCTATCCTTTTTGAGTAAATGTCCAAACGGTTACAGATTTGACTTTGCAAAGCCTGTTCAGATCCACTTCTTTAGCCCTTTGTCTCTTCTATATCTCTCCAAGCTTCCTTATAGGCTTTCCAGAGCACGTTACAGATTGTGGTCCATAAAGTGCATTGGCTTGTTGCAGGTTTCATACTTGTACAATTTCATCAGTATTTTGTTTCCAAGAATGTATTCGAGAAATGACTAAGTAAGTGATTCGAGAACTAGAATTGACTTGATCGATAACTCTGAGTTCTCGAATACTGTTATATTGACATATCGAACCACTTCTCGAATAGCTCTTTTCTCTGGGAATCCTTGAGTTCTCGAATAGAGCATTGTGACTTGTCGAATCCTTGAGATCTTGAATAGCTTCTCGAGTCCTTGAGATATCGAATGGAACTTTGACTTGTTGACTCTTTGAGAACTCGAATACCACTTTGACTTGTTGACTTCTTGAGTTCTCGAGTAGAGTAGTAGACACATCGAATCTCTGAGATATCGAATGAGATATCGAACAGTGTATTCAGAGATATCGAATAGTGTCTTGAGATATCGAACCCCTGACTTCTCGAATAGACAAATATACTTCTCGAATTGGTACTTAGGCAAATTCTTCATTTCTTCAAATCTCAACTGTGATTATTTGACAGTCTTTATCTTCTTGCTTGAGGCATGAACCTTGGAACTTCTTTCAAGCATTATTCTTGACTATATAAGTACAGTTACACAACTAGGATTTGGTGCCTATTACAAGTACAGAACAAATAGAAACTCTACAACTAGAGTTTCCCTCAGTTAAGAGATCATGTAGGTAATGCAGAGCATTACAAACAATTAGGCTTGTTATTAGATGAATACAGGCATGCCTCTGTGACTAACAAAACTCTAATAAACACCACTTGTCCAAAAAAAATAAGAATTCATACTATGCCGAAGTTAAACTTTCATCGAGTTCATGATAAGGGTCCTTCGAGATCAGCAAACTGACTGCAATCGTTGTATCTTTAATCCTACTAAGAAACCAATATTTGCATATATTAAACGTCAATTTGGTGAGTGCCACTCCCCCGCACAATCATCAAGATCAAAACTGCTTGAACAACCCAATAACGCATCAAGTTGTTGCTCGTAGCGACAAATATAATTCAAACCAATTAGAAATTCGCATAATGCCTCCTCCATTTTCACCCTATCAGCAAAATACAAAGTCTGGAGCAGGAGAACATTCATCCGCTTTAATGTTTCTGCTGCTCCGGACTTAATATTTTGCTGATAGGGTGAAAACGCTTCTCGATATTTCTTTCATTTAGCCACCTGATCATGTTATGTGCCAAAGAACCATCATATATTGCTAAATCTTCTGTGAAAGACTTAAGACTGGTCTTCGTTGACATTCTTAAGTTTGTTGGTAACAAAAATTATAAATCATCTCTTGCTTCCTCACCAACCAGATGAGGATACATAAGTAACTTCTCTATGATAATCACTACATTAGCATAACGCAGTGCTAACCCCGAGCCTCCAATGGTGCTAGGAGTAGCATATGCCATAAAACTACTTTTCAGGCTAGATCTTGAACAATTTTCTACACCATAATACTTTTTACTATATCTGAATTAAGAAAATGATTTTTTAAATTAAAATGAAATGATACTCTGTTGCAAAATTGAATCACTGTAGGTTTTTGTTCTTAATTTATTCCATTCCAAAACGTATACACAAAAGAGGAAAAGATGGATTTTAGTTAGAAAATATTGATAGATGACGTTTTAGTTGAAAAAGGTAATCGATTAATTGTAAGTACTTATAAAATTATTACTTAATTTTATTAAATCGAACGTTGTGATTTAACGGAAAAAAAGGAGGTCTCAGTTATAGAAAATAAAAAGGAAACATGTTTAGGTGAAAAAAGGTAATTGGTTAGTTTATAGTAATTATAATTCAATCATGTTATTTTACTAAATAAAATTGTTCTTAATGTTTTAAGAAAAGGAAAAATTAATGTTGCCCGTGATATTTTTATAAAAAGAGTGATTTCAGTTAGAAAATATAGAAAAGATGAAACATTTTAGCAAAAAAACTTAGTTGATTAATTATTAATATTGTAATATTGTTATTTTATTTTATTGAATAGAATCGCCCGTGATATAATTTAAAAAAGACAAATTTTAGTTAGAGAAAATAGTAAAGGTAATGTGAAAATTAAAAAGGTGACGTGTTTTAGGTGAAAAGGTAATTGATTAGTTTATAATAATTTTAGTTTAATTTATATTATTTTACTAAATTAAATTGCTCGTAGTATTTTTAAATATTGTGCCCATGATATTTCAGAAAAAAGAATTTTAATTATGAAATATGGAAAAGATGATACTTTTTAGCTGAAAAAGCTAATATGTAATTATTAAATAAAATTGCTCGTAATGTTTTAAAAAGGAGAAATTTTAGTTAGATAAAATGTAAAAGATATTTTATTTTACCCGAAAAAGAAAATTATTTAGTTATTGAAAAATAGAAAATATAATATGTTTAACCTGAAAAAGGAAATTGATTAATAAATGAGAAATTTTAGTTACGGAGTAGATAAAATATAAAAGATATTGTATTTTACCTGAAAAGAAAAATTATTTAGTTCTTGAAAAATAGAAAAAGATAATATGTGTAACCTCAAAAAGAAAATTGATTAGTTAGTAGATCTGTAAATCGAATAAGGGTAAATAAGTAAAATCAACAGGTACCGTATCGTACCGACCGACCAAACTTTTAATGTTTCGGTTTTTATATAATAGTATAGATTGATACTCCCTCTGTCCCGGAAAGTATGAACCGGTCAATATTGCACAAATATTAAGAAAACCCAATTGACTTCATTTTATACTCCTACTACTTCTTCAGTATTGGTCGGAACTTGTGGAATTTGTGGTCTCCTATTGTCCACGTACCCTGCACTGCTTTGTACTCTAATTTAATTTAATGCTTTTGTCATGTTAGACTACTGTACGCTGCTATTATTGCTTAAAGTTTATTTTTTAATATTAAAGTTAGTGGGTGTAATAGTGAAAAGTAGTGTTTAAAAATAGTAAGTATAGTAGGTTCATTAGTTTTGGGACATCCCAAAAAGGAAAATGTGTCAATCTTTTTGGGACGGAGGGAGTAGTATAGATACGGTATTTCTTGTTTCAAATTCCAAAAGTTAGATCAATTAAATTAATTTAAAAACTATGGAATAATGGGTTTAACGATATACGAATAAAATGCGCTCGCAATTGTTTCCCTCTCTTGAAGAAATCCCCAAAAACAAGTGAACTACTACTAATGGTAAGCTCTCTCATCTTCTTCAATTTAAGAAGAAATTGCTCGTTGTTGGATGTAAATGCCTGTTCATATTCGCATGCTAATTAACCGTACGTGTATGTGTTTTTTTTTTTTTTGTCAGAAATAACTTTTTAATTAATGAATTGTATCAAAGTACAATATCCGTATAGCCGGAGAAAGAGTTTCTTTCATTCAAGAAAGTTTATCATCTAACCGAAAAGCACGCAAGTTGCTTCCGGACGCTTAGACAATACAACTTTAATGTCTGAATAGAAAACCCACCAAATAAGGCCTCGTTAAAACCCCTCAAGAGTAAAACCCAATGGGATAAAAACTCAGGGGGGAAAAAGAGTGCCCTACAAAAATACATCGTTAACATAGAGATTGGAATAAAAATTGGTGACTCCTTGTAACTATAAAGAATCTCTAACTGGTTCATACACCGATGTCCTCCTTCCTTCTTATGTCTTCTTTTTCCAACCATCCAAAATTCCATAAAATAACTCATAGAACTTTAACCTCTCCTTGATCCATTCGCACAGTGTCCCCAAACATTTAAATAATAGCACCTTCAATCCTGTAATTAAAAAGATCCTGAAAAATTTAAAACAACTAAAGTCACTAAAACTAACTACGTTAAAAAATATCAGATATTAGTAAAAATATTAAAAAGAATCTTATAAATATATTTTAGGCATAACAATGTACAATTCTAACCAAAGGGAACCCTTTGATTAGTTACATTGTTAACCACTATTTCCTAATAAAATTATTATTTTATTTCTATTTTATCCATAAATTTAAATCATATCTGTGTTTGCTTCACATTATCAATACAACAAACACATATTTAAAATAAAGTATATTTAAAATTATTTAAATTTATTAAGTTATTGATATTTTTTTTTGTCAAAATGAGTTATCCATGTATTTTATTATTTATATTTTGGATTTTATAAAGATTGCTCTTTATATTTTCCACTAAAATTTAGAATTATGAATGCCTTTGAATTTTATAAAAACTGTTCTCTAGATTTTCCACTAAAATTTAGAATTACGAGTACCCGTAGCACGTGATGACAAATTTATTAGTCTAATGACTTATATCGTCAAAATACAAGTACCATGAATTGGTCACTTTACTATAATTTAATGCCTTACATAAACATAATTCTCTCACTAACACATTGCTATTCTTTAAACTAATATGCACTCCTGTCCTCACTACATAATATAATATATGGCGATATTTTAGGCTTTCCTAAAAGACTTTGTATGTATAATTGATTTGTCAATTTTAAATAATGGCATTAACTTCAGCCAATCAAATTATAACAGGAGTAAATTAGGAAATCAATAACTTACCTTATTACTCGTAGACCCAAGCATCAATTCTGGGGAGATAATTAGAAATTAAAGTAAAACATATCCCTTAATTCTTGCTTGCTTTATGATCATTATTAATCGAGGGCCTTTTCCGGTTCCTTAATTCTTTCATGTATTTATATCCTGCAATTTGAAAACCCACTGTAACGTAGATATAGAGTAATATATATTAAATTATATTAAATTAAATATACCATCATTCCCAATATTTGCTCCATCAGTTATTTACTTATTTGTAGTATATCTTATACAATTAGAAAGAGCTAATCCATTCATGTAAAGAATGTATTCAAATTATAAGGCCAACAAATGACACTTGATTGCGCCATCATATATGGCCACCCATAAATGGTACAACATAGCCATCAATAAAGGCACTATTAAAATGACAATTATAAGTGTATTAAAGCCGAAAAAAATTGATCAATACTACTTTAAAAGAAAATTGTCTTTACCTATTAAAAGAAAATTAAAACTCCTAAATTAGTGCATATGACCAACACCAGTTACCAAAAAAATACAAAACATTAAGCGCTACAAAATGCATTAAATCCGGTCAACAAATCAGTATAGAAACGTATCATTAGCATTTAAAAGTAATCAATATAAATCAGGAGTTACCAAAAAAACATATAATGAAAATTAACTACCATTAATGACATTAATATAGGATGGTAACAGTTTCAAAATGATATTAACTAGCAAGATATCAAAAATAATATTAATTATTAAGAAGATAGTAAAAATCCAAACAAAATAATATTACGTATCAAACTTTTAAGAACAAGACAACCGTTACCCTAATCAAAGGTCAAACTAAAGAAAACAAAATCATTAATAATGAGTAAATCACGTAAATCGTTACTCTAATCCTATCAAATAATCATCATCATTATGTAATCCACAATATTATCAGTCTAAAATCACTGAAAATAAACCTAAAGACCAAAAATATAAAGAATCTGAACATGACCTAAAACATTCAAGCAAGCAATTATTCATCATGTAAACGACAAAAAATCAAACTAAAATCACTGAAACGACATATATATACACAGAAAAACGACATGTATACATCAATCTAATCCAATATCTAGCAAAACAAGTGCAAAGCTCAAACTGAATTACATGAAGATCTATATACATAAAGTAAAAGCCTCTATCCAGTACTAAAAAGGTGTAAAATTCATACTAAATCCACAAATAAAACATATCAATACATAAAAAAATATATATATGTCAGACATAAACCTACATCAAGCACAAATTTCCACAAAACTCAAATTAAATTCACAAAAATGACATAAACAAACATACAGATACAAGCACATCGAATTTAAGCATACATCTGTTACAAAAACACACAAAAAACAAGTAGGATAAAAAAACACCAGATCTGAGCATACAAAAGGCACGAAACGAAAGAAATGATGAAAATCTAACCATCTCCTTCTTTATCGAACAGGCTGAACGCTTCCTTTAACACTTCATTATTTTGTTTACTGGTGACACATCTTTATTTCTTCTCAGTGATCTCACTTCCATTTCAATGGACGTGTTTCCCTCTTAAGTGGTTTTTAAGATTAGTTTTTTTTTCTAATTAAACACACAATACGTGTATGTGTTTAATCTCTTTGTTTTGTGTATGTAACAAGAAGATTAGCGAAGATTAGTTTCTTAATTCAACTCTCAATTTCTACATTATAGTATAAGTTAGCAAGTTACATTTTTGGTGATTAATTAGATGTTGTATGATTGTTGTAGTTACTCATACATGAGTAGTGTATTACTACTATTTAATAATGTGACTGAATTCAGTCTCTCATTTGTGCCATTTCTGTGTTGATTTTTCTTGTAGCGTCAGGAGAAGATTTGCGAAACTCGTTACCAAGGTTTGTTTCGTAATGCTACTCTCGATTTCTAAATTGTATGTGATTTTCTGGCGGCAAATTCATCTTTGTGTGATTGTTGTGTATTCGACGTGTAAGCATGCGCATATTCTTGAATTTGCGCCAATATTCTTGAAAATGTGCAAGTTCCGTGTTGTTTTGTGTTGATTTATCTTATTTGATGAAAGTTACTCCTAGTAGGAGTGTGATTTTTGTGCGAGTTCAATCTCTTTCTTTGTGCCATTCTTTTTGTTAGGGGCGGTACATTAGTTAACATGAACTGTTGTTAGTACGATAGCCGAAATCTTTCTTCTGTCTTGTAGATGCATATATACGAGTTTTACTTTTGCTGTGAAATTATTGTTATTATCATTAAACGTTTGTACCTAATCTTATGTCCTATATTTTTTTACCGGGATTTTATGAGATTAAGTATTAGTCATGGTGTGTAGTCGTGTAGAGGAAAACTAACACACCATGACGAATAGGCAAGGTTATTTGGGACTCTCAATTTCTGTATTGTAGGATATTTCGAATCTATGTTGAGACAAACCAGTAGTAGTTAGTATGATATTTCGAATCCATGTTGCATTTTGTAAATGCATATTTTACGACTTCTAGTTTTGCTGTGAAATTATTCATATAAATGAACGTTGTAATTAATCTTATATCTTATTTCAACTCTCATCTAGAGCTGCATATTAAGTTATTTTTTGACGATTGATTGTTGTATATGGAGAAGAAATGGTAAGAAAGATGTAAGAAAGATGGTTTGTTTTGGTCCCTATTAAATTGTTTATTACAATTTTGTCTATAATGTAAGAAAAAACCTATGTTACTTCTATAATAAATGCATCAAGAACAAGATTCACAAACAAAATGGACATTTCTTTCCAGTTAACAGAGACATGAACCCTGAATTGTGCGAGCTGTTCAAATCTGAATTAGATTTAGCTATTCCCATAGACTACCAAACTAACAAAGAGGCAGGGTTGCTTCGTGAGCATGCACTCAATTATCTCCAGGAGGTAAATTAGTGCAGATATCATATTATTTAACCTACTTATTACGCGAACAATACCTCATCTTGTTTATATTATACAGATTTATGGTCAGTGCCAGATACATGATACTTCAGTGCCATATGTTGCCATGAACATCTTCGATCGCATCAATTCCAAACATCAGGTAACTTATAATCTAGTGTGAACTTTTTGATTATCTAAATTGTCTGTTACCTATATTAAAAGAACCTGTGTTCATGCTTTGCAAAAAGGATTTTATTTTTTTTTGAGTTGATTTGCACTGTCAAGCATAAGTTCATAATCTACCATGTCTGTGTATTGTTTCTAGTCTTGTCTTGGTTTAGTGCTGTTACAGTCCCATGTTCTAGCTATTTAAGGGTAGACAAGCTTCATGTTAGACCATCTTGACTGTATGTTGTCATGAACTTCTATCTAGGAAGTTCCTCTGTCAGGAACTGGTCAGTCCTGGCAATGTTTTGTAACTGTTTTTGGTGTTTTATGTGTTTATAAGAGATAGAACAGCTAGAAATAGCTAGGATAGAGATAGATCAGATAAGATATAAGCGGAGAACAGAGAATAGAACACAGAAATGCAGTGAATTAGCAGAAATAGGGAGATAGCAAGGAGATGAGAAGCACAGAATCAGAGTATAGAGATAGAGAAAGGTAGGTTTTCTAGAGAGAGAAACCCTAGTGAGAAGGAAGAGGGAGTTGGAACAAAGTTCCAGTTTTCATATTAATTCAATCATGCTAGAAAAATACACAGCACAAAGGTATTTAAAGGCATACAAAGTACAGAATATAACAGCTCATAATACTATACTAACTCACACAAACTTTCCAACTAAGACACACTACTATGACAGCACACACCCCACACAGCACACACCACACAGCACTATTATGACAGCATAATGTTGTATTAAAACCTAATCCTGACATTCCTTCCTCCTTGAAAATGAACCATGTCCTCATGGTGGATCATGCACTTCAAAACTATCCTTCCGCTGTGTCACATAGACCTCTCCAGCTTTGAATTGTAGTACTTTATCACCACAAAAGGCTAACACAAGCTTCTGGAAATGCTGCCCAGGAGCATTGGTGATGGAAGAAAACATCACAATGTTCTCCTTTCTTTTAGTGTGTAGCTCTTCTACATCATGAACATTTGGCAACGGGTAAGGAACATTCAGAAATTCCATAGAACAACCAGACTGAACATGATAGAAACAGTTTAAATCCCCTCCTGGATCAAAGATGGTTATAAAATCCTTTTTCCCTAAGGCCTCATAAATTTCAACTCTCGTGGCCTCCATAAGGCTCCCTCGTCTATCTTGTTTCAAAACAATACACATGTTGGGTATTGCAATCAGCCCAACTCTCACATGATCAACATACTGTGGATCAGTCTCACTAACCCCATCACCAACTTCCTCAATAGTTTGGCTTCGTATTCTAGCTGAATTTCCAATCTCAGTAATAAAACCCTTCCTTTGCAGCTGAGATGTTTCCTTCAATAGCTGTTGCTCCATTGCCCGAAAATCAAAATCCTGCCAATGCCTAAGTTTGCTACCAATAGAGGCTTTCATGACAGCTTCTTCTAGTTGCATCTCACTCCTGGTCATGTATTTGAAGTTATGATTCACACCTTTTGAATGATCTTTTTGCACAAGACCACCTGGATCAAAGACAGTCATGCTCTTTTTAGCAAGACTAGACTTCTTTTCCAACCCAAAAGAATTTGCAGGTGTTGGAATTTCTTTGCAAGGGACATTCCCAGTCACTTCTCTCATGTTGATAGGGACAACTGAAGACTCTTCTCTAAAAACACCCTCTGTCTCTTCACCTTTGTACTCCCCAAACTTGGCCACCTCAATAGAATCCACACAAGTGTTAGCTTCCTGGTTAGCCTCCCCAACCGTTGTAAGGATAATTGAAGATTTTTCTTCATCGGCACCTTTTCTTTCTTCACCGTTGTAATTAACAAGCTTTGGCTTGTCACCATCGTTAAGTACCTTGTTTAGTTTGTTTTTCAGATCTGCCTCTAATCCTTCACTTGTGCAAAGTTCAGATTGTAAGAGTTTAGAAGAATCTGAGTTATCTCCTCTTAGTGCTGCCAAGATAAGCTCCTGCTCTGGCCAACACTCTTGGCCCTCCCCTGGTTCTTCATCATAGATAGGTTCTACAGCCAAATGGTGTTGTACATCCAAATGGTGTTCACAATCTTGTAACCCGTCCTCTACAGCTTTTCCTTCTACAAACTTTGGGCACTTTAGTTTAAGATGCTGTAGGGATTCTGAGTCCTTCCTCATTTGAGATTTGCTGCAACTATCCTTCTTAGGTTGCTTCCAACCAAAAGGTACAAAACCTTCACCAGTGCTTTGGTTTTTGAGAGCTATGAGCTCTTGCATCTTCTGTTGAGCTAACATTATTGTTGCTTCTAGCTTCTGGAGATTTTGGCTTGTTTTTTCTCTGTGATCCAAAAATTGCTGTTGTATCTTCAACACAGCTCTATTGGAAGCTCTGTCCCCAACTTCCCAATCTTCTACATCCATTACTTTACTTGAACTTTCTCTTTCAGATTTTTCAGCAAACAGTTATAAAGCACACTAACTCGAACTCCAAAAATTTCACCAGGTCACAATCTCCACAACCAAAACTTCACAACAATCAGAAACTACACAACAATCACACTCAATCTCCAGGAAATACAATTCAGCAACAACACTGTCTCAACAATCCAACATAGAGTGCTACAATACCGATTCTTGAGTAAAAACACTAGAATTCAAGTATTTTTGTGATTTTCTTCAGGAACAGTCAAAACTACTAAACAAACACAAAAACGAGTCTAATCAAGTATCAAACCTCACAAATAACAGATCTGGTTCACTGAGACCAAATATCAAACACCTGATATTCACTTAATCAGTAATCTCCCAAAACAACTTCTATACACCAGAGAATCAATCCACAAAGTCACTACTACAAACAACCACACCACAACTCCATATAACAACAGATCTAACACAAATCACTTTGCAACGATAACAGTGTTACCGAGTTGACTCAGTAAAATAGTAAAACAAGCTTAAACTACTATTTTTTTTAATATTTTTTTTTTATGATATATAAAGCAACACAGACAGCTTCTACTACTTAAACCGAGAGATAACCAATCAAAAACTGAAAGTAAAATCACCGATCTACACAACTGAGTCACGAACGAGTTCACCTGAGTTGTGATGAACAGAAATCTGTGAAGACTGAACCGATTCCAACACTTGAGACATCACTGGACTCGGTTTTACACACAACACTCAGCAATAAGCAGATCTGAACTCACTGAGTCAATAAACCAAACTCCTGAGCTGCATAACCTAGATTCTTCATTATTGTTGCGATTACTGAAATTCTAGGCTCGGTAGACTCGGTTTCACCTTTTCAACACAGCTGAAGCTTCAATAGATCGAAAACAACAGCTCTGATACCAATTTGTCAGGAACTGGTCAGTCCTGGCAATGTTTTGTAACTGTTTTTGGTGTTTTATGTGTTTATAAGAGATAGAACAGCTAGAAATAGCTAGGATAGAGATAGATCAGATAAGATATAAGCGGAGAACAGAGAATAGAACACAGAAATGCAGTGAATTAGCAGAAATAGGGAGATAGCAAGGAGATGAGAAGCACAGAATCAGAGTATAGAGATAGAGAAAGGTAGGTTTTCTAGAGAGAGAAACCCTAGTGAGAAGGAAGAGGGAGTTGGAACAAAGTTCCAGTTTTCATATTAATTCAATCATGCTAGAAAAATACACAGCACAAAGGTATTTAAAGGCATACAAAGTACAGAATATAACAGCTCATAATACTATACTAACTCACACAAACTTTCCAACTAAGACACACTACTATGACAGCACACACCCCACACAGCACACACCACACAGCACTATTATGACAGCATAATGTTGTATTAAAACCTAATCCTGACATCCTCGAATGTGTAGTCATCTGGCTAGGGGTCATTTGTTTACATGGAAATGAATCAAAATGATCTTATGATTATTGATTCATACATAAGGATTGTTTGGTTATTTGATATTTCAGACCGAGTAAACAATTACCAAAATCAAATTTAAAGGTACCTGAATGACTCAGTTTATGCAGCCCACCGACAAGTCCTTCATTAACAAAATCATCAGATCATGTAGTTAAATAATGGACTCAATCACTGCCTTGAACCTAAAGGGGAGATGTGAAAGCTTCGGCAGAAACCTGCGCAATTTGCCAATTATTAAAAGCAAAGTCAAGGTTCTTAATCGGCCAAGGCTTTGGATGCAGATTGTAATGTTTGGGATCATAGTAATAGTCTTCCCAAGTTGAGAGACTTGGGTTTTAGCAATCAATCTTTTAGAAACCACACAAGACCCCTGGTAATCCAATCAACTGTTTTTAAAGCTATTATAACCAAACATTCCATATTTTTTTGTCCATTTATTTAAAATTTTCTGATGCTATTAAATGCTTTAAATTTTTATCCTTAAACAATCACTGATTGTAATTTGTTTTCAGCTCAAATTTCTAATTTAACTACCCCAGCATGAACCTCTTTGATCCTATTTTACTTTCAAACCACCACTTCTCTGTTCCAAATTGGGGGAGAAAGGGAATAGTAACTCATAAGTAATTTATGAGGACGACGACAGCTTTTTCCGAAAATCTAGAATTTAAGACATTTTTAGAAGCTGTCTTTTGTTGATTTTATATAATTTTCTCAATCTTTATGGGCTAAAATATGAACACGTTTTTAGTCCAGTTGCTAACTTGGTACCTGATAGTGTGCTGGTGCTGCCCCTTAAAATCGGAAGATAAAGGAACTTGTTGTAATATAGTTTTATTATGTGCAGCCTCTAAAACTTGGAATATAGTAGCAACTTGATGGGAATAGACTTTCTTTTGGGGAATATGGATCTCGAACTTCATGAAGTAGACTAAATAATTCGTCTCAGTCTTGCTGCAACAGAGACGATCATTTTTTTCTATAATTGATGTATCTTGATTTATCTCCTAATCCTTGGTGGTTTTTACTTCTATTACAACAGTTAATTATATTTTTGAATGTATGTTTCGGAGAGAATACTAACTTACGAGGACGGCGACAGCTTTTTGGGAAAGTCAAGCATTTTAGACATTTTTAAAAGCTGTCTTCTGTTGATATTGTATGACTTTCCCAATGCTATGGTCTAGAGTATGAAGAGGCCTTTAGTCTAGCTAGTTGCTAACTTGGTACCAGCAAGGTCAGTTTTATAGTCTGCTGCCGCTTAAAATTCGAAGAGGTAGGAACTTGATGTGATAAAGTTTTCTCATGTGTAGCCTCTAAAACTTGGAAGATAGTAGCAACTTGATGTAAATAGGCTTTCTTTTGGGAATATGGATCTTGAACTTCATGAAGTACTAAATGATTCGTCCTCAATCTTGCTGCAAAAGAGGCGATCATTTTTTTTCTATTATTGATGTATCTTGATTTATTTCTTAATCCTTTGTGGTTTGTACTTCTATCACCTTTTTTACAACAGTTGATTGTACTTTTTGAATGTATGGTTTGGCAGAGTTTAATACACAAGAAGGAGATCGATTTGTTCGTGATCAGCTGCCTCACAATATCATGTAAGAAGAAAATAGAGTCCTTCCGTGCTCGTACATTTCTGGTAATGTACATGTACTTAGTCTTCCACTTTAGCTTTTACTGCACGTCATATCTTTAAGTTTTGGTTTTCTACTTTAGCTTTTACTGCACGTCATATCTTTATTGCAGTTGGAAAAACAAATAAATTACAGCTTAGGCGAAGTAGTTCTGCTGGAGCGCCGTATTCTTAAAACACTGGAATGGATCATTGATCCGAATCCTTTTTGCTTTCTCAAATATTTTCTACCTTTGTTGCCGCCAGGTCAGATTATCAGACGTCCACATGTTTTCCAGATCATTGTCTGGTCTCAAGCAGGTTAGAATACTTAGAAGAATTATTTCTTAATGATGCATATTTAATTTGATTATTTCACTTTAAGATAATTGACACACTAAACTGCAGCTAGAAACACTAGACTAGGGCCAAGGTCTTTTTACTAATTAGTTGTGAAGATACAAAGAAATAAGAAACACACACACAATCCTTAGGTTTCTAGAAAATGCTATATCTGAAGACTAATAGAAACACACGCTAACACTAGATCAATTTAGTATCTATAAGAGAACAGATTAAAAAAGTCATGGAATGTAGCGGAATTATCTAGACAATAAATTATGTGTAAAAACTGATTAATAATATTACTAATTATTTATCAAAAATAGAAGCACATTCATGAATCTTCTGATGCATAATTACTTCTGATTTATAATTACTTCACTTTGGTTTGATCCTTGGTGGGCTTCTAAGTGCTTAGCAACAAACAAGCATGATCCTATTATTTCTCAAGCAAATGCAGCTCATGACGATTCTGTGCATTCTCTAATTCATTCGGGAACATGGGAGCTTCCTCAGCCGTCGGACAGAATTCACCATCTCAACCCGGGCCTCGTACACTGGTTTCAAAACTTTACCTATCCTCCCTTTGACCTAAACGTTCGGGACTCTATTCTATGGAACGGATTACCTATCCGTAAATTAAAGACATGGCATATCTGGGACTCCGTAAGAGATTCTTCTCCTACGGTGGTTTGGAGTAGTTGTGTTTGGCATAGGCTGAAGGTGCTTAGGTTCGCTCACCATGAGTGGGTTCTATGCCATGGTCGTCTCCCAACTATGCAGAGGCTATCTACATTTGGTCTTGATGTTTCTCAGTCTTGTCTTCTTTGCATAGGTGGCACCGAAACGGACACGCACCTATTCCTTCAGTGCACTTACACAACCTTCGTTCTATCCAAACTGGCAGGCCTACTCAAGCTTAATTTCTCTGGTGCGACGTGGGTTGCACTGCTGCTTTCTTTGGAAGGAATTACTGACAACATTCAACGTCAACTTGCTCTTCTTGTGGCGCAGATCTTTGCATACCATGTTTGGAGAGAAAGAAATGCAAGGTTACACGATTCTGGCGTCTTGGGTCCAAACATGTTGCTCCAGGGTATTATGAGGGATCTTAAGGCAAGACTTCTGGGCTCCGAATGGTTCCTAAAAAATGCTAATCTAGATTTGTATAGGTGGTTATATATTTGATGTTCCTTTGTCCGTTAGTTCTCCTAGCTCCAATTTAGCCTGTTTAGATTGGTTGTAGTGTTTTCTCTCGGCCTTGGCTTAGAGCAAGGGTCAATCCCTTTCTTATTTATAAAATTTAATTTAGCAAAAAAAAAAAAAAAAAGATTATTCAAGAAGATTGCACAGTTCCAACAAATTTATTGCTAAATTCTTAGCCATTTTAATATTTGATCTGCTTAACTGATAAAGTATATATGACTTACTGTGACCTCTTTCATCAAGTAATATTTTACTTGTTTATGATTGTCAGATATCAGGTTTACACAATTCAGGCCATCAACTTTGGCAGCAGCTGCTATCTTAAGTGTTTTTCCTGAACTTGGTTTCGCAAAATGCATTGCAGGAAGTGACAATTTTCTGCCTCTTGATATGGTAATTCAATATTTTGCTAAAACAAAAATCTTTTATCTGTTTTTTATTGCGACTATAAGATTCTCATAATGTTAATTTCAATTCTTGATTTACAACACAGAAAAAGGTGATTGATTGCATGACGATGATGGAGAACAAGTATAGAGAGAAGCTGAATTCTTGGAAGGCTAAATCACTGAGAACTACTAAACCCTCAACCTCAGCCATATTACCCTCTATGGTCAATGAGGGCTGCGAGGAAAAGCCAATGATAGATAATGATGATCATTCAACTATTGAATGTGAAGAGACAGAAATGGAATTTGAGCTGGAGTGGATGAAGGAGCGAACGTCAAGAGTTGACACTTCCAGTATGAGTAAGATTTTTTGCAAGACTTGGAGCTGGGTAGCTACTCACTTCTTGGAGGCTCTAGATTATTTCAGGCCTGAACGCGAGGATGGCCATGCATTGAGGGTGGAAGATGCCCCAACGACCTCTCAGCATCACCATGCCCCCAGGTGAGGAGGATGCCCCAACAATACCCTTCAGCTTCCACATTACTTGTATATAATATATATTCAATCATCAAAGCTGTCGAATATATATACAAATTACATGAAAAATGCCTACTTCTAAAATATTATTGTTCCTTTCAAGAAAAGTGCAGAGAGGTTTTGCTTTTGTTGTTGGAGCTGTTTTGGGAACTTTGAATAGTAGGTTTAGATCTGATTACAGATTTATCTAATTATAGATCTGCTCCCTAACAATTTTTGTTTGTTTGTTTGTCTTATTTTTTTTGGCATTTTGGTATACTATTCTAGCATGACTGATTTATTCTATAACTTATTTTAGGTTTCGACATGTGGATAATTGCATCTTGAGTAAGGAAGATTCCCTGAGGACCCGTCAGCATCACCAGACCCCGATGAGGATGTTGCGCCAACACTATTAAGCTTATACAGTTTAGCTATTAGTACATTCAACTATATCTGGAATCAAAGGATCACAAACCTGTAATTTGCACTATCCAGTTCGATATGTGTGTACGAGGAAGGAGATGGGGGTTGTTACATTCATAAGCTGAAACATTTTTGTAGCTGAAACATTTTTGTATTAGCAAGACACAATATTACAAACTACATCATAGGATAAAACATACTACTATATTCGCAGACTACAGAAGTTTAAACTGGATGAGAACAAGTTTTAAATAAACCTTAACCCAATCATCAATGTATTGAGCATTCCAAAATGTGTTCGTAAACATGCATTTCACCCAATCATCAATGTATTGAGCATTCCAAAATGTGTTCGTAAACATTTTTATAACAAGTCAAAAATCAGGCCATCGGGTGCCACAAAATTCATATATGAGAATGAGCTATGAAGCAAATCAAACCAAAGGACTTTGTAAAAGAACGGGACCTTCAAGAGGTCGAGTATAATTAACCCAGTAAGCTGACTAACAAAGATGTATACTTAGATCCACCCTAAAACTAGTAATTTGGAAAATTGTTGGTGTAAATATGTTAGTAAAAACATGAGCTATAGAACTTATCAAATCAAATATTGCATTACCATTAAATTTACAAAACAAATCAAACCAAAAAGTTTAATTTATACATACAAGAACATGATCTTCAAGACGTCCAGTTTTAACTCAGTAAGCACTAAGCACGCCAACAGAAATGTCTCCTCTTGAGTCACCCCAACAATTGGTACAGTACTATGGAAATTTGTTGTGCATATTTAAATACATACATGATGTATACAAATAATTAAATCATCTACTGCATCTATCTTGTTTTCATGAATGTAACTACAATATTGTCATCTTAAGTCAAAAGAAACTTTGTTAAATGAATCATCCAGTTCAGCATCTTTCTGCAACTGCTCCAAACACTAATACTTTCGTGCTTCAATCAGTCCACTGCAAATTGGATTTTATCTTATGCATTTTCTATGTTGTTTCCTGCTTCAATTTGCTCTTTGTTGATGTACCCGGATTTTGCTACAAAAAAAAAAGTATTCATCATTCTCTGTCCAGGAAGCCTTCTTGATTTCACAGAGATAACTAGTCCAGAAGCTGAAAATCTCTAATTATGCATATTAAATAGCTCAGTAACAGAATCTTAGTCTAGGTTCTTATCATTGGCTAATATTTGGCTGCGATTTAATCATACTTGTCTCCATGATTAATTGATACTATGTGACTGTAGGCTGCAAACTATTAAGTACTAGTAGTCACTTTCTTAAAAGATACAAGAAGAACGTATATTATATGTTTTATACCCAGTTGAGCAGCTGAGGTACATAGTAATGTAGAACTTGATAGGAATTCAATTACAAACCCTCGAGTAAGAATGATATACCCCCACTTCACTTGAAGTCATAAATCTAGTACATTCAAAGTTCCGATCTTCTGCAGGCTTCCTAGATAGATTGGTAAATGACCAAATGATGTAAATATCTTTTTGTTCTTTTTTTTTTTTTGCTAAATATTTTTTTGTTCTTTTTAGTTATTCTATTTTAAAATTTCTGTTTTTTGCACCCTTTCAGGAAATTAAATAGGGTTTTACTTGGAAGTAAGAATGTACATATTGCTACTTGATTTGTGAAAGTGTCTACCGATCAGCAAGTTACTAATTTTATAACATCTTGGTAAGTTTGATGCCAAAGCAGATGAAGGAATTTTCCTAGGCTATTCACTGGAGTTCAAGGCATGCAGGGTGAATGTGACCTAAGTCAGAAGGTCATACAGAAAATTTACAATTACACATCCTTAAAGATTTTTATTTACTTCATTTCAACACATACCGAATAAATTTAATGGTACTATAAAGACATGCAGTTGTAGAAGTACCTGATACCTTCCTGGTTCAAAGCTCAAAACCCCTCAAGGAAACCAAGCTTTTAGTATGAAGACATACATCTGCAGAAGAATCCCGACCTTCTAACTGATCGAATAACAATTTCTTGGTAGTATTTAGCTTAAGGTTATAAGCAAGTATTCCTTTCCCTAGCACATGAATCACTAGTGAATCATTCTGAATGCCCAGAACATACACCCAAGTAGGGTTCTCAACAATGTCAAACAATTCGTGTATGATACTATGTCGTTTTGTCCAAAACCAGCTAGCATAATCTTCTAGTGTCCATATCCCTAATGTGTCCGCAAACTGACATAAAGATAATTTACCTTCTAATTCAAAAATATGCATTTTGTTGTCAGATCTTCCCTTGGAATCACAAGCAGGGACACCAGTGGGGTGAGGCATTAGTTTAAATTCTTCCTTGGCAATGGAAAATACAATGATGGATGGAGAGGAAGATGGAGAACTGAAACAGCGCAGCCAATGTAGAGAACCAAGCAGATTGACTGGAGAGGCATCTTCAATCATGGGGTGGTACCAAAACTTAGATAGTTTGCTCCAAACACGTAATGGCGTCCCTTTCCCCTTGCCACTAAACAACTTATAGTCGACATAGGTATTAGCATACGATGATACCAACAACACACGGTATTCTTTTACAATCGGGTGAAAGTATATTCCACATATTTGACTTACCCCTTCATATCGATGAAAAAGGTTAATTCTTTCCCATGTTACAGGATTAAGTACAACTGTGTACTGCTCGAGTTTATTTGTGAAGAAAAGCAACCCGTAGCATGAAAACCTAAGTTGAGTACGCCCACAAAATAGAGAATCTTCTTCAGCATTTAGGGTGATTCGCTTTTTCTTACCGACCCAATCATGACCAACGTAATATAGTTCATTGTGGTAGTCGGAGTTGCTATAAACAATAATGGTAGGAAAGGCTCTTGGTAAGAACAAATCATGAATGAAATAATGGGTTGAGAATAAATAGTTCCAATCCATGTATGTTTGTGCGCATTGGTAAAGACATTCAGCTGGTACTCTACTAAATATGTTGGCCAAGACATCTTCTGGAAGAGGTTTTGATTCTTGGATTGGATTAGGCCTTGGCTTTTTGATTAATGAACTCCATATTTCTGGAATACAAGACCAGCAGCCTAATATTCTCATTATCCAATACTATTATATATGTTGATGAAGAAGCAATAATTTGAAATAATTATTAAAAGGTAAAGGTTTCAAATTAATTAGCAATAATGATATAAGATCAAAGCAGAGGAGATCAAATAATGCGTGAAAACTATATACCAGAAGTTTGGGGAAATCATATATTTGGAGATTAACTGATGTGTACCTGGTCGTACAATAGGGATCAAATAAATCTAGGAAGACAACCAGATATATAGGATATGATCACTCAGATATAAAATAGATTTCCTAATTAGAGTACAAATCTATACTCCGACAATTGCAACAGAGCTCTCGCGCGTACGAAACCTAGATAATAAACACCGGCTCGCTTACTTTTCTGGTATAGTACAGAATTGAGCTTTCATTTCTGGTACACTTGAACGTAAAGTTTCATTTCTAGTACAGTTCAGAAATTTTAATAGAAAAAGTGGCGGTTTCTGTTGAATTTCATTTCAACAGAAAACGCCACTTCTAGTAGCGGTTTCTATTGAAGTGATTTCCCCTCCTTTTTCCCAGCACTTAGACTATTTTTGTAAGTAAAAATGTTCTTTCTAATATGCATTTTATATAACTTGGAAAATGTACTTGTAAATAAAGTTTATTTCGTTTTTTCTGATCCGTATTAAAAAATTAACTTTGTACTTTGGTACAACACGAAAATTTTCTAAAATTATTATGTCTACCTATGTTATTTTTTGGTCCGAACATGGTAACTCCACATCCGATTCCTAACCATTCCTTCGTGGAGTCATGTTGAGGGACATAAAAAACAAATTTTTACATGTTTTTGTTTTTTTTATTTTTTTCCCGTATTAAAGTATTAATGTTCTACTTTGGTGTAAGCTGAAAAACATTAATGTATTAAAATGCGTAATCATGTTTTTTTAGGCCCGAAAATGACAAAATTTCCCAATTTCCGACATAAAATTTTTACTGAAATGAAATAAAGTACAGGAGATGAAGCACACTTAAATTAAAATGCAAACATAGGAATTTAAAAGCATAGATAAAAAACAACAACAAGTTCTTAAATTTGAATTAGGCCAACTGCCTAATTTTCGTCGCTACATTCCTCAATTTGTTGGAGGAAATTGACGTTCCCTTGCTTCATATTCTTCAACATAGTTTGCCATTTTCGCCTCCTCAGCGTCCAACAAATCCTCGTATTTTTTGTGCATCCGATTAGCCAGCTGTTCCACTTGAGTGTACCATTCATCATCAGAAATCTTCTTCCATTTCAAATCTGCATCTAGCTTTTTACGACCATCACAAAACTCAGTCGCAAAATCATCATTATAGAAGTCGAAGTTAAACATCTCGTCCTTAGTTTTGACCCAGTCTTTTCCCTTTCTCTCCTCCCTGCTCTTAAAAATTTTCATTTTTTTTATGAACAAGGACTGCTCACCAGACCGTATAATCGCAGCCCTCCCCTTCTCTTGCTCTGCTTCATTCTTCTTCTGCCTGTCGTCATATGCCCTTGTTTCTGACACTTTCCCCTTCCCCTTCCTCCTATCCATTTGATGCAAGTGCCTTGAAAAAAAATTGGTTTAAAAGTTATTTGAGAGGAAAGCAGTAAGTTGTGTTTATGAATGACAAAGAAGAACGTATTTATAGAGGAATTTGTACATTCACGAGATTGTTACTGTACATTCACGAGATTGTTACTGTACATCACGAGATTGTTGAAATTATGTTACTGTTGACGGGACCTCACAGCTTTTTACAGACTAGCATCCTTGTTTTTAATTCGACAAGAAATTTCAGTGATCTTTTTACAATGGGTTTTCAGGTCTGCAAAGATTCTTGTTGTTTTCTTGTTGCGCATTCACGGGAAGTTTGAAATAGCAATGGTAAAATGATAACACAGTGAAGGCAAGATGTGATCACTCAATCTTATCTTTCCAGTACTTTTTAGTGTTTGTTGCAGATTACTGTACATGCACGAGATTATTCACTATGTGAGTAGATGATGTGGTCCTGTGGACATAATGCAAGTGCTGGATAATAATGCATACAAATTTAAATTTCATGTTCCTGTGGGTTGTCAGTGGTAGCTGAAATAATGCAAGTGCTGGATAATAATGCAAGTGGAAAACAATAGTCCGTTTCACTATAAATATGTAACCAAAATATTTATCAGCCAATCACAAAATGACTTATACTCCTGGTGATATTTTTAAAGCTATGGGTAGGAGTTGGGTGTGTGGAGATGAATTTGCTTACTCGTTGAACCCTAATCATCGTTACTCAACTCTGTCAGTAGCAACAATGCGGAGGGAGTGGGAATGGCGTGCACGAACTCTTGACATTTGTGTTGACCAATGTCGAGAGTATGGGCTACGAGTAGTAAAACAGCGCGCTAAATCCATGCCACGTAACACTCCTCGACAACTGGAAACCGCGCTATTTCGTGCCCGAGAGGAGGAAAATCGAATGCGTTTGCGCGTACGACGATACAGCCTAGCAGAAGATGCGAGGATGTGTGCAGAGGACGGAGACATCCTACAAGCTAGACAATATCATCAGTGGAGCATAAGTCTTGAAAATCAATCGGACTGCGACATGTCCGACGAGGAGTAGACTATTGTAATTTTTTCATTGGAAGTGTGTTAATTTCTGCAATTGATATGATTTCAAAATTGTTGGCATTTGTTATGTTTGAAACACAAAATCATATAGGCCTCTACATAAAAAAAAACAACCACGTTTGAATAACTGAAATGAAATTGATAAGAAACACACAAATACAACTATTACGAGCCAAAGTACATGGAAAAATAAAATAAAATCACACAAAACAGTTAACACCAAATGAAATGTGGATAAACAAACTACACGCATTAAGTAAAATGGGGGCAGGCACTTGAAGACTTGATTTCATCAACCAGAAGGGTCCGAGGGACGTTGTGGACAAAGTCTGCTCCGTTTTGTATGCCCTTCTTGCTTACACCGGCTACACTTTATCCCCGATCTTGATTGGTCCATTTCAGTTCGAATTCTTACGGACTGTCCCCTTGTTCCACTCTTTTTCTTCACCTTCTTGTAGGCCGGATTTGGTATCAATTTTCCAAACAGTTGCCACTCGTCGGGTAAAACGTAGTTCCACAAGTCCGTGCTTGGCAATGGAAATATCAGGGGTTCCCATAACTTATGCAATTTCGACGAGTAGTGGTAAGGTCCAACCCACTGCTTCCAATCAATATTGTCCACTAAACAACCAGCCATTACATGAGAACAAGGCATATGGTGACATTTCCATTTTCCGCATGTGCAAGCTTTCTTACTTATGTCCACATTCTGCTGGTTTCCCCCCTTCGTGCAACCTTTCACCCGATAGCGTTGAGTGACGACTGTGAAAATGCCAAGTTGACGACTATGTGTTGTCACATGATGTGCTTTTGCCTTCTCCATATATCTTGTTATCATGTCATTCGTCCTTTGACAGAATTGTTGGCCGTCATGTAGGGCTTCAACGGCTTGGTTCCTTTGTGTGTTGACAATTCTAACATTTCTGTAGAATATGTACTCCATCATTGCTGTAACAGGAAGGAAACGAGCCATTCGTATGTTTCCATTATAGCCTTCCATGATGTTGGTAGTGGTTTGTCCGTAACGAGCACCGCCGTGATCATGACTGATGGTCCATAGCTCGGGAGAAACGTTACAAAGCCACTGTAAAGCAGCAGGTGATATCTCCCCTATTCTTTTCATGTAGGCATTGTGTTTTTTGACCTGCGGGGTACTTCCAGCTAACCACATCAAGCGTTTCAAGTCCCCCCCCGGGATGCTTACTAGAGAAGTTACTTCTGTAATGGTGTAGACACCATCTATGAATCCCATAAGGTGGTGCAAAGCCGTTGCCCGGATTCGATATTGCTGCGAGAATTCCACCGGCACGGTCTGATATTATGCAAACACCCTTCCTGTCCTTGCAAACGTGTTGACGCAGCAGTCCTAAAAACCAACCCCAGTTATCCTCAGACTCTTCCTCAACCAACGCATAACATACGGGGTATTGATGATTGTTGGAATCAACACACATGGCAATGAGTAACTTCCCATTGTATTTGCCCTTTAGAAATGTACCATCGATGGAAAGTACACGCCGGGCATGTTGCCAACCGTCCATGACTGCTTTAATGCAAAAGAAAACACGCTTGCAAATGGATTGATGTGCTACTTTCTCATCTGGTACTGCTTGAATCACAAACGCACTTCCAGGGTTGGAATGGGCAATGGCCATGAAGAACTGTGGTAGTATGTCGTATGTTGTGCTCCACTTTCCGTATACATCCTCAACCGCCAACTGCTTCCCTCTCCATGCTTTCATGTATTTCACATTGTGGTTTAATTCTTTGGTGACCAAGCTCAAAACATTCTTTATTGGGAGATTTGGTGAGCCTACGACCTGTCAAACATTTAAAGGAAACACGTCATAACTCCAATGTTGATAAAAATTACTTATAATAAATTCGAAAATGAAAAACATACATGCGGTTTGACAATATCTCCAACCAATCTTGTAGTAATCTTCTTGTGGTCCTGCGTAGGATAATCACACAAGCATACGTGTTCTGTTAACTTTGTGATTTGAAAGAAACCGTGAGTCTTTTTCTTCGCAGCTCTCACTCTCCACGGACAATTCTGCACGGTGCACTTTGCAATGAATTGATCGTAATTTCTCCTCACCACGATGTACATCCGAATACTCTTAATGTGCAAATTTCGCACTGCACTGATAAGCGTAGCTTTGTCACTGAACATCTGTCCCACATAAAAATTTTCATTTTCAGCATCTACAACATTGTAGTTTGCATCCTGGTTGTGCAACACAATCGGTGTATACGCCTCCGTTTCAAACCAAGGTGCGCTGGGAACGTGCCTCCCCCCCTCAATGAGAGCCGTCTCAATAATAGCCGTCATAGGCACCTCCTCTTCGGCCTCGGATTCCGATACATCTTCCTCATCATCACTGCCACGATAGTCGAAATCCTCACTACTTGAACTAGCATTGTCATATTTTGAATTTTCATGTACAAGGGCCAACTCTCTACCTGCAAGAGGATGCACTCGTGGAGACGGCTCAATGTAATCTGTAGGAGTATAGTAATCCTGCAATTGATAATCATGTTGTTGCTGGCTTTGTTGGATTGCATAGCTACTTGAACCGCCGACATGACCCTGATAATCGTCTCCTCCCCCAAAATAGTAGTCTGACCACCCGGCCGTTCCAAATTCTGGAAACTGGTTGCTAGTCCCAGTATCTTCTTGGTAACTTGAATGGGTTGGTTAAGGGTGCATATTATGCCCGTAACTGTACGGGTCATCCTCTTGTACCTTTTCGACCTCCAAAAACACAGAAACATCACCTAAACCCATCATCATCGTACGAGGGATGCTCAACAGCCTATCCACGTCCATATCCGAGGTAATTTGCCCTACTAAAAAATGTGATGCAACATTCCCTATGCCAACTTGGGGGTATTTGTAACTCATTTTTACCTCCCATTGATTTGGATTTATGCCCATAACATCATAAACAATACCCCTAAATTCTTCATACTTCGTTCCCAACATAACATAACGTTGACCACCCAGATCTTTCGAATATCGAATATCATCCCCCCGTCTAATAATTCTTCCACCCCAAAAGAAATTAACGTTAACGTAATTTTTCATTCTCCTGAATATATTAAAAGAAGTTAAGAACATTACATTACTATTTAAGTAATTTGTAACTAACAATGCTGAAGCATATATAAAAATAAACAAACAGTTAACTTCAAATATATATTACTTTAAACAAAATTATACATATAAAGGAGTGAAAGCCCATTTGATTTTGATGGTTAATTGTTTACATATATTTTGCTATACTAACATGCTGTAACAGGACATTCAGCAAGCTGTTTCTGGAAATAGTGACACAGGAGCTATACGAAATCAGCAAGCTGATTTGACATTCAGCAAGCCGTTTCTGGGAATGCAGAAACTGTCAAGAACGTCCAGAAATACAAAGAGCTGCTATTTAGATTTAAATGTAAGGACTCTTACATATATATATATTACGTGTATAATATATATTCTAAAGAGCTCAGAATCACCACAAACAAAACACTCAAGCATGGAGATACACTAAACAATGATATATGACATGTCCCCATCCAAACCATTGACTTCACAAAACACTCCCACGTTTTTCAGCACACCAACTAAGACTTCTCTGCATGGGAATCATTCTTGAAACATCCTACCACGATCTCAGCACCCAACTTAGACTTCTTTGCATGAGAATCATTCTTGTCTACTCAAACCACGTTCTTCATGAATCAAATCTGAAAATCAACCAATGGCTCTTTGCTTGAATAATATGAACGTTGGACATTGCCTCTATATACTCTCACTTGTGATACAAATGAAGAGACACATTTTTGAACACTCCTGAATATCTTTCATATCGTTTATACACATCAACTCAGTTGTTTACATGGCAAAATCTATAAACAACATTCTTGAGCTCTAAGATATATCATACACGATTTATATATATAAAGAGTCATATTATTTGAGTTGTAATATCTATCAATTCAATCATTGTTAAAGTTGTAATAGTTGTTGGATAGTAGTCTTGGGAAACAAGGGTTTGCTGAACTAGAAGCTAGAGAAGTTTGTGCTACGTGGAGTAGTATAGTACTTAGAGAGCAAGTTCAAAAACAGGGTTTCAGCAAGCTGTTATCAACAGCTGGGAATTGGTTTCACTGCATAACAGCAAGGGGATCTTGGTGATCAAGGAGTATTATGCTCAAGGGGAACTCATTGGTCTATACAACAGGTTGTTCAAGGAACTAGAGGAATTCAAGAAGGGGGACTTCAAGAATTCGGTGTTCAAGGGAGCAAGGCTGTTAGAAAGGCTTTGAGGTTCAAGGGAGCTGTTTTACTCAGGGGGAGCAGTTCGTTCCAGCAAGCTGTTATCAGTAAATTGGGTGATATATTATTGGATCTTGTAATTGGTTTATTGTGATCAATAATATATTCTCTTACCAAGTTGGTAAGGGACCAGGACGTAGACCATAGGGGATTAGGGGTCGAACCTGGCTAAAAGATCTTGTGTTCATTTTATTTTTCTGCACATTTCATACTGCATTGCATTGCATCAGTTAATATCAGCAAGCTGATTCATTCTAGTATCTATATTTCAGCAAGCTGAAATATTTCTGGAAGAATTTCTGTAAAAATAAAAATAGACTATAGTTAACCTAATACACCTATTCACCCCCCCCCCTCTAGGTGCATACTTTCATTTGGTATCAGAGCGTTGGTGTACTAACATTTCTGTAACAGGAAAGTACAGATTCTATGGCACACATTTATGAAGAGGGAGAATCATCAAACATACCACCACTTCTCGTTGGTACAGAAAACTATGATTTATGGAGACTAAGGATGAAGATGATTCTAATCAGAAATCCACTTGAATGGCTGGTTGTTAAAGATGGTCCATTTACCTTTCTGGATGAAAACGGCAAGCCAAAAGATGTTGATGATCTTACCGAGGAAGAATTGGTAAAAGCAAGATATAATGGAAATGCCAAATACACACTAATTTGTGGTCTTTCAGATTCAGAGTTTGTCAAGGTCTCTTCGTGCATAACAGCAAAGGAGATATGGGATACCTTGAAAATTCATTATCAAGCTTCAACAAAATTAGACAAAGTATGTGTCAATCCAAAACAGCAAGCTGATTGTCACAAACAGCAAGCTGCCGCAATGGACAAAAAGAAATGTAAAGCTCAAATGACATGGAGTGATGAAGAATCTAATTCCAGTGAAAACTCAAGTAAAGAGATGATCAATTTTTCATTTGTTGGCATTGACAATGACATGGTTCGAGGAAACAAAGAAGACGTTCGTGTAGAAAGCAAAGATTCGAACTTGGATGTTGAATCTAGTGCGGTAAACTCGGTTCAACTTAATACATCTTCTGAAAATAATATTTTGGAATCACTAACCATGCAGGATACAAATAGCAATTCTATGGATGATACCGTGGAACTAAAAGAAGAAATCAACAAGCTGAAAAAGAAGATTGGCTACCTAAGAGAGATCATTTCTGACTTGACGGATGAAGGAGATCACGTTAAGAATCATAATGAAGTTACTGATCTAAAAGCTAAGCTTGTTCAAGTCGAAGAGTTCAATAAAGTATTGCTGAAGAGAAATGACACCATGCTGAAAGAATTCAGCGTGCTGAATGCTAAACTCAAAGCAAAAGATATACAAATTGAGTCACTACAAAAGCATTCAACCTCCAAAGAAGAAGAGGCAAAGCAGACACAACAATCTGACAAGATACAGGAACTAGAAGAAGAATTAAAGGGTTGTCAAGAAGGAATGGGAAAATTTGTCCAAGGCGAAGAAATCCTAAAAACAATTATGAAGCAAACAAGATCATCATTGAGTAAAGAAGGACTTGGATTTATTTCAACACAGAAGAAAAAGAAGTTGAAATACGAAGGCAAAGATGGAGCTCCATATGAATATGCCATGCCTTGGAAAATCTGCCCAAAATGTGGAAAGAAGGGACACCTACCAAAGTACTGCAAAACAGAATCAGCTTACCGATATCATTCTGGCAGAACTAAGGAAACCAGAAAAACAGCATACCAGGAAGCAGATGACAGAAGACAATCAGCTTACCATTATCAGTATGGCAGAACACAAAGGACCAGAAATCAAGCACCAAAAGTGATACAACATTGGATCAAGAAATCTGATCTACATGATCTTTATGTTCTATCAACAAACTATGGTGGATCCAACAAGATTTGGGTACTCAAGTAGTAAGTATGTTATCTGTCCTCGTATATGTCTTTGAATTTGAGTATATTATTATTGTGGTACTAACGAGATTCCTCTAGTATATAGATGGGACAAACATATGTATATGCATTGTTTTATGCAGGAAATGGGAGAGAAGAATTCTATTATGATGAATTCATATTTATGATCATTTGGATTGTGTACTGTCTAATCAGCAAGCTATTTTGCAATCAGCAAGAACAATTGCTATCAATGAATATCCTGGAAATTTGTTTCAGCATGCTGATGTGCCTTGCCACTAAGTTGAAAAATGGACAATGGATCTTGGATAGTGGTTGCACTAGTCACATGAGTGGAGATAAAACTCTATTCAAAAGTCTCAAGTTGAAAAAGGGTGGGAGAGTAACAATTGGAAATAACAAAACCCTTCAGATTCTTGGCAAAGGCTCAATTGAAAACAGCATGCTGTTTAGCTGTTATGGACTCAACCCCCGAGATATGGCATAGAAGGCTTGGTCACGTTAACATGGAACAAATCAGCAAGCTGTCTTCGCAAAAGCTTGTTAGAGGATTGCCGAAACTCAAGTATGTCAAGATGGAAACTTGTGGAGCATGTCAACTAGAGAATTTGAGTCTTTGATAAAACGTCTTGAGAAAAAGCTCAATACAAATCTTATAAGAATAAGAAGTGATCGAGGTGGAGAATTCCAAAAGGAGTTTGTTTCGTTTTATGAAGAAAGAGGTATCACTCATGAATTCTCAGCTCCAAGAACTCCTCAACAAAATGGAGTAGTTGAAAGAAAGAATCGATCTCTGCAAGAAACAGCAAGAACTTTATTGCAAGAGAGCAAGCTACCAAGAAGTTTCTGGGCAGAAGCAGTAAATTCAGCAAGCTATATTCTCAATAGAGTCTTGATAAGGCCTATTCTCAACAAGACTCCATACGAACTGTTAAGGAATAAAACTCTAAACATTGGCTACTTCAAGGTCTTTGGATCAAGATGTTTTGTACTCAAAACAATCGACAAGGATGGTAAATTCGATGCTAAATCCTACGAGGCAATATTTCTTGGTTATTCATTAACTAGTAGAGCTTATAGAGTTTATAATTTATCTAAATTAACTGTTGAAGAATCTATTGATGTTTCATTTCAAGAATCTAAGCTTGATCTACCAGAAAATGAGGAAGATTTTGCAGGAACAAGAGATAATGACGAGCTGATATCTCCAGAAACTCAACAGACTGCAAATCAACAAGCCGAACCTTCAAAACAGCAAGCTGAAACCTCTACTGCAGTTAAAGAAATGCAGGAATATGAAGAGATAATACCACATTCATTGCCTACAGCACCAAGGACAGTCAAGGATCATCCTCCAGAGCTAATCATTGGCAACAAAACTGATGGAATCAAGACAAGAAGGGCTCAAGCAAATATATGTGGATATGCGGCTTTCGTAGCTCAAGAAGAGCCAAAGAACATAAGCGAAGCACTTCAAGATGAAAATTGGATTGTGGAAATGCAAGAAGAACTCAACCAATTTGAAAGATGTGATGTGTGGGAACTTGTAGAACCACCAAAGGATGTATCAATCATTGGCACTAAATGGGTCTTCAAGAACAAAGTTGATGAATTTGGTACAATCATTCGAAATAAAGCAAGACTTGTAGCTCAAGGTTACAACCAACAAGAAGGGATTGACTTCGATGAAACCTATGCTCCTGTAGCAAGGTTGGAATCAATTAGAATGTTGTTATCATTTGCATGCTTCAAGAAAATAAAGCTTTATCAAATGGACGTCAAGAGCGCATTCCTAAATGGGGTGCTAAAAGAAGAAGTATACGTCAAACAACCTCCTGGATTCGAAAGTGAGGAGTTTCCAAACCATGTTTACAAGCTGAAAAAGGCCTTGTATGGACTACGGCAAGCTCCTAGATCATGGTATGAAAGATTAAGTGAATTCTTAATCGAACATGGCTTCACTCGAGGTAATATTGATCCTACTTTGTTCACCATGCATAAAGGTAAAGATTTATTAGTTATTCAAGTCTATGTAGATGATATTATCTTTGGATCAACTAATAATTCTATGTGCAAGTGGTTTTCGAAATGCATGCATAATGAATTTGACATGAGCATGATGGGTGAGCTAAATTACTTCTTGGGTCTTCAAATCAAACAAACCTCTGCTGGAATTTATGTTCATCAGACCAAATATGTCAAGAATCTACTCACTAAATTTGGTTTTGAGAACTTAAAGGCAAAATCAACACCAATGACTCCAATCAGCAAGCTGAATTCTGATGAAACAGGTATTAGTGTTGATATTCGAAAATATAGAGGTATGATTGGTAGTTTACTATACCTTACTGCATCTAGACCTGATATCATGTATAGTGTATGTGTTTGTGCTCGTTTTCAAGCTAATCCCAAAGAATCTCACTTAAATGCTATTAAACGAATATTCAAATATTTAAGTGGTACTCAAAATCTTGGATTATTTTATCCTATTACAAATACATTTGATCTTGTGGGATATAGTGATGCAGATTATGCAGGTAGTCAAACTGATCGTAAAAGCACAAGTGGTGTCGGAACATTTTTAGGTCAAAGCTTAGTCTCTTGGCAAAGCAAGAAGCAAACCTCTGTTGCTCTCTCTACTGCAGAAGGAGAATATTTGGCTGTGGGTAGTTGTTGCACTCAACTACTTTGGATGAGGCAAACATTAAGAGATTATGGAATCAAATGTGGCAAAACTCCAATTCGTTATGATAGTACAAGTGCCATCAACATATCAAAGAATCCAGTAAATCACTCGAGAAAAAAGCACATCGATGTCCGTCATCATTTCCTAAGAGATAATGTTGCTAAGGGAAATGTTAAACTTATCTTTGTGCCAACCGAATATCAGCTCGCTGATATATTCACTAAGCCTCTTGCAGAAGAAAGATTTATTGTTCTAAGAAGAGAATTAGGCATGTGTGAAGTGGAAACAACAAGCTGAATTGGAAAACGGCAAGCTGAAATGGGTAACATCGATTTTTGTTGCTCTAATATTGTTGGGATTTATGGGTGATGGAATAGACAACTTAACTAGTTTTATTGGTATACTTAGTTTTTGCTAAGTAGAACATACTGTCATAGCCTGAAATGTGTTCTTGTAATTTAAATAAATACTGTCATGTAATAAGTGTAATTCTTGGAAGAAGTTCGATTATGTTCAAGCCTCAAGAAATACATGAGTTCGACAGAAGGAATAAAAGTTACTGTCAAGCCCTGACAGTAAGGTTACAAGGAAACATCATGTTGCCGAGGTCGACAGCAAGTTTCACGGAGTCGACAGCAAGTTTCAACTTGACAGCAACATTGGCGGAAGATTCTAATGACAGCAACTTTGATATACAGTTTGCGACAGTAAGTTTGGAATTCTTGACAGCAATCTCTGCGGGAAAAACATGCTGTCAATCAAAGCACAATTCTTGACAGCAATCTCTGCGGGAATTCATACTGTCAAACAAAGCAAAATTCTTGACAGTAATATCTGCGGGAAATTTATACTGTCAAGACAAAGCGTAATCCATTGACAGCAAACTTTGTGGCAAACATACTGTCATATAGAATCAGCTTGATTTAGGAATTTTCTAAGTCAAATTAAACGACAGAGTATATGTTCAAAAGAAGCAGGCGTGTTGTAATATTCAACCTTTACAGCAAGCTTGGAAAGTCTATAACTGAAGCTCGAGAGATCACATGGAACAACCTGTAAAGTCTAGAACAGATAAAATTGAATACGGCTAGATCTGGGTGGCTCAAATGTGGAAAGCATCTTTAAGTTACTTTGTGCTGATCACATGGGAATAAATCATGGAATGAGCTGCAAAAGGAATATAACAGCAACTCAACAATCATTGATGATGATAGTACAGTAGATTATCACACTATAAATAGAGCTCTCTGTTTATATATTAAGTGTGAGAAAAACTCAACGACTGTAATCTCTTGAGTATTTGTAGCTTGAGAATTAATTTGTTCTCAAGGTTGTAGCAAAACTTTGCAAAATAAATAAAACATTTATTTTGTGAAATCCTCGTATTTGATTTTACTTGTGTTTGCATTTCTTCTACTAGTAAATCACAAATTCTATTTAAGTTGTTGAAATAGTTTTTGAAATTTATTAGTATTGCATTCAACCCCCCTTCTGCAATACTTTCCTGGACCAACAACTGGTATCAGAGCATTCAGATTAATACACATATCTGAGATCCAAATGGCAAGTATTCAAAGGTCAAGTAATATCAAGATTCCAGCTTTTGATAAAGAAAACTACAACATATGGAAAAAGAAGATTATGTTATTTATCAAAGCTCAGAATCCACTATTCCTAGGTATTCTGGAAAATGGCCCCTTCATTCCTCAAAAGGAAATCCCAGCTGCTACAGTAAATGATGTAGTAATCCCAGCTCATTGGGTTGCTAAGAAGCCTTCTGAGTATAATGACTCAGAAAAAGAAAAGGTAGCACTGGATGATCATCTGCAACTCATTCTACTAGATGCACTTACCCTGGACAAAGCTATGAGTGGAAATATAATAGCATGCAACTCTGCCAGGGATATGTGGAAAAAGATAGAACTGTTATGTGAAGGAAGTGAAGAGGTCAGAGAGAATCAAAAACAAATACTGGTGTCACAATATGAAGCGTTTATGGGCAAGCATGGAGAAGAGCTAACCCACATGTTTGAAAGATTTAGCAAACTGATAGCTGAGCTTCAAATTCATGGAAAGTTTTATGAAAAGAAGGAAGTCAATATCAAGTTTCTGCTAACTCTTCCAGAACATCTTGAGCATAGAGTAACAGCCATAAGAGAAGGGAGAGACTTAAATTCTGTTTCTCTTGAAACATTGTATGGAGTTCTAAAATCTTATGAACTTGAATATTATCAAAAGAAAGCTATACAAAGTGGATCCAAAGGATTGATGGCAAACATGGCTGGTGCTCTAGTTGCTCAAGGACCATCATATTTTCAAGCAAGTGAGCAAATTCAAAATGATCAACAACCTCAATTTTCCTCTGTGAAAATTGAAGAAGTGATTGAAGATGAAGAAAAGGTTGTCCTTCAACTAGAAGATGTTGAAGATGAAGAATTCTTCACTCTAGAAGAAATGGAGAAAATGGATAATCCAACCATGGCTTTTATGGCAAGAAAATTCAAAAATATAAGGTTCAGGAGGAACAAGCCATATAAGCCTCAAGGTCAATTTCCAAAGTATAACCAAGGAAGCTCATCAAAACCTGCTACTGGCACCAAGGGAGGATACAAAACAGGAATGGTAGATAGGTCAAAGTTTAGATGCTACAATTGCAATGAACTTGGTCACTTTGCTACTGAATGCAAAAGACCAAAACAAATACAAAGAATGGAGAAAGGAACTGGGAGTCAATTTAAGAAAGGACAAGGAAAGGCCTATGTGGCTGAAGGAAAATGCTGGGATGAATCTGATAATGAAGAAGAAGAGGAATTTGTGAATTTAGCCTTGATGGCTAGAGAGGATGAAGAAGCATCAACCTCGTCAAGTCAGGTACCATCTCTAGTATTACTAGATATGTCTTTAAATGACTATAAGCAAACCATTTGAGGAAATGAGTACTGAAATGTTTAATATTCATACTAGTTTATCTGCTGCAAATGAAGAAATTGCTAGATTAACTAAAGAAAATGAAGTACTCAGATCTAACAATGATGTGTTGTTGCTTAAGACCAGTTCTATTGATTCTTTAGCTCAGGAAAACGAAAGACTAAAAAATGATTTAATCTGTGCTAAAGAGATAGAGGATTATCTAAGAAAAGAAATTTCTGAGAATGAATTTAAGCTAAAAGCATTTAGAAATTCCTCTAAGTTAGTTCAAGAGTATCATGAGAATCATACTGAAAGTAAGAAAATAGGCATAGGCTATGATTATAGCAGGAGACCTGGTAAAGAGGCTGTTATACAGAAAAATGATGATAATAATACTGTAAGACCTCACATCCTCAAAAATGTGAGTAACCCAATTTTCAAAAGTACAGAGTTTGAGGTTAATGAAAACTCCCTAATTATTAATCAAGAACTCTGTGATGAAGATGAGAGGATTGACAGTGAATCTAAGAAAGAAAAAGATTTTGTCAAAATGTCTATGACAGAAACAGTATTAAATAGTCCAACCAAGTGTTCAAAAGATACTGTCAAGAAGTCATCCAAGACAGTAACTTTCAAACCTACTGTCAAGACAGCAAGTACAAAAGATGCTGTCAAAAATAGTTCGACAGCATCTTCTGAACAGATTGTCAAGATAGTTGTCTCTAAGTCCAAAAACAGAAATGGGAAGCTAGGCATTGATAAAAAGAATAATTATGCATATGTTAAGCAGGCACCAAGGAAACTTTGCAATAATTGTGGCTCCTCACATCATTTAACTCATGGTTGTAAGAAATCAACTAGTAGCATATCTAATGCAACAGAGTTGAAAGGGAACTTACACAGAACCCCCATTATGCAAAGAGAATTGGTAGTTTGTAATAACATTGACTGTATGCCATGCAAAATTACTACCATGAGTACATGTTTTAATTTGCAAATTTCATCAAATGAATTATGTGCTTATATGCAAACTGCAAAGACTTCTGAATCCACTAAAGAAAGTGAGAAGTCTGCTCTCACTAAGAAAAAGTCAAAGACAAAAACTAAGTGGATAATAAAAGAAGTCAAGGAACCATCTTCTGATAATATTGTTTCAAATATTGATAAAGTTTCTGATGATACTGAGTATGCAGGACCCAACAAGACTTGGGTACCAAATGCAAATTAAACTCATTCTGTCTTGCAGGGAAAGAGAGGTAAACAGGTCATGTGGATAATCGACAGTGGATGTTCCAAACACATGACTGGTGATATATCCCTGCTATCACAATATGTTGAGAAGGCTGGCCCAACAATAACCTTTGGAGACAACAGCAAAGGTTACACTGTGGGATATGGCTGTTTAAAAGCTGGAAATGTTGTCATTGAAGAAATCTCTCTTGTGGAAGGTTTGAAGCATAATCTGCTCAGTGTCAGTCAATTCACTGACAAAGGATTCAAAGTAAACTTTGGCATGATGGAATGTTCAATTCACCACAAGAAGGATAGAAGCCTATCTCTGAAAGGAGTAAGGAAAGGAAGCCTATTTGTTGCAGACTTAAACTCAACAAATGAGGAAAGAATATTTTGCTTCTACAGCAAAGCAAGTGTTGGAGATAGCATGCTTTGGCACAAGAAATTTTCTCATCTCAATTTCAAAACAATGAACATGCTGATGAAGAAGGAATTGGTGAGAGGACTACCTCAACAAGAATTCTGTCAAGAAGGACTGTGTGAAGATTGTCAAATGGGAAAATTGAGGAAAGCAATGCATAAATCAAAGCAAGTCAACACTAACACTGAAGCACTCAAGTTGATTCACATGGATCTTTTTGGACCAGTGAATGTTCAATCACTATCCAGAAAAAGATATGCACTGGTCATGATAGATGACTATTCTCGGTACACTTGGGTGAAATTTTTAGAATCAAAGGATGAAGCTGCTCAAGAAATCATTGATCACATAAGGGTACTTGACAGGACCCCTGAAGCAAAAGTTCAATTTCTAAGAAGTGACAATGGAACTGAATTCAGAAATGCTACACTTGGAAACTTCTGCAAAGATCAAGGAATTGTTCAACAATTCTCTGCTGCAAGAACTCCACAGCAAAATGGAGTAGTAGAAAGGAAAAATAGGACTCTTATTGAAGCTGCAAGGACTATGTTGAGTAATGCTAAATTACCAACATATTTCTGGGCAGAAGCCATCAACACTGCTTGTTACACACAGAACAGAACACTAATCAACAAGGCTCATGGCAATACTCCTTACTATCTTTTGACAGGAAAGAAGCCTACTGTCAAGTACTTTCATATTTTTGGAAGCAAGTGCTTTTTGATGAAAGACAACCATGAAAGAAAAGGCAAGTTTGATACTAAAGCATATGAAGGCATTTTCATGGGATATGGGATAGAAAGGACTGCCTACAGAGTCTATATCATGGAGCACAAAACAATTGAAGAAAGTGTCAATGTCACGTTTGATGAAACCAAGTTTCCAGGGCTACATGAGGATGGTCAAATGCAACCCTTCAGATTTGAAAATCAAGGATACTTGGAAAAGGAAGAATATGTTGATGAAGAACCAAGTCTCATTCAATCAATGAGATATGAGAAAGAATCTGTCAATACTCATAATCTAAATCAAACTTCAGCTCAATCACAGACAATTTCAGGCATCAATCAACAAGAATGTGAGACTGGAGAATTTGAGTTAAATGAGCAGAATAATGAAAATGGTGGAGAATCAAATCCTCATATTGATGAAAGACAATCTCATCAAACAAGTAGCTTGCCTCAATCAACAAAGTGGAACAGAGATCATACCAGTAATCTAATTATTGGAGATCCCACTACTGGTGTAAGGACAAGGAGGAATATCTCTGCTGAAAGCATGTTTTCATGTTTCTTATCTCAAATGGAACCAAAAATAGTTGAAGAAGCATTGTTGGATTCTGATTGGGTGATGGCCATGCAGGAGGAGCTCAATCAATTTGAAAGAAACAATGTTTGGAAACTAGTTCCAAGGCCAAAAGGAAAATCAGTCATTGAGACAAAATGGGTTTTCAGAAACAAGATAGATGAGAGTGGAAATGTGACAAGAAATAAGGCAAGGCTAGTGGCCAAAGGTTACTGTCAACAGGAAGGGATAGATTATGATGAAACATTTGCTCCTGTTGCCAGACTTGAAGCCATAAGAATTTTCTTAGCCTTTGCTGCACACTGCAAATTCAAGGTATTTCAAATGGATGTTAAAAGTGCCTTTCTAAATGGAGAATTAGAAGAAGAAGTGTATGTTGAACAGCCTCCTGGATTTGAAAATGACAAACTGCATAATTTTGTCTACAAGCTGTTCAAGGCTCTATATGGCTTAAAGCAAGCACCAAGAGCCTGGTATGACACTTTATCCACTTTTCTCCTGGAAAATCAATTTATAAGAGGTATGGTGGATAAAACTTTATTCTATAAATACCATGGCAAAGACATCATTCTTGTGCAGATATATGTTGATGACATAATCTTTGGCTCAACAAATGAAAAATTGTGTGAAAAGTTCTCATCTCTAATGAGAAACAAGTATGAAATGAGCATGATGGGAGAATTAGCATTCTTTCTTGGTCTTCAAATCTATCAGAAGAAGGAAGGAATCTTCATCTGTCAATCTAAGTATGTCAAAGAGCTTCTCAAGAAGTTTAACTTAGAAGATTCATCACCTGCCAAGACACCTATCTCAACAGCCACCAAATTAGAGTTAGATCCTAAAGGCAAGAAAGTGGATTCTAGTACCTACAGAGGCATGGTAGGATCATTGCTGTACTTAACAGCAAGCAGGCCAGATATAATGTTTGCTACATGTCTCTGTGCAAGGTTTCAAGCTGATCCAAAAAAAATCACACTTAGTTGCAATTAAAAGAATCTTTAGATATCTCAAAGGCACCCCAAATCTAGGTCTTTGGTACCCTAAGGAAACTGGATTTGATCTAATTGGATATTCTGACTCAGACTATGCTGGCTGCAAAATTGACAGAAAAAGTACTACAGGAAGCTGTCAATTTCTTGGGGGGAGATTGGTGTCATGGTTCAGTAAGAAGCAACACTCAGTTTCTACATCAACTGCAGAAGCTGAATATATTGCAGCTGGAAGTTGCTGTGCACAAATACTTTGGATGAAAAATCAATTAATGGATTATGGACTAAAGTTGTCAAATATTCCTATCTACTGTGACAACACTAGTGCCATAGCCATATCAGACAATCCAGTTCAACACTCCAGAACAAAGCACATTGATATAAGGCATCATTTCATCAGGGAGCATGTTGAAAAAGGAGATGTAAAATTGGTTTATGTTCCAACAGATAAGCAACTTGCAGATATATTCACCAAGCCACTGGATGAAGCAACATTTATCAGGTTGGTGAGTGAGTTAGGAATGCTAAATCAGGTATGATCATCTAACTGGTTTATCAATTATAAGAAGTCGAAGCTCATGACAGAAACTTTTAAAGGTACTGTCACAAGAAGGTACTGTCATGAGAAGTTAAGGTACGATGTGATACTTGTTCAGATATCATATTTGCTATGACTATGCTAAAAGGATTTTTAGATATCATATTTGCTATGACTATGCTAAAAGGATTTTTAGATATCATATTTGCTATGACTATGCTAAAAGGATTTTTAGATATCATATTTGCCATGACTATGCTAAAAGGATTTTTAGATATCATGCTTGCTATGACTATGCTAAAATAGTTTTACATGTCTGTCTTAAAATGATTTTAAGAAATCATGTGTCCTTAACTTAAGTTATGTGTGAACAGTGACAGCATGATCTTATGATAAGTTTACTGTCAGATAAAACTTACTGTCACTCATGAAGCTGATTGACAGAAATATTGTTAGCGCACAAGTTGCTGTCAATAAAAGTTGCTGTCACAAGAAATTGCTGTCAGATTTGGTAGAGAAAGAAAAACGCACAGGTTACTGTCAATGAAAGTTGCTGTCACGAGAAGTTGCTGTCAAAGATAGTGGAAAGATATATATATATTAATTTTTATATATATACATACGTATATTTCTTTTCACCAATCCACGATCTAATAGCAACTGCCACGTAATATAGCAAGTGGAGTTAATGGGTAATATCATTATCACACGTTCAATTAAGAGAGGTTAAATCGATTCATATTAGAAACTGAATCTACCGTTTAATCTACTATCACTCTCATTTGCAAAAACCTCTCAACCTTCTGCATCCAAAAACCGCATTTTCTCTCTCATTTTTCAAAACATTCAACAATGGCACCTAAACAAAGTATTGCTCAAACCAACTTTGCTGGTATCTTTTCTCCTAGTGATGCTGGTGAAAACTTCAAAGGAATTATTTCGTTCTTGAATAAATCCTACCTAGGTCATGCAATAACTTCTTCCCCCAAAATTGATGCTGTTAGAATTGAAAAATTCTGGAAATCAGCAAGTGCTCAAGGAACTGGAGAGAATGAAACCATTAAGTTCAATATAGATGATGCAAGTCATTCTCTTTCAGTAAAGAATATCAATGAGGCTTTGGGTATTGTGTTGACCAGTGAAGAAAGCTTTAAGGAACTAGCAACTGATGATACTCTGAAGAAGTTCTTTCTGAAGATTGGGTATTCTGGTTCTAAACTTGAAGAAACTTCTGATAAGTGGTATCAAACAGGTGAAATGGACAGGAAATTTCTGAGAAAAGAGTGGAGTATGATTTTTGATGTAATGGTGAAAGTATTCTCTACCAAGACTACAGGATGGAATGGAATACCATCATATATCAAGAAGCTCACTCATTCATTAGTCCATGGATACAAGGTGAACATTGGAAAACTGATCATGGCACAGTTGAAAAGCGCAATAGGCAAGAAGGTATCCATCTATCCTCGCTTTTTAACTATGTGTATTAATAATATTTGTGGAAATGTTGAGGA
The DNA here is from genome assembly GCA_037693485.1 of Kitagawia praeruptora. Taxonomy (NCBI): domain Eukaryota; kingdom Viridiplantae; phylum Streptophyta; class Magnoliopsida; order Apiales; family Apiaceae; genus Kitagawia; species Kitagawia praeruptora. The sequence continues at coordinate 63,773,463 of CM075345.1, forward strand.
CAATTCTGATTTTGAAGAATGTCCTGTTTTAAAGAAAAATACACACACATCTCTTAACACACAAAATTTAAATGCACATATTCCACTATGTTTCACACAACACATGGTAAATCAAGTGCCCAACCTTGATTTTCCATTTCCAACAGGTTACACTGTTTTCACAATAGAGAATGAAGCTGAATTAGACCCAAATTCAGTTAATCCACATTCTACACCATACATTCCACCTAGGGACTCTAGACTACCAAAAGCCCTTAAAATGGCCAAACAGGAATCCAAGAAAAGGACCCTAGAGAGTGCAACTGGTGAACAAGTTGAGAGTCAAGAGGGAGTCACTGCACCTAGTGCAGCAAATAAGGTTGGTAGTGAAAAAGAACCCACAGTAGCCCCTTCTGAGCCTAAGAAGAAGAGAGCTAGAAGGGCCAAGGTTACTGTCAGCCACCCTACAGTTTCCCAAAAGACTGTAGAGGATGATAGGGAAATGAACTCACCTCTAGGTGTTTCTTCTCAACAAGGGACATCTATTGAAATTGGCCTGTCTCCCAAGGCACCTTGTAAAGAGTCTACACAAACTCAAGAACTCACTCTTGAGGAACCTGTATTTGAAGATACACACATTGAGATAGAGCACAGTGAGGAATTCACTCATACTATTGATGTTCCACAATCGTTTTCTGTGGAACAGCCAATTAATCAATCTGAAATTCAATCTTCTTCTTTCATTCCCACATCTGTTGTTTCTTCTAATCAACCTAGAGAGGGGGACAGTACCAACCCCTCAGGTTTTGATCATCCATCTCAAATCATGGATGAGCCCCCATCTAGTGGTCCACAAGAACCCATTTCTCAAAGTGAAATGGATACCACTCCATCAAACACTGGATTAGATCAAGATGCAAACTTGTCAGAAATTGAAACAGCCAGCATCTTGATCGATTCCCTCAAAGCATCTTACCCTAGGGAAGTTGCTGTCACAGCCAAAGATGCTGTCAATGACAAATCAGAAGGTGCTGTCAAACATTCAAGTGACAGTACCATTCCAACAAAAGTTACTGTCAAAAGTCCTTCAAAAGATGCTGTCATCCCTGCTCAAACACAACTTCAAGAAGGATTAATTGAAGACATCTCTGATGATGACATGCCACTCTACAGGGCTTTTAAGGTAAAATCTAAGTCATCTTTTTCTTCCTTGCATGCTAGTACTGCTCATACTCATGCATTTAGGGTGAGTGAGGGAGAGCAAAAGAAAAGAGAGATAAAAGAAAAGAGAAGTGAGTATAAAAATGAGAGGCAGCCAAATGTGCTGGCAAAAGGAGAGGGACTTGAGCATGTCCAGAGTGAACTTGAGGGAGCCAATACAGAAAAGGCATTAGGCCTTGAGGGAATTTTTGTGAGAGATGATGAGATCATCTATAAAAACACTGAGAGTGTGAGAACCCCAACAGTCTCCATGCCCCAGACTTATCCCTTACCTCCTAAAAGGTTTAGGTCTGGTGGTCCTTCTGCATCCTCAAATGACAGGCTCCAAGCACTGGAGAATCGATGTGCTACAATGGAAAGCAAACTGGATAACCTGTCATCTACTGTGAAGACTGGTTTTGCTGAAATTCAAGCCACACTACTGTCACTCTCTTCATTACTTCATGCTGCAAACTTAACTAAGGGGGAGAAAGGAAAAGATCAGAAAGAGGCTGAGCAACCAGGAAGAAAGGAGGAGTTACAAGGGGAAGCTAAAAGACAGGGGGAGCAAAGGAGTAAGGGGGAGCAAGAGAGAGTAGGAATAGCCTCTGGAACTGAGGAGCTTTTTGAAGCTGAAGTAGATGGGGAACAAATGCTAGTATCCAAGGAGGTATTAAGTCAAATACAAGGAAATAGAGCATCCTCAATCAAAATCAATGAACCAGTTCCTGAGAAGAAAGAATCCACATTGGAGAGGCTATGGAGAGAAAAAGAGGAATCAAATAGGATGGGTAAAGGCAAAGACAAGTTGCCTGAATATGTGTTTTCTTCAGAGCCTATCACTTGGACTGATGGAAGTACATATTCCCAAGAAGAAGCTGACTTAATAACAGTAAGCCATATGGAGAGCACCTTGAATAATAAAGATGAGGAATTCAACAATCTGGTGAATGAAGCAATCACAGTGTCTAAAGGAAAACCTGCTAAGTTGGCAGAAGCTTTGAGAGAAAAGATTGTAAATCTGTCAGTAAAGATTAGCTCAGAGAAGAGGTGGGCAGTTGAAGTGTACCTGAAAAGTGGGCATTCAATATTCATAACAACTCAACTGTTGGAAACTTTCTCTGCCAGAGTGCAATATATCCTTGGGATTCTAGTGAAGAAAAACTCTACCATCTTTGATGAAAGTCTCTATATGCAACTGGGCACAATGGTCAACAACAAACTTCCAGAAGTAAGTCTCCAGCCATATGGTGTAAGCTTTAAACAGACAACAGCCAAAGGAACTAAAGGTCTTGGATTCTTAACTCTTGAAGGCAAAACATCTCTACAAAGCAAAGTCATCATGGATGTACTTAAGGTATTACTGAATGCACCCATCACCAAGGAAAGGATTAAGGCAGTTAAAGATATTCACAAGATTTTGGCAAAGAGAAACATGGAGTACAGTGCCAGAATTAAAAAGCTCATTGCCAAAGCAAATTCAAGAAGAAATGCTCAAGGTGGAAACTGTACTTTTGATGACACCTTGGAAAAAGATGATGATGACAATCAGGATGGAGGTGAAGCTGGAGGACCTAAGAGAACAGAACTGAGAGACTTTTCAAAAGAGCAAACTCAAGTCAAAGAAGCAGAATCAAAGGAAATTTCTGAAAATTCTAGCTCAAGCAAGAAAGCTGGTGAAAAGAAAGAGGAAGAAGTACTTGAAGCATTGAAAGGAATTCAAGAAGAAATGGAAATTGACAGTATACATCTTGAAAAAGATACTGTCAACAAAGATGCTGTCAAGGATGTCAACAAAGATGCTGTCAGTCAGGATGAAGTAACAGTCATTGAAGATACTGTCAAAGAAGACATTGTCAGAAGCCCTATAAAAGAAACTGTCAACGATCCTACTGTCAAATCATTCAAGACAGTAAGAATCAAGAGAAAATCAAAAAGACCAACAAAGGGAAAGACTGTCTACAAAGGAGAAGGAAAAGCTACAGGATTGGGACTCAAGAAACCCATCATGAGGAGAAGAATGAATAGCTTTGAAATGATGCAGCTGAAAGCCAAAGAAACAATCACCTCTGTATCCATAGAATTTGATGGACCAAAAGAAGAAGTTGCAAGATACATTCTATGGCAAAACAATGAAAAGTTGATTACAGTGGAATCTGACTTCACTCAGATATCAAAATCAAAGGTGATCTCCAAGAAACTCATTCAAACTTCTGAAACAGTAAAACGAAGAATTGATTTCTTCAATCTGGAAAGGATGGTTGAGCTACTGCAAACCTATGATAATGTTTCAAAGAAGATCATGGATCAAGTTCTCAAGTACTATGAAGCCAGGCATGTTGAATTTATTGAGAAGTTTGGTGATTGGACACTTCACAATGATGATGATGTCTATCAAATCCTTGGTTTGGAGTATGAAGAAGACAATCCTATTCCTGAGTATAACTGGAAAGAAATGGAGAAACCTTATTCAGAACATGAAATGAAGATGTATGAAGCAGAGCAAAGGTTCAAAGAAGAATTAGCATCAAGAAAAAAAATCTCGTCAACAGATAGAAGATGAGATTGAAGCTGAAATGAAGAAAAATTACAGTAAAATCAATAAGATCAACAGTGAAGAATCCAACTATCAGCCATGCGTACTGGACAATCCTTTGAGAATCAAGTATGGCAAAGAAGAAATTTATGTAGATAGTTTCTCTAAATTGAAGACCAGTGTGTTAAAAGAATTATACTGGCAAGTGGTTGGATCAACTAACAGTCTTGAAACACTGTGTTCTTGGGAGCTTGATATGATTCTTGATCAGAGGAGAGGAGAGGATCCCAGCCTGGAAAAACAAAGAAGGGAAACTCTAAATCAGTTTCCTGGCAGGAGATTCAAAATGGAGGGAGATGTGCTAAAATTCAGATCAATTGTAAAGCAAAATGTTTACTGGATGGAACTCAGAGATACATTAAACACTGCTTCATCAATGATCAGAAAATACATTGTGGAAAATGAAGATGATGCACAGTCCCCTGAAGAAAAAGAGTTAATTGAAAATCTCAGAAGAGCTCTAAGGGAAAAGGAGCAAAGTGAAAAGTTCAAATCAAGATAAGTAAAGTTTTTTTTTTCTTTTGTGATATATTGTTTGAAAACAATTCAGTTTAATCATTGGTCAGAAATGAAGAGTTTATTCTTTCTGATCTATGTTAGTTAAGTTGTCAGCATGATATTTGTAAATTTGTCCTTATTATCCATAAAAACAAATTGGGGGAGATTGTTGGGATTTATGGGTGATGGAATAGACAACTTAACTAGTTTTATTGGTATACTTAGTTTTTGCTAAGTAGAACATACTGTCATAGCCTGAAATGTGTTCTTGTAATTTAAATAAATACTGTCATGTAATAAGTGTAATTCTTGGAAGAAGTTCGATTATGTTCAAGCCTCAAGAAATACATGAGTTCGACAGAAGGAATAAAAGTTACTGTCAAGCCCTGACAGTAAGGTTACAAGGAAACATCATGTTGCCGAGGTCGACAGCAAGTTTCACGGAGTCGACAGCAAGTTTCAACTTGACAGCAACATTGGCGGAAGATTCTAATGACAGCAACTTTGATATACAGTTTGCGACAGTAAGTTTGGAATTCTTGACAGCAATCTCTGCGGGAAAAACATGCTGTCAATCAAAGCACAATTCTTGACAGCAATCTCTGCGGGAATTCATACTGTCAAACAAAGCAAAATTCTTGACAGTAATATCTGCGGGAAATTTATACTGTCAAGACAAAGCGTAATCCATTGACAGCAAACTTTGTGGCAAACATACTGTCATATAGAATCAGCTTGATTTAGGAATTTTCTAAGTCAAATTAAACGACAGAGTATATGTTCAAAAGAAGCAGGCGTGTTGTAATATTCAACCTTTACAGCAAGCTTGGAAAGTCTATAACTGAAGCTCGAGAGATCACATGGAACAACCTGTAAAGTCTAGAACATATAAAATTGAATACGGCTAGATCTGGGTGGCTCAAATGTGGAAAGCATCTTTAAGTTACTTTGTGCTGATCACATGGGAATAAATCATGGAATGAGCTGCAAAAGGAATATAACAGCAACTCAACAATCATTGATGATGATAGTACAGTAGATTATCACACTATAAATAGAGCTCTCTGTTTATATATTAAGTGTGAGAAAAACTCAACGACTGTAATCTCTTGAGTATTTGTAGCTTGAGAATTAATTTGTTCTCAAGGTTGTAGCAAAACTTTGCAAAATAAATAAAACATTTATTTTGTGAAATCCTCGTATTTGATTTTACTTGTGTTTGCATTTCTTCTACTAGTAAATCACAAATTCTATTTAAGTTGTTGAAATAGTTTTTGAAATTTATTAGTATTGCATTCAACCCCCCTTCTGCAATACTTTCCTGGACCAACAAATATGTTTCGTGCCTTCCAGTTAAATGCAACCTATTTGTTTATTTGCTGTATTCTACCAATGTGATTATGTGTTCACCACTTTGTTTTTATTGCACTTATGCCATTATTTACTCCTTTTTAATGATTAAGGGGGAGAAAACTTTTGGGAACTTTTGGGGTTAAGATAACTTCTGGGTTAAGTTATTCTATGAACTATTCTGAATTTGTTTTGTGTTACAATTCTGACTGCTATGCTATAATGCTGCTGATTAAGTTAAGTGTTGTTGGATTGTCTAAAATTGCTCAAATATGCCATGTCTATACGAATGTTTTAGATGCATGAACTTAGGGGGAGAAAACTATTTTCTCTTATTTAAAATGTCTATACAGGGAAGCATATGTTGAGGGGGAGAAATTCCCTCCCAAAAATATATGTTGTTAATCATCAAAAAGGGGGAGATTAAAAGCCCATTTGATTTTGATGGTTAATTGTTTACATATATTTTGCTATACTAACATGCTGTAACAGGACATTCAGCAAGCTGTTTCTGGAAAGAGTGACACAGGAGCTATACGAAATCAGCAAGCTGATTTGACATTCAGCAAGCCGTTTCTGGGAATGCAGAAACTGTCAAGAACGTCCAGAAATACAAAGAGATGCTATTTAGATTTAAATGTAAGGACTCTTACATATATATATATTACGTGTATAATATATATTCTAAAGAGCTCAGAATCACCACAAACAAAACACTCAAGCATGGAGATACACTAAACAATGATATATGACATGTCTCCATCCAAACCATTGACTTCAAAAAACACTCCCACGTTTTTCAGCACACCAACTAAGACTTCTCTGCATGGGAATCATTCTTGAAACATCCTACCACGATCTCAGCACCCAACTTAGACTTCTTTGCATGAGAATCATTCTTGTCTACTCAAACCACGTTCTTCATGAATCAAATCTGAAAATCAACCAACGGCTCTTTGCTTGAATAATATGAACGTTGGACATTGCCTCTATATACTCTCACTTGTGATACAAATGAAGAGACACATTTTTGAACACTCCTGAATATCTTTCATATCGTTTATACACATCAACTCAGTTGTTTACATGGCAAAATCTATAAACAACATTCTTGAGCTCTAAGATATATCATACACGATTTATATATATAAAGAGTCATATTATTTGAGTTGTAATATCTATCAATTCAATCATTGTTAAAGTTGTAATAGTTGTTGGATAGTAGTCTTGGGAAACAAGGGTTTGCTGAACTAGAAGCTAGAGAAGTTTGTGCTACGTGGAGTAGTATAGTACTTAGAGAGCAAGTTCAGAAACAGGGTTTCAGCAAGCTGTTATCAACAGCTGGGAATTGGTTTCACTGCATAACAGCAAGGGGATCTTGGTGATCAAGGAGTATTGTGCTCAAGGGGAACTCATTGGTCTATACAACAGGTTGTTCAAGGAACTAGAGGAATTCAAGAAGGGGGACTTCAAAGAATTCGGTGTTCAAGGGAGCAAGGCTGTTAGAAAGGCTTTGAGGTTCAAGGGAGCTGTTTTACTCAGGGGGAGCAGTTCGTTCCAGCAAGCTGTTATCAGTAAATTGGGTGATATATTATTGGATCTTGTAATTGGTTTATTGTGATCAATAATATATTCTCTTACCAAGTTGGTAAGGGACCAGGACGTAGACCATAGGGGATTAGGGGTCGAACCTGGCTAAAAGATCTTGTGTTCATTTTATTTTTCTGCACATTTCATACTGCATTGCATTGCATCAGTTAATATCAGCAAGCTGATTCATTCTAGTATCTATATTTCAGCAAGCTGAAATATTTCTGGAAGAATTTCTGTAAAAATAAAAATAGACTATAGTTAACCTAATACACCTATTCACCCCCCCTCTAGGTGCATACTTTCAAGGAGTATATATCGTGTACCTTAAATGGGACGAACGAGGCAAGCTAGCAAGCAAGCAAAGTTTCCAAGGATCGGAATTAGCTAGACATGAGTGGACAAATAATGTGATGGACACACAGAGAGAAAAAAAAAGGTAGATGGTGTGATGAAAACTATCCGGTTGTGGTTGTTAATATACATACTTTTGGATAAGATGTGAACGAATATGCTTTGTTGGATTCCTGAATATGCTTTCTGACCTATGTTTCATTATTTTTAAAATTATATATTTATTAATTAATAAATACAAAAATAATACATTTATTATTCAATATATTTAGAATATATTACTAATAATATTTGTTTGAATATATTTATTCAATATTATTGATAATATCTGTATCTGTTTCAAAATCTCAAAATTATTAATTCAAGTTGTAAATTCCAATATTATTCATTAATTTTATAATATTATTCATTTTTCTAAAATGTTTCATTTTTTTATTAAATTTAAAATCTACTAATTTAAAATTATAATAGAATTTATTATAATTCATTATTGCAAAACAGGACGCACAAGTAACAAAACAGGACGTTTCCTGTTTTAACAAAAAACGCCAGTTGGAGTGGCGTTTCCTGTTGAATCGAAATTTCATATACGCCAGTTGTAGTGGCGTATCCTGTAGGACTTACAAAACCCAACTGCAACCCAGCTCTCACTCACAGACGCACAAACAAACACACAAACACAGATCTGGAAGGAAGTCGGCGGCTCCAAATATTACTCAAATTCAAAGCCAAATCTCCTCCTTTCATTAACAGGTAACCTCTCCTTCCTCATAATTACTCAAATATATCCCCTGCAAATTTAGTATAGATGTATATATATGTAATATTTGAATTTTTCTTGTTTATTTTGAATGTAGACTACATGTTTGTTAAAATGCTTGATACAATTTTGGTTCATATGCTAGGTTATAGAATTTGTAACACAAGTAGATTATAACTTTCATTGTATAAACCAGTATTTGTTTTCTAGTTTATGCACACATATGTTTAGGTCTTTATGAATGTTGTGGTAATTAACCTGTCCTAAAAAATGTTTTCAGGAGCCCGCACATCTACGACTTCGCACTAACTTCAAGTCATACTGGGATGCAGTAAAGCCCCCCAGGGCACTTCCGGAAGCCGTCTTGACAGCGGTTAGGGACGCTGGTTTGGAGGGAGTGTACCGCATTGGCTCTTTTAGACATGATGCAGGACTGATCACTGCTTTTGTTGAGCGATGGAGACCTGAGACACATACCTTCCATCTACCATTTGGTGAGGCCACTATCACTCTGGAGGATGTTCACTACATCTTAGGACTTCCTACCGTGGGACGTCCCGTGATTCATAGCTTCGGTAGTCCTACTAAGGCTCAGCTGCTAGTCATGGTCAACGATCTTTTGGGTGTTGTTCCTGGAGATAATGAGTGGCAGAAATCGGGTTTGAGGATTTCATGGCTGGTACAGCAGTTTGGTACATGTCATAGGCTAGACATGAGTTCTCCTGACTATCAGACGCAGCTGCTATTCCACACACGGGCACATTTGTTGCTTATCAATGGATCTTTATTCCCCATCCCAACAGGGAACATGATCCAGTTCCACCTGTTACACTACGTGCATGATCCTGCCCAGGTGGGCACATACAGCTGGGGTAGTGCTGCACTGGGATACTTATACCACCACATGTGCTCTGCATCTACTCTGAAGAAGAAGCGGACAAAGAAAGAGATATGTGGATCGATGACACTACTACAGGTATACCTTCTTTTATATTTCTTGTTATAAGCATCCATGATTACCTTGCATGTAGACACATGACTTTTTTCCATCAGGTATGGATTTATGAGCATTTCCCCTTCTTGGCTCCTACGCTGAAGACACCGTGTCCTATCCTCTTTCCTTTAGCTTTGAGGTAATTGTTCTGTTGATTGATTTTATGAGCATTTGTCCATCAGCTATGTACTCTTGTGACAATTTGCTTATGATGTTCATAAATGTTTCAGGTGGAAGGTGCCTAAGAGCACTGTGCGATCCACATCACATAGGGCACGTCACGGTCGTTATGAGCTGGATGATATGCACATTGAGCAGATATGTTGGAGGCCTTATAGGCACTTTCCCACCGTTGATCTTCCATCTATCATGGAGAGGAGTTTATGGTCCGCCCAGTGTCCCTTGATATTTCACACGATCACCGAGTGGTACTACCCTGACAGAGTGACTAGACAGTTTGGATTCGTACAGGATATACCGACTTGGTCACCTCACCGTATGCATGATTCGTCACATGAGTTTTCTTTCTATGCTAATTTAGGTGATGATGTCATGAAGACACGGGATGACGTGGACGTCATCCTCCACACGCTTCTGGTAGTGCACATCATGCTCCACCTCCTTTCCAGTCTCAAATGACATATGCAGGTGGTTCACAGTCTACTTCCCATATGGGTGGGTCTTCTGATGCCTTCCAGGACCACTCTTACATGACATTTCCAGGTGGCTCGCAGTCAGGTTCCCAGATGACGTGTGCATGGGATATGGGTGGGTCTTTTGGTGGATTTCAGGACCCTTCCCAGTTTGACCAGTCGCACATGACTTTTGGAGGTAGTTCGCAGATGACTTATGGAGGTCATTCGCAGTCACACCTACATACGCCCCAGGCTCAGGGGTTTGGAGAGTTTGCACCTGTACGTGCTTCATCCAGTAGCGAGGAAGAGCCTAACTGTTAGGTCCGTTAAGATTGTAGAAGGGGGGGGTTGAATACAATCTATATCTTTTTGTCGAAATTTGTCCGTTAAATAAAATTTAGTTTAGAAAAATTTGAGCGGAATTAATTGAAACAAAATTCAAGTTAAATATAACGATATATTAAACTTGATGGTTGTTACAAAATCAGTACAGAGTATTATCACGTTAATAAAAACTAATTAGAAAATTCGACATGAACTTTTCTAATTTAGTTAATAAAAATCGAAATACGAACTAGGAAACTTAATTCGCTAGTAATACAAGAGTCACAAATAATTAAGTTCTATCGGATCAAATATTACAAATGAGTTGAACTTGATTTTCTGTGAATTAATTGAGATAGTCAGTGGCTTTAAAGATGAGAGAGAGATGTAATATTTGTCTTCTGTCTTTAAAACATGTCTCATGTCTGTCTGTGTATTCTGGCTTCTGTCTCTTTTGTAGTTGTTATGTTGAAAATATCTTCTGTCTATTTTAACACTTAAACAGACTATCCACAGACTGTCTAAAGGCTTGCAGACTATCCAGGGAACACATAGACTACCGGTGTGACTATCTGACCTGTTGCAGACTACCGGTGTGACTATCCTTTCTCTTGCAGACTACCGGTGTGACTATCCTTTCTCTTGCAGACTACCGGTGTGACTATCTGGCTTGGCAGACTACCCAATTCTTTCTCCAGACTATCAGAATGACTATCCTGATAGTCTTTAATACATGATTTTTCTGGCAGACTACCATGCAGACTTCCTGGTAGACAATCCCTTAGCAGACTATCAAACTGGACGGAGTATGCTGAGCAGACTATCTCCTAGACTATCTTAGATAGTCTTTTAATAATAAAACCATAGTCTAAAAACACTTCTGATAGTCTTTTAGCAATCTATATTAATTCTAAATTAATTAATTCAATAATTAACTTAATAAATAAATTAATTCTTGAAGAATTAATTTATTAATTAAGTTAACTAAATACTTTAAATTAATTAATATAGAATTAACATAATTCATTTGATAGTCTAACCTTCACTTTTAAACCACTGAAATAAATAAAGAACCTCCACTGAATATTTGTTGACGCTCGATGCACGGTCTGGTTCATGAACGACTAACTTCAACTTCTGTTCTTCATTTTGACTTTAAGCTGTGGTCTATTTCTTCTCTCAACTTTCTTTAAATATTCTGTACTGATACTGTCTCTTGTCACTTGTAGAAATCTCTGTCCTTTTGAATTAAATCCATGACTTTGAATACCACACTGAGGCTTGATCAGTAGACTGAACTTCTTCCAGTGTAAAATATCAAAACTATAGATTGACTTGTAGATTTGTTCCTTCTGATAGATAGCATCTTCTGAGATTCCTGTGACAGTTAATGTTATTTACTTATTACAATCTACTTTAAGTTGAGTTGGATCCTCGAACTACAAATAGGCTGAGTCATATGCCTTTCAATCTCCCCCTATTTGTTTGTTATAAATTAACAAGCAAATTCCTAGAGGATAACTCAACTAACTCAACTTAAACTAGTAAATGATAAAACATTAATAGCAAGTAAATAATGATAAAGTTATGGTATTTATAACAATTTCCAGATTCAAACATAATGATAAATACAAGATAGATGATCCTCTAGCCTGATCATATTAAACATTATCCTATCTTGATCTATCTAACTCTAAAGATATTACATGTAGAGCTGTTCTTCATTTCTGACTGTCTTCCTTCCTTATTTCTCCATCTTCTGGATCATCCATTTCTGGCAGATTTTTGTGCAATTCTGCATCAACTAGCAACTCTTTTCTTGATGAGAATCCTGTAGGACGAACCAGTGGAATTCCAAGTGCCTTTCTCAATTGACCTTTGAACTTCTCATAATCCTTAAGAAATTTGACCTCTGCATAGGATTTAATGCGATCAGCAATTTCTAACTTCTCTTTAGTAGAAAACCCTTGATTTCTCAGAACATATTCAATATAGACTAACTGCCTGGCAGAGTGTGTGAACAATTCCTCATTCTCAAGATTGATTGTATGAAGCACTTCACCTTTAAGGAATTTCAATTGTCTAGGCAATTTAACTATTTCTGGACCAGCTCTTTCAGCAAACTCTTTGAATTTTTCATGAAGTAGTACACCCAACTCAGAAGAAGTTCTTACCTTTGGTCTAAGAACCCAGATTTCTGTCAATGATTTGTCATAGAAGAACTGAATTGACACTCTTTGTGTTCCAAACTCATGACAATCAACAAATATTAAGAACTCATGTGTTTTCGTTTCACCTGCAGTTGTTATTCTCACAACTTCTGTTCTTAGGGCTCTCATGTACATCTCGTGTGTTGGATTAAGCTCTTTGAGTCTTTCAAAGATAGAAAGAAGTCGACAATCATCATTATCAAGAGATTTATGTGAGTCTATTATTCGTTGAGCACGTTCCCATTTCTCACCACTCTTAAACTTGACGTATAACTTCCTTTCTTGAACTTTAAGTGCATGTTCCCGTTGCCTTGCTTCTGCTTCCTCTTTTTGAAGTCTTTCTTTGTGTGCAAGCATATCTAGTGTTTTCTGAAGCTTTTCATCTCTCAATTTGAGATTTGCTTCTTGCCTTTCAACTTCTAATTCAGCTTCAAAATCCAGTTTTGCTTGCTCAGCTTCATATTCAGGGTCAACTGGCACTTCATCTTCCCAGCTGCTAAAATCTGGTTCTGGTATTTTTTCACCCACATCAGAGAACCTTAGATCAGCAAAAACATCAAAGTTGTCTGGTTCACCTGTGTAGTAATACCCTTCAGTGTCTTCTATGTCTTCAGCACTCTTCTGAGAATCTGCTATCTTCTTCCCCTTATCTCTCCCTTGTTCACCTTGAGATTTATCTTTTTCAGAGTCTTTACTAGTTCCCTCTCTTGACTTCTCCCCCTTAGTTGAGGAATCCTCTACCGAAGTGTGAAATGCATCATCTCCAGGGTCTCGCTCATCACCATCTCCACCTTTTCCTTCAAAGAATTCCCTTTCTTCTGATGTGGGTGTGTGAGTTCTGCTAATCATGTTGAACAAATGTTTGATCCCTTTACCTTGTTGTGCATTCTGCCTTTCAATCACATCAAGACGGTGTTCAGTAGACAATTGACTCTTAATTAATGCTGTTTGAAGATTTTCAACTTTGTCGGAGATTACAGAAATGAGTTTATCTTGAGTAACAGTAACCTCTCCAGCATCATCAAGTGCCTGTTCATAAGATAATTCGAGAGTGTTGAACTTGTTTGTGAATGTTGTCTTCATCTTGGTGATGTCATTCTTTATCACAGCAAGCTGATTTTTGACAGAGGTAGATGAAGAAGACCGTTCACCCACTTGTGCTCGAAGTAATTTTGCTTCAGCTTTACTGGCCTCAAGTTCCTTTTCTAGAGCTTTAATCTTTTGTTCCAATGAACGAGTGTATGTGTCAGTGTGTGCACTCACCTGAATATCACTCTGAGTTTCACTCATCTGAAGTGCATGTGTTTCACTCAGTTTAGTGGTGTTCCTCACATCACTCCTCACTATTTCCTTAGCTGCTCCAGAATGTGTACCTGTAGATAAAATCACCCTAGCCTCCTCTTGGAAGGTCAGTGGTGGTGCAATGGGAGTTTGCAAATCCCTTTCCTCAGTCATTTCTGTCATCTCATTGGGAATTGATGTCTGAATTTCTTCAGTGACAGAAAGATCGAGTTGCCTTCCACTTTCTCCAGTTGAAACTGCGAGTGGAAAATCCCTTGAGGGAGCCAGGAATGTTCCTCCTGGGAGGGGAGATGATGACTCTATTATTTGTGGCTGAGAGTCAAGATTTCCCTCATTAACCTGTGAAGGCTCTTCTACCGTGACTATGGTAGGCACTGTTTCAGTATCAATCCTATTGTGCACTCCTTGCTCATTGTCCCTAGCCACATCAGATTCTACAGTTATGTTTTCCCCCATTGTGAGTAATAGGGGTGTGCTTGACTCTGTACAGGGTGCCATGGCTGACTGGCAAATTTCAATGGACTCATCCTGTTGAGAGAATGGTTCCAGTAACTGTTCATGTGCCATTTCAATGTCCGTATCCTTTTGGGAGGATATGGATGGGCTGACAGTTGCCTCAATTAGTAAGTTTCTTCGCTTCTTTAGTGGAGGCAGAGCTGTGGGATCACTCTTATCACTACTTCTTAAATTAGGTCTTTTCACTGTTAATTTACTTCTGGATTTGGGTTTTGAGATTTGAGATGACACTGTGTTTGGCTCTAAGACCTGGGATAGAAGTTGTGGTTCTACAACCTCTTGGTCTAACCTATCAGCCACTTGGGCTCCAGAAGTAGTTTCAGGGAAAGAGGAGAATATCTGTTCAGTAGCAGTTGAAGAAATCCCAGCAATAGTGGGTTGAGCCACTTGAAGTTGATGTTCAGGTTCAGGAGCATTTGCTGCTTCTTGTTCTTGTATGATTGGCAGTTCTATGAAGTTGGACATATACTGAGTAATGACCACTGGAACATTTGTGAACTTCTTCATTGTTGCTAACCTGGTGAAGAATTTTTTATGTGTTCTTCCTGATGCTTCGGTACGAGAGTTAGCAAACAATCTTTGATGAACATCAGAAACAACATGATTAAATATAATAGTTAAAAACCTTGGATAGTAACAATCAACTTTACTACCCAAATCATGATCGTTCTTGGCAGTTATGAGACGACTTACCATGGCATCAAAAATTAATTTACCAAAATTAACCCTTTGATTATTAGCAACTGCATAACCAATTCTCTGAAGCAAAGTAGGAATATTGTGAAAATTATTCTTTTTAGTGTTAGCAAACACCTTAGCAATTGTGTCAAAGAAATAATCCCACTCAGCCATGAAGTTACTTTTAGACAACTTAGAAAGATCAACTTCTCCTTGATAATGGATGTCATGGAAAAATTGTGTCAGCACTGCTTCAGATGGAACATCAACAAAGTCATTTGTTGGAAGTTGTAGAACGGTGTTAACAGTTGAGTCATCCACAACATAAGGTGTGTCTCCCACGGTAAAAGTGAAAGAACTAGAGTCTGTCGAGAGAACAAATGTAGAACACATTGCCAAAAGTGAATCAACTTTTAACGGAGCATTGAGAATCATGGCATGACGAATATGAGAATGCTCATTTAAAAATCGAATCCAAGGTTTAACCCTCTCGAGAGTACAATTATCGGGATTAAAATGACCAACAAAATTATGATTGATAATCTCCATATTAACAGCCATTTTAACTTCAACACACTGAATTAATTTGCCCAAATTCGAATTTTAGGGATTTTAACAATTAATTCAAATAACCAGAAAAATCAGTAAAATCGAAACTTCACAGAAAATTCTGAAATTAATGTATGTTGATCTCTGAATTCACACAAACACACCACTATTTTTAGTTTTTGCAGAATCGTTCTCAAAGTGCAGATTATTCAAGAAATTCGACGAAGTTCTTGAAAATTACGATTTCTTAAAACACTACCAAATCGAAAGATTAACCAATCAAATTAATGGGATTGAAGAGATCGGAACAATGGTGTTTTCAGATCGTGATTTGGTTGAGAAACAGGGTCGATTCTTGAAGAAAATTGGGCGGTGGTTCGTTGTGTGTATCGTATGTATATAAACGAACAGAGAAAGAGTACTCAGAGACTTAACTCGTGAGTTTTAGACTAAAATTAGATTATTGATAGTCTACACACACAATCTATATATATACTAAGCGATAGTCTAAAGGATAGTCTAAAAGATAATAACTAAAGCTAAAATAGAAAATAAACTAATCTAGACTACCGCTGGATAGTCTGTCCGATAGTCTAAATAGACTATATATATTAATGTACACTACAGACTATTGTATATAGACTATTTAATTTACATTAATAATACACAGACTATTGTATATAGACTATTGATTTACAATAATATTTACAACAACACACAAATATTAGGTCCTATATCGATTTGATCTTCCAGAGTGAAGTTGAAAATTCTAAGTCTGGGAAGATTTTCGAGTTAGTGAGTTAGTGACTATCTCGAACTTCAACTCGAAATTCGACTTAGATTTTCGAGTTAGTGACTATCTCGAACTTCAACTCGAAACTCGACTTAGATTTTCGAGTTAGTGACTAACTCGAACTTCATCTCGAAACTGACTATCTCGAACTTTATCTCGAAGTTCGAGATGAGGACCAATATAACTATTCTAAAAATCAAGTATTAACAGAATATGTACCAGATTATTTACATGAAGCAATTCTAACAATGAAGCAAATTTAATTATTAAAACAAGCTATAAAATAGCAAAATAATTTACACTAAGATTATAAAATCTAATAAAAATTATAAAAACAATCATATGTAGTCCCTTTTATGAAAACAAACATTAATAACAAAAGGACAAACACTACAAACCAATTAATAAACTATTAACTATTTACATATTTATTCATGGTAAATTAATAAATCTATATATTTTCTAATAAAATAACTTTCTAATAGAAAATTATTTAAAAAGAAAATATGACTTATTAAACCATCATAAATATAATTTTCAAGAAAAATAAGTTTCTCATAAATCACAACTTGTAAAATTTGAGAAAAATATTTTTAAGGAAAATGAATTATTTTAATATTGAAAAGAAGTAAGTAAAAATATATTAAGATGATAATGGCAATGGTTTGAACATTAACAAGTAACAAGGTAAGTTGATAAAATAATTATACAAGTGATTTTAATCAACAAATATTAACAGGATAATCACTTGTAAATTATTAAAGATCAAACCTCAGATATTAACTAGTTTAATTACTAGGACTATTTAACATACCCAATTCACCAACAATTCTGGTGAATGTGGATTCGTCAAGAGACTTAGTAAAAATATCTGCTGTTTGTTCTTCCGTGGGTACAAAATGTAACTCCACGGTACCATTCATGACATGCTCTCGGATAAAATGATACCTGATGTCGATGTGCTTTGTCCTCGTATGCTGCACAGGATTGTTGGAGATTGCTATGGCACTTGTATTGTCACACAGAATTGGAATATTGTCAAGTACAAAGCCATAGTCACGTAGCTGATTCCTAATCCACAAGATTTGAGCACAACAGCTTCCAGCAGCTATATATTCTGCTTCAGCTGTTGAGTTGGAAACTGTTTGTTGTTTCTTGCTGTACCAGGAGACCAACCTACCACCTAGGAATTGACAACTCCCAGAGGTGCTTTTTCTATCTACAACACTTCCTGCATAATCTGAATCTGTATATCCAACAAGGTTAAAACCAGATTCTTTAGGGTACCAAATACCTAAGTTAGGTGTACCCTTAAGATATCTCAAGATTCGTTTAACAGCAATGAGATGCACATCTCTAGGATCCGCTTGGAACCTTGCACACAAGCATGTAGCATACATAATATCAGGTCTACTTGCAGTAAGGTAAAGTAATGAACCTATCATACCTTTGTAGCTTGTGATATCTACCTTAGCAGAATTTTCACAAGCTCCAAATTTCACAGCTGTTGATGATGGTGTTCTTGCTGAAGATGAGTCCTCCATTTGATATTTCTTGAGGAGCTCTCTGACATACTTGGATTGACAAATAAAAATTCCATCTGTCCTTTGACTTACTTGTAATCCAAGAAAGAACTTCAGCTCACCCATCAGGCTCATCTCAAACTTACCCTGCATTAGCTTAGCAAATTTCTTGCACAGAAGATCATTAGTAGACCCGAATATTATATCGTCCACATAGACTTGGACTAATATAGTATCATTCTTATGTTTCTTAGTAAAGAGAGTTTTGTCTATGACACCTCTAACAAATCCATTTTCAAGTAAAAATTCAGAAAGAGTGTCATACCATTTCCTTGGAGCTTGCTTAAGACCATAAATTGCCTTGAAGAGAAAGTAGACAAAATCCAAGAGTTCTGGATCTTCAAAGCCAGGGGGTTGTTCTACATATACCTCTTCATCCAGCTTGCCATTCAGGAAGGCACTCTTGACATCCATTTGATAAACTTTGAAGTTTGAATGTGCTGCGAATGCCAAGAATATCCTTATAGCCTCAAGTCTAGCCACTGGTGCATAGGTTTCATCATAATCTATTCCTTCAGCTTGGGAATAACCTTTAGCAACCAGTCTTGCTTTGTTTCTAGTTACAATGCCATCTTCATCAAGTTTGTTTCTGAATACCCACCTGGTATCAACTACTTTCCTGTCTTTAGGTCTGGGTACCAGCTTCCATACTTCTTGTTGTTTGAATTGATTGAGTTCATCTTGCATAGCAATCACCCAATCAGGATCAGAAAGAGCTTCTTATGTTTTCTTAGGTTCTATTGCAGACAGAAACCCAGAATAATTGCATTGATTTTGATAGCTCCTTCTAGTTTTTACACCAACATCTGGATCACCAACGATCAACTCAAAAGGATGAGCTCTATTCCACACAGTCTGTCTGGGAAGATTTGACCTTGATGATTCGCCTTGTTCTTCATTATGATGTTGAGTATGACCAGCTGATCCTTCATCACCTCCCCCTGAGTTGTTGCCAGTTTGACTAGATGAATGTTCAGGAGTGTCAGTGGTATCTCCAGTCTGATCATTGTTTCCACCACCACCACCCTGATCATTATCATCATTATTACTGTTATCATTAGCAACAACATCAGGTTGGTTGTCACCATCTGAATCGGAGTCTGTCATATCATCGAAAGATAACTTTTCAGATGAATCCTCCGTTTGGATACTAGGAAGTTTAGTGTCATCAAATGATACATTGACACTTTCAAGCATTGTCTGATGATCAATCACATACACCCTGTAAGCTCTTCTTGAATAACCAATGAAAATTGCTTCATGTGCTTTGGCCTCAAATTTTCCACCACGATCATCTCCATCTTTAAGCACAAAGCATTTTGTTCCAAATACATGAAAGTACTTGAGTGTTGGTCTCTTCTCATACATTATTTCATAGGGGGTCTTCATCAAGTCTTTGTTGATTAAAGTTCGATTCTGGGTATAACATGCAGTATTGACAGCTTCAGCCCAAAAGTACAAGGGAAGCCTTGATTCACTTAACATAGTACGTGCAGCTTCAATCAAGGTTCTATTCTTTCTTTCTACTACCCCATTTTGCTGAGGAGTTCTTGGGGCTGAGTACTGTCTTGTTATTCCTTTTTCAGTACAAAAATCATTTAGAACTGCATTCTTAAATTCAGTTCCATTGTCTGACCTTATTGCTCTTACTGGTTTCTTGTACTCCATTTCAATCAACTTGATGTGATCAATCACTAACTGTGGAGTTTCATCTTTAGAATTCAGAAATAAAACCCATGTGTACTTTGAGTAGTCATCAACAATCACGAGAGCATATCTTTTCTTTGACATAGACATCACATTAACTGGACCGAACAGATCCATGTGCAACAGTTGTAGAGGTTCAGTTATTGATGATGTGTCAGTGCTCCTGTGAGTTGCTGTTTTCAATTTGCCTTTTTGACAGGCATCACAGAGTCCTTCTTGAGTGAATTCCATTGAAGGTAAACCTCTCACCAGTTCTCTTTTAACTAGAGAATTCATTGTCTTGAAATTAAGGTGGGAGAGTTTCTTGTGCCATAGCCAACTTTCATCTGTAGATGCTTTAGAATAAAAGCAGTTGATTTCTTCAGTTCTTCCAGTGTTCATATTGGCCACGTACAGATTGCCTTTTCTGACTCCTGTAAGAGATGGTTGTTCATGTCTCTTGTGTGAGATTAGACAATTCTTCTTGTTGAAGTAAGCCTCGAATCCCTTGTCACAAAATTGACTGACACTTAACAAATTGTGCTCAAGTCCTTTCACAAAAGACACTTCATCAATGATAACATTTCCAGCTTCCAATCTGCCATATCCATCAGTTGTACCTATGCTGTTATCTCCAAAGGTAACAACTGGGCCGGCTTTCTCAACCACATTTGTCAGCAGGGTTCTGTCTCCAGTCATATGCCTTGAACATCCACTATCCAAGATCCAGGTCACTCGATCAACCTGTTTCACACCCTGCAATGACAAATAGATTAAACCTTCTTCGGAACCCAAATCTGATTGGGTCCAGAATACTTAAAGAATTGGCCTTTGTCAGGCAAAACAACATTTTTAACGTTGACACCATTTTCACCACTAACCAACAAACATTTAACCCTATAAACAGATTTGACAATCTTTTGTTTTATCTTGGGTATCCATGTTTCTTTAGCAGCAATGACATTTGTTTCATTGACTGGACATTTGACCTTGTAAGCAGCTTTACCAAAAGTCTGTTTAGGCTTTGATACAAATGTCTCTCTCCTATCTTGAGGAGGACTAGCAGTCTTTGATCTAACATTTTTATTCTTATTCATATGTTGTCGAGGAGCAGTCTTACCAGCACATGCTTGATTACCATTAAAGTAAGCAGACATTACATTAAAAGCACAAGACATACAATTGACAACACCACATGCTTTATGATAAATATCAATGGTAGGCATGGTATGCATGTTAGACATGTTATTGTTCTTTTTCAACTTATCACCACTTAACCCAGTTTTAGATGAACTGGTTGGATAAACAACCTTAACTGGTTTCTTAATAGATTTAACATTATCAAGGACTATGCCATTTGCACTGTCCTCATTACGCATCTCTTCTTGAATAATGATAGAAGTGAAGTTTGGAGGTTCTGCAATCGACTTCTTAAAGAGCGGATCTTCAACATTCTTAAGCACATGTGGTATACCCCTCTCTTTAGCACTAACAAGGTTAGGGGTATTTATGCCTAACAATCCAACAGCTTCGTTATAACCAAACCCTATTCCTACAGTTCGTTCTATAGCTTGTTTGTTGAAATGCTCTTTAGAAAGTTTAACAGAATTAAAGCAAGCACTCACCTTGGTTTCAAGTTCAGCAATTTTAGAAAGTTGTTTAGTCACTACTTCTAGAATGGATTTCTCTGTTCTATTAAGTCGTGCTATTTCCTCTTTTTGTTGATCTTGATTAACATGCACTTTTTTTAGTTCTAACACTTCATTTTCAAGTTCAGTGTTTAACAGATTTAATCTAGCAATGTGTTTTTGTGCATTAACCAAGGAGCCACCTAACTGACGAACCAACTCAGAGTCAGTAAGTTTTACCTGTGGTTTAGGATCAGTGAGCATGTCACCATTTGCCATTAGTGCAAGATTTCCAAATTCTTCATCTTCACTATCTGTGTCATCCCAGCTTTTACCAGCAGCCACATAGGCTTTTCCAGGTTTCTTCTTTTCAGGAACATAATCTCTCTTCTGGGCTTGTTTGGGTTTCTGACACTCAGTGGCAAAGTGTCCAAGTTCATTGCAATTATAACAACGAATTTTGCTTCTATCAACAGTTCCAGTTTTGTAGCCACCTCTGCTACTGGAGGATGAGGAACCTCCTCTCTGGAATCTGTTATTAGACTTGAACTTAAACTTAGGATTTCTCCTGAATCTAAAGTTGCCAAACTGTCTAACCATGAGTGCCATGGATTCATCCTCCAACTGATCCAATTCTTCTAATGAGTAAAACTCACTTCCATCCTGAGTAGCTGGTGTCTGACCATGTTCCACTTCAGTCTGCTCCTTGTCTGAGCTGTAAGGTCGAACAACCTTAGCTTCCAATTCCTTAGGAGCCTCAACCACTAATGCTGTTGATGAACTTGCAACTCTACCTTTACCATGAATCTCTTTCTGTTGGACTTGTTCCAACTCATAGGTTTTTAAAATACCGAAGAGTTTTTCAAGAGAAACTTTATTCAAGTCACGAGATTCTCTTATTGCTGTGTATAGTTCTTGCCATGGATTTGCAAGTTGTTGATTATTTTATTATACCTTTCAAACACTTCTTGAATGCCTTCATTAGGGCCAGCTCTGAAGTGTTCATACTCAGAGGTTAAGATTTGAAGTCTGTTCTCCCTGACCTCATCGGTTCCTTCATTAATGGTTTCAATAGTTTCCCACATGTGTTTGGCAGTTTTACAATTCATCACATGGCTATACATCACAGCATCCAGGGAATCTATTAGAATGAGTCTGAGGTTTTTATCAAGCCCTGCATCCTCCTTTTCATCAGGTGTATAGGTAGCAGGGTCCTTTTCATAAGATTTAGCAGGAATCACAATTTTACCCTCAGCTTCAACTTCATCTTCATAGACCATAGGAGTTTTAGGTCCGGTTTTCAAAACAACCAAATATTTAACGTTTGTACATTCTAGAAACAACTCCATCTTATTCTTCCATATATCATAATTTTCTTTGTCAAAGATAGGTATCTTAACAATGGCTTTAGAAGTCATGATGAATTTTTAAGAGAGTTAAAAATTCGAGCTTGATTTTTAATTGAATAAAAATAGGATCTTGATTTGTATATCAATCAAACGGCTCGGATACCAATTGTTAGGTCCGTTAAGATTGTAGAAGGGGGGGTTGAATACAATCTATATCTTTTTGTCGAAATTTGTCCGTTAAATAAAATTTAGTTTAGACAAATTTGAGCGGAATTAATTGAAACAAAATTCAAGTTAAATATAACGATATATTAAACTTGATGGTTGTTACAAAATCAGTACAGAGTATTATCACGTTAATAAAAACTAATTAGAAAATTCGACATGAACTTTTCTAATTTAGTTAATAAAAATCGAGATACGAACTAGGAAACTTAATTCGCTAGTAATACAAGAGTCACAAATAATTAAGTTCTATCGGATCAAATATTACAAATGAGTTGAACTTGATTTTCTGTGAATTAATTGAGATAGTCAGTGGCTTTAAAGATGAGAGAGAGATGTAATATTTGTCTTCTGTCTTTAAAACATGTCTCATGTTTGTCTGTGTATTCTGGCTTCTGTCTCTTTTGTAGTTGTTATGTTAAAAATATCTTCTGTCTATTTTAACACTTAAACAGACTATCCACAGACTGTCTAAAGGCTTGCAGACTATCCAGGGAACACATAGACTACCGGTGTGACTATCTGACCTGTTGCAGACTACCGGTGTGACTATCCTTTCTCTTGCAGACTACCGGTGTGACTATCCTTTCTCTTGCAGACTACCGGTGTGACTATCTGGCTTGGCAGACTACCCAATTCTTTCTCCAGACTATCAGAATGACTATCCTGATAGTCTTTAATACATGATTTTTCTGGCAGACTACCATGCAGACTTCCTGGTAGACAATCCCTTAGCAGACTATCAAACTGGACAGAGTATGCTGAGCAGACTATCTCCTAGACTATCTTAGATAGTCTTTTAATAATAAAACCATAGTCTAAAAACACTTCTGATAGTCTTTTAGCAATCTATATTAATTCTAAATTAATTAATTCAATAATTAACTTAATAAATAAATTAATTCTTGAAGAATTAATTTATTAATTAAGTTAACTAAATACTTTAAATTAATTAATATAGAATTAACATAATTCATTTGATAGTCTAACCTTCACTTTTAAACCACTGAAATAAATAAAGAACCTCCACTGAATATTTGTTGACGCTCGATGCACGGTCTGGTTCATGAATGACTAACTTCAACTTCTGTTCTTCATTTTGACTTTAAGCTGTGGTCTATTTCTTCTCTCAACTTTCTTTAAATATTCTGTACTGATACTGTCTCTTGTTACTTGTAGAAATCTCTGTCCTTTAGAATTAAATCCATGACTTTGAATACCACACTGAGGCTTGATCAGTAGACTGAACTTCTTCCAGTGTAAAATATCAAAACTATAGATTGACTTGTAGATTTGTTCCTTCTGATAGATAGAAGTGACAGTGTAAAATATCAAAACTATAGATAGCATCTTCTGAGATTCCTGTGACAGTTAATGTTATTTACTTATTACAATCTACTTTAAGTTGAGTTGGATCCTCGAACTACAAATAGGCTGAGTCATATGCCTTTCACTAACGAGGAGCCTCATCTTAGGCAACAACCACCAAGAAATGTGAAGGGCAAGGGGAGAAGGTGTCACACAGGTAGCCATGTGTTGTGGGAGGCGAGGAAGTGAGTCTTCACAATAAGTATTCGGCTTTATGTTTACTTTAATGTAATCGAATGTTTTCTAAGTTATTTGCTTAAACAATTGTCTGTATTTGGTTTAATGTGTTGCTCAAACAATTGTCTGTATTTGGTTTAATGTATTTGGTTTAATTGTAATGCTTTAACATTGGTCTTAAAACGACTTAGTTCCATTAGTCAAAGAAAATTACATCAACGTAGTTCAACATGCTTAATAACCAACTTTACATGGAACAAATACTAATAAATTCCTGATGAAATTACACTACTTCCATAACGAAATAAGCATGATTACTAGTACAGCACAGACCAAAAGCTTCTTTAATGTCATGTTTTCCTTCTCCGACTTCTTCAACAAATTTTTTGTTACTTCAACCTCATTTTGAAGCAAACCAATTTCTTCGTCCACCATCCAAGCATTGTGCAGGTCATCATCCTTTCTATTCAGTCTTAGCTTCAACTTTTTTATCACTTCTCTTGCTCTTTCGGTGTACGATGGATCAGCCCACTTAAAGAAGTTACATCTTCTTGTAGGATCCTAAAAACACATTAAACAAAATTCAATACATTTTGGCAACAACAAAATTTGCAGAAAGTGATGTTGTACATACCTTGTATTGGCTGCATCCGAAGAACCTCCTTCCTGGGTCAAGAGTACCTTCTTTCCATGCTTCTTGACAAGGAGCTGGTAGATTGCAGTTACACCTTACAGTTCCATGTTCACCTAAGTAGTTGAAAGTGCTTGAACTATGTCTGTAAGGGTTTCTAACCGAAGATGAAGAGTTTCTTGAATTAGACATGATGAACTTTTTAGACACAGAGACATCACATGAAAACATTCCAATTTATAGCCAAATTATTGTGATTTCTTGAAGTGTAATAAATTTTAAAAAATACTAGACAGCTACCATTTCTGAAAAAGTTGGTTTGTCACTTCAAGACTGAAATGAAGTGTAGTATACGGACACAGCTACAAAAAATGAAAAAGTTGAATGGTCATTTCATTACTTTATCCTACAAAGCTGAGTTCAATTTTCAGTACAAGCAGGATCAATAAAACATGAGAACCCCACCCTGAAAACCCTACTTGCAAGTGGGTTCTATATGTGTATATATATATATATATGACCTTGCAGATAGGTTTAGTGCAAATTAATTTACCAACTACAAAAGAAATATGTCATCCTCTACAAATCGCAATTGGTTGCTCGGAGAAAGAAATGATGACTACAGGCGTCTAAGACAAAGCGATCCAGTGGAATATTTTGCAGGCATTCGTCGAGAATGGGTATATCGGTGTGAAGAATCGGAACGTTTACGAAATGACCTAATTGCTATGGGTGCAAGGGTCCCTATTCGTCATTCCCTCGACATGTTTCCGCGTACTAGTGAATCATCGGGTTGGAATGATTATAAGCGTAAAGTCATTCGAGATGTCAAACATATACGAATTGAGAACAACCGAATGTTGTTACGTAGAACTCGGCACTACATCTATCAACTTGCCAAAGACTCCGTTCGTGCAAGTGGGAGAGAGCTAACAGACGTTGAGGAACAACGTCTTCAACAAAATCCATGTTACATCTCTGATGATTACATGTCCGA
This sequence comes from Kitagawia praeruptora, assembly GCA_037693485.1. Lineage (NCBI taxonomy): Eukaryota > Viridiplantae > Streptophyta > Magnoliopsida > Apiales > Apiaceae > Kitagawia > Kitagawia praeruptora. The sequence continues at coordinate 63,799,435 of CM075345.1, forward strand.
CGAAGAAATTTAATTAAGTACTACTCAATTATTTAAGTTTTTACTTTTTCTATTATGTATTTGTAGTGTGCATTTTTCGATTATGTATTTGTACTGTGTATTCTTCTATTATGATGGTGTTATATTGTGCAACAAAACTACGTAATTAATTAAAACATTACATTCCATAACATCACACAACATGAAAACAAGAAATATAAATGAATATCCGTAGAGGACATTCTTTAGGGGAAACTAAAAACAACCACATTTAATCATAGCCGAAGAAATTAATCTTCATCTTCATTATCATCATCATCATCATCTTCCGCATCTTCCTGCACGGAGTCCTCGAACTCATTCTTATTCTCATCAGTTGATTCATCGAGACCACCAAAGGGATTATTAAGCTCAATCCCATCCTTCTGCTCAATCCCATCCTCCTTCACGGAGTCCTCCCCTTCATTCTCATTTTCGTCAATTGATTCACACATATGACGAGTTAGTTCTCTAACTCGTTGCATTTCCAATTTCTCAAAATCATGCGCAGCACGCTCCTCTAATGGTTCATGAAGCCAACGAATGTACCCACATCCGTTGCCTCCATTTGGACAATTGAGATAGCTCCTTCCCGCATTTCTTCCATAGGGCCATGTGCGTTGAACGTACAACTTATCACAAAAACAAAGATTCAAATCGGGAATGTTGGACATGTTGAATTGTGTGTGAAATGCTAAATTAGATTGCAGTGGATGGGTGAACAAGCCTCACCACTATGTCGTTTTATAGCTGGGAATCAACGGATAAATTATTGATTGGTGTTCAACTAGCCCGTGACTCAACAGTAATGTCAAAATACAATTGAACGAACTGCAAAATCATGTGAATGCACAGCAGCAAACACTTAAATTTACCCTGCATTATTGAAAAAAAAGCACTCTGAGAAAGGACTGCATGCTTAGCCTGTAGTGAAATAAAGCTGATTTCTGAAAAAGTAAAGCTTATTTCAGGCATAGTAAAATAAAGCTGATTTATGAAAAAGTAAAGTTGATTGCAGGCATAGTAAAATAAAGCTGATTTCTTAAAAAGTAAAGTTGATTTCAGAAATTCCTAATTATTATCATGCAGGCCACTAAAATTGAGTAGTCACGTCTTATGTTGCTTGTACGCAAAGTGCTCTAGTCACTTCACAATAACGCTTGTTTAAATTATTGAGGTATTTTTTCATCAACAAAAAAGTAAAATAATAATCCGAAATTGGCTATAAAACCCAATTTGCTGCTTATTCAGAAACGCAACTTACTAGTTTCCTCTTCAATTTACTTTCTTCAAGACAATAACATAAGATGGATAAGGGCAAAAAACCACAAACTAGTAAAACCGAAATCAAACGAACCAGGAAAAACACAAAGGCATACGATGTGCAGGTTGAGGATGCTAAACTTGCAAAACATTTTGAATTTGCTGCACAACAAGTTAAATTTAAAATGGAAATGGAAGCTCGAGCTGCAAAGGAACGTGAAATTGCAATAGAAGCTGAAGCTGCAAAGGAATGTCAAATTGCAAGGGAAATTGAGGAAGCTGAGGATGAGAATTATGCTGTTGATCTCAGTGAATTTTAAGAAGTTGTATTGTGGTTCTCGTGTCAATGTATGTTTATTTTCTAATTTTCTGTTTTCAATTAAATCTAATTGTATGATGCTTCAATTTTCTGTTTTCAAATTGAAGTACTTGTATGATGTAGTACGTTTATTTAAAGTAATTGAATGTTTTCTAATATGTTTTTTATGCCCCTCAACGTAACTCCGCCAAGGTTTTTTTTAAGAATTTGATGTGAAGTTGCCATATTCGGATAAACATTTAAAGTAATTACACAAATTACTTATGCCTAAAATTTGGCTTACGCAAAAGTACAACGTCAATACTTCAATATGGAACAAAAACAACGTAAAAAAAACATGTACAAGTATATTTTTTATTCCCATAAACATGCCTACTCAAAAGAATTTTCAACAATTTGATGTTGAGTTGCCATATTCGGACTAAAAAAGAAGATAATTACACATAATAATTTTTGGAGATTTTCGTATTATACCAAAATACAACGTCAATACTTGAATATGGAAAAAAAACAACGTAAAAAAAACATGTACAAGTATATTTTTTATTCCCCTAAACATGCCTACTTGAAAGATTTTTCAACAATTTGATGTTGAGTTGCCATGTTCGTCCCAAAAAATAAGATAGTTAGACATAATAATTTTTGGAGATTTTCGTATTATACCAAAGTAAAATGTCAATACTTGAATACGAAGCAAAAAAAATGAATAAATTTTATTCAAAAATATATTTTCTAAGCCATATAAAATGGATACTACAAAGTTCATTTTGTGGCTACAAAATAATACTAAGTGCTGGAAAAAGTGGAAAGCAAACAATCTAATAGAAACCGCCACTTCTAGTGGCGTTTTCTGTTGAAATGAAATTCAACAGAAAACGCCAGTAGAAGTGGTGATTTCTATTAGATTTTCTCAGCTATACCAGAAATGAAAAGTCTGAACAAAATGTACCACAAATGAAAGTTCAATTCAGTAATATACCATAAATGTAACCGAGCCAATAAACACCCACTCTCTGTCGTTTGAGTATGCTTTACTAGTCCTATGTTACCGCCGTTTATTAGTACTGTACTTCTTTGTCTCTGGCACTCTATGAGTGGCTTCAAGGTCCAAATTTACATCTAAATTCATCCAACTCAATTTAAATATTTGGTTCAAATTCATTTAATTGTGATTTAAATCTTTGTCCAAACCTAGATTAATGAATAGTATTGATCTAAATTTCGATCGATATTATTAATCGTTGTAAATTTGGATAATATTTAAATAATAATATTTAAATTTTACATACTTAATTTATTAAATATAACTTTGATTTATGATATTAATAAACATAATTAATATTAGAATTGTTATGTTATTTTATAGGAGTATTAACAAAAAGCTAAAATTTATTTAAATTAAATATGTTTACAGTTTTTAAATTCATATTATAAGTACATTCAAACACACAAAATAAAGATTATAACACATCTATCTATCTATACTATACTATTATAAGTAAAATAGTATATATTTGGTTGTCCGTTTGGTACTCTTTTTGATCACTTTTTTTTTGTTATATAACATACACACACGTACGTCCTCTTCCAAGTTTCAATATTGATCGTAAACATATTTTGCATGGGAATAGTTCTAGAACATTGATTGGAAACTGTTATGGACCGGATATTCAAAATTCCAACTTAACTAAAAAACAAAATTGGGTTAATGGTTCGGAATTCGAAAATTCTTTCCCATACCAAACCAATCCATGTATCATATCATTTTATTTTATACTAATTTAATTTTGTTAGTTAAATTAATCTTAATCTCTAACAAAAATTCATTTGTACATGCTTTTATAAATTTGAAAATTGAATGTTACAATATCATAAATGTAAATTGTCGTAATAATATTTTTTATAGAACTAACTTATAACTTGTGTAAACTACGTGTTATTTTTATTTTTAAAATTGTACAATTAAATAAAATATAGTATACTAATATGTGGTTTATGTAATTTTAATTTTATTTATATTCTTAGAACTAATTTAATAAAATAAGTTTGTGAAATTTGAAAATTAGACATCTATATAAAATAATTTTTAGTATTATAATAACATTTATTTTTATGTTTATTATATATTACATCTAGGGTGATGGCCCAGAATACCCACAAATTAAACATCCATAACCAAAATACCCACTGCCAGTTCTAGCGGCCAAAAATACCCACGGGACACGCTATCAGTGAAGGATCGTCTTAAAGACACGCTACTGGTAAAGGAGTATCTTACATACACGCTACTGATAACGGAGTAACAAGGAGACACGCGACTGACAATTTGCTACAGTAACTGGAGATGCGCCGTTCGGAGATGCGCATCTGGTGATACGCATTTTCGAGATGCGTATCCAACTTCTTCTCCACAAACGCGCTCTGGCGATTCTCTGGCGATTTCCGATCATAACTCGCGGAGCTCCGTTCGTTCAATTCAGTTATCATCCGTGTATGTTCTATACACCACGGGAATCGTATTTCGACGCTCTACTCTATACCCATATCAACCCATTCATTTCGCCCGATTTTATACCCCCAAATCGAACCATCTATTCTCCCTCATTTTTTCCGACGACTCGCATATGCCCCTGCGGGGCCAGATTCGATATAACCAATTGGGCAAAACAGAGAGCACGTTGTGGTGATTAGTTTGGTATACTCAGATATGGCGGAGGTGGCCGGAGGGAGGTGGAGTAAGTCGGAGAGATTTGGAGAGACGAGAGAGATGGTAGAGAAGAGAGGCGGAGAGATTGCTATAGTACATTTGGGACACGCTACACGCAGTTAGGGCTGCACATGGGTTCTAAAAACCGACCAAATCGACCCAAACCGACCCTATTTTTAACCGATCAAACCGAACCGTCCAAAACCATGGGTTAAACAGGTTAATTTTTTAAAAACCCGAACTAATTGGGTTGGGTAAGGGTTTAACTAATTTTAACCCCTACCCAACCCAACCCAACCCAACCCGTTTACATAAAATGCAGAATTTTTTTACATATTTTATACATATATATTATGTATATTTGTGGCATATTTTCTACAAATTCTATAAATTTTCTGCACGATTTAAACTTTTTGCAACATTCTGCAACACTTTCTGGCTTCTGCAACACTTTCAGCAACATTCTGCAACACTTTTAGCAACATTCTGCAACACTTTCTGGATTCTGCAACACTTTCTACGAAGTGCAGAATTTTCTACAATGTGCGAAATTTTCTACAAAATTCTTCCGATTAGTAAATTAACCCAACCCAACCCGAACCAAACCGAACTAATTTGGTTGGGTCAGGGTTGGGTTACTGAATTTTTTTCAATTAATGAGTTGATTTCTTATAAAACCGAATTAATTGGGTTGGGTCGAGATTTGACAAAAACCCAACCCTACCCATGTGCAGCCCTACACGCAGTAGCGTGTTGCGTGGGTAGTCAGGGCCAACTCTTCCGAAATTCAGTATTTTTGGCCATGGGTACCTCATTTTGAGATATTTTGGTCATTTTCTCTTACATCTATGAATACAACAAAATATAATAAAAAAATAAGCCTCGTGCTTTGCATGGGTTATAGGCTAAATCATTCTATCTATCTATACAATTTTTTTTGTACACTCAATAACAACAGTTAGATTTTAAAATAAATAAATGAAAATCGTTGGATCTAATGCTAAAAGAATATTTCTTTTTTAATATTTAAAATAGTCTTATAGGTTCCAAGTTCGAATCCCACCAATAACATATCTCTATTAAATATATATATTATTTTATACACTACTCTCACAAGTTTAAGGTCCAATTGTTGTTAACAACATATTATTAATTGAAATTCCATCATTAAAAATTCTATCAAACATGTATTATAATATTTTATTATATAATAAAAAAGTTTACAAGCAATCGACACAGGTGTTAATGTGTTATTGAGGTATTGGGATAACAATATCTTTGATCACCAAAATGAAAGAGATGTAGCCCGATTTCTTTATATTGATAAGATTCCACAATTCAATAATGAGGGTGTTTGGGATTGCTTAAAATAAGTTACTTTTGACTTAATGGAGGTATTTTTAACTTAAAGGAGAAAGTAAAGTTGTTTACTTTAAGTTGAATGAAAGTGTTTGGGTAATTTGACTTAAAGTTGAATGGGGATTTAATAATTTTGACTTAAAAGTGAAATTTGATTTAAAAAAAATTTAAATTCATGATATTTAAGCTTTACAAGAATTGTGGAAAAAAAAAAAAAAAAAAAACTCCATAAGTCATAAGTCATAAGTCAAAAGTACCTAAATGTAACTTATGACTTAAAGCAGTTTTTTAACTTAAAAACAACTTAAAGTTGGTGTACACAAACACACCAAAATCTTTAAGAAGGAGCTTTCTCCTTTAAGCTTGGTTAGCCAAACAGGCTGAATATCTTCGATTAGTTCATTCCATACTTTTCGAGGATTTGTGAATAAGACAAAAAAATGGACCCGATTATTTTTTACTTGCTAAATTTAATAAATAAAATCACGTAATATTGCAAACTCAATGCATATTAGTGTATTCTTTTTTTTTTTTAAACTATTACACAGATTTTATTTTATTTTATTTAAAAAACTAAAAATATATATTATATTATATTATCTATAATATATAGTACACAATACATATAATAATATGTATTATAAGTGACACTATTATGTATGTAATTAGTGCGTGTATGAATATAAAAATTAGATGATTATCCGAGCCTGAATGGTTGAGCTATAAGTTGTAAAGATTGTGCAATGAAGTTTTAGAATTTTGATACATGAGATCCATAATTACAATATAAGTTTTTGTAGTTCCTTCTCAAATCCGTTAAACCGGTCAAGTAATTATGTAATTTTTATGTAATATAATAGCATACACAGAATAAAATTATAAATCTTGATGTTACGTTTCAGTTTTTTTGTTATTGGATTGATGTATGGTAATAATATTACATCGGATATATAAATTTTGGACGATTAACCTATATGTTCTCCCTTTTGGGTTTAGCAAAAAAAACCTAGATGTTCTCCCTTTTGGAGTCCTGATCTTCGATCACCAAATGTAAGAGATGTGGTCCGATTTCTTTATCAATGTAAGACTTCACAATTCTTTTATGAATATAATGTTTACTATTTAATGCATTATTATGAAAATAATAGTAACTAAACATGTTTGTTATTATAAATACTTAGGTTAACATTGCTCCATAACAAACATACTTATATAACAAACAATAAAGAATACCTTAGATTTAATAGATCTATTGACCCCGCCAGGGACACCTAATACAAAAAGTTGTTATTTTTTTATCCTCTATACATCCAGCAAAAAAAAAAATTGTTCACGATGACGTCATCATGAATGTCGTCATCATGAACAGTAACTTTTTTTTTTGCTAGATGGATAGAGGATAAAAAAATAACATTTTTTTGTATTGGGTGGTCCCACCAGGGTCATTGGATCTATTAGGTTTAAGGTCTATTAGGTTTAAGGTGTTCTTTATTGTTTGTTATATAAGGTGTTTGTTATGGAATGCTCTAAAAAATTGGTTTGTTTATATAAAATGGGCACAACTTTTTAAGAAGTACGTGGGAGTATAGTATTGTTTTATTTGTTTGGGTATTTGAACCGAGTATTAGTATATTTTAAAAACTTACTGTACTATTTAAGAAAATGTTAAGAATTGATTGAGACGTACCAAAATAGAAAGTGGGGGTGTTTTGGGAGAATTTTTTTCCAAAATAAGTCTACTTATTTTAAGTTAAAAGTTAAGATTCCTAACTTTCCAACTTATTTTCCAACTTATTTTTGCAATTTATTCAATCTCAAATATATATTAAATACTTGTATAGAAAAAATTTATCAAAATATAAATTTTTACCAAAAATAAGTTCATAAATTCTTATATTAAGGTGAGCCAAACAAGCCTAGTATTAAGAATTGGTACGGAGGAAGGGAGTAGCTTCTCTGTCCCTATTGTGTTTGGGCTATCAATCATATACATTCGTACAAGTCACTAAAAGGTCTGCAAAATCAGTAACGTGTTGTGTGCCATATTTCTTGTTTACTCGACATGTTTGTCGATGCACCTTTTTTTTTCTTTTTTTTAATTTTTAATCATTAATATCTTCAATTTCGTATTAGTATTAAATATAAAAACTTTATTGTATTAAAGTACTCATAAATACGAATACAACAAGATCACTCATGACTATTTTATCTTATAAATTATGCGTAATTTAGTAGTCAACCGCTTATAATGAACAGTGTCCAAAGTCAAAACAGGATACATAAAATGATACAGAGGGAGTATTATTTTTTGTTTTGTATGCGAGTATTTGCATATCGCATTTTAAATGCGATTCTTGACACTTTTGTTTAGAAGGTGTTTGAAAATTAGAAATTTGAGAAAAAAAATTAGAGATTTAAATCAAATTAAAGAATCGATCATTTGAAATTTTAATATTAGTGTTGGGTAATTAGTGGATTGAAATAAATTTTTGAATTCATAAAGCTATTTTTCAAAAAACTATTTGCGAAGTTTTTTTTAATTAAAGATTTGCTATGCGACTAGTTAATATACAAAAAATTAACTCAATCAGCTAATCATCAAACAATTTGATGTAAAACAACTAATTTAATCCGCTAGTAAAAGTAAATAACTTAATTCGCTAGTCAAAACAGTTAATTTAATCCGCTAAACACAAACAACTACTCCCTCCGTCCCACAATATTATTCTCTTTTAAGAAAAAAAAAATTCCATAATACATGTCAATTTCCAATTTTCAATGTAAATTTGTGATCATTTTTCCTAAATTACCCCTTTTTGAAAATTGTATATCAATTAATGAGGAAATGTATCATCTAACTAATGTTTTCTTAATATGCGTAATTTTTTCAAAAAAGACTTGTATTGTGGGACGGAGGGAGTAATAACTAATTGCGAAACATGGCCTTAGTATTTTCTATTTAGTCTCATCCAGAAGTCTTGCATAATGACAAGAAGTAATTCCATTTACGCTATAAATTGGAAATAGCAATTGCCCTTTGTGTGGTTTTGGAGATGATTCAAATGCTCATGCAATTTGTTGGTGCCTTGTCTCACAAGAATTTTGGGTACAATTAGAATATTCATTTCTAGTAGGTCAAAAAGAAGAAATTTCTTTCAAAGGTATATTGTTGTATGCTTATGATCTTCTAGGAAAAAATGATTTTGCAAAATGGTGGTTATGGCATGGGGAATTTGGTCTGAGAGAAACAGAAGAACACATGGGCAACTACAAAGAATTCCTCAACAATTAAAAATCTGGTTATCTACTTATTATGAGGAGGTTAAAAATGCACAGGCATCGGAAAATAGAGCAATTTATAACGAGGATATAGTTAATGCAGGTCCAGAGGAAGTTGAGATTCATGATTTTGCACTTTTTGTTGACGCATAAGTTTCTACCACTTTACGGAAGGTAGGCTTAGGAGCTGCTATATTCACAGCGAATAAGAGGATGAAGGCGACTCTGTCTAAGCCTTTAGAAGGCACTCTATCGGTATTTCACGCAGAAACTCTAGCTTTGTTGGTGGGGTTACGGTGGGCTCAAAATATAGGATTACCGATTAAAAATATTTCAAGTGATTCTTTATCTCTGGTCCAAGTCTTGAATAATGCGACTGAATACCAAAATGAAGTTGGTACCCTCCTGACCGATATTCGGATGTTGCTAGAAAACTTTTCGGAGGCTTCCATTTGTCATGTCAGACGTAATTTTAATGTTGTGGCGCATAATCTAGCTAAACAGGCGCTTCAAAGAGAGGATGAATCTACTTGGTTGGGAGAAATCTTTGACTAAACTGAAATATGTTTAGTTAACAATATGAAAGAATGAAGCTACAAACTGTTCAGGTAAGTCAAAATGTCAATTTTGAATATAATTTGTTGTTTCAACATAGTTCATAAACTAGTTTGTTGATAGTATACTGAAATTATGGGTCTAACAAAAGGTTATGTTCTTAGGAATAAAAGTAGAGGATTCACTATTATGTTATTCTGGGTGAATGTTAATTTAGTACTTTCTTTTTCTGAACAGCAAGTGTGGAGTAAAATATAAATGTGGTTCTTAGGAATATTCTTCTTTGTTTTTGGAAAGTTTTTATTATAGTTTCCTTAATCTATCAGTAATGAAGCATTAATTGTATTTGTTAGAATGCCTTGACTACTATTCCTCCGGCGGCACCAATGCCTTGACTACTGTTCCTCCGGCGGCACCACCTACCACCACCTAACCCACCTACTACACCTAACCCCTTAGATTTTGTCTATAAATAAGAAATGCATGTAAGCATTTGAAATCATCTGAGGCATCTGAAAATTTCTGTAAATTTGTTTATCCTCAAGATCAATATAAACTATTTCTCTTCTACATATAATCTTTCTTGCTTCCGTTATAACAAACTGGTATCAGAGATTGGTTGTAGCTGCTGTGTTTTCGAAAAAAAAAAATTTGTCGGAATTTTTTCAAGCTCGCCGGAGAAGACGACACTGTTCAGGCGGAGTTACTGTTCATCGCCGGAGAAGACGACACTATTCATCACCGGAGAAGACGACACTATTCGTACGGTACTGTTCATACGTCACTGTTCATACGGTAATATTCACAGCACTGTTCACGTATACGACACTGTTCACGTATATGGTACTGTTCACGTATATGATTCTGGGAGAAAGATGTCTGGTGGTATTAGCGTTAAGGTCGACAAATTTACTGGGAGAAATAGTTTCAGTCTGTGACAAATCAAGATGCGTGCTTTGTTAAAGCAACAGGGGCTCTGGGCGCCGTTAAAAAGAAAATCGACGACAGATCCTGAAAGCGCTGAGATGGCCGATCTAGAAGAAAAGGCACATTCAACAATTCTGTTGTGTCTTGCAGATGATATTATTACTGTAATTGCGGAGGAGGATACCGCGTCTGGTTTATGGTTAAAGCTTGAAACTCTCTACATGACAAAGTCTTTAACAAATAAGTTGCTTCTGAAGCAACGTCTGTTCAATCTGCGAATGTAGGAAGTTGAAGATGAGGATGCTGCTTTGATTCTGTTAGTTTCTTTACCATTATCGTACGAGAACTTTGTGCAATCGTTTATTGTTGGTAAAGATACTATTTCTCTAAAGGAGGTTAGATCTGCTCTTCATTCTAGAGAGCTGCGCCATAAGGCGGCTGGTACAGGTGTAGATAATAATGCTGCTGGGTTGGTAGCTAGCTAGAGTAATGGACATGGAAAGTCGGGGAAGAAATCAGTTTCTAAGGGTCCAAAACCTAATGATATCTGTAATTACTGTAAAGAGAAGGGACACTGGAAATCTGATTGTCCCAAGAAAAAGAAGCAACAGGATAATTTGACAGATACTGCTGCTGTAGCTGATGCTACTTCTGAAGAAGATATTGCTCTAGTTGTTGTCAAGGACACACATCACTCTGATGTGTGGATTCTTGATTCTGGAGCGTCTTATCATATATGTCCGCGCAGGGAGTAGTTTACAACCTACGAGCAAGTAGACGGTGGCAAGATTTCTATGGCTAACAGTTTTGCTTGTGAGATGTTTGGAATAGGCTCGATTAAAATTCGGACACATGATGGTAAATTCTGTACATTGAATGATGTTAGGCATGTTCCACTTATGACAAAGAATCTAATATCTTTGAGTATGTTAGACAGCAAGGGTTTCAGTTTTCAAGGTGAAGGTGGAGTTCTACATGTCTGCAAGGATTCTAATGTGGTTTTGAAAGGTGTTAAACATGGTACCTTGTATCTTCTTCAAGGTTCTACGTTATCAGGTTCTGTTGCTTTCGCGTCCTCGGAGAAGATTAAGAGGGTGCAAACTGATAATGGTCTGGAATTTTGCTCATCTGAGTTTGATGAGTTTTGTAAGAATGAAGGGATTTCTAGGCATCATACAGTCAGGGATACACCGCATCATAATGGTGTAGCAGAGCGTATGAATCAGACACTTCTGGAGAGAGAAGGGATTTCTAGGCATCATACAGTCAGGGATACACCGCAGCAGAATGGTGTAGCAGAGCGTATGAATCAGACACTTCTGGAGAGAGAAGGAATTTCTAGGCATCATATAGTCAGGGATACACCGCAGCAGAATGGTGTAGCAGAGCGTATGAATCAGACACTTCTAGAGAGAGCTAGGTGTCTGCTTTCTAATGCTGGACTAACTAGAAGATTCTGGGCAGAAGCAGTTAGTACATCATGTTATCTGATTAATCGTGGACCTCACACAGAAAGTGGTAGTGTTGAGAAATAGGTGGAGCAGCAAGTCACTCAAGATGAGAGTGAACCACAATCTGAATCAGAGTCATCAGTTTCATCATTACCAGTAGCGAATCAGCACAGTTTAGCTCTTAATAGATCAAGGAGAGCTAATTATGGGGTGCCTCCCAAGAGAATTAAGGTGAGCAAAGTGGGTACTACTGATAACCCAGCTGATATGCTCACTAAGCCGGTTCCACATTGCAAGTTTCAACATTGTTTGAACTTGCTAAATGTTCAGAGTTGTTGACTGCCCATTTGAGGGCAAAATCTGAGGTAGAAGAGTTTTTTATCTGGTACATCTGGCATTATTATGATGCATCTGGTACATCTGTTATCTGTTTTTGTGAGATGATTCAAGTCAAGGTGGAGATCTGTTATCTGGTACATCTGGCATTATTATGATGCATCTGGTACATCTGGCATTATTATGATGCATCTGGTACATCTGGCATTATTATGATGCATCTGGTACATCTGTTATCTGTTTCAAGCTCGCCAGAGAAGACGACACTGTTTAGGCGGAGTTACTGTTCATCACCGGAGAAGACGACACTGTTTATCGCCGGAGAAGATGACACTGTTCATACGGTACTGTTCACGTATACGGTACTGTTCACGTATATGGTACTGTTCACGTATACGATTCTGGGAGAAAGATGTCTGGTGGTATTAGCGTTAAGGTCGACAAATTTACTGGGAGAAATTGTTTCAGTCTGTGGCAAATCAAGATGCGTGCTTTGTTAAAGCAACAAGGGCTCTGGGCACCGTTGAACACAAAAACGGCTGCTTCTACAAGCGCTGAGATGGCCATTCTAGAAGAAAAGGCACATTCAACAATTCTGTTGTGTCTTGCAGATGATATTATTACTGAAATCGCGGAGGAGGATACCGCGTCTGGTCTGTGGTTGAAGCTTGAAAGTCTTTACATGACGAAGTCTTTAACAAACAAGTTGTTGCTGAAGTAACGTCTGTTCAGTCTGCGAATGCAGGAAGGTATGCCTCTTCGAGATCATTTAGATCAATTAAACACAATTTTATTAGAATTGCGTAATATTGATGTTAAAGTTGAAGATGAGGATGCTGCTTTGATTCTGTTAGTTTCTTTACCATTATCGTACGAGAACTTTGCGCAATCATTTATTGTTGGTAAAGATACTATTTCTCTAGATGAGGTTAGATCTGCTCTACATTCTAGAGAGCTGCGCCATAAGGCGGCTGGTACAGGTGCAGATAATCAGGCAATTGGATTAGTAGCCAGTGGGAGTAATGGACATGGAAAGTTGGGGAATAAATCAGTTCCTAAGGGTCCAAAACCAAATGATATCTGTAATTACTGTAAAGAGAAGGGACACTGGAAATATGACTATCCCAAGAAAAAGAAGCAGCAGGATAATTTGACAGATACTGCTGTTGTAGCTGATGCTACTTCTGAAGAAGATATTGCTCTAGTTACTGTCAAGGACACGCATCACTCAGATGTATAGATTCTTGATTCTGGAGCGTCTTATCATATATGTCCGCGCAGGGAGTGGTTTACAACCTACGAGCGAGTAGACGGTGGCAAGATTTCTATGACTAATAGTTTTGCTTGTGAGACTGTTGGAATAGGCTCGATTAAAATTCGGACACATGATGGTAAATTCTGCACATTGAATGATGTTAGGCATGTTCCACTTATGACAAAGAATCCAGAATCAAGAATCCACACATCAGAGTGATGCGTGTCCTTGACAACAACTAGAGCAATATCTTCTTCGGAATTAACATCAGCTATAGCAACAGTTCCTGTAGCAGCATCACCACCTACCACCACCTAACCCACCTACTACACCTAACCCCTTAGATTTTGTCTATAAATAAGAAATGCATGTAAGCATTTGAAATCATCTGAGACTTCTGAAAATCTCTGTAAATTTGTTTATTCTCAAGATCAATATAAACTATTTCTCTTCTGCATATAATCTTTTTTGCTTCCGTTATAACAGTATTGTCTTGGAAACAAGTCTACTAGAGAAACTGAATACAGTATTAAATGTATATTTGTTTGGAGCTTAATGTATAGGAATCTGGTTTCATATCATGCTAATGTTCACCCAATCCTGAGAAAACTATACAAAGCTAGTAACTACAAAATATTAGTAGAAATTAACATGGTCGTGTTACATAAACCACTCTTTTATCATCACCTATCACTTGACTATATCTGCCATTGCAAGTGTTAATTTGATGAATTTGCGTTTTAGACCAGATTCTTCATAGTAACTGTGTTCCTCGTGGTTCTATACAGCTGCAGGAGGTTATCTACTGGTTGGTATCATTATTCATTAGCAAGGTGTTCTGGTTCTGTTAACTGTATTGGTGTCTTTTCTTGTTTTCAATAATTTTGTTTTTGACCAAGTTTTTCTTAATTAGTAGGCTATGTAGTGCAGCAATTAGTCGTGACCATACATGGTTAAGGTTGTACGTTTTCGAAAGAGATATCCTTAACGGATCAGACCTCTAGGGAGTTCCAGTAAGGAATGAATACTTTGCTAAATATATGAGTATAAGATCCTTGAAAGGGCCTTCCCCAATCTAAAACTTTAAGGTGTTAGAGGGAGACCTTATATGGATCTTATATTATATTCTAACATACTTAAAACCCTGAACAAATTATTAATTTTTGTTTATTATGAGTTGAATTTTTTGAGAATAATCTCAGTTTTTTGGGTGTATACAATAGATATATATATATATGTAAGTAATTTCTTGCTAGGATAACTGGATATTAAGGAAAAGGCTGACGAGATATCCGAGTTTGAGGATTAGAACTTGCTTCGCTGGACACTTTGCTGGTCTACTGTAGTCTGGACATTGGTAGTACTACTTATTAATGGTTCATTATTTTGTATTCTAAATTCTGAATGTAAACTAAAAATTCCTGGCCTTACGGTTGTTAGTTGTAGGTAGGGGTGGGCATCGGGTGGTTTGGGCGGTTTAGGATCGTCAAACCAATCAAATCATAAATTTCGGGTTTTTAATTTTCAAACCGTAACTAAACCATAACATTTAAAAAAATCAACCTAATTATAACAGTTTGATTTGGTCGGTTTCAATTTAAAACCATTATTAAATAATAAAAAAAAGGCAACAACATGTGTGAACCAATAGTATAGTAGCATAAAGTTTCATCAAAGCAAACCAATAGTAGCATAAAGTTTCATCAAAGTATTTATAAAATAAATTAAAAAATCTTCAAA
This sequence comes from Kitagawia praeruptora, assembly GCA_037693485.1. Lineage (NCBI taxonomy): Eukaryota > Viridiplantae > Streptophyta > Magnoliopsida > Apiales > Apiaceae > Kitagawia > Kitagawia praeruptora. The sequence goes on from CM075345.1 coordinate 63,814,644, forward strand.
TATTTCCAAAGGATTATACATTAAGTTCACAAAAGTCTTAGTTAAAAAAAAAAAGGAAGTCTAAAGCATTGATATTGAATGTAATAAAATTAATATTAAAACTATATATAATATATATATATATATATATAATATTTATATATTATTTGATCTTAATGGTCGGGTTTGTTAAATCGGGTGAAAAAATTAGTAAAACCAAACCCAACCCAAAATTTTCGGATTTTAAAAATTTAAAACCATAACCAACCCAAATCGAAAAAAAACCTAAATTTTCGGTTTGGTCAGATTGATTTGGTCGGTTTAACCGATTTTCGGAAAATCATGCTCACCCCTAGTTGTAGGCAGTGATTACTGACGTGTGGGGGTGGAGTTGTGATACCTGATAAACATGGATGGGTTTTCTATTTTAATTTTTAAAGTTCATTAATAATTTCGGGTTTTCAATTAAAATTTATAGATGTACTTCAGTGTTAAAGAAGCTATATATTCTTTTGTTTTTCTCATTTTCAAAGGAATTTGTTCAATTAGTTGTTTGTCTAACCAAAGGTTTTCCTTTGGTTGAGACTTTAGAATTTTAGAATAGGGTCGAGTTATTTTCGGACCTCTAATTAAAGGTGTACGTATATATTAGAGTTTGAGTTTTTATTTTGTAATTTAATTTTTTGGTTTGTGTTTGTGCTAGGTAGATGGAGAATGGACTGAACTCCAGTTTTGATGCAAGCTTATTGGCAAGAAGACTTTGAGTTAGCTCAAGTTTGGATTGAATTTGCTATTATGTTGTGCCAGAATCACATTATATTTGGGTGCTATTTTGTGGACTTTTTTGAGTGATTTTCTTTTCGGACTTAAAAGTTTTATTGTCTAAATATTCGGGGGCAATATGCTTGCCTTTCGGTTAGATAATAAACTTTTTGAATGAAAGAAATCCTCCTTTACGAATATTGTATTCGATACATTTCATTTATGAAATAGATACCCTTTAAAAAAAAATTAATAATGTTTCACAGAAAAAAGTATATGTAAAAAGGTACTCCCTCCGTCCCTTAATTTTCTTGTTTCATATGTCGGGACTGTTCATAACATGAGATAAATTACTAATTTACGTCTAATCTATAAGACCAAATATAGTCATGGGTGATCTTGTTCGATTCGTATTTATGAATACTTTAATACAGTGAAATTTTTATATTTAATACTAATACGAAATTCAAGATATTAATGATCAAAAGTGTGCATTGGCAAACGTGTCCAGTCAAAACAGGAAAAACATTAAGGGACGGAGGGAGTAGTATAATTAATATTAACCAAAGCATAATAGAACCTTGTACATAATTAGAGAAACCTTATTCATTACAGAGGAGGCTACAACTAAATATATATCCTACATGACAGATTCATTCTGTGGTGATCTCTCCATAACAAAGCTTAGCAAACTTTAAACAAACACACTGATAATTTCGTTATGATTGAACGTGCCATAAGCATCGATCAATTCATATGGCTTTATTAAGGTTTATTTAATTAGCAATGCATATATATTTATGTGTATATATACTTTACATATATATACTTTTGATGGGCTAATTAAATGGTGAGAAGCCGAAACGAGCAGGGACCATATTGATGATTTGGAAAAGACCGTTCCTTACAATGGTGGCTAGGCTTAGATCTGATATAAGATTTCCATTTCCGGGGAGGGTGACATTGCAGCTAGTCAGAGGCGTGGTAACATTTATCTTACATTTCAAAATATCTTGAACAAGGTTTTGAACGGGGTTGAGAGTAATGTTGAAATTACCCAATTCGTTTGTTGTTGTATTTGCAAGAACAGTATTTCCGCACTGCAATAGTACCGTCGCATCTGCACATATCATTTGTATTAGTCAAAAACATTCATATGAGATAAGCTTTTATATTTGGGTTTTATATCAAATTGGCCACTCACTTCGTCAAAAACTATCATTTAACCCACCATTCTAATCGGGGTCTCATTTAAACCACTAAACTAATAAAACATATCATTTGTCCCCCTGTATATCACTTAGACCACCATAAATATTTGTATTATTTTTTGTGAATGCAGGAGGGCAAATGATATATTTTCTTAGTTTAGTGGTTTAAATGAGACCCCGATGAGAACGGTGGGTTAAATGATAATTTTTGACGAAGGGAGTGGCTTGTTTGATATAAAACCCTTTTATATTTGAACTGTTTTTACATTAATTAATTAAGTTTTAAATTGAACCAATCAATATTCAATTACATATATATACGAGTATGTAATTAGTAGTTAGTACTCCTAGCTGGTAGAGAAGTAGTGGTAGTATAGCTAAGGTGTTTTATGCGTAGGAACCGGGGTTTGCATTTTTGTATATAGGGTTTGTGTTTTAGCATATGCATGCATGCACTATGTACTTATACATTAACATAAATGTACTCACCGGGGAATCTTGGGGGGTTGTCAAGGACAGTACCATTGGGTGAAAGATTAACACTGATCTTACAATACACAGTTCCGTTAATTATTATCACATCAGACACACTTGGAGGCGAAAGTCCAATTTCAATGGCAGTGGAGGGAGCCGCCATTAGTGCAGAAATGGCAACCAAGACGCTAAGGAAGAGCATGCTGTTATAGGAAGCCATGAAATCCTAGCTTTTAAGTGATTACGTAAAGTATGTATTGATGATGAGAAAAAGGCTGTTTAATTTGATGATGCGGATCGTCGAAGAGCTTATTAATTTATAGTGGTGTGAGATCCAAGCATGCATAGGGATAAGTTTGTTTATGTGGTTTTAAGGTCATCTTTAACTGTTGTGATCCAAAAATTCAAATTTAGATTATTATCCAAATTTTGATTTAAATTTTTGACCAATTTCCACATGATCTAAATTATTATTTACCTATTATATTACATAAATATTATATCAAATTATTTAATTTTAAATATAATTTTTAATTGTTATTAACTATTTATATTATATTTAATAAACTAATTAAATTAAAGATATAATTTTTTTTAATATACATAAATAATATTAAAATTGTGTTCTCAGTTAACGAAAAACACATTTATTTTATTAAGGAAATTGTTAAATAAGCTCCAAGTATTGTTATTTAAGTTCCATTTTCATATGAAATTACATAAATACCCATGGTATGATAGAGCACTATGGAGCTTGAATAGTAAAATGAAGGACATTTAAGTAATATAAATTAATATCAAAGTGGAGCTTAAATGGTAAAGTTTGGAGTTATTAATTAAATAATTAAAAAATCATAAATCAATTTTAAATCTTATAAACTAAAAATATATAAATAACAAAATCATTATTTTAGTATTAAATCAATTGATCCAAATTTGGATTAGTAATCCAAATTTAAATCACCAATATTCATTGATCCAAATATAAATCACCATTTAAGTCAACGTAAATATCGCTGCTTTCAGGGATGTTGGCGCAGTTTGGATCTTTTCGAATATCTTCGAATTCGTTTTTTAGCTTCAATAACTTTTCAGTTCAATTTGTTGCACGATCTAGAAACAATTAATTGTTTTTCAACCTAGTCGTATCTACAATCGGGGGTTTGTCACGCTATTTTATTGACTTGATTCAGTAATATTATCCTTTGCATTTCGTCAAAAAAAAAATAGAATTTGAAATAATCTATTCCAAATTTAGATTACTGTTGATATTCTATGCAGGTTTAAATTCTCAAATCCTACCTAGATGGCTAGCTAGCTAGATATCGACCCCATTCATGAGTAGTTTAATTATGAGTGTTGGCAGCAACATGCAAGTGTTGAATTTTCATATAAATTTTAGGTTTCTGTTCAAATGAAACTGATCATGAGACCTCGTTAAAATCATCTATATATGCCGTTTTTCATTTTATTCACTAATCAATGATGTAATCTCAAATGCTGAACTTTGTTACTGAAATTTTAATTAAAATAATACTTTTTCCAAAAAATATATTTCTAATAAATAATTAATATCAAATATTATGTCGTATAATATAAATTAAGTGTAAAAATAAGGTTTCATTGATATAATTTTAAGATACAAAAAAGAAGTGCAAAAATAAGTTTCCGTAAATATAACTATATAAGTTCTAATGAAGAAAATGTCCAAAATATCTTCATTTGAGATTGAGAGCATCTCCAATGACGTCAGCTAAAAAAGATTGGTTAAATTACCTAAAATATTGATAATGTAAAATTTGTCGAACCTGTAAGACATTGTGTTCCGAGGATATTGACTATAATGATTAGCTATATTTTAAAAATGGTATGTTATTAATATTTCAAGTTGTTATTATTGTAATTGTTAGAGGTCCATCTTCCTAATGGGCCAAGATATTGAATAGCCCATCTCCATGATAGGCCAAAGTAACGGCCCATCAACAAGAATCCGAACAAGGCCCAGGCCGATCATCACATGCAACGGTCACATGGTCCTTTCCCTTTTTAACATGGAATCCATACTAAGCATAATGATGATGTTCTCCACTTTTCCCATTGGATCCAAGAAAAAAGGCAATGAAGAAGACTATATAATAAGTTAACAGGTAACTAAAAAGAGGAGGAACAACACTTACTACCACTACTCAAGTATTCTCTAAACACAATCTCTCTATGTTTACCTATTTTCTCTAAATATAACCAGATTACTTACTCTCACACCGGAGGTGAATCGGGGGTCAACACCCTCGCATTCTTCTTCTTTTGTAGGTCCGACCGAAAGGATACTGACCGAAATCTGATTCCAACATTTGGCGCCGTCTGTGGGAACATAGAGATACGTTTGTGTGAGAAATCAAGAGTTATCGGCAAAAATGGCTAACGAAGAAACTCCAGTAAGCACCCAGGCGGGGGGCAGCCGTCCGCCTCCTGTCAAACCGATGGCATTAGACTTCGATGAGGAAAGGGAAATGCCAACCCCCGAAGAACAACAACAAATGCTCCAAAAGTGGAGGGAGGAGCAGAAAGCCAAAGGAAAGCTCAAAGAAAAAAGCATGCAGGACACCGAACGAATGGCCAAACAAAAAATGGTCGATCAATTGAAGTTACAGGCTCTAAAACTTCAACGAGAAGAAATAGAGCTTCAAGAAAAACTACTACGAGATGCTCTAGAAACAGAAGATCCTTCTGAAAGCCGAAGGGAAAAAAGAACTAGGTACGATGAGGAAGATTCAGGAAATTCCGAACCCAGCTCTCGACGATCCCGATCGAAGGTAGTTTATACCTCAGATTCAGAAGAAGACGACCCACATGTCGGAGATCGGATAAAAAGAATTGAGAAAGTAATGTTTGGAGACAGAAAGGTCAGTCACGAACCGGTGGTGACCGAAGAGGTCGAACAATATCGACCACCACCTGGAAGACAATTCCCAAAGATGCATGAGTTCAGCGGAAAGGGCGATCCCGAAGACCACTGTGAAAAGTACGAATCTCTCATGACTGGTATGGGACACTGTGACATCATGTTATGTAAGATGTTTAAAACATACCTAAAAGGATCAGCATCCATGTGGTATCACTAGTACAGAATAGGCCTTTAGTGTCGCACTTTAGGCGTCGGTTATCTAGAGAGCCGTGGCTTATACATACTTTAGGCGTCGGTTTCTAGCTTAACCGACGCTTAAAGTCATTTTTGCTGGGTCTTTTGCGTTGGTCATGAAACAACCGACGCCTAAAACTCACCCTTTAGCGTCGGACTTTACTTAACCGACGCCTAAAACCAACCTGTAGCGTCGCATAAACAACCGACGCCTAAAATCCAACCCTTTAGCGTCGGTTTTTACTCAACCGATGCTTAAAACCGACCCTTTAGCATCGGTCTTCAAAATGCCGACACTGTAAACATGTTTTGAGCGTCGGTTCTTGTAATGCCGACACTAGCAGATCTGATTTAAAAAAATAAAAAAACATATAATAATTAAAACAAAAACATATCCTATAAAAAAAATAACAAAAACATATAATCAATCAACTCTCAAACACTCTTCACCCTCAAACCTTAACTCGCCGCAACTCCTCACTCTCGCGACGTGAACCTTTACACAAACTGATGAACATATACTCCGACTTCAAATTAAACTGAATCTTCAACTTCAACTATTCGATTTCTCCTAATTGTTCGATTACACTCCATTGTTCGATTGGGATATGTTGTTGGGTCTCTTAACTATATGATTTGCTGATTTGCTGATTGTATGATTTGAAGATTGACAACTACTGCTGATTGTTCGATTGGTACTCTCTCTCTTCCCCCCTTCCCCCTCCCCCTCCCCTCTCTCTCTCTCTTTCTCTCTCTCTCTCTCTCTCTCTCTCTTTCTCGTCTAATTAGGGTACGATTTCTCGCTTCTATACTTAGTTAAATTTTAGTAAAGTTGTTATTCGTTACAATAATTCAATTAAATAAATCTCTCTTATATGCTTGTATGTACGTTTGTATCTACATATATTTTGATTGAGTTGTTTAATTTTGATTTGTTTGTTTATGATGAGTTTATGTGTATAATTATATGATTTGTGTGTCTATTTTTGTTGTATAAGCAGTGTATATTACAGATATGTTGTTATGTATTAATGTGTGTATATGAAACGCTACAGTTTTGGTTTGAGAAATGATGTTCTTTTGGAGTGTTTCGTTGCTTAATAAGCTGTGGTCTCGTGCTGTAAGTTATATGTACTTGGTTATTGATATGTAAACTTGAATGTGTATGTATTGATATTTTGATCTATTTGTTCTCGTTGATTTACGATAAATTTGTTTGGGCAGGTTCAACAATCGAACCTCAGTAATTCCGTGCGGTGGTTTCAATTCCAAGCCACTAGTGAGATACTTCGTGTTCATTGTAATGAATATCCTCTAGAGAAAATTTTAAAATGTAATTTGCGATAAAGTTGAGTGATATACTGATAGTGGTTTATTATGTCAGCAAATTAAAATTCTAACTTTGTGATGAATATTGGTGTTGTTTGTTTGGGCAGATATCAAGTGTTTTTTTTGTGCTATAACTTATATTGTGTATATTTTTTCTAGGATCTCCGTTCTCAGATCAAGAAGTTGATTCCAGAACAGCAGGTATATTTGATTTGAATAGGATTAAAACTCAACTCTACACAAACTATTTTGTTATGCTTGTTGTCATTTCTACATCCTAAACTGAGATCGGCTTTAATTTTTGTATATCTTGTTTTACTCTTAAGTAAAAATATTCTGCTTTAATAATTAGAAAAATATGGTATGTTCGTCTGCAAAGTTAAAGCAACATATAACTGACTTGTAAGTTGAATACTTAGAAATAGGAAAATTGTTGGATTAGCCCTACTGGTGGGTCTACGATGGGCACAAACTGTTGGATTGCCTATTCTGAAGATATTTAGTGATTCTTTGCCTTTGGTCCAAGCATTGAGGAATAGAATTGAATATAAAAATGAACTAGGTATTCTTCTTGCTGATATTAGAATGTTGTTATCTAGTTTTTCAGAAGTAGAAGTTGGTCATATTAATCGCAAGTTCAACGTTAAAGCTCATAAATTGGCTGAACATGCGATTCAACTGGAAAATGAATCATCCTGGATGGAAGAGATACCTCATAATGATAATCATAATATATTATCTGTATGAGTTGAGTGTTCCAGGGAGACTAGTTGCAGTGGAGTGTGTCTGGTTTAGTTGGAGTTGGTAATATCTAGACATAGGTCTTTTCCTCTAAATTTATTCTATATTTGGAGCCAAGTGATTGATTAATTTAAAGCATAAAGTTGTCTTGTAAAACAGTGTGAATTGAATTACTATTTTGAATTATGAAATGAATAATGCTGAGATCAATTTGTTGGTAAAGGAAAAACAGGAACTACTATCAACAGCTACAAGTAAGGTCAGGTAAATATTAACCTCTGTTTCTCACATGATTAATATGTGCTGTTTACTTTTATTATCCTGGATTGATACATGAGTTTTTATAAGTTATAAGTTTTGCTAAGTTGAGATCTCCTTGGCCTCAGTAGTAATGTAATCGTAGTAATGATCGTAAGTGGAAATGTTATTTTCAGGTAATTGAATATTGAATCACTGACAAATCATGATGGTTTCTATGTTTTCTTCTTATTTGATGATGGAAACTAGTTTCCAATTTGGTAAGGGATGGGGTAAATTTTAAATAGGTAAGGGACTAAAGGTTGTAATTTGGTTTCTGTCTGGTTAGCAAACTGGGTATCTAATTTTTATATGATACAATGCATAATATCAGTAGTTGCCGGAGATTTCTAAGTTTTACAATCTAGTATCGGATGGTTTTGTCAGTGATAACAGGCTATATTAAAGGAACTTTTTTCAGTGGTTTGATTTTTAGATATTGGAATTGGCCAGAGAGAGCTCCAGGACACCCTAACAATCACTACAGATTACAATGGGCGCACAAGTTGTCCTTCTCAGGTGGTTACTTCTCTTCATGGGTCTTAGCTTTAGTGATAGTCGTCTTTACTCGCTTGAGAAATAGAACTAAGGACTTTCTATTATCGAAGCGTCGCTGGTGGAAGTTGCAATAGTGCTGCTCTGAGAAAGCAATATTACTCTGCAGTTCTGACTTGATGAGAATATTCATTGGTATGACACCACATAAGATCTTCTCTTTTTACCTTATAATGTTGGATTTGATTGATTTATGTTTGATAGTTTACCTTCTTTATTTGTAATCATAAGTGTTGCAGCTGCAGATAGTTTATTCATCAATATTTGCCAATTCATCTTTTGGTTGTGGCATATTTTTGCATTATAGGAAAGCCTTTAAACATTGTAACAAGCATGTTTCTCATCTTTTTTTTCCTTTTGCAATTCATCCTCTGGACTGCAAAATTAGTACCGTACGTTTTGAAATTACATGGTCCTAAGTGTGAATTAGAGAGTAGAGAACGCACACTTAAAACAAGTAATTATACAATTGTACACATTTGATATCAAGACTTGACACAATACAGTATATGGTAGTACAACAAAATTAAATTTCTATTAGTTAAAATTTTTCATCTCTTAGTTGAAATTTTTTAAAATGCAGGCATATTGAGCTCCTTAACAATGTCATCTATAACAACTCATGAGTAAAATTAGACAAGCACAAATAAATCAACACAGGCATAGGGCAGTGGGAACTTAGTCAACAATTTGCCCTTCAATTACAAACAAAAGAAGTGAGTGCTAAGAAGATGTACTATGAAAATTAATGAAACGAGGAATAGAGTACTTTAAATAACAGAAGCCGTGGTCTTGTTATTTGGCCTAGAGTCTTTTAAGCCATTTATTTATGGAACAACTAAAAAGTTTATAGATTTGTAGGTTTTAATAATTCTTCAATTTGGTTCAAAATATTGTTAGATATTGTATGTTGGTGTAGGCTGTAAAAATTTGACTTGCCAATATTAACAATTTCATTCAACTACTATGACGGTGAAGTTCCTCTTTGTCATATGTTTGTGTTTTTCTACAGGAGCGCATTAAAAAACTCAAAGCAGAACATGGAAAGGTTCAACTGGGAAACATAACTGTCGTTTGGTATACGATATTTAATTTCTCATTCGCTATTTTAATATATATGTAGATGTGTATGCAAGTTTCTTGTACTATATGAATTGTTCAACAATCTTTAAAAAATTTCACGTACACCATTTATTGTAACCTTTTCCTAATTGCAAAGGTACTTGGCGGTATGAGAGGAATGACAAGACTTCTGTGGGAAACCTCTTTACTTGAACCAGAAGAGGTATATGCATGGTGACTGACTTGTTTGGTTTGATGTTCTTTAGACCTTCATTAGTAGTGGTGTATTCATGTTACACGGGAAGTAACTATATGTTTTGTGTTTTGAAATTTAGTATATTTTTTTTTTCAGGGAATTCGCTTTAGGGGCTTGTCAATACCTGAATGTCAGAAGCTATTGCCAGGAGCAAAGCCTGGTGGAGAACCATTGCCCGAGGGTCTTCTCTGGCTTCTTTTAACTGGAAAGGTAGTTAATCAGGATATCTAGTGGACTTCAATTATAATGACGAACTATGGATATCTTTTAGATTATGCTGCTATCGACCCTGCTATATCTCTGAATTGTATAGATAAAACATTTGTTCACTCGTATACTTTAAACTTAATTACATCCAAATTCGAGCTTTAAACTTAATGATACTATATGGTAATATGACCTAAGAATAAAATCAATGTCGGAAGAAAATATTGTTGCTATAGAGGATTTAGAGGTACTACTACTATTAAAAATCTTGCGATCATATTCTAATGTAGATATCATGAGTTCAGTTCCCCTATTCGTGGGCTTAGTTTTCTTTATCAACCAATTGAGATGGTATATAAATCGTCTAATCAGTTCTCAAAATTTGGGACTAATTTCCGCTAATCCTTTTAACACTGTTTTTTTCTTTAATGAGCGGTTGGGTGTGATCACTCTTGTCTTAATTTTAGTAGATTTGTCTTCATCCTTTAACTGCAGTATAAGTTATTACAAGGTGGAGAAGTAGTAAAGACAGACATTCAGGTGGGTTATGACACACATCGATTTTCTTCTATTTCTATATGGCAAATGTAAATGGGATCAGAAATTGTTGCTGGAAGTGTTGGTTTGTTATAGAGTAAGCTCTCCAATATATACTCTTTCTTTCTTAAGTCACAGAAGAAATAAGTAATAGCTTGTAAACAGCATTTTACATATCTGCATGTCAAATGTCACTTAGGCTATGTTTTTTTCTTTAGAATTTGAATTAGTTATCTTTAAAGCACTAGGGTAGTACATTCCAAATAGATAATAGAATTTGCTCTGTTTCTTGACTTGAGCTGTGTACCCACTTTGTTAAAATGTTGCAAGACCAAAGCTGATGTGATGTATCAGGCAGAGTATTGCCTGTGAAATGAAATCCTCAATCCAGGTTGAGACAGACTTAGCATAGTGAATAGCAAAGCTCGGATTAAGAAAGAGTAGAGAGTGAAAGAGTATTTGATAAGATAAATATTAAAATTAAACGATTGTTCTAAGTTTAGGAGATTTATTTGCCTATTTGCAATCCATAGTGGATTACAGAGATCTCTCCCTGTTGTTATTTTATAGTTTACACAAGAAATTTTCCTGTATTATTATGCTATATGCCTTAAACAGTAATGTGCATCTGTTCTATCATAGTGTCTATGTTGATTTCATAATTATAAATAATATATTACTAGTAACTGAAATTATTAAAAACAAAACAATGACTATGCCTATATATATGATATGCATTTTTTTTAATTCTTAGTAATAATAAAGTTGCATCAAACAGATTTCAAAGTGACACGATTTGGGGATTTTGTTGAGGCCAGAACAGTGCAATTCTCATCTTTCCGGTGTTTAGTTTACTCGCATAAATTTCTGTTATCTGAAGGTAACTTTCTAGTTTTCCAAACTCTTATGTCACATTTGCTTTTAGTTAATGTCATATTCAATAAGGCTTCCATACGGATAGGTGAATGTGGGCATTGTTACCTAGAAATGTGACAATATGCTAAACTTTCATACTGATTTCAATATATCTGATTAGGTGTTCTGCATCAACTTGTACTTTGAATTATATGGATGTCCCTGTTCTCTTCCACTCTTCTCTGTTTTGCACTTAATATGCATATTAACATCTCTACCTAGCATTTATCCTTGTTATTGAACATGCAGGACATCCTGATCGTATTATGCAGTGGTTCTCCAGCTTTGCGGGGAGTGGTGATTTGCAATACAGAAAAGGTGCCAAGGCATTATCACAATTTGCTTTTGTGAATCGAGACATCTATGTATTGAAACTAATTCTGGGCTTTGAAATACTTTATTATTCTGTTCAAATGGGGTTCATCAAAAGTGTAAAGTCTGTTTAGGTAGCTAGATAGAAGGGCTAAGAGTATAGTCACTGGTAGCATGACAAGATTTACTAATTGTGTAATTTATTTCTTGGATTATGTAATTTCTTGGATATAATCATCTATTATGTGAAAAGGAGTTTCTGAAATTGTAATTATAATTTTTTTTTTAAATGTGGAATTTATTGTAATTTTATTTTTTTATAAAAAATTTGGACTTTATGCGTCGGTTCTGGAGAAACCCGACGCTAAAAGCATGTCTTTATGCGTCGGTCATTTAACTCAACCGACGCCATTAACCTACTTTATGCGTCGGTCTTTTAATTCAACCGATGCCATTAACCTACTTTATGCGTCGGTTTTTTAACTTAACCGACGCTATAGTAAAAGAATATGCGTCGGTTATTAATCAACCGACGCCTTTGGCCAATATTTTGCGTCGCCTAATCAACCGACGCTTAAAATCTATACCTATAGCGTCGCCTACATATGCTACGCCCAAAAACCGACGCCTAAAGCCTATTTTGACCGACGCTGAAAGCCTATTCTGTAGTAGTGTATCGTTCGTTAAAACCTAGATCGATTGGTACGTATGACCAAATCAAAAGAAAATTCTTGAGGCACTATTCCCATCTGTGCCGAAGAGAGAAAGACACCGAAGCCTTGATCCATTGTAGACAGAAGCCGAACGAAGAGCTTGGAGATTATTTGGCCAGGTTTAAAGAAGAAGCTGGGATGGTGACCAACTTGGACAAAGTTAAAGCCGCAGGATTCCTCTCCGCTGGTCTTGACCCCCTGAAAGGAAAGAAACTTCGGTCTTCATTATACGACATGCCACCGAAGTCGCTAAATGACATATATCTTCGGGGGGAAGCCATCAGAAGAAAAATGGAATCCATCGAAGGGTACAAGGAAGATAAAAAGGGCAGCGCCAACAGAGATGAGAGAAAGGACGATCGACGAGAAAACCAAAGAGGCCGAGGGGATATCAAAAATCGGTTGACGGACGCTAGACCAGACAAAGGAGCCGAACGAAGACGAGATAGAGATAGCATGGTGTTCACACCCTTAAACACACCTATCTCGAAGATTCTCCATGAAATAAAAGGAAAGCCTGGATTCATTCGGCCAACTAGGCAGAGAACACCAGAACACCGAAGGAACGAAAACAAGCATTGTGAATACCATCAGGATAAAGGGCACAATACTGACGAGTGCTTCCACCTGAAAAAATTAATAGAAAGAATGATTAAAGATGGAGACCTAACACAATTCATTGGCGATCTGAGGGAAAAGCTAGTCAACAAAGAAAAGAAGCAAGATACCGAAAGATCGAAAAAAGTCCGAGGGGAAGTAAGAACCATTTCTGGTGCACAATATTAGATCGGGGTAGCAAGACAGCCCGAAAGAAATACGCTAGACAGATCTACAACCTGTACCAATCGAACGTAGCGAAGCAACCATTGCCAATCTCCTTCACAGAAGATGACTATGAGGATGTGATATGGCCGCACGAAGACCCACTTGTTATCAACCCTGTCATCGGGGAAAACAAGATTTGGAAAGTGCTGATAGACGAAGGAAGTTCGGTAAATATTCTATATCAACGAACGTATTGCAAGATGAATTTAGGAGGCGAACAACTGGAGTCGTGCCATGAAGCGCCGCTGTACGGCTTCGGAAATCAGCCGGTGCCGATTGAAGGAACCATCACGCTCTCTGTTCTGCTAGGCAAGGCTCCGTACACCATAAAGAAGGATGCTAAGTTCTACGTCGTTCGGGTAGACAGCCCATACAACGGGATCTTAGGAAGGCCAGCTCTATCTCTATTCCAAGCTGTATCATCGATCCCTCACTTAAAATTGAAATTCCCGACCGAACACGGGATCGGAGAAATGAGGGGTGATCAGAAAACCGCGTGGATAATTATGCTGGAAGACCTAGAAAAAGACCAAGACATGGAAATGACCGAAGCAGGCAAGAGGAAAAGGAACGAAGACGAAGCTGAGGGCAGTCACCAACTCCTAAACATCGAGTTGGAAAAATTCGGGGCCGACTTATCTAATCCTATTGCCCAACCAGCGACCGAAACCGAAGAAGTTGAGCTATTTGTGGGACAATCAGGCAAAATGATCCAAATTGGAAAAGACATGGAGCCAGAATTAAAAGAAAAAGTCATTAAAATCATCAGACAATACCACGATGTGTTCGCCTGGGGCCCGAAGACATGCCTGGATTAGATCCATCAATAGCCAAACACTGTCTAAACGTGAAGACCGATGCCCAACCGGTGAAACAAAAGAAAAAAATTTTGCAATGGAAAGACAGAAAGTTATTCAGGCCGAAGTTGAAAAATTGCTAGAGGCAAAATTCATTGAAGAAATTGACTACCCTGATTGGCTGGCAAACGTTGTGGTAGTTAAAAAATCAAACGGCAAATGGAGAATGTGCGTAGACTACACTGATCTGAACAAAAATTGTCCGAAGGATCATTATCCTTTGCCAAACATCGACCAACTGATAGATGCCACTTCGGGACATCAAATACTCAATTTCTTAGATGCTTTCTCCGGATACCACCAAATAGCGATGAATGTCGAAGATATTCCGAAAACAGCATTCATCACACCGAACGGCACATATGCTTACATAAAAATGCCCTTCGGTTTGAAGAACGCAGGAGCAACCTTTCAAAAAATGATCAACAATGTCTTCAAACGTCAGATTGGCCGAAATATGGAATGCTACGTAGATGATATGATCGTAAAATCATTGAACAAAGATCATGCCGAAGACCTCAAAGAATGTTTTGAAACATTGAGAAGAAACAATATGAGAATCAATCCGAACAAGTGTACGTTCGGAATGGGCAGTGGGAAGTTTCTAGGCTATATGGTCAGTGCACGAGGAATCCAGGCAAATCCTGAAAAAATAAAAGCTGTAATCGACATGGAAGCACCAAAGACGATTAGGGATATTCAAAAGCTGACCGGACGAATAGCTGCCCTGAGGAGATTTATATCTAGATCAGCCGAAAAAGCTCTACCATTCTTTGAGGTGCTTCGGGGAACAAAGACTTTCGAGTAGGGTCCGAACTGTCAAAAGGCATTTGAAAAGTTGAAGGAATATCTAGTGAAAACGCCCCTCTTGATGAGACCAAATCCGAATGAAACCCTACAGCTATATTTAGCAGTGAACGACCGAACACTGAGGGCAGTTGTGATCAAAGAGCACGAAGGGAATCAATATCCAGTATTCTACGTCTCTCACATACGAAAAGATGCCGAAACAAGGTACCCAAATGCTGAAAAATTTGCTTATGGCGTTGTCATGCCCTCAAGAAAGCTACGACATTACTTCCAAGGCCGAATGGTGCAAGTGGTGACCGACCAACCCTTGAAGAAAATTATGCAACGACCCGAGGCTTCGGGTAGAGTGGTCACCTGGTCGGTCGAGCTAGGAGAATTTGACTTAGAATTTGTGCCAAGAACAGCGATTAAAGCACAAGCCCTAGCTGACTTTATAGTAGAATGCTCTTTCTCTATCCCGAAGGAATTGGTCACTGAAGAACAATTGGTTCGGTCACCAGGAAAGTGGAAACTTTTCGTTGATTGTTCGGTAGCGGGATCAAAATATGGGGCAGGACTTATCTTAACTAGCCCCGAAGGCTTTGAGATACGCCAAGCCATCAGATTTACCTTCCCGTTGACTAACAACGAAGCGGAATATGAAGCATTAATAGCAGGTTTAGATTTGGCAAAAAACTTGGAAGTCAAACACTTAAAAGCCTTCAGTGACTCTATGCTGGTCGTCAAATAATTCTCGGGGGAATATGGATAAAAAGATCCCCGAACGAAGGATTATGCAACGAAGGTACGTGAAAGTTCGGAGCTGTTTGAATCTTTTGAATTGAGCCAAGTGGCTAGGGAGAATAATAGCCGAGCCGATGCCCTGTCAAGGTTAGCCTCAGCAGAAACACAGAACCTCACAGGTTCGATTTATCTGACCGAGGTAAAGACACCGTCGATAGACAAAAAATAGTGCCTAGAAATACACCAAGGAATTAATTGGATGACACCGATCAGAGCCTTCTTGGAAAAAGGTACCCTTCCACTTGACAAAAGGCAAGCCCAAAGAATCAAATATCGTTCGGTAAACTACTCCATTATTAAGGGAAGACTGTTCCGTAGGTCAATAACCCAACCTCTACTTCGGTGCCTAGATCCCGAAGAACAAAAAATGGCTCTGGAAAGTATTCACGAAGGCATGTGCGGAGAACATCTCGCCGGACGATCACTAGCATTCAAAATCCTCAAACAAGGTTTCTTTTGGCCGACCATAAGGAAAGATGCATCGGAATATGCGAAAAAATGCAGACAATGTCAATTGTTCAGCAATGTTCCGAAGCAACCCCCAGAAGTAATGACTTCGGTGTTAAATCCCATTCTCTTCGCCATGTGGGCTGTGGACATCGTAGGTATCCTTCCAACCAGCACTAAACAAGCTAAATACTGTATTGTGGCCATCGACTATATGACTAAATGGGTGGAAGCTAGACCTCTATCAGCTATTACCGAAGAAGTAGCAAAGAAGTTCATGCTTGAACAGATAATATTAAGGTTTGGCATCCCGATGATATGCGTATCAGACAATGGGACACAGTTCATTGGAAACAAGTTCAGAAAGTTCTTAGCTGAATTTGGGGTACAGCAAAAGTTTAGCTCAGTCGGTCACCCTCAGGGGAACGGGGCGATCGAAGCGGCTAACAAGATCATCTTCAACGGAATCAAGAAAAGACTTGGAGATTCAAAAGGACTATGGGCCGAAGAACTACCATACGTCTTATGGGCCTATCGAACAACTCCAAGATCGTCAACTGGAGAAACACCATTCAGGCTTGCCTTCGGAACTGACGCTTTAATGCCTACAGAAGTTGGTCTTGAATCTTATCGGACACAAGTATTTAACGTAGAAACGAACGAACACGGACTCCGAATGAACGTTGATTTGCTAGAAGAAGAAAGGGAGGCAGCTTACCGAAGGAACTTAAGATACCAGCTTCAGGAAGCTCAGCATTACGATTCGGGAATAAAAAAGAGATCTTTCCAAGTGGGAGACTTAGTACTACGGGAGCTAGCTACCTCCATGCCGACAAAACAGGGCAAACTCATGCCCAACTGGGAAGGACCCTACACAGTGGTAGAAATAGTTCGTCCAGGCACATACAAGCTAGCCCATTCGGACGGAAGTCTAATAAAAAACACATGGCATGCAGCACGCCTTCGCCGTTTCTAACAGTAAGTTTTCCTAAGTACCTATGATCGTTGATCGAAACGATATACTTTGCTTAACGAACCCATGTTTGGGTACGATCGAATAAAACACGTGTTCTTATATATTTGTTTTAGTATTTAGTTATTTTGACATGATTAAGGTTGGGAAGAAAAAATTTTCGACTGAAGCAAAAACCTTAAATCATTCACAAAACACCAAAATACTGGGGACATGTTATGACCCAACATACCTAAACAGGCTAGGCCGATGGCCAACGATGCATAAAAAGCAAAAGTAATTATGCTGAGGCAAACAAATTAGCCGAAGACGCATAAAATCAGAAATAAAATTATGCTAAGGCAAAACATGGCCAAAAAGGCATAATTACGAATGTGAATATGCTAAAGCCGAGCGAAGCCAAAGACGTATAAAAAGGATAATAATTATGTTACGGCAAGCCAAAAATGCACAAAATGCTAGGTTAAAGCCGAAGACGCATAAAAAGCAAAAGTAATTATGCTGAGGCAAACAAATTAGCCGAAGACGCATAAAATCAGAAATAAAATTATGCTAAGGCAAAACATGGCCAAAAAGGCATAAATACGAATGTAAATATGCTAAAGCCGAACGAAGCCAAAGACGCATAAAAAGGATAAAAATTATGTCACGGCAAGCCAAAAATGCACAAAATGTTAGGTTAAAGCCGAAGACGCATAAAAAGCAAAAGTAATTATGCTAAGATAAAAGAATATCGAAGACGCATAAAAATAAAATGCAAATATAATAAAACCCGAAGGCAAAGGTTAATTACAAAGCCCGAATGCCATCAAAATAAATCAAGAAGCTATTCGGCAGAGGGTTCATCAGAAAGCGGTTCATCTTCTCCCGAAGAAACTGCAGCAACCTCATCGGATTTCTCCCTACCGACCGGATCAGTCATACCTAACGAAGCATCAAGCATCGGAATATGATCATAACCGAGAGAATGGGCCTTTACCAGGGCATCATCATATCCCATCTGGTAGCACCGTTCCTCCGTCCAATCAAGTTGCTTTTTCAACTTCCGAGCATTTTTTCTCGTTCGCTTCAGCTGGCTGTTTCTCCACTTTATACGCCTCGAGCTAGTTGTCATTATCTTCTCCAACTACTCCTTCAAGGCATCTCTCTCAGCTGTCACAGCCGCAGCCTGACCGGTGACCACCTCAAGTTCGGTAGAGGATTTCCGAAGGTCCTCTTCGGCTTTGACTGCCCGAACTTCTAGCTGATCGACTTGCTTCAGCCTAGACTGCATCCCCTCAACTCTTTCAGTCACCACGGCCGACCAGGTAGCGCCCTGAAAATCAAACATGAGGAAAAGTTAAAAATAATCAAAGGCAAATAAAAGACAATAAAAATTAAACATGGGCATTCTTACCATAGACAGGAGAGTCATCATCTCAGTACAAGCCTCAAGGTCATTCAGCTTATCAATCGTCTGCCGATCAGCCGGAAGAATAAGACCACGGCAGAGATCAGGACCCACGTTCCTGGATGAAGGAGGAACCGGGACAACCATTTTATCGTCCTCCAAAACTCCCCACTGAGGAGAATAGATCTTCAACTCCTTCCCATCCGAACGAACCCTTTTCCTCGGTTCATTCGGAATGATCGGATTCGACGCGTTCGCCTCTTGTCCCGAAGGAATAGGAGATGACGGCGAAATCACAACCAATCTCCCCTCCCCCTGCTCCTGGGCCGATCTCTCCCCTTCTTCGATCACCTTAGCAGAATCTTGTTCGGTAATCAGAGCGGCAGCAGCTAGATCGGCTGCTTTCCTCCTCTTTCGCTCCAAGATTTCCTCTCGAGAAGCCACTGCACGAAAGAAAGTTAGATAGACCAAGGCAAGTAAATTCGTAAATATACTAAGATCGAAGATGAAGATGCACAACGACATGAATAATTACTGAATCCAAAAGTAAACTAAAACGAAAGAACAATACCAGTACCCCAAAGGCCGAGCAACCAATCTGCATCCCGACTATCCGCCAACGGAACTTTGTCCATGACAAGCTAACATAAAAGGCGATAATCATGTTTATCCACCTCCGTAAGTTCGGGATACACGAATCTAGAAGGTTCGACTTCTCGCCACACGCCGAACTTTTCCAATCTCGGACCAGAAACAAAAGCCCACTTAATATGGCTCTCTTTATTACTCGAATTGGTAAACGCCCAGTCGGCTCTACCGACCCGGCGAGCGATGGAGTAGAAGCCATTACTCTTGGAATTTCGCCGAAGCTCATAGTGATGCCAGAACAGAGACGTCCTCGGCATTACCTTACTGGCCAGGCATCGGGCCTGGAAGGTATTAACATGAATAAAGCTGTTGGGATCCAGTTGACCGATGGCGATGCCTGTCTGCTTCAAGATACTCTTCAAAATATGCAACATCGGCAATCTGAAGCCACACTTGAACGCAGCTTCGGATATGCCCGTGGCAAACCACCCCCCCGCACGAAGCCGAAATTTCAGGATTTTGCCAGATCTTATCTCTCTTCCTCGGAACGAAGAAGTACCATACATACCTCTCCACACAGTAAATCGAGGAAAAGCGATCGATGTTGGCTTCGATCAGCTGTGATCGATAATTGGCTGTCGGATATTCTGTGGCATCACTGAAAGGTGATACCATCGAAGGAACATTACCTTCGGTTGACCGGTCCATACTCCTGCATTCGAAAATGTAGAGATTAGCCATGTACTCGGAAAAATAAAAGAATAGTCGAAAGAAAGAAGGACCGAGTACAGCGGGCTAGGACCGGCCAAAAAACCCTCTACGACCTAAAGAAAATTAATAACCTAAGATATACGAATACCCAACCAGAAGAACCCGAAGGAAACCCACCAAATTCAAATATCCCAAAGGACGTTCATGCCCTAAGTAAATTCTTAGAAACCCCCAAATCTTGATGAAAAGGGCGAAAAACGCAGGTCTAATGGGGCAAAGAGACACTAACACGCCCATTTCTTATTCCAAAATACACAAATAAAGTCATGCATACACAGTTATCTACATACAAACATGAAGAGATGAAGATATGAAAAGATACTTATACATTCAAAAACGCATGTTCAAAGATATAATGGCATACGGTGAAGAAAGAACAAAGACTTACTTGCAACGATGAGACTGATTTCTCGAGGATAATACTGTCGAAGATGGGAAGACACCAGAGTTGGAGAACTAGGACCTTCCGGAGACGAAGCTGCGTTTCCAATTGTTCTTGAAAAAGTTTTTAGTTCTTTAAATATCTAAAGACGGTTTGTGTATAAAAGAAAAAAGAAAGTGGAAGTTATAAGGGGCACGATGATTGAAGGAAAGGCTTTTCAAATTCAGCGGTTGAGATTGAAGCGTGAATCTCGAAAAATGACAACTGTCATCATTAAAGGAACGCGACTTCCCAGAAATCGTCTCGACCTTGTCCATCGGCATCCTTATCCAAAATAAGTGCCCAAAGGGTGCGTTCCGAAGACGGGTTCGGGCTTCGACCTTCATCCTGAGGAAAATAATAATAAGCGTCCAAAGGGTATATTCCGAAGATGGATCTAGGCTCTAGCCTTCGTCCTAAGGATAACTCCGAACGAAGGCCAGGGACATGTTAGAGGTCCATCTTCCTAATGGGCCAAGATATTGAATAGCCCATCTCCATGATAGGCCAAAGTAACGGCCCATCAACAAGAATCCGAACAAGGCCCAGGCCGATCATCACATGCAACGGTCACATGGTCCTTTCCCTTTTTAACATGGAATCCATACTAAGCATAATGATGATGTTCTCCACTTTTTCCAGATCTAGATTGGATCCAAGAAAAAAGGCAATGAAGAAGACTATATAATGAGTTAACAGGTAACTAAAAGAAGGAGGAACAACCCTTACTACCACTACTCAAGTATTCTCTAAACACAATCTCTCTATGTTTACCTATTTTCTCTAAATATAACCAGATTACTTACTCTCACACCGGAGGTGAATCGGGGGTCAACACCCTCGCATTCTTCTTCTTTTGTAGGTCCGACCGAAGGGATACTGACCGAAATCTGGTTCCAACAGTAATATATAATTTTAATATAAAAATAAGTGAGGTCGCAATTCACTACAGGTCTCTAGAGGTTCGACAAATATAGCTAACATCAAGAGATTATCTATAATTATAGACAACTGTTTTGTCCCATTGGAGTGCAAATTTTTTACATATTCTTTATAATTCTTATTTATAATAATTAATTTTAAATTTTAGCATTTATTCTAGTGTGAGATCCTATTTATCCTTCTATTTACAATGGCCCTGTTTGGCAATTAGCTGATAGCTGTTAGCTGATAGCGGATTGAATTAGCTGTTTTGACTAGCGGATTGAATTAGCTGTTTTGACTAGCGGATTGAAATTAGCTGTTTTGAATAAAAGTGTTTGGTAAATAGCTTTTTGAATAACTTTTTGTGACACATAGCAAACCTCTAATTGAAAAAGCTCCTAAAATGAGCTTTTTTAAAATTAGCTTTTTGATCCCAAACCTCTAACTCAAACCTCTAACAACCAAACACTCACATTAGAGGTTTCATTTGGTCAAACCTCTAATCTACCCCCAAACCTCTAATTTTATCTCAAACCTCTAACTTCCGAACACCCCCAATAAATCATCTCCGCATCTCTCCCATTTTTCTTTCAAATGAAAATGGAAAACAGCCATACATACAAGGGCCCGTTTGGGAAATCTTATTTTTCTGAAATAAGTTACTTATTCTGGAAAAAAGTTAGGAAATATATACTTTTTTCTGAAATAAGTAACTTATTTTTGCAAGATAACGAATATTAAACTCCCGATGCACATTTTTCTCTAAAAGAAAGTATGTAAATACGAAATTTTTTCCGAATTAAATAACTTATAAGTTGATACACAGATTTGCCAAACGGACGCCAAATATGTGCACAACAAACACCCATAAATAAAAGCAGGCAAAGTCTAGTTCAGTCCAACTAATTAAAGCAGTCATAAAAACCTAAAGGGAAATGTTAAATCCAGAACAGTTTTTTTTTATTTTCAGAGCAAAATCTTGTGAAATTACCAAACTGCCCTCAAGTTAAACAAAGTCTAGCCCCCATGTATTCACAAAAACAAGGGCAGTTTGGTAATTTCAAAGAATTTTGCTCTGGAAATAAAAAAAATTGCTCTGGATTTAACATTTCCCAAACCTAAAACTGGTTCCGTGTCATGTACTCCCTCCGTCCCTGTTTAGTAGTCCATTTTGACAAAAAAAAATTGTCCCTAAATAGTTGTCTCTTTTCATATTTTTTTCAAGTTTTTCCAAAATTACCCCTACACTTCTATTTCCAATGTTTGACTTTATAATTAATTTTATATTCAAAAGTTATTATTTAATGTAGTAAGTAAGGGCAACTATGGAAACAAAATATAACATTAAATATTTCATGTGTGTTTTTATAAAAATGGACTATTAATTAGAGACGGAGGGAGTACCAACCTGCTAACCTCCATTTACCACCAACTTGCTAGCCTCCATTTACCGTGTGAGAGATGTCATACGGTATGTCGTGTACCATTTTCATGATCATATGAGAGTGATCATGTGCCGAATACTAGCAATTACAGTATATTGTTTCCTTATCTCGTATCGTGGTTTGAAAATTAATTAATTTGGCAGAAATCTCTTATAGCAAAATGGCATAATATGTTACGTATCAACTGGTTATAAAGTGACTAACCAATTGTTGTATTTATGGGATGTCTTGGATCATCTTCTTCTCATGGGGCATTTTTGACTGACTTTATTTAGTTTTGGTTAAATTGAACCATCACCGTTCTGATGGAATGGTAAATTCTGAGATTATTATTTATACGATTTGCGATTCAGTCTCACGTGTTTTGAATTTTTACTATTTCTGAAATATTTCCAGATGTACTGATAACTATAAAACAAATCCAAAAGAATATTATTATATATTCAATATTTTAACTCTTGTTTATAATAAAAGATATTATTTAAAACTTATTCATAATGATTGATCGAATTAACGATAAAATATTGAGAATTTATATAAAACTAGCATAATAACCCGTGCGAGGCACGGGTCATCTTCTAGAAATTGATGTAAATTTGTTTATTTTTACGATTTAAAGAATATATATTGACATGATTGTATAGTTTCCATTAAAACATGTTTGTTATAACGTCCCAATTTTGTTTCACAATAAATTTGATTTAATTATTCAGATAAGCACTCAAAATAAAATATGTCTTGGTATATAAATGTGTTGGATATAGAATAACACATTTACACCAATTTGTACAAATTTATGTCACAAGTAAAAACATTTAATAATTTGTTATTATAATAAATTTGGGTAAGAGAACATAAAATTTAAATAATAAGTGGGGGGGGTTCTGTTTAATTCTCCTTTGTGTTTTTCATCACTATAAATCAATTTTTGGAGTGATATTTTTTAATATTTTATCCTCATTTTTTTGCCCTTCTTTCATGAAGAATCTAGTCAATACATAAGAGGGATAAATAAAGTTCTTTTGATGTCTTTCTCTTTCAAGGTATATTTAAGAATACAATCATAAAATAAATGAGTCGTACACGAATGAAACCTGTTAATTTTGACAACTCAAGAAACCTGTTATTTACCCACGTAATGTTTCACAATAAAGTTGTTGTCCAATCAGTATATAAAAGCTAATTGCATAATTTAAAATTTTATCTTTTTAGGCAAATAATAACTACCTCATAGTATATAATGGGATTGATTGATCATAATATTTTGTGTATGTGCACGCTATGCAATATACTAATTTCTAAAATATTTGTTAACTTGACTGTATTTTTAATCCTTTTTACAAGTTATTTTAAATTTTTTAATATTCTTTCTAACCAAAATTTCTCTATGTGTATTATACGACTTTTAATCGATGTAAATATGATATGAACTGATTCCTATATTTTGTATTATTATATACTATATGATCTTTTTTCAAGGAAGTTTATCTTTCTCAACTTATCTACAAGGTTCATTTTTTTTTTAATTTTTGTACTATCTGACATTTTTAAGGATCTCATCTTTTTATTATATATTGTTATGTAAAAATATAAAATGTATTATAGTTAATATTATATGTAAGAAATGTTTAATTAATTGAAAATAAACCAATTTACATTGCGTGATATTATTATCAAAATTTTAAATTAGTTTTATATATAATCACGTATCATGTTTTGTAAACTAAAATACAATATTTTAAAAGTAATGTGTATCTTATCTTTTGCACAAAAAATAAAGTAGCACTAAAAATAGAATAAATATGAGGCCGAATTTATCTAAAAAAAATTAACTAAAAACCAAAAATATATTTAGTACAATGATCGGAAGGATGAATTGTTTGGACGAGGTTAATGATTCAATTCACAACAAAAATAAACTAACTCATTTAAAATAAGAGCGTGGAATAAAATTTTGAAATTAGTGTATATAATTACGCCATATTTTGAAAAGTAAAATTTCAATTTTTGAAACTAATATTTGTCATTGCTATTTTTACTCAAAAATTAAAATAATAGTAAAAACAAGATAATATAGAAATCGAACTTATGTAAAAAGAGTTTTTACTCCATACCAAAAAACATAATATAGCATAATGATTTGGAGGAAGAAATATATGGAGGAGGTTATGGGTTCAATTTCCCGCAAACACAAAATAACTTATTTTAGTTTCTCTTCAAATAAATGAGGGGCAAATCAATGTAATTTTGTAATATATAAGGGCAAACTCGTAATTTCACAGGGGGTTTATTAGCTAAAAATGCTCCTATGTTTACCATATTATGAAACCTAAAATATAATATTTTTAAAATAATGCGAATCATCATTATTTTTACTCAAAAATTAAAATAATAGTAAAAAAAGGTAATGGAGAGGTCGGGTTTATGTAAAAGGTTTTTTAACTCAAAACAATAAAGTACATGTAGCACAATGGTTAGTGGGATTACTTGTGTAGTGGAGGTTCTAGGTTCGATTCACCATGAAAATAAACTCATTTTTTTCCATTTAAATAAGAGTGTGACATTTCATGTAATTTTATAACTTGTAAGGATATAACTGTAATTTCACAGGAGGTTAATTGACTCAATACCCCTTTAAATTATCCATGTGTTGCTCTATTATATATAGAAAGAGATATTAGATTTCTGATTTGTTTTGCAAAAATACTTTCTCTTCAAATTCTCTGCAAATATATTATCTTAATTGCAAATCTATACTATTTTAATTGTTTATACTATTATGTATTTATATTTTTTTCTTTTTTCTTTTATATTATAATGCTTACTGGGCAATGCTGATTGTGCGCTGACGCGCAGACAGTTGGTCCCATCACCCCTTGTTGACGTGGCAGTTGACTGGTCAGATGGTCGACTGCTGGCATGGTAGTGGGGCCGCACGGCTAATTTTTTATTATTTTTTTTTAAATTAAAAGTTGTTATTTTTGTAAAAAAAAAAAAAAAAATTTGCAATTAAGATAGTAAATTTGCAAATAGCGACTCTTAGCAAAAGTAAAATTACAAAATTTTACTTTTTTCTATATATTTATCAAAAGCTCTAAAATATTTATAAAAGATTTAATTAATGTGTTTTAACAATTCAAACACTTTAAAAATACTAATCCAAAGCATGTAACTGTATTAAAATCACCCTAGTCAGAATCGATACCAAGCCATTTATGCTATTAAATGGGGACACTAAAAAAATAGAAATTTTAGGAGCACATTTTTTTTATATAAAGAAGTAAGAAAAATTTTAAAGTGGCATAGGAAAAAAAATTAAGAGCACAATTATGGGATAAAAATTAGTTGTGCTCAAGTTATACTCCCTCCATCCCACAATAGTACTCCCTTTGTTTTTTTATGTTAGTCTCTTGACTTTTCTGTACGTACTTTTAAGTGTTTTGACTGCATAGTTAAAATTATTTTTTTCAATTAATTTTTTTTGTGAATTAAAATTTTGATTATATATTTTTATTCAAAAAAAGAAAATTTCAAAAATAATAATTTTAACTATGTGGTCAATGCACCTAAAATTGTGTGCAAAAAAGTCAAAAGAATAATATAAAAAAACAGAGGGAGTAGTCTCTTTTGAGAAAATTTTTTTTCCCATAATACATGTCCATTTCCAATTTTCAATGTAAATTTATGTCACTTTTCCTAAATTACCCTTTTTGAAAATTGTATAGCAATTAATGAAGAATGACCAAAAGTATAAAATAACTCATATTCTTAAAAGTCAATGCATTTATAATGGGTATAATAGGAAATGTATCATCAAATTAATGTTTTTCTTAAGATGCGTAATTTTTCCAAAAGAGACTTATATTGTGGGACGGAGGGAGTATAAAATTTCTTAAGATCAAATTATGAGTATTACATTTTTTTCTGATTTCAAAGAATCGGAGGAAATGTGCTTAGATGGTTTTGCATTTCTCCCAACCTACCCTTTAATGCTTTGTTGTGCTAATATTACACTAATTTTTCAGAACCTCTCTCTCTTAGTTTTTTTTTTTTTTTTTTTGAACAAATGGAATTTCATTAATTCAACAAATCATCCGACACAAGTGTCTCCAACAAAACAGATGGAGGAGACGAGAAAGCAATAAAGCTGTTAAGCTCACAAGGAATTCTAGCTAAACTATGAGCTACCTTGTTCGCATGCTTTTTAACATGATTAAGACTAATTCTACGATTACACCTTAACAACTCTCCACAATGCTGCAACAAATCGCCAAGCTCTAGCAAGTTACTTTGATTCTGCTTAATTGCATTAACACTAAGCATAGAGTCACTTTCAATCAAGATGATACCCTCTGTCCAGTCCTGAGCCCATAATAACGCCTTTAGTATGCCAGTAGTCTCAGCCTCCATTACTGACACAGCTCCTGCAAACTTCAAAGTTTTCCCTGCAAGAAACTGACCATGATGATCTCTAAGGACCATTCCCACCGCAAAAAAATTCTGACCCTCTACGACGGAAGCATCAACGTTGATTTTGAGCTGGCCCTCCCCTGGTCTCTTCCACCTCTGATCGTTTCTATCTGTAGTGTCTTCATGCATATGAGTAGTGACAGATTTGTTATTAGCTACCTGCCAGTCATCGACCTGTTTCAAACTCCAAGACTTGACTATACCAGGTGACATGGTTTTACTATCAAAAATACGCCTGTTTCGAGCGCTCCAAATCCCCCAGAGAACAGCTGACATAGTAACTAAATCCTTCACTGGTCCTGTGGCAAGAAACGATACCATCCAATCTGGAACATACTCCATATCTTCCACCTCTAAGTTCAGCCCCACCAATTGCCAACATTCTTTCGCAAAGCTGCATTCAAAGAACAGATGCCGTAAATGTTCTACCTCACCTACACACATTGGGCAACTGATAGTAATTGGAACTCCTTTTCCACGCAGTCTATTACGAACCGGAATTGTGTTTCTACAGAGCCTCCAGAGAAAAACTCTTATTTTGTGTGGAATTGGCAGTCTCCATAAACGCTTCCAACCCACAGAGATAGAAGTCCCCTCCCCAGTATTTTGAGATGTAGACCATTGAAAATACACTGATTTAACTGTGTACTGTCCATTACTAGTATGGACCCAGGCAATCCTGTCTCTAGTACACCCTTGTGGAATCCTTGTATTCACAATAGCTGCAGCATCCTCATTGCTGAAGTTGAGATTCACTTTTTCCACATCCCACTCCCTCCTACCTTCCTTGAAAAACTCACTCACCTTCGATTGCTTTGCTAGATCACTTGTAGTAGTAGAATTAACACAGAAACCATCCACGGACCTCAGCCATTTGTCGACCCCAATGTTGATCGAATCACCATCACCCAACACCCATCTTACTCCCTTTTTCATCTCTTCTTTTGCTTCCCAAATACCAGACCACGTATAACTTACTCCTCCAGTTCTGCGAGCTTCAAGTAAGTGACAAGATGGATAATATCTTGCCTTCAAAACTCTTGTCACCAGGGCATTTGGTCTTCTAATTAAACTCCAGCACTGCTTGCCAAGAAGAGCGAGATTAAACCCATAAATATCTCTAAAACCCAAGCCACCTTTATTTTTCGACATACACATTCTCTCCCAGGCTAACCAGCGAATACCTTTGCCATTAGCTGAGTCAGATTGCCACCAGAATGCGTTCATTATTCTCTGAATTTCCTGACCCAACGATTTCGGTAACAAAAAACAAGACATAGCATAAGCTGGGATCGATTGCACCACATTCTTTAGCAAAACTAGCTTACCAGCACGGGACAGAAGCTTTGTACTCCATCCTTTAATTCTTTGAATCACCTTCTCCTTCAAATATTTGAAAACTAATTTCTTCGATCGACCAATTAACGATGGCAATCCAAGATACTTACTATCTCCTATGTCAGTAAAAACTTCAAGCACCTGTTTGATTTCTTGCTGTTTGTCCCTTCTAACATTAGAGCTAAAGAAGATAGCTGACTTTTGATAGTTAACAGCTTGCCCCGACCAACTTTCGTACGTATTCAGCACACATTTGACTGCTGAGGCTTCATTAGCATTGGCTTTGAAAAACAAGAAGCTGTCGTCTGCAAACAACAGATGGGTTACCGATGGTGCACTCGTACAAATTCGACATCCATTTATCCGCCCTTGCTCAGCTGCAGATTTAAGAGCCTCTGATAAGCCTTCTACACACAACAGAAATAAATATGGAGAAAGAGGATCTCCTTGACGGAGTCCTCGAGTTGGAATTATAGGACCAATTAAAGATCCTTGGAACGAGATAGTATACGACACCGTAGTAACACAGAGCATAACCCACTTGATCCAATTTTCCGAAAATCCCATATTAACCATTCTACTTCTCAAGTAATCCCAACTTACACGGTCGTATGCTTTGCTGATGTCAAGCTTCAAGGCAACCTCTCCTTCTAATCCACTGTTCTTTCGTTTCATATAATGTAGGATCTCAAAGGCCACTAGAACGTTGTCTGTAATATTGCGACCCGGGACGAACGCTGACTGTTCTTCAGATATGATATCAGGGAGTATTTTTTGAAGACGATTTGCCAACACTTTTGCCAATATCTTATATAGAACATTACACAAAGCTATTGGGCGGAGATCTTTAGGGTCATCAACATTGTCCTTTTTCGGGATCAAAACCAACGTAGTATCATTTACCTCGGCTGGAAAGACACCCTCCACCAACCACTGCCTGCAACAATTGAAAACTTCTTTTCCGAGTAAATCCCAGAAGTGCTGAAAGAAAGCAGGATTTAACCCGTCTGGGCCACTAGCTTTATCCGGGTGCATGCTCTTCACAGCTTGCGTAAACTCTAAAAATGACAAGTCCTCTGTAAGTCTCAAGTTTTGACTGCTCGTGATTCTCAATTCAGAATCAGAAAGGGTACTTACAGGTCCTCCCCCATCCTCCGTAAAAACCTTGGTGAAATAACTCTTCAACAGATTGCACATGTCACCATGATTAGTGATTAACAACCCCTCTTCATTTTTAAGACCTGCCAAATAATTAAGCTTCTTTCTACTCGAGGCTGCTGCATGAAAATACTTGGAGTTTGTATCACCATCCTTGAGCCAAAAGGATTTAGCTCTTTGCTTCCAATACTCTTCCTCATGGCACAACAGATCATCAAGCTTATCTTTCTCATCAAAATACATTTGCACTCCATCATCATCTTCTCTATTCTTCAGCGAATCAATAATTTCCTTTTGCCTAATAACCTTTTCCCTGAATTTATGAAAAAAACCTCTACCCCACTTTGCCATGTATTTCGTAACTTCTATCAATTTAGGTAATAAATGCATAGAAGGAAGATTATGCCAGAAACTAGATACCTCTTCATGGAAGCTGCTCTCCTTTAACCACGTGTTCTCAAATCTGAAGCGAAATTGATTCGAGGGAATTTTAGTATTGACCAGCTCTAACTTTATTGGCTCATGATCAGAAGCAATGGCATGAAAAACCGTCAAAGTACATAACGGAAATCTACCGAACCCGATTTTTTGGATTTGGATTTGGATTTGAATTTGATTTTTAAACCCGAAAGAGTTTGGATTTGGATTTGGATATTAGCTATATCCAACCCGATCCAAACCCGAAACCCGAAAACCCGATCCAAACCCGATCCAAACCCGAAACCCGAAAAAACCCGATATATATACATATATAAATTATAATATATATATATATATATATATTAAAATTTATTCCTTAAAAATAAATACCCGTTACTTAGTTACACTAGGTAATTTTGTTCAGGCAATTTTGATACACATGTTGTGCTACTATGAAATTTCTTAGTTCAGGCAATTTTGATACACATGCTGTGCTACTGCTAGTCTTCTAGTCTACACTCAGTCTATGTGGATATTTATTTGCAATTGTATTTTAATTTTTATGTCTTTAGATATTAGTAGTGGTGTAACTTGGACTTATTTATTTTCATGTCTATGAAATCTAGATATTTATTTGCTATTGTAATTTTAATTTTTATGAAATTTAGATTAAAAAAATATTACTACTTCTTTACAAAGAATTAAAATTTTCGGGTTTGGATAAAACCCGAACCCGATCCAAACCCGGTGGATCGGGTTTGGATTTTGAATTTCCAAATCCATTTGGATTTGGATTTGGATTAAGTATTCGGGTTTGGATTTGGATATCACAGATATCCAACCCGATCCAACCCGTTGCCATCCCTAGGAAAGACACCACGCTTACTAGCCGCCTCCCTTTAGTGACCATGTGATACATTAGCTTTAGGGGAGAGCACGGTTCGGTTCGGGACGGTTTTCCTTCAAAACCGAACCCGAAACCGCATGTTTTTTGTTTTAAAAATTGAAAATCGCAACCGCATCCGAACCGTCGGTTTCGGTTTTAAAAAGTTCGGTTCGATTTTTAACGGTTCGGTTTCGGTTTTAAAACCGAACAAAAAAATCATATTCAAAATATAATATATTTATCCATTTTGTGCTACAAAGACATAAATTGAGATGCAATTATTGTTTAATTTTGATTATATTGTTTATCCAAATGACAAATAATTTATGTATTTTATAAATAATTAAATCTATCAATTTGAAAGAGCTTATGAAAATTTATACATATCAGTAATTGGTACGGTGAATTAACTGTGAAACAAAATAATAGTACCACTAACTGCACCTTAATCTGTATAATTGCTGTATAGGATAGACAATTTGTATCTGTAAACTGGACTTTGTTAAGTAAAAAGAAATATATGAACAGTTAATAAACAACCTGATTCGTTTCGAATTTGGCTCAATTCAAATTATATTATATATATATATATTATATGAAAAAAATTATACATATAAATTTATATAAATTATATATTTATTATTTATTTTAATAATCGGTTCGGTTCGGTTTTAACCTATAACCGGAACCGGAACCGAAAGTCTCGGTTTTTAAAAATAAAAAACCGCAACCGCCGGTTCGGTATCGGTTTCGGTTTTTTCGGTTCGGTTTTAACCGGTTTCGGTTCGGCTTCGGTTTCAATTCGGTTTTTTGCTCACCCCTAATTAGCTTGCAATATTGATGCCTCGACTCTAAATGTTTTAAATGGAATCATAAACCACGTTAAACATTTGATCGCCAATTCGATACTTCTTAAATCGTGTTAAAAAAATATTATTTGTGAAAAATTATTAATGATCGGTCAAATTAGAAATCTGTTTGAGTCATGAAAGCTAGTAAAAGAAAGAAATGCTTCAGTTTTTTTTTTTTTTGAACAAAAAGAAATCAATCCATTAATCAAAAGCCATACGGCATCTACAAAAACAATCGCAAGAACAGACGCTTAAGGGGATCGCTGTTGAATCCTTTCTAAAGGCAACCAAGCGATTTAAAGATAATTGATATATACATGTTTTTACTTCAATCATCGAACTGTTCTGAACCGACGACCATAGATGCGATTCCATAGTAGCCTTCATCTCTGAATCAAAATCATGAAAAACTTGCCGATCTATAACCTCGGCCATGGAAAACTCCCAAATTCAATCCAAACAAAAACCAAACTCTCACAAGGAGAGACAAACACAACCCAAATAAATGCTTCAGTTTTAATCACTAGCTGTGTCACTCCGGCTCGCCCTGCACTCTCATCTTCCTAAAGGTTAAATATCATATAGAAGATACTTCCTCCGGTCCATTATATAAGGCATTTGATTTTTCTGCACGTAATTTTAGGTGCTTTGACTACATAGCTAAAATAATTATTTTTTAATTTTCTTTTTTTTGAATAAAAATATAATATTTTAATTTTTATTTAGTAAAAGAAATTTTAAAAAATAATAATTTTAACTATGTATTCAAAGCACCTAAAATTACGTGCGGAAAAATCAAATGCCTTATATAATGGACCATAATACCTAACTTTTACGGAGTAACATTTTTGTCATTGTCATATATTTTCTGTGCTATTGTCCATTCTTTATTACTCGTATAATACTAGATAACTATACAGATAAGATATATGGGGTGTTTTAGGAAAAATTATTTTTCAGAATAAGTCAATTTATTTTAAGACAAAATTAAAATTTTCTAATTTTTTACTAAAAAAGTTAAATTTTTTTTCCAAACTTATGAAATCCAAACATACATTAAATATTTATATAAAAAAATATCAAAATATGAAATTTTTATCCGAAAATAAGTTCATAAGAACTTAAAATAAGTCGTAGCCAAACAGACACATAGTTAACCAATCACAAAATTATGAATTATTTTATGACCAGTCCACTTCTAAATTTATTACCAATCAAATTCAATTAAAAGTTTTCCTTATTTAACATTTTCATACTACTATTATAAGTATGGTTAATTAACAATAGTTACCCTCTCTCTTTTTTCTCTCCCGCCTCACTTTTCCCCTCTTTTTCTTGCCTAATCGCCGGGGCTTCCATCGATTTTCACCGGTGGAAAGCCCCAAATCTTTTAATTTTCTTTTTTTTTTGTTCTTGTTTTTCAATAATATCCCTTATTGGTGAGAGTTTTACCAATTTATTTGGGTCTAGTTTATCTCTCCTTGTGAGAGTTTGATGTGTTCTTTGTGTGTTTGGTGTGTTTTAATATCCAGGATTTCAGATCTGCACGATTCCTTTGGTTTTGATGGATATTTATGATTTTGATTTTGTTATTCGCTTCTTAATTGTGAGCGGGGGGCTTGATTTAGTGGGGAAGTTTTGTATGGGATTGCAGCTTTGGTCGATAGCTCAAACGATAGCTTCATCGGGGCATGATGAAGAAGGTACCAGTAATCCAACGAGGATGCACGAAGTGGGTACTTGTATTTGTATATAATTTATCTTCAAAATATCGTCTAACTGTCTCTTCATGAGAACATGCAATTGCAAATTACTGTTTGTTCGACTCGATCATTGGTGTAGATGCCGTATGGCTTTTTATTATTGAATTAATACCTTTATTTCAAAAAAAAAATGTATGGTTAGTTAACTATTTTAATTTAAATAATACTAGCCGATAACCCGTGCGAAGCATGGACCGGAAACTTGTTAAATTATGTAGTTATAGGAAATCGAATACGGTTGAAATTAAAAAAAATTAAAAAAATAAATAAATATAATTAATAAGTATTATTTAAATATAAACTTGTAGAGAATTGAATGATAAAATTATATAACAAATAAACGCTATTTAATTATGTGGTTATAGGAAATCGAACACGGGGTGAAATTAAATAAATTAAATAAATAAATCTTGTATAATTATGTAGTTGGAAGGAATCGAACCCCGAGTTAAGTGATAACCAAATTTGGTACATTGGTTGAATAAAAAAATAAATAACAAATAAACGCTATTTAATTATGTGATAATAGGGAATCGAACACGGGGTAAAATTAAAGAAAATAAATTAAATTAATAAATTATGTATAATTATGTATTTGAAAGGAATCAACCCCGAATTAAGTGATAACCAAATTTGGTATTTTGGTACTTTGATATTATTATGTACCATTAAAACATGGTTTTACACATTAATAAAGAGTATAGATCAGTTTCTTGATTTAACATAATCATGTATTATACATTTTTTTAATGTCAAAAATATTTAAAACAAATTATTATTGTAAATGTAAAATTAATTAGGATTATACAAATATATAATAATAACTACTTCAAAAAAATTTAGTTGGTTTTCATAATATTAACAAATTTACCACTTTTTTGATTTAGAATATTAACCGATTTTTATAATATTAATAAATCTACCGCTTTTTCTATTTAGAGTTAATCATAAGAGATAATTATCAAAATAATCATTTTTTATGCTTAGTGGCCCAAAATACTGAAAAGCGGAATGGTGGCCCCTTTTTACTGACTTAATACGGAGCATCATCTTTCGTATCAAAAAAGTGTCTGTTGGTTATGCTGCAGTTTACACTCTTTTAATCTCTTTTAATCTCACAACAAAAAGAGACACACATCAAAGTCTCTCACTTGATTGTTTCAAGAACTCTAAGCCAGTTTACAATTTCAAGTAAATATTGCTTTTGTCCTGTTGTTGTTATAAGAGTGTGGAAGAAACACAATATAGAGAGAATAAACAAAAACCCACCAAAAGAAAACGAGTTAAACAACAAACCCCATCTTCATCTCCACAACCCCACGCGCCGCCGATGGAAAAAGTGATGCCTTCAATGGACACAGTGGTGAAGGTGTTCTGTACACACACGGAGCCCAATTATTCTCTGCTACCTCAACTTCACTTCAAAAAAGTCAACTTTAAATCTCCCACAATGGCCTTCAATGGAAGCTCTTTTCTCAGGTGGGCCTGCTTTGAGTCCAGACCATATGACCCTTGTCTCTAATTTATCTTAATGTCATGACGGCCCCGTAGGGGCACAAATCAAACAAATCGCTGGAGTAAAGAACCCAACCTCTGTAAATTTGTAGACTCCAAATTCCGAACACAAAGCAATCGGAGTAAAGATTCACTTATCAGAGTGTTACACCGGAAGGGATAACGTAAATATCTGTAATACGGATCACGTACTACCGTATCCGAGGTGTATCATGTTGTACGGTGAGGCGTATCCCGGGCATACGGAGCACGAAATAACGTATCTTTACAATACGGCGGAATAACGTATCCTTGCAATACGGAGCATGAAACATCGTGTTCTGTCGGTATTTAAGGCCAAATATTTGGAGTTCAGTATTTTGGGCAAACAGTATTTATTTTTTATTATTTAGGGCCTTCACCCTAATCATAATTACACTATTATATATTACGGATTAATTTTCATAAATATATATTAAAGCACTCCATAAAATTTTACTAAATTATTTTTATTTAACAAAAATATTATCTTATTCTTAATTATATTGTTCATTTATCTCTTGCACTTATAGTGAATTGGGAGAAAAGATATATTGGTAAATCATAAATAATTAATTAAGTTTTAGATAATCAGATTCAAAATTTGAACGAAATGGAAGGATGAAACAATACTCTAAAATACCATGGAAAGTAGGATTTATATTATTAATAATATGTATTTACAAATTGGATAAGATAATTTTACACTTATTTTATATAAGCTACTTGAAATGTATATATTTTAGGGATATTTACAAAAATACCTAACTTTTTTATTATTTTTTTTTTCAATTTTACCGTTACTTAATTTCTGTTTTAATTTTATACTACCATTTTTCCAATAATACCATTGCCTTCAGCTTTTACTTTCTGTTTTTTTAAAAATACGATCCAAGTGTTTTTTGGGGAAGTTGGGCTTTAACGATCAATATTTCCGTCAACATCCATTCTCTACTCATCTCCTTCTGCTCATCATCCCCTTCCATTTTCTTCTCATCATCACACCAGCACACCCGATTCGCATCACCCCACTATGCTCGATTTACGCAGAGTTTCATTTCCATTAAAGGATGGCGGAGAACTCTAATTGGACCGACGATGACGAGCTTTAATCGATTGACGATGGCGAGTTGTAATTGAGCGGCAACTTTTAGGTATTAAACATTCTTGTCCCATTATAAGCTTTAGTGTTTGTTAAAATTGCATGTCAATTACTATATGTATATATGTGTATGTATATATATAGATATGAACATATAAAACATTTTGATTTGTTATTGTTATGAATTATGTCTTTAGATATGTTATTTGTTTCATATGTTGATGTTTATGCTGAATCAAAATTTACTGAAATTAAATGCTTATCAAGATCGAGTGAATTGGGGAATTGGATTTTGAGTTTAAAACTTGTTAATGAGTCGAGTTCTTGTTGACATGCAATGGTAAAAAATGAGAATAATATTGTTATGCTATAATTACGCAAGCGCACGTAGTCACAAGTAATATAATTAAAGTTCGTTCCACAGAGATCTGGTTAAGTTTTACTCAGAAAATATGCCTATGCAACAATGTATGGTTTTAATTCACTGCTAAGAAAAATAATAAATTGGAGTTGATTGTCTAAATTAAACTAAAGTGCAAATTATAAAACTAAGAATTAACTAATTGACAAGGATTAAATTCGAATTACTTAAATGAGAATAAACATGGAATCCTAGTTTCATTATCTACTTCACTTAGAGTTGCAGCCTTTAATTAAAACATGCGATGGATTTGATATCTGATCGAATAACACGAAAAGAGTAAAAGTTACCTCTCGGTATACTAGTACCAATCTACGCATACATCCACAAAAGAGATAGAAGATGAGTAGGCACCTATTATGTTTAAACCCTATATCTCTATAGAATTTGAAAACATAAAGGTTGAAGCACAAGTTATCCACTTAGATCACATAGAGTAGCATAATATCTCTATTGATGCCACAAATCATGAGGTTAAAACACCAACCTATCCTATGCTAGCATGGCAAGTTCTAAATCTCAAGATCCACTCTCGTTTAGCAAGAGATTAACAATTCAATTTAGATGTTAGCTACGCATCTAAAAGCATTAAGATTAACCATACGAGGATATCAAGAATTCACCACACATAAATCTTTAAGGCATGCAAACTACTAAGCTACATAGATAAATCCACTAAGATCCCACGATAACGATTAGTTCATAATCGAACCTTTCGTCACCATGGGATTTGACGAAAGCATGATATTAAACAAGATAAAGAAGATGTATAAATCAATAATAGAATAAGGTTTAGTGAACAAATCCGTGAGAGTAACAAGCATCCAAAAGATACGCCTCCACAAAAGAATACAAGAAAACTGTATCTAGATCTTCTTGTCGTCACGATCCTCGCCTTGGCTTCTCTCTTTCGTGCTCTGAACGAATTTATTGTGTGTAGATGATGATTTTGATGTCCCCCAAGGTGTGTATTTATAGCCCCAAGTACCCTCTTGACCAAGTAATCACCGTCTTTGAATTAGAATAGAATTCCGCTAATTTTCCTTTCTTGAATGGAATAGAATTGCAATTCCAATGTTTAAATTGAATTCCAGAAGCTTCTAATCGTTCATAACCATTGCCATATCGATTAGGAGATGTTTTAAGGCAATTTCCCATTATAAATCAGATTCCAGGAACTTTCTGCCGGAGGCCCGCGCGCCCGCGCAGCCTTTCAATGCAAATCCTGTGCGCCCGCGCGGCTCAGCAAATCTCTCTCTTTCTCGCGCGCCCGCGCCCTTCTTCAGTATAAATTCCGCGCGGCCGCGCTTGGCCACTGCTCATGCAGACTGATTTTCTGTTAGTTTGCTGATTCTCTTCCACTCTCGATTGCAACTCCCGACACTTGTTCTCAAGACTTTAAAAACAACATATGACTGCTGAAACTTCATTTATTCACCTGAAAATGCATCCTACACAATTCTCACAAAAAACAGATTAAAACACAACAATACTTGAGAT
This sequence comes from Kitagawia praeruptora, assembly GCA_037693485.1. Classification (NCBI taxonomy): domain Eukaryota; kingdom Viridiplantae; phylum Streptophyta; class Magnoliopsida; order Apiales; family Apiaceae; genus Kitagawia; species Kitagawia praeruptora. Next base: position 63,852,809 of record CM075345.1, read on the forward strand.
ACAAAACATCAATTTAAGCCGAAATGGAACGATCCAAGTGGATATAAATCCACTTATCACACCCCCAAACTTAAACCAATGCTTGTCCTCAAGCATAAAAAACAAAAATATGTACAACTAACTAGTACCACTTCCGTAGGTGATCACGGTTGCATTCGGCTTATGCAACAAGCCCTTTAAACCCCTAGGTAGCCCTAGTGGACGAGTAAGGTCTCGTGAGGGCCTATAGCGAATGTACCCACAAAATCCAATGCAATGCAATGCATGAATGCAACTAATATGAAAATGCAAGATCCCCTCAAACTCACCAAAACCAACTAACAAGCAAATATCTCAAAGAATGCAAATAAATCCAAGCAGAGCTCGACTAAGTCCCCGTATACTAACAGTACATGGACAGAAACGTGCGTGTGTGCAACGCTCACCAGAAATACTCCCAAAACTAGGTCAAAAATCATACATGTCCTTCGCCAAGACAATCACAGGTTTATAAAAAGAATAGACTGTAGACACTTCATAACTTAGAAACACCTCCATCCTCATTCAAGCTAGCCAGGAATTCATGCTTTATTACCACACTACGACACATAATACCATAAACAATATGCATGCTTATTTAACCGTGCAATGAATGAGACCCCAAAAGGCTTATACAATAATACCCATGTAGCGAGTGTTAGGTCAGCAATCCCATACCACAAGGCTTTAGGTTACTAGGACTAAGTCCCCTCAGACTTAATTACTCGAGTATTAAAGAGCTCACTCTGGTTAATTTTGCATTTAACAATTGGACTTTTGACTCTTTTTTTTTTCTTTTTCCTCTTTTTTTTTCTAAATTTTTTTTTTCATGTAATCTGGAATGAGAATTCTCAATTCCAACCCTAGACTACTCATATAAATATGAGCTGGCTACTAGCCAATTGACACCTAGTCATTATTTAACAAATATTAACAACTAGCATGAAATCCCTGGTTTTCCCCAAACTTAGACTTTAGTGCTCCTACGCCATCAAGGGAATAACGAAAATTCTAAATATAATCAAGTGATTAAATCTCAAAACATCCAAACGAGCATAACCTCAACCTAGCCCAAAAGCAAACAATGAGACTGTGTAAAAGTTTGTTCCCGTAACATGCAAGTCAATTTCATAGAAACTATAAATCAGCCCTCTACTCATCATCAACACACCCAAATCAACATCCACCTATCAATCAGAATCAGCTCGTCCTAAGAAATCATGAAAACTGCATGCCATGAAAATGCAACTAAAATGAACTCACATGGTAAAACAAACAAAAATAACAGAATGTCCTATATGAAACAAACATAAATAATACGAACAAATATATGCATGAATTACGACTAATATGCAAAACATGATATCCTACATGAACACAATGAGACACTAATACTACATATACAATACTCATCCCCAAACCACCCCCAAACTTAAAGGATTCAATGTCCCCATTGAATGGAAGGTATTACAAGGGATAGTAGAAAACATACCTAATTGTCGAACACATGGGTTACCTCCCACGAAGCGCTGTCGTTAACGTCATTTAGCCGGACAAATATGATTCAAATCATGGTGGCTCGAAGATTGCATTCGACTTGTTCTTTGCAGAAGGACCATTCACCCATTGTCTGACAACCTTCTTGCTATCTTCCCACATCTTTTCTAAATCAAACTTCACTTTGCCTCTTCCTCCAATCGACTTTTTCTTTTTCTTCTTCATGCCTCTAAGGTGTTCATGCTTCATAGTTGATTGATAAGAACACTCCTCTACCTCATCATCCATGATCCACCTTCTTAACACATTATCTTGACACACTTTAAAAATCACCAACTCATCATTCAAAAGGACATACTTCAAATGGGATGGAAGTTTTTCGAGCTTGACATTCGAGAGATCTCGAACTGAAGAACTGTCAATGTAATCATTGATGTGATGCTTTATCATGTGTATATCCGATTTTTCGCTCAATAACTGATCAAACTTCTTTCTCTGACCCGTATCAACTGTTTCCACACTGTAACACTCTTCATCCTCTGTTGGAAATTTCATTGCCTTGAACACATTAAAGGTGACACTCTAATCTTGCACCCTCATTGTAAGCTCTCCTTTTTGCACATCAATTAAAGTCTTTCATGTAGCCAAGAACGGTCTTCCCAAGATTATGGGAATCTTCTTATCTTCTTCGAAATCCAAGATCACAAAATCAGCAGAAAATATGAGTTTATCAACTTTCACCAAAACGTCCTCCACTATGCCTCTAGGATATGTGATAGATCGATCAGCCAACTGCAAAGAGATGTTAGTTGGCTTTGGTTCTGGTAGACCAAGTTGCTTGAAAACAGACAATGGCATGAGATTGATGCTAGCTCCCAAATCACATAAACACTTGCTGAATGAAAGGTTGCCAATAGTGCATGGAATAGTGAAACTTCCTGGATCTTTAAGTTTAGGTGGCAACTTCTGCTGCAGAACGGTACTACACTCCTCTGTCAATGCCACTGTTTCAAAATCTTCCAACCTTCTCTTTCGTGACAAAATATCCTTCATGAACTTTGCATATCTCGGCATCTGCTCCAACGCTTCAACAAAAGGAATGTTAATGGACAGTTTCTTGAAGACATCCATAAACTTTTGAAACTATTTCTCTTGACTTTTCTGCAAACGTCCAGGAAATAGCGGAGGTGGATATATCTGATTATTCTTTGAAGATTGCTCCGGAGTAGACTTTTCAACTGGTTCCTTATCAGCCACTAAATCAGATTTCTCAATTACTGGCACTGTAGATTTTCCAACCTGCTGATTCTAAACATCTTCATCTTCTTCAATTGCTGATTTAGGATCACTCGTGACCTTTCCAGATCTCAAAGTAACTGCATTGACCTGTTCTTTGCTTTCCCTCCTACCTGGATTTGCCTCCGTATCGCTAGGAAGAGTTCCTTGAGGCCTACTAAGTAAGGCACTTACAATCTGTCCTATCTGGGTTTCCAAGACTTTTTGGCCAGGTTGTAAGTTCTTTACCGCTATCTACACCTCATCTGATTTATCATTAGATGATTGCCCCATATGAGCCTGGGGCTGTTGCTGCTGAAATCCCGGAGGTTGATATGGTGCCCTTGGAGCATAAGGTTGTTGATAACCTTGATTGAATGGCTTCGCTTGCTGATAAGATTGTTGAGTATTTTGATTATTGCTCCAGCTGAAATTGGGATGATTCCAATTATTAGGATGATAAGTGGCTGGAACTGGTGCAGCAGGTCTCTGGAAATTACTCACGAACTGTGCTGATTCAGAAGAGATAGCACACTGATTCGTCTCATGTGCGCCCGCACATAACTCACAAACACTAGCCACCTGCTGAACTCCATAATTAGCAAGAGAATCCACCTTCATAGCAAGAGCTTTCAACTGAGCCGTAATCATTGCAGCTGTATCTACTTCCAAAATTCTTGCTGCCCTGCCTTGAGATAGCCTTTGGGTTGGATTTTGATATTCATTAGCAGCCATCATCTCTATAAGTTCATAAGCTTCATCATAGCTCTTTGCCCATAGAGCTCCACCTGACGCTGCATCAAGCAAGGGCCTAGATTGTGCTCCCAACCCATTGTAGAACCCATTAATAACCATCCAATCAGGCATGCCATGATGAGGACACTTCCGTAGCATCTCCTTGTAGCGTTCCCAAGCCTCACACAAGGTCTCGCCAGATTGCTGTTGGAATTGAGCCAACTGGTTCCTTAATGCTGCAGTTTTCGCCATAGGGAAGAATTTAGTAAGGAACTTTTGAGCAAGATCTTCTCATGTAGTAATGGAACCAGGTGGCAAAGAGTGTAGCCAGCTCTTAGTCTTATCCCTCAGAGAGAATGGGAAAAGCCTCAACCTGATAGCATCATCCGTCACACCATTACATTTGAAAGTGTCGCAGATTTCAATGAAGTCCCGAACATGCATGTTAGGATCCTCCGTAGAAGCTCCCCCAAACTGGACTGAATTCTGCACCATCTGAATTGTGCCCGGCTTGATCTCAAAGTAGTTCGCTGCAATAGCTGGTCTAACAATGCTAGACTGGATGTCATTAAGTTTCGGCTGAGAATAATCCTTCAAAGCCTTGACTGCTTCTGCTGCGTCACCCATCTCTACAGTAGTTTCAGTTTCCTCGTTCTTATTCTCTAAGTTCTCTACAAGATCGTCTTCCGCCAATTTTTTTAAACGAGCTTGTAAGCGTGTTTGCATACAAACCTAAGTACCTGAAACACCACGAATCAAACAAACTAAGTAAGAAATCCGAGTCAGTGAACGCTAACGACCACTATTGACATGCACATAAACTAAAAATAAAACACCGATGATCCCCGGCAGCGGCGCCAAAAACTTGTTATGCTATAATTACGCAAGCGCACGTAGTCACAAGTAATATAATTAAAGTTCGTTCCACAGAGATCTGGTTAAGTTTTACTCAGAAAATATGCCAATGCAACAATGTATGGTTTTAATTCACTGCTAAGAAAAATAATAAATTGGAGTTGATTGTCTAAATTAAACTAAAGTGCAAATTATAAAACTAAGAATTAACTAATTGACAAGGATTAAATTCGAATTACTTAAATGAGAATAAACATGGAATCCTAGTTTCATTATCTACTTCACTTAGAGTTGCAGCCTTTAATTAAAACATGCGATGGATTTGATATCTGATCGAATAACACGAAAAGAGTAAAAGTTACCTCTCGGTATACTAGTACCAATCTACGCATACATCCACAAAAGAGATAGAAGATGAGTAGGCACCTATTATGTTTAGACCCTATATCTCTATAGAATTTGAAAACATAAAGGTTGAAGCACAAGTTATCCACTTAGATCACATAGAGTAGCATAATATCTCTATTGATGCCACAAATCATGATGTTAAAACACCAACCTATCCTATGCTAGCATGGCAAGTTCTAAATCTCAAGATCCACTCTCGTTTAGCAAGAGATTAACAATTCAATTTAGATGTTAGCTACGTATCTAAAAGCATTAAGATTAACCATACGAGGATATCAAGAATTCACCACACATAAATCTTTAAGGCATGCAAACTACTAAGCTACATAGATAAATCCACTAGGATCCCACGATAACGATTAGTTCATAATCGAACCTTTCGTCACCATGGGATTTGACGAAAGCATGATATTAAACAAGATAAAGAAGATGTATAAATCAATAATAGAATAAGGTTTAGTGAACAAATCCGTGAGAGTAACAAGCATCCAAAAGATACGCCTCCACAAAAGAATACAAGAAAACTGTATCTAGATCTTCTTGTCGTCACGATCCTCGCCTTGGCTTCTCTCTTTCGTGCTCTGAACGAATTTATTGTGTGTAGATGATGATTTTGATGTCCCCCAAGGTGTGTATTTATAGCCCCAAGTACCCTCTTGACCAAGTAATTACCGTCTTTGAATTAGAATAGAATTCCGGTAATTTTCCTTTCTTGAATGGAATAGAATTGCAATTCCCATGTTTAAATTGAATTCCAGAAGCTTCTAATCATTCATAACCATTGCCATATCGATTAGGAGATGTTTTAAGGCAATTTCCCATTATAAATCAGATTCCAGGAACTTTCTGTCGGAGGCCCGCGCAGCCTTTCAATGCAAATCCCGCGCGCCCGCGCGGCTCAGCAAATCTCTCTCTTTCTCGCGCGCCCGCGCCCTTCTTCAGTATAAATTCCGCGCGGTCGCGCTTGGCCACTGCTCATGCAGACTGATTTTCTGTTAGTTTGCTGATTCTCTTCCACTCTCGATTGCAACTCCCGACACTTGTTCTCAAGACTTTAAAAACAACATATGACTGCTGAAACTTCATTTATTCACCTGAAAATGCATCCTACACAATTCTCACAAAAACAGATTAAAACACAACAATACTTGAGATACAAAACATCAATTTAAGCCGAAATTGAACGATCCAAGTGGATATAAATCCACTTATCACACCCCCAAACTTAAACCGATGCTTGTCCTCAAGCATAAACAAACAAAAATATGTACAACTAACTAGTACCACATCCGTAGGTGATCACGGTTGCATTTGGCATATGCAACAAGCCCTTTAAACCCCTAGGTAGCCCTAGTGGACGAGTAAGGTCTCGTGAGGGCCTATAGCGAATGTACCCACAAAATCCAATGCAATGCAATGCATGAATGCAACTAATATGAAATGCAAGATCCCCTCAAACTCACCAAAACCAACTAACAAGCAAATATCTCAAAGAATGCAAATAAATCCAAGTAGAGCTCGACTAAGTCCCCGTATACTAACAGTACATGGACAGAAACGTGCGTGTGTGCAACACTCACCAGAAATACTCCCAAAACTGGGGTCAAAAATCATACATGTCCTTCGCCAAGACAATCACAGGTTTATAAAAAGAATAGACTGTAGACACTTCATAACTTAGAAACACCTCCATCCTCATTCAAGCTAGCCAGGAATTCATGCTTTATTACCACACTACGACACATAATACCATAAACAATATGCATGCTTATTTAACCGTGCAATGAATGAGACCCCAAAAGGCTTATACAATAATACCTGTTATAGGGAGAATATTGTATAACAATATTTATGGAGGTTGCTGGATTTATGGAGCAAAATACGAATATTTTGCTATAAGAAGAATTGGGATTAGGGTTTTTTTGTTTGGATGTGGCTGCTCTTGTATATTGATAATCAGTGGTGAACTGTTTCTCATTCTTTACAAGATGCCTACGTACCCTATTTATAGGGATCAAGCCATACGTAGTTCTCTTAGAGAAGAAGTTATCTAGATGGGCTAGGGTTTCTATGGGCTCGACTAGGCCCAAATCCACTAGTCATCTCCTTGGGTTATTTTTCTACCCATTTATTCTGTTCATGACCCATAAAGGGGAACCCGCAGCTGACATAATCATCTTTAATGGCGGTACTGACTAGATGGCCTCGCATGCGACCTCGCTGGGTCTGGCCATGCGAGGCGATCCTCGTTGTATGGTGATAACCTACTTATGCGACCTCGCTGGGTCTGTCCATAAGCTTTCATAGTAACATACTAGGCCACGCTGGACCTCGCGATCTGCGACCCCGCCACTAGGGCTCACTGGCGATCCTGATGTACAAAAATAATATGATGAATCCTCTCATGATGGCGAACTTTAATGACCCATTCCTCATTCTTTGACCCATTATGTGAGATGTGCTGATATTCCAGCCCATTAGGCCTGTTTAGGACTTATGCCAAATTCGGGCATAACAACTACCCCCCGAGTCCATATTGCCATTAGAAATGCGATGTGGACTCAGAGAATGTCTCCCAGAAAATTGAATGCGAGGCCAAGGCCCATTATCAATTACTCCTTTATGGGCTCTCATCGTAGGCCCAATGATTTTGAATAAATGCTAACAGCTGGCGCGTCTCTAGATCTGGTCACACCTGCTGAGATGATGACACGTGTAGTTTGTTCATCTCTCTCCTCCCTACTATATAAACCTCAAATTTCAAGTCATTTGTCACTTTCCTTATTAACAACATACTGAAGTGCTGCCAATTTGCTCCCGGATCAAACAGAGACCCAGCTCGCTATCAATCAAGAACGAGGCCAACCTTTCTCAAGATCTTCAACCATTCTTCATCAAAAAGTAAGTTTCTCTCTCTTGTTCTTCATTTGAATGCATGTGTAGCTCATAATTTTGTAAATATTTGCTGAAAATTATATGCGATGCGAGCCTTACTAATTGCGACCCCACATACTCAATTTTACACTGCGAGCCCTACTTCGCTAGACCGAAGAGTGCGACCCCTTATTCTTTATATACGAAGTAGGAACACTTAGAGCCTTCTCTTTAAACATTTCTTCTTCTTTTTCTTCTTTGATATTCTGTAAGCGCACACACTAATATTCCACCATCTTTTCAGATGTCTAGCGATAGCTCAAGGACTCCTTCACCTCTCCCTCACATTTCCATCAGCGAGCGAGCGGCCGCAAACATTGCTAAGGCCACAAGTGCAAGCACCCAGTCATTCAAATTATACATGGATCCTCAATGGTCCCAAGAGGAGTTTACCCGAGAGACCCCTTTAACAACATGGAGATCACGACGACCTTCCACCACGCAGAGCCGCTCCATCGATCTTCCCTCAAGCTCAATAAACCCAGCATCTCTAACCGTTCCTCCCTCCACTGTCCAAGGCGAAGTCGACAAACTGCTAAGGAGAGGACAGAAATTCTTTTCCAACTTCCCCAAACCCCTTTCTCCTCTCAACAAGAATCTCCTCAACATAAGTCCCATAGTATTGACCAGCACCTCATCAATAGACTCCCTCGGCCACGCTTACTACGAGATCGAGGGTGGAGGTGACAACGAGGCGAACTCTGATGACTCGGATTATGAAGAGCCTAGCTCGGATGATGGCGGCCTAGACGAAGTGGCCAGAGTGGTTAACTTTGAAGATTACAGCTATATTCCTGAAGCTTCTCCTCAACCTTACATTTCGACCCCTCAACCTGAACTAGAGGGCACTGTTTATGTGGGAGGACCTCGCCCTGAAAATATTGAGGAGGGCTCGAAGGTGAAACCAGGTCAGCCTCGCACTCTAGGCTGCAGAGACTTGTCCACCTCTCTCGATGCTGAATCTTTAAGAAAGGCAGTCGATACGTATAGACCGGAAGGCAAGGTCATTCTTCCCACAGCCTCAATGCGATGCTACCGCTTCAACCACACCGAAAATGGAGGAAGAGTGCCTCGCATGGTGTTATCGTCTGCCATGATGAAAATAGGCGTTTCTTCACCTCTTCATCCATTCATTAGAGACGTGTGCGAGACTTACCACCTTGCTCCTATCCAAATCAATCCCAATGGGTATAGAGCCATGATAGCCCTCTACATTATTTATCACAAGTTGGGATATCCCCCACTCGATGCGAGGACTATGGGATATTTCTTGCAATTGAAGAGATGCGGGCCATCTGACTTTGGCTATGTATATTTCTCAGTCTGGCCAGAAATTAATAAAAAAGACTTATACCATAGTGCCCCGAGCAATGCGGGCTCATGGAAGGGACCTTACTTCTATATCCACGAGGTGCCCAGAATAAAAACAACCTTCAACTATCTTCCAGTCGGTCAAGTGCGAACCGTCTTGAAGGGTGACGAGAAAACCCGAGCTGATGATGTATTAAAGATGCCTCGCGAGGAGAGGAATGTGAGAACCCTCCTTTCCTTAGAAAATCTGATTGAATGCGGATTTTTGAAAGACGGGATTCTGCTTCCTCCTGAGGCGGGGCCTTCAGGTGCGAGGAAGGCCTCGCAAAAGAGGAAAGTGCGAGAGGAAGCCTCGTCCTCTAAAATGGCAGTGGAAGAGAGTAAGAATACTTTATACCGTAGTTCAATAATTCCTTCATGTTAATTGTCTTTCATTGTCCTCGCATTTTTACTTTTCTTGATAATTATTTTTAACTGCTTTCTCTCTCCTTTTTGTAGATATGTCAGGCAAAGGCAATCGCAGGCCTCCCTTTTGCACAAGGAATAAGGAGATCCCTACCAAGCCTTCAACGGCCTCTCCACCAAAAAAGACAAACGATCTCCCTCCTCCATCAGCGGCTGCTAAGGTCGCTCCTCAACCTTCACAGACGAAAGCTAACCCCGAAGACCATGTCTCCAAAAGACACAAAACCGGTCCCCTGCCCCAAGTCTCAAAGCCTGCGGATACGACACCAGTGCATCATTTATATGCAAAGCATGGGTATACTCATGCTACTGAAGCGGAGTGCACTGAGTGGGTGGGAGCCGAGTTAATTGAGAATTCTGAGGCAGTCTCCAAATGCCTGGCTGAGGGCTTCATTCGCCAAGCCTCGCATCTTCGAGAGCTAAAGCAAGTTGTCTTCGCCAATGACAGATTGGAAAAGGAGTTGAAGTCCTTGAAGGCCAAAGCTGAGCAGGAGAAGAAGCTAATGGCTGAAAATTATCAACGAGTGCTACAAACTGAAACAGCATCCCTTCGCTCCGAACTCAAGAAAATCAATGATGAAAAAGCAGCCCTCCATAAGGGTTTAAACGAGGCGGAGCAACATGAGGAGGAGCTGAAGAAGACTCATATGGAGGAGCTAGCGAAGCTGAAGGAGGAGATCGCTACAGCCCAAGCAAATCGGGAAGACATCGAGGTGGCAGCCCAAGCTGATTTTATGAAGAGCTTCATCAGAAAAATCCCTAACTTCGATTGGTCGCAGCTCGGCCCTGGTAACGCTGAGTACGCAGCTGACCTTTGCAAGGAAATCGAAGAAGAAGACGCCAAGGAAGCGGCTAGACTTGCTACTGAAGCTGCCAAGGTTAATGCTGCTAACCAGGAGAAACCCAGCGAGGCTACTACATAATTTTCTCATCTTTTTGCTCTGATACTTTAAACTGGGGATGCGGACACCCCTTGAATGTCTCGCGAGTTGTAATATTTTGTGATAACTTTTTGATAACTTTGTTGGGCTCGCGTAGCGACCCAGTAACTGTTGTGTTTATATAACTGTCTTCATTTCTTCATGTCTTGTATTTGCTTTATAGCTTGCCTTCTTTATATTTCTGAAATATTATCATGTAGATTGGCCTCGCATCTGCGAAGCTTCCCTTGTAGAATTTGTAACTTTTTTTCTTAATTTTACTTTAATCTTCAAGGTGGACCTTGTCTCTTTCAAAACTTGCGATGCCTTCCTTGTGAGGTCGCAGACACGATCCGGAGATTGAGGTCGCACCTTGACTTTTCTTTTAAACTTTGAACTTCTTTGAGGAGATACTTTTTAACTAAACTTTGAAGACATTCCCTCAGGTCGCAGTAAGTGCACACTCGTGACCTCGTTGACCTGAGGGGTGTTCGGCCTCGCATGCGCTGTGCTGGCCTAGTCCTGAAAATTTTTAACACCGACAAAAGAATAAAATTGCACAACTTTTTTGGAGAACAAATTTCATAAATATAAATACTAGGGACAAAGCCCAACTTTCATTACATCATAACGAGGAGGTGTCTATATGATCACTACCCCCCGAGTACTTTGTATGAATTTATTCATGCTAAGTAGTAGTAGATGGAGACCACCAGGAGCAAAGCTTCTACTGGTAGTATTTTCTCAAATGTTCTGCATTCCAGGCTCGTGGCATGACCTTATCATCCATATCAGTTAGATAATAAGTCCCTTCATTGATGACACCATAAACCTTATAGGGCCCTTCCCAATTAGCTCCAAAGACCCCATGGGACGAGACCTTAGTGTTAGGCATTACTCTCCTAAGTACCAAGTCCCCTACGCGAAGATGAGGCACGCGAACCTTTCCATTATAATACCTTGCGGCCCGCCTTTGATAAGCTGCGAGCCTTAACTGAGCCTCTTCTCTTGACTCTTGAATCATGTCTAAGTAGAGCCTGTGATTGACCTCGTTTGAATTGGGGTCATAATGTTCCCTTCTGAACGAGCCTGACCCTACTTCAACGGGCACCATGGCCTCGCACCCATATGTCAAAGAAAATGGAGTTTCACCTGTGGTAGATCTTGGGGTCGTGTTGTATGACCACAAGACTTTTGGTAGCTCCTCAGGCCAATTACCCTTACTTTCCTCCAACTTAGCTTTTAGGGTATGCTTGATGATTTTGTTGATGGCCTCGGTTTGTCCATTTGTCTGAGGGTGACTCACAGCAGAGAAACTTTTCTTGATTCCCAAACTCTCACAAAATTCTTTCATCTCCTTGCTATCAAATTGCTTCCAATTATCTGAAATGAGCTGATATGGAATCCCATAGCGACAAACAATTGCTCTGTAAACGAAGTCCTTCAATTTTTTAGCTGTGATGGTAGCAAGAGGCTCGGCCTCGGCCCACTTAGTGAAATAATCCACAGCCACGACTGCATATTTTACTCCTCCCTTAGCTTTAGGGAGTTCACCAATGAGATCTATTCCCCACATAGCAAAGGGCCAAGGGCTCATCAACGAGGTGAGATGAGCTACTGGGGCATTACTGAAATTTGCATATCTTTGACACTTGTCACATCGCCTAGCGAACTCAAAAGCATCCTTTTTCAATGTGGGCCAGAAATATCCTTGTCGTAAAATCTTCTGGGCTAGGGAACTACCCCCCGAGTGATTACCACATATTCCTTCATGGACCTCTCTCAAAATATAGTTACATTCTTCACCAGCAACACACCTCAAAAGTGGAGTATTGAACCCTCTTCGATACAAGACCTCATCATAAATAACATAGCGAGCCGCCTGATATTTGACCCTCCTCGCTTCTTTTTTATCCTGAGGTAGCATCCCATTCTTTACATACTCCCATATAGGGGCCATCCACGTTGACTCCTGGCTCGCAATTTCCATAGCAAATTCCTCTGGTACGCTAGGTTTATTTTGAATTTCCAAGGGGATAATCCCGAATAAATTAGCCTCGCGTCGCGAGCCCATCTTCGCGAGGGCATCTGCTCCTTGATTTTTTGCTCTCCTAATAAACTCTACCTTCACTTGCTTGAATGACTTCATAAGCCTTTGCACACACCTTAAATATAGCTCGATCTGGGGTCCCCTGGCTTGCCATCCACATCCAACATGACCAGTAACCAACATAGAATCACTATATGCATTGAGATTCTCTACCTTCATTTCTATTGCGAGCTTGAGGCCAATTATGAGAGCCTCGTATTCAGCTGCATTATTGGAGGCCTCGAAGGCGAAGTGAACAGCACTACTCAACTTGCGACCTTCAGGTGTAACAAGCTCGATCCCAGCTCCGGCCCCTTCTTTGTTAGATGCTCCATCAACATACAATTCCCACCACGAGGCTGAATTTTCATTTTTGAGTTTGGGGTCAACCACTTCTGGGATTGCTATGAGAGCCCAGGCATCTTCCTCAGATTGGGAAGGAAACTCCAATATGAAATCTGCTAAAGCTTGCCCCTTTATTGCACCTCTAGGCTTGTACTCAATGTCAAATTGACTCAGCTCTATGGTCCACTTTAAAAGTCTACCCGAGGCCTCGGGTTTATGCATTACTTGCCGGAGTGGGTACGCAGTGCGAACTTGGATGCTATGAGCCTGAAAATATGGCCTCAGTTTTCGCGAAGCTAAAACTAAAGCATAGGCGAGCTTCTCCATGTTGGTGTAGCGAGTCTCGGCATCTTGCAGTCTCTTACTGACATAGTACACGGGGAGCTGAAGCTTTCCCTCCTCGCGAACGAGGACAGCACTGATGGCATATTCTGAAACTGCCAAGTAAACAATAAGAACTTCACCTTCATTAGGCTTAGAAAGTAATGGAGGCGAGCCCAGATGTTCTTTTATCCTCTGAAAAGCTTCCTCGCACTCAGGGGTCCATTCAAAACTCCTTCCTACCTTCTTGATCGCTTTAAAGAATTCATGGCACTTATCTGATGATTTAGAAACAAATCGATTCAAGGCTGCGATCCTCCCAGTTAAACTTTGTACTTCCTTGACACTTCTTGGCGACCTCATTTCCATCAATGCCTTTATTTTAGCTGGATTAGCCTCAATGCCTCTGTGGTTAACAATGAACCCCAAAAACTTTCCAGATTCGACCCCAAAAACACACTTCTGGGGGTTGAGCTTCATTCTGAATTTCCTCAATATATCGAACATTTCTGCGAGGTGAGCTATATGATTCCCAGCCTCCTTGGACTTTACCAGCATGTCATCTACATAGACCTCCATTATCTTTCCAATTTGCTTCTCAAACATCATGTTAACGAGCCGCTGATAAGTAGCACCTGCATTGAGGAGACCAAAGGGCATCCCAATATAGCAATAGAGACCCCTATCTGTGATAAACGAAGTGTGTTCCTGGTCGGGGCCATACATGGGTATCTGATTGTACCCGGAATAGGCATCCATGAAACTTAAAAGTGCGTGGCCCGCTGTTGCATCTACCAATTGATCAATTCTTGGAAGAGGGAAACTATCCTTTGGGCAATGCTTGTTTAGATCAGTAAAATCCACACATGTTCGCCACTTCCCATTTGGCTTCTTGACTAGGACAGGATTTGCGAGCCAGTCAGGGTAAAATGATTCCCTAACGAGCCCGACCTCGAGTAGCCTATCAACTTCTTCTTTTAGAGCCTCGGCTCGCTCTCCACTTATTGGTCTTCTTTTCTGCCTCACTCCCTTCTTGCTTGGATCAAGATTAAGTCTATGACACATCACATTGGGATCGATCCCTATCATATCTTCATGAGACCATGCAAATACATCCAAATTAGCTTTAAGAAACTCCACGAGCCTTCCCCTAAGATCGGGATTCAACTGCGATCCGATTTTTAAAACCTTCGTAGAATCCTTGGCATCAACAAGAACAGATATGGTATCCTCTGCGGCCCCGGCTCGCTCCACATGCTCAGGGATGCGAGGGTCCAGGTCAATTTCAACGTCTCGAGCTCGACTAGATTCTGCTTCCTCTTGCCTCATACCTCCTGCCCCCGAGTCAGGGGTCGCTCCAACATGTCCATACTCATTCACAACTGTTGTTTCTCTTGTGATACCATTAGGGAGGTCTACCAATGTTGATGTTTCCTCGCGAACCCATTTCCCCTTTCGGGCTCGCACAGCGGCCTGCTCAGGACTTTCCTCTTCATCGCTAGCTTCTTCAACAATTCCTTCTTGTAGAATCAACACAGGTTGCGAGGCCTCCATCATAATTACCCCTGGTACTGGTTCTACTTGTATATCTAAGCTGTCAAAGTAATCCTCAGGCAACTCCTCGATAGAAATTATATTACAACCATTTGAAGGTTGCAAGGCTTCGACATCCATAGAACTTCTTCCCCTTTCTGCTGACTTCAGTGCCTGATTATAGCACTCTCGTGACTCGTGCTGAATTCCTCTAACACAACCCACACCATGCGGGGTGGGAAATTTCATTGAAAGGTGGTAGATAGAAGTTACCACCCTCATTTCTTTCAAGATGGGACGTCCCACAATAGCATTGTAAGCAGATGGTTGATCCACTACCATGAAATCAGCGACCTGCGTAGTGATGCAGGGCTCGTCCCCCAAGGTGATGGGAAGCCTGATAAGTCCTTTGACACTAACAGACGCTCCAGTAAATCCATAGAGGTGGCCTACTGTTGGAATTAGATCTTTGTCTACGTATCCCATTTTCTTGTAGACATCATACATCAAAACATTCACAGCACTTCCATTATCCACTAGCACCCTGTAGATATTCTGTGAGCCAATGCGAACTCGAACCACTAGAGCATCAGAATGAGGATGATGTACCCACTTCGCATCCTCTTCAGTGAACATGATATTTGTATCTTCCCCCTTAAAAAGCTTTGGGGGTCGCTCTTGCAGATGATGCACATTTGTTAAGGGTCGCTCCCTGGCCTCGCGAGCATATCTTTCCCTTGCCTTGTTGCTATCTCCTCCAATATGTGGCCCACCAATGATCACATGGATGCTATTGCCTCGCTCTTCTCTTTCTTTGCGAGGCTCTGTGTTTTGGCCCTCATGAGGTACAGCATGATATCCTATTCCTGACTTTCCTGAGCTCTCTTGATGCTTTTTCACTTCGCGGACCGCCCATTCTGTTAACTTCCCTTCACGAATCAAACGATCAATTTGTTCTTTGAGTTGCCAACAGTCTGCTGTATCATGCCCCTTCTGCTCATGAAAATCACAATATTTTGCTGTGTTCCATGTTCCTTGTGGACCCATAGCACGAGGTTTCGTGAACATCCCTTTATTAGCGTTGACAGCATAGATATGATCAACTGAAGCCACTAAAGGAACAAACTTGTCCTCGTCTCTAGCCGGACGAGCACGAGGTGGGGATCGTCTTGAGGAATCGCGATCCCTTCTCTTCGGGCTCGGGCTACGATCCTGTCTTCGCCTGGGGCTTCGAGAATCCTTTCTTTTTACTCCTTTGCCCTTACTTCCATTGCTACTGGTCCCAACATTCTTCTTAAGATCTGCCAATGATTTCTCAACACGCTTAAAGGGCTCAGCGACCCGATGCAATTCTGAAAGTGTAACAGGGGTTTGTTCCTGTAATTTCTCCCAAAATTTAGTTCCCTCTCTAACCCCTGCGATAAGAAAATTTTTTAAAGCCTCATCATTCGCGCCTCGAACACGAGGGACCTCAGCGTTGAACCTTTTAAAATAATCATGCAAAGTCTCTCCTTCCTTCTGTTTTATGTTCGCTAATGTAGACACAGGAGGTGCATAAAGCATTGAAGATTGGAACTGTTTGATGAAGATATCTACGAGCTGCTCCCAAGAATCTATAACAACCAGGGACCCTAGCTTCAAAAACCATTGTTGGGCACTCCCTCTTAACGAGGCCGCGAACAGCCTGCACCTCGCTAATAATGACACCTGGTATACATCCATCTCATTATTGAAGCGAATGACGAACTCGGCTGGATCTGTCTCCCCATTATAGGTCATGTCAGAATGATGACCACGGAACACTGCGGGTAAAGGGGCTGTACGAATTTCATGAGTGAAGGGCGAGGAGGAACCCATATTGCCGAAAATCCCCTTCTCGTTGTTCATCGCATCCAATGCCTTTTTTAAATCTTCTAATTTATAATCCCCAATTCTCGCCTCTTTATCTCCATCCTTCTTACCTCCAGTGCTTGCATGATGAGATTGAGTCTTTTTTGGAGCACTAGATTCTTCCTGTTCATTCCTGCGATCCTTGTTCTTAGGGTCTTCTTCGCGACGTTGGGATCGCTCATGCTCTCGATTGAAAGGGGGTCTGTCCTCGCAATGATGGGACCGCTCACGCTCTCTGCGAGGAGAGGGGGGTCTGTCATTGCGACGATATGACCGCTCACGATCTTTTCGAGGAGATTCGGGTTGATGAGAGCCCTTACTCTTATCCTTGGGACCTCCATCTCTGTTAGTTTTGAGCTTTTCCAACTTGAGACGAAGATCGTGCTCACTGAGTTTCTTTCCAACACGGTCAAAGACACTAACGGACCGTCCTTCTGACGAGGCGGGCTTCGCTTTCGATCCCTCTTTATCAATCGTAGCTACTTCCTCCTCCCAATCAGGGTTCGTTCGATCTGTTACTACGTCATCAAAGTCCCCAACTAGATTCTTGGTGGGACCCTTGCTACTTTCTGGTTGATGAGTTCGATCCCCTGTCCTTGTATTCCTCTTGAAGCCTCTGGAATTATGTCGCTTCTCCATCTTGGCCACCGAAGCCCTTACCTCAATCATTTGATCGCCAAGGCCTTTCAAGAAAGACATGACGTCGCCAGGCAAGGCTGTCTGTTGGACAACAGGGGGGTCCGCTCCTTTTCAAATTCGTCCTCGAACTCTCCCTCGATTCCTTCTCTGTGCACTTCGCTCTCTGATGGGTTCTTCTTACGGGGGTCATCCTTATTCCTCCTATGTGACCCCGGGGTCTCCCCCTCTCCGTTCCTCTTCTTGTGAGATTTAGTCATCGTTCTCCCAGTCAATGACTAGAAAGCCCCTCCTTCTAGCGCCAAATGTTATAGGGAGAATATTGTATAACAATATTTATGGAGGTTGCTGGATTTATGGAGCAAAATACGAATATTTTGCTATAAGAAGAATTGGGATTAGGGTTTTTGTGTTTGGATGTGGCTGCTCTTGTATATTGATAATCAGTGGTGAACTGTTTCTCATTCTTTACAAGATGCCTACGTACCCTATTTATAGGGATCAAGCCATACGTAGTTCTCTTAGAGAAGAAGTTATCTAGATGGGCTAGGGTTTCTATGGGCTCGACTAGGCCCAAATCCACTAGTCATCTCCTTGGGTTATTT
Source organism: Kitagawia praeruptora (assembly GCA_037693485.1). Classification (NCBI taxonomy): domain Eukaryota; kingdom Viridiplantae; phylum Streptophyta; class Magnoliopsida; order Apiales; family Apiaceae; genus Kitagawia; species Kitagawia praeruptora. The sequence continues at coordinate 63,870,646 of CM075345.1, forward strand.
TTCTACCCATTTATTCTGTTCATTACCCATAAAGGGGAACCCGCAGCTGACATAATCATCTTTAATGGCGGTACTGACTAGATGGCCTCGCATGCGACCTCGCTGGGTCTGGCCATGCGAGGCGATCCTCGCTGTATGGTGATAACCTACTTATGCGACCTCGCTGGGTCTGTCCATAAGCTTTCATAGTAACATACTAGGCCACGCTGGACCTCGCGATCTGCGACCCCGCCACTAGGGCTCGCTGGCGATCCTGATGTACAAAAATAATATGATGAATCCTCTCATGATGGCGAACTTTAATGACCCATTCCTCATTCTTTGACCCATTATGTGAGATGTGCTGATATTCCAGCCCATTAGGCCTGTTTAGGACTTATGCCAAATTCGGGCATAACAATACCCATGTAGCGAGTGTTAGGTCAGCAATCCCAAACCACAAGGCTTTAGGTTACTAGGACTAAGTCCCCTCAGACTTAATTACTCGAGTATTAAAGAGCTCACTCTGGTTAATTCTGCATTTAACAATTGGACTTTTGACTCTTTTTTTTTTCTTTTTCCTCTTTTTTTTTTCTAAATTTTTTTTTAAAGCCCTTGTGGTTTGGGATTGCTGACCTAACACTCGCTACATGGGTATTATTGTATAAGCCTTTTGGGGTCTCATTCATTGCACGGTTAAATAAGCATGCATATTGTATATAGTATTATGTGTCATAGTAATAAAGCATGAGTTCTGTCTACCTTGGATAAGGGTGAAGGTGTTCCTAGGTTATGGAGTGTCTACAGTCTATTCTAGTTATAAACCTGTGATTATATTGACGGAAAGCATGTATGATGTTTGACCTAGTTTTGGGAGTATTCTTGATGAGCATTGCACACACGCACGTTTCTGTTCATGTACTGTTAGTATACGGGGACTTAGTCGAGCTCTGTTTGGAGTTGTTGCATTCATTGAGATATTTGCTTGTTAGTTGATTTTAGTGAGTTTGAAGGGGATCTTTGCATATTCATATTAGTTGCATTCATGCATTGCATTGCATTAGGTTAAATGGATTTTGTGGGTACATTCACTATAGGCCCTCACGAGACCTTACTCGTCCACTAGGGCTGCTTAGGGGTTTAAAGGGCTTGTTGCATATGCCAAATGCAACCGTGATCACCTACGGAAGTGGTACTAGTTAGTTGTACATATTTTTGTTTGTTTATGCTTGAGGACAAGCATCGGTTTAAGTTTGGGGGTGTGATAAGTGGATTTATATCCACTTGGATCGTTCCATTTCGGCTTAAATTGATGTTTTGTATCTCAAGTATTGTTGTGTTTTAATCTGTTTTTGTGAGAATTGTGTAGGATGCATTTTCAGGTGAATGAATGAAGTTTCAGCAGTCATATGTTGTTTTTAAAGTCTTGAGAACAAGTGTTGGGAGTTGCAATCGAGAGTGGAAGAGAATCAGCAAACTAGAAGAAAATCAGTATGCATGAACAGGGAACAGTGCGGGCGCACGGAATTATACTGAATATTGGCGCGGGCGTGCGAGAGAGTTGGAGTTTTGCTGAGCCGCGCGGGCGCGCGGGAATTACTTGGAAAAGCGGCGCGGGCGCGCGAGAATGCGCCAGAATGGTCAGAAACTTTGCAGAATTCCAGTTTTAATAGGAAATTGCTGTTTTACATCTCCTAATCAATATGGAAGTTGCTATGAACGATTAGAAGGTTCCAGAATTCAGTTTTAAACATGGGAATTGCAATTCTATTCCAATCAAAGATGGAAAATTACCGGAATTCTATTCTAATTCAAAGACGGTAATTGCTTGGTCAAGGAGGCACTTGGGGGCTATAAATACACACCTTGGGGCACAGAAAAATCATCACCTACACAATCATCTACACACTAATTTCGTTCAGAGCACGAAGAGAGAGAAGCCAAGGCGAAGATTGTGACGACGAGAAGATCTAGTCATAGTTTTCTTGTACTCTTTGTTTAGGCGTATCTTTTGAATGCTTGTTACTTTTCCAGATTTGTTCGCTAAACCTTATTCTATTATTGATTTATTCATCTTCATTATCTTGTTTTATATCATGCTTTCGTCAAATCCCATGGTGACGAAAGGTTCGATTATGAACTAATCGTTATCGTGGGATCCTAGTGGATTTATCTATCTCAAAGTAGTTCGCTGCAATAGCTGGTCTAACAATGCTAGACTGGATGTCATTAAGTTTCGGTTGAGAATAATCCTTCAAAGCCTTGACTGCTTCTGCTGCGTCACCCATCTCTACAGTAGTTTCAGTTTCCTCGTTCTTATTCTCTAAGTTCTCTACAAGATCGTCTTCCGCCAGTTTTTTTAAACGAGCTTGTAAGTGTGTTTGCATACAAACCTAAGTACCTGAAACACTACGAATCAAACAAACTAAGTAAGAAATCCGAGTCAGTGAACGCTAACGACCACTATTGATAAGCACATAAACTAAAAATAAAACACCGATGATCCCCGGCAGCGGTGCCAAAAACTTGTTATGCTATAATTACGCAAGCGCACGTAGTCACAAGTAATATAATTAAAGTTCGTTCCGCAGAGATCTGGTTAAGTTTTACTCAGAAAATATGCCTATGCAATAATGTATGGTTTTAATTCACTGCTAAGAAAAATAATAAATTGGAGTTGATTGTCTAAATTAAACTAAAGTGCAAATTATAAAACTAAGAATTAACTAATTGACAAGGATTAAATTCGAATTACTTAAATGAGAATAAACATGGAATCCTAGTTTCATTATCTACTTCACTTAGAGTTGCAGCCTTTAATTAAAACATGCGATGGATTTGATATCTGATCGAATAACACGAAAAGAGTAAAAGTTACCTCTCGGTATACTAGTACCAATCTACGCATACATCCACAAAAGAGATAGAAGATGAGTAGGCACCTATTATGTTTAGACCCTATATCTCTATAGAATTTGAAAACATAAAGGTTGAAGCACAAGTTATCCACTTAGATCACATAGAGTAGCATAATATCTCTATTGATGCCACAAATCATGATGTTAAAACACCAACCTATCCTATGCTAGCATGGCAAGTTCTAAATCTCAAGATCCACTCTCGTTTAGCAAGAGATTAACAATTCAATTTAGATGTTAGCTACGCATCTAAAAGCATTAAGATTAACCATACGAGGATATCAAGAATTCACCACACATAAATCTTTAAGGCATGCAAACTACTAAGCTACATAGATAAATCCACTAGGATCCCACGATAACGATTAGTTCATAATCGAACCTTTCGTCACCATGGGATTTGACGAAAGCATGATATTAAACAAGATAAAGAAGATGTATAAATCAATAATAGAATAAGGTTTAGTGAACAAATCCGTGAGAGTAACAAGCATCCAAAAGATACGCCTCCATAAAAGAATACAAGAAAACTATATCTAGATCTTCTTGTCGTCACGATCCTCGCCTTGGCTTCTCTCTTTCGTGCTCTGAACGAATTTATTGTGTGTAGATGATGATTTTGATGTCCCCCAAGGTGTGTATTTATAGCCCCAAGTACCCTCTTGACCAAGTAATTACCGTCTTTGAATTAGAATAGAATTCCGGTAATTTTCCTTTCTTGAATGGAATAGAATTGCAATTCCCTTGTTTAAATTGAATTCCAGAAGCTTCTAATCGTTCATAACCATTGCCATATCGATTAGGAGATGTTTTAAGGCAATTTCCCATTATAAATTAGATTCCAGGAACTTTCTGTCGGAGGCCCGCGCAGCCTTTCAATGCAAATCCCGCGCGCCCGCGCGGCTCAGCAAATCTCTCTCTTTCTCGCGCGCCCGCGCCCTTCTTTAGTATAAATTCCGCGCGGCCGCGCTTGGCCACTGCTCATGCAGACTGATTTTCTGTTAGTTTGCTGATTCTCTTCCACTCTCGATTGCAACTCCCGACACTTGTTCTCAAGACTTTAAAAACAACATATGACTGCTGAAACTTCATTTATTCACCTGAAAATGTATCCTACACAATTCTCACAAAAACAGATTAAAACACAACAATACTTGAGATACAAAACATCAATTTAAGCCGAAATGGAATGATCCAAGTGGATATAAATCCACTTATCAAATATCAATTAAAATTAAGTACCGATTTTATTTTTCTTGTTTAGATGTTTTCATAAGTTGTTAATGGAAAGAAGTGAAAATTCTACCTCATTTAGTGATCTTATGAAATGGTTTACATTATGTAGTTGAGGCCCCGCAGGGGCATATATCAATTTTATTTGCTTAAAAGTTTTGGAATATGATTTGGAATGCAGATTGTGGTAAAAGTTTAATATGTTAGTATTCCTTAACCTCTATGGCCAATTTAAGTGAGTTTCTTGTTCTATACCCAGCTAGGAACTGTTTTAATTTGAAATAATGTGATCTTCAACATTAACGAATTATTCGACAATAGTATCAAATAAAACAAATTTAAAGTGACCAAGTTGCACCAAATTTATAGCTGACTATGAATCAATTATTTGCTAGATTCTATGAACTGACGACTGTGTGAACCAATGTTGTTTATTTTTGTATTAACAGTTAAATGGCGCTTATGTTTGTTGGTAATTTGAAATATGGTTCACACAAGGTTCTCATCTTCCCCGAGTTCAACGTCCAAATTAGATATGTTGTTAAAACAAAGGATAGTGAAAAATGGAAGGTACCATTGAAAACTAAGAGTGCCAGGCAAGCCATCCACGATGATCCGAATTTTGTACATGAGGCTTCCCTTGGTTCAAATTCCAAATTAGTGATGCCTTCAAAACAAAGGATAAGAAAAAAATCCAAAGCAACCGTCAAATATAAGAGGCCCAAGCTAGTCATCCATGATGATCCTATTCCTCTTGATGAGGCATTTACTGATTCCTATTTATTCTTGTTTGTTAGATCGGTTGCTTATGATTTAATGTGGAAAAGGCCCCACCAGGGACACTTGTTTGCAACCTTTACAACCATATTTGCAACCTTTGCAACCATGTTTGCCAGGGACACTCAATTGCAACCATATTTGTAACCATAGTTGCAGAAGTTGCAACCATGGTTGCAAAAGTTGTAATAGTTGCAGATTCTGCAAACATGCTTGCAAAGGTTGCAAACAAGGTTAAGGTTTATAATTATACATTTGTAAGGTTAAGGCTTATAATTTCTTGAATTTTGATCCTTTCATAAGTATATGTTATTGTAAACGTGATAATTTATTTTGTTAGTCTATACATATTGCAGAATTGAATAGTTACAAGTTGACAAAACTAAGCACCTACAGCCAGTTGATTCTTGACTTTTCTATGTCTTTTTTATAAACTGAATTTTGGTATCTATTTCTGAATTTTCAGGAATCTACATCACTGAAAGACATACCAGTTGTGATCATGTCCTCGGAGAATGAAGCGTCAAGAATTAGTAGGTGAGGCTTGAGTTTTATAATTGTACTTTCTAGATATGATATATATAAATAAATATATATATATATATATATATATATATATATATATATATAATCCTATATAGAAGTTGGTGTTTAATTTAGTGGATTTGTTATTTGATCAGATGCTTGGAAGAAGGAGCTGAGGAGTTCTTCCTTAAGCTAGTTCAGTTATCGGATGTTAATAAACTAAAACCCCATTTAATGAGGAAGAAAATCGAAGAAGTCCTACTCATTGATCACAAGAGAAAGAACGATGAAGAATGTGTTTCCCTTGACAGAATAAGAACAAGATACGTCGAGCTTGAATTGTTGTTTAAAGATGAACAGACTTCAAGATGAAAATTTTTTGAATAGACATGATATTAGATTAGATTTATTGAAAGAGGAAGGCCGTTGTAATTTTACCAAATGATAAAAGTATAAATCAATATATATCACATTTTCTGAATATTAAAGCACTGAATTTTGAGCATATAATGGAATTGCATTTTGTTTAATTTTTTTGCATTTTGTACTTGTACATCTTTTAATAGGCCCCGCCAGGGGCACTAGTATATTAATTAACCCCTAAATAGAACTTACTTGTACAAATGAATAATAAAATCACTCAACCGGGCATTTTAAACTTGAATCACAGTATATCATCTTAGTCATTAGATAAGTGAAAACTTAAAGTTAAGTATCACTTGGGGACAACTCCACCTCTAAAAAAAAAGAAATAACAGGATTAACATATATCTTTGAACTAGAGGAACTTGAGATATATGCTTCTTAAATAATTTCACCATGGAAATATAGTTGCATGAGTTGCAATCATGGTTGCATTAGCAACCATGGTTGCAAAGGCTACAAACATGGTTGCCTTTGCAACCATGGTTGCAAAAAATTACTGTTCTTGGTTCTATCAATTGCAACCTTTTGCAACCTTTGCAACCTTGTTTGCAACTTACACAAAAGAAATAGTTAAATTGACAATTAAGATGAGTGCTTTTGCGGGGCCAGTTCCACATAAAATCAAAATCATATTCTAACAACATGATTTTATGTGGAATAGGCTCCATAAGGCACCCCTATCAATAGTAAGTGTTAACTATTTTTATCAATTTCAACTTTTGCAAACTTGTTTGTAACTTCTGTAGTTGCAACAACTTTTCCAGTTGTAACCATGGTTGTATAAGTTGCAAACATGTTTGCAATAATTTTGCAACTTTTGCAACCTTATTTGCAACTTACACAAAAGAACAAAAGAAATAGTTAAATCTGATAATTAAGAAATAGTTATCGTATTTTGTATAATCAAGTGTCATGGTTCAGAATTTTGACATTATTGAGTGATTTTATCTCTTATAAAGTTGTACTAACTATTATTATTGGAGCCTGAAAGTGTTTGCTAAACACAAGGAATCCTATTTATTATTATTATGAATGAACACAAAATGTGTGAAAAATGCAACAAAATATTAATGAAAAATTAGAACAAAACTAGAATGATATAAAAATTCATATAGAATTGGTATACAATTTTTTTACATTCATCATAAAAGATAAAAAATATGAATCCTTTGACATTGTATGTGTAAAAACTCCGTTTTAATTAGCATTTAGCATGAACTTCGTAAACCAATTCCTTGGTGGTGTCCAATATGCCTGTCCTTGTTCCTAGCCAGCCATTGAGCCCTCCTAGCCGTCCTTGCCCTCTTTCACCTCTAAACATTAGCCATTCTACATATTTTGTAAATTTGATAAAGTTTGTGACACTGGTAGGTAATCACGTTTGATGTTGAGGGACTCTGGCTCAAAACTACCTCATATTTATCTCGAAAAGAGTTCATTCCTTTAGTTAGTAGTTGCCAGAAAAGCCCTCCAGCAGTGACACTGCCACACTTGGCTGATGCATATACGTTGTAGTAAACAATTTGGAACTGTCCTTCCCTCTGATGAGGGCCGGAACCAGAATACTTCACAGAATTTTAAAGCAATAATACTACGCAAAAGTTAGATAACTACTGAATGATCAAGTCTTTTTCACTTTTTATTAGCTTTGCCAGCAAGACACTTTTACCAGTCGAGTTCCTCTCCAGTCCAAGACCAGATGATTACTACACTCACCCTTAATTTTTACGCGATACAGACTCTCCATTCTTTGATCAATTTTTTAGCTTCTATTAAGCTCTCTCTGCTCACTTTTCAACCCTTTAACCCAAACAATCCTGTTGATTCTAGATCACAACACTCTCTTATTTCTTCCCATTTCTGAATCTGTACATGAGAAGAGGCGAAGGGCGCCACAAATAGACATTCCATCAAAGTCCTTGCTTTTTTTGATGAACTGGGAAATTGAACTTGACAGATTCTAGCAATGCGATTTCTGCAAAGTTAAAGTTTATGTACGGAAATTACGAGTCAATCATGTAATAAGAATCAATACAGAATATTATACAAGACAACTGCAGACACTATTCATCAGGCAATTTATCGATCATTTTTCTAGTTTGGCCTCTTATCCAACGAACTAATAATCTCGCATTTTTCAACACAAAAATAACTTATATATATTGACCATAATTTCATCATTTGTAATAATTAACCTTCATAATTTTACGTTTATAAAAGGATTAATGGCCTTTTAGCCCTCAAAGTTTCCACCGAAATACCCATCAGCCCTAAATATTTCAAAACGTTCCTTTTAACCCTCGAAGTATCCGTAAAGGTCCAATTAGCCCTTATACCGGTATAGAAAAAAAATGGTATAAATCGAAGGGGCAAAACAGACATTTCACTTTATATTTCCCTCCAAAACAGAGGAATAACTCCCGCCAGACCTTGTAACCCTTGTAGTTCTTTATATTTATATATGTGTGTACAGACTCTTACCAAACAAAAACAAATTGGTAAAAAAATGGAACCTACTTGTTGGTGTGGAAGATCAGCTGTGTTAAGAACCTTATGGACCGATGCAAATCCGGGAAGAAGGTTTTGGGGATGCCTGCGTTTTATGGTACATTCATGTTAAATCAAGTATTATTGTATAATTGTTCTTGCTGCTTCTGAAACTTGTTTGTTTTGCCAGGAAGATAGAGCCCATGCTTGTAACTTTCATTTATGGTTCGACCCCCCTATGTGCCCAAGGGCAAGAGTTATCATCCCAGGGTTGTTGAGAAAAGTTGAGAAGCTAGAAGATGATTTGAAGAAGTTTGAGGCTGCTGATGAAATCAAAGGGCAGAAGAAAAGGCCTATTTTGTTGTTTATGATTGTCATATTCATCGCGTGGAGCTTTGTACTGATGAACAAAGAGGTGGAGACAATGAGCAAGGGACAATATCAACTACCCTAATTATAGCTTTGTAGTAGAAAAATGAATTATGATGTATGAAAATGTAATGCAGTTTGGTATTTATAATGAAATGGTTTTTCAATCCAATATTATGAATTGAACACAATGAAACAAACAGCCCATTTATGAAATATTAGGGATGTAAATAGTAACATCAAAAACAAAAATACTACATGTCAAAAGAAAAAACATCCATAACTTAGCAAATGGTTCACATCCATAACTTAGCAAATGGTTCACATCCATAACTTAATAAATAGCCAACATTACAAGAGCAAAACCAAAAGGTTCAGGGGTTGTCAAAAGCACATAGGTTGACAATCAAAATGAAGAGCAAAACTAAAAGGTTCAGGGGTTGTCAAAAGCACATAGGTTGAAAATCAAAATGAAATGTGCACAAGTTAAAATCCAGGTCTTCAAGCCTGTTTCTCTTTGCCCTTCGACTTGGTCTTCCCCTTTCCTGCAATCTTCAAGTTTGTTTCTGTCTCATGTATTGCTTTTGCCAGTGCAGTCCTTGTGATCACATTTTTCCCATGAGATAAGAAAGGTGCAGATTTTACCTCTGTTTTCCCAACTATAGTCTTGTATTGTTTCACTGGTGGTGGCATCTGTTTGCCCAACTTCATGGGGCCTGTGTATGAGTTGAGTTTTCATCTCAGTTGATTGTCCCTCCCTTGCTGCTATCATGGTGTCATCTTCATCATCAATGCAAACAGGAGTTTCTTTTGTGTTCTGGAACTTATTTAGCTTGCAAGCTAAATAAGCTATTGGAAACATACAATTATTACCATCTACTCCTATAGCACATAACAACTGACCTTTGAAAGCATTTTTAGATGGCAGCCATCAAAACCAACCATCTTCCTGCAACCAAGCTTAAACCCATGCTTCAAACCCCCTTAGCATATATACATCCTTCTGAACACACCTACAGCACCTGCACATTTAGATCTGGAGCCTTATTATGTATTCACAAAGTTTGTATTGAATCTATTGTAAAAAGCACATATGTTATACCTGGTTCTATGTCAATCTCAACTGTGGAGTTGGGATTTCGCCTTAATAACTCTGTTTTATAGTCCCATAGTTTCTCATACCGCTCTTCAAGAGTTCCATTAATAATCTTCATGCACTTTCTTCTAGTTTTTCTGAGTATGTGATGTTGAAAATCAATTTGCAAGTCCTTCAAGACAGTTTTGTGAAATGCAGAGATTGGCCAAGATGGGTTAATTCTGAATTCTGGAAGATATTTTTTAGCTAGGTATCCAGAATTTATAAGGGGTAACCCCTTTTGCTCTCTAACACAGCTGTGGTCTTCAAATCAATAAAGTAAATGAATTAAATATACTAGCCAACCATACAAACAATTGGTAATAAAAGACCAAAAAGTCCAAGGAATGTACCTGGTCCCACTATCTTTATCTGCATGGTTTTGTTAAAATTTAAAGAAGCAAACACATGCCATTGGCATGGGGGTCTACACACAACCTTCACCCTGGTTCTGTCACTTTTAGTGAACTTCACCATTCTTCCTTCCAGATAAGAATGCTTCATTACAGCCTCTCTGAATTGATGATGGTCTGTAAAACCCACTCTCCATTTTGGAATATCTGTGTCTCTGTACACTGGAAAAGCTTTCTTTTTCTTTTCAACTTGGACATGATCTTCATTTTCATCTTCTGGCAAACTGTCCAGATCATCACTATCATACTCACTATCACTTTCTTTCTCCATAATTTTTTCTGGACCAAGTCCAAGTTCATCTCTTAACCTACCCACCCAGTCAACTCCCTCATCATCAACATACCTAGAAAAAAGCATGTCATCATCCTCATCTGAGTAATCTGAATCAGCAAAGTCATAATCATCTAGTTCATCACTCCAGTCCCCTACATCATTGCTAGCATTTCCCTCATTACATTCTTCATTAATTTTTCTAAACACATTTACATCTTCGAATGATACCAACTCGTCCTCATTGGAATGTGACACATAAACATTAATTGTATTTGAATTTTCCAGTGCATACCTTTTCATTTCCTCTACATCATCCTCAGTCAACAATAACATCAAACCTTCATCTAGTCCTACATTAGGCTTCCTATAATACAGACAAGTTAGTCCACCATAACCCAAGGCTTTAGTCCATACTCTTAGACTGTCCATGTGTATTTCATCAAGGTCTCCATAGTGATACAAACTCACTTTACCCCCAATGTATTCAGCTCTTGGAATCAAAACTAACTTCCCATCGTGAAACAAATTAATACTGATAACATCTTCACCTTCAAGACACAAAACATATTTGTGGTTTATATATAAGCATTTAAAAGCACAAACAGTCATTAGGGTTCACTACACCCACACAAAATTTCAATAAAACATGAATTAACAAACATATAAGTACAGAACATTGAACAATACATACACTTTCACTAATACATGCATACACAGAGCATACCCACTTTAAACCCAATCAAAACGAATTCATAATAAAAAATATGAGTGATAAGGATTACTAAACATACCATCAGAGTTCCCACTGCTATCTCCCATACTTTGATCGCCAATCGAATTAGATGCTTGTAATCGTCTTGTGATCGCCAATCACCTCTTCAATCTACTCCTATCTTGCTCTGTTTACTTTGGGCATAGTTTAGGGCTCAAAGCGTATGTAAACGTTTTGGGGAAAGTGAAATGTTTGTTTTGCCCCTCCAATTTATACCGTTTTTAATTTTTTTTCTATACCGGTAATAAGGGCTAATTGGACCTTTACGGATATTTCGAGGGTTAAAAGGAACGTTTTAAAATATTGAGGGCTGATGGGTATTTCGGTGGAAACTTTGAGGGCTAAAAGGCCATTAAGCCTTTATAAAATTATAAAGCATAAAATTTTGAAGGTTAATTAACTATTTCTAAAAAGTCAGATTTAACTATTTTTATCAGTTGCAGCCATGTTTGCAACTTCTACAACCATGTTTGCAAAGGTTGCAACCATAATTGCAACTTCTGCAACCATGGTTGCAAATGTTGCAAACATGGTTACAACCATGGTTATAGAAGTTGAAAACATGTTTTCATAAGAAACGAAAATACAGAATTTGTAACTTCATACAAAACCAAAATAGAGAATTTGCAACTTTATCAGATAAACACTCCTCTCAAAGGAAAGAGAACCAGCTCCTGCAAAAACTCCACTCGACATCAGGCTTTGAAACACGCTAACTCAAACTATAAAACCAGAACCAGACTCGATTTACACCCCATCACAACATATACTCGCCTAATAGAAGAATTGTAATAACCCTAACTTTAGCAAAGCTACAGTGGTCACATGAATAGTAAATTTCGAGGATTTAGAGAAATGGTATATAAGTACTCCATAATGGAAACGGAAAATGAATAAACAGAAACCATATTAGTGTTGTACATTGAAAATAAGTGACTCAAAATGACGATAGATTCCAGAAATTCCTGAACATGGATTTTTAAGATTTTGATTTCGAATAAGCTTCTATTGGACATTAAGGAGCATGGAAATATTATAAGAATTATATATTGAGGGATTAGTGAATTTAGATTAAACCAGGGGATTATTAAGTTAAGATAATACCAAAGGAATTTGGATTGTTAAATGATTTCAGAATCACTGAGATAATGAGGTACATTCGAAACGAATCACAAGTAGACGAGTATGGAGACCAAGCAACCAAGATTAGTAATATAACAAGGATACATACCATATTATTATTATTCAAGATTATTAGCATAATATTTAGAAAAACAATATAATGAGATTAAAGAAGGATTAATGACATCATCATCCACTAACATGTTTTAAGGGGTAGATTAGTCTTTTAACAAGCTTTTAACCACAAAATATCTTACCAAGCTTCCAAGACAAGCTAGAAGGATCAAGATTAAGCCAAGATCAAAACAACAAAACACAAAACTCTCTCCCCCTTCTTGTTTCTTATATTCGGCCAAAGTAAGAAAAATAAGAAAAATAAAATCAAAAACCCTAGCTAAGATCAACTACAAATCAAGAGAAAAATCATGGAGCTTCTTGGAGGTTAGGAAGGATCATCTACAAAGTTTCATAGCAAACTAACATCTTTTGGCAAGGTAATAAATTCATGAAAGTTGATGGTGAATAGTGATGAATAGTAGTTTTCAAGAAACTAACTTGATTTTCATAATTCTTTTAGTTGATTCAAGCTAGTATAAGGTTGATTAAGGGTATATCAAGGATTGTTAAGGGTTATCAAAGCTTCAAGAAGGTATAATCATGCTTGCTCTTTTATATTTATGATGGATATGGTTGTGTTTAGTGATTAAGTGGTATAAATGTTATGATTATGATGTTATAAGTGTTTGTAAGTGATTAAAGTTGAATATGGAAGTGTTTGGGCTTCTAAACATGGCTGGTAATGAAGACCACATGGTGTAGGTGATGATTATTGTGTTGATGATTGAGTTGGAGGAGTTGGATTTTTGGAAAGTATGAAAATACAGCAGTTATAATGTCCGATTTTCGTTTAACCAAGTAGATGCCCTGTTTTGGAACAACAGTCACGTACGGTAGGTTACTGTCCAGACCCTCTTGTGACCATGATGAGATAGATCTTGGTTCATAGATCGTTTTGATATAAGGTGCGTTAAAATCTGATGAACGGTTTAGGAGAAAAGTCAGTTTTATTGAAAGACGTTCGGAAACCGAGAAAATGTAATTGTGTTAACTTTGAGGCTATGATCAACCTACTTAGACATTTTTAAAAATTATGAAACTTTGGGATGTTATAATGGGGTGATCAGAGAACCCTTAGCAACTGACCTTTTGTCAAATTTTGGAATTTATGAATTATGAGGATTTTTACAGTCGAGAGAGGTTGTTAAGGAAAGAAGGTAAATCGTTAAAAACTTTAATCGGGAATAAGAATGGTTAAGTCCTCAAGACCTATGGAAATAGTAATGGGACATTATAAGAGTGTTATTATATGAGCATAGGTGGTTAAGTGGAATATGTTCTGATAATGATCTTTTTCGTGTTTATAGAGACTTTGGGAGAGCCACGAGTTATACTTCCGACTTACCGAGATCGAGGCAAGATCCTTCTATCCCTACTTTGAAAATTATTTATCCTCGGAATAAAAATGATATCATGGAATATATATATATGTGATGCTATTGTTGCTATGTTGCAAAGAATAAATTTCTTTGATTTTGGGAAATTAAAGAGAGATGGATATGATTTATGAAATATGAATATAGAGATGATTACGAATGGAGCGAATATGCTCTATGGTAAAAGAGATATGAAAGAGAATGGTATCAGTTGTTATCTAGGGTTATATGGTTTATAATACTATATTAAAAATATTCTTTTTAGTATTAGTGGTTTAATAAATATTATTTGGTTATTATTTACTACTATTAAAATAGACGGAATATTTTATTAATATAAAAGCATATTTGAATTCTTGAATATAAAATAGATGTCTGGATCATAATCAAAGTATTATGTTATATATATATTTTATAGAAATAATGTGCGAGAATGGAAATGAGATGAGTGAATGATATATGGAAATGAAAGCGAGAAAATGGAAATGTGGAATGATATTTTGTAAATGGAATAACGATTTGACAAAAAGGGGGATATCAACAAAAAGCGTAGGAGGCTGTGTGCGGCACAGTCCAGCAATCAATATTTTAATTCGGCCCAAGAGTTGCCGAAGGAGGATGTAGTGTAACTAATGTAACTCAATTAAAGGAAAAGATACTTAACCAGAAGACAATCAAGAACAAGAAGTCACAAGGAATCAACACTAAATGAAGACAAGGTAATTGATACAGTTGAACATGTTAACTATGATCAAGCCAAGAAGAAATCATTGAGAGAAGTTCAAGTCAAAGTTGTTCATGCCTCAGTGATTTGAGAAATCGAGAATCAAGATCATAACTATCAGTATCAACAAGACCAATTGATTTCAAGTGAACAAGAAGGAAAGCAAACTTTGGAAAGCCACGTTACTAAGTGAATATGGTAATTTATTCAAGAAGCAGAAACACTATCAAGACTAGTCACTTATGAACCAGACCAGTGCATCAAGTGTCAGGACATTGATAGCAAGTTTATGTCAGTAATAAAGACCCATGTTCAAGAGCTTGGTGAAGAATAAAGAAGACATGAAGATATCACAAGTTCAAGATGTGCATTGAAGTTTCAAGTTGAAGACCAGAATATTTTCTAAGTACTAAATGTTCTGGATGACCAAGTAGAATATTTCTAAGTAGAAGTTCTACTTAGAAATTCGAGATGGCTAAGTAGAAATTCTCAAGTAGAAGTTCTACTTAGAAATTCGAGATGGCTAAGTAGAAATTCTCAAGTAGAAGTTCTACTTAGAAATTCGAGATGGCTAAGTAGAAATTCTCAAGTAGAAGTTCTACTTAGAGTGCAGCTTCAACATGACACATGGCATCTTCTGATTGGCAGATTTCCAAGCTTTCAAGATAAGGCAAGATTTATGTGGACATCATTGGGCCACGTATATCTTAGTCTTTGAAGACTACAGGACATAGATTACATGTAGTATAAATAGAAGTACTTGTGTAATGTTTTATTTTGGGGAAGAGAGCAATAATTGAGGAAAACACAAGAAAAAGAGAGAGAGTGCATTCACAGAGCTCAGTATCATTCACTTCTCTCTGAACTTCTGTTATACTTTGTAATGAATGTTGTAGCAACCATTTCAAGTTATATATAAGAAATATATTCCTTGAATCTGCGTGTTCATTTATTGCATCGTATCTATTGCTTCTCATATTCGAAAAGTTGTATTCACCCCCCCTCTACAACACATTTGGACCTAACAATTGGTATCAGAGCCGATGTTTAACATACAAAACATGGATCCTTGTGTTTGGTAGAAGAATCGTGAGTTTTCATTTTCTAGATCTACTTTTCTAAAATTCTAGAAAAGTGAGCTTTAATTCGTTTCTAGTGAAAACTCATCCGGAAAAATTATTTAAATACTCCAGGTGTGATTATTTGGCTTGAGTGTATTTTAATTAATTTTTGTGAATTAATCTGGGTTCGTTGATATTTGGTGTTCTTGAGTGTTCATCATCTGTTCTTATCAAAGAAGACAACCCAACAACTTTTTAATTTCCTTTTCAAAAGAAAAAATAGTCAAAAAGGTGTTTTTGGATTTTTGATGTGCGTTATTCATGGCCGAAAGCATAACAAAACATACTCAGTACCTAGCATGTGGGTTAGGCGAGTAAAGCATCAAAGTCAAAAAGGTGTTAAAGAGATAATATTGTTTATTCAATATTAAAGTAATCTGCAGAAAATTTATTCCAAGGACAAAAGTTCTACATAGAATTTCTACTTGAGAATTTCTACATAGAATTTCGACTTGGACAATTTCTACTTGGTGAAGTTCGACTTGAGCAAAATTTCTACTTAGAGAAATTTCGACTTAGGCAAAAGTTCTACATAGAATTTCTACTTGAGATTTTCTACATAGAATTTCGACTTGGACAATTTCTACTTGGTGAAGTTCGACTTGAGCAAAATTTCTACTTAGAGAAATTTCGACTTAGGCAAAAGTTCTACATATATATACTACATAGCCTAGTCTTGGGTACTTAGAAACTTTTAGTGACCAGAATTGAAATGGCTCCTAAAAATGCTTTCAAGATCCCAATGTTCAACCGAGATCACTATGAAGAATGGGTTTTCAGAATGAGACTCTATTTAGAGACTGTTAACCCTGGATATCTGGAAGTCCTTGACAAGGGTAAATTTGTTCCAATGGTGGTTATTCCTGCACATACGGAAGGAGGGGTGGTTATAGCACCTCGGTCTGAGCCCAAAAAGGCAGCGGACTTTTCAGATGCTGACAAGGAACAAATAGCTTGTGATACTGCCGTACGACAAACCTTGATGGAATCTCTTGATCATGAAATGTTCAACATAGTCAAAGGTCTGACTACAACGAAGAAGATTTGGGACAAGATAGAAGTTGTCATGGAAGGATCTGCAGAGGTTAGAAGTAACAAGACACTCATACTCAAGATGGAGTATGACATCTTTAGAATACGAAAAGGAGAAGGCATAACGGAAGTCTATCTACGATTCAGTCAGTTGGTATTGGATTTGAATCTGAGAGGTGTAACTCTCCCCATGGTTGAGACCAATACGAGATATCTGAGGAACCAGCCAAAGAGCATTGAACATAGGGTCTACGCAATCAGAGAAACCAGAGATTTGCATACAACTTCTCTGGAAGAATATTATGGAATATTAAAGACCTATGAGCTGGAAACGCTTCAAGATCAAGCATGGGAAAATGATTCAAAGGGAAAAGAAACTGCATCAGGATTAGTTGCTGATGAGGAAGAGTCTAAGAAGGCAATGGTTGCAGCAAAGCCTAAATCATCACTTGCACCACATCAAGTTGATAATGATGACGAGTGCACATCTAATAGTGATGATGACTACTACACCCAAGAAGAGACTGAATTGATAGCTAGATATGAGATTGAGATGGAAGATCGCCAGGAAGCACAACCAGGATTAAGAGCTAAGGCTATTAAACAACAAGGGAAGAAAGGCATAAAAGAGGTTAAGGCTGAACGGATAAAGAAAGCATGTTATCACTGCAAATCTACTTAACATCTTTCTTATGCATGTAAAGCTAACATAAATGTTCATGCTACACATGCCATGCCTACCACACATACAATGAATAATCTGCATCAGAATCATGCACAATGTGGTCAACCTAATTGTATGCCATGCACTTTTAACATCATGCAAACTTTTGTGAATTTAATGAATGCATCTAGCCAGTCATGCTCAAATACTGTTGCTAGTTCAAACATCAAGAAAAAGCATGTGAGAGCCAAGACTGTCAGTCCTCCTAAAGTTAGGAGTGACAAACCCTCTCCTAAGACTGACATATCTGTCAAGTCTGAGAAAGGAAAGGAGAGAGTTGAAAGCTCTAGTAATGTTACGAAAAGTGCATCTCATGTTGTTAAATCTGTTGATTCTCGATCTTATCGAAAAGCCGGGCCCAATCAAAGTTGGGTTCCGAAGAATGTCTAACCAATCTGTCATTGCAGGGCGTTAAGCAAAATAGAAATAAAGTTATATGGGTGCTAGACAGTGGAGCATCGAGGCATATGACTGGAAACAAGTCCCTGCTTACAGAGTTGGTTATGAAAGCTGGCCCTTATGTTACCTTTGGAGATGACAGCATAGGTGTGACAAAGGGATATGGCAAACTGAAAACTGGCAATGTCATCATTGAAGATATTTCCTATGTTGAGGGATTAAAGCACAATTTGTTGAGTATCAGTCAATTCTGTGACAAAGGTTACGAAATTGTCTTCAACAAGAAAGGTGTATCAATCACTCACATCAAGGAAGGCTCATTGGCTTTGAGAGGAGTTCGAAAGGCAGATCTTTTTGTTGCGGACATGGATTCAGCAAATCAGAATGAGGTCACCTATTTCTACAGCAAAGCCTCGGATGATGAAAGCTGGTTATGGCACAAAAATCTATCTCACTTAAACTTCAAAACGATGAATGCTCTCGCAAGACGAGAATTGGTGAGAGATCTACCTCAAATGGAGTTTGCTCCGAAAGGACTCTGTGAAGCTTGCGAAATGGGAAAGTCGAAACGAGCATCGCATAAAAGCAAAGAAATTTCTAGTATTACTGAGCCTCTGCAACTTCTTCATATGGATTTGTTTGGCCCAGTGAATGTCCTATCTTTGTCTAGGAAAAGATATGCATTGGTAATCGTGGATGACTTCTCCAAGTATACATGGGTATTGTTCGCAATGACGAAAGACGAAGTACCTTTCCTAATCATTGATCACATCACTCAAATTGAGAATGTTTCAACACTTACTGTGAAGATGATTAGATCAGATAATGGCACTGAATTCAAAAACGCAGTGCTGAATGACTTCTGTGTATCTAAGGGAATACGTCGTCAGTATTCAGCCCCGAGAACTCCACAGCAAAATGGAGTAGTTGAAAGGAAGAATAGAACATTGGTTGAAGCAGCAAGAACTTTGTTGTATGATTCGAAACTTCCTCTATACTTCTGGGCCGAAGCAGTGAGTACCGTGTGTTACACTCAAAATCGATCCTTGATCATAAAAGATAAAGAAAAGACACCATGTGAGCTAATGAACGGCAGAAGACCAACAATTAAATACTTTCATGTCTTTGGAGCAAAATGCTATGTTCTTATAGATGATGAAAATCTAGGCAAGTTTGCAGCAAAAGCTCGTGAAGGAATCTTTGTTGGTTACTCCACAGATGTGGTGGCAGCTTATAGGGTGTTCTTAGTGAATGATCGAAAAGTGACTGAAAGCTACAACGTCAGATTCGACGATACCAAACTCCCATCAATTTCAAGAGATTCTAGTGAACCTGAGTCCCTAAAATTTCAGAATCTGGACTTAGAAGAACTTGAAGATGAACCTGAGTTGGTTGTCCCATTAAATGTTCCAAGTGTACGTGAAGAATCTGAGTCTAGTGAACAATCTAATTCTACAAGATCAGGAGAGACTTCTTCAGTACGAACCGGCAACAACTCAGGGGGAGTAAATAGCAGCTCAAGGACTACTGTTCAAGGCTCGAGTCGAGTTGACACTAGTTCTGTAGGAGCTGGCACTAACTCAGGGGGAGTTAGTGAAAATAATCAAAGTAGTCAGCACCACAACTCAGAAAGTCAAGCTGAATCATCAAGACAATTTCCAAGAGAACGGGTACGGAATAGAGACCATCCGTTAATTATTGGTGATCCAGATGCTGGTGTGTCTACTAGAAGAACTGCAAGAGCTGACCTGGCTAATATTTGCTTATATTCTGGGTTCTTATCCAAGCTTGAACCTAAAGAAATAGAAGAAGCTCTTGGTGATGCTGATTGGGTGATTGCAATGCAAGAGGAACTCAATCAGTTTGAAAGGCAGAAAGTTTGGAAACTGGTACCCCGACCAAAGAACATATCAGTAATTGGAGCTAGGTGGGTATTCAGAAATAAAATGGATGAAAACGGACTTGTAACTCGAAACAAGGCTCGTTTGGTTGCAAAAGGTTATTCTCAGCGAGAAGGAATTGATTATGATGAGACCTATGCACCGGTTGCAAGACTTAAGGCAGTCAGGATGTTCTTGGCATTTGCAGCATATAAGAACTTCAAGGTTTTTCAGATGGATGTGAAAAGTGCCTTCCTGAATGGAGAGTTAGAAGAAGAGGTGTATCTGGAACAGCCGCCTGGCTTCATTGATCCAGAACTTGTAGATTTTGTGTATCTTCTCTTCAAATCTGTCTATGGCCTCAGGCAATCCCCAAGATGTTGGTATGAAACCCTATCCGTATTCTTAATTGAAAGTGGTTTTACTAGGGGAGTAATTGACAAAACATTGTTCTATAAGAATGTGAAGAATGATTTAATACTTGTTCAAGTCTATGTGGACGATATTATCTTCGGGTCATCTAATGAGCGCTTGTGCGAGAAATTTGCTAAGCTAATGCAAGAGAAATACGAGATGAGCATGATGGGAGAGCTGTCCTTCTTCCTTGGATTACAGATCAGTCAGAGAAAAGATGGTATCTTTATCTGTCAATCCAAGTACGTCAGAGATTTACTCAAGAAGTACAATCTAGAAGATGCATCAGCAGCTAAGACTCCCATGGCAACAGCCACGAAGCTTGATGAAGACAAATCAGGTAAACCAGTTGACATCACAAGCTATCGAGGTATGATTGGCTCACTTCTCTATTTAACTGCAAGTAGACCCGATATAATGTTCGCAACTTGTTTATGTGCAAGATTCCAAGCGGATCCTAGAGAATCACATCTCATAGCCGTCAAAAGAATTTTTAGGTATCTCAAGGGCACACCAAATCTAGGGATTTGGTACCCAAGAGATACAGGTTTTAATCTAACTGGCTATACGGATTCAGACTATGCAGGTTGCAGGATTGATAGGAAAAGCACATCTGGTGCTTGTCAATTTCTTGGCAGAAGATTGGTGTCCTGGCAAAGTAAAAAGCAACATACATTATCTACTTCTACTGCTGAAGCTGAGTACATTGCTGCTGGAAGCTGTGTATCTCAAATACTGTGGATGAGGAACCAATTGAAGGATTATGGCATGGAGCACAAGAAAATTCCAATTATGTGTGACAACACAAGTGCCATTGCCATAACCAACAATCCTGTAGATCACTCAAGAACCAAGCACATTGACATCAGGTATCACTTCATAAGAGAACATGTCGAGGAGGGGACTGTGGAGCTACATTTCGTGCCCACAATGCAACAAATTGCAGATATATTCACCAAACCTCTTGATGAAGTAACATTCAATAGGTTGGTTGGTGAATTGGGAATGCTTAACACAAGTTAGTAAAGCCTTCCATCTGTAAAATCCATGTTTATGTGTGTATATGCAAGCTACTTAATCATTATGTGCTTAGACTTTAAAATGCCTAATTAATGATTATTATAGGTTGCATATAGTGTCATTTTACATGAATTCATTGTGTTTTAAGTGTCTTTTATAGCACAAATCTTTGAATTTATGATTGTTAGATTGCATAATCATAGGGGGAGTTAAATTCATAATATTCTAAATTTTGCATGATTTTTAGATGAATTTACCTGTGTTTTTCATGTAATTAGAGGCCTTAGAATTATCAAGGAATGTTTTAATTATGTCATATATTAAAATCCTTGAATTGATATTTATATTAATTTGGCAATATTAAGTGTTCAGTTTTTCAAACAAAAATTGTCAAATTATTCTAAGTATCTTCAAAATTTCGAGTTAGTCACTATCTCGAAACTCATCTTGAAATTCTAGTTGAATTTCGATTTGAGCTTCCAGAGTGAAGTTTTGAAAATTCTAAGTCTGGGAAGAATTTCGAGTTAGCCTCTATCTCGAAATTCATCTCGAAATTCGACTTAGGGTTCGAATTCGAGTTACCAGTGTGCCTATTTTTTATTCAAAATATTCAAGATAAAGTCTATCTTACAGGGGATATTTTTGAAAAGATTAAGTCCAAGAGAATAACTTCGAGTTAATCTCTATCTCGAAATTCATCTCGAATTTCGACTTGATGTTCGAGATAGAGTTCAGTTGGTTAAGGGGATTTTTCGAGTTAACTCCTAACTCGAAACTTATCTCGAATTTCTACTTGAAGTTCGAGATAGGTTTCCCTGGTGGTTTCTATGATTTTTGCTGCTTAATTGGTATAAAGTGATTTGTTCAAGTTGACATGCTTTGTTCGAGTTAACCTCTATCTCGAAATTCATCTCGAAGTTCGACTTGAAAATTTTCGAGATAGAGTTCGACTTAGATGTACCCTGTATGGCCTTGATGTTTTTCACTCTTTTTAACAGGGGCATTTCTGTCATTTCACATTCATGCCTATATATACATCTCTAACTCGATGCTTCCATTCACTTTTTACTAATTCATTTTTATAGCAGCCTCCATATACAAATAGGCGATTTCAAAGTTACAACCACTGATTCGTGATTTTTGTGATTAAACTCATACAGATCTCGAATTAATGCCCGATTTTAGACTGCCATTATCTGAATGATTATTAATATCTGAGTTTGTGTGTTGGTGTATCTGTTCATCTTCTTCGATATATACACACGTATAAACACACACCACTTCACAGACATATACTCACACGACTTCACTGGTATACACGCAAGTATATACATCTTCATTGCAGATTCTGTTAATTGGTTGTTGTTATTCGCCTCTCAGTGATTATTGTCTATAACCCGTAGTTTAATTTCTCAAGAGTGACTTTTGGTCTTTTAGTTAAATTAAAAGGGCTATAACTGATAATTCTTTAATTAATTGTTTTTCGAAAATTAAAATTAAATTTCACATTTTTTTTAAAAGGAAAAACATTTAATTAAAATGGCTCACCAATTTTCCCTTGCTAAAAACAATTTTTATAATATTTCTACGGAAATTGGTGATCAACTCCCGCGCTTTAAGTTTTGGATACGATTTCTCAATTTGTACTCCAAAGCTAGCGATGCTTTTACTGCTAAACCTACACTAGTACATGATGCTTTACAGCAATTATGGACTAGTGCGGTTTCTTTTGGGAGCAAAACAACCCCCTACGGTTTCAGGTTTACCTTAGCGGGTCAGGAATATGAGGTGACTGAAGAAATTGTCAACAGGGTTCTGGGATTCCCGATAAAAGATGCTTATGATCCAGAACCTACAGCTGCAGAACGCCTCAGATTCTTTGAAGAAATAGGATGTTATCCTCCGACTGGCCAGATCACTGGAAACATCCAAAAACAATACTTTCATGTGGAATGGAATTACTTTTTCGAGGCTATCACAAGATGTTTTCGAGCACGAGAAAGCGATTTCCATCAAATTCCCATTCCCATGCAAACCTTTGGAATTGCCCTAGCAAGAGAACTGGATATAAATTATGGACGCATAGTTCTCTCTGAGATAGTGGCTGTAATGGGATCTCCTGCAAGCAGAGACCTCAACACAACAGATGTTGTCTGCTGGTTTCCTCGGTTCCTACAAATGCTGATTAATGATTTAATACCGAAGGATGCTCTTGCAGTTAGACAGAGTTTTGCCAGAAGTCCAACATCTGCACCACTAGGGATGGGCACTAAGTCACTTTCAACAATTGATAATCAGGACAAACATCAAGGTAAACCAATGTCTATTCCTGAAAACATTCAATAGTGGCTTATATATGATGCAGGAGTTACCACCTTGGTGGAATCATCGCAAGTTTCATCATATGCTCAGAATCGGTCTGCTCATGCTGAGGCATTTGAAGAGATTCCTGATGAGCAAAGCGGTGACGAACAAGGTAATAAATCAGGTAATCTCTCTCTGCATACTACTCATTCCTCTTCCTATGTTTCTGATTCCCAGACCCAAGAGACTACTAGCCCGCAGGATATATCCCAGGGTGAGAGCTATATTTCTAATTCTCTGCCACCCCTGTCACCGGAATCCAAACATCCAGCACATGAAAATGTAGGATATGATGAGGAGAGTGACCCCGAAGAGCAGCCTCTTACTCGAAAGAAAGCCAAATTTTCTCATGCTGCTACTTCTAAACCTCAGTCAAACCCTAGTGTGTCACACGCAACCACTCCACCTCACGAGAGTGGTTCTCCCCTTGAACAATCTGCACATAGGGATTTTGATGATGATTATGTACCTCTTGAAGATACTGTTGCTTCAAAAGGACATGAAGCTTTAAAAGCTTCAGCCGTACCTTCACCGGTACGTACTGATGCTGCAAAGAGGATCGGTTCTGATGTTGTACAAGAACACTTTGTAGCCTCTCAGCCTGAGATTCCAACTCAGGAACCAACAGCAATTGATCCCATAACTGCAAATTATATTGCTTATCCAGTTTCTGCAGGTACTGCTTCATATTTTGGATCAATTATTGAAGACATACACGAGCGTAAGACAGGGAGTGTGTGTGAGAGGTTAGGGAGAGAGGGACCTTCATTTTTAAGGCCCGAAACCGAGCGCCAAATACTAACAGAACGAGTATTAGAGCGAGGTCACCTAAACCAAACACCGTCCCTTAATATTGAAAATCTTGATACACGTATGACTTCTATGGAAAATCAAATGAAGCAGTTTGGGCAGACAATGGGGCAGTTAGGGATGAACATTGGAAACAATCAAAGGGCTCTTGATGACTACGCAACACGAATGGCAAGTCAAGCTACAGCTTTTAATGTTTTGACAAACAAGGTAAATGACTTGGGCCATGCTGGTGGTGTCTTGGGAAACACTCTGAATGAAAGAATGGGAGCAATGGAGATTACAATGGATACTCTGGCTGTGGAGATCAGTAGAGTGATGTTCGCAATCAGAAGTTTTGTGCCCCCGGAGTGTTTCGAGCCGCAACAACCTCCCCCCGATGCTGGTACAGGTGGTGCTAGTGGAGCAGGAGCCTATGGTTCTGGTTTTGAAGATTCTTATGCAGCTGGTGGATCTGGAGACCAAGGTGGAGTTCAGGATAACTCACCTAAGGGGGAGAGTGGAAAGGAGACGAGACAGCAGGGAGTTCAAATCGAAGAAATTCAAGAACAAGCTGATCTTGTCAAAGAAAAGGAAATTGAGCCGATTACTGATGAAGAGGCTCAGAGGCAAAGAAAGGGTAAGGCAATAATGGTTGAGCAAGATGAACCATTCGTTGACCTGAGTCATCAAGAAAAAGTACAGGAGGTACTTGATTCAGATTCTGATATGGAAGACATATCTTTAGCACATGCTATAAAGAGATCTTTGAAGGATCAAGGTGGAGGTGCTGGGATGTCTTTCGGAATGCCTGAAGAATTTACTGTTGATGAGGAAACCCTTAAGTCTCAACAGTTAGCCTTGGAACAAGCTGAGTTCCTTAAAATGAAGATGATGCAAGAACATGCTGCGTTTCTAGAAAAGAAAGTGGAGCTACAAGGGAAGCAGTACGATCATGAGCTTGCAAGGCTAGCTGATCCTCAAGTTGATCTGGACAAGAGAAGGATAGGGCAGAAGTGGGATGAAGCAAGGAAGATATTTATGGGACCCTGTGCAAAAGGAGTTCATAACAAGGAGGCAGATGATCTGTTCTACAACCTGAATTTGCAGAATCCAATGACTGCGGACTACATAAGTGCATTGAAGAGATTAATTTCTAAAGTCAGGGTTGGATACAATGCAACGCTTAAGGAGTGGCAGGTTATATTGTCTTTGGTAGAAGGAGTCCCAATGTCTTTCCTATATGTGGATGACCAATTCATAACGAGAAGATCTGCGTCAGAGTTGTTCTTGCTAGCAACAAAAATTCAATACTCTCAATCTGAGGAGCTAAGCATTCTGTATAGGGATCAGTTAATGCAGCTAGCAGAGGACAAGGGTCCAGAATTCTCAGCATATCCTAATGTTGTCTGGATGGTGGTTGATAAGAAAATGAAGAGGGTTAGCATGGAGGAAAAGGATTTAATGGAACTTTCAGTGGAATCTCTTAAAGCCGTCTGTAGACAAATGATGAGTAAGGGGTTCACTTCTGAGCTTAAAGAAAAATCAGTGAAGATCATTGAAAGAGTCATATTCAAGAAGAGCAATGAGGTGTGGAAGTGTAATATCATTGCTCCAAACCCTCTTGATAACGTGAAGATTGAGCCGGAGCTGATAGAGAAGAAATGGAATATTCTTCAAGCAATGAAGAATGTAGATGAAGCTCTGACTCTTCCTTCTGGAGCACTGGAACAAGGAGAGATAAGGGAGACAATTGGCGTTCCAGGAAGAGAAAGTGTATACTGGATACACGCTTATGTTGATGATACAGCTGATGCCTTAGTATTCATAGATGCAGACCAGAATAAAACAATCTTGCATATGAGTAAAAAATGGCTGCTACAGACTCAAGATGCTGCATTTCTGGAGAGAGTATTATTTGTGTTCAAATGGGGCGAAGTGGAAGATAAGTATGTTGAAGAAAAGCAGAGACTCATGAGTTACCTATCTGAAGTAGTAGTGGAAAAGAAGCGAATGGAGCAAGATGCGGCTAGTGTCCACAATACTAACCGTGTCAAGGGCTATCCCAAAATGATCTATTGTCAGTTTAAAGCTGATAAAGCTCATTGGAAACCTCAGCTTATAATGAAGAACTTTGAGGACATTCCAAAGATCAGGACTACTCAGGAGGTGAACAAACTCAGAAGGCTTTTCAAACATCCTTACCCAGAGCCCAAGAATCCACTAGAAATGGAAGCTGTAAGTCTGTTGAATGCTAGGTGGGAGCAGCTTCACGATCTAGTGTACAAGAAAGAACAGCAGCAAAAGGAGAAGCGCAGAAGGCAGAAAGAAGAGAAAGACCAAGCTGCTGAAGCTAGGAAGAGGAAACGGAATTAGGGTTAAAGGTCAGAGTGGTGTGAACTTGAAGTTGGAAAAACTTCATGTCTTTCGGTTGCTTTAACTCACTTGAGGAAAATTCACCTTAGAGTGAATCCAATAAGGTGATATAAGTTTGACTAAAAGATATGAAATAATCCAGGTGATAGGAATCATTCAAATGATCTTTAATTCGAGGTTCGAATTCTGTTTCTAGTTTAAGTTCTTTGTATTGTTTTCAAGTACTTTTCAATTGTATATTATTCAAGACTGTAATGTTAATTATCTTTTCTCGTCTCATTGTTTAGTTGAGTTATCCTTCATTAATTTGAATGTCATTGTTAGACAATCAAATAGGGGGAGATTGAAAGGCAGAGTGTGTAAACTTGTAACACTATAACTAATGTAACTCAATTAAAGGAAAAGATACTTAACCAGAAGACAATCAAGAACAAGAAGTCACAAGGAATCAACACTAAATGAAGACAAGGTAATTGATACAGTTGAACATGTTAACTATGATCAAGCCAAGAAGAAATCATTGAGAGAAGTTCAAGTCAAAGTTGTTCATGCCTCAGTGATTTGAGAAATCGAGAATCAAGATCATAACTATCAGTATCAACAAGACCAATTGATTTCAAGTGAACAAGAAGGAAAGCAAACTTTGGAAAGCCACGTTACTAAGTGAATATGGTAATTTATTCAAGAAGCAGAAACACTATCAAGACTAGTCACTTATGAACCAGACCAGTGCATCAAGTGTCAGGACATTGATAGCAAGTTTATGTCAGTAATAAAGACCCATGTTCAAGAGCTTGGTGAAGAATAAAGAAGACATGAAGACATCACAAGTTCAAGATGTGCATTGAAGTTTCAAGTTGAAGACCAGAATATTTTCTAAGTACTAAATGTTCTGGATGACCAAGTAGAATATTTCTAAGTAGAAGTTCTACTTAGAAATTCGAGATGGCTAAGTAGAAATTCTCAAGTAGAAGTTCTACTTAGAAATTCGAGATGGCTAAGTAGAAATTCTCAAGTAGAAGTTCTACTTAGAAATTCGAGATGGCTAAGTAGAAATTCTCAAGTAGAAGTTCTACTTAGAGTGCAGCTTCAACATGACACATGGCATCTTCTGATTGGCAGATTTCCAAGCTTTCAAGATAAGGCAAGATTTATGTGGACATCATTGGGCCACGTATATCTTAGTCTTTGAAGACTACAGGACATAGATTACATGTAGTATAAATAGAAGTACTTGTGTAATGTTTTATTTTGGGGAAGAGAGCAATAGTTGAGGAAAACACAAGAAAAAGAGAGAGAGTGCATTCACAGAGCTTAGTATCATTCACTTCTCTCTGAACTTCTGTTATACTTTGTAATGAATGTTGTAGCAACCATTTCAAGTTATATATAAGAAATATATTCCTTGAATCTGCGTGTTCATTTATTGCATCGTATTTATTGCTTCTCATATTCGAAAAGTTGTATTCACCCCCCCTCTACAACACATTTGGACCTAACAGTAGTGGTGTACCTTCCTCCAGGGGGATGTAGTGGTGTACCTTCCTCCTTCTACAGGTAGTAAAAAGGGACGGGTACGGAGGACGACTGATCATCGTGGCTCACGTATTCGGCAACAGTGGAAATCCCCAACGTTTTCTAAAAAGGAAAGAATTGAAAAGTGGTTTTCAGATTTTTATACTGGAAACAGAAAAATGATATGAAAAGAAGGAATTGTGTTATAAATGGAAGAGAAACTGATTTTATATAGTGGTATAAAGTTGTTGTGTAAAAAGGAAATGGAAGGATTATAATGAGATATACTTCAAATTTCTATACTATCTTGAGATAATATATATATTGAGGAAGTGTGGATTATTATCTGAATGTAGAAGAGGAATTGATATTATATTGTTGTATTTTTCTTTTCTTATAATAGAAAGTGGATGATGTATTATTAAATAAGAATGTTATACTTTCTTAAAGTCTATAATTAGTTTCCCCGTCGTATATACATATATTTAGATGTTTAAATGTTACCTTTTAGTGATAGAAATTATCTTGCTGAGCTATTTTAGCTCACTCTTGCTACTTATCTATATACTGCTAGGTATGCCGATTCTACGCAGAACGCCCCGCAAGAGAGTAGGGGGAAGGCGACCTTCTGAGAGCACGCTAGCATCGACTCCTGAGGTAGTGATGAGGCAGACGGCTGCTGGGAACTTTATGTATAATTAAGTGTGCGAGCATGTAATAAACTTTTGATTGTTGAAATGCTTCATGTCGAAGTATCATTCAGCAATGTATTTAAGTATGAGCCTGGGTTGTAATAACTATTAACTTTAAACTTTTATTGTGATAAATGTTGTTCTCTGAGCATATGACTGGTGTGTGTGTGTTTATTATTGCGGGGTCAACTGCATAAGTATTAATTGTTATAAAAAAAAGACCCAAGAGATATTGATATTGAATAGAAATTGGTCCGTGATGGCCCAGATTTATGACCCCGGATTTGGGGCTGTCATAGTTTGGTATCAGAGCTGAGAGTCATAATGCTCATGAACAAGAGTGATAATAATAAATGTATCAGTTATAATATAAATTGTGAACTTCCATCAATTTCAGGGGTGGTATATCGCAGGTAGTATTTATTTTAAGCATATAATATAATTTTATAGACTGTTACTAATAGAATTTTATGTTTTATTATAGGGAGCGGAGATGGGTGAGCCGAGTCGAGACCCCCAGTGGCTAGGATTGTCCGAGCGGGAGATTGTAGACCTGCAGTTAGTAGGAGTAGAGGTACCAGATTATGCTATTGCTAACATCCGGAGGAGGGTTCGTGCAGCGGCCCTAGAGAGACATGAGCAGAGATTGAGGGAGGAGGCAGAGGAGCGTAGGCAGAAGGATGCCGTAGCTATAGTGCCATACATTGGTAGACCTTCTTCAGGATCTGACGAGGCAGGTCCTTCTAGAGTGAGGGAGGAGATCCCCGAGGAGGAGAGGCCTTTGCGTAAGAGGCCTAGGTTGTCAGTCATAGCTGAGGAGGAGGAGGAGGAGGAAGGGGAGGAGATCGAGTGGACTGACATTCTTGTGATTCCTACCCCTGTTATACCTGATCCAGTGCCCTCACCTATTCCATCTCCTCTACCTAGCCCTGACCCTTTTGAGGATCCAGCAGAGCCATTTACTCCACCGGGACACTTTATCTTGTCAGAGGATGAGTTGGAGGATGACCCTTCTGAGGATGCGGACACGGAGCCAGTTCCTCCATCTCCACCGGCAGTTCCATCCCCACCATTTGCACCACCACCTCCACCAGTGGATGCACCCCCACTTGTAGATGTACCTCCCCCAGTTGTTGTGCCACCTCAGGAGGCACCTATATTTCCAGCTGGTCAGTTGCCAGCTATTCTCTTGTCAGAGTACTTTGTCCTACAGGGACAACTGGAGGAGTCTCGTCGGACTATAGATACACTTGTGCAGAGGTTAGACAGAGCGAGAGGAGGAGGAGGTGTGATACCAGATGGGTTGTCTTTGGGCATAGTTAGTATCGAGCTACGGGCACTCGGTGATATTAGGAGGATGTTGGGAGATAGAGGGGATCCAGTATGGAGGGCTCAGATAGTTGATTTAGTCACCACTATGGTAGTGCAGATCAGAGACGTTGTCAGAGCGGCGTTACCATGATTCGGAGTAGTAGTTTTAGTTACTAATCAGACTAGTCATCTTGTGGATGTCAGTTTGGGGATTAGGTTAGTTGTTTACTATCTTAATCCCAGTCTGATTAGAGGACAGCTAGTAGTGCTTTTGTTATAGTAAGTTAGTATGTACGGTTATGCTTTTAGGGTTTCGAACCTTGTACTTTATGATGTATGATATTAGTAGTAAAAGACGTTGTACCCAAGTTGTATAATATTTATGTAAATTAATGAAGTTTATGTATTTTGCCTAATTTTATCGTATTTTGATACTAAGTGTTGAGATTCGAAAATATTAATGTATGACAGATAATTGACTTAAATGAAAAGGTTATTATGCTAAAAGTGATAAGTTTATTTAATGAGGTGGTATTATAACTAGATATTAACTGTGATGTATAAATAAGTTAACTAATGCTATAAATGATGTATGTTGTACCCTAAATTTGGGTGATTAATGAAGAATATTGCTATATACAGAATCATGCCGCCTAAGCGTAACAATAGAACGAATGCAAGGGAAAATGAGAGAGATGAAGGAAGTCGAAATAGACAGAATGAAAATACTCATAATGAACAAAATCATGAGGAAGATGAATCAACTGAACAACAAGGAAATCAGGGTGGTGACCCTTTTAACCAATTTATGGAACTATTGAGGCAGAATTTAGCTAATCCACGGAATCCGCCACAACCACCTGTTCTTCCCAACCAGGCAGCTAACTCATTTCGTGCTTTTAAGTCATTAAAACCCCCAGAGTTTGAGGGAACTTTTAACCCAGTAGTAGCCAGAGCCTGGTTAAAAGAGATGGAAAAAGCTTTTGAGATACTGAGGATAGAGGAAGACCAGAAAATAGTTTTTGCAGCCTATCTCTTAAAGGGAGAGGCAAATTACTGGTGGGAAACTAAAAATAATCTAGAAGGAGCGGGAGTGATAACCTGGGAGCGTTTCACTAGGGTGTTCTTAGAAAAGTATTCCCCTAGGTACCTGGAGAACCAAATGGAAATAAAGTTTCTAGAGTTAAAACAGGAAAACCTATCAGTGGCAGAGTATGAAACTAAATTTACAGAACTATCTAGGTTTGTTCCTGAATTTGTGCGTACTGAAGAACAAAGAGCAAAAAGGTTCCAACAAGGATTGAAACCATGGCTACGAACGAGAGTGGCACCATTTGAGTTGACTGATTATGCTGCGGTGGTTCAGAAGGCATCTATTATCGAGGCCGAGAGTGAACAAATCCAATTAGGTCGAGAGAACAAGAAAAGAAAATTTGAGGGTCCAAAGGGAGGTTCAAGTGAGGGAAGCTACTTTAACAAATTTGGTAAAGGACAAAAACCCCAGTTTGGAGGAAAGTCAGGGAATAATAAGGCTACCAGTGAGACTGTGAATCAGGGTGGTAGATCCACAAGAACCTTTCAGTCTAATCAATTGCGACCACCATTACCAGATTGCAACACGTGTGGTAGGAAGCATATCGGAGAGTGTAAGATGTTAGGAATAACTTGCTTTAAGTGTGGACAGAAAGGACATTATCAGGACAGGTGTCCATCAGCTGACAAGGGTGATGTCAAGTGTTACCAATGTGGAAAACTAGGACACTTTGCTAGAGATTGTCGTTTTGGTGGGTCGTATGCGCCAGGACAAAGTACAGCTGCTTCAAACAAACCTACTGCCATAGTATACAATATGACCTTAGGAGAAGCATTGAGAAAGCCGGATACAGATGCAGGTGAACATTTTCTTTTAGTATTTAAATTTTTAGTGTAAATGTTTGGTTAGGAATCAATGTGGTCAATGAATGGTATAGGTAGGTTGACAATCTAGATAAGGAAAATCAGTATCTGTTAGGGGTTAGAAATTCTATGAAAAGGAGAATAATAGTATTTTGGGGGTAAACCACAGACTTGTTTACATACGAACAGGAAATATATATTATAGGTAGTATTTTCTTACAATTGTTTCAAAGAATCTTATTCTAGTCGGATTTCTGGAAGATTTTACAGAGACAAGATATAATAAGATCGAAGTGTGTATATTTTATGTCATGATAGAGATCAACATAGGGATAAACCATAAGTGAGATACACTACCATTCAGGGGAGGCCAATGTGGTGGCCGATACCCATAACCAAAAGAGGAATGTTGATGAATGACAAGCAAGTTTATGTTGGTGTATTCTGTGCAAACAAGATAGAAATATTATGAAGGAAAAAGGATGGAAAAAGTGGTATAGAAGTTATAAGGTGTAGATGAAAAGGTATCTATGGACATTTCTGACGTGATTCCGGGACGGAATCCTTTTAAGGGGGGAAGACTGTAATAACCCTAACTTTAGCAAAGCTACAGTGGTCACATGAATAGTAAATTTCGAGGATTTAGAGAAATGGTATATAAGTACTCCATAATGGAAACGGAAAATGAATAAACAGAAACCATATTAGTGTTGTACATTGAAAATAAGTGACTCGAAATGACGATAGATTCCAGAAATTCCTGAACATGGATTTTTAAGATTTTGATTTCGAATAAGCTTCTATTGGACATTAAGGAGCATGGAAATATTATAAGAATTATATATTGAGGGATTAGTGAATTTAGATTAAACCAGGGGATTATTAAGTTAAGAGAATACCAAAGGAATTTGGATTGTTAAATGATTTCAGAATCACTGAGATAATGAGGTACATTCGAAACGAATCACAAGTAGATGAGTATGGAGACCAAGCAACCAAGATTAGTAATATAACAAGGATACATACCACATTATTATTATTCAAGATTATTAGCATAATATTTAGAAAAACAATATAATGAGATTAAAGAAGGATTAATGACATCATCATCCACTAACATGTTTTAAGGGGTAGATTAGTCTTTTAACAAGCTTTTAACCACAAAATATCTTACCAAGCTTCCAAGACAAGCTAGAAGGATCAAGATTAAGCCAAGATCAAAACAACAAAACACAAAACTCTCTCCCCCTTCTTGTTTCTTATATTCGGCCAAAGTAAGAAGAATAAGAAAAATAAAATCAAAAACCCTAGCTAACATCAACTACAAATCAAGAGAAAAATCATGGAGCTTCTTGGAGGTTAGGAAGGATCATCTACAAAGTTTCATAGCAAACTAACATCTTTTGGCAAGGTAATAAATTCATGAAAGTTGATGATGAATAGTGATGAATAGTAGTTTTCAAGAAACTAACTTGATTTTCATAATTCTTTTAGTTGATTCAAGCTAGTATAAGGTTGATTAAGGGTATATCAAGGATTGTTAAGGGTTATCAAAGCTTCAAGAAGGTATAATCATGCTTGCTCTTTTATATTTATGATGGATATGGTTGTGTTTAGTGATTAAGTGGTATAAATCTTATGATTATGATGTTATAAGTGTTTGTAAGTGATTAAAGTTGAATATGGAAGTGTTTGGGCTTCTAACCATGGCTGGTAATGAAGACCACATGGTGTAGGTGATGATTATTGTGTTGATGATTGAGTTGGAGGAGTTGGATTTTTGGAAAGTATGAAAATACAGCAGTTATAATGTCCGATTTTCGTTTAACCAAGTAGATGCCCTGTTTTGGAACAACAGTCACGTACGGTAGGTTACTGTCCAGACCCTCTTGTGACCATGATGAGATAGATCTTGGTTCATAGATCGTTTTGATATAAGGTGCGTTAAAATCTGATGAACGGTTTAGGAGAAAAGTCAGTTTTATTGAAAGACGTTCGGAAACCGAGAAAATGTAATTGTGTTAACTTTGAGGCTATGATCAACCTACTTAGACATTTTTAAAAATTATGAAACTTTGGGATGTTATAATGGGGTGATCAGAGAACCCTTAGCAACTGACCTTGTGTCAAATTTTTGAATTTATGAATTATGAGGATTTTTACAGTCGAGAGTGGTTGTTAAGGAAAGAAGGTAAATCGTTAAAAACTTTAATCGGGAATAAGAATGGTTAAGTCCTCGAGACCTATGGAAATAGTAATGGGACATTATAAGAGTGTTATTATATGAGCGTAGGTGGTTAAGTGGAATATGTTCTGATAATGATCTTTTTCTTGTTTATAGAGACTTTGGGAGAGCCACGAGTTATACTTCCGACTTACCGAGATCGAGGCAAGATCCTTCTATCCCTACTTTGAAAATTATTTATCCTCGGAATAAAAATGATATCATGGAATATATATATATATATATGTGATGCTATTGTTGCTATGTTGCAAAGAATAAATTTCTTTGATTTTGGGAAATTAAAGAGAGATGGATATGATTTATGAAATATGAATATAGAGATGATTACGAATGGAGCGAATATGCTCTATGGTAAAAGAGATATGAAAGAGAATGGTATCAGTTGTTATCTAGGGTTATATGGTTTATAATACTATATTAAAAATATTCTTTTTAGTATTAGTGGTTTAATAAATATTATTTGGTTATTATTTACTACTCTTAAAATAGACGGAATATTTTATGAATATAAAAGCATATTTGAATTCTTGAATATAAAATAGATGTCTGGATCATAATCAAAGTATTATGTTATATATATATATTTTATAGAAATAATGTGCGAGAATGGAAATGAGATGAGTGAATGATATATGGAAATGAAAGCGAGAAAATGGAAATGTGGAATGATATTTTGTAAATGGAATAACGATTTGACAAAAAGGGGGATATCAACAAAAAGCGTAGGAGGCTGTGTGCGGCACAGTCCAGCAATCAATATTTTAATTCGGCCCAAGAGTTGCCGAAGGAGGATGTAGTGGTGTACCTTCCTCCAGGGGGATGTAGTGGTGTACCTTCCTCCTTCTACAGGTAGTAAAAAGGGACGGGTACGGAGGACGACTGATCATCGTGGCTCACGTATTCGGCAACAGTGGAAATCCCCAACGTTTTCTAAAAAGGAAAGAATTGAAAAGTGGTTTT
Source organism: Kitagawia praeruptora (assembly GCA_037693485.1). NCBI lineage: Eukaryota > Viridiplantae > Streptophyta > Magnoliopsida > Apiales > Apiaceae > Kitagawia > Kitagawia praeruptora. The sequence goes on from CM075345.1 coordinate 63,906,031, forward strand.
CAGATTTTTATACTGGAAACAGAAAAATGATATGAAAAGAAGGAATTGTGTTATAAATGGAAGAGAAACTAATTTTATATAGTGGTATAAAGTTGTTGTGTAAAAAGGAAATGGAAGGATTATAATGAGATATAATTCAAATTTCTATACTATCTTGAGATAATATATATATTGAGGAAGTGTGGATTATTATCTGAATGTAGAAGAGGAATTGATATTATATTGTTGTATTTTTCTTTTCTTATAATAGAAAGTGGATGATGTATTATTAAATAAGAATGTTATACTTTCTTAAAGTCTATAATTAGTTTCCCCGTCGTATATACATATATTTAGATGTTTAAATGTTACCTTTTAGTGATAGAAATTATCTTGCTGAGCTATTTTAGCTCACACTTGCTACTTATCTATATACAGCTAGGTATGCCGATTCTACGCAGAACGCCCCGCAAGAGAGTAGGGGGAAGGCGACCTTCTGAGAGCACGCTAGCATCGACTCCTGAGGTAGTGATGAGGTAGACGGCTGCTGGGAACTTTATGTATAATTAAGTGTGCGAGCATGTAATAAACTTTTGATTGTTGAAATGCTTCATGTCGAAGTATCATTCAGCAATGTATTTAAGTATGAGCCTGGGTTGTAATAACTATTAACTTTAAACTTTTATTGTGATAAATGTTGTTCTCTGAGCATATGACTGGTGTGTGTGTGTTTATTATTGCGGGGTCAACTGCATAAGTATTAATTGTTATAAAAAAAAAAGACCCAAGAGATATTGATATTGAATGGAAATTGGTCCGTGATGGCCCAGATTTATGACCCCGGATTTGGGGCTGTCATAGTTTGGTATCAGAGCTGAGAGTCATAATGCTCAGGAACAAGAGTGATAATAATAAATGTATCAGTTATAATATAAATTGTGAACTTCCATCAAGTTCAGGGGTGGTATATCGCAGGTAGTATTTATTTTAAGCATATAATATAATTTTATAGACTGTTACTATTAGAATTTTATGTTTTATTATAGGGAGCGGAGATGGGTGAGCCGAGTCGAGACCCCCAGTGGCTAGGATTGTCCGAGCGGGAGATTGTAGACCTGCAGTTAGTAGGAGTAGAGGTACCAGATTATGCTATTGCTGACCTCCGGAGGAGGGTTCGTGCAGCGGCCCTAGAGAGACATGAGCAGAGATTGAGGGAGGAGGCAGAGGAGCGTAGGCAGAGGGATGCCGTAGCTATAGTGCCATACATTGGTAGACCTTCTTCAGGATCTGACGAGGCAGGTCCTTCTAGAGTGAGGGAGGAGATCCCCGAGGAGGAGAGGCCTTTGCGTAAGAGGCCTAGGTTGTCAGTCATAGCTGAGGAGGAAGAGGAGGAGGAGGGGGAGGAGATCGAGTGGACTGACATTCTTGTGATTCCTACCCCTGTTATACCTGATCCAGTGCCCTCACCTATTCCATCTCCTCTACCTAGCCCTGACCCTTTTGAGGATCCAGCAGAGCCATTTACTCCACCGGGACACTTTATCTTGTCAGAGGATGAGTTGGAGGATGACCCTTTTGAGGATGCGGACACGGAGCCAGTTCCTCCATCTCCACCGGCAGTTCCATCCCCACCATTTGCACCACCACCTCCACCAGTGGATGCACCCCCACTTGTAGATGTACCTCCCCCAGTTGCTGTGCCACCTCAGGAGGCACCTATATTTCCAGCTGGTCAGTTGCCAGCTATTCTCTTGTCAGAGTACTTTGTCCTACAGGGACAACTTGAGGAGTCTCGTCGGACTATAGATACACTTGTGCAGAGGTTAGACAGAGCGAGAGGAGGAGGAGGTGTGATACCAGATGGGTTGTCTTTGGGCATAGTTAGTATCGAGCTACGGGCACTCGGTGATATTAGGAGGATGTTGGGAGATAGAGGGGATCCAGTATGGAGGGCTTAGATAGTTGATTTAGTCACCACTATGGTAGTGCAGATCAGAGACGTTGTCAGAGCGGCGTTACCATGATTCGGAGTAGTAGTTTTAGTTACTAATCAGACTAGTCATCTTGTGGATGTCATTTTGGGGATTAGGTTAGTTGTTTACTATCTTAATCCCAGTCTGATTAGAGGACAGCTAGTAGTGCTTTTGTTATAGTAAGTTAGTATGTACGGTTATGCTTTTAGGGTTTCGAACCTTGTACTTTATGATGTATGATATTAGTAGTAAAAGACGTTGTACCCAAGTTGTATAATATTTATGTAAATTAATGAAGTTTATGTATTTTGCCTAATTTTATCGTATTTTGATACTAAGTGTTGAGATTCGAAAATATTAATGTATGATAGATAATTGACTTAAATGAAAAGGTTATTATGCTAAAAGTGATAAGTTTATTTAATGAGGTGGTATTATAACTAGATATTAACTGTGATGTATAAATAAGTTAACTAATGGTATAGTTGTGCATATATGGAAATGATGTATGTTGTACCCTAAATTTGGGTGATTAAGAAGAATATTGCTATATACAGAATCATGCCGCCTAAGCGTAACAATAGAACGAATGCAAGGGAAAATGAGAGAGATGAAGGAAGTCGAAATAGACAGAATGAAAATACTCATAATGAACAAAATCATGATGAAGATGAATCAACTGAACAACAAGGAAATCAGGGTGGTGACCCTTTTAACCAATTTATGGAACTATTGAGGCAGAATTTAGCTAATCCACAGAATCCGCCACAACCACCTGTTCTTCCCAACCAGGCAGCTAACTCATTTCGTGCTTTTAAGTCATTAAAACCCCCAGAGTTTGAGGGAACTGTTAACCCAGTAGTAGCCAGAGCCTGGTTAAAAGAGATGGAAAAAGCTTTTGAGATACTGAGGATAGAGGAAGACCAGAAAATAGTTTTTGCAGCCTATCTCTTAAAGGGAGAGGCAAATTACTGGTGGGAAACTAAAAATAATCTAGAAGGAGCGGGAGTGATAACCTGGGAGCGTTTCACTAGGGTGTTCTTAGAAAAGTATTCCCCTAGGTACCTGGAGAACCAAATGGAAATAAAGTTTCTAGAGTTAAAACAGGAAAACCTATCAGTGGCAGAGTATGAAACTAAATTTACAGAACTATCTAGGTTTGTTCCTGAATTTGTGCGTACTGAAGAACAAAGAGCAAAAAGGTTCCAACAAGGATTGAAACCATGGCTACGAACGAGAGTGGCACCATTTGAGTTGACTGATTATGCTGCGGTGGTTCAGAAGGCATCTATTATCGAGGCCGAGAGTGAACAAATCCAATTAGGTCGAGAGAACAAGAAAAGAAAATTTGAGGGTCCAAAGGGAGGTTCAAGTGAGGGAAGCTACTTTAACAAATTTGGTAAAGGACAAAAACCCCAGTTTGGAGGAAAGTCAGGGAATAATAAGGCTACCAGTGAGACTGTGAATCAGGGTGGTAGATCCACAAGAACCTTTCAGTCTAATCAATTGCGACCACCATTACCAGATTGCAACACGTGTGGTAGGAAGCATATCGGAGAGTGTAAGATGTTAGGAATAACTTGCTTTAAGTGTGGACAGAAAGGACATTATCAGGACAGGTGTCCATCAGCTGACAAGGGTGATGTCAAGTGTTACCAATGTGGAAAACTAGGACACTTTGCTAGAGATTGTCGTTTTGGTGGGTCGTCTGCGCCAGGACAAAGTACAGCTGCTTCAAACAAACCTACTGCCATAGTATACAATATGACCTTAGGAGAAGCATTGAGAAAGCCGGATACAGATGCAGGTGAACATTTTCTTTTAGTATTTAAATTTTTAGTGTAAATGTTTGGTTAGGAATCAATGTGGTCAATGAATGGTATAGGTAGGTTGACAATCTAGATAAGGAAAATCAGTATCTGTTAGGGGTTAGAAATTCTATGAAAAGGAGAATAATAGTATTTTGGGGGTAAACCACAGACTTGTTTACATACGAACAAGAAATATATATTATAGGTAGTATTTTCTTACAATTGTTTCAAAGAATCTTATTCTAGTCGGATTTCTGGAAGATTTTACAGAGACAAGATATAATAAGATCGAAGTGTGTATATTTTATGTCATGATAGAGATCAACATAGGGATAAACCATAAGTGAGATACACTACCATTCAGGGGAGGCCAATGTGGTGGCCGATACCCATAACCAAAAGAGGAATGTTGATGAATGACAAGCAAGTTTATGTTGGTGTATTCTGTGCAAACAAGATAGAAATATTATGAAGGAAAAAGGATGGAAAAAGTGGTATAGAAGTTATAAGGTGTAGATGAAAAGGTATCTATGGACATTTCTGACGTGATTCCGGGACGGAATCCTTTTAAGGGGGGAAGACTGTAATAACCCTAACTTTAGCAAAGCTACAGTGGTCACATGAATAGTAAATTTCGAGGATTTAGAGAAATGGTATATAAGTACTCCATAATGGAAACGGAAAATGAATAAACAGAAACCATATTAGTGTTGTACATTGAAAATAAGTGACTCGAAATGACGATAGATTCCAGAAATTCTTGAACATGGATTTTTAAGATTTTGATTTCGAATAAGCTTCTATTGGACATTAAGGAGCATGGAAATATTATAAGAATTATATATTGAGGGATTAGTGAATTTAGATTAAACCAGGGGATTATTAAGTTAAGAGAATACCAAAGGAATTTGGATTGTTAAATGATTTCAGAATCACTGAGATAATGAGGTACATTCGAAACGAATCACAAGTAGACGAGTATGGAGACCAAGCAACCAAGATTAGTAATATAACAAGGATACATACCATATTATTATTATTCAAGATTATTAGCATAATATTTAGAAAAACAATATAATGAGATTAAAGAAGGATTAATGACATCATCATCCACTAACATGTTTTAAGGGGTAGATTAGTCTTTTAACAAGCTTTTAACCACAAAATATCTTACCAAGCTTCCAAGACAAGCTAGAAGGATCAAGATTAAGCCAAGATCAAAACAACAAAACACAAAACTCTCTCCCCCTTCTTGTTTCTTATATTCGGCCAAAGTAAGAAAAATAAGAAAAATAAAATCAAAAACCCTAGCTAACATCAACTACAAATCAAGAGAAAAATCATGGAGCTTCTTGGAGGTTAGGAAGGATCATCTACAAAGTTTCATAGCAAACTAACATCTTTTGGCAAGGTAATAAATTCATGAAAGTTGATGATGAATAGTGATGAATAGTAGTTTTCAAGAAACTAACTTGATTTTCATAATTCTTTTAGTTGATTCAAGCTAGTATAAGGTTGATTAAGGGTATATCAAGGATTGTTAAGGGTTATCAAAGCTTCAAGAAGGTATAATCATGCTTGCTCTTTTATATTTATGATGGATATGGTTGTGTTTAGTGATTAAGTGGTATAAATGTTATGATTATGATGTTATAAGTGTTTGTAAGTGATTAAAGTTGAATATGGAAGTGTTTGGGCTTCTAACCATGGCTGGTAATGAAGACCACATGGTGTAGGTGATGATTATTGTGTTGATGATTGAGTTGGAGGAGTTAGATTTTTGGAAAGTATGAAAATACAGCAGTTATAATGTCCGATTTTCGTTTAACCAAGTAGATGCCCTGTTTTGGAACAACAGTCACGTACGGTAGGTTACTGTCCAGACCCTCTTGTGACCATGATGAGATAGATCTTGGTTCATAGATCGTTTTGATATAAGGTGCGTTAAAATCTGATGAACGGTTTAGGAGAAAAGTCAGTTTTATTGAAAGACGTTCGGAAACCGAGAAAATGTAATTGTGTTAACTTTGAGGCTATGATCAACCTACTTAGACATTTTTAAAAATTATGAAACTTTGGGATGTTATAATGGGGTGATCAGAGAACCCTTAGCAACTGACCTTGTGTCAAATTTTTGAATTTATGAATTATGAGGATTTTTACAGTCGAGAGTGGTTGTTAAGGAAAGAAGGTAAATCGTTAAAAACTTTAATCGGGAATAAGAATGGTTAAGTCCTCGAGACCTATGGAAATAGTAATGGGACATTATAAGAGTGTTATTATATGAGCGTAGGTGGTTAAGTGGAATATGTTCTGATAATGATCTTTTTCGTGTTTATAGAGACTTTGGGAGAGCCACGAGTTATACTTCCGACTTACCGAGATCGAGGCAAGATCCTTCTATCCCTACTTTGAAAATTATTTATCCTCGGAATAAAAATGATATCATGGAATATATATATATGTGATGCTATTGTTGCTATGTTGCAAAGAATAAATTTCTTTGATTTTGGGAAATTAAAGAGAAATGGATATGATTTATGAAATATGAATATAGAGATGATTACGAATGGAGCGAATATGCTCTATGGTAAAAGAGATATGAAAGAGAATGGTATCAGTTGTTATCTAGGGTTATATGGTTTATAATACTATATTAAAAATATTCTTTTTAGTATTAGTGGTTTAATAAATATTATTTGGTTATTATTTACTACTCTTAAAATAGACGGAATATTTTATGAATATAAAAGCATATTTGAATTCTTGAATATAAAAGAGATGTCTAGATCATAATCAAAGTATTATGTTATATATATATTTTATAGAAATAATGTGCGAGAATGGAAATGAGATGAGTGAATGATATATGGAAATGAAAGCGAGAAAATGGAAATGTGGAATGATATTTTGTAAATGGAATAACGATTTGACAAAAAGGGGGATATCAACAAAAAGCGTAGGAGGCTGTGTGCGGCACAGTCCAGCAATCAATATTTTAATTCGGCCTAAGAGTTGCCGAAGGAGGATGTAGTGGTGTACCTTCCTCCAGGGAGATGTAGTGGTGTACCTTCCTCCTTCTACCGGTAGTAAAAAGGGACGGGTACGGAGGACGACTGATCATCGTGGCTCACGTATTCGGCAACAGTGGAAATCCCCAACGTTTTCTTAAAAAGAAAGAATTGAAAAGTGGTTTTCAGATTTTTATACTAGAAACAGAAAAATGATATGAAAAGAAGGAATTGTGTTATAAATGGAAGAGAAACTGATTTTATATAGTGGTATAAAGTTGTTGTGTAAAAAGGAAATGGAAGGATTATATTGAGATATAATTCAAATTTCTATACTATCTTGAGATAATATATATATTGAGGAAGTGTGGATTATTATCTGAATGTAGAAGAGGAATTGATATTATATTGTTGTATTTTTCTTTTCTTATAATAGAAAGTGGATGATGTATTATTAAATAAGAATGTTATACTTTCTTAAAGTCTATAATTAGTTTCCCCGTCGTATATACATATATTTAGATGTTTAAATGTTACCTTTTAGTGATAGAAATTATCTTGCTGAGCTATTTTAGCTCACTCTTGCTACTTATCTATATACAGCTAGGTATGCCGATTCTACGCAGAACGCCCCGCAAGAGAGTAGGGGGAAGGCGACCTTCTGAGAGCACGCTAGCATCGACTCCTGAGGTAGTGATGAGGCAGACGGGTGCTGGGAACTTTATGTATAATTAAGTGTGCGAGCATGTAATAAACTTTTGATTGTTGAAATGCTTCATGTCGAAGTATCATTCAGCAATGTATTTAAGTATGAGCCTGGGTTGTAATAACTGTTAACTTTAAACTTTTATTGTGATAAATGTTGTTCTCTGAGCATATGACTGGTGTGTGTGTGTGTTTATTATTGCGGGGTCAACTGCATAAGTATTAATTGTTATAAAAAAAAAAGACCCAAGAGATATTGATATTGAATGGAAATTGGTCCGTGATGGCCCAGATTTATGACCCCGGATTTGGGGCTGTCACAAGAATACCCCACCTCACTTGAGTTAACCAACATTAATATCAGTTGCAACACTATTTACAACTTATCAATATCAAATGTAACTTATGCAACCCTATTTTCAACTTATGCCTTTCAGTATAGTACTTGTCAGCTAAAGAAACTAGTGTGTTTAAAAGATTGTATTTCAAAAGACAATATGATTTTATGTGGAATAGGCCCCGCAGGGGCACCCATCTCAAGAGTAAGAGTTAGCTATTTGTATCAGTTGCAATCTTGTTTGCAACTTCTGCAACCATATTTGCAAAGGTTGCAACCATGGTTGCAAAGGTTAAAATTGATAGAAACAAGAGCGGTATTTTTTTGCAACCATGGTTGCAGCAACTTTGCAACTTATTTATATCAGTTGCAACCTTTGCAACCATGTTTGTAACTTCTGGTTGCAACATTTGCAAACAAGGTTGCAACATTTGCAAACAAAGTTGCAACTTCTGCAACAAGGTAAATAAAGAAACAAGGTTGTACCAATTAGCATGCTCCTCAAGTAGCATTGACCAGTTGAATAAGAAAATGTCATCCAATCAAATTTATAGTATCAAGAAAGCTAAATAAAGCTGGAAAGAAGTACTCATAAACCTATAATTTACATAATTTACAAGAAAAACTAACAACAGCAGTTATGCAAAAGATTGAACAATTTCTTTGCAAAATGAACCACAACGCAACATGATAATTACATTTACAACATGATTTGGCAAAAGGTTTGAGCCCTGGTAGCAATCTTGAATACATATTTTAAGACTCTGTATACGATAACAATGTTTTCGAGCCAACAAATTAATACCAATATGACTAAGTAATACGATAACCGAACGTAACAATGTGACTAAAGCACAACATTTTAACTTCGCAACAAGTTCAAGCCAGCCTGAAACTAATGTTCCTATAAGTAAGCTAATAGTAATTCAGTTTTCAAGCATTATCAGTTTCTAATTCCTTATTTGTACACCGTAAAACTCATAAAATTCCATAAAAAGAACAAAAATATCGCATTGTAAAATTTTGGGACAATAATTCATCAAAATTAGAAAAATCTAAACAAACACAAAATAGGCAAATCAAAGACGAGTACATGATGTATGGATACAAACACATGTATGTATGAATACCTTTGAGATCTAAAGAAAGAGAGTGTAAATTAGGGTTAAGAAACCAAAGAGGAGGAATAATTGTTTGTTGTTCGAAAGGTAGGTTTGTTGCTTCACTTGTTGTACAATCCAATTCAAGCTGAATTAACAATCAAAGATGAAATTAAGGCACTTGGCGTCATCGCCGGAGAACTCACCTCCACCACTTCGATTGAGACGGTGCCCCTGCGGCTGCGGGGCCTAAGATTAGAAGTCGTATAAGTTGTTACCGTAGTTGTCTTCGGCGATGAAGGTCGGGGAGGTGGAGGTCGAAGGCCGGCAAAGGTTGGGGATGGACGGAGATGAACGCCACACCAGATAGAAAAGAAGAAGGAAACGAAATAAAAAGAAACTGTATTTTTAAAATTAAAAAAGTATGATCGTAGCGCCTGAATTTTACAAAGTTGGGCTGTGTATTTTTAAAAGCCCAAAACTTAAGATGGGTATCAAATTCTTTAAATTTTACTAAAATAAAATTAACATAGGAGAAAAAGGACCCTGACATTGATCTCAGGGAACTTTTCCTGAGATAGTTAAAAATATACTATAAATTTAACTGGGCCCGCATGACTAATTAAAAAATTGTGATTTTATAAAAATGTCCATCCTATATTTACATACAATATTCTATGTATCTCAGGTAACTTCCCTGAGATACATCTCAGGTTCCATAATCTCTTAACATATATATTGCAATTTAGATTCAAAATTGAAACTTCTACGATACATAAATATTAAATATTAAAATTTATTTTTTGAAGTAGGTCTAGTGATGAACATGTTAAAGTGAGCAATCGGACTGTATCAAAAATCGGCCGATTTCTATAAGTTATGCATAACAATTGGACTGTTAAGATTTTAAAATTCGATATATATGAATGTATAAATGTATATTTACTTCCATTTATGATTTTTTAAAATGATGTCATTTACTTTTTCTAAAGTGGGATGTTTGCATTTTAAGTTTTATATATTCCATGCCATTTTATCAATCAAACATTAAAATATAAGTAAACAAATAATATCATTAGCTATTAATTTCAATTTCACATTTTCAGTACTTAGAGCAATTTAATATACTTAAAAACATTGTTATCAAAATTTTTGAATCTCATAATTTAAAATTTTACAAATATTTGAAAAAATTGAATATCTTCTCTTATACCATCATTTCATTACTATTTCCTTTCTTCTAAGTTTTTGAGTGATATCTTTAAACTTTTTTTAAATGTGACATCAATTTGAAAAATTAAAAAGGTAATAATAAAAAGAATAATTCATAAAAAAAGTCCCACTTTAAACCATTTTATTCTAAATTGTGATAGAAAAGGCCGTTACCCTCAAATAAACGCCTAATAGATATTTAGAAACGGGTCCTGGGGACCGATTATGTAACAATTACGACTTGGATTAAAAAAAAAAATTTGTCTGTCCGCTATAATTTTCCGCGGATAGGTTCCACGGATAGGACAGAACCTATCCGCGAAAATTATAGCGGATAGCCAATCAATCTATCCGCAGAAAATTATAGCAAACAAGTCCAAAAAATGAAATCAATTGTTACATAAATAAATTGGGGTTTTGGTCTCTGACAATCATTTGTCAAGAACGGCTTATCTAACAATCGATTTCTAAACCGTTCGATCGTTGATCCAACGGCCCCCCTGGATTACAAAAAAAATTACTATCCGCTATAATTTTCCGCGGATAGGCAGATGAAAATTATAGCGGACAGTAATTTTTTTTTTTTTAATCTCAGCCGTTGGATCAACGATCCAATGACTGTGAAATCGATTGTTAAATAACCAATAAATTGTTACATAAATTGTTACATAAATTGTTACCAGGACCCAATAAATTGTTACATAAGGACCCTTTAGAAACAGAATACTAATAGTAAAGAATTGTTTAATTAGTTTCAACAAAACAGAGACCACAATTTTCAATTGAAAAAGGAGGGAACAGAGGAAAGGGGATTGGAGAGGGTTTTGATGGCGAAGAACTTATCAAGTCTAGTGCACGAACTTCGAGAAAGAATAGCAGCTTCTTCATCTACACCGCCACTCAACAAACACAATACAGGTGGAGATGATGATCAATACGACGACGCTTTGGAAATTAGATTCCGAGCTGTTATCCCCAATCTCCTCCACACTTATGTCGTTCCTTCTTCTACTGGTATGTATTTTCTAACTAAATTCCCACTCATTCTGTACATGCTTACACTTTATTATCCATGTTTTATTCATTTTGCTGTTTTAATTTTGTTACATTTACTGTATTATTCTGTGTACATTTTTTTGGTATTTATCCGATAATCGTCGTATTAGGTCTGTGTGTGCAGTATTATCAATATTGTGTCCTTGATACTTAGTGATAATCGCATTTAATTATTGTGTTAGGTCTGTGTGTACAATTGATGTTATGCTCATATGTACTAATTTTTCGTGTTTTGTTGTATGTGTACACATACACTACAATGCACTGTAGACTTTAGTTCCTTTGCCTCTCCTATTTATCAGATAATTATTTATATACATCCATACTGTATAATCGCTGTTATATTCGTACTGTTTGTAGATTTTGTTATACACTGCACTGTCATATGATGCCTCTCTCTCTAATTAACCTAAAATCGGATTCATGTTAGGTAAGTGTTAATGTGTATGTAGTCGAGGTTATATTTATGTTGTTTTTTGATTTTGTTTTGACTAGCCAATGAAAGAGAAGTAACTGCAATTTTGAAGCTCTTAACATATACTGCTAACAACATTCCTGGAGTTTTTTTTCATGGAAATTCTGCTGCTGTTTTGCCTGTCATTTGTCGGATTCTGCCTTTCTTCGCTGAGCCGTCATTCTGGTGAGTTCATTTTGTTAGGCCTTTTTTGACCACATTTGTTTTGACCTTATATTGTTATGTTCAGATTATTGTGCAAATTGTGCTTTTAGAATAAGTACTTAAAGACAAAAAATTGAGAGCATCTAAGCATCAGAATTTAAGTATGCAACAGGAGAAAATTTATATATCTCCTTTCAAGTTACTAAAGGGAATTTTTACGGAAGTCCTAAATCCCTAACTATGTTATAATGGAAATGACAATGAAAAATTTGTTAGAAGAGTATATGGTTATGTTGATATTATTAATGCAGAATTACTACATGTTAATTCCAGTCAACCATGCCGCCAGAGCATGTCGTGAAAGAAGCACACTGGGAGGAAAAAAATTGCATTTGAGGTGCTCTTTTCCGGGGTTCTCTCTTGTAATTGTGTTCTAAGATGGTACTGGCAGTGTCCAGGCCTTAAGAGTTAAGACGGTTTGCGCCACTTTTTTCTTTTTTTTGATAGCCATTCACATTTTTCGTAAAGAGACTGAGCACTCCCTACCTCACACGATAACGAAATGAATGCTTAAGACCCCTTAAACATAACGAACTACCTGAAATACTATAAACTAAATGACTTCAAGGGCTCACATACCCTGAATGACTAGGCTAATGGTTAGTTTAATTGAGTGATCTCAGTCAAAGCTTCAGTTTCACACTATAGTTGATTTATAACATACTAAATTACTATTTGGTTTTATTGCTCTTGGATAAATTTTCATCTTCTCTTCCAAACATGCCTGCTTACATTTTTGTCAGAAGTCAACAGATTAACTTTACTTTTCAGCTCGCGCCATGGAGTGATTTTTGAAACAGTTGGATCCCTTTTATCCTTGCTGCGTACTGGAGATCGAGATATGTTTCGTCAATTCTTTATGGACACCATGTTGGTAATTGAAGGTCTCACCGCACAACTTACATATACTAGTTATGGAGGCTTAATGCATAAAAATACTGGAAATTTATTATTGATTGATGCTATTATCATTTCACTGCATGCTTTTGCCTCTCGCCTTAATGCTTTTACCAGTTGTAGTAAATCTATTCCCTAACTTTTGCGATAACTTTTACTATTGCTGAGTGATCTAGTGGATGACCTAGAACCTTTTTTTTACATCATAATTAGCCATTAAACCTAGCTTTTCCTCTCTGATATACTTCATAAGCTGCCTAGCTTTCCTGGTAGAATATTATCCCCTCATTCCAGAATAGAGATACATTTGATTTGGTCCATTAAATCTACAGTGTTCCAAAGTTTAGAATGTTATATTAACAGTCTAAATTGTAGAATAGTGAAAATATTTGAAATTTGTAATTTGTAAACAATTGTACTTAATCAGGAGTGTGCAATGTTAACTTTTACATCTGTTGAGGTCGCATATATATTCACACCAATTTGAGCCCTAAGATTTCCCCAATGAAGTACATGAAATCCAGTCGCATATGTACTTTTGGAATTGAGGGAGCAGCTCGTATCCCGATTTTGGCATGTGAGTTAGTTAACTTGTTTCATGTTTTCATGTAGATTTGCAGTATGTAGCTTTGCAGTCTGATCTTGCTAGCCATTCAAAACCAAGTAAAGTGTCTTTGAAGTGTTTCTTTGAATCCCTCAGTGGTATCTCAAGTACTGCTCTTCTCAGTGACATTCCAGAATGCAGCAAGCCCACCACTGGCTATGGTATTTTGATCAACCTGACAGGCAGAAGCAGGTGGCAGCCTTTTGCTACTTGGACTATTAAGCTTCTCTCAAAATTTTTGACTGAAGGAACACTCTATGTTGAAGGACTTATCAACACTTCATGTGTTGTGGCTGCATGTACTCTTTTGTGCTATGGAAATGCTGATTTGCAAATGGTGGGTAGCATTACAGTGCAAGTTTGGATAATATCTTCTGTCTAAATAGTATAATATCTATGTGTTATAAAGTATACTATCAATAATAGTTAACTGCTAATTTTTTTTATTTATGTACTGTTTACTCATCTTTTAACTGCTAAATTCTATATTTATATACCGTTTACCATTAGAGTCTGTTCCTGTGTAATATAAAACTTGGAGCTCTTACTATAATACTAATTATTTTGCTGAAGGCATGCTTTGACTTCACACGTGTTATTGGAGCGGTCCTGAATTCTGAGATGGTTCCTAGTGAAAAAATAATTAGGTCGATATCCATTATATTAAGTGAACACGAGGAGAAGCTTTGGGTTTTTAGGTATGTCTATTCGTTTGATACTCACCGCCTTTTGATTATTATGTTTTTTTTCTAATGTTTTTTCCCTTGGTTCCTGCATGCCTACATTCTCAATACCTGGCTGTTAATTTCAAATAGCCAACCGAATACATATAATTGAATGTATTTCTTGGAAAGGAATGGTATGAATCTGGAGTGGAGAGAGTATGCCTCGGCTTGTTTATTTTGTGTCCAACTTTTGTAATATTATGCATGTATGATATGTATATATACACATAAGTATGTCATGGTTAAATTTTGAAAATGAAAATGATAAAAATATGGAAAGTGGCATCAGAAATACGTGTTTCTAGAAGAGGTTATATGATATATGTGATATTTGTAGATATTGGAGGCTTCTTATAAGTTATAAGTAGTTACTGGATGGACGGACCTTAAATTTTACGTATATAGCTTGTGACGAGTGTTATGCAAAATCACGCAAGCGCACGTTGTCACAAGCAATATATGATTAAATCAAGTTCGTTCCCACAGAGATCTAGAATGGTGTTCAATTCAATTAATGTACCTATGCACCGATGTATGGTTTTTATCCACTGCTAAGACAAATAACAAATTGGATTTTTATTAACTACTAAATTAATTATCAAACTAAAGATTAACTAATTAAAGAGATTAAAGTCGAATTACTAATATGAGAATAAAACATGGAATCCTAACTTCATTAAATACTTCCCTTAGATCTGACGCCTTTAATCACTATGTGCAATGGTTTTGATATCTGATCGAATAACACGAAACAAGTATACGCTACCTGTCAGCATACTCATACCAAACTAAACATACATCCACAAAAGAGATAGAAGATGAATAGACACCAATTATGCTTAGACCCTATATGTCTATAGAATTTGAAAACATAACGGTTGAAGAACAAGTTATCCATTAAGATCACACAGGGCGGTATAAGTATTTTCATCTCACACCACAAATCATATTGATAACAATTATGAACCTATGCTAGCATGGCAAGTTCTAAATCTCAAGATCCACTTTCACTTCACAAGAGATTAACAAATTAGATGTTCGCGACGCATCTATCTATTAAGCATAACCATACGAGGATATCAATTATACACCACACACAGATCTTTAAAGCATCAAGATACTAAGTTCCATAAATAAATCCGTTAGAATCCCATGACAACGATTAGCTCATAATTGAACCGTTCATCATCATGGGATTTGATGAAAACATGGTATAAAACAAGATATGGATAAAAGAAGCAATAATATTATTAAAACGAAGAGTTGAGAAAACAAATCTATAATCCAAAGTAACACAAAGGATGAAGTAGATCTAGATCCGTTGCTTGTCACGAGCGTTGAACCCTTCTCTCCTTTTCTCCCTTGCAGATCTAAGCTGGTTACAATAATAAAACTATGATATCTAAATTACAATGCTTAGATGTGTTTTTATAGGCTCTAGATTTCTTGCCCAGCAAGAATTTATCTTCTATTACAATTAGAATTTAATTAAGGTGCTAAAAACTGCCCGGAATATAATTAGAACTTGAAAAGGGCAAAACAGTAATTTCCTAGCCATGCTTCACAAAGAATACGTGCGCGAATTAATTCAGCACATTACTTGCACGTGCTTCCTATCCCAGGTTGTAGAAAATCTCTCAAGCTTCGCGTGGGCAGTAAGATCGCTGAAAACGGACTTACAGAACTCCAGATATGGCCAAAACAGTGTAAGCCGCGCAGCCTTCCCAGAAAATCCGAATTTTAATCAATTAAATCTCCAAAAACGATAGAAACTTCCACCTTAATCAACATTCTCGTAAATCTGCACAACTAAGCAAAACACATCAAAACTACAAGAAACTTAAGTCCAAGACAATCAATTTAAGCCGATTTAGAATGTTCCAAGTGGATATAAAATCCACTTATCACACCCCCAAACTTAAACCGATGCTTGTCCTCAAGCATAAACAATTACAACTAACTAACTAACTAGTACCACTTCCGTAGGTGATCATGATGCAGGACAGTGGGTCAAGAAGCCCAAAGAGAGTATTTGGCAACAATATAAAAGGCTTTGGAGACCCAATTAGTTATGTAATATTTGTTATCCCTTTAATTTAGGATATTAGCTAATTAGAATCCCTTTAATTTAGGATATTAGTTAATTAGAATTTGAGTTGATTAGGAAAGTAGTTTACTATATATTGGACTTTATTATTGTAATTCATTAGAGTTTTTATTATTGAGAATAATATATTGTGTTTTCTGAAAATCTCTTGCGAGAGTTTTCTACCTTAACCCTAATTATCCCCTGCCTCCTCCATCAAGTGGTATCAAGAGCCACCGTTCCTCCATCCAAACACCACCAGTCACCAGCCAACCTCCAGCCTCCTGCAGCCGCCACCAGCAGTCGTATCCTGCCACCAGCAGCCTTATCCAGCCACCAACAGTCCCCAACAACACCACCAGCAGCCGCCTACAGGCCACCAGCAGCCCAACAGCCATCAGCAGCCGCCACCAGCAGTGAACAACAGCCACCAGCAAGTCACCACAGCCGCCATTCAGCCACCTGCACCCCCTTGTCCATCTACAAACCCTAGCCGCACCCAAAAAAATAAAATATATATACATACATATATATATATACTTATATCCCGCCTATATATAAACACATCACTTTCAGACCTCAACAAACAGACACCAACCAGAGAAGAAAACGAGAAGAAAGGTCACCAACAAGATATCTCAAAGACTATATATACATACATACATATATATACACACACAAAATCATAAAACAGCCCCTGCCCTTCCAAAAACAATTGCAGAACAGCTCCTGAACTCCCTGAAACTGCAGAACAGCCCTTAATTTGACACAATGGTTAATGCTGGAGAAGTAAACAGTCGTCTTGATAAACATATTGAAGAAAATAACGAGAGGTTACAAAATATTGATGATAAAATTGAAGGTTTGACTTTAGAGATGCGAGATGTGAAGGCATCACTGAAGTTCATTACTGATAGCCTTCAAAACTTAACTGGTATTCGACAGCAACCGCAACCTCAGCCTCAATTGCAACCTCAACCCAACGTCTTAGAACAGAGAATAAATACGGTGAAACTTGAAGTTGCTGAGTTTCGTGGAGATCAAGAACCGGATGTATTCCTAGATTGGCTACATAGTGTTGACAATTTCTTTCAGTGGTATAATCTGGCCGAGGATAAGAAAGTGGTTTTTATTGCTGCGAAATTAAGAGGAATTGCTCGTATATGGTGGGAACAATACCAAAGATCAGGATATAATCATGTGGCAAGATGGGAAGACATGAGAGCGGCTTTGGTTCGTCAATTTAAGCCTGCGGACTATAAACAACGTGCTTCACTTCAGTTTACTGAGCTTGTTCAAGGAAGCAAATCCGTTGCAGATTACACTCGACAGTTTTATAGTTTGGCAGCACAATCTGAGTTCCCGTGGGATGAAGACGTCCTTATTTCTATGTATCGACGAGGCTTGAATCATGATATTTCAGGTAAAGTAGCTGGTAGTAGATGTTTTCTTTTGAAGGATGCTATTCAGATTGCACATTCAGTTGAGGATGATTTGAAAAGGAGGAGCATTGGGACGAGTTCATACTCTAGCCCGTCGAGGAATGCTTATGTTATTTCAGATCCTATTCAAGGTCAACAAACGGTTGCTAGCAAATATAATCGTGCTCCAGTTTCATCACAAGGTAGCAACACTAGCAGATGTTTTAACTGTCAAGGAATTGGGCATAAGACGTTCGAGTGTCCTTCTCCTAAACAAAATAGCACGTCAAAAAGGGTCAATGTGGTGGGAAAAGAAAACGATGATGATTTATATGCTGAGATGACTAAAGAAGATTTAGAGGCGGAGGAACACTTAGAGAATGCAGCGAATCTTGGGATTATGCAGGCAACAAAGGATGGTGCAAATGATTCACCTGTACGACGCCAACAAATCTTTCACACTAGAGTTACATGTGCTCGTAAGTTGTGTACTCTTGTCATTGATACCGGGAGTTGTACTAATGTGATCTCGAAGGAAGCGGTTTGTAAGTTGGGATTAAAAGTGGAATTGCATCCTAAACCTTATGATATAACATGGATAGATGATACGAAATTGCGTGTTCGGGAAAGGTGTTTGGTGACATTTTCAGTTGGGAGGTTTAATGATGAGGTGATGTGTGATGTTCTTCCATTGAAGCTTTGTGATGTCATTTTGGGGCGTCCATGGCTTGTTGATCGAGATGCTCATCATGTTGCACGTGCCAACACATATACGATTGTTAAGAATGGTCGACGACATACTCTTACTTGTGCTCGTTTTCACATGCCACTTGTTCAACTATCTTTGGTGCTCTCTCGTGCTTCTTCTGATTTTATTAACTCGACGGAGTCGAGTTCTTTTCAGCGGAGGAGAATTGATGCAGGACAGTGGGTCAAGAAGCCCAAAGAGAGTATTTGGCAACAATATAAAAGGCTTTGGAGACCCAATTAGTTATGTAATATTTGTTATCCCTTTAATTTAGGATATTAGCTAATTAGAATCCCTTTAATTTAGGATATTAGTTAATTAGAATTTGAGTTGATTAGGAAAGTAGTTTACTATATATTGGACTTTATTATTGTAATTCATTAGAGTTTTTATTATTGAGAATAATATATTGTGTTTTCTGAAAATCTCTTGCGAGAGTTTTCTACCTTAACCCTAATTATCCCCTGCCTCCTCCATCAGATCACGGTTGCATTTGGCATATGCAACAAGCCCTTTAAACCCCTAGGCAGCCCTAGTGGACGAGTAAGGTCTCGTGAGGGCCTATAGCGAATGTACCCACAAAATCCATTTAACCTAATGCAATGCAATGCATGAATGCAACTAATATGCAAATGCAACTAATCTAATCTACCATACCTTCAAATTCTCTCATGCCATATCAACTTAAGAATCAAAGTAAATACGCAATGTCTTGGTGTCGAAAGTGCAAGTATTCACATAGTCTACTCAATGAACATGCATAAGTTCTCACAAGCCCATGTCAAGTGTAAGAATAAGTTAGTAAACATGCTAAGCCTACAAGAGTACATCTTTGAGACAAAACTCGGGATCTTATACGCAAGAACAAGCAAACACTCACAATCCACTCACAAAGAATATTCACTCAAGAACAAGGGTAAGTGTATCACTCAATTCCAACAAAATCATAAACACGCTTGACATTTGATATCAATCTAACTCTTAACACAACATACATCAATGACGATAATCAAAAGGTCTTTAATTGGGTTGTAACGGGGCTAGGGGCAAGGTATGTCAAATAAGCCAAAACAGGTGAAGTGTCAAAAGCTAGTGAGTACCATAATAAATCATACACAACACCCTATTTTCCCCCACATAATTTTTACTCAAAACAAACACTCAACTAGTCGACTAAAGTAGGATCACAACAAAAACAAACATGCTCTCATAATATATATATATATATATTTTTTTTTCTCATCTTTTTTTTTCTTTTTTTTTTTCTCTTTTTTTTTTCCGAGAGCTAAATAGAACACAAACAATAATATAAACAATAACAATGATCCCATAATTTTATTACATATGTCGACTATCAAGTAGACAACCCAATTTCAATATTTCCCCCAAAAGTAAGACCAACAATAAACCCCTCCTTGCACACCTTATTACTCCCTAAAGCACTCTACTAGCCTTTGACAATGTGGGTTCAAATTAATGTAAGGCCAATACAAGAAAAAGGTCTAGGCAAGTAATGTGGTATGTCACCGAAAAAATAGGATTAAGCTCAACGGGTTAACTAGTTGATCATGTAAACATGGTGTGGTAATATGGGAAAATATGTGGTTATTCCTAAATGCCTTTATCATTTTAATCGTCAAATAATGTCATGCGTTTCAAGAAAGACCTCAAACAACTGCTAGCAATGCAAACAATCCGTGGACACTCAAGCAAACGAATAACTTGCAAATATGCAATATGCAATAAGGCTCAAAATCTCACTTGGTGGAAAAACATACTCAATCCCAAGCAAACATCTCTCTAACGCACCAACTTGTATTCAAAGCATGCAAACTAAATCATCTTGCACATATTCATGTCCTTCTAATCACTTACAACATTCAAAAAGTCTACTAGCTTCAACTTACTAGTGTATGTGTGTGCACAAGAACAAAGCATATCACTTCTCAATCAAAAGTGTCAACAACACAAAATTCCTATCAAGCATGGGTGCCAATGCAACTATTATGAATTCACATGATAATAATACGAACATAAAAACAGAATGTCCTATATGAAACAAACGTAGATAACACAAACATAAATGCATAATTTACTACTACTAATATACAAAGCATGAAATCCTACATGAACAAATAATACAACAACTACTAATCCCTCAAACCACCCCCAAACTTGAAATATTCAATGTCCTCATTGAATGGAAGTAAATACAAGGGATAGCAGAAAACATACCTACTAGTCCTCCTTGCCCAATCTTCATCCCCCACAAGCTTAGGTGGTTGGCCCAAAACTTTAGCATTCGCATAAAACTCCCTAAAAACATTCACCGGAACCGGAGCAGGTGCCTTACAAATCTCTCCCCAACGTAACTCACTAATAACATCAACCAACCCATAATGACGAGTTGGCAAAAACCCCCTTTCTTTCGCCACCGAACTTGACAACAACCGATTATACTCAACCTCCGCATCTGTAGAAGAAAATCTCTCCACCCTAATATAACCACCCCTCATTCGCTTAGGCGCCATGATAATCAAAACCCCACTCAATAATAGCACCACCAACAACCACCAAGAAATATCCCACCAAAATCCACCAAGAAAAATCACACCAAAAATACCCAAGTAACAAGAAAAATACAAAAAAAAACCCCAATTTACAAGAACACAAATTCGTAATAAAATAAAATAGAGAAAAGAAATCCCACTACGAATCAAAGAGGTGAACTTGTACTAATTTTTCCCCAAACTTGAATTTTTA
Organism: Kitagawia praeruptora; assembly: GCA_037693485.1. Taxonomy (NCBI): domain Eukaryota; kingdom Viridiplantae; phylum Streptophyta; class Magnoliopsida; order Apiales; family Apiaceae; genus Kitagawia; species Kitagawia praeruptora. The sequence goes on from CM075345.1 coordinate 63,927,138, forward strand.
AGAGATGTAGAGGATGAATATAATGAATTGGGTGTGTATGTATGGGTATATATAGGCCATGGAGTGATAGGATGAATATAAGAATTTTAATGTGAAAAGGAAAGAATTTGGGTGGAATTTGGAATTTGGAATAGGATAGAAAAAATATTTAATGAATAAAAGGAAAAGAATTAGAAAAGAAATAGGAATTTGAATTTTTTTGGAGAGATGAGAGGTTTTGGAATTAAAATAGGAAAAGATTTAGGGAAAAGATTGGAGTATAAAAAGAATTTAGGGTGAAAGATTTTTTTTTTTTTTATATATATATACAACAACTCACGGACAGAACAAGGAAGCAACGCTGACTAACCTTTTCTGATCTCCTGGAACAAGCGCAGCTTGCGCGCGTGGGGAGCAAATCGCCTCAAGACCAGACACGGCAACGCAACATGCGCATCAGGGGGGCAAATTGCCTCAAGGCCAGTTGCGCAGACGCAACTTGCGCAACAGGGGGCAAATGGCGCCAAGGTCAGTAACGCTGGAGCAAGTTGCGTTACAGACCTGCAAATTGCTCAAAATTCGATTTTTTTTTTTTTTATTTTTTTGAAACACAACACTCAAAATTTTTTTCTCTCTTCCTACACTAATGCATGGGTTGCCTCCCACGAAGCGCTTCTTTAACGTCAATAGCTTGACGTTACTTCCTCAACTCATGGCGGTTTCAAAAGAATAACCGTACCGTTCTCAACAGACAAACCATTCATACGAACGTTGACATCTTGGTTGCTTGCTTTCCACAAATCTCTTCCTTCAGACTTCAACCTAATTTTACTACCCAACGGCCAAATCTTTTTCTTTTTCACACCTCTAAGGTACTTCTCCGACTCAACTGGCTGAACAAAAATTTCCTCTTCCTTAACATCTGCTTTCCACCTTCGCAACACGTTATTATGCCCCTATTCAAAAATCACTAGCTCATTATTCAAAAGGACAAACCTCAAATGTGGTGGAAGTTTCCCAAGCTTTACTTTCGAAAGATCACGAACCGAAGAACTGTCAATGGAATCACTGATAGGATGCTTTAGCACATGCATGTCAGATTTTTCGCTCAATAACTGATCAAACTTCTTTCTCTGACCCGTATCAACTATTTCCACACTGCAACACTCTTCATCCTCTGTCGGAAATTTCATTGCCTTGAACACATTAAAGGTGACACTCTGATCTTGCACCCTCATTGTAAGCTCTCCTTTTTGCACATCAATCAAAGTCTTTCCTGTAGCCAAGAACGGTCTTCCCAAGATTATGGGAATCTTCTTGTCTTCTTCAAAATCTAGAATCACAAAATCAGCAGGGAATATGAGCTTATCAACCTTCACCAAAACGTCCTCCACGATGCCTCTAGGATATGTGATAGATCGATCAGCCAACTGCAAAGAGATGTTAGTCGGCTTCGGCTCTGGTAGACCAAGTTGCTTGAAAACAGACAAGGGCATAAGATTAATACTAGCTCCCAAATCACATAAACACTTGCTGAAAGAAAGGTTGCCAATAGTGCATGGAATAGTGAAACTTCCCGGATCTTTCAATTTAGGAGGCAACTTCTGTTGCAGAACAGCACTACACTCCTCCGTCAATGCCACTGTTTCAAATTCTTCCAACCTTCTCTTCCTTGACAAAATATCCTTCATGAACTTTGCATATCTTGGCATCTGCTCCAACGCTTCAACAAAAGGAATATTAATGGACAGTTTCTTGAAGACATCCATAAATTTCTGAAACTGTTTCTCTTGACTTTTCTGCAAACGTCCAGGATATGGCGGAGGTGGATATATCTGATTATTCTTTGAAGATTGCTCCGGAGTAGACTTTTCAACAGGTTTCTTGCTCTTCTCACCATCTAGCTGATCAGCCACTAAATCAGATTTCTCAATTTCTGGCACTGTAGATTTTTCATCCTGCTGATTCTGAACATCTTCATCTTCTTCAGTTGCTGATTTAGGATCACTCGTGACTTTTCCGGATCTCAAAGTCACAGCTTTCACTTGCTCATAGACCTCCCTCTGGCCTGGATTACCCATTGTATCACTTGGAAGAGTTCCTTGTTGCATATTTACCAAGGCACTTGTAATCTGCCCCATCTAATTCTCCAAGATCCTTTGAGAAGCTTGCAGGTTCTTCACCATCATCCTCAAATCATCCATCTCTGATTTTTCATTAGAAGATTGCCCCACATGAGCCTGGGGCTGTTGCTGCTGAAATCCCGGAGGTTGATATGGTGCCCTTGGAACGTAAGGCTGTTGATAGCCTTGATTGAATGGCTTTGCTTGCTGATAAGGCTGTTGAAAAGGTTGTTGTGCACTTTGATTGTTGCTCCAGCTGAAGTTGGGATGATTCCTGTTGTTAGGATGATAAGTGGCTGGAACTGGTGCAGCAGGTCTCTGGAAATTACTCACGAACTGTGCTGATTCAGAAGAGATAGCACACTGATTCATCTCATGTGCGCCCGCACATAACTCACAAACACTAACCACCTGCTGAACTCCATAATTAGCAAGAGAATCCACCTTCATAGCAAGAGCCTTCAACTGAGCTGTAATCATTGAAGCTGTATCTACTTCCAAAATTCCTGCTGCCTTGCCTTGAGATAGCCTTTGGGTTGGATTTTGATATTCATTAGCAGCCATCATCTCAATAAGATCATAAGCTTCATCATAGCTCTTTGCCCACAGAGCTCCACCTGATGCTGCATCTAGCAAAGGCCTAGACTGTGCTCCCAACCCATTGTAGAACCCATTAATAACCATCCAATCAGGCATGCCATGATGAGGACACTTGCGTAGCATCTCCTTGTAGCGTTCCCAAGCCTCACACAAGGTCTCGCCAGATTGCTGTTGGAATTGAGTCAACTGGTTCCTTAATGCTGCAGTTTTCGCCATAGGGAAGAATTTAGTAAGGAACTTCTGAGCAAGATCTTCCCATGTAGTAATGGAACCAGGTGGCAAAGAGTGTAGCCAGCTCTTAGCCTTATCTCTCAGAGAGAATGGGAAAAGCCTCAACCTGATAGCATCATCCGTCATACCATTACATTTGAAAGTGTCGCAGATTTCGATAAAGTCCCGAACATGCATGTTGGCATCCTCCGTAGAAGCACCCCCAAACTGAACTGAATTCTGCACCATCTAAATTGTGTCAGACTTGATCTCAAAATTGTTCGCTGCAATAGCTGGCCTAATAATGCTAGACTGGATGTCATTGAGTTTCGGCTGAGAATACTCCTTCAAAGCCTTAGCTGCTGCTGCGTCCCCGGCAGCGGCGCCAAAAACTTGTTATGCAAAATCACGCAAGCGCACGTTGTCACAAGCAATATATGATTAAATCAAGTTCGTTCCCACAGAGATCTAGAATGGTGTTCAATTCAATTAATGTACCTATGCACCGATGTATGGTTTTTATCCACTGCTAAGACAAATAACAAATTGGATTTTTATTAACTACTAAATTAATTATCAAACTAAAGATTAACTAATTAAAGAGATTAAAGTCGAATTACTAATATGAGAATAAAACATGGAATCCTAACTTCATTAAATACTTCCCTTAGATCTGACGCCTTTAATCACTATGTGCAATGGTTTTGATATCTGATCGGATAACACGAAACAAGTATACGCTACCTGTCAGCATACGCATACCAAACTAAACATACATCCACAAAAGAGATAGAAGATGAATAGACACCAATTATGCTTAGACCCTATATGTCTATAGAATTTGAAAACATAACGGTTGAAGAACAAGTTATCCATTAAGATCACACAGGGCGGTATAAGTATTTTCATCTCACACCACAAATCATATTGATAACAATTATGAACCTATGCTAGCATGGCAAGTTCTAAATCTCAAGATCCACTTTCACTTCACAAGAGATTAACAAATTAGATGTTCGCGACGCATCTATCTATTAAGCATAACCATACGAGGATATCAATTATACACCACACACAGATCTTTAAAGCATCAAGATACTAATTTCCATAAATAAATCCGTTAGAATCCCATGACAACGATTAGCTCATAATTGAACCGTTCATCATCATGGGATTTGATGAAAACATGGTATAAAACAAGATATGGATAAAAGAAGCAATAATATTATTAAAACGAAGAGTTGAGAAAACAAATCTATAATCCAAAGTAACACAAAGGATGAAGTAGATCTAGATCCGTTGCTTGTCACGAGCGTTGAACCCTTCTCTCCTTTTCTCCCTTGCAGATCTAAGCTGGTTACAATAATAAAACTATGATATCTAAATTACAATGCTTAGATGTGTTTTTATAGGCTCTAGATTTCTTGCCCAGCAAGAATTTATCTTCTATTACAATTAGAATTTAATTAAGGTGCTAAAAACTGCCCGGAATATAATTAGAACTTGAAAAGGGCAAAACAGTAATTTCCTAGCCATGCTTCACAAAGAATACGTGCGCGAATTAATTCAGCACATTACTTGCACGTGCTTCCTATCCCAGGTTGTAGAAAATCTCTCAAGCTTCGCGTGGGCAGTAAGATCGCTGAAAACGGACTTACAGAACTCCAGATATGGCCAAAACAGTGTAAGCTGCGTAGCCTTCCCAGAAAATCCGAATTTTAATCAATTAAATCTCCAAAACGATAGAAACTTCCACCTTAATCAACATTCTCGTAAATCTGCACAACTAAGCAAAACACATCAAAACTACAAGAAACTTGAGTCCAAGACAATCAATTTAAGCCGATTTAGAATGTTCCAAGTGGATATAAAATCCACTTATCAACGAGTTCAGTTCTGAACCTTGTCCTTGGATAAAGGTGGCAAAATTTGAAACGACCCGAAACCCGACACGGAAAAGTACGAATTTGGGTTGATATTTTGAGTTTCGGTTCGGGTTAATTAAAAATTAACCCGAATTATTTGGGTCGGTTTCGGGTTGACCCAAAATATCCGAACCTGACCCGAAAATTTAATAAATATAATAAATTATATAGAATTTATAAAGTTATATTATACATAGGGTAAAAGGAGTCTACAGTTACCTTTAGGTAATTTTCCTAAAGTTAACCATATTAAACTACACCACCTACACCATTTTCACTCCAACAAAGCATTTAATATTTACAATAAACAGATTTGGAAGTTTCCATTTGTGTTTGAAATCAAAAGCAATGTTGTACTTACTTCAACAAAGTGAAGAATGCAATTAACTTTAGGAAAAATACCTAAAGGTAACTGTAGATTCCTTTTACCCACGTATACATATGTGATATATCTTTATATTATTTGAATATTTTCAATTCATATATCATATAATAAAGTTACTATTATATGTTTTAAATATTTTTTTAAATAAAATTAATTTACATAAATAAAAATATTTTTTTTTAATTATTTCGGGTCAAACGGGTCATTTTTGGGTTGACTGGGTACTAACAGTTCGGGTTGAAATATTTCAACCCATTTCAGGTTCGGGTCCGGTTGACCCAAAAAAAGGACCGGGTGCAACAAACCCGACACGAACCCGATCCATTACCCGGAATTTCCACCCCTACCTTGGGATAAAACACTAGACAGCTTTATGTATTTACCATTTTTTTAATCCTTATGGTACTCTTTTGGAAGGTATGATTTGAAACGTTTGTGCTTGCTGGTGATTGTTTAATGAGATATTGACTTGCATTTTAGAACTTTTTCGCTTATCTGTAAACCTACAAATATTTTCGTTGGTAATTAGCATGAGTTTTCCTTCTTGCATCCAGAACGACTGACTGTAAGAATTTTAAATCAGTGTGAGCTCACACTGTATATCATGTACATTAGCTGTCAATCTTTTATTGGATAGTAAGTAGTGGAATAATATTTAAGGATATTTTACTGCTGATTTTTGGCAAAAATCTAGTGTTTTTTGGTCATGTCTGGGATAATATGTCAATAAGCTAATACAAAATATGTGACAGTAATACAAGTTATGATTCTTCTCTTGGAGAATGCCTTCACGTGCTTCATTCGACTTGTCCTGATGATATTGTCAAGCTGACTGCTACAGATATAGTCAATGTCTTTGCTGTTTCAATGCAGAAAACAAGAAGTACAGAGTTAAAGGTTAGGTTTGAATTACTAATTTATAATCTGTACTTAATATTTCGTGAGATTATGTTTTGATGCTCTGGTTTCTTCATTGTGGTGATCAATTCATTTCTTTGGTATACATGATGACTGTCTACTTTATCTCTCTGCTTCCACAGGCTGCATTGTGCAGTGCATATGTCCGAATCGTTAAAAGTTGTGCCCCTCACATCTGGAGGCCTGAATCTCTCTTTGATATGATTTGTTCCTCAAAGCCTTTTTTTCCATTCACAGAGTGCTTTCAGGCTGCCCTATCTACACTTGTTCCTGATCTTTTTACAGAAGTAACAAAAAGCAATGGTAGTTTGGACCTTTCACATATAGCGAATAACAAATTTGAAGTATTGAGGGTTGGAGAGAAAAGGTCTAGTCAGGCTCCTGAAGTTCTCAAGGCAAAGCGCCATAAGAAAAATGAAGCACTCGTCGAATATACTTTCGACTTTCAGGATATGGGCAAACTAAATTATATAAGTTCTGAACGTAAAAAGGAATATGGCGATTACTTGCGCAGTTCACTAGTTTTGTTTCTTGAACGGCTACAACCTCCTAATGACAAAGCTAGTTTGTTAGCGCCAGATGTTGCCTTAATGGCTCTTAGCACATTGTGCATTGTTTTTTGTGGGTATGTCCATACCGAAGTTTCAAGATGCATTCTTGTCCATATGCGTGGTTGGATTTCCTGGGTCTGCGAGCAGGTAGGTTAATATACAAATTAGTTATTGTAATGATCTAGTCTTGCCCTGTTTTAATATATGGTTGTATCTAACAGGCCAGACAAGGACTTCCCATCACACTTGACTTATCCATCTTTCTCGAGGCAATTCACTGTGTACTGCTTACAGAACGTAAGGCAATAGATTGAGCACATTTTCCATTTGTATGTCTGCAATACTGATACTAGACTACTCTGTCCAACTATGGTTGTCCAGGCGTCCCTTAACTATAAATCGTCAAGGATACTTAGTGAAGCTGAATTTTTAACCTATATTTGTTATGAGTTTCTAACTTATATCTTACAAAAAGCATAACCTAAAGATATGAAAACGTTAAATTTATATTACTGTGTAGATAAGTATTTATCAAGTCTTAAAGGGTTGTGCTTTAGCATACTAGGACTTCAAATACCTAAATCAGAGGTAGTAAAAGTTAAGTTTGTAAATGAAGTCATTTTAGTATTATTCTTCCGGTGATGCCTGGCCAAACTTTAGAAGCTACAATGGTAAGTCAGATGTGGCTGGATGGCATCTTATGTGATGGCTAGATCAAGGGTGTTATGACATTAATTAATCAAATTTGAAATGATGTACTAAAGCTTTTTAGATCTGAATGTCTGCCCTCTTCTTGATTTTTAGATGCTTCCTAAAGTTGTACAGGCCAGTTGCTTACACTTACAGTTCGTATTTATGAATACAGATTAGATGTTTTCTCTTATTCTAGGATACTGCGTTTCTTCAAAGGATATGTTTGTTTGTCAAAATGAAATTTTGGACAGCGGTTTATGTTCTAATGTTGTGCTACAAATGATTGTTGCTCCCATCATATTAATTATCCCTGCATATTTCGTGTCTGCCTCCAGGGTCATGTAAAAGGTATTACCTATCCCATGTTTTTCATGGATTATTTCCCCCAAGCAGATGGCTTAGAAAATTAATAAGATTAGTCAGCAAGAATGTAGGCAAAAAAACATCTATGTTGATCATAACTGCTCCACCATATTAATGTATGTGCATGTAAAATTCAAAGTTCCATATCTTCCTACTTTTATGTTCTTTGTGCTTATACCTGAAAGGAAGTTTCCTCAAATTTTGTTCATATACTGTAACATTGCATCTTTTATCTTTTTTTAAGATTACTTTTAACTGCCTTCTGTGCATGCACTTAGGCTTCCTTTCCATGGAGAACAAACTTTTCCAAAATGAGAATAGTTCTGCAGAATTCACACAATATGTCCTAAAGCTTCCTTGGAACAATTCTTTTGGAATCAGTGAACCCCATTTACAATGGAAGGCAAAGTGTTTGTCTCTTCAAGTCGTGTCTAAGATGGTATCTTTGTCACCAAGTGGCAGTAATCTTGAAGTGCTGGATTTGGGCCTTCGTGATGCAGCCGAAGTAGTTAGGATGGAAGCCATTATTTCTATGCCAGTGATAGTCTTCTGGTCTGGTTCTGTTATGCTGACACATGTACTGAAAAGGATGGGGTAAGAGGAAGAACTTTTAATCATGATTGCCTTGGTACCTTGATATGAAAAATCCTGTACCTCTGATAAAAGCTTTCCTGACCTTTCTGGTTCTTTCTCACAGAATCATATTCTCTTCTGCTTCATGTTTCTGTTGCTTGTCTACTTGGCATTTTACAGTATTTTAACCCTGAGGAAATGGTTTTAATATTCAGTGGTGCTTATTGCTTTTACACAGGTACCTGGAGAGAGAGCATAATGAGCAGATTAGGAAAATCATTCCACATTCCCTTGGTTATCTAGCATGCCTTTGCGGATCTTGTACTGGAGTTGTTCTTCGCCAGTCTCAGTGCAAATTATCCCTGAAAATGAATAGTGAGAAGCTAAACTGGTCGATAGATCACCTCATGCGAGGATTTTGGTGCTCAAAGTGCGATAACAGTGTTGAAAATAGTATTGGGTTATATTCGTTAGACATGCATCATCACAAAAATCTAGGTTTGCAGTTTGATTTGAATACTGATTATGTCCAGCTTCTGTCCATTTTTTTTGATCTTCTATATGATAATTCATTGGAAGAGGTTCAAATTTCCTGTGTGGGAATGATTCGACGAGTCCTTGCACATGCGACCACTGATATTCTTCTTAAAACAAGGTCTGCATGGATAAAATGCATTGACTTTTTACTCTTTCACAGAAATAAGGCCGTGAGAGACGCCTTCAGTACACAAATTGGCTTCTTCCTTGAGGAACCTATTTTGAATTGTTTGTTTTTAGATGAAGAAGCAAGAACTAAAACTAAAGAACAAAAGTTTCTCGACAAGATCAAGCATGCTCTGGCAACCGCAGATGATCCCCAATTGTATGATACTCTTCTTGAAGCCACGTCGGAGATCATGAGTACAGTTGATACACACAATCAACTCTTCTTATTCTCTCTTATTTTGTTGGTTGATCAACTTGATAATCCACATGTGACTGTGAGAATGACTGCGTCAAGACTGATACACAGATCTTGTTCTTTCCATCTTAAAGGAGGTTTAGAAGAAATCCTAAACAAAGTTGCTTATATTCGAGATGAGCTGTATGACTATCTCTGTCTTAGGCTTACAACTCGGCCAGAAATGGTCAATGAATTTGCAGCTTCTGTTCTTAGTGTGGAAATGAATGAACTTGTTAAACGACTAATCCCTGTTGTTCTTCCGAAGCTTGTCACAACTCAGCATAGCAACGAACTACAAGTTGTTACTTTAAATAATTTGGCCAAGTGTTTGGATACGGATATGGTAAAACTTATAGTTGACTGGATACCTAAGGTGCTAGCTTTCGCTCTTCATCAAGCAGATAGACAAGTGTTGGAATCTGCTTTGCTGTTTTACCGTGAGCATGCTAAATCAGATAAGCAGGAAATTTTTGCAGCTGCGTTGCCTGCACTTTTAGATGAACTTGTATGCTTTGTGGATGAGGGTGATTTTGATGAAACAAGCAAAAGGTATGTAATTTATTTTTGTGTCAATATATTGTAAAGCTGATGTTGAATAGTTCTGTATCCGACTGTATATACAGCAGCTTGGCACGTTGAATTACATTTTCAACAGCTTGGTACCTTATAATTTATGTTCTTTTAAGGTTCCGTTGACTTCCTTTAGAGTTAGTCAAACAAACTTTTAAGGTTAATGGTGGCCAGAATAGTATATGGCAGCTAAATATATCGGCACAATTGTAATATTGAACGAAACTGAACATCTTATGTTGCAGAATCAGGGCCAGCATAACATAATTTATAAGTGAATTGACACACAGACTAGCACATTGCTGGAAATGACACTGCATCAGGTTGCTGTCCTATGACATCAAAATAACTGGCCTTAAATAGATCAGGATACAGAGTGCAGTAGACAATTAGAAATCCCATATTCGATGCACAAAGAAATTAGCAATTGATTATTTAATTTACCAATATCTGTATACGAGTTTGGTTTCACAAATCTCACTTCATGTTATAATTTTCTTGTCAGTTGATTAAGGGAAATCTGTTTACTGTAACTTAAAATTACTTGCAGGTTATCTAGGGTACCTCAGGTAATAAAAGAAGTCGCAGGAATCCTGACTGGTATCGATGATGATCTTCCAGGCTTCTTGAGAAATCATTTTGCTGGTCTTCTCAACAGAATCAGTAGAAAAATGCTTCATTCAGATGATATCTCATTGCAGATTCAAGCAATGAAACGAATTGAAATGCTGATAGGCATGATGGGTGCCCACCTAAGCACTTACGTGCCAAAACTTATGGTTCTTCTCATGCATGCTGTTGATAAAGAATCACTTCAGAATGAAGGTCTTGCTGTTTTGCATTTCTTCATTAAGCAATTAGGGAAGGTGTCGCCATCAAGTACTCAACATGTAATATCCCAAGTTTTTGCTGCCCTTACTCCATTCTTAGAGAAAGATAAAGAACATTCATCTTCACATATGAATAAAATTGTGGAAATATTAGAAGAACTTGTGTTTGAAAATAGATCCATCTTAAAGCAGCATATCCGTGAGTTCACACTTCTGCCCAGAATTTCCGCCCTAGCAAAAGTAAACAAAGTAATAGAAGAAGTACGAGGCGTAATTACTTTGAAAGATCAGTTGCTAGATGTGGTTGAGGGGCTAAATCATGAGAATTTGAATGTTAGGTATATGGTAGCATGTGAGCTGAGCAAACTGCTGAACCTGAAAAGGGAAGATGTCACAACTGTTGTCAATGGGGAAGGGGAATCAGATATGGATGTATTAAGCTCTCTGATTGCCTCTCTTCTTAAAGGATGTGCTGAAGAATCAAGAACTTCTGTTGGACAACGTTTGAAATTGGTGTGTGCTGATTGCCTTGGAGCGCTTGGTGCAGTTGATCCTGCCAAAGTAAAGGGTTTTTCCAGCCAGCGTTTCAGAATTGCATGTTCAGATGATGACTTGATCTTTGAGTTGATCCACAAGCACTTAGCCAGGGCTTTTAGAGCTGCACCTGACACCAATATCCAGGACTCAGCTGCACTGGCAATACAAGAGTTGCTAAAGCTAGCAGGTTGTGAAGCATCCCTTGATGAAAATGTTGCAGCTTCTACAACGCAGACAATCAAGGGTAAACAATCATTGAAGATTCCTGTATCTGGAGTCGGGACGAACAGCGCTTCTAGTAAAATGAATGGGAGGGGTCAGATACTTTGGGACCGTTTCTCGAATTATGTCAAAGAAATTATAGCCCCTTGTTTGACATCAAAATATCAACTGCCGAATGTGGCAGATTCTGCTGTTGTTGGTCCTATCTACAGGCCTTCTATGTCATTTAGAACATGGATTTATTTCTGGATAAAGAAGCTTACTGTCCATGCAACTGGTTCTCGGGCTAGTATCTTTACTGCATGTCGAGGAATCGTACGTCATGATGTGCAAACAGCAACATATTTGCTGCCATATCTAGTCCTTAATGCAGTCTGCCATGGTAATGAGGAGGCACGGCATGGCATAACAGAGGAGATCTTATATGTTCTAGAGTCAGCTGCTTCAGGGAATAATGCAGCTGCTCTTCCTAAAGTCAGTTCTGGAAAGAGCGAAGTTTGTATTCAAGCTGTTTTTACACTTCTTGATAGTCTTGGCCAGTGGATGGATGACGTTGAACAGGAACTCGCTCTTTCACAGTCTCTCCAATTATCCACTTCTAAGCAACAAGTTTCTAAGTTGAAGGATCAAAGTAAAGATCCTTCATCTAATCCGAACCAGTTACTAGTGCAGTGTAAATATGTCTCAGAGCTCTTGGCTGCCATTCCTAAGGTAACCCTTGCGAAGGCCTCCTTCAAGTGTCAAGCTTATGCAAGGTCCTTACTGTACTTTGAGTCTCATGTTCGGGAAAAGTCAGGATCTTTTAATCCAGCTGCAGAAAGGAGTGGCATTTTCGAAGATGAAGATGTTACATACTTAATGGAAATATACAGCGGTTTGGATGAGCCTGATGGCTTATCTGGGTTGGCATGTTTACGCAAGTCAAAGAGCTTACAAGACCAGCTCGTAATAAATAAAAAAGCAGGTAACTGGGCAGAAGTATTGACTTCCTGTGAGCAGGCTCTGCAGATGGAACCCAAATCTGTTCAAAGGCATTCAGATGTCCTTAATTGTTTATTGAACATGTGTCATTTGCAGGCTGTGGTAACCCATGTGGATGGGTTAATATCTAGGATACCCCAGTACAAGAAAACTTGGTGTATGCAAGGTGTTCAGGCAGCATGGAGACTTGGAAGGTGGGATTTAATGGATGAGTTTCTTGACGGGGCTAATGAAGAAGGTCTAGTCTGTAGCAGCTCCGAAAGTAATGCATCGTTTGACATGGATGTCGCAAAAATTCTTCAGGCACTTATGAGGAAAGACCAATTTTCTGTTGTTGAGAGGATTGCACTGTCAAAACAAGCTTTGATAGCTCCTCTAGCTGCTGCAGGCATGGATTCTTACACGCGGGCATACCCATTCATCGTTAAGCTTCACATGTTGCACGAACTAGAGGATTTCCACTGTCTACTTGAAGGTGAATCTTTTAGGGATAAATTGTTCCATGTTAGTGAACCTGAGTTTGTGAAAAGAATTGAAAACTGGGATAGTCGACTCAGATTTACCCAGTCATCTATCTGGGCAAGGGAGCCACTTCTGGCTTTTCGGAGACTGGTTTTTGGAGCTAGCAGGCTTGGCGCACAAGTTGGCAACTGCTGGCTACAGTATGCAAAGCTTTGTCGCTCAGCTGGACATTATGAGACGGCAAATCGAGCAATTTTAGAAGCCAAGGCTTTGGGTTCACCTAATGTTCATATGGAAAAGGCAAAACTTTTGTGGAGCACTAGGCAATCTGACAGTGCCATTGCGGAGCTTCAACAGTCGCTTCTGAACATGCCTGTGGAGGTTGTAGGTTCCGTCACAATATCTTCAATCACCAGCCATTCACTGATTCCTCTAAATATATCCCGTATGCCATGTAGTACCCAGGCTATGAATGAGAATCTAGATATTGCAAAGACCCTCCTTCTGTATTCAAGATGGACACATTATACTGGGCAGAAACAGAAGGAAGATGTGATAAACCTTTATGCTAGAGTGAGGGAACTGCAACCAAAATGGGAGAAGGGGTACTTCTATCTGGCAAAGTATTATGATGAGGTGCTTGTTGATGCTAGAAAGAGGCAAGAAGAGAATTCAGAGTCAGGAGCGAAAACCATCCTATCAGCTGTGAGTTCAAATACCGAGAAGCTGTGGTGGTCTTACCTTCCTGATACACTGATATGTTATGCAAAGGGACTCCATAGAGGCCACCGGAATCTCTTTCAAGCTCTTCCAAGGTTGCTGACTTTGTGGTTTGAATTCGGCAGCATCTACCAGAGGAGTGGCTCGTCATCCAATAAAGACATGAAAAATGTCAACGGGAAAGTGAGTACCTTGCTATATTGTGTTTCTATTGACATTTTAGTCTTCCTCTTATTCATGCTTATGTGTTTGTAATTTCTTTTTCCCTCTTGCAGTTAATAGGTATTATGCGAGGGTGTTTGAATGACTTGCCAACCTATCAATGGTTGACAGTTCTGCCTCAGCTAGTTTCTCGAATTTGCCACCAAAATGATGACATTGTTAGATTGGTCAAACGGATCATCACTTCTGTTCTTAAACAATTTCCGCAACAAGCTTTATGGATAATGGCAGCAGTTTCGAAATCTACTGTTTCTTCGAGAAGAGAAGCGGCTGCAGCAATTATTCAAGAAGCGCGTAGAGATTTTCCTCTTGTAGATGGAAAACCATTGTTTGTGCAGTTTGCCACTCTAATTGATCATCTTATTCGATTGTGCTTCCATGCGGGTCAATCGAAGTCGAGGGTAATTAACATTTCGACCGAATTCAGTTCTTTGAAAAGGATGATGCCATTAGAAATCATCATGCCTCTTCAACAATCACTTACGGTTAGTCTTCCCACTTATGAACAAAAAATGACTAGCTCACTTTCATCTAGCATTTTTTCGGCAGATCTGCCAACAATATTGGGAATAGCAGACGAGGCTGACATTCTCTCATCACTTCAGAGGCCCAAAAAGGTTAGTTCTTGTATTCCTTCAACATGTTTACAGTAAAGTGGTTCAAAGATTGCAAGTTTGCTTCTTCGCGGTGTTATTTCTGAAATGACCTTTGACATCAAACAACTCATCTTTTTTTGGTCATATTCATTCCTAGTAGGATTTTATTTGATATGACTTGGCACCTTCGTAAGTTATTGTGATAATAATTTTTTTTTTTAATTTGACAGATTGTTCTTCTGGGCAGCGATGGTATTGAACGTCCTTTCCTCTGCAAACCAAAGGATGACCTTAGGAAAGATGCCCGCATGATGGAATTTAATGCAATGATTAATCGTTTATTATCCAAATCCCCTGAAAGTCGCCGAAGAAAGCTCTATATTCGCACATTTGCAGTGATACCACTTACAGAAGATTGTGGTATGGTAGAATGGGTGCCTCACACTCGTGGGCTCCGTCATATACTCCAAGACATTTATATAAGCTGTGGAAAGTTTGATAGACAGAAAACCAATCCACAGATTAAGCGCATATATGATCAATGCCAAGGCAAAATCTCGGAGGATGAAATGCTAAAGAAAAAAGTACTTCCAATGTTCCCTCCAGTTTTCCACAAATGGTTTCTCAACACATTTTCTGAACCAGCAGCTTGGTTTCGTGCTCGGGTTGCTTATGCACAGACTACTGCAGTTTGGTCAATGGTTGGACATATAGTGGGCTTAGGAGATCGACATGGTGAGAATATACTTTTTGATTCTACAACAGGTGACTGTGTTCATGTTGATTTCAGTTGCTTGTTTGACAAAGGTTTATTGTTGGAAAAACCTGAGCTGGTGCCTTTTAGGCTTACACAGGTAAACTAAGATCTGATGTACTTCTTTGGTCCCGAACTAATTAATAGGTTTATGTCTTTTTTTTTCTTTCAGATTAAGTGTTCTATAATGACACCATCAATTTCTCTTTAATGATAAATATGACTAATCTTCACTCCATCCATTAACCATGCGTGATTTTGTAAATCTTAATTTAGGACAGAGGGGGTACTTCTTTACTGAAAAGTAACTAACAGAGTCACAGTTGTCAAGTATATATCTTTCTTTAAACAGCACACTAATTTGTGTAATAATTGTTCACCACTCTTAGTAGAATTCATGACAAGAAGTTCTGCAGCTAGTAAACAGCAACTTTAAGTAAAAATAAGATTTCTGACTTTAGTCCAAGTGTGGCTTATTCAAGAGACTTATTTCACATCATGTGGTTCTTTTAGTTAGATTCTTATATTGAATTTGGAACCTTGAAAATGATGTGCAGAACATGATTGATGGCTTGGGGATTACTGGATATGAGGGCATCTTCTTGAAAGTCTGTGAGATCACACTTTCTGTACTAAGGACACATAGAGAAACTTTAATGAGTGTTCTTGAAACATTTATTCATGATCCTTTAGTGGAATGGACCAAGTCACACAAGTCCAGCGGGGTGGAAGTTCAGAACCCCCATGCACAGGTTTCTTCTTCACCTTCGCATTCATGATCATATAACTAAACTTAGTAATGGACGTCCATTTGAATAACTTTTTAATCATTACATATATCTTCTGCATTGAGCATAAGTAGGCTTTCAGTTTTCTCCCCGGTACTGTAATGAGGCTGGATGGGGAATACAGATTTCGGAGCATTCCTGCTTACATGTGTACATTTTGCACTCTGATATGTTTGTGAAGTCACTGGCTTCCTTATTTTATTGAAAGAAGACCAATCCTGCAAAGTTGATTGGCTGATATGTAATGTTGAACATTAGACAATAGGTTATTAATAACTTTAAATATGTGTGGGTATATATATGTGCATGTGTGTTTGCTTTTAATGGTTTTAGTCCAAACATCTCTACCTATTGGCTAAATCTCTTGTAGAGCTGTAAATGTATCCTCAAATTTGTACATTCTGAAAACTGCAGAGGGCTATCAGTAATATTGAAGCACGGCTACAAGGAGTAGTTGTTGGTGTTAGAGCAGCACCATCTTTGCCACTTGCCGTAGAAGGTCAGGCTCGTCGTTTGATTGCTGAAGCAGTTGCACATGAAAATCTTGGGAAGATGTATATTTGGTGGATGCCTTGGTTTTGACTTTTGGAACTCCAAACTAGTTGCCATTTTCTCCATATAAGAACTACATAGGCATACTATTCTAATATTCTGCTGGTGGCCGGGTAAAACAGTAAACTTTGATTTCGTGTATTATTAACTGATGTATTTGACATATATGCCTGTATACCTAGTTATGTCTGTATTTGCACCAAGTAGATTTATCATAAAATTCAAGTGTAAGTTAATAGAAGCAAGAGTGATCTTGTATTTTTAAAGTCATTTTTTGCATTCTAGATCTACAATTTTTAAATGCAACAGAAAGATCTATTTGATTGATAGTTTGTTTTAATCCACAAATATCGTCTCACTTGACGTTTTTGAACCTCAGCATTTAGGTGTATGTAAAATCTTAGTTGAAATATATCTCATCATCCCTAAATCAACATAGAGAATCCCTGACATCAATGTTTTAAACTTTTTCAGTGCACATCCATTATTTGCTCAACTATATTGGTTTGGTTAAGGTTTATCAGATGCATGAAGTTTGTGTTGTCGTGCAGGTTAATCTATCCACAGGCTTGCGAAAACTATTCAGGTTGATTGACACAAACAGTTTGAAACAGCACGTTCTTAACTTTTGTTGCTGTTGGGTTCCTTGTGCCTATTCTATCCCGGTGCTCTCAGGATAGACACGAGGTTTTGGGTCTATGAAAGCTACAGAAATATGAAATTGAAGTACAAGTCGTTCTCTGGATGATGTGCTGGTAAAGAATTTATATACTCATTGTCTAGTTTTTTTGTTAAGGTCGTGTATCTTCATGTCTTGCATTGGTCTTCAGTTTATTAGGGCAGTGGTAATGAATTTTAGATGATTATGAAGTGGCTGTCTTGCATCTTCTATATGGTAGAAGGTGGTTACCGGTGATTTATTTATACAGAGCAATTCAACTTGACTTAAGAAAGTTGATAAGTTATAAATAGCTACAGCATGGTTTAATTTCACTCCTTGCACTTCCGTCTTGCAGAAGTTTGACTTTTCTATAAATTTTGTACAATACATCTGTGATGTCTGGAAAAATAGCAAATCATGCTGAAGTATCATTCTAGTTTTCTTACTGTCATGTATGGAATAAAAACTTTTAGCGCTTGTGCTTTTAAAACAAGATTCTAATAATGATGACCCAAATTAAATATTAGAAATGTGCATGCAATCATCTCTAACCAGTGTTTGTTGGTCCCTCAGGATGTATTAGTAATCCAGTCAAGTAAGATAGGAATGCAGTTTTTTTGTTTCTAATTTCCATGCCTGTTTTTGCAGGCTTGGTGTATATAAAGTGATAAAAAGGAAGCACTTGCTGGTGTATAGTATTGTTCAAGCCTTGTTCAAACCATATTTGGTATCTAGTGGTGCGAAAAAACTAATCATCCATCCCATGCCTTTCTGGTACCTGATGTTAGGATTTGTACACGTTTGTAGAGAAGAAAAGTTTGAAGCAAAAGTAGGAAGAGAAGAAATTGGTAAGTGGAACAGGCCTTAATGCAATGTACCCACAACTATCAGTTTTTGGTAGCACAGTGTACCCACTTTTTGTTTTTTGTTCCTTTCTAATATGAGTGTAATATATGCTTGTTCACTTGTTAAAACTTGAGCACAGACGAGGAATGTTTCAAAGGGTGGAAGAACAAATGTTGGCAAATGCCTACAACTACAAGTTTTATTAATATACATGTAGGAACTGCAACCACAATTCCTAAACAAGTTTTTGATTAGCCGGTTATAAGATACTGATCTAGTTTCTTAGGGTGTTCTATCACAATTTGAAAGTAAATTGACCCAAATATCACAGCTCAAAAACTTGGTCCCAAATATCACTCCAAAACACAGTTGCGTATAACGTTTTGGATTTTTTTTTTTGAGTAAAGTGCACTTTGTGTACTTGGAGTTTGGCCTTGACACCACTTGCAATACCGAACTTTAAAGTCGAGCATCTGCAATACTGTACAAACAATTTAATTACACGTTGTGTACTACCGTCAGTCTGGCATTAACTCCGTTAGTTTCACAGGGATAAAAATGTATTTTCCCATCCATTTCTATAAATTAAATAGAAAATAAAATTTGGTGAAAATTAAGGTTTTTGGTGAAAATTAGGGTTCTTGGTGAAAATTAGGGCTTTTCAATTCGTTGATCGTTCACTTGTTTTGATGATTTGTATAGCTTCATATGATTGTATAGAGTCAATTTATGTGTTTAATTGCATCGTTTGTGTACGAATTAGAGTAAATCGAATTAGGGTTCTTGACCTAATTTGGGGCTTTTTGATTGGGGAATCGTTCACTTGTTTTGATGGTTCGATTAGCTTCCTATGATCATTTACAATTGATTTGAGTATTTAATTGCTATGTTTATGTTCGATTTTACTAAAAACGAGTTGAAGATTTTTGTTAGTTTATAATATTAATTGTATCTTACGTATGTGTTATTGTTCATATAATTGATGTTGGTCATTAGTTTTGTTGTTGTTTAAGCTTTCTTTTGACACCAAAATCTTGAAGTTTCGTTCCCGAATTATGCAAAGTCGAATTTTAGTCGGAGTTAAGTTTAAGCTCGCCGGATTTTGCTCGGTGGTGTCGATTACGGCCATTTTTTGTCATTTCTGTTGTGTTATAAGTTGCCCAGAAGTTAAGGTTGATTTGGTATCGATTTGGAGTGTAAACAAGGCATCACCGTAGTTGTTTTGGTCGCCGGAAATTTGGGGAAGGTGGTGATGTTCTTGAATTTTGAATTTTATTTTTAATAATTATAGCCTAGTTTGATCCATTGCAGAAGATGAGAAGAGGAGAAGATGTGTTAAAGGGTTTAATTTCTTTTATTTTCTATTTAATCTATAGAAATGGATGGGAAAATACATTTTTACCCCTGTGAAACTAACGGAGTTAGTGCTAGGTTGATGGTAGTACACAACGTGTAAGTAAATTATTTGTACAGTATTGCAGATGCTCGACTTTAAAGTTCGGTATTGCAAGTGGTGTCAAGGCCAAACTTCAAGTACACAAAGTGCACTTTACTCTTTTTTTTTAAAAAAAATGCTGAAGCGTTTAGCGTTTTGGAGGTGAAAGGGAGGAAGAACGCTGTTTAAAGTAGGGGGAAACGCTGAACGATCGTTGGGGGAGGGGGGAAATACAACTTCATTGGGGGTGGGGGGGGTGGGGGGGGGGGGGAACGCCACATAGTGTGGCGTTTTTGTGTTTTCAATTTTTTTTTGTTCTTTTTTTATTTTCTCTTAAATATATATTTGCAAAACAAATATTAGAAAACTTATTTACAAATGGTCAATTAAAATATTAACTTATGTGGGGGAACGCCACATAGTGTGGCGTTTTTGTGTTTTCAATTTTTTTGTTCTTTTTTTATTTTCTTTTAAATATATATTTTCAAAACAAATATTAGAAAACTTATTTACAAATGGTCAATTAAAATATTAACTTATATTTTTTAAAGTTCGTATATGGTTTATTCGTCGTTCTGAATAATTTTAAACCAAAAATGGAACTACTGAACCCAAAGGTTAACAGTTGAAATTCCGAGGGAATCCATATAAAATTTAAAAATTTTAATTAAAAAATTGAATCTGGCGTCCTGATTTTTAAATGCTAATGCATTTAAAAATCAGGATAAATTAGGTTTTAGGGTCTAGGGTTTAGGGTTGTCAATAACCCTAAACCCCAAACCCTAAGTTCGTATACGGTTTATTCGTCGTTCAGAATATTTCTAAAACTCAAAATGGAATTGTTGAACCCCCAAAGGTTAACCGTTGAAACCCCGAGAGAATACATATAAAATTAGAAATTTTAACTAAAAAATTGAATCCAGCGGCCTGATTTTTAAATGCTAACGCGTTTAAAAATCAGGATAAGTTGGGGTTTAGGGTTTAGGCTAAGTTCACATCATTTGGAATATTTCTAAAACCCAAAATGGAAATATTAAACCTCAAAAGTTAATTATTGAACCCCTAAGGTTAATTAAAATTGCATTCTCTAAATTAAAAAAATACAATTTTAATTGACCATTTATTTATAAATTTTTAATATTATTTACATATATATATTTAGGAGAGAAAGAAAAAGGAAAAAAAGGTAAATCACCCTTCCCCGACCTTCCCCGGCGCCACTTAAAGTGGCGTCACCCTTCCCCGACGCAAGTGGTGTCTCCCCCCCTTCCCTGACGCCACTTAAAGTGGCGTCTTCCCCTCCCCTCCCCCAAAACACCACTTTAAGTGGTGTCTTCTCTCTCCAAATTCCCCAGAACGCTAGCCGATGCAGCGTTTAAAAGGAAAAAAAATCCCTAGATATTTCTAAATATTTCTAAAACCCAAAATGGAAATGTTGAACCCCAAAATTTAATTGTTGAATCCCTAAATTTAATTAAAATTGTATTTTTTAAATTAAAAAATTTTAATTAAAAAATTGAATTCGGCGGCCTGATTTTTAAACGCTAACGCGTTTAAAAATCAGGAGAAGTTAGGGTTTAGGATCTAGGGTTACAACCCTAAACCCTAAGTTTGTGTACGATTTAGACGTCGTTCTGAATATTTCTAAAACCCAAAATGAAAATGTTGAACCCCAAAAGTTAATTGTTGAAACCCCTAAATTTAATTTAAGTTGTTTTTTTAATTTAAAAATTATCATTTAAAAATTGAATCCGGCAGCCTGATTTTTAAACGCTAACAGGATTAGTTAGGGTTAGGGTTCAGGATTGTAAAAAACCCTAAACCTCAAACCCGAAACCCTAAGTTCGTATACGGTTTATTCGTCGTTCTGAATATTTATAAAATCCAAAATAGAAACATTGAACCCCAAAAGTTAATTGTTGAACCCCTAAATTTAACTAAAATTGTAATTAAAAAAATACAGTTTTAATTGAAAATTTGATTATAAACTTTTTAATATTGTTTGCAAATATATATTTAGGAGAAAACAAAAAAAAAATTGAAAAAACCCTCAAACGCCACATGAAGTGGCGTCTTCTCCCCTAAATCCCCAAAACACCAATTAGTAATTTAGTATGGTGTTTCATGTCGGCAAGCATGAAGGAGAAGGAAGCAAAACGGGCCTGTTTGGCGTTCATTATAAGTTGGAGTTTATGCCTTATAAGTTATAAGGCCATAAGCACTTATGCGGGGTGTTTGCCAAAAAAAGTTTTAGCTCAACTTATAACTTATAAACCCATAAGTTGAATGTTAAGAATTCTTAACTTTCAACTTATAACTTATAACTTATTCTCGATATACGCAATATATAGGCGCTGTTTGTGTACTCAGGGCCTGTTTGGCAACTCATTTTCTGACCAACTTATGCCTTAAAAGTTGATAAGTCCTTATGGGGGGTGTTTGCCAAAATAAGTTTTGGCTAAACTTATAACTTATAATCACATAAGTTGAATGTTAGGAAATCCTAACATTCAACTTATGCTTATAACTTATTTCTCGATATACGCAATATATAATATCCTTCAAATCTTCAAAACCATATATCTCTCGATCCATTCATTAGAAAATTGATACGTATATCTCAAATTTCTCTACTCATCGAGATCTATTCATTGACATCCATTGTTATATATAAAAAACAAATATTTTGAAAATTATAGAAAAAAGTTAACTTATAAGTTCTGATTTACCCAAACAGTTTACTGATTATAAGTTCTGATTTACCAAACACTTTACTGACTTATAAGTTATGCTCTACTTATCACTTATATGACATAAGTGCTTATAAGTCATAAGCTACATTTTTTAAGATACCCCAAACACCCACTCATATTACTGTACACTTATGCCTTATAAGGCCATAAGCACTTATGGGGGGTGTTTGCCAAAATAAGTTTTAGCTCAACTTATAACTTATAAACCCATAAGTTGAATGTTAAGAATTCTTAACTTTCAACTTATAACTTATAACTTATTCTCGATATACGCAATATATAATATTCTTTAAATCTTCAAAACCATATATCTCTCGATCCATTCATTAGAAAATTGATATGTATATATCAAATTTCCATATTCATCGAGATCTATCCATTGATATCCATTGTTATATATAAAAAACAATATTTTGAAAATTATAAAAAAAAGTTAACTTATAAGTTCTGATTTACCCAAAAGTCTACTGATTATAAGTTCTGATTTACCAAACACTCTACTGACTGCTCTACTCATCACTTATATGACATAAGTGCTTATAAGTCATAAGCTACTTATTTTAAGATACCCCAAACATACACATAATATCCTTCAAATCTTCAAAACCATATATCTCTCGATCCATTCATTAGAAAATTGATATGTATATATCAAATTTCCCTATTCATCGAGGTCTATCCATTGATATCCATTGTTATATATAAAAAAACAAATATTTTGAAAATTATAAAAAAAAGTTAACTTATAAGTTCTGATTTACCCAAACAATCTACTGATTATAAGTTCTGATTTACCAAATACTATACTGACTGCTCTACTTATCACTTATATGACATAAGTGCTTATAAGCCATAAGCTATCCATTGTAAATATGATGACCGAATTTGTGCGTGTCTGAGCCTCATTTACATACATATTTGTGCTTGTTTAATCCATTATTATATCTATTATTATATGGCAACATGCTATTTTCACCTATTTAGTAATTTACTAAATTACCCCTAAAATTATGTTAATGTTAAAAAATAATGACTTTCAAGGGATTTAAACCCATGACCTCCAAGTTCTAAAGTTTTTATGTTTGCATGTGTTACCAGTACACTAGAACATTTGATGATACATCTTTTCAAATCAATGATTGCATACATATACAAACCATTTGCTAAATATTTTTTAGTATGACCTCCATGTACCAAAATTTTTATGTTCACATGTATTAGTACTACACTAGAACATTTAATGATACATTTCTTATAATCAATATAATTGCATACATAGACAATTGGCATGCTAATTTTTTTTAATGTTTATTTTCAAATTTATTCATAATAAAATTAATTAAAATGATAAGAACATGTAAACACTAATAAGTAAGGATAATATAATTATTATTCAGAAATAATGAATAAATTAATTCATTAACAAACATAGCTGGACTATCAACTCTTATTAACAAACAGCCCAAGATAGGCCCATGGGTAGAAAGCCCAAGGGAAAACAAATAGGGATATAAGCAAGAAGAAGGCAGAGGAGGGGGGATGGAAAGATTTGTTTTGTGTTGAGATAGGCAACTTGGGAGAGGGCTGGACCTCTCGAAAGTCCAGTGATTATCCTTACTATCTGTAGTCGTGTTCCTCATAGTAGTGTTCATCCTTTTCCTGTATACATTATTCAGAAATAATGAATAAATTAATTCATAAAATAAACATTGAATTAATTCACATGATAGTAAACACTTGATTAGAATATTAATTGAATGGACGTGTATTTAATATAAAATTTTAAATATATAATTCACATGGTACACGAAATAACATAAATTTTAATTTTAAATTCTGATACATGTATATTAATATTTTTATCCGAACACCAATTGTAATATTTATTTATGTTTGTTACGTGGTACATGTATGAATGAGCATTTCACCATATCTACCCGAACTGATTTCCTTTCCAATTTGGATTGTGGATTCGGGAAATTTTTCGGGTCAACATGAAATATTATGGAATAAAAAGTCGTGCAAAGGTAATAGGCTCGGGGATTAAGGTATTCCGACACGATCCCCGCTTCCGTTCCCCGACTGATTATCATATTTAGAAAAAAAAAATTAAACATATATTTACTAGATTATTAAAGAGATTGAAAGTATGTGTATTTTATATAAAATTTTAAATATATAGGACTCGAATTTTGATTTATGGTACGTGTATATTAGTTTTATTTTGTAAAATTATAAATTATATTAGTTATCTATGTTTGTTATTCTCGTAACAAAATGAAACTAATTCACGTGTAACACGTAAGGATGAGCATTTCATCATGTGACCTCGATCTGATCTGTTTCCCATTTTTCTTAGGTATTTGACAAATTTTTCGGGACAACATGAAATATTAAAGAAAAAAAATTGGAGAAAGGGAATGACCTCAGAGATTAATGTATCCCAGTCCGATCCCTGATTTCGTTCCCCAAATGATTATCATATTTATGAAGAATAATTTTTTAAAATAAATGTTTACTAGATTATTAAAAATAATATAATTCAAAAATTCAAAATAAACTTAAAATTTCTGATATAAAATTTAACAAACTAAAATAGAATTTTAATACTATAATTCATCTTTTTTATTAAAAAAATAATTCAAATCTCTATTTATAATATAATAATAATTTTATCATGATTTATCAAATTAATTTTATTATCCGATATATTCAAGAAGATATAATTTTAAATAAAAAAAAATTAAGTATTTCCCATTTTTTGCGGGGATCCTCGTTCCCCGTTCGTGCTAAGAATCACGAAGCAAAATAATCCTCATTCGGGGATCGATACGGGTTCAACGATTATGTTCAAAATTTTAATTAAAAAAAAATAAAATCCACGATTTCTCGCGGGAATCCCTTTTTCCCTTTCGGGGCAGAAATTTAAGAACATAATGATCCTCGTTCGAAAACCGGGACGGGTTCAATAATTATGTTCGAATTCGGGGAGTGTGATGGGTATAACACTACCCGACCCTGAATTGACCGACCTGATGCCCATCCCCAAGTATACATACAATATGAATTCGTTTATTGTTAAATTTGGACATCTAGATACGAAATACACTCAACTAAATACCAGCAAAAGAATAGGTACATCAATTTTTTTTATCTAACTTAAAAAAAACAATAATACAACTAAATATGGTACAATAAAATGTTAATCCAATTTGTTGACAAATATTAAAAGAGTTTACTTGAAATTCAAAAAAAATAATGTTACCAAAATAACATTCAAAAAACGTATACATGTTTAATGTGCGAGAGATATAACAATTAACTATTTTATTATAATAATACCTATTCAGCTCGTAAAGACAACAATAGTAATTTTATATAAACATGGAAACGCAAGTCGATGAGAGATTATCAAAGATGAATGGGAGATGATTGGAGAGAGAAAAGACGAACAAACTTAAGGTTGTTAAGGACAAAAGAAAGGTGGTGGGGCAAGATAGATGTGCATATATGATGTCGTTGG
This sequence comes from Kitagawia praeruptora, assembly GCA_037693485.1. NCBI lineage: Eukaryota > Viridiplantae > Streptophyta > Magnoliopsida > Apiales > Apiaceae > Kitagawia > Kitagawia praeruptora. The sequence goes on from CM075345.1 coordinate 63,952,853, forward strand.
AGGAAAGAGTGGATCTTAGAGGTATAATGAGGTGGCTGGATAGTGATCGTAAAAGGCCGAAGTGAGAGTGCACATGATCAGTAGATATGAGGTAGACATATGAGTAGAAGAGAAAATAGATATTCAAAAAATGTTGCGCTAAGATCGAAAGTAGTTAAAAGAAGACTTAATGACCTTTTGGTCCTTCAAGTTTGCACAATTATACCCGTAAAGCCCTACAGTTTTAAAGTTTTCCTTTTCGCCATTCCAACTTCAAAAATGTACCTTTTAGCCACAAAACCGTTGTATTTTTGACACAAAACCGTCGTCTTTTAGAACGAATAGATGACGGTTTGTGGCAAAAAGGTACATTCTAAAGTTAGAGGGACGAAAATGTGCGCTTTAAACTATAGAGTTTTATGGGTATAAATGTGCAAACTTGAAGGGCCAAAAGGTCATTAAGCCTTAAAATAACTACTATCATGGTAATTCTTTTAGGATTTTACTGAAAAACAAACTAAAGTACACTATTATCGTGGTAATACTTGATAGCTAACGATTAACTCTTCATGTATACCACTTTTGTCGGTTATCCTTCTCACATTCAATAAGCATCACTATAAATATGATCCTCGAAATTTAGAGTATGCTAATAATTTGAATTTAGAACGATTATTAACAATTGAATCTTAGTGAACCGTTGAAGTCAAAGGTAAAACACACTGACAAGAGAATATAACGAACTCCATCCCAAATTTGAAAAATATTATATGAATTAAAATGTGGCCCGTGCCTTGCACGGGCTATCATGCTAGTTTTATATAAATTTGAAACAAGGTAGGAGGTTGCAATTCTAATAAAAAATTCCTCGTACTGAATGCTATTTGAATAATAATTGAGATTGGAAATCTAATTTAGCAAAATTTTCACGTACCAGTGATGAGGATTAATAATAAAAAAATTATTATTTAAAAATATTGCATTAATAAGATTTAATTTAATACTAATTAATTCAAAAAGATATGGTTGCTTTTAACGTACTTACAAATATAGAAAAAAGTTTAATCAACCCAATTTTGTTGATTTTGGTAGAGTTAAATGTAATACAATGATACATGTCAAGATGATATAATCAACGGAAATTGGTTGATTATGACAGAATTAAATTTAACAATTTTCGGTTGATTATATTACCATTGGCGGGAAAATGAAATTTTGGTAAAATTCAAAATTGAAATTTAAAATTTTTTCAAAAATGTCCAAGGTCATTTTCAACAGAAAAGCGTTGAAAATGGTACCAATAAAATCAACGGGGAGTCGTTGAATTTATACTTAAATTCAACCGAAATGCTAATTTCAACAAGCTTATATTCAACAGGAAGGATTCGGTTGAATTTATGGTAAACTTAACGGGCTCCTGTTGCATTTAAACTAAATTCAACAGAATTTTGCCTGTTGAATTTAGCCGTTTTTCTAGTAGTGTGCGTTTATATTAGAATAAAGTTTTTTTTTAAAATTAAGCCTTTATATTTTTTTAAAGAGAATTTATTAAATATACGGTTAAATATACTTTGATTTGCAAAACTACGATACTTCTCAAATCTTTGCAATTATACCTTATTCTCCACATTCTTTGCAATTATACTGTGCCCTCACCTTCCGATCGTCTTCTCCTCCGGCGACCTCCCAACTTCCATCAACGACCGATCTACTCCACCACTTCCGATCTACTTCCTCCCCCATTTCCGGCGACCTTCCACCTCTGATCGCCGCCCACCCCCACCTCCTTCTCCGACGTCCCCAACCCCCACCTATAACATCGGGGCCGCAGGCCTCTCTTGAACTAGTTAAGACCGACTCGATTTTCTGGCGCCGGAATTGCTACTCAACCGATCATACTCATCGATCATATTCTCCAAATCTTCATCAGTAGTAACAGAGATCAACAAGTCCAAATCTTCGTTCAGAATTTGATATTTGAGAGTGAAATTCAATGTGTTACTGAAAAGTGTTTTTGAAAGGCGATTAATTAAATCGGAAAGTGAAGATTGACGATTCAGCTGGTTAGAGCAAAGGACTGAAAATCCTTGTGTCAGTGGTTCGAATCCACTTCTAAGCGGGCGAAGGGTCCAAAGGCCGGGAGCGAGCCGGATTTCAAAATGAAAGTTAAAGAGTAAGCCAAAAAATGTGAGCGCTCCTGCACTATAGGCTATCTTAAATTTGGTCTTGGGTTTCCAATTCCAAAACGCTACTTTATCTACAGTTTTACCCTTAAAAACGTAAGATGAAGTTCTATTTCGCTAGATAAACTTGTATTTTACATATTTGTTTTTTTCCAACTAAATATGTATTTGTAAACAATATTAAAAATTTTATAACCAAATGATCAATTAAAATTGTATTTTTTTTACTGAGTCCGGCTACGGTTTATTCGTCGTTCTAAATATTTCTAAAACCCAAAATGGAAATGTTGAACCCCAAAATTTAATTGTTGAACCCCTAAATTTAATTAAAATTGTATTTTTTAAATTAAAAAATTTTAATTAAAAAATTGAATTCGGCGGCCTGATTTTTAAACGCTAACGCGTTTAAAATCAGGAGAAGTTAGGGTTTAGGGTCTAGGGTTGTAAACAACCCTAAACCCTAAGTTCGTTTACGATTTAGACGTCGTTCTGAATATTTCTAAAACCCAAAATGAAAATGTTGAACCCCAAAAGTTAATTGTTGAAACCCTTAAATTTAATTTAAATTGTTTTTTTTAATTTAAAAATTATCATTTAAAAACTGAATCCGGCAGCCTGATTTTTAAACGCTAACAGGATTAGTTAGGGTTTAGGATCTAGGATTTAGGATTGTAAAAAACCCTAAACCTCAAACCCGCACTAGTACAAAATTGACCTATTACGTCGCCCCTTTAACTAACCGACGTATAAAACTTACTTATATGTCGCATTCTCTTAAATCCGACGTATATAGTACTATTTTTAGTCCATTAATACTCAATACCCAGTTGTTCCCGACCTCTCTCCACCTCCATCTCTCTTTTCTTTCCATCTCTCTTTTCTCTCTCGCACACACACAGATGCACATGACACTACAAACTCGCACAACTCTCCTCCCTCTCTTTCACAAACTCGCACAACTCTCCTCCCTCTCTTCCACAAACTCGCACAACTCTCCGCTGCTACAACACAACCACCACCGTCGACAACCTATCGACCACGGTGGTGCCTCCCTTCTCCGACCAACCAACACCCACAATACATACATAAAAGTACTCCTCTCATCCTCCTCAATCTATTCACACTATCAATTTTGGCAAAATCATTCTGAATCCAAATCCCCCAATATATCTAAACCCTAATTTTTATACCCAATTTGGATAAAATTGATATCAGGTCTAAGAAGTAGAAAAAGAAAGTCAAAAAAAGAGGAGGTGGAGGTGGAGGCGGATTTACAGAAGTATGCAGTCTCTCCCCCGAACTTTACTTTATGTGTATTTGGGTTTTGTTTTTCTAATTGTGTGATAATTTGTGTTGGGTGTTCTTGTTACTGTTGCTCCTTAGAGGATTTTATGCTTTTCGTCAAAAAAGAAAAGCAAAAAGAACTACCCAACAGAGTACTGCTTTTGGTATGATCTTCAACTCATTAATTGTAGCATTTTAATTCTATGTTTGCTTAACATCCGAAGTTTGCACCATTCAGTTAGTCGATGTTCACAGCTATTATGTATTTCTTCATAACCACTACTCAAGCAACGATTTTGTTTAATGATTCTATTTCATTGTATGCATTCCAGTCTTCTTGTCGATGAAGAAAGTTGCACATTCAGCAATTGGGAATTCGTGATGGCTGGTTTAGTTGAACTGGAGATTTGGTGTGGCCAGGCAACAGAAGCGGTACTAATTTTGATAGATAATTCCTCAGTTCATTCTTCTTTCTTCCTAGTCTCCAGATGATAACAAATTTAATTTATCATTCCTGAACAGTATGCAGGCTCGGCACTGGATGAACTAAAGCACTTAAGGCAGGCCGTTGAATTTTTGGTACGCACTTGTCGCTTTAATATTCCTGCATTTGGTTTTGTTAGATTTATTATTTTATAAAGTTTTATGTCCATATAAAATATTGAGAGTACGTAGTTGGTTCTGTAACAGCTTACTTAAGCACCTCAATTTATCCAATTTTCCATGAAGGCTATACAGGAGAAATCTAAGATCACTTATGACATGGTTTTATGTCGCTTTAATATTCCCGCATTTGGTTTTGTTAGATTTATTGTTTACTGTCCGGTTGGCATGGTACCATTGTCTTTAGGTGACACTAAACAGAATTCAAATTAATTAGGTGCCTTTAGGTGACTTAGAATATACCAGTGTGCTTCACAGGCTGTCAACTTTTCCAAGTCTTCTAGATAATCAAATAAATTTCACTTATATTCATGTGCTAAGTAGGTCCTATTTTTATCTACTTCCCATCTGTGTTGATGGGTGAAATCCTGATTTCTAGTTGACTATTTCTCCCTCAAATTGTACCATGCTTGCGTGACTCCTTAGATGAGTAAAGAGAAACGAGGGCCAATACCCTATGACTATTTCTCCCTCAAATTGTACCATGCTTGTGTTTAGAACACTTGCTTTCCTGAGTTATCTGATTACACTAATAGCAAAGATCACAATGTTGGACTGTTGATTTGCTAGCTCTCCTTGTAATTCCTGATTTTCATCGATTGCCATTAGCTTCTCCAAATAGCAAAGATTCTCTGTGTTTTCCATGAGATTACCAGAGTCGAACAAGCCATTTTGTTGCCTACAACAAGCTCCATTCCATTTCCACTTTTGTTTTTTTCTGCTGTTTCTTTCTTAAACTAAGTTATCTGAGTTTAGGCTTACTGCCCTGTTTCTTTTCGTGACACAGGAAATTTGGTTTTTCCTCTTGATGTTCACAAGCATATAATCCTTTCCTTCTTGAAACCATTTGTTTTCGTACTCCCAGTTATCCCAGCTTGTCTTTATGAAACCCTTCAATGTAAAAGACAATAACACAATAATTAGACACAGATGTTATCTATCTCATTCAAATAACACAATAATTAGAAGGCAATTAGACAGGAAAACAGTTTGTTGAATTACCCCTGGAAGTTGAGATGTTATCTATCTCATTCAAATATTAGTATCTTGCATAATTAAAGAAAGAAATTTTCCTGTCTAATTGCCTTCTAATTCCCTAATATATATTATCTTCGTAATTAGTACTCCCTCTGGTCCATTATATAAGGCATTTGACTTTTCTGCACGTAATTTTATGTGTTTTGACTACATAACTAGAATTATTATTTTTTAAAATTTCTTTTTCTAAATAAAAATTAAAATATTATATTTTTATTCAAAAAAGAAAAATTGAAAAATAATTTTTTTTTATATATAGTCAAAGCACCTAAAGTTACATGCAAAAAAGTCAAATGCCTTATATAATGGACCGGGGGGAGTATAATTTCATTGTTTACAGGAAACAAGCTGACCATCCTAATCATTTATAGGTTGATTCAATGGAGAAGAAATTGCCTTGGTTGAAGTATGATATGAAGAAGGCGAGTACATAGAAGCTAAAGAGAAGGAGAAAGATGCTAATAAAAAGTTTGACGAGCTTGCTAAAGCTACGAATGAACTACAAGGACCAATAGAGTAGGTTATTTAAACTTTAAAGCAAGTGTAGTGCTAATTCTAAATTGGAGAAATTTGTATAATTAAACATGGAGATGTATTTTCAAGCATGTAATTATTATTTTAATTTAATTAGTCACTTTGTTGAGAAATTTGAGTTGCAAGTTTTATTATTATTTTTGGTTTGTAATAAAAGGAATTTTGATGTATATATAAATATAAATAGGGAAAAAATTGTCATTTTTCAATAGACATATACGTCGCCCTTTTTGATCTTATACGTTGCCATTTTTGGTCTTATATGTCGCCCTTTTTATGACATTATACGTCGCGCTTTTTGATCATATACGTCGTCCTTTTTATGACATTATACGTCGCACTTTTAGATCTTATACGTCGCCCTTTTTATGACATTATACGTCGCCCTTTTTGATCTTATACGTCGCCTTTTAACCGACGTATATGATGCTTTATACGTCGCCTTTTTAACCGACGTAAAAGATGGTGACTTTATACGACGCCCCTGTATACGTCGCCAAAAGTGCGACGTAAAAGATCAAAAAAGGCGACGTAATAGGCCAGTTTTGTACTAGTGCCGAAACCCTAAGTTCGTATACGGTTTATTCGTCGTTCTGAATATTTATAAAAACCAAAACAGAAACATTGAACCCCAAAAATTAATTGTTGAACCCCTAAATTTAACTAAAATTGTATTTTTTTTAATTAAAAAAATACAATTTTAATTGAAAATTTGATTATAAATTTTTTAATATTGTTTGCAAATATATATTTAAGAGAAAACAAAAAAAAATTGAAAAAACCCTCAAACGCCACATGAAGTGGCGTCTTCTCCCCTAAATCCCCAAAACACCAATTAGTAATTTAGTATGGTGTTTCATGTCGGCAAGCATGAAGGAGAAGGAAGCAAAACGGGCATGTTTGGCGTTCATTATAAGTTGGAGCTGGCCATAAGCACTTATGCGGGATGTTTGCCAAAATAAGTTTTAGCTCAACTTATAACTTATAAACCCATAAGTTGAATGTTAAGAATTCTTAACTTTCAACTTATAACTTATTCTCGATATACGCAATATATAATATTCTTCAAATCTTCAAAACCATATATCTCTTGATCCATTCATTAGAAAATTGATATGTATATATCAAATTTCCCTATTCATCGATGTCTATCCATTGATATCCATTGTTATATATAAAAAAAAAATATTTTGAAAATTATAAAAAAAAGTTAACTTATAAGTTCTGATTTACCCAAACAATCTACTGATTATAAGTTCTGATTTACCAAACACTGTACTGACTGCTCTACTTATCACTTATATGACATAAGTACTTATAAGCCATAAGCTACTCATTTTAAGATACCCCAAACATACGCGTTGTAAGCCAACTGTGGATTAAAGGAGAAATGAGAAACGCTTTAGCGTTTTTTTAAAATAAATGAAACGCTACTTTATATTATGCGGGTCAATGTTTTGAGTTTGAGACCATCTGCTTTCAAATTGTGAAATTGGGGACCTTTATTCGATATTTGGGACCAATATTTTAAAATGTGATATTTTAGACCAATTACTCTATAATTATGATATTAGGAGTTTGGGACCTTAATTGAAGTTCAAGAACATATCTTAATCTATACTATATTATAATAAGCAAAAAGGGGTATAATTTGTAGTTGGTTAATTCAAATAGATCATGACCGTTAGATATAATAATACTAAAAGTTGTTATATGCAGAGGTACAAGGTTCGATTCTTGCCAACAACATATTAATTTATATTTAATACTAAAATTATTATATAAAAAGATGTAAGTTTCGAATTTTTTAATAACATATTATAATTAATATTTATAATATTATATTACACTATAAATAAATTATAAAATATTAAAAGTAACCCGTGCTTTTGCAGGGGCTATAAGCTAGTATCTCTTAAAAAGAAAACAATAGTTTCTGATCAACACGATAACAATTTTATACTGTAAACATTAATAATTCCAAAACAGATTTTTTTGTTTAAAAATGATTTACCGTCATTGTCAAAAAGAAAAATAGAAAGAAAAGATTTGGTAAAATAAAATTGTAGAAGCCAAGAAAAAAGTAATAAATAGAATTCAATCATCATTCTGATGTAGTGATGACGTCTGTAGTAATTGGGTAATTACATAAGGTCCACGTGTGGGAGAGTAAATGAAACCTACAATTACAAACCATACAAAACACTCCAACCCCTTCCTTTGCTTTGCTTCCACCGATCGGAGGAGCCCTTTTCTTTCTTTTCCCCCAATTCCCATAGAGTAGATTTTACACACATCGTGTAGTAATTGAATACAAACCTATATTTCTTTCTTTCTTATAATTGAATAAACAAAAATATTAATATTAATAATAACATCCAATCCAAGAAGAATGAGAAATAGAGGAAGATCAATGATTTCCAACAACCTGGACAAGGCGGCGGTTGTGGATGTCTGGAAACGCGAAGTTGGTCAGATCTCCAATCGCACCTTCGCTCACCGTCTCGCTGCTTCTGAGGTAACTTCTCGATTTCGAAATAAATTATTACTCGATAAATTAATAATCTCGATTAATTAATAATATTTTTATTACTGGTAGCTAGATACAGTGTTTTTTTTAAGCTGATAAATAAATGTTATGTTAACTCACTTTTATTATATACGTATGTGTATGTTAATTAACTGAATGTGAGCATATGTTTACTGTGATACTCGTATGTGTTTGTTTAGAATATCTTTTTTTTATGTTCAAGTTACTGTATTATTGAAATGGCACATTGTCAAATGGTTTTATAGCTTCGTACTCGAGTATTAACAAGTTTGAATTCGAGTGGAACCAACTGACTAGTGTTAATTTACAAATTTAAGGTGAGTGAGGTGTGACATATTATTTTAATTTCAAATGGAATGCCACAGAGTAGTTATGAATTTAAGTGCAAGTGTCAGATATTTGACTTGATTACACAGGTACAACTCTTTGCACTGTTATCCGCGTGTGTTACTTATTAGTTTGCATCATATTAAATCTGGTTTGCTGTTTGGTGTGTTAATTTCGGCGCTAGTTGTTGTCATGATAGCAAATGTTGGTTATATGCTGTTGCAAGCTAGTATATTGAAATTTGTTGCAACATTACTTCTCTTTTGATGTTTCAATTTTATGAACTAATTTTTTCCCATTCCTTTTGTTTATAGTGTTGCGTGTATTTTTTCTTTTAGGACTGTAAGTATGTGTGGTTCGACTTTTAATAGAATTGATTTTAAGTAGTTGGCTGTTTTTAGTTGGTTACCGGTGTATATAGGGTTAGAATTATTGAATGTGTTGTCATTATGTTTCTATTTCTTGTTATACTTTAAATTATGTTCCCGTTCTTTGAGAGGGTTAATTTTGTTTTTCAGGATCTTGTTCTGCGTCTCGATCTACATGGGAAACTGGAGAAGCACAGAGGTTGCGTCAACACTGTAAGCTTTAGTTCTGACGGCGATATTCTTGTTTCAGGCTCTGATGACCGCAGAGTTATACTGTGGGATTGGCAATGTGGGCGCATTAAACTTGCGTTTCATACTGGTCATAATAACAATGTCTTCCAAGCAAAATTCATGCCTTTCTCGGATGACAGAAGCATTGTCACCTGTGCCGCTGATGGACAGGTATGTATCTTATTTTCTGAGGCTACTACTGTGGGAGCACCATTGGCTACTCTATCATAAGTTGAAGTTTATTTAAAACTGATTCTTGTTATTATTTTGTATAGGTGAGGCATGCTAAGATTCTTGAACGTGGTCACGTGGAGACCAAAATGTTGGCCAAACATCAAGGACGAGCTCATAAGCTGGCAATTGAACCTGGAAGCCCTCATATCTTCTATACATGTGGTGAAGATGGACTGGTCCAACATGTTAGTAGAGTCCTTTGTCAAACTTTACTCATACCAATATTTAGTATAATCATCCCCATTTCCCCTACATTTGCAAAACTTGAAATTTGGTTCAGGAAAAGACTAATCAAATACGATCTGCATTGTTGTGATTAATATATTCCCTTGCAAGGGCATGTGCCGTGGGCGTGGTGTTAGGGATAGCTATGTGTTAAGGTGTAAGTGTTGATATTCAGACTATCCTGGCACGCATTACATTGTTGAAATGCGTCTAAACTCTAATTTATGAATGGGTAAACAAGTTATTAGGAAGCAAACTTTGAGATCATACATGCAAATACGATGTCCTGAATAAACATTTGCATCGTTGCTTTAGTTTCTCGATGGTTTTATAAAATGGCATGCCCGTCTTCTCTTTTTTTTTTCTTTTTTGTTCCAGTTGAACAGAGTTGGCCAGCACAAACATAAAAGTTTAAAAACGTCTAAATTTTCTGTTTCCAACATGGAAATTGTCCACTCTAGAAGAGACCACTAGGAGGTAAGCTGGATGTAGTGAACTAGTGATCTTGTCAGATGCTGAAGAGTGACGTGTAGTCAATATAAATGAATCCTTGTAATAGATTTGCTGTTCAGTGCATGCTTATAAGATTATGTATTAGTTTCTTGATATATATGTAGTCATCTTTTTCTCTGCTTATCCATATTTAAGTGACACAAGGGGTTGTTCAGTGCATGCTTATAAGATTATGTATTAGTTTCTTGATATATATGTAGTCATCTTTTTCTCTGCTTATCCATATTTAAGTAACACAATGGGTTGATTATCCATATTTAAGTGACACAATGGGTTGGTTAATATTATGTCTTGCAGTTTGACCTGAGAACTGGAGCTGCTACAGAACTTTTTACTTGCCAATCTGTCCAAGATGGTCTGATGCCAGTTGTTCGTCTGAATGCAATTGCAATAGACCCAAGGAACCCTAACCTGTTTGCTGTTGCAGGCTCAGATGAATATACTAGGCTCTATGATATTCGGAAGTACAAGTGGGATGGCTCGTCTGATTTTGGCCAGCCAGCAGACTACTTTTGCCCTCAACATTTAATTGGGGATGGGCTGGTGGGAATAACTGGTTTGGCATTCTCCGATCAAAGTGAGCTACTTGCCACTTACAATGATGAATTCATATATCTATTCACGAAGGACATGGGGTTAGGACCCGATCCAGATTTAACCTCTCCTAAATATATGGACAGTGATGCTGATGAAGTGAAATCTCATCATGCCTCGGCTGAATCTTCTTCAGAGAACAATTCTAATCTCGTAGCTTCTCCACAAGTTTACAAGGGGCATCAGAACCGTGAAACAGTGAAGGGTGTAAATTTTTTTGGGCCTAGATGTGAGTATGTTGTTAGTGGGTCAGATTGTGGCCGGATTTTCATTTGGAGGAAGAGAACTGGGGAACTTTTACGAGTTATGGAAGCAGATAAGAAAGTAGTTAACTGTATCGAGCCCAATCCTCATACAACTGCACTGGCTAGCAGTGGGATCGAGAATGACATAAAACTGTGGATTCCAAAAGCTGTTGAGAGAGCTACTCTGCCTAAAAACATTGAAAAGGTATTGCTTTTACTATTATTTAATAATTGTTGAAACTGGACGATCTAACTGTGGTCTGCATTCTGATCACAATGCATTGTCCTAAAAATGCATGGTAGCCTAAGGCAATATTCTCCATAGGGAGTCTTTTCTGCACAAAGACTGCTAATGCATCCTTTCAGTGTAAAGATAATTCCTATTTACCTATCCTAAAAAAACAAAAAGAAAAAAATGCCGTTTGTAATTTTGTATGTGCATTCTCAAAAGTTACCCACCCTGCGAAATGCAGATGTCTAGAAAGCACATTTTATTCTTTTTAATTTAAATTTGCACCTGAATTAGTTTTATCTTTATTCTTCAAACATCGATGACCACAGAATCGTTTGTGTCTGAATTTCTCATGGTTTATTATGGTTTATATTTGTTTCAAGATTATTTCTTATTTTCATTATTGAACCCCGACATTTGAAGCTCTAACGTCAGAATGTATCAAATTGCTGTAATGGTTAGAAGAAATTGTATAGTGGCTAGAAAGTCTTCGAACTGTATGGGGGCAGTAGAGGAAGTATTAATTTTCTGCCTTGTATCTTTTGCACAAGGTTCTGATGCCCGGCCGAGGTCATTTCTTTACTAGTAGTGATGATGATGATTACTTTTTTGATTTCACTGAGGACGAGTATGAGTCTGATAATGATGGCGGTGTTAGTTCTTCTGAATGTGATGATGATGATGATGAAGATGAAGATGATGATGATGATGAAGATGATGATGATGATGAAGATGATGATGAAGATGGTAGTGGTGATGGGGATGATGATGTTGTCGATGTTGATGATGATGATGTTGATGTTGATGATAATGATGATGATGATGATGATGATGATGATGACGACGATGATGATGATGACGACGATGATGAGGAGGTGGGAGAATGAGATAGAGAAGACAAGAAGGAGATGCAGGAGTTTTACTCATGTTAAGAACAATATGTTGATGAAAAATTTAATTGTTGTGAATATTCTTTTGGTGGTGATGGTGATGTTTGTTCCATGGATTAACAACTTGAAGGCCACTGATTACTTGCACACTTTAGTTAGAGAAATGGTGTATATAGCTGTTATTGACCATGCCAATGACTGACTTGATGATAAGTAGTTGAGCTGGTGCTGATTATCTTGATGCTTATACTTTTCTGCTTTCTGTTTCCAGCTGAGACCTAAGGCCAGGGGCTGGATGTCCATGGCTTCACCTGAGGACCTGATGTTGCAACTATTTTCACTTCAAAGGCGGAGGACAGGTTCTGAGGACAATGAGCAGCAGTCAATGATACACCAGGAACTGCTTGAGCTTATGTATGACGCCAACAGTGATGGTTCTTCAGAAGTTGATGGCTATACCTCTAGTGAAGACGTTTTTGATTGAATGATGTTGGGGATCCCTTGCTTTCCCAGTACTTAGAGCTTGTACATATTGTAAGGAATAAGTTTCAGTACTTCTAAACTTGGTTTTGGTTTCCTCATCTTTTCGTTTCATGTAACTTTCTGAAATTCTCCAAATCTTTTGTTCAGTTATTTATATTTTCAATCAAAAGGTCAATATGGCTTTTGTTATGTCTGTTGGAGCTGAAATGCGGAACTTAGTTTCTATTACATCTGCAATGAATTCTGTGAGTATTTAAAACTTAGTTTCTATTACATCTGCAATGAATTCTGTGTGACTTGTGTTTACTGGATTTAGTAAATTTGGTAATCTTCTGATCTGAATATATCTGCTTAAGATATGGTAATCATCGAGAAATATGCAAGTTGGCAATTATTGGAAATTAAGATGTGAACCGTACAAGAAATGAAACAAAATCATCGAAGGAATATATTTTCATTTGTGTGCCAAAAGAGAAAATACAGAAAAAAGACGGCAGGGTGACGAATCTTATGCAAAAAAAAAAAAAAACCACGAAGATAAGACAGAGAGAGCAGGAATAAGTCGAAATCATTGTAGTCAAACTAGCACATCTAGCCATAAGGAAAAAGGCTTATTTATTGAAACATGACATTCACAGCATACAAGTACATGCATATACGTATGAAGAATCCACGGCCGGCTGTCAGGGAGTCCATTGGTGCAACCGCTCCATTCCTTTATCTCTATATGAACACATGTAATTGACGCGTATGTATACATTTAGTTCAGACTCTTCACAACCATGGATACTCTCCCTATATTATTCACTACCGCAGTAGTTGCTGGAGGCCTCTACTGGTTCATCTGCATTTTAGGCTCCCCTGAACGTAAGGGCAAACGTGCCATCGACCTCTCTGGTGGCTCAATTGACAACGACAAAGTCCAAGATAATTACAACAAGTATTGGTCTTTCTTTAAACGTCCTAAAGAAATTGAAAAAACTGATAATGTTCCTGCCTTTGTAGACACTTTTTATAATCTTGTTACTGATATTTATGAATGGGGTTGGGGCCAATCTTTTCATTTTGCACCATCTTTACCTGGAAAATCATATCTTGAAGCTACTCAAATCCACGAAGAAAAGGCTGTGGATTTTTTAAACGTGAAACCTGGTGATAAAATTCTTGATGTTGGTTGTGGTGTTGGCGGGCCTATGAGGGCTATTGCTTCTCATTCAGGTGCTAACGTTGTTGGCATTACAATTAACCAGTATCAAGTGGATCGTGCTCGTATGCATAATAAGAAAGCAGGCTTAGATTCCTTATGTGAAGTTGTATGCGGAAACTTCCTTGAAATGCCTTTTGATGATAATAGTTTTGATGGGGCTTATGCAATGGAAGCTACCTGTCATGCACCTAAATTGGAAGATGTTTACGCTGAAATTTATCGGGTTTTAAAGCCCGGATGTTTATTTGTTTCGTATGAATGGGTGACTACTGAATTTTACGATGCCAATGACAAGGTACATGTAGAAATTGTACGAGAGGTTGAGAGAGGTAATGCATTACCAGGGCTAAGGCATCATAGCGATGTATCTAAGATAGCGAAGAAAGTTGGGTTTGAAGTTGTAAAAGAGAAGGATTTCGCCAAGCCACCGGCTGGACCATGGTGGACAAGGCTGAAAATGGGGAGAATTGCTTATTGGAGGAACCATGTTCTGGTTGTGATTCTATCGTTTTTGGGGATTGCACCGAAAGGGACTGTGGATGTTCATGATATGCTGTGTGTGACTGCTGATTACTTGACTAGAGCTGGCGAGGCTAAGATATTTACTCCCATGCATATGATTCTCTGCAAGAAACCAGAACAAGAATAGCAAGGTTTTCTTCAAGTGTTCCTCTTTGTTTTGTTTGGTGTTGTAGTCCTTTCTGCGCTTAAGGTAAGTGAATGTTAAAATAAAATTTTTTCTTTGCAATCAAGGAAAAATGAATTTTTTTTCACTGAACTATTAACTTTTTTAGAAATGTACCACTCAACTATGAATTTTTTCTTTCTTACTTATTAACGTTAGGTCCTGTTTTATTTTAGTCACTGAACTTAGGTTCAGATTTTGTTTTACTCATTAAATTTATGTTCGGATTTGATTATTAGCATTATATTAATTTTTTGGAAAATTCCAAATGGTACCATTATACAATTGGTTTTTCCATGAAATACCGTTCACTATTTTTTACTTCCAAATGGTACCATTGTACAACTGGTTTTTCCATGAAATACCACTCCGTTTGTCAAAATGTTAGTATCTGTATTTTCAAATGGTACAATCGTAAGTTAACTAGTGAATGGTAACACAAGGAAAATGGTACCAAATGGAAAAGTCATTTTTACAATGGTACCAAATAGAATATCTCTAATTTTTTTTACTCGCTAAATTTGGGTTCGGAATGAAAAAGTCAATTGAAGTTTAATACTTAAAAATGATGCATTATAAAGGACAATTTGTTGAACTTTAATACTTGAAAATGATGCATTAAACTTTATCTTGAAAATAAATTGATTAAATTTAATAAGATAAAGTCTGCATTAAACTTTATCTTGAAAATGATCGATAAAATTTAATAAGATAAAATCTGCATTAAATTTTATCTTGTAAATAAATCGATAAAGTTTAGTAAGATAAAGTTATCCTCCCTAATGATTTATCTTTACAGTTAAATCTCGATAAATGAATACGCTTGGGATCGAAAATTTTAATCTATTAATTGAGGTAAAAAATACACTGTCCCTATTATATTGGGACCAGAAAAAATATTCATTTAACAAGGTTATTCGTTTAACGAATATTCATTTATCGATATTTTACTATATCTTGAAAATTATAATAATATAAAGTTTAATACGATATAGGAAGATAAAATTAAATTTGGGAGGGATGTTAGAGTGAACAAGTCGATTGCAACTTTAATACTTAAAAATGATGCATTAGAGAGGAAAACTTACCACTTAATACATCATTAAATTAGACTTTTTGGTTAAAATATATAACACATCCTTTATTGTAATACCTAAATTAGAAATTAGGAATTATTTTAAATTTTAAACCCCAATTCAAGTCATCTCTCTCACCATCTCCTCTGGCGGTGGCTTATCCACCGGCCGGGGGTCTTAATTTTTCTATCTTTCAAATAATGGAGGACACTCTTTTTTCCTTGCGAGGTTTTGAAGGAGGTCATCCTAGATCTATATCTTTGTCCTATTTTCGGAGCTATCTTGGTTCTGTCTTCTTCGACTCTTACTAGTTTTGAGTCAAGAACGAAGTTTTCTCCAGTTTGCGAGGAAGATATTTAGATCTTTTCATTTTCATTTTCAATTTCTTTTCGTCGACGACGTTGGGGCTGGAGTAGCGCGTCGGCATCAGCAAGCATCTTCCGTCGCTCTTTCCGATCAGGCTTCTTTTCTCTTCCCCGATTGGAATCTCAGTCCCCTTTATTTGTGTTTGTAGTGGGTTGTCTTATTTGGGGTTTAGGATGTTCTTTCGGGTCGGGTAATTAGGGTCCGTTTGGATTTGGTTTGGGATTTCTTGTTGTTATATTTTAGTGGTTGTGGTTTTCTTGGGGGATTAGCTGGTGCCTTTGGTTGTGCTAGCATATTAGTGTGGAATCAGGGGTTGTTCCTTTTTTCATGATTGTTGTGGTGTTCCATCTTGTCTAATGTCAGTAAATCAATAGCTCCGTCACGATACGTCTCGAGGCTGGGAAATTATTAGTGGAGTGCTTTGTTTCGCTTAGTGGGAGTGTTGTGGTTTTAATGATTTTTCAGTGGTGATTTGGTGTTTTTCTGGCATGATTTGGAGATTTCAGTGGTTGAACATGCTTGTCTTATGGATGCTATAGTGCAGATTGATTAGCAGATCTGTTCATTTGGTTTGGCCTTACTCTTTTGGGCTCATGAGATTAGGTTCAAGACTAAGTGTGCTGTAATTTGATGGTTTCAGTTTATACTACTAAGTGTCCGCATGATGAGTTTGGTCAATGAATGGGGTCATGGATGTGGCTTTTCAGGGATGGATCAGCTGTGTTAGTTCCGGCAATGGTGGTTTTCTTGACATTGGTACAGGGGTGTCTGCAGTTTGAATGGTGGAGCTTGAATGTGGTCAACATCGAGGAGAGACCAAACCATGTGGATGTAAAGTTCGAGCCGTATGTTTTCTTACTTAGTGTGTTAGCAGTTAGCATGCTTGTAGTGGGGACAAAATCTATTAGTCCAAGGCAGGAACAACAGCATGCGGCTGGAAATATTGTACCACTTGTTGGTTTGTAGCTTTCAAATTAGTGGAGTTTCAACAAGCTTACGAACTAGTGGTAACTTCCAATGGTGGCGCGTAGCTTGTATTAGTGAAATTTGTTTTGTAGTGGTTTCAGTGATATTACTCAGTGGTAATACACTACCTTGTAATGGCCTTTTGGCTAATTTTAATCCTAATATATCCTTGACTATTAAAAAAAATAGACTTTTCTTATTAAACTTTATCGATTTATTTTCAAGATAGAGTTTAATGCAAATTTTTTCTTATTAAATTTAATCGATTTATTTTCAAGATAAAATTTAATGCATCATTTTCAAGGATTAAAGTTTAACAAATTGTCCTCTATAATGCATCCTTTTTAAGTATTAAATCTTTAATTGAACTTTTTTTTATAAGCCATTTATTGTATTGCTACGGAAAAATTACAACAAAATGACTACAAAGATACAAAGTTAGGGCTCTCCTAACAGCACAAGCTCTGCGGCATACTAACTATAGCTGAAAAGGAGGTTGAGCTGTATGATCCAAAGAAAGACCTAGTGACTTAGTACTAAAAAGACTGATGCATTTAAAAACAAAGACAGACCCTACCAGATCCTGTTAGATATTGATTCAAGTGATATCAGGATCTGGAATGTTACTGATCAGATATTGATGCTGATGTCATCAGTAATACAACATCAGTATGAAGGTGTAATCAGGATTAGAAGCTGGTCAGGATTACGTGAAGATTCTAATCAGACCAGAGATCAAGGAAGATTGATATGTCGGTTGCTAAATTGTAGGAAGGCAGCTATCATACAAGATATGCATTCAGAGTAATATGTAATTGATTTAGAATATCTTGTGATTGATATTGTAGCTGTGTATGTTATATAAACACAGTTTAGGTTTTACATAATAGTAATCGCTTACACGAGTCATCTTGTAACCTAGCAGCTCTTAAGAACATAAGGATTTCTTAAGAGAGTTTATAACAGTTTTATGTCAGAGTTAATAAAGCTGTTATTGATTCATACTTGTGTTATTTCTGTTTAAGTCGAAAATCTTATACAATTGTATTCAACCCCCCTTCTACAATTGTTAATTATTGGGCAACAATTGGTATCGGAGCAAACTGATTAATATTAATCAGAAACGATCTGAAGATGTCGACAAGCAAGTATGAAAGTATCAAGATTCCTATTCTCAAGAAAACTGAGTATCCAACATGGAAGGTTAAAATGTTGATGTATCTAGAAGCAACTGATCCAGACTATCTTAATAGGATTAATGATGGTCCTTTTATGCCAACAACTTTGGTTGGTCGAACAGATACAGTTCCAGAACATTATGTCATGAAGGAAAAGAGTAAATGGACTCCAGAGGAAAAGGCTCAAGTGCTTAAGATGCAAAGGTAAAGAATATTTTGCATAACAGTCTTGATAATGTCATGTCAAACAGGGTAATAGCATGCAAGACTGCAAGGAAATTTGGGATACCTTGGAAACTCAATGTCAAGGCATTGAATCTATAAAAAAAAAACAGAAGGGCTCTGTTGATTCAGGAGTATGAGCAGTTTGACGCTAAATCTGATGAAAGTCTCACTGATATGTATGATAGATTTCTGACACTACTGAACAATCTATCTCTAGTTGGCAAAGAGTATGATCCAGAGGATTCAAATACCAAGTTTTTAAGAGCTCTGACTGAGGAGTGGGATAATCAAGCTTCAATCATAAGGCATCAGTATGATCTGAAGATGCTGTCTCTTGATGAAGTGTATGGGATGCTGAGAACCTATGATCTTGAGGTTCAACAAAGAAAGAATAAGAAGAATGTCAACGCAAAATTTGTTGCTTTGAATGTGGAATCAAAATCAAAGGGAAAAGCTGAGGAGGTTTCTAGCAGAAAGAGTAGAGTTGTAGAGTCAATTCCTGATGACTCATCATCAGATACTAATGCTAAGTCTGATTCTGATACTGATGATGACTCTACTGATTCTGATATGATGGAGATGGTTGCTATGATAGTCAAGGGCTTTAAAAAGATGAAGTTCAGAAAGGCTAGGAAGCAAGGGAAGTTCCAGAAGAAAACCTTCAATGCTGACAAAGACAGGTACAAGAAGAAAGAAGACAAAAGCAGCAAATTTAACAAGTCAAAAGTCAGATGCTACAACTGCGATGGAATGGGTCACTTTGCAACTGAGTGCAAGAAAACCAAAAGTAAAGCTCTTATCTCATCAAGCAAGGATTGGATGGACTCATCATCTGACTCTAAAGAAGAGAAAGTGAATTATGCTTTGATGGCTAATACTGATGAGACTGCTGTTGCTGAAAATAAGGTATCTGAAACTTTGTTTGATTTTGATACCAATAGTATATCTAAGTTAAGATCATTTCTAAAATCTCTGCATATTAGTTTTAGGAGTCAATCTCTTGAAAATGCAAGAATAAAATCTGAAATGGCAGAGGTAGCTAAGAGAAATGATCATCTAGAATCTGAGTTACTTTTCTTGAATGAGGTACAAGCAGAATGTGATAATGCTAAACACATGAAACTAGAGATGGAGTTTAAATGTAATGTACTTGAAAAAGAACTTGAGGATGCTAAAGAAAAACTCAGAACCTGGACACATTCTGGAATGAAAACTCATGATATTATCACTGATAAAAATTGGAAAGAGTGTCTAGGATATAATCTAGAGAATGAGAAAAAGAAGAAAGGTAAGGTTGTTACTGATGAAACAACAAAACCAGGAAGAGTAGTTGTTGATGAGTCAACAAATCCAAAAACCTACAGATATGTTACAGACAGTACTAAAACTAAGTTAAAACCTGTTGATTATGTGTATCCAGAAAATTCCAAATCTACTTCAGAAAAGGGATCCACTTCTACTCATAATTCTAATACTAGAACTGCCAAGAACAAAAATGTAGGTCTTTTGTCTAAGAAACAGCTAAGGGACAAAATCTGTCAAGTGATAGATAGGAAGAAAGTCCCAACTGTTAAAAGAAACAGGAATGGTAAAGTTGGAATAAACAAGGAGAATAATTATAAGTATATTCCAAATGCACCAAGGAAAGTATGTTTTAATTGTGGTAACTCTAATCATCTTGCTACTGATTGCAGGAGGAATAAAAAGAAGGCTACTATAGTTCCTAAGCTCTGTTCTAAAAATCGGTGATTAATCACGATTAATCACCGATTAATCCCTGTACCATGGGTTACCGAACTGATTAATAATCCGATTATTCAATTAATCATTCCGATTAATCCTTAAATATCCGATTAATCCCCGATTAATCCCTGGACAGTGCCTCTACCGATTAAGTCCGATTTCCGCTTTTTATAACACTGTTCCTAAGTCTGACATTAGGAATAAATCAGTATTTTATAAACCACAGAATCCTTGTTTCCACTGTGGTAGTAAATGGCATTCGATTTATATGTGTGAAGAATATCATAATTTGTACTACAATTATTATGAGCCTTTGCCGAAGTTTAATAAAAGTGCAAATTTTGATAAAACAAAGAATTTGAATTCTAAGCATGCATTTGTAACATCTGATAAGAACAGGACAAATTCTGATGGAATCAATCCAGAAGAAGCTATTTTTACAAAAAAAATCTTCAGCTGCTAAAAATGTTAAATTTCATGAAAAGAGAACCCAACAAGTGTGGGTTCTTAAAAATTCTAACTGAGTTCTTTGTGGTTCTGATTGTAGGGTAAAAAGAAAAATGTGTTAGTCATGGACAGTGGATGTTCTGTGCACATGACTGGAGACAAAACCTTGCTATCAGAATTTGAAGAAAAGGCTGGCCCAACTGTGTCTTATGGAGATGGCAACATTGGACAAACTTTGGGATATGACAATATAATCATTGGAAATGTCATCATTGAAAAAGTAGCTCTGGTGAAAGGACTCAAACACAATTTACTAAGTGTTAGTGAAATCACAGACAGAGGTTATCATGTCAACTTCTATGATACTCATTTTGAAGTAATCAGCAAAACTTCAGGGAAGGTTGCATTAACTGGTCAAAGGCATGGTAACATTTGTGAAGCCAACATCTATACCAATACTGATGGACACTCTACTTGTCTCATCAGTAAAGCTTCTGTAGATGAAAGTTGGAGTTGGCACAAGAAGCTTTCTCATCTCAACTTCAACAATATCAATGAGTTGGTAAAGAAAGATTTGGTAAGAGGATTACCAAAGGTACTATATTCTCCAGATGGACTTTGTGATGCTTGTCAGAAGGCTAAACAGAGAAGGACATCATTTAAGAGTAAAACAGAATCCTCAATAGATGAACCATATCACATGCTCCACCTTGACTTATTTGGACCAGTAAATATAATGTCCATCAGCAAGAAAAGGTACACTCTAGTTATTGTTGATGAATATACTAGATATACCTGAGTGTATTTTCTACATAGAAAAGATGAAACTGTTGGAATACTTCTGGACCATGTCAGAATGATTGAAACTGGCACAAAGTATAAAGTCAAGATTTTAAGAAGTAATAATGGAACTGAATTCAAGAATTCAGCAATGGAAGAGTTCTGCAAATACAAAGGAATAGTTCAACAATTCTCTGCTCCAGGCATACCCCAGCAAAATGGAGTGGTTGAAAGAAAGAACATAACTCTTATTGAAGCTGGCAGAACTATGTTGGAGGAAGCTAAACTACCTACATATTTCTGGGCAGAAGCAGTCAACACAGCATGCTACACTCAGAACATTACACTGATCAACATACATGGTGTAACTCCTTATTAAATGATCAAGGAAAAGAAGCCAAGTCTGAAGCATTTGCATGTATTTGGCTGTAAGTGCTTTGTTCTAAGACCTCATCCTGAACAGCTTAGAAAATTCGAGACTAAAGTTGATGAGGGCATCTTTATTGGCTATCCATCATCAAGAGCCTTTAAAGTCTACAATCTAAGAATAAAGACAGTCATGGAGTCTATAAATGTATCCTTCTATGATAAGAAGATTATAGGAATTGCTGAAGACTTACATGATGATGTGATTTTTGCAAATGAAGCTACCAAGAATTCTGATGAAATCTTGTCAGATACTGATACTCCATCAAATCCTGACGATCTAATCATTCCTGATGTAACACAAATTATTGACGATAACGCAAATGTTGAGGGGGAGCAACTACAAGAGACCATTAATACTGAATCAAATCAAACATCAGGAGGAGATTCATCAGAAACAGATTAGAGTGACAATTCTGACAGTAGATCAGAAAGAGATAGCAATATCTCAAGGGGAGCTTCTAGCAATACTAGTTCTTTTGAAGATAACACCAATCCAGGGGGAGCATCAAATTTAAGGAATGATTTACCACCAGCAAGGAAATGGACTAAAAGCCATACTCCTGATTTAATTATTGGGAATCCTGAAGCAGGTGTGAGAACTAGAAGTGCAACTCAAAATGAATGTCTTTATCATAACTTTCTGTCAAAGGAGGAACCTAAGAAAGTTGAAGATGCACTCAAAGATGCTGATTGGGTTATGGCTATGCAAGAAGAACTAAATGAGTTTGAAAGAAATGAAGTCTGGAAACTTGTACCAAGACCAAAAAGAAGGTCAATTGTAGGTACAAAATGGGTGTTCAGAAACAAGACAGATTCAGATGGCACCATTATCAGAAATAAAGCAAGACTAGTTGCAAAGGGATATTCTCAACAGGAAGGAATAGACTATGATGAGACATTTGCTCCTGTTACATTCTGGCATATGCAGCCCATAAGAAATTCAAAGTTTTTCAGATGGATGTGAAAAGTGCTTTTCTAAATGGAGAATTAGAAGAGGAAGTTTATGTTGAACAACCTCCTGGCTTCGTTGATTCAAAACATCCAGATTATGTCTACAGACTGGATAAAGCACTTTATGGACTAAAGTAAGCTCCAAGAGCCTAGTATGAAACATTGGCTCAATTCTTACTGGAAAGTGGATTCAAAAGAGGTACAATTGATAAAACCTTGTTTTATTTGAATCATAGTAAGGATTTGCTGTTAGTTCAAATTTATGTTGATGATATCATTTTTGGGTCAACTAACTCCAAATTGTGTGAGAAGTTTTCAAAGCTAATGCAGTCTAGATATCAAATGAGCATGATGGGAGAGATGAGCTATTTCTTAGGCTACAAGTTAAATAGACTGATGATGGAATTTTTATCAATTAGTCAAAATACACAAAGAATCTCTTGAAGAAGTTTAACATGAATGACAGCTCTACTGTATCAACTCCCATAGCTACAGCTACCAAGCTTGATCCTAATCAAGGTACTGAGGTAGATATAACCAATTACAGAGGTATGATTGGCTCACTCTTGTATCTAACTGCTAGTAGACCAGATATCATGCAACCTGTCTATGTGCAAGATTTCAGGTAAATCCCAGAGAACCACATTTTATTGCAGTCAAAAGGATTTTCAGATACTTGAAAGGCACCACATCTCTTGGCCTTTGGTATGCTATAGAGTCTGATTTTAATCTATGTGGTTACTCAGATGCTGATTTTGCAGGCTGCAAAATAGACAGAAAAAGTACTTCAGGCAGTTGTCAGTTTCTTGGAGAAAGACTTGTTTCTTGGTTTAGTAAAAAGCAAAAGTCTATCTCTACATCAACTGTAGAAGCTGAGTACATTGCTGCTGGAAGCTGTTGTGCTCAAATTATGTGGATGAGAAATCAGCTAATGGACTATGGTTTGTCATATTCAAAAATATCTTTTTATTGTGATAACCAAAGTGCTATTGCTATGACAGGAAATCCAGTACAGCATTCTCTTACTAAGCATATCAGTATCAGATATCATTTTATAAGAGAGCAAGTTATGGAAGGAACAATTGAGCTACACTTTGTTCCTACTGATCAACAACTAGCTGATATATTCACCAAGCCACTACCTGAAGCTACGCTTACAAAGTTGGTAAATGAACTGGGAATGATAAACTATGATAGTTTATGAGAACAGAGAAAGATCAAATACTGATACTCGTCAAATCCTGATACATTTCGAATCCTGATGAAAAGTCAATCCTGACTCCAGTCAAACATCGAATACTGATGCGACGCTTCATTTATCAGTAATGTACTTCAGTATCTAAGTACTTCGTTTTCTGTTCTGTTTTTCTGATACACTTGTGACTATTGAACTTGTTAATAAGATGATTACTTTAATTAGTTTTCATGATTATTTCTTTGATTTAATAATTTGAATAACAAGTTCAATGTAGAAAACAATGAATAAGATTAGGGACACAAAGTTTTTCATTGATAGTAAGAAAGAGATTACATTCAAAGATTACATCTTTTTGTTCTCTATCTACTAATCTATTCAACAGGAAAAATAAAGTCCAAACCACTCCATTGTTAGCAGTCATCCCAGATCCCATCTTTGCCACTTTGTTTGGGTAGAGGTTGATAGGGATAAGGTTATTTTTGGTGACATATTCATTAACAATGGTTGATGGAGTTGGATGAGGATGTCTTAGACGAAAGCCATGCTAATGTTGCTTGGAGGGCAGCATCGATGTCAATCACTTTTGCAGGTCTTTCTTTCTCGATTTCTTCGAGACCAGCATCCATCTGCAACCACAGAGTTTCAAGTTGTCTTTCCTAGTTGAAAACATCAAATTCTTCACGAGTGTAACTGAAGATATCTCTCTTCTCGACGAGATGAAGATTCTTTTCTTTAATGGTAGAGTTCGCCATCTCTTTGTTAAGATGTTTTCTGTGAAGAGCTTTTGGTTTACAGGAGAGAAGAAGGGTTAAAGAGATAGTGGACAAGTCTCTTGGTGTTAAATAGAGAAAGGAGTGGAACGAGAATATGAAACGGTTCATATTCTGGTGTTGGTACCAGGTATTTTTATATTGTGATGTTTTAATTTCTTTAAATTAAAACAAATTACCTTGTTGTTTTTTCACAATCTTATTTCTCGAAAACTGCGGGCACGTGTGTTGTACTCTGTAACACCCCCAGATCCGGGGTCAGGGATCATTTCATTATGGTCTAAATTTCCATCCACAAAACCATCAAAATTTTAAAGTACAACCTTATGACCCAAACAACAACAACAACAACAACAACAACAACACACACGTTATAGTCCCAGAGATGAAATCAGAGTAACCAAATATTATTAATCAAAATCTTAAATTCTTACAACCCAGAGAATTATAATTGACTATAACATATTCTTTGCCATCCATTTATATAGATACCTTACCAACAATACATTTGATATTCAAAATCTAACAACTAGCCTACCAATAGCTTTTCCTCAGTAATGGCAGCTAGGACCTCAGCGGTTAATCCTCTAACGGCTGTCACCTGCTCGTACCAAGTGCACCTTGTGCGGGCCATCTGACCTAACTGTTGTTGTGATATGATAAATAAAGCAAGGGTGAGCAATAGCTCACCAAAATAATATATAACAGAACAATAACAGATATAACAGTTCTGAATTTTCCTTGAAACCATATGCCATGCATTTATGAAAATGATGCCAGTATAATATAAACGATGAAGTTACAAGGTAACTAAAAATATATATTCTGTGGAAATATCTGCTGTGCAAAAGATAAGCAAGATATTCTCAATTATCATAAAAGAGGAACTTGCAGGAAAATATTGCAATTCCAGTTTCAACACTTTTTCACTCTGCCAACACTAACAGTGTTGCAGAAATTTCTCAATTTGGAAGATGAACTAATACTGGAGTATTCACCGCGCCCGCTGTTCGAATCCTTACGATGATCAGTCGTAGACTGTACAACTCAAATTAGTTTTACTACCGGTGGAAGGAAGAACTGACGGATTTACTTGTCTACCGCCCTGCTAGATCTCCCCAGCCAACGGTTGGGCCAATGGGATGGACCGGCGCTACTCGGCCTCTTACACGACTCCTAGTTCGAATAACATCCATGACTCTGAAACTTAAAGTTCCTCCCCTTTCCCCAAGTATAATACTTGTTGATAGGACTCCACAAAGTAGTCGTATCTAGTTGGAAAGGAAAATTCACGAATATTTCCCAAGCTGATGCTTGTTAATGGATATAAACTTGTTCCATCAATCATACCCCTCGAGCGTTGAGGAGGTGACCAAACAGATTCATATCGATGTTTGAAAAAATCAAGATGTGAGTGACAAGATAGTTTTGCAAGTATATGACCGGGCAGTCAAATAAATAACAGCTCTCAAGTGAGGTCCCCTTATATGATTTTGGAAGTTTGAGCGAGTACTTAAATCTTCTTATAAGATAGATTTAAATAAAATAGAGTTTTGAGAACCTCCTCTTGATAAAATAGTCATAAAAGACTCCGAAATATTTTACATAATATCTGAAGGTGAAAGATAAACTTTGAATAATATAAATCATTATAAAAGAATTTAAAAGAATTAAATAAATATTCCAAGAATATTTATTAAATCAATAACAATTACGGAATATTATTAAATCATAATATTGCTCGTAAGTAATCTTCGAATGAATATATAGAATTATTTACTAAATAAATCTCTTCTTAAATGAATATTCAAAATAATATTCATTAAATAGATAACTCCAATGAATATTTAAAATAATATTCACTAAATAAATCAAACCTTAAATGAATATTTGAAAATAATATTCATTTAATAAATAATGTTCTAAATGAATATCCAAATAATATTCATTTAAAAATAATATTATAAATGAATATCCAAATAATATTCATTTAGTAATCAAAACTTTAAAAGTATATTCGAAATATTATTCCTCAAGTAAATGGAACTTCCAATGAATATTTTAAAATAATATTCATCAAGTACATAAAACCTTAAATGAATATTCGAAAGTAATATTCATTTAATAAATAAAATTTTTAATGAATATCAAAGTAATTATTCATTAAATAATCATACTCTCAATGAGTATTCAAAAATAATATTCATCTAAAATTTCTCGACGGAGATAATATTCAAATAACATTCCTCGAAAGATTTCCAAGTAATTGATACTTTATGGAAATAATAATAATAATGTTTAATAATAACATTCCACAAAATAAATAATAATCTGTCGCTGGAATCCCTCCGGGTTTCCACGACTATCTCTATAACTCAAAATACCGACTCCCGGTCTATATTTAAAGAACGAATATCATGTGCCCTCCCTAAGGGTCTTAACAAAACAATCCAGCTTATAACTAATAATTCTTATCTAGTCTATAAGCCAATATCAATTCGGGGAACAGGTATTATAGTATCAACTTGAAAGTAGGCATGCATGGTATGGCATATGTATCATAAACAACATATATATATATATTATCACAACAACAGTTCCAAGGTATTGGAAACTTGCCTGGTACTCCCGCTATGCTAATGGCATGACTCGGGGTGGTCCGGCGATCTATAACCAAAATTATCCCGGGTTAATCATCTATCACTTTGAAATGCCAAGTAAATACTTTACTTAAGCTAACACACGTTTTCCAGTTTATCTTTCATTAACACCGTTATAATCTGACACTTGCTTGCTATCGAGGCATGTCCTTAATCTTACACTTGGTAAGTACTTAGGCCATGTAAGCTCTAAGGTCGAAAGATTATACCTCGAGATTTATCGATCGTTTTCTAAGTGGTTTCTCAAAGTTATAACCAAGTGTATCTTAAAGGGGTTCATTCGCATTTAACCTTGAATCGAACATTTTTAATAAATCGAAAAACGATCCTTTTAATATGAGGACTTCTCTCACACCTTCCTTATGATCTCTAAAATTTAATTATCAAGATTCGCCACTGAATTAATCACGTTAAGGGGATTCAATTTCAGTTACGAACTCGCACTTACGATTTCGAACCACTTTTAGTAATTTGACCATATCTCCTAAACCGTAAGTCCATTTGTTTCGATTCTTTTTCCAAAATGATCTACGACTCGAGATCTACGGGGGTATGTTACATTCTTAACCAGTTTAGACAATTAGAGCTACTGGGATGCACGAATTTCAAGGTTTAACGAAATTTCGGCATTACGACGGCTATAAATTGGACGTTTCCAAATCTTTAATTCACGATCAAACATTAACCAAGCCACACCGGGCAATTATACATCATAACCAGTCCATAATACAACTGATCTTACCACCATAAACATCATATCTCTTAAATCAATTAAATCTACTACATAATCATGCTTTCATGCTTGTATTAACATCATACTTTTAACTAATCTAAAACCATTCAACAATCATCAAAACTTAAACTAAGAGCTAGGGTTTCAAGAGAGTTATACCTTCCTTGGTGTGTAAATGAGCCTAACAAGCCTTGATCTAGTCCTTAGAACTCCTTGACAACCTTAAACTAGCAAGACACATCAAGAACATTCTTAGAATTTTCGGAACTGTTATACCTCAGTTGAAAGAACACGAAATACGAGGGCCTTACCTAGGTTTTCTGGACAAGACTTCTAAAGGAGCATTGTAGAGCATCTAACCAGATTTCCAACAAGCTAAAGAACACCAAATTCCATTGAGAAACGAAGGAGATATGGCCGTTTGCAAATCAGTCCAGAAGCTGTTACGAATTCTGGCAGTTTGGTTTCTTCACTTGGGGAGGTGATTTGCCTAGGCTATACTACTTGGATTGCTATGAAATGTGGAGCGAATATTGCCCATGGAGAGGCTTTGGTTATAATTTGGTGATTTTATCATGGATAAAAATGGAGATATGAATTTTCTTCTCATGAGTGTTCTTGCTGGGCAGTTTGTACAAATGGAGAGAAATGAAGTTTGCTTGGTCTTGCTTGCATCTAATCTTGCATTATTGTGTTTGTATGGATAATATCTAGATATTATCAGATGTGTGTGGCTATGTGGCTCACCTTGGGGCTTGTGCAAAGAGTTTTGGAGCTGGTATCTATCAGATTGATAAGAACAATGAAGAACTCAAGAATCTGAAGAAAAGACTGATTCAGATTCTGGGAGGAAAAGAAGAGGAGTTACTATCAAGTTTCTTGCGGATAAGTAATTTCTTTGTGAGAATTTCTGAGACTAAGCCTGAAGATTACTTGTAGAATTTTGTTTTGAGTTTTTGACATCATTGAATCAAAGAATTTGTGCTTTATTTCATTAAGTACAAATTGGGGGAGATTGTTAGATATTGATTCAAGTGATATCAGGATCTAGAATGTTACTGATCAGATACTGATGCTGATGTCATCAGTAATACAACATCAGTATGAAGGTGTTATCAGGATTAGAAGCTCGTCAGGATTACGTGAAGATTCTAATCAGACCAGAGATCAAGGAAGATTGATATGTCGGTTGCTAAATTGTAGGAAGACAGCTATCATACAAGATATGCATTCAGAGTAATATGTAATTGATTTAGAATATCTTGTGATTGATAGTGTAGCTGTGTATGTTATATAAACACAGTTTAGGTTTTGCATAATAGTAATCGCTTACACGAGTCATCTTGTAACCTAGCAGCTCTTAAGAACATAAGGATTTCTTAAGAGACTTTGTAACAGATTTATATCAGAGTTAATAAAGCTGTTATTGATTCATACTTATGTTATTTCTGTTTAAGTCAAAAATCTTATACAATTGTATTCAACCCCCCTTCTACAATTGTTAATTACTGGGCAACAGATCCTAGCAGACGAGGAACCTAAGGTTAATCAGTAAAAAAATTAACATAATGTTAATAATTAAATCCGAATATAAGTTTAGTAAGTAAAACAAAATCTAAACATAAGTTTAGTGACTAAAAGAAAACCGAACCTAATGTTAGTGAATAAAAAAGAAAAAGTCATAGTTGAGTGATAGGTTTCTAAAAAGATCAATAGTTCAGTGACAAAAAAATTCATCTTCCCTTGCAATTAACTCTTGCCGATTCAAGAACTCTTTGCAACTTCTATAAAGTTTTTATTATTATGAGACTTCTAATTTATACTTTTTTTTTTGCTTAATTAATTTATACTATATTATATAAGTAAATTAAAGATTTATCTTATAGTTTGTTAGATTTTTCGACATTTACTTCATCTTTAGAAATTATTCTTTTCAAAAATGTTTTTCGTGAATTTTTTTGGCTATTTGAAAACTTTCTGAAAAATATTTTTCAATTTTTTTTGTATTTGTCTGATTTTCTAGGAAAAAAATTCAAGAGTGGAAATTTTTTTCAAGAAAAGTGATAAACTTTGAGAAAATGACTTTTTCTTTTCAAAATGGAAAAAGATTTACCAAAATAAATGATTTCTTATTGTTGTGGAATAAAATCTAGGTCACGAATTTGTAATTAATACTAGGGTTCGGGAGTTTCTTGCTTTAATGGTTGTTTCCGTGTTCGAGACTGATCGGTCCTCACAGAGTGCCTACGTATCTTGTTATTGAGAATCAAGCCAAAAACGTAGTTCTGAGAATGAGGGGTCAGACCCTTTATATAGGCTGAGAAGCCCTAAAATCGTAGTAGGGTTAGGTGACTTGGTGGGCAAGTCACCGACTAGAAGAAGGTTCTAGTCTCCTTCCATTTATGAATCAGTTTCCATGTTGAAGTATGTGCCTTGGAGGCTAAGTCAGGCAAGAGTTATATCCTTGTTTGACTCTTATTTGCTGAGTTGTTTATTACCCTTAATATTAATTACGAAATTAATATAAAAATAGGGTTTGGACCTTGTTGGTGGGTCCCACGTCTGAACCATGTCGGGTCTAATTAATACCACATTAAATGTGTCTTTAGGGCTTACTTTTAGCCCATATCATTTGCCCCCAACTTCTAGGAAAATTGATCAGATTTTTCTTGAAGTTATAACGGCCTTATTCGAGACTTGGGTCAGGGTCTATTGCTCTTACGTGAGTATTTTCAACAACATCATCTTAACGTAAAGCGTGGAGCGACCGACGCATTTACGACGATGTTGAACGACACTGATCAGTGTCAAACGGCACTACACAGCGCTAATCAGCCTTAAACATCGTTCAAACAGTGTTAAACGTTGTTAAATGGCATAAAACGGCACTAACGGCACTAACCGGTGCTAAACAGTGCTAATCGGCACTAATCTGTGCTAATCGGCACTATTCTGTGCTAACAGGCACTAAACAGCGCTTAAACGGCACTAATCTATGCTAATCGGCACTAATCTGTGCTAACACGCACAAAACAGCGCTTAAACGGCACTAATCTGCGCTAATCGACACTAATCTGTGCTAATCGGAGGAGATTCGGGACAATTGCAGCCTCTTCCGGGCAGCTAGTCAGCCGACAAGGGTCCTGGTCAGCTGCCAGGTGCTCTTGGTCGGCTGCCAGGTGCTCCTGGTCGGCTGCCAGGTGATCCTGGTCGGCTGCCAGGTGCTCCTGGTCGGCCATACCCCCTCCATGGCACCTGGTCGGCTGCCAGGTGCTCCTGGTTGCCTGCCAGGTGCTCCTGGTTGCCTGTCAGGTGCTCCTTGTTCACCGGCAGGTTGACGGGAGATCCATGTTGACTTTAATGATGCCACACGATGCTTAAACGACGTTTCAATGTTTGTTAAACGACGTTAAATGGCATAAAACGGCACTACATGGTGCTAATCGACTCTATACGGCGCTAAGTTGAAGGTCGATGTTTGTTCCGGAAAGTAAGAAACCTTCAACAGAACCATCAAACGATCCAACCAACCGATGGGAGGTGCCAAGATGGGTGCCGGGAAGTCAGCTGGAGCCCCTTCGTGGCACCTGGTCGGCTGCCAGGTGCTCCTGGTCGGCCAGACCTCCTCCATGGCACCTGGTCGGCTGCCAGGTGCTCCTAGTTGCCTGTCAGGTGCTCCTGGTCGGTTGCCAGGTGCTCCTAGTTGCCTGGGAGTGCTTAAATGACGTTTCAATCTATGTTAAACGACGTTGAATGGCATAAGACGGCACTACACGGTGCTAATCGATGCTTGAACGACGTTTAGTTGGAGGTCGATGTTCGTTCCGGAAAGTAAGAAACCTTCAACAGAACCATCAAACGATCCAACCAACTGACGGGAGGTGCCAGGAGGTCGGCTGAAGCCCCTCTGTAGCACCTGGTTGGCTGCCAGGTGCTCTTGGTCGGCTGCCAGGTGCTCCTGGTCGGCTGCCAGGTGCTCCTGGTCGGCTGCCAGGTGCTCCTGGTCGGCCAGACCTCCTCCATGGCACCTGGTCGGCTGCCAAGTGCTCCAGGTCGGCCAGACCTCCTCCATGGCACCTGGTCGGCTGCCAGGTGCTCCAGGTTGGCTGACAGGTGCTCCTTGGTTGCTTTGTCATACCTCTCGGAGCTTTTCGCAATGCCTGGAGTCTCGTTCTTGAATCACGTCCTTAACATTTGTATGTTGTATACTTCCTTTCATGGCATAATTAGTCTCTTTATTAGCAAAGACTAACTGATAATGTTTTATCTTCCTTAAACGTAATTAGCTCCTTAAGCTTAGATGAGTGCCCTGGCACAGCTTGTTGCTATATCTTCGCTTAAATCCTTCACTTCAAATTGGCTTTCATAACTTTCGTGGCCTTCTGGGCCTTAACTCGCTCGTTGAATCCTTGGTTTTAAACCTTGAATTCATTCGTGGTTGTTGGTTATCATCAACCCTTAACTCTTATTCTAAGATGTAAAAATGATGAAGTCCCTTAGTTCTTGCCCCTTGTTACATATGGTGGAGATCTTGCTTCTCGGTTGATCTTTCAAGAAGTTCCCTTGCCACTCAGCACTTGACTTCAAGTCTGGTATGCCTTGGCTGGTTGTCAACCCTTTATCTTGATTCTATGTTTCCAACCTTCTTCTTATTCTCACAGGACCTTACTTTGGTTTGAATTCGATTGACGGCTCTTGATCCAAGTCCTTAAACTCAAACGACAAACTCGATTGGAGGTAGACAGCCTTTTTGGCCATCAAGGCTAAAATTTTGTGTCAGGATTTGAGATTCAAGATTTTAAGTATGGAATGACAAAGGACCTCTTATCTCAATATTCTCACTAACAGTTTCTGTGCCTTCAAGGCATTATTAGGGAGCCAACCAGTCTCAGGATGAGCTTTTAAGAGGGTCTATCCTTCAGCTTACATCAACTGGTGCTACCAATTTTGAAATAATAGACGGGGCCTTCAAGACCTGAAAGTAAACACTTCCGGCGTAGTTCTCTATCTCAGAAGAAGTAAACTTAGATTGGGCATCAGCCTTAACATTCTGTTCTCTCAGAATGTGCTTCTCATACCATTCATCAAACTGAGTCATCACGGCCTTCACGACTCTCAAGTACTTTGCCGTAGTTTGAGATTCTTGACTCTCATGATTCTAGCCAAGCCAAATCCGGCTATCAAGGCTTCATACTCAGCTTCGTTGCCGGTTGTTGGGATGTCCAACTACAAAACATACTCAACTGTGAACCCATCGGGGCTTTGCAAGACCAAAACTCCACCACTAGATTTTGTTTTTGATGCTCCATCAAAATAGAGCACTCAATATTCCTTCTGATCAGGTATAAGCTCCTCATCTTCATCCTTTCTTCCAGGGGTGGTTACTGTCTCCTGCCCCCCGACTTCTTAGTTCCAATGGCACATTCAACCACGAAGTCCGCCAGTGCTTGAGCCTTGATGGCTGTTCGAGGCTTATACGTGATGTCAAATTCTCCAAGCTTAATTGTCCACTTGATCAGCCTTCCACTGGCCTTCGGGCTATGCAATATGTTCCTCAATTGCTGGTCCGTCAGGACTTCAATCTTGTGCGCCTGGAAGTACGGTCGTAGCTTTCTCGAGGCGGTTACCAATGCCGGAGCAAACTTCTCAATGGTAGAGTTCAACTCGGCTCTGTGCAAGACCTTGCTCTCATAGTAGATAGGTCCTTGAACCTTATTCTCTTCTCGAATGAGAACATCACTCAATGCTTGTTCAGATACCGCCAGGTATAGATAAATAGTCTCTCCAAGACTAGGTTTGGCCAACAACAGGGCTTCAGTCATGTATTTCTTTAGCTGTTAACAGGCCTCTTGGCTTCCAGGTGTCCACTTAAAATTCTTCACCTTCTTCAATGCTTGAAAGAAAGGTAAGCATTTGTCACCAGATTTGGAGATGAATCTTCCTAGGGCTGCAACTCGGCCCGTCAACTTTGTACATCTCATATAGAACGGGGTGATTCTATGTCCAAGATCGCTTTGATCTTATCAGGATTGGCCTCAATGCCTCTCTTTGAAACCATCAGACCCAGAAACTTTTCTGATCCAATGCCAAAAGCACACTTGGCTGGATTTAACATCATCTTGTGGTGCCTCAACACTTCGAATGCCTCTCTGAGGTGCTTGATATAGTTAGCCTTGAGTAGGCTCTTGACTAACATGTCATCAACATAGACCTCCATGGTTTTTCCAATCAGATGAGCGAATATCTTATTCACCAATCGTTGGTAAGTAGCTCCTGCATTCTTTAGACCAAAAGCCATAACAGGATAGAAGAAAACACCAAAGTTAGTTATGAAAGATACCTTTGGGATGTCATCCTTGTGCATCTTAATCTGATTGTAGCCGCTGAACCCATCCATGAAGCTCAACATCTCATGTCTAGCTGTGGCATCTATCAATGTATCTATCCTTGTTAGAGGAAAGCAATCCTTCGAACATGCGTCATTCCGATCAGTGAAATCTATACACATCCTCCATTTCCCACTCGCCTTTTTGACCATCACAGGGTTAGTCAACCATTCGGGGAACTGAATTTCCTCAATAAAACCAGCTTATAAGAGTTTGTCAACCTGTTGCTTGATGGCCTCTTGCCTTTCAGGAGCAAAATTCCTCTTCTTTTATTTTATTGTCTTTCGCTCAGGATCGAGATTCAACCTATGAGTTATAAGTTGGGGATCAATCCCTGGCATATCAGCTGTTGTCCAAGCAAATACGTTACTATTTTCTTGCAAGAATGCTATCAACTTGCCCTTCAAGGGTTCTTTCAAAGAAGCTCCTATATAAGTAACTTTCTCAGCTCGCTTGGCCGTCATTGCTTCAATGTTTGTCTTGGTCTTGGACTTCTCAGGCGGCCTCTCGGCTGGCATGCGTTCGACCTTGAGTGTTGAACGTCAATGTTCGAAGGTTGAACGTCAATGTTTGAAATCAAGGTTTTCAATCTCAAGGGTGTTTTGAATCACTGAAATATCTATCAAAGCTGCCGGTCCAAGGCCACGGGGTCTCTGATAAGCCCCACGAGGTCTTGAACCTTCCCTAGGAAGTTTTCAATCTTCATTTCAGGGTTAATGTTCAAGTGTTGAACGCTGGTGTTTAGATATTCAACGTCGGCGTTCTGGATCAAGAATCCAAAATTACATGTTGGTTTTCAAGTTTCAACCTTTAGATCTTAATTGGAGGTTCATGACCCCCTCAATTTTGGCCTTCATAACTAATCTTGGCCTTCATGGCTAATCTTGGCCTTCATAGCTAATAACTTGTGTTTCTCAACCTAGGATTCGGGGTTGATTCCTCGATTTAGATTTTGATAAATGCAATCCCATGGGCTTCTTGCCTTTTAAACTTCTAGGACGAGAACTTGCTTGAACTTCTTAATCCTTGTTCAAGGACCCTTAATAATGCAATGTTCTCTATTAGTCTTCATCCTTGGATTCTCAACCCAAGTACTTAAGAAATATTGAAGAGTAGTTAGTCCTTAACATCCTCGGCCTTGCATGGCTTTGATTGTTGCGTGTGGCTTTTATCTGCTTGTCTTTTATCCAGGGTCCTTCACGGACTTAAACTCTTACTTGGTCGCGTTGTAACCTAACTCTTGACCCTTCGGGATCTTTGTTTATGCATTTGTTTGTTTTCCATTCGCGTATTCTTTTATTTTCGGTACTCGGTCATCCTTGACTTGCACTCATCGGGTGCTTAGCACATAAATAAAATCACACAATCAATGAATGAAAATCAAACTTGCATTAATAACTTGAAATGGGTTCAACCCTTACATAGAGTACTACTGTCCTACTCGGAGCAACATGCTCTGCAATGGTTTCAATGAACCTTATTTCTACTTCTACTGGATAAATATGAAGCTAAGTCCTACTAGGATAACTTGAGCCCATCGGGGATTTGCAAGACTAGGCCTGCACCAGATTTTGTTTTTGATGCTCCATCAAAATAGAGCACCCACCACTCCTTATGGTCTCCTCCTTCTTATTCTGAAGTTCACTTCCTGCTTGGGGTATTACCTCCTGCCCCCCGACTTCTTGGTTGCCAATGGTACATTCAACCACAAAGTCAGTTAACGCCTTAGCCTCAATGGTTGTCCGAGGCTTCTATGTGATGTCCTTTGACGGCCTTTCTTGGCATTCCTTACCACTGCGGACATCTATGTCTTCAATCGGAAGGACCTGCCCCCCGACTCCGTCAGGCCTTAACGCGGCTACATAATAGCTTCGTGCCATCTTTTGATCGCTTTTATGTTCTCCAACACCATTCCAAGTCGGGAACTTGATCTTCATATGATAAGTTGAGGCAACAGCCTTGAATGCATGAAGTCCAGTCCTTCCAAGTATAGCGTTGTACGTTGAAACCGCCTTGATTACCAGGAAGTTCAACATCTGAGTGGCCTTCTTGGGCTCCTGTTCAATAGTCACAGGCAATTGAATAGTCCCTTCAACTTTAGATCCTACTCCATTAAATCCATATATAGGCATGTTATTGGGGGTCAACTGAGAATCATTGTAACCCATCTTCACAAATGCATCATGAAACAGAACGTCAACGGAAGCTCCATTATCTATCAAGACTCGCTTCACTTCTGAGTTTCCAATTACAGGAGTTATGACCAACGGGTCGTCATGGGGGAACTTCACCCCTTCAAGATCAGAATCATCAAAACCAATTGCGATTTCAGTCCTAGACCGCTTCGGGGCCTCTCTCACGATGTGTATCACTTCTCTGGCATAAGCCTTCCGAGAATTCCTTGTTGTGCCGGCTGCAGTAGGGCCTCTTGAGATCATGTTGATTATTGGCCCTCGGGGCTGTGGGTTGTGATCTTGATCGTCATCCCTTCTATTATAATCTCTAATTTGATTAACACGATCGTCACCCTTAGTGAAGTGGCTCAATTTCCCTCTACGGTTAAAAACTCGATCTCATCTTTGAGTTGCTTGCAATCATCAGTGTCATGCCCCACATCTCTGTGGAATCTGCAATACTGATTCTTTTTTCTCTTTTCGGGATCACCCCTGAGTGGCTTCGGCCATCGGAAATCTTTATCCTTCTCAATGTCCAACAAGATTCGACTCCTAGGAGTATTCAACCTTGCATACTCCGTGAACCTTGGTCCTTGGTTCTTCTTAGGGGCAGAGTCGGCATCCTCGCTAGTTCAGGGATACTTGTCCCTAGCATCATACTCCTGGTCTTGCTTTCGCTTCTTCGAATCATTAGTACCCTTGGCATTGCCTACCGTGGCTTCTTTCTTCATGCTATCCTCAGCCTTGATATACTTATCGGCCCTTCGTTGGAGTTCGGCCATATTCTCAGGAGGATGCTTTGCCAACGACCTTTTAAAGTATAAGTCGGTGGTGCCACGCTCTAGGGCCATGTTTGTACTAAATCACGCAAGCGTACGTGGTCACAAGTAATACATATATAAGTCAAGTTCGTTCCCACAGAGATCTTGGTTTTTAATTCAGTTTAGTACCTATGCAACAATGTATGATTATTATTCACTGCTAAGACAATTAACAAATTGGGTTTTGATTAACTAAGATTAACTAAAAAAACAAATTAACAAACTAAGAATTAACTAACTAACGAGAATTTAAATCAAATTACTTCTGCAAGATAAACCATGGAATCCTAACTTCATTAAATACTTCGCTTAGATCTGACGCCTTTAATCACTATATGCAATGGTTATGATATCTGATCGGATAACACGAAACAAGTATACGCTACTTCTCAGTATACGAATACCAAACTAAACATACATCCACAAAAGAGATAGAAGATGAATAGACACCAATTATGCTTAGACCCTATATCTCTATAGAATTTGAAAACATAACGGTTGAAGAACAAGTTATCCACATTGATCACATAGGGCAATATAAGTATTCTCATCTCATACTACGAATCATGTTGATAAACAATCATGAACCTATGCTAGCATGGCAAGTTCTAAATCTCAAGATCCACTTTCACTTCACATGAGATTAACAAATTAGATGTTCATGACGCATCTATCAATTAAGCATAACCATACGAGGATATCAGATATACATCACACACAGATCTTTAAAGCAATCAAGATACTAAAGCTCCATAAATAAATTCGTTAGAATCCCATGACAACGATTAGTTCATAATTGAACCTCTCGTCATCATGGGATCTGATGAAACCATGATAAAAACAAAGTATGAAAAGATACAAATAAACCTAAGTAATTGATATGTAATGGTTCTACTCCTAATGATGATTCTAATGATGATAATCTATTACAAGGGTTGGATGTGTTTATATAGGCTCTAGACATCTTGCCCAACAAGAAAATACCCAAATCAGAATTATAATAGAAGTATGTTTCCTAAACTGATTCTGATTTAAAGGGAAATTCGCAGCTGTCTTTTCTTCAGTAATTCTGGAACGTTCCAGCTGCAATTGGGCCTTTGGACCACCTTAGAATGATAGAAAATCTCGTTATCTTCGCGTGGACAGTAAGATCGCCCAAAACTGACTTCTAGAACTCAAGATATGGCCCAAACAGTGAATCTCACACATGCAGCCCAATAAATCCGAATTTTAATAAATTAAATCTCCAAAAACGACAAAAACATCCACCATAATCAACATCCTTGTAAATCTGCACAACTAAACAAAACACATCAAAACTACAAGAAACTTGAGCCCAAGACAATCAATTTAAGCCGATTTAGAATGCTCCAAGTGGATATAAACTCCACTTATCAGGCCACCATTGCCACCTTGTTCTCTAAGTCGGTGATGTTCAACGTCTCCTTGGTGAACCTCTTGAGATAATCTCTCAGATTCTCATTCTTCCCTTGTACCACATACATGAGGGATGCAGAACTTTTCTCATGAACTCTTCCGCTGATAAATTGACTCACAAAGGCAGCGCTTAACTCCTTGAAAGAGCCAATCGAGTTTGCAGGTAAGCGGCTGTACCATCTTTGAGCCATACCCGACAGGGTCTGAGGGAACGCCCTACACTTCAAGGCGTCACTTGCAGGTTGCAACAGTAGTGCATTTGAAAACGTCCTGACGTGATTTGCAGGATCACCCGTTCCATCATAAGCCTTAATTGTCGGCATCTTAAACTTCTTTGAGATACGAGCATTCATCACCTCCTCAGTAAACGGAGGTGTGGGATCATCAGGATCCCCGAGTGGGATCAGATCCTTAGGATTGCTCTTGGGGGCTTCCACCCTTGTTGTTCTTCCAGTTGGGGCATCAGCCCTTCTTCGCCTTCTTGAAGACCTCTCCAGATCTATAATGGGAATCGGTCCTGATGTTGGGGGAGGTTGAGTCTGATTTAACCTGGCTTGTTCTCTTGCCATATCTTCCTTTAATCTTAAGATCTCGGCTTCATAAGCCCTAATCCTCTCAGCAGTTGTCGAAGGGAGTCCATCGTGAGTAGTTCGAGTTCTTCCTCGAGGTTCTTTACTTGCACGTCGCCTCCTTGGAGCTTCATCACGATCGTAATCATTGTCAGAGGACGAATCATCCGTATAAGGACCAGAAAAATCGCGATAATCTCGATCTCGGATATGCAGGGCATGACCACTTGATCCAGCTCCTTGAGTAGGAGGTTAGTTAGGCAGCCCATACATCGGGTTGGTATTCACGGGGAGATCCGTAGTGTGGATCTGGACCCCTTGTGGAGGGTTGTTGGGATCTACAATCAAGGGAGAAACCACCATCTGAAGGGGATTAGTCCCTGGATTTGTGTGGACGATCGGAGGTAACGTACTCTCAACATGGGAAGTCGTCCCTAGAGGTTGAGAAACTTGAGTTTGAGTGATCGCCCCTGTTGTTTGGGGTACCTGCTCAGTAGCAGGCGGAGCAGAGCTTAGAGGCAAGGCCTCAGTAGAGGTTGGTGGTGTTCTTCGTGTGGTCACCATGGTTGATATTGTTTTCCCACAGACGGCGCCAAATGTTGTGGAATAAAATCTAGATCACGAATTTGTAATTAATACT
This sequence comes from Kitagawia praeruptora, assembly GCA_037693485.1. NCBI lineage: Eukaryota > Viridiplantae > Streptophyta > Magnoliopsida > Apiales > Apiaceae > Kitagawia > Kitagawia praeruptora. The sequence continues at coordinate 63,992,868 of CM075345.1, forward strand.
AGGGTTCGGGAGCTTCTTGCTTTAATGGCTGTTTCCGTGTTCGAGACTGATCGGTCCTCACAGAGTGCCTACGTATCTCGTTATTGAGAATCAAGCCAAAAACGTAGTTCTGAGAATGAGGGGTCAGACCCTTTATATAGGCTGAGAAGCCCTAAAATCGTAGTAGGGTTAGGTGACTTGGTGGGCAAGTCACCGACTAGAAGAAGGTTCTAGTCTCCTTCCATGTATGAATCAATTTCCATGTTGAAGTATGTGCCTTGGAGGCTAAGTCAGGCAAGAGTTATATCCTTGTTTGACTCTTATTTGCTGAGCTGTTTATTACCCTTAATATTAATTACGAAATTAATATAAAAATAGGGTTTGGACCTTGTTGGTGGGTCCCACGTCTGGACCATGCCGAGTCTAATTAATACCACATTAAATGTGTCTTTAGGGCTTACTTTTAGCCCATATCACTTATTGATTTCATTAATTTTGTTCGAAATAGAAAAATAATGAAATAATAAAATAAATTTTACAAAAATTGTTTTTTCAAAAGAATTTTTACAGAACAATATTTTTAAAGGAAAAAAACAAGTTATTTGATAAATTACTTCTAAAATAAATAGAACATACATATATATATATATATATATATATATATATATATATATATATAATTACTTTTAATTTATTTAATATTTCCCTAATTATTTTTTTATTTAAAATCATATTTTATTGATGCTATAACAATTTAAAATCTTAAACATACATACAATTTTACAAATCAATATTTTACACGTAAAAATTGTAGTCAATTTTTTTTTTTTGGTGGATAAAAGCCTATAATATTTATATTTAATAAATATGATCCTAAATATCCATCATTAATTAATAATGGAAAGTCACATCCAAAGTAATATAGGGACATACTCTATATTATTAGTGTTAGGAATAATTCATGAGTTTCACTTTTAAGAATAGAATTTACATTTATACTTCTTAAAATCCTGATCTTATAAAGGATTTCGCACTTTGTATAGGAGATATGTGTTAGACAGTAATCTGTAGAGTTTAGTGTGGAACAGGGTGTCAAGGACTACATTTCAGGAACTATAACAGATCTTGATACGACAAGTCAAATCCTGATGCTATGGTCAAATCCTGATACAATGTGAAATCCTGATATCAGTCATATTACTGATGATGTCATTATGGATGCTACAGAAACTGGAAAGTGCTATAAAATAGGATCGTTATTTTGAAGAACAAACAAGAAGTTGTCATGAAGGAAAGAGTTTACTATTGATGGAAACTATCAACTGGACGGTAGAAGATTACCATGAATATATTGTTCTTTATGTTATTAGTTGATAGGAAGCATTTTAAATACTCTCTCTACATCATTGTAAAAAGTGTGAAGCGTTCGTGAGATTTGTGATCATCGTGAGTATACGAGTGAACAAACAGAGAGAGATTTGTATTGAGAGTAGTTGCTAAAGGTATTTGTACACCTTTACATTATTTGTTTGTTCTTGTTTAATTATTTGAGCAAAAATCAGACACGATTACTTAACTTGTATTCAACCCCCCTTCTACAAGTTATTCGAGTTAACAATTGGTATCAAAGCAGGTTGATTTCCAATAATCATAAAGATCTGCAATCATGTCTGGTTACAAGTATGGTAATACTAAGATCCCTATGCTCAAGAGAAACGAATATACTCTATGGGAAGTGAAGATGTTGCATCACCTGGAGGCAATAGATCCTGATTATCTTGACAGAATTAGAGATGGACCTTTTGTTCCAACAAAGGTTGTTTGTCAAGCAATTGTCGATGGTAAAGTTGTTCCAGAACATACAACATAGAAGCCTAAATCTGAATGGTCAGATAAGGACAAGGAGAATGTTCTTAAGGATGCTAGAGTGAGAAACATACTGTTCAATAGTCTTGATTCTGTTCTCATCACTAACTATGTTCTCTATTGTAAGACTGCTAAGGAGATATGGGACAATTTGAAGGTTCATTGTGAAGGAACTAAACCTGTCAGGAAGAATATGATGACACTACTTATACAACAGTATGAGTACTTTGAATCCAAGTCTGGTGAGTCACTTACTGATACCTTTGATAGGTTTACAAAACTCATCAATGAGATGGCCATGCATGGTAAATATTATGACTTGGAGGATATGAATACTAAGTTCATGAAAGCCTTGCCTGATTTCTACAATGAGAAGATATCTGCAATTGAGGAAGCTAATGATCTGGATGAAATATCATTAGAGACAGTTATGGAAAACTTAGGGCTTATGAACTTAACAGGTAGCAGAAGAAGAGCGGGTGTGAAGGAAAGATGAAAACTGTTGCACTCACTGCTCAATCTGAATCAAAGAAGCTTCCAGAAGAACAGAATGTTGAGTTTATTGTAATGGATTTAAGGAAGAAGAAAAGCAAAGAAAGTTCTGAGACAGAGACTACAGATATAGACTCTGACAACAGTGATTCTGAATCAGAGATGCAGGAACTCTTTGCTATGTTTGCTAAAGCTTTCAAAAAAGGAAGATTCAACAGGAGAAGATATAGGAAAAGACCTTTTCAAAAGAAAGAAGAGAAGAAGGGTGAAAAGGGCAAAAGTACAATTGTCAAGCTTGATAAGGCAAAGATCAAGTGCTTTAATTGCAGTGAGCTTGGACACTTTGCCAGTGAGTGTAAGAAGCCTAGGAATTTAGGAAAGGGTAATGCACTTATGGTCACACAGAAGGATTGGGCAGACTCCAGTGATTCTGAAGATGAATTGGATTATAACAACATTGCATTGATGGTAAATGTTTCAGACAAACCTGGATCTCCAAAGAAAACTTCTCCATCTTCTATTAAGGTATCACTTCACTCTCTTGATTCATTTGATAGCTTAGATTCTGATGATATTAGATCTATCCATGTTGAGTTTAAGAATCTTATGACTAATTTTAGAATTACTAGTGAAAGAGATGATCTTAAGATTAAGAATGATAAATTAGTTGATAGAAATAATTTTCTTGAATCTGAGTTAGTTCAAATGGAAGAATATAGTTTAAGTTCTGATAAAGCTAAGCATGATTATAATGTTATTCTTGAGGCTTATGATAATGTCAGAAAAGAACTAGAAGAAGAGAGAGAAATGATTAAAATCATGAATAATTCTGGTAAAAAGACTCAAGAAATAATTGAAAATCAAATTCTTGGTAAAGTTAAGGGCTTAGGTTTTAATAAGGCTAGGAAGGAAGATAATGTAGCTATTGTTAATGGTAATAGTGAAGTAGAAACTAGCACATCTAAATTTGAAGGTAAGAAAATAATTTCTGAACCTAAACATGTTAAATTTGTTGATCCAAATGGTACCCCAGTTGTACACAAGAGAATCAACAATAGTAATTCAGATGGGAGAGTGTTAGAGAAATCTATGAATGTTAACATAGGTTTTCTGTCTAAGTCTCAGTTGAAACAGAGACTAGAAGGTCTTTCAGAGTCTAGCAAGATCAAAAGAAATAGGAATGGAAAAAAAGGTATTAACAAAGAGAATAATTACAAGAATGTACCTGATGCACCTAGGAAAAAATGCTATAAGTGTGGAAATCATAATCATTTGGCCCTAGACTACAATCAAAAACCTTCTTGGAAAACTGAGTCTAGATTCCCCAAGACTCAGAAAATTCAATTCCAACCACAAAAAGCTTGTTATCAGTGTGGTAGTTTACTTTATTCTATTTATGTGTAGAGAATATCATGAACTGTATTATGACTATTATTCTTTGAAATCTGAAACTCCTAGTTACAAATAGTTTGTGAAATCAGAGTCTAAGGCTGACTCTGAAACAGGTAAATCAAAAGCAAAATCTTCTAAGCCTGTTGTTTCTAAATCTAGTAAGAAAGGATCCAATCAAAGTTGGGTCCTAAAAATTTCTAACTAGTTACTTGTTTGTTTGCAGGGCACAGGAAAGAAGCATTCAATTATCTTGGACAGTAGATGCTCTGGACATATGACTGGAAAGAAGTCCCTGCTTACAAAGTTTGAGAGGAAAGCTGGCCCAGTAATATCTTTTGGAGATGGCAACAAAGGAGAAACTCTGGGATATGGCTCAATTGTTTTGGGGAATGTCATCATAGAAAACGTAGCACTGGTTGAGGGCTTGAAACACACACTTTTAAGCATAAGTCAACTTGGTGATAAAGGTTACCAATCAATCTTTGACAGTGAAGGATGCAAAATCTTGAAGATGAAGAATGAAGACATTGTTCTAGCTGGTCAAAGACATGGTAACATCTATGAAGCCAGCTTAGGTGATACATCTAAAGGAATTGTCAGATGTCTTTATAGTAAGGCATCAAATGATGAAAGCTGGAATTGGCACAAGAAGCTAGCTCTCACATCTTAACTTCAAGAAGCTTAATCAACTTGTTAAGCACAATCTAGTGAGAGGCCTAACTCAGGCAAATTATGTGCAAGATGGACTTTATGATGCTTGTCAGCTTGGAAAACAGAGAAGAACCACTTTCAAGAGCAAGACAGAAAATTCAATTACTGAACCATTTCATATGCTACATCTTGATCTAATTGGTCCAGTAAATATTATGTATATCAGCAAGAAAATACATGTTCTAGTTATAGCGGATGATTACACAAGGTTCACATAGGTGTTCTTTCTTCACAAGAAAGATGAAGCTCCTCAGCAAATCATTGATCTTGTCAAGAATATTCAGAATAACTCTGAGTACAAAGTCAAAGTACTTAGAAGTGACAATGGAACAGAATTCAAAAATTCTACAATGGAGGAGTATTGTGCAGAAATTGGAATCTCTCAACATTTTTTTACACCTGGAACACCTCAGCAGAATGGTGTAGTAGAAAGAAAGAACATAACTCTCATAGAGGCAGCAAGAACCATGCTTGCAGATGCAAAGCTTCCAACCTATTTTTGGGCAGAAGCTATCAACACTGCATGTTTCACTCAAAACTGTACATTGACAAATGGTCATAGAAAGACTCCCTATGAGATTCAAAGGAAAGAAGCCAAGTGTGAAATACTTTCACATCTTTGGATGCAAATGCTATGTCCTGAAAGTTCATCCAGAACAAATTGGAAAATTTGAAGCTAAATCAGATGAAGCAATCTTTCTAGGATATTCAACATCAAAGGCCTTCAAAGTTTATAATCTCAGAACTCACATTGTTATGGAATCAATTCATGTTGTATTTGATGACAAGAAATTTGGAATTTTACAAACTGATGAAAGCCATGACAATTTGGAATTTGAAAATCTTAAGGATTCTGAGATACTCTCCAGTGATGGTGAAGGTTCTCCAGAGAAAATCTCTATTGCTTCTCAAAGGAATGCTACTGTTGAGGGGGGAGAAATTTAATCTAGGAGAACAAATTACTAGTCCGGAGCAGACTAGTCATTCAGAGTCTACTCCATCAGGAACTGATCCTTCAGAGACTAATGAAGAAAGATCAGAAACTAGCAGCAGTATGGATTCTACTGATCAAGCGGGAGCTTTTGAAGGCAGAGAAAGTTCTTCTATAAGAGATACCACTAACTTAGGGGGAGAGTCTAGCAAGAGTAATCATCCACATGTTAGAAAATGGACAAGGGATCATACTGAAGATTTGATTATTGGTGATCCAAATAGTGGTGTTCGAACTAGAAGATCAGTTCAAAATGAATGCTTGTACAATTGTTTTCTCTCAAAGAATGAACCTAAGAAGGTTGAAGAAGCCTTACAGGATCCTGATTGGGTAATTGCAATGCAGGAAGAATTAAATGAGTTTGAGAGGAACAAAGTCTGGAAACTTGTACCAAGACCTAAAGATAGATCTATTGTTGGTGCAAAATGGGTTTTCAGAAACAAGCTAGATGAATATGGTATGATTGTAAGAAACAAAGCAAGACTGGTGGCCAAGGGTTATTCTCAGGAAGAAGGAATTGACTATGATGAAACCTTTTCCCCTATAGCTAGATTGGAAGCAATCAGGATGTTTCTTGTATTTGCAGCTCATTCAAAATTCAAGGTATACAGATGGATGTAAAGAGTGCCTTTTTAAATGGCAAGCTTGATGAGGAAGTATATGTGGAGCAACCACCTGGTTTTGTTGATCCAAAATTTCCAAATCATGTCTACAAACTTGACAAGGCACTCTATGGACTAAAGCAGGCACCACGAGCATGGTATGAGACTTTGTCTAAATTTCTTCTTGAAAATGGCTTCACAAGAGGTACAATTGACAAAACTCTATTATTTAGAAAGATAAAAGGTGAATTGCTTTTAGTTCAAGTCTATGTTGATGACATCATATTTGGTTCAACTAATGAAAAGTTATGTGCTAAGTTTAGCAAGCTTATGCAGTCTAAGTATTAGATGAGCATAATGGGTGAACTAGATTACTTTTTAGGCTTGCAGGTCAAACAGACTGAGACTGGTATTTTCATTAATCAGTCAAAGTATATCAAAGATCTTTTAAAGAGGTTTGACTTTCAAGATTGTGCAGTTGCAAAAACACCCATGGCAACAGCCACTAAGCTAGACTCTGATCCTAAGGGAAAGGGTGTTGATAATACTAGCTATAGAGGCATGATAGGTTCACTGTTATATTTAACTGCAAGTAAACCAGATATAATGTTTTCTACCTGTTTATGTGCTAAATTCCAAACTGATCCTAAGGAATCTCATTTAATTGTTGTGAAGAGAATTTTTAGATATCTCAAGGGAACTCCAAATCTTGGTTTGTGGTATCCTAGAGAATCTGATTTCTCCCTAATTGGCTATTCAGACTCTGATTATGCAGGGTGTAAAATAGACAGGAAAAGCACTACAGGTACATGTCAATTCTTGGGAAACAGATTGATTTCTTGGGTAAGCAAGAAGCAACAATCAGTTTCAACCTCAACTACATAAGTTGAGTACATTGCAGCAGACAGTTGTTGTGCAGAGATCCTTTGGATAAGAAATCAGTTGATGGATTATGGTATGACACTTAGTAATATTCCTATATTTTGTGATAATACTAGTGCTATCAAAATTGCAGAGAATCCAGTTCAACATTCATGGACTAAGCACATTGATATCAGGTATCATTTTATTAGAGAACATATTGAGAATGGTATTGTGGAACTTCATTTTGTTCCTACTGACAAACAGCTTGCAGATATTCTAACTAAACCACTTGATGAGGCTACATTCATTAGATTGGTTAGTGAGTTAGGAATGTTAAATTTTTAAATCTTTAACATCTGCATAAGTAGCAAGGTATGTTGTTCAGCTTATAGACTTGATATCTTTGTCAGGATCTATAATTGATTGTTGAATGCTTAATTTGTAACATCGTACCTTGATAAATTAAAGTATGATAGACTTGTTAATATTCATCAGAATCAGGATTGCTATCAGGATGCTGACATCATCAGTATTTTTATGTCAGTATTAGGATTGTGAAATTTGTTTAATTTGCAACTTAGTGTTTCAAATCCTGAAGTTCATTTTATACAGTGGTCCAATTCTGAGTTTTGTTAAGTCTATGCTAGCAAGTTTTAACACATGCATACTGATAATTTATTCTAGTATTCAGATCAGTCAAATAAACAACAATAGACAAGCAGATAACAAGAAAATTTGTATTTTCATTAAACAAAAGCATTACATACATGGAAAAGAAATACAAACTTCTTTTTGTCTAACTTCTACTGATAATTCTATTCTTGTCTAATGTTATGGATATTGGATTTTACTTCTTTCGTGCATCTAAGATACAGGACAAGGAGCATCTCAAAATCCAATTAGGAACTTGAACAGTCCCATCTGCTCTTGGATTTATTCTCATGATGACTTGAATGAGAGCAGTTGGTACACTTCCATGTTTATTGAGGACTGATGGATAAATGAATAACATCTCCATCAAGATCAACCTCAGACTCTACGCCAAATTCTTCATCATCAAGGTGTGAAGAGATTAGAAGAGGATTTTGTTCAACTCGTAGATGTTTTAGAGGAGATTCTTGGATATCATTTGAGTTGATACCAACCATATCCAATTCGATGAGAAAAGTTATCTCTTCTAAGAGATAGTTTACTTGCTCCTGATCATCAAGAACATAAAACTTCTCAGAGGTAATGAACAGAAAGTTAGGGTTCATATGAATATTTGGGTTGAAAGCCATTTGGAAAGGAGTGTCTTACAGAGGAAAGATTGAAAGGTTTTTGGAGTGAAGAATGACATAAGACGTTAGTTGTTTTTATAGAAAGACGTGAGAAGCTGAACAGTCGTTTGGAGATTATCAATGCAGTCAGTCATTATTGCGCATGACTGTATTTCTTGTATTTTCAAGAAATGTTGAACGTATCTAACCAAATGATTTCGTTCAGATTTTTGTTTATTTCTTTTACAGATAAAAGAAAATGCCACGTGGAAACTCCATTTAGTCTCTGGAATAAGGATGATATTGATCAGGAGTTCAAATGTGTTCACATCAGGATTTGTGATTGTTGACATTTAGAAATCACATTAAAATTTGTGATTATCTTGGTGGGAAGATCACATCAGGAAAGAAAGATGATCAGTATTGATTTTTATATTGATTTTACCCTGGTTTATTTTGTTGAAATCAATTTTGGATTTTATTTTCCAAAAATCGTGGGTCACTGCATCTTTTCAGGGACTGACACCTGTCAACCTACGTGTCAACGTGGGATAGTTGGTCTGAAGGATTTTTTAAATATATTTGTTTTGAAACTCTAATTGTCTATTGCTTTCTCTAAATTCATATTTTCTAAAGCAAAAACACTTTCGAGTTCTCAAAAACACTAATCAATTTCAAAGATTTCTCAAGTTCTTTTCAGATCAAAATGGCAGCTCAAAGAAGACTAGGGATGGGAATCAGGTCAGATCAGCTCGGGTTTGGCAAAATCCAAATCCAAACCCGATTTTTTGGATAAAACCTGAACCCGAACCCGAAAAATACCCGAAAACTAAAACCCGAACCCGATCCAATGGATTTCGGGTGGATTTCGGGTATACCCGAAACCCGAAAATTTTTGGATTTGGATAATACCCGAAACCCGAAATCCAAAAACCCGAAATTTTCAATCAAGTTTTATATAATACACACTCTAATATTTTATACATTATAAAAAGTATTATTTATATTATATAAATAAATTATATTATTTGCATTAATTTAAATATTTTTATATTCAATTTTGTTATAAAATTTTACATATAATTAATTTTTAAATGAATTTAAATCATTAAAATAAACAAATAGATTTGATATGAAATACATCTTAAATACTTAGAGTCTAAAATTGTTTTAATATTTTGGTTTTAATAATACAAGGTTATTTGTTATACGATGCACCAATGACTTTTATATAAAATGTATTACATTATGAAATATATTATAGTATAAATTATATATATATATATATAGGCTAGCGTTCAAATAGAAACCAATCTTAGAATAGAAACTAGAAACCTACACTAAATAAATTATATTTCATTTATTTTAATGGTCCCGCTAGGGGCACCTTCACAAAAAACTTATAAAATTCTTGGCTCTATTCAACAAAAAAAAAAAAAAGTTATTGTTCATGTGCTGACGTCACTGCCACGTCATCAAGTGAACAATAACTTTTTTTTATTATTTTTTATTTTTTTGTTGAATAGAGCCAATAATTTTATACGTTTTTTGTATTGGGGTACCCCTAGTTTGGTCATTAGATTAACTTGAAATATTTAATTTAGGTTTAGTTTCTAGTTTCTATTCTAAGTTAGCTTTTATTAGAACAAGACCCTATATATATATATATATATATATATATATATATATATATATATATATATATATATATATATATATTCGGGGTTTTTTCGGGTTTCGGGTTCGGATCGGTTTTCGAGTTTCGGATCGGGTTTCATAATATCCAAATCCAAAAAATTTCGGGTCTCGAAATCAAATCCAAATCCAAAACATCAGGTTCGGGTTATCCAAAATTTCGGGTATCCATCGGATCGGATTTTTTTCCCATCCCTTAAGAAGACTACCCAGATCAGTAGCTTTCAAGTTTTGTGACTTTGATTTTATGATGAACAATCATGTTGCAGCTATCACCAACAAGGAAGGGGTGTCAACTGATTTTCACCCGATTATGGACTTTTTCGCGAAAGGACCATTAAGTTATGCGTTGACAGCATCTCCACAGATTAATCAAGCAGCTGTTTCACAAGCTTGGGAGAATGCTGAGGTAATTGATTCTACTCAGAGTCAATCAGGTAAGATTGTTCTACACTTAGGACAAGATTCATTTAATATTACTGAATCTGTTGTTAATTGAGTGCTTCACTTACCTGTTAGTATGAATTTTGAGAATGTACCATTTGATGATAATGTAAGAACTATGTTATCTGAATTAGGTTATAATGGACCTCTAGATAACATGAGCCAGTTAAATAGATCCTTTCTTAGGAAAGAATGGTCTTTCTTCTTTGACCAACTTGCTAAGTGTTTTACTGGTAAATGTAGTTCTTTTCAACAAATTACTGATGTTACATCTCACATTGCATATGGTTTGCTTTATAAAAGAGTAATTAATTTTGGTCACATTATTTTGAGTCAGATGTGTATCAAACTTAGGTCAAGAGATCATGGTAGGAAAATGGTTTATTATCACAGATTCATGTAACTGTTTATTAACCATTTCATTCCTGATGTTGAAGCTAGATTAGGTAGAGAACATTTTGTTTCTTCTTATGTACAGCAAAAGAGAATTTTCTCTGACATTACAAAGAAGGACAATGAAAAGAATCTAGATGAAATACCTGCATTACACTATCCACAACATGTTCAGGTACTTCTAAGAACTCATCTTCCTACTATCTATAATTGTTCTTTCTTTGGTGGTGAAATGACTCAGGAATCTCAATTGGTGGAGAACTCCCTTGTGTCTACCTAAGTAACCAAAAACATTATATTCTCTGAAACAATTCTAGAACCAAGTTTTGATCCACAGCCTATTGTTTCAAAGAAACCAACCTCTGGTGTTTCTCAAAAGGCATCAGTTGTAATTAAAGAAGAGAAGATTTGTTGTTTCTAGTAGTAGTTCTAGTGAAGATGATGATAATATATCTCTTGCTGAAAGAGCAGTATTGAAGGTTGCAATTCAACTTTCTAAGCTAGGACAAAGAGATGAAGCACCTAGTCACAGCCAGGCTGCAGTCTCCCAAAAGGCTGTTGTTAGATATTGATTCAAGTGATGATCAGGGTCTGGACTGTTATTGATCAGATACTGATGCTGACGTCATTAGTAATACAACGTCAGTATTGGATTGCCATCAGGATTGCAAGATTGATCAGGATTACGTAAAGATTCTCATCAGTCCAGAGATCAAGGAAGATTGATATGTCGGTTCCTAAATTATAGGAAGGCAGCTATTATACAAGATATGCATTCAGAGTTATATGTAATTGATTTAGAATATCTTGTAATTGATAGTGTAGCTGTGTATGCTATATAAACACAGTTTAGGTTTTACATGATTGTAATCGCTTACACTAGTTATCTTGTAACCTAGCAGCTCTTAAGAACATAAGGATTTCTTAAGAGAGTTTTGTAACAGTTTTATATCAGAATTAATAAAGCTGTTATTGATTAATACTTGTGTTATTTCTGTTTAAGTCGAAAATCTTATACAATTGTATTCAACCCCCCTTCTACAATTGTTAATTACTAGGCAACAGCTGTATTACTTAAAAAGGGAAAATAGTTACTGGATACTGTCTCTCAAAAGATTGTGTCTATTGAAAAACGATCTCATCCCAAGATCACTTCTGTGTCTACACCTCTTGAGTCTTCTCAAGATAAATCTGTTGCTCACTATACTAGGAGAACAAGGAGAAAGATTCATTTGTCACCTACACACACAGAGTCTAGTCCAACTAACATCGTGCAGGTCTTTACAAATAAAGCTGTATCCAAGTTAGCTAGTGACAAGAGAGATCTAGATATTGATTCTTCATGGGAAACTACTTTGTCATACAGACTGGCTATGGAAGTTATTTCTATCAAAGTGAAGCTTTCCAGGCCTGTTCAACAATTTCTAATTGAAAGAGTTCCAAAACTTTCATTTCCTGAAGAATATGGAATTCTACATCAAGGACTTGACTTAATGAAGATGAATTTCTATGTATCAATTAGAAAGGAATTACACAAGTCATTTGGACTTCCTAAGCATGTTGCACTTCAATCACTTCACACATACTTGTTTCACAAAGATTTCATTGTTGAAGATGCTCCAGCTAAAGGTGAACAAAAGGAGGTAGTAGATAGAGGAATGCAGTCAATAGAAGATACTATTGCACCAGTGGTGAATAGTAGGATAGGTCAGATCACAGTCACTGCAACACAAGAACCATCTAGTCGAGGTTGGATGACTCAGGAACTGTGATAGCTGATGCTGAAAGGTCTTATGTGATGACTGACACTGCAAGTGAGATACTCTATGATATGGGAGGAATGACTTTGATTGATTTTTCTGAAGATCAAACAAACATTGTTCAGTCAGAGTCTATCCACCTTGAGGGTGTGTCTCATCAAACAACACTTAAAGATGGTGACACACAAACTATAATGTCTAATGAAGTGTTACTGAAGGCATTAAAGTTTAGTGTAGACCCTGAAAGTGGTATACTGGAGCCTGTACTCAACTTCATGATCTTAAATTCATAAATTCTATTCGGTTGTATTGTTATACGTTTTGACATCAACAACTCAGATTTATGCTCCAGATTCTAAAGCATAAATAGGGGGAGATTGTTAGGAATAATTCATGAGTTGTGATGTGAAGAATAGAATTTACATTTATACTTCTTCAAATCCTGATCTTATAAAGTATTTAGCACTTTGTATAGGAGATATGTGTTAGACAGTAATCTATAGAGTTTAGTCAGGAACAGGGTGTCAAGGACTACATTTCAGGAACTATAACATATCCTAATACGATAAGTCAAATCCTGATGCTATGGTCAAATCCTGATACAATGTGAAATCCTGATATCAGTCATATTATTGATGATGTCATTATGGATGCTACAGAAACTGGAAAGTGATATAAAATAGGATCGTTGTTTTGAAGAACAAACAAGAAGTTATCATGAAGGAAAGAGTTTACTATTGATGGAAACTATCAACTGGACGGTAGAAGATTACCATGAATATATTGTTCTTTCTGTTATTAGTTGATAGGAAGCATTATAAATACTCTCTCTATATCATTGTAAAAAGTGTGAAGCGTTCGTGAGATTTGTGATCATCGTGAGTATACGAGTGAACAAACAGAGAGAGATTTGTATTGAGAGCAGCTGATAAAGGTATTTGTACACCTTTGGTAGAGTTTGTATTTGATCTTATTAATACAAACAGTTTGATTTATTTATTTGTTTTTGTTTAATTATTTGAGCAAAAATCAGACACGATTACTTAACTTGTATTCAACCCTTTTCTACAAGTTATTCGAGTTAACAATTAGTGGAGTATGAAGTCGAATGGTTATTGACGCTCCATATGAGATAATTTGATCATTTTGTCTTTTTTGTCTAACGATATAACCAAACTAGATTTACATTCAAGTTTAAATGAAAAAAGGGATAAATGGTAAAGTGATAATTTGTTTCAAATACTGATTTTAGATCTCGTCTATTTTAACTTTAAAAATATTATATGTAACTGAAAATGTAACTTATTCACTTTAAGTGAAAAAATGATAATTTTAATTTTAAATTAGTTGTATCTGCTTAGTTAATTTTATTTAAATTAAATTAACTAAAAAAGGGAATTTATATTTTTTGAATATAATATAAATGTATAAAATATACTAAATAAATGCAAAGAATATAATACGAGTTAAAATATGATTCAAATATATAAAAATTGATATGAAAAAAATAAAAAATAAACCCAACAATGGAAATGATGAAAATCCAAAATAATAGTTTTTTTTTATGATATTTCGCCCAAAATATCACTTGGCCAAAAGTTGTCCAAAATCCCACATCGAATACGCATTTACTAACTACGTAGGTAATATCCGCATTCGTGCATATTCATTTCTTTATATTAAATTTCCAATGAATACACGCACCAGGAGCTGGCTACGCATACTGATGATGCGTGGGGTTGTTATACAGTTATACATCATGATTGAGTCTCGTTGTTTTACTGTTATTCGATCGCAATCAATGACAAACGTGGTTATGAATATTTCTGAAACTCGAAATGAAAATGTTGAACCCAATGGTTAACTGTTTAACCTTCAAGTTCAAGATAATATAGATAAAATTTAAAAATTTTAATTAAAAACTGAATATTTCTTATTGAGTTTGGCGGCCTGATTTTTTAAAAATCAGGGTAAATTAGGATTTAGGATCTAGAGGGTTGTTTAGGGTTCCTAAATCATGAGTTTGTATACGGTTTATTCCTTGTTCTTAATAATTGTAAAATCCAAAATGAAACTGAATACAAATAAAATTTAAAATTTTATTTAAAAAATTGAATATTTTTAAATTCCAAATAAAACCCGTTAAACCGCAAATGGAAACTATTTAATCCCAAAGAAAATATTGATAAAATTTTAAAATATTAATTATAAAAAATAATATAAAAAATCGTATATCGCACAATTTTTAAGCTCAGGAAACTTATCTGAAATTATGCTAAAATCTAGCACAAAATTTTATTAATAATTTTGTAATAATTGAACATACTTCCTATATTTATAAAAATAATTCTATTTTTACATTTTTTTTATAATTTTAAAATTCTTATCTAAGATAATCTCACCACTTAGAGAGGTCAGACATACATTATTTTTTGTTATATACTTGTATTGTTGTGTACTCCCTCCATCCCAATGAATTATATATGTTGGGGGACGGGACGTGATACGTATTTTAAGGCTTTTAACTACTTTAGTTATATAAATTATTTTTATAATTTCTTTTTTTGTATAAAAATAAAACATTCCTATTTTTATACAAAATTTTTTTAAAAAAATAAAAGTTATACACCTTAATAAACGTATCAGACACTCTAAAAAAACGTAAGGAGGAAGCACTTGTTAAAGGAGTGGTGGAGAAACTAACGCGGCTAGGTACCTTAAAAAAGCCTAATACAACTAGCTAATGTGAAATGATCGGTTTTCAATTTTTCATGATGCGGACAAATAATTACCTGAAAGAATATCATATTTAGAAAGAAAAACAAGTTTCTACGACAAGGACACTTTACCTAAAGGTGCAAGGAAGAAAAAAATTATGCTTGATTTATTGATATCACTTCACATAGTTCAGCTAGTAATTATAGAACACAATCGTAAATAATCATATAAAGCTGGTTTCAAAAAAAGAATAATCATATAAAGTTATTGAATTTATTCTCAATTTTATATATTCAAACGCGTAAATAGAATTTAATATTTTAGTAAGTGTTCTTCTATCAAAATAAACATATTCCGATATCTTTTCAATGTTTGAAAAATTATTTAAAACTAGCTTAAAACACGTGTAATGCACGGATTTCTCTTAATATTATATGATTTTTTTTTATTAATTTGAATTATCTTTTTTAAAATATGAATTTTGGAGGCTTAAAATTTTAAAACAGATAATTTGATAATAATTATATAAATGTTATTAGTGATATTTCTAGGAAAAGAGTGATTTTAGTTAGAAAATATTGAAAAATTGATAAATTTTAGTTGAAAATGGTAATCGGTTAATTATAAATATTAATAATTTTATTTTATTAAATAGAGTGCCGTGATTTAATTGGAAAAAGAGAGGTCTTAGTTAGAAAAATTAAAATGGAAACATATTTTAGGTGAAAAAGGGTATTTGATTAGTTTATAGTAATTATAATTCAATTATGTTATTTTACTAAATAAAATTGCTCGTAATGTTTTAAGAAAAGGAAAAATTAATGTTATCCATGATATGTTTAGAAAAAGAGGGTTTTTATATATAAAATATAGAAAAGGTGATACAATTTAGTTGAAAAACTTAATCAGTTAATTATTAATATTATAAAATTGCTATTTTAGTTTATTAAATAAAACAACCCGTGATATAATTGAAAAATATATATTTTAGTTAGAGAAAATAGAAAAGGTAATGTGAAAATTAAAAAGATGACATGTTTTAGGTGAAAAAGGTAATTGATTAGTTTATAATAATTATAATTTAATTTATATATGTTATATTACTAAATTAAATTGCTAGTAGTGTCTTTAGATAGTGAGAAATTAATGTTGCCCGTGATATTTCTTGAAAAAAGGAATTTTAATTATGAAATATGAAAAAGATGATACGTTTTAGCTAAAAATGGTAATCAGTAATTATTAGTATTATAATATTATTATTTATTTAATTAAATAGAACCACCCGTGATATAATTGGAAAAGGAGATATTTTAGTTACAAAATAGAGAAAAGCTAACTTGTTTTGGCTGAAAAAGATGATTGAGTAGTTAATAGTAATTATAATATAATTATGTTGTTTTATTAAACAAAATTGCTCGTAGTGTTTATAAAAAAGGAAAAATTTTAGTTAGATACAATATAAAAGATATTGTGCTTTACCTGAAAAGGGAAATTAATTAGTTAGTGAAAAATAGAAAAGGTAATATATTTAATCTAAAAAAGGAAATTAATTAGTTAATGTGATGGATTTTATCTGTAATTAAGTAAGGGTAAATAAGTAAAATCAACAGGTACCGTACCGATCAACCAAACTTATAATGTTTCGATTTTTATATAATAGTAGCTTAAAACCCGTGAGATGCACGGATTCTTTTTAATATTATATAATTTGTTTTATTAATTTAAATTATTTTTTTTAAATATGAATTTTGGAGGTTCAAATTAATATTAATATTATAATATTATTAGTTTATTAATATTATAATATTATAATATTATTAGTTTATTAGTTTATCGGTTAATTATTAATATTATAATATTATTAGTTTATTGTATTAAATATAACCGCTTGTGATACAATTGAAAAAATAGATATTTTAGTTAGAGAAAATAGAAAGGTAACATGAAAATTAAAAAAGTGACATGATTTATATGAAAAATGTAATTGAATAGTTTAAAGTAATTATAATTTAATTGTGTTATTTTACTAAATTAAATTGCTCATAGTGTTTTTAGAAAATGAGATATTAATGTTGTCCGTGATATTTCTAGAAAAAAAAGGAATTTAATTTGGAAAAAATAGAAAAGATGATACGTTTTAGCTGAAAAGGTAATCGGTTAATAATTAGTATTATGATATTATTATTTTATTTTTTTTAAATAGAAACGCCCGTGATCTAATTGGAAAAAGAGAGGTTTTATAATAAAAAATAAAAAAGGTAACGTGTTTTGGCTGAAAAAGGTAATCGTCCATGATATAATTGGAAAAAGAAATATTTTAGTTAGAGAAAAGAGAAAAGGTAACGTGGCTGAAAAGGGAATTGATTAGTTAATAGTAATTATTTTATAATTACGTTATTTGATTAAACAAAATTGCTTGCTGTGTTTTTTAAAAAAGGAGAAATTTTAGTTAGATAGAATGTAAAAGATATTATAATTTACCTAAAAAGGAAATTATTTTGTTTTTAAAAAATAGAAAAGGTAATATGTTTAAACTGAAAATGGAATTTGATTAATAAAGGAGAAATTTTAGTTAGATAAAATATATAAGATATTAAATTTTACCTGAAAAAGTAAATTATTTAGTTATTGAAAAATAGAAAAGATAATATGTTTAACCTGAAAAAAGAAATTGATTAGTTAGTAGGATGAGTAAGGGTAAATAAGTAAAATCAACAGGTACTGTTCCGACCCACAAAAAGCCCTCTGGATTACTAAGGGGCGACTCCTCAATGGGGAAATTCCTGATAGGCTAGGCAAAACCATATCTTCATTTATCGTTGTCTTAATCATAGATTTTAGGTCAAGACCCATATCCTATAGTATCTTCCTTCTAGCCACTTGGGAGAATTCCCCCTTTCGTAAATAAGGGCGAGGTCCATAAGTGGGCGAGCCTTCCAGGATGGGCGACACCTCTGATAATGGTGGGCCTTAGCCAAATTAGCACTTAGTCACTTTTTGATGATATCCTTCTTAGCCCTTTCGAGGGCGTTCCCTTCTTTGAAGGCGAGCCTGATTTCTGGGCGTAACACGCAATAAGTTATGTTTTGTAACGCCCCCAAATTCCCTACAGGAATCCAGGTCGTCACATCTCTTACGGAATATTCAATCACCTGTTCACAATATAATCTACAACAATATTCATAATAACTCCATAATTTACTCCACGGGTTATAGTCTTAGAACAAGTACTTACTAATCCAAAAGTGTTTACACATCAGAGTATCCTCCAGAATCTTTTCACAACTTCAAAGTACTAGATAATAAAGCATTAAACAACTTCTTTCCAGCTTGCACCCTCCTCAGGTACTATAAGGCTAACACGCAGAATTAGTTGCTTTTCCCCTTCCCTTTATCTCGGTTCGCCACATTAGTGCCAGCTCCGGACGCCGCTGTTTTAGAATTATATCCTATATATAATTGGCGTAAGGAGGATCAGGTGGTCGTCTGGTCGTCAGGGGTTGTAAAGTAACTTAAGAAATGGACTAGAGAATAAATTAGATGTTGGGCCTTGGTTTAAAAGTTAAAACAATGGTTCAAAAAAACTAAAACTATGCTACCAAGTAACTAATGCACTAAAATAAATAACAAATGATAAAACAGAAAAAATTATAGTTGAGAAAATTATTGTTAACTAAAATTAATACAAAAATAATTTAGACTAAAGTTTAAAATATAATTTAACAAAAACCTTACCAAAAAAATCAAGAAAACCTAATTTTTTAAAAAAATGTCATAAAAAATTTATTTTTAGATTCTACAACAAACATGTCTTTAAAATTTATACTAATAAAAGTAAACACAAAATAAACACAAATCAATAAATTAACATTTTATTATTTTGCAAAGATTTTAAATTTGGTACTAAAGTTGTAAATAAATTTAAAAAAATCCGAAAATCTAAAATAAAATAATTAATAGAGAATCTAAATATAATAAGTACAAATAATCCTAAATTAAATTTCATCAACAATAAAATTTAAAATAAATTAACAAAGAATAAAACTAATAAAATATTCATCATCATCAACTTAATTAATTACTATTATAGGAAAAATAGTTGTAATAGCCCAAAACTTACATACAATTAACAAATAAGGATAAAATACAAAAAAACATAATGAAAATAAATCACAAATTCATTCTTTATATAAAATAAATAAGTATACAAAGCATGCCATTAGAATTTCAATTCAAAAATAATTTTTTTTAAAAAAGAAGAATTTACATTTAATTACAAACAAATTTTTTTTCTAAATATAATAAGTACAAATAATCCTAAATTAAATTTCATCAACAATAAAATTTAAAATAAATTAACAAAGAATAAAACTAATAAAATATTCATCATCATCAACTTAATTAATTACTATTATAGGAAAAATAGTTGTAATAGCCCAAAACTTACATACAATTAACAAATAAGGATAAAATACAAAAAAACATAATGAAAATAAATCACAAATTCATTCTTTATATAAAATAAATAAGTATACAAAGCATGCCATTAGAATTTCAATTCAAAAATAATTTTTTTTAAAAAGAAGAATTTACATTTAATTACAAACAAAATTTTTTTTAAAGAAAATATATTATAAAACAAGATATTAAAAATTTAATTAAAAGACATATTATAATTGGAAATGACACAAAATTCAACAAAAAATAATTTACAAAACAAATACTAATTCAAAACAGAAAATCTAAATTTAGAAAATTAAAATCAACAAGAAAATTTAATATAATGCACTTAAAATAAATATAAACCAACACAAAAATATAAGAGATATTATAAACTTTGTTTAAAAAAAGTGTTCGCATATATGTTAAATTATAATAAGTTACCAAATATCTAAAATCTTATATATATATTCTAATAATTAGAAGTTAAAACGACAAAAAATATGAAATATTAAAATATATGTTAGGCTAAACCTTAAAATATAATTTTCAAACAAATCATTTACTTTACCAACACCAAAAGACAAATTAGCAAAAAATCATAATTAAAAATAAGTCTCAAATTCATTCTTTATATATAATAAACAAGTAAACAAAGCATATCATTAGAATTTCAATTCAAAAAATAATTAAAAAAAACAAGAATGTACATTTAATTACAAAACAAAAAAGAAGTTTTAAAGAAAATATATGGTAAAAGAAGATAATAAAAAATTAATCAAAAAACGTGTCGTAAATGACACCAAAATTCATTAAAATATAATATACAAAATAAACGTCAATTCAAAAAAAAAGATCTAAATGTAAAAAACTAAAAACAACAATAAACTTTAATATAATGCACTTAAAACAAATACATACCAACACAAAAACATAAAAAGATAATACAAACTTTCTTTAACACAATTACATAATCACATATACATATATAAAGAATAGTTAAACCAAAAAGTTCTCGCATGTCTAATATATATTATATATAGAAAACTCCCCAAAAAATATGAAATATTTAAATATATGTTAAGCTAAAACTTAAAATATAATTTACAAAAAACAAATCGTTTACCAAATAAAAATGTTTAAGAAAAAATATTTTAATAAAAATTATTAAAGATTCTATTTTTAGGTTTGACAATAAAAATGTTTCAAAAATAAAAATTAAAAAAATCTGAGCACAAACCAACACATAAACAAATTCTTACTTTACAAAGAATAAATTTAAATTAAAAAGTGAACACAAATCAATAAATGATCATATTTTAAATTAGAAAGCAATCTAAATACCCACAAAATAAATTTATATTAATATCTAAATATAATATAACATAGAAACCCTAATATTACTCTAAAAAAACACGTAATAAACACCCCACATGGCAAAAATATAGAATTAATATTTAAAAAAAATAAAACAATTTAATACCACACATATTTCCAAAAAGGTTAAAAAATTGCATTTAAAAACTATAAAAACACAATAACAAAATATCTAAAAAAACTAAGATAACCATTAAATTACATAATCAAAAATATAAAAAGATAATAATAAATTGTTATACGAATATAGTACCTATATTTAAAGTATATCATATGTAATCTACAAAAAAAAAATAATTATTAAATACTAAAAAATTTGTTAACCTAAATTTTGAAATATAAATTATAGAAAAACCATTTACAATAAAAAAAACAAATGTATACTTACCAATCATATAACATATGTATTATTATCATTAAAAGTAAAAATATTATTCAAAATATTATAAAACTAATTTTTCAAGAAAAAAATTTATAATGAAAATTGTACTAAAAATTATTAATAAAATTACCCGTGCATTGCACGGGTATAAAGCTAGTATTTAAAATAGCAAGAATGAGCCAAAAATGCACAGCAAGTTTTATATCACTAGAATATATATATATATATATATATATATATATATATATATATATATATATATATATATATATATGGTGTATTTAGATTACCAACAACATAATTTCCAAAAGATGCTATTCAGAAAGAAAAATTCCGCCATTTACCTACGCAGGTAGCATAGTGCACTCCTATGTTCTCCACCCTTCTCGAATATATATATATACATCAATACTTCTTAAGAAATGAACCCTCGGGTTCTCCGCCATACTAAATATTACCCATATACACTGGGTGATTATATACTTCCATTACCACTGATGGACCCTTTTTAGGAGATTTCCCTCGTCATCTATCCATAAAGGATGATCAGTCCTATTACAGCTGTTGTTTGCAACCGGTTGTAGATGAGTATGCTTCCTCACCCTAAGTGCTACTGGTAGAGGATGAGTACACCTCCTCACCCTAAGATATACTAGTAGGGAATGAGTACACCTCCTCACCCTAAGATATACTAATAGAGAATGAGAACACCTCCTCACCCTAAGATATAGTATACTACTAGAGGATGAGTACACCTACTCACCCTAAGATATACTAGTAGGGAATAGACCTGGCAAAATGGGTATGGATCCGAAAAACCGAACCGAAATATGTGGAACCGAATCCGAAATTGGATCCGAAATAGATTATCCGAAATTGTATCCGAAACCGAAACAATCCGAATCCGAACCGAAACCGGTTCAATTTAATCAAATCCGATAACGATCCGAAAACCGATTTGACCCGATCCGAAAATTAACCGAACCGGAAATTTAACCAAAAATTATCCGAAATACTGTATCCAATGATGACCATGTATCCGATTATAATCAGAACCGATCAAATCCGAATAAAAATTTACCCGAACCGAATATGACTTGAATCGATGTAAATCCGAAACTAAAAATAACTGAATCGAAAAATATCCGATAAAATAATTTTATATAGATTAATATTTTCTTGACCTTTATTTGTTTAGTTTTGTCAATTTTTATATTTTTTGATTTGCTATGTATTTATTATTGTCATTGAATATTGCTTACGATATTTTGTATTTAATAATATTTTAATTCAATTTGCAAATATAAATTAATAAATTCTGCACATAATTAGCAAAAAATAAATAAATAAATAAATTCTGCATATTCTAGGCAGAAATTAAAGTGCATTCACTTATATAGCGCTTATTGAAGCGCTGTCTAAGTGAGTGCATTCACTTCCATAGCGCTTATGGAAGCTTTATATAAGCGATATATCTAATTTTAACATATTCGGTCTTATTTAATAAATTTTGACACATGTATTTTTTCAAAAATATTTTTTATTTTTTGAAAATTTGGAAATATCACTAAATTAGATATATCTTGACATCCGTACGTACGGTTGGATCGTCGAGAAATAATTTTAAAAAAATAAAATCAACAATCCGTGACAAAACAATAGTTACGAGTATTAGTCAATTCGGTAGTTGACTACCAAGATCTCCAACCAAATTAATATTTTATTTTTTAAAAATTTGGGAATATCACTATATTATATATATCTTGAGATACGTACGGTTGGATCGTCGAGAAATAATATTTAAAAAATAGAATCAACAATCCGTGACAAAGCACTAGTTACGAGTACTAGTCAATTAGGTAGTTGACTACTATGTTCTCCAACCAAATTAATTTTTTGTTTTTTGAAAATTTGGGAATGTCACTAGATTAGATATATCTTGAGATCCGTACGGTTGGATCATCGAGAAATAATGTTTAAAAAATAGAATCAACAATCCGTGACAAAGCAATAGTTACGAGTACTAGTCAATTTGGTAGTTGACTACTAAGATCTCCAACCAAATTAATTTTTAAATTTTTGAAAATTTGAGAATATCACTAGATTTGATATATCTTGAGATCCGTACGGTTGGATCGTCGAGAAATAATTTTTAAAACATAGAATCAACAATCTGTGACAAAACACTAGTTACGAGTACTAGTCAATTCGATGGTTGACTACTAAGATTTTAAACCAAATTAATTTTTTATTTTTTACAAATTTGAGAATATCACTAAATTAGATATATCTTGAAATCCGTATGGTTGGATCGTCGAGATATATTTTTTTAAAAAATAGAATCAATAATCCGTGATAAAATACTAGTTACGAGTACTAGTCAATTCAGAAGTTGCCTACTAAGATCTCCAACCAAATTAATTTTTTATTTTTTGAAAATTTGGGAATATCACCAAATTATATATATCTTGAGATCAATACGGTTGGATCGTCGAAAAATAATTTTTAAAAAATAGAATCAACAATCCGTGACAAAGCACTAGATACGAGTACTAGTCAATTCGGTAGTTGATTATTAAGATCTCCAAACAAATTAAATTTTTATTTTATGAAAATTTGGGAATGTCACTAGATTAAATATATCTTGAGATTCGTACGGTTGGATCGTCGAGAAATAATATTAAAAAAATAGAATCAACAATCCGTGACAAAACACTAGTTACGAGTACTTGTCAATTCGGTAGTTGACTACTAAGATCTTCAACAAAATTAATTTTTTTATTTTTTAAAAATTTGGGAATATCACTATATTAGATATATCTTGAGATCCGTACGGTTGGATCGTCGAGAAATAATTTTTAAAAAATAGAATCAACAATCCGTGACAAAGCACTAGTTACAAGTACTAGTCATTTCGATAGTTGACTACTAAAATATCCAACCAAATTATTTTTTTATTTTTTTAAAAATTTGGGAATATCACTAAATTAGATATATCTTGAGATCCGTACGGTTGGATCGTCGAGAAATAATTGTTAAAAATTAGAATCAACAATTCGTGACAAAGCACTAGGTACGGGTACTAAGTCAATTCGGTAGTTGATTATTAAGATCTCTAAACAAATTAATTTTTAATTTTTTGAAAATTTGGGAATATCACTAAATTAGATATATCTTGAGATCCGTACGGTTGGATCGTCGAGAGATATATTTTTAAAAATAGAATCAACAATCCGTGACAAAGCACTAGTTACGAGTACTAGTCAATTCGGTAGTTGACTACTAAGATCTCCAACCAAATTAATTTTTTTTAAAATTTGAGAATATCACTAGATTTGATATATCTTGAGATCCGTACGGTTGGATCGTCGAGAAATAATTTTTAAAAAATAGAATCAACAATCCGTTACAAAACACTAATTACGAGTACTAGTCAATTCGATGGTTGACTACTAAGATTTCAAACCAAATTAATTTTTTATTTTTTACAAATTTGAGAATATCACTAAATTAAATATATCTTGAAATCCGTACGGTTGGATCGTCGAGATATATTTTTTAAAAAATAGAATCAACAAACTGTGACAAAACACTAGTTACGAGTACTAGTCAATTCGATGGTTGACCACTAAGATTTTAAACCAAATTAATTTTTTATTTTTTACAAATTTGAGAATATCATTAAATTAGATATATCTTGAAATCCGTACGGTTGGATCGTCGAGATATATTTTTTAAAAAATAGAATCAACAATCCGTGATAAAACACTAGTTACGAGTACCAGTCAATTCAGTAGTTGCCTACTAAGATCTCCAACCAAATTAATTTTTTCTTTTTTGAAAATTTGGGAATGTCACCAAATTATATATATCTTGAGATCCGTACGGTTGGATCGTCGAGAAATAATTTTTAAAAAATAGAATCAATAATCCCTGACAGAGCACTAGATACGAGTACTAGTCAGTTCGGTAGTTGATTATTAAGATCTCCAAACAAATTAATTTTTTATTTTTTGAAAATTTGGGAATATCACTAAATTAGATATATCTTGAGATCTGTACGGTTGGATCGTCGAGATATATTTTTAAAAAAATAGAATCAACAATCTGTGACAATGAACTAGTTACGAGTACTAGTCAATTCGGTAGTTGACTACTAAGGTCGCCAACCAGATTAATTTTTTATTTTTTAAAAATTTGGGAATATAATTAGATTAGATATATCCTGAGATCCGTATGGTTGGATCATTGAGAAATAATTTTTAAAAAATAGAATCAACAATCCGTGACAAAGCACTAGTTACGAGTACTAGTAAATTCGATAGTTGACTAGTAAGATCTCCAACCAAATTAATTTTTTATTTTTTAAAAAATTTGGGAATATAACTAGATTAGATATATCTTGAGATCCGTACGGTTGGATCGTCGAGAAATAATTTTTAAAAATTAGAATCAACAATCCGTGGCAAAGCACTAGATACGAGTACTAGTCAATTCGGTAATTGATTATTAAGATCTCCAAAAAAGTTAATTTTTTATTTTTTGAAAATTTGGGAATATCACTAAATTAGATGTATCTTGATATCCGTACGGTTGGATCGTCGAGATTTATTTTTTTAAAAATAGAATCAACAATCGGTGACAAAGAACTACTAAGATTTTCAAACAAATTAATTTTTTATTTTTTGAAAATTTGGGGATATCACTAAATTAGATGTATCTTGAGATTCGTACGGTTGGATCGTCGAGAAATTATTTTAAAAAAATAGAATCAACAATCCGTGACAAAGAACTACTAAGATCTCCAAACAAATTTATTTTTTATTTTTTTTTTGAAAATTTGGGAATATCACTAAATTAAATGTATCTTGAGATCCGTACGGTTGGATCGTCGAGATATATATTTTTAAAATAGAATCAACAATCCGTGACAAAGAACTACTAAGATCTCAAAACAAATTTTTTTTTTTTTTTTGAAAATTTGGGAATATCACTAAATTAAATGTATCTTGAGATCCGTACGGTTGGATCATCGAGATAAATTTTTAAAAAAATAGAATCAACAATCCGTGACAAAGAACTACTAAGATCTCCAAACAAATTAATTTTTTATTTTTTGAAAATTTGGGAATATCACTAAATTAGATGTATCTTGAGATCCGTACGGTTGGATCATCGAGAAATGATTTTTAAAAAATAGAACCAACAATCCGTGACAAAACACTAGTTACGAGTACTACTCAATTCAGTAGTTGACTACTAAGATTTCCAACCAAATTAATTTATTTATTTTTTGGAAATTTGCGAATATCACTAAATTAGATATATTTTGACATCCGACAGTTGGATCATCGAGAAATATTTTTTTAAAACAAAACAAAAAGCCGTAACAAAGCACTAGTCACTAGTACTAGTCAAGTTAGTTGTTCATTACTAAGATCTCAAGCCAAAATAATTTTTTGGCTTTTGGAAAAATTTGGGTACATCAAAAAATTAGATATATCTCGACAATCCGATCCGAACCGAATATTCCTACATCCAAACAAAATCTGATCCGAACAGTAAAAATCCGAAAGAGAACCGAACCCAATTTGATCCGATCTTAATCTAAAATTTATCCGATTTTAATCCGAATTTTACCCGAACCGAATCAGATCCGATCCGAACCGAACAGGCTCTAAATAGTACCTTAACCGAAAGTGGATCCGAACCGAATCAGATCCGATCCGAACCGAACATGCTCTAAATAGTAGCTTAACCGAAAGTCGATCCGATCCGAAGCAGATCCGATCCGAAACCGATCCGTTTACCCGATTTGCCAGGTCTAGTAGGGAATGAGTACACCTCCTCACCCCAAGATATACTGATAGAGGATGAGTCCACCTCCTCACCCTAAGATATACTAATAGGGAATGAGTACACCTCCTCACCCCAAGATATACTGATAGAGAATGAGTACACCTGCCTACTATCACTTATATTATCCGGGTAACAACAATCAACAGCAAGGTATATGCATTAAATTGCAAGAAGTAAACATCTCCGATAAGTAATCAACTAGAAAGAATAATTTTATTAAATCATCATTGTTATTTCTCCGGAATAAACCAATTTTAAGAAAATGTTTTGAAAATGATATTCATCTAATTAAATAATTTTAATTAGACGAATAAGGTTTATTTGCGATGTTGCCTTTAGGTTAATTATTGCGAAATTCTTTTAAAAAGCTTTGTCCTAGTTTTCGAAAATTCAATTCTCCTCAGTATTTCGTGCTCATCGCCTACTCCTTATGTTACATCATCTACTTGGAACGTAGGTTACTTCTAACCATACTTCCATTATCTCCTCATTATGTTTACTCGCATTTAACTACTATTACAAACAACTTTCAATACAAAATATTTCTACTCCGAACGATAGAGTAAGAGTTAGTATACTTGCAATTAAGGATCGAAAACTTAATCAATATATATCCTGCATTTCAAAAAAAAAATACATACATACATACATACATACATATATATATATATATATATACTCTGAATGATAGAGTATGCATAAGTAAACTTGCCTGGTACTCTGAATGTAGTACGGGCTCGTGATGGCGTCTGCAAATCTAAACAAAAAAGTCAACGAAAACGTTTGATTAATCCCCTATACGATACACTTATAACTCAACGCTTAGACACTTAAGCCAATCACCAACTAGGCACTAAGGGGTCCCTCTAGACTCGTACTAAGTCCATGTTCATTGACAAACGCTTAAGTCATAAGTTTAGTCCGAAACCGTTCCTCAAATTCAAGGTATACTTAACCATTTATAACCTCGTTCTTTACACCAATATGTTGCCTTGATAATTCTTAACAAGTCTCGTATTTTAGTCGACTCAAAATTCATGTTTTAACTTAGCCAAAACGGATGGTCAAAGAAGTTCTTCTAGATTTGACTTTCCTAAAAATTATTATTCCTTGACGCGCACTCCTTTTAAAAAATCACTGGAAACGTATTTAAATACGAAAACACTTCTAAAATCATCTTTGGTATTTATAATATTTATCATAAAAATCTTGATTCGAAAACACGGGTCTAGATAGGTGAAATGTATTTTCGAAGTTCAGTCAACTGCGAATTTTTACTATTCGCACCACTTTTACTAAAACGTTCATAACTCGATAACCGTTAACTCAAATTACGCACCGTTTTCGCGTGCATGATCTAGAGAATGTCTAGAAGGTAACCTACTCAAGATTTGGCTCTAGTCAAAGGACTAATTTTTCGTAATTTACAAAACAGGGCAGGGGTTTAGCAACGAATAGTATCATCCCCTAAAATGGCTTTTCCACTTGCGCAACCTCGGCTTATGCATTTTTATAAAATCGGAAAATAATCTTTTTAACTCAAAACCTTCTCACAGACCCTTCTAACTGACCTTAGTATTTAGCATCAAAATTCCATATTATAAATCGACTATTAAGGGTCTCAATCATAGCCACAAAGTTGGTACATTTCTGTAGTTCCATTCCTCGAACAACTTTCACTAAAATGGTCATATCTCCTAAATCGCAAACTCTTTTAATGCGATTCTTGTGGAAAAATACACTAGACATCCATACCTACACAACCATATTCAGTGGTGATTTTAAAAATAATTTAATGGTCTCGGAAATCACTATTTTTAGGAGCTAACAAAATTTTGCCATTACGACGGCTATATCTCGGACATTTCCATTTTACAAACATTACAACCAAGCCATACCAGGCAACCAACCATCCTCAACATCAAAAAACATCCATTACACTTCTCTAAGACCAGTGGTGGTGTTAAAAATCAACACCCATCATTTTACACATTTTACAAAGCCAAATAATCACTAAAGCACTTAATATGACCTTAACTTTTCATGAACATCAAAACCACTTCAAAACTCATATAAAACTCAAGATGGGTTAGGGTTTATACCTTCCTTGATGTCTTAACAATACTAAAAATGCTTGGGAATCCTTAAAGAAGCCTTGGATATTCCTTAGGAAGCTTAAACTTGAACATTAAAACAAGAAAATAAGGTTAAGTGACTATTCACTACTATTCATCATCACTTTGTAAAATCTATATAAAATCGAAAATTTAGATATTGGTTCTCAAATTTTTACCACACCTTCTACTCTTCAAGGGCTTTCTTTTGAGTCCTAGCTCATCACCAGGGGATGCTTGAAGCTCGACCTATGGGCTTGTTAAGGTGAGAAGTCGAAACTGCCAATGGCTGGACAGTTTTGATTCTCCAAATTGGAGGAGAGATTTTACTAGGCTAAACTCCTTTGATGGCCATGAAATTTTAAATGTGTGTTCTCCATACAATGAGGAAGCTATTGTTCAAATTTGGTGATTTGTGAATGGATAGAAGTGGAGATATGAATTTTTCTTTAAGGTGGGTTACTGCTGGGCAGTTTTGTGGAATGGTGGTGTTCTTGCTTTTTCTCTCTTCTAATCTTCTTTGACTAGTTGGTAAATGATTTTGTGTGATATTTGTGATACACACCAGCTTCTAGAGAGCCTAAGTCACTCCCAAAACACTTGTCAAAGATTTGTGGTTCATAAGAAGTTGCATCTTTGGCTTGCTCCTTGATCATACACCTCACCACTTCTTTTTCTTTTTCTTTTCTTGTTTTCTTTCCACCAATTTCTCTTAATAATAAACCCTAGATGCTCATGTAGGATTTTCATCTCGTTACGTATTTAATCCGTAATTTGTTTCGCGTTCGCTTAATCGTTTAATCTCGCTATAAAGTTCTAGCGATTTCTAGAACGTTCGTTATACTAATTCAGGGGTTTTCGTTCTAAGTCCTCAAATCACTTTTAATAAAATAATAAAATATAAAATCCTCAAATTAAATATATCACTTGTCTTGATCGTATTGAAATGCTCCTCACTGCCCGGTCAAATATTCCATAAAAATAAAGTTCGGAATTTCTGAATTCTAATCGCGTTTACATACACTTATTTACCTCGTAGATTACTAATATAACTTCGAAATATCCATTTCCTATCCCGTACATAGGGTGACATGAAAAATTTCATAATCCTGAAAAATCACTATTCATCCCTCAAATGAAAATTTTTCTCAAGTACAGAAATTTGGGTTATTACATGTTTGGAGTGTGTTCTTCTCCGCGAGAGATTAGATTTCCAATACATGTTCAAACACTTAAAACGATTACGGGATGGATCAGTTGTGATGATACAAAATTGCCCCTTTATTTGTGAAAAATAGAAGTTGTAATTTTGAATCTCATAGATGAAATAATAACCTTTATGGCTTTTTATAACAAGACATTTGTGTCTTTAAAGCACAAGAAAATAATTAAATCAATAGAAAGAGTATTTGATTAATGAGTAGTAATTGAACATTAATAAAAAATATGTTGTTTGTAAAAATGTTTTTCAATTCTTAATTAGGTAATTTAATATCTTATTTTACCGGTGCATACTTTTCAACTAATACGTGATTTTCATAATTAATTAAAATAAGTTAATTTACTTAATTACTCAAAAAAACATATCGTGATATTTGATCGTTATATTGTTGTATATTAAAGCAGTTGAAAAAATATATATGTTTAAAATATTGATTTTATATTTTATAGGATCATTTTATATTTTATAGAATGTTGCGAACAATTACTAGATTGAGTAATAAATCCAGATCCAGTATTTATTTTTAGAGGCAACAAAAGAAACTGTATGCGCTATTAGTTGACATGGATATTGATTTAGAGGAGATGAACATGGAAGTTGACATGATAGGTGGAGAAATGGTAGGAACTGTTGATGTCGTAGTACCAAAGCAGTCAATTGGGAGTGATACCACACTCCCTTGACACGTGAGAAGTAGAGATAAACGTCAAATAAAAGCTCCTGTTAAATTCAAAGACTATTTTATCAACATAGATAAAGTGGGATGCTTGCTATCAAATGATATTATTTGCTCGATAATGAGCGTATTTTTAAAATGTTATCATTGGAACATCGGTACTCTCTTCAAGTAATTTTTGGGGTTTCGTGCCATTTGAAAATATGGGCAATCACTCGTGTGATGCAATTGTTTATTTGAAGAGCGAAAAGAAATATAATTTATCGAATGTATAATCCCTTCATTTAAAACAAGCATGCAAGCTATCGTTTGATAAATATACTATGAAAGAGTATTAGCCGAAGTTGCGGGTATTTAAATCTTCTCGAGTTTAAGAGAGCTTGAGGTAATATTAGAAATAGATTGGTGGACGGACGTCGAATGTTTCAAATGATTTCGTAGAGAAAATGGTGAAGTGGTGCTTGGTCGATAAAGACGAGAAATGTTTTAAGAATCAAGACGGACTGAGAAAGTCTGAGAAAGACTAGTACGAAGGTTGTTATGCCAAAAAGGGATAAGCTTAAGTTGCACACGGAATTGTCATGAGGACAGGAACATGTGGTATAAATACGGTTATAATGGTGACTGGATCTAAGTATGTATTTCCAGCAATGTTCCAGAATATCGCCCATTCGACACGTGGAATTCGTCGTTGCTAGGGGCGACACCGGTATCGAAGTCTTCTCAAAGAATAGAACGCTTGCGTGAGATGCTTGCGCCGAGTCGAATAGAACTCCTTAATATCGTAAAATGCCGATGGTTGAATCTCTAGCGACTATTACGAGTCGACGATGACATCGGTTATCGAGCACCTTAGGGTGTGCGTGGAAAAGAAGAGCGCTACAATCGAACAATTATCCGTCAGAGGAGCCGACATGAAAGGCATCTTGGAGACCTTGGCATTACCCTCCCCAATTATGAATCATTATGATTATTTCCCCAATCTGAATTATTTGATATTTCCCCATTTGCAACTTATGTTTATTATCTCCCCAATGTGAATTATTTGACACATCCCCGTGCATAAATTATTGGATTACCTCCCTAATCTATGACCTATCTTGACATCTCTCCAAGAGAGAATTTTGATAAAGAATATACTCCCTCTTCGAAGTTGTTTTATAATACTCATGTTAAACCATATTGGTTTCAATTTTGCTAGAAGCTGTCATTATACCTACTTTCAGATTTATGAGGCCCTATCGATTGATGATATTTAAATTCCCACTTTTCTTCAAATGTTGGATAATCCTATGGTGCTATAGCACCACTTGCTTGTTGTATACCAGTATCTTTCTGGTTATCCTTTTCCTTGGAAATTGCACCTTGGAATCTGATCAATTTTAATCCAGGGTGTCCACTTGAGAATTATTTGTCAAAAGACGATAATTATTATCTTCACTTCGAATTGCTTTCATACTTCTCAGCTTCCACTGAGACGAACAACCCTATACTTATAGGGGACACAAGGGCTATCTGTCTGTGTGATAGAAGTCTGACGGGACGCCGTCACTTGTGAGTTGTGAAATACAAGAAGGCTAACTACCTTTAGTAATGTCTTAACTGAGACACGCAACGTGAGTTCTTATGATCATATTGATCTCTCAGTAAATTCTCTCATTTCAAATAAGGTTGACTTTAACACTCATAACCTTATGATCACCAGTGTGTGACAATTGCCTTGATATGACAGCTATCTTTTCAAAGCTCCATTATTCTTATTATCTCTAATAAATTTGAAGGGGATACCAACCAGGTCTGCCAAGTCATAAATTCGCTGATAGAAACTAGATTCGCAACGGAATCGCCAAGAGTAGGAGCGAATTCCAACACGAATAGAATATCAGTGACGTATCAATAGAATTATTTAGTTCATTCTCCCTCAATGATATTATGTTAATGGAATTAGTGTATTCTCTCTCTCAAGGATGTTATGTTAATAGAGTCAGTGAACTCTCTCTCAAGGATAGTATGATAATGGAAAGTTGGGCAAGACGTATATGTGAAAGGAATAATGGTGGGTTATAAGACTCCAACGATAATTGTGTCAGATAGAGGATCGAGGTTTGAATTGAGATATTGGAGAAGTTGTTTACGAAGAGACACTATCTCCTGTCTTGCAGAATAAGTGTTGATGATGAAAGAGTTAAGGAATCCCAGTAGTGGCCTTAGCTGATTCCGTGGACAGAATCCTTTTAAGGAGGGTAGACTGTAATAATCCGGATTTTTCAAGAAATGAATTTATTATTATTTCAATAATAATATTGTTTTCCTAAAATGAGGAGGATTTTTTTTTTATTTTATTTAATTATTTAATTATTTTCGGTTAAGTGAAACCTGGTCCTCCTTTTTAAAATTTTATTGACTGAGTAGATACCTCGAGTCAATAGTTTATTTGTGCAAAGATTTAATTTTGGAATGTGAAATTATTTAGTAAAGATTTTATTATAAATTGCTAAATAATTTAGAGATTTTAAAATCCTTAGAAAATGATTATTTTAATAATTTGAGGATTTGTAGAAATTACTTGATTAATATATAAAATCAAGAATTTGAGATTTTACTAAAACAATAGTGTTTGTAGTATTTTTATAAAGCCCTGTAAATTGTGAATTATGAATCACAATTATTATTTTTATGATTTGTTTTTATAAATTATTAATATTTGTAAAATGCATATCAATTTAGAAAATTGAGATTTAATTCCAATTCTTTCTCCAAAAGTCTTTAAAAATATTCTAGTATTTAATTATGCTAAAAATTTTATTTTTACAAATTAGAGTTATTAGTGTAAAATATTATTTAGAGTATGTAGTGATTAATTGTATTGTTTTTAATTGTTATTGGGCTTGAGCCCATTAGGGTTAAGACACACATCAGATATATACACAGCCGCACATATACATACACGACAGAAAAAATAAAATCGGGGAGGGGGAGAAGACAGTGGGGGGAGGAAGAGAGATAAGGATTGGGGGTTGTAATTGAAGAAATGAAGAGTTAATTGAAGAGGGGAGAAGAGAGAGGTATGGGTGTGCGTGGGTGTGCTCGTCGGGGAGGACCACCGCGACAGCAGTGGCGGTGTTGCGCCGTGAGGGACAGATCGGTGATGTGTGGGGGCAGTTGCCGGCAAGGCCAGGTGGCGCGACGGGGGGAGATGGTGGCGTGAAGAAGAAAGGAATGGGGGGGCTGCGTGTATGTATATATATATACATACGCAGCGTGTGTGTAGAGAAGAGAGAGAGAGAGAGAGAGAGAGAGAGGAGGAGAGTGTGTTGGGGGAGATGATTTTTTTCCGACAAATCGGACCGGAATCGAAATGGTATAATTTCGCATTTTATTTATTTAATTTTCATATTAAATTAGTTGTACATTTCGATGTAGATTAATGGTTGTAATTTAATTAGTTGTAAATTGTGGTAATTTAATTGATTTTAAATTGTGAGATTATTGTGGTAATTAAATTAGATTTAATTGCGAGGTTAATTATGGTGGTAATTAGTTAGTTTAAATTGCGAGGTTAATTATGGTGGTAATTAATTAGATTTAATTGCGAGGTTAATTATGGTGGTTTAATTAGTTTAAATGGAAAGCTTAATGTGGTAATAGGTATAATTAGACTAAAATTGTAAGATTATGATAATTGGTTGAATTTCCGATATTTAATTCGGAAGGTATGTTTGTAATTATAATTGTTGAGTTTAATTATGAGTCCGATTAAAGGTTCGGGTTAGTGATTGTTAATTGTTAAATTGCTAATTGTTAATTGTTAGGGAGTAACTATTAATTGTCGGATAATATATTTGGGTTAGTTGTCAAGTAATTGTTAAGTGCTAATTGCTAATTGTTAGTTTCCAATTGAAATTGTTAATTGCTAAGTGCTAAGTGCTAATTGTTATTGTCATATGAGGTATAGTTATAAGAGTCGGCTTATCGGTAAATGTCTATGTGCTAAATGGTATAAGTCGGGTCGTAGTAATTGTTAGAAGTCATAAGTGCCAACTACGTGGTGTTGGCTTAAATGTGGATAAACTTAGTTTACTTTTCCTTATGTGCTAGTTGCCGCAAGTCTGGGCGGGTACTTTTCCTTATGTGCTAGTTGCCGCATGTCTGGGCGGGTACTTTTCCTTATGTGCTAGTTGCCGCATGTCTGGGCGGGTACTTTTCTTATATGTTTACTTTTATGTTGCTGCAAGTTGAGGCAGCTTTTATTTTATCAAAAACAGGGTTATAAATTGTTTTGTTGGCATGGAGGGGCTGAGCCCATAGTCCGATAAACGAATACTACATGCCGAAATTTTCTAAAAATCCCCTGCGTTTTAATTTATTTAACTTATTTGATTTCAATGGTTTAAAGGTATGATTTGGGTGTTAACTGTTTATGTGCATATGTGTTAAGTGAATTAATTCGAGGATTATGTGCCAATTCGAGGATTAAATGTGTCTTGAAGATTAAATGGGTATTAAGAGTCTTTATCGAGGGCTAAGTATGTTTTGAGGATTACTTGTTAATTAACTTGTGACAAGAGTATGTCAATAGTATTATGGTCAAAAGTGTTAAGTGGAGTTTTGACTAAGTGTTATAACTGTGTAGTGTTATGATGTGTTAGCACCAGGGAATGTCTACTTTAAAAAGGGGACTTTTCCATTTCATTTTCTTTACTATAGTAGGTTATGTGCAATAAGTGGTATTAGAATAGTCAACTTAGGGAGGACACCTATAGTTTGACTTTATGTTATTTAGTGATAACTCCGAGTTGTGTCTACTCGATATACGAGGTAGGACTGACACGTACTCGTAACTATTTCAGTACCATTAGGGCATAATCGAGTTGGAATGACGTGCATCCAAAAAGGAAGATCGAGACGTCAGGTAAGGTCCATGGAATTGCTTGGACGAAGTGCGAAAGGTTTATTCGCGGTTTCTGCTTTCTGCTAAGGACCAGAGGCAAGTTTATTTACACCTACTCTATCGTTCAGAGTATACCTATTTTGAATTATATAAAATGTGCGGGAAAAGGTTTTTAATCCCTAATTGCGAGTTTTTTTAATCTTGTGCTCCTTCCAAATCATTTTATTCTTGACTTCGCTAGCGATATTAAATTCTTCTCGTGCAATAACCAAAACCCCATGGCTTATAATACTGTTGATGGGCAGTGATATTTTTATGGCTCTATATCTTGATTTATACGGTATATATATATATATATATCTATAAACTTTTCGTACCATGGAAGTGGACTATATGTTATGAGGTATATATTTATGTATCGGAATAAGAAAGGCTCCAAGGGTAGAGCGTGTGTTGAGTTATCGAGCTTAGCCCGCGTGTCGGGGCTATTTTGTATTGTATGTTTTCGAAAACCCGGGCAAAGCTTTTAAAAAGAATTTCGCAATAATTAACCTAAAGGCAACATCACCAATAAACCAGTGTTTATTTAATTAATAGATGCTCCTGAAAGCATTTACTAATTAAATAAACCTCATTCGCCTAATTAAATTTATTTAATTAGATGAATATCATTTTCAAAACGCTTTCTTAAAATCACTTTGTCCCGGAGAAATAATAAAACAATTTAATGGAGTGATTCTATCTAGTATATTATTTATCGGAGATAGTTTATTTTCAATACGGATTAAAGATGTTCCAATGGTTATAAATTGGTTACTTTCAGCTTAAAACAGCTAGATTGATATCGATATATGTTATTTGAATGCTTATTTAATTCGATGAACATTAATTATAATATTCATTAAGAAACAAAAAAAAGGGGAAAGAGAAGAAGGATTTTCATGTTTATTAATTATTTCTTATTGACCGAGAGTCAGTGGTAGTTATTTGATAAAGTGACTAAAGTTTGGAGACTGCTGGAGAGATGGTGTCTTGATTTTGATTAGAAATATTCCAAGAGTTGTATTTGGGTGTTTTGAGGTTATTAAATATTCCAGTATTAATAGTAAATATTATTTGAATATTACTTAATAAATGAATATTAAATTGAGTACTCTTTTAAAAAGGGATTTTTGAGTATTTATTATTTGTTACATAGTGGTCAAATATTTATTAAATACTCTAAGTGTTTTGAAGGTTATAAAACACTATTTAAAGGTTGTCTAAGGACTTTCATAGTCATTTAAAATATTATACTTTGAATCTATCTAGGTAAGCTACTTTTCAAGAACTTATATTTATATATGGAATTACCCTGTTGTGGTTACGAGCTTTAGGCGTACCATTTTCCATGTGTGATCACAAAACCCTGTGTCGAGATTGATATCGGTACAAGTGTATATCTATACCTGAACTCTTTTGAACTCAAAACATTTTCGAAAACCCCCGGTCAGGTTTTACTCTCTTGCTCGTTTTTCAAGAATTATCGGTCGACTGAGGTCGAACTTCAACTACTCGAATTTTCTATCAAAATGATTTTTTTGAAAAGAAAAGAAAAAGGGGACTCTGGCAGGTGTGGGAATCGTTGACGAACGATTCCCGGGATGTGTAAGCGGCCGTGAGCCAGGCGGTCCATCAATTATTATTCCGGCCCATGTGTTGCCGAAGGATGATTACGGATGTAGTTTTCATCGAGGGTGATTACGGATGTAGTTTTCACTCGGGGATAGTTACGGATGTAGTTTCTATCCTTCTACCGGTAGAGAAGACCCGCGGATTATTGGACTTGGATGTGGCGACTGATCATCGTCAATCCTTGTCAGGTTTTTATGTTTTCTTTAAGTCCCATCCTCCACTTTGGAAAAATACTCAAACACTGCTTCTTAGGCCTAAGTGCCAAGTAGCCGATAGTGTTGTTTTCAATTTTGAAAGATGATGAATTC
This sequence comes from Kitagawia praeruptora, assembly GCA_037693485.1. Taxonomy (NCBI): domain Eukaryota; kingdom Viridiplantae; phylum Streptophyta; class Magnoliopsida; order Apiales; family Apiaceae; genus Kitagawia; species Kitagawia praeruptora. The sequence continues at coordinate 64,030,977 of CM075345.1, forward strand.
ATGCAGTATCTAGAACTGCAAGATTATCCTAACAATAATGGCACGTGCTTGTGCATTTTTGCAATTATTCAAAAGATGAAAGATGGTTCATCGGTTAATGATGTTAAGTCCCAAATGTTTTGCTTCAAGAACTTTGACTCTCTTCCTATCAGTTATTTCTGAGTTTCACTTATCAAGTGGTTAACGAACTTATATCATGTACAGAATCTTGAACTGTAAGGTGTTTTGATGATAATGATATACTCATGTGTATTTACTTACAAACTTGAGGAGTATTAAAAAGGGAACTTTATAATGGTTTGGTTTATGAAGGGTGGTAATAACTATCTTAGCAGCATATTGAACTGCATATTTTGAAAAGCTCCCTAAGAGGTTATCAATACTATGAGGTATGGTATGTGGATAAGGTGTGAGGATTACTATTGTTGACATGAACTTACTTTATTTATCTGATGTTACTCGAAATGTCATACATCCCCTACTGAGGTTTCATTGTTGTAAATATTTCGAAATTGATATTAAGTATCGTTATATTTCGAAAACTCCATGTGTATATTGATATATATTGTTGTGCTCTATTAATACTTGCTGGGCAATTCTTTCGCTCATACTTGCTTGTTTTAAATATTAACCTTTCAGAGGAAGGTAGATGATTGAGGCTTATCTGCATGGCTCAGAAGAAGCAGGCAGTACGCCCTTATGAAGATGATATGATCCAGAAAAGTTATAGCTGGAATAAGTTATATGTAAGTACATTGATGTGTAATATATATTACTTTGTACTGAGTAGTACTAGTTGCTGGTGTACTTCCCAACGAAGCTATACTAGTAGTATAAGATTTTTAAGACATAGTGCGATGTAATAGAATGGATGTAATAAAGATGTAAAGATTTTAGTTCTTGTTTCTAGCCCTATGACCTAAAAGATGCTTGGTGGTTGGGGTCACAGAGTTATATTTCAGTTTTAATGATTACAGATGGTTTAATGTTGTTAAACAGGTAATTTGATGTTAAGGATTTCCGCGTGACGACCAAATCCCTGACCCCGGATTTGGGGCATTACAGAAATGGTATCAGAGATGAGGTTATAGTAAACTAGAAACGAGAGTGAGTAGGAGTGTGTATAGTTATGTGAGAACGTCGGAACTCATGTAGAGTTCCTGTTGGACTATTGGACATAGTACCAATGATTAAGTTAAGATTGGAAGGCTATGCCGAGGAATATGTGGAGATAGACGTCACTTCTTGTGGTGATGAACGTCTGCTAAAGAACTCTTAGAGACAAGTGTTGGTTGGCAGGGGCATAGAGCGCCCGAGGCCTAAACTTAAGATGATTTTAGGGGATTCATGGAGGCAGTTATGTACTCCCCGAATGATAGGAAATTTCAATATGATGATGAAGGATGGAAAGCTGGCATCCAGTACTATGACAATGATGAGTTGAGATAGCATCCGTACTGTTAAAATTCCAAAAAGGGAAAAAAAAAGGAGATCCCTATGAAAGAGTATTAGCCGAAGTTGCGGGTATTTAAATCTTCTCGAGTTTAAGAGAGCTTGAGGTAATATTAGAAATAGATTGGTGGACGGACGTCGAATGTTTCAAATGATTGCGTAGAGAAAATGGTGAAGTGGTGCTTGGTCGATAAAGACGAGAAATGTTTTAAGAATCAAGACGGACTGAGAAAGTCTGAGAAAGACTAGTACGAAGGTTGTTATGCCAAAAAGGGATAAGCTTAAGTTGCACACGGAATTGTCATGAGGACAGGAACATGTGGTATAAATACGGTTATAATGGTGACTGGATCTAAGTATGTATTTCCAGCAATGTTCCAGAATATCGCCCATTCGACACGTGGAATTCGTCGTTGCTAGGGGCGACACCGGTATCGAAGTCTTCTCAAAGAATAGAACGCTTGCGTGAGATGCTTGCGCCGAGTCGAATAGAACTCCTTAATATCGTAAAATGCCGATGGTTGAATCTCTAGCGACTATTACGAGTCGACGATGACGTCGGTTATCGAGCACCTTAGGGTGTGCGTGGAAAAGAAGAGCGCTACAATCGAACAATTATCCGTCAGAGGAGCCGACATGAAAGGCATCTTGGAGACCTTGGCATTACCCTCCCCAATTATGAATCATTATGATTATTTCCCCAATCTGAATTATTTGATATTTCCCCATTTGCAACTTATGTTTATTATCTCCCCAATGTGAATTATTTGACACATCCCCGTGCATAAATTATTGGATTACCTCCCTAATCTATGACCTATCTTGACATCTCTCCAAGAGAGAATTTTGATAAAGAATATACTCCCTCTTCGAAGTTGTTTTATAATACTCATGTTAAACCATATTGGTTTCAATTTTGCTAGAAGCTGTCATTATACCTACTTTCAGATTTATGAGGCCCTATCGATTGATGATATTTAAATTCCCACTTTTCTTCAAATATTGGATAATCCTATGGTGCTATCGCACCACTTGCTTGTTGTATACCAGTATCTTTCTGGTTATCCTTTTCCTTGGAAATTGCACCTTGGAATCTGATCAATTTTAATCCAGGGTGTCCACTTGAGAATTATTTGTCAAAAGACGATAATTATTATCTTCACTTCGAATTGCTTTCATACTTCTCAGCTTCCACTGAGACGAACAACCCTATACTTATAGGGGACACAAGGGCTATCTGTCTGTGTGATAGAAGTCTGACGGGACGCCGTCACTTGTGAGTTGTGAAATACAAGAAGGCTAACTACCTTTAGTAATGTCTTAACTGAGACACGCAACGTGAGTTCTTATGATCATATTGATCTCTCAGTAAATTCTCTCATTTCAAATAAGGTTGACTTTAACACTCATAACCTTATGATCACCAGTGTGTAACAATTGCCTTGATATGACAGCTATCTTTTCAAAGCTCCATTATTCTTATTATCTCTAATAAATTTGAAGGGGATACCAACCAGGTCTGCCAAGTCATAAATTCGCTGATAGAAACTAGATTCGCAACGGAATCGCCAAGAGCAGGAGCGAATTCCAACACGAATAGAATATCAGTGACGTATCAATAGAATTATTTAGTTCATTCTCCCTCAATGATATTATGTTAATGGAATTAGTGTATTCTCTCTCTCAAGGATGTTATGTTAATAGAGTCAGTGAACTCTCTCTCAAGGATAGTATGATAATGGAAAGTTGGGCAAGACGTATATGTGAAAGGAATAATGGTGGGTTATAAGACTCCAACGATAATTGTGTCAGATAGAGGATCGAGGTTTGAATTGAGATATTGGAGAAGTTGTTTACGAAGAGACACTATCTCCTGTCTTGCAGAATAAGTGTTGATGATGAAAGAGTTAAGGAATCCCAGTAGTGGCCTTAGCTGATTCCGTGGACGGAATCCTTTTAAGGAGGGTAGACTGTAATAATCCGGATTTTTCAAGAAATGAATTTATTATTATTTCAATAATAATATTGTTTTCCTAAAATGAGGAGGAATTTTTTTTATTTTATTTAATTATTTAATTATTTTCGGTTAAGTGAAACCTGGTCCTCCTTTTTAAAATTTTATTGACTGAGTAGATACCTCGAGTCAATAGTTTATTTGTGCAAAGATTTAATTTTGGAATGTGAAATTATTTAGTAAAGATTTTATTATAAATTGCTAAATAATTTAGAGATTTTAAAATCCTTAGAAAATGATTATTTTAATAATTTGAGGATTTGTAGAAATTACTTGATTAATATATAAAATCAAGAATTTGAGATTTTACTAAAACAATAGTGTTTGTAGTATTTTTATAAAGCCCTGTAAATTGTGAATTATGAATCACAATTATTATTTTTATGATTTGTTTTTATAAATTATTAATATTTGTAAAATGCATATCAATTTAGAAAATTGAGATTTAATTCCAATTCTTTCTCCAAAAGTCTTTAAAAATATTCTAGTATTTAATTATGCTAAAAATTTTATTTTTACAAATTAGAGTTATTAGTGTAAAATATTATTTAGAGTATGTAGTGATTAATTGTATTGTTTTTAATTGTTATTGGGCTTGAGCCCATTAGGGTTAAGACACACATCAGATATATACACAGCCGCACATATACATACACGACAGAAAAAATAAAATCGGGGAGGGGGAGAAGACAGTGGGGGGAGGAAGAGAGATAAGGATTGGGGGTTGTAATTGAAGAAATGAAGAGTTAATTGAAGAGGGGAGAAGAGAGAGGTATGGGTGTGCGTGGGTGTGCTCGTCGGGGAGGACCACCGCGACAGCAGTGGCGGTGTTGCGCCGTGAGGGACAGATCGGTGATGTGTGGGGGCAGTTGCCGGCAAGGCCAGGTGGCGCGACGGGGGGAGATGGTGGCGTGAAGAAGAAAGGAATGGGGGGCTGCGTGTATGTATATATATATACATACGCAGCGTGTGTGTGTAGAGAAGAGAGAGAGAGAGAGAGAGAGAGAGAGAGAGAGAGAGAGAGAGAGAGAGAGAGAGAGAGAGAGAGAGGAGAGTGTGTTGGGGGAGATGATTTTTTTCCGACAAATCGGACCGGAATCGAAATGGTGTAATTTCGCATTTTATTTATTTAATTTTCATATTAAATTAGTTGTACATTTCGATGTAGATTAATGGTTGTAATTTAATTAGTTGTAAATTGTGGTAATTTAATTGATTTTAAATTGTGAGATTATTGTGGTAATTAAATTAGATTTAATTGCAAGGTTAATTATGGTGGTAATTAGTTAGTTTAAATTGCGAGGTTAATTATGGTGGTAATTAATTAGATTTAATTGCGAGGTTAATTATGGTGGTTTAATTAGTTTAAATGGAAAGCTTAATGTGGTAATGGGTATAATTAGACTAAAATTGTAAGATTATGATTATTGGTTGAATTTCCGATATTTAATTCGGAAGGTATGTTTGTAATTATAATTGTTGAGTTTAATTATGAGTCCGATTAAAGGTTCGGGTTAGTGATTGTTAATTGTTAAATTGCTAATTGTTAATTGTTAGGGAGTAACTATTAATTGTCGGATAATATATTTGGGTTAGTTGTCAAGTAATTGTTAAGTGCTAATTGCTAATTGTTAGTTTCCAATTGAAATTGTTAATTGCTAAGTGCTAAGTGCTAATTGTTATTGTCATATGAGGTATAGTTATAAGAGTCGGCTTATCGGTAAATGTCTATGTGCTAAATGGTATAAGTCGGGTCGTAGTAATTGTTAGAAGTCATAAGTGCCAACTACGTGGTGTTGGCTTAAATGTGGATAAACTTAGTTTACTTTTCCTTATGTGCTAGTTGCCGCAAGTCTGGGCGGGTACTTTTCCTTATGTGCTAGTTGCCGCATGTCTGGGCGGGTACTTTTCTTATATGTTTACTTTTATGTTGCTGCAAGTTGAGGCAGCTTTTATTTTATCAAAAACAGGGTTATAAATTGTTTTGTTGGCATGGAGGGGCTGAGCCCATAGTCCGATAAACGAATACTACATGCCGAAATTTTCTAAAAATCCCCTGCGTTTTAATTTATTTAACTTATTTGATTTCAAGGGTTTAAAGGTATGATTTGGGTGTTAACTGTTTATGTGCATATGTGTTAAGTGAATTAATTCGAGGATTATGTGCCAATTCGAGGATTAAATGTGTCTTGAAGATTAAATGGGTATTAAGAGTCTTTATCGAGGGCTAAGTATGTTTTGAGGATTACTTGTTAATTAACTTGTGACAAGAGTATGTCAATAGTATTATGGTCAAAAGTGTTAAGTGGAGTTTTGACTAAGTGTTATAACTGTGTAGTGTTATGATGTGTTAGCACCAGGGAATGTCTACTTTAAAAAGGGGACTTTTCCATTTCATTTTCTTTACTATAGTAGGTTATGTGCAATAAGTGGTATTAGAATAGTCAACTTAGGGAGGACACCTATAGTTTGACTTTATGTTATTTAGTGATAACTCCGAGTTGTGTCTACTCGATATACGAGGTAGGACTGACACGTACTCGTAACTATTTCAGTACCATTAGGGCATAATCGAGTTGGAATGACGTGCATCCAAAAAGGAAGATCGAGACGTCAGGTAAGGTCCATGGAATTGCTTGGACGAAGTGCGAAAGGTTTATTCGCGGTTTCTACTTTCTGCTAAGGACCAGAGGCAAGTTTATTTACACCTACTCTATCGTTCAGAGTATACCTATTTTGAATTATATAAAATGTGCGGGAAAAGGTTTTTAATCCCTAATTGCGAGTTTTTTTAATCTTGTGCTCCTTCCAAATCATTTTATTCTTGACTTCGCTAGCGATATTAAATTCTTCTCGTGCAATAACCAAAACCCCATGGCTTATAATACTGTTGATGGGCAGTGATATTTTTATGGCTCTATATCTTGATTTATACGGTATATATATATATATATATCTATAAACTTTTCGTACCATGGAAGTGGACTATATGTTATGAGGTATATATTTATGTATCGGAATAAGAAAGGCTCCAAGGGTAGAGCGTGTGTTGAGTTATCGAGCTTAGCCCGCGTGTCGGGGCTATTTTGTATTGTATGTTTTCGAAAACCCGGGCAAAGCTTTTAAAAAGAATTTCGCAATAATTAACCTAAAGGCAACATCACCAATAAACCAGTGTTTATTTAATTAATAGATGCTCCTGAAAGCATTTACTAATTAAATAAACCTCATTCGCCTAATTAAATTTATTTAATTAGATGAATATCATTTTCAAAACGCTTTCTTAAAATCACTTTGTCCCGGAGAAATAATAAAACAATTTAATGGAGTGATTCTACCTAGTATATTATTTATCGGAGATAGTTTATTTTCAATACGGATTAAAGATGTTCCAATGGTTATAAATTGGTTACTTTCAGCTTAAAACAGCTAGATTGATATCGATATATGTTATTTGAATGCTTATTTAATTCGATGAACATTAATTATAATATTCATTAAGAAACAAAAAAAAAGGGAAAGAGAAGAAGGATTTTCATGTTTATTAATTATTTCTTATTGACCGAGAGTCAGTGGTAGTTATTTGATAAAGTGACTAAAGTTTGGAGACTGCTGGAGAGATGGTGTCTTGATTTTGATTAGAAATATTCCAAGAGTTGTATTTGGGTGTTTTGAGGTTATTAAATATTCCAGTATTAATAGTAAATATTATTTGAATATTACTTAATAAATGAATATTAAATTGAGTACTCTTTTAAAAAGGGATTTTTGAGTATTTATTATTTGTTACATAGTGGTCAAATATTTATTAAATACTCTAAGTGTTTTGAAGGTTATAAAACACTATTTAAAGGTTGTCTAAGGACTTTCATAGTCATTTAAAATATTATACTTTGAATCTATCTAGGTAAGCTACTTTTCAAGAACTTATATTTATATATGGAATTACCCTGTTGTGGTTACGAGCTTTAGGCGTACCATTTTCCATGTGTGATCACAAAACCCTGTGTCGAGATTGATATCGGTACAAGTGTATATCTATACCTGAACTCTTTTGAACTCAAAACATTTTCGAAAACCCCCGGTCAGGTTTTACTCTCTTGCTCGTTTTTCAAGAATTATCGGTCGACTGAGGTCGAACTTCAACTACTCGAATTTTCTATCAAAATGATTTTTTTGAAAAGAAAAGAAAAAGGGGACTCTGGCAGGTGTGGGAATCGTTGACGAACGATTCCCGGGATGTGTAAGCGGCCGTGAGCCAGGCGGTCCATCAATTATTATTCCGGCCCATGTGTTGCCGAAGGATGATTACGGATGTAGTTTTCATCGAGGGTGATTACGGATGTAGTTTTTACTCGGGGATAGTTACGGATGTAGTTTCTATCCTTCTACCGGTAGAGAAGACCCGCGGATTATTGGACTTGGATGTGGCGACTGATCATCGTCAATCCTTGTCAGGTTTTTATGTTTTCTTTAAGTCCCATCCTCCACTTTGGAAAAATACTCAAACACTGCTTCTTAGGCCTAAGTGCCAAGTAGCCGATAGTGTTGTTTTCAATTTTGAAAGATGATGAATTCATGCAGTATCTAGAACTGCAAGATTATCCTAACAATAATGGCACGTGCTTGTGCATTTTTGCAATTATTCAAAAGATGAAAGATGGTTCATCGGTTAATGATGTTAAGTCCCAAATGTTTTGCTTCAAGAACTTTGACTCTCTTCCTATCAGTTATTTCTGAGTTTCACTTATCAAGTGGTTAACGAACTTATATCATGTACAGAATCTTGAACTGTAAGGTGTTTTGATGATAATGATATACTCATGTGTATTCACTTACAAACTTGAGGAGTATTAAAAAGGGAACTTTATAATGGTTTGGTTTATGAAGGGTGGTAATAACTATCTTAGCAGCATATTGAACTGCATATTTTGAAAAGCTCCCTAAGAGGTTATCAATACTATGAGGTATGGTATGTGGATAAGGTGTGAGGATTACTATTGTTGACATGAACTTACTTTATTTATCTGATGTTACTCGAAATGTCATACATCCCCTACTGAGGTTTCATTGTTGTAAATATTTCGAAATTGATATTAAGTATCGTTATATTTCGAAAACTCCATGTGTATATTGATATATATTGTTGTGCTCTATTAATACTTGCTGGGCAATTCTTTCGCTCATACTTGCTTGTTTTAAATATTAACCTTTCAGAGGAAGGTAGATGATTGAGGCTTATCTGCATGGCTCAGAAGAAGCAGGCAGTACGCCCTTATGAAGATGATATGATCCAGAAAAGTTATAGCTGGAATAAGTTATATGTAAGTACATTGATGTGTAATATATATTACTTTGTACTGAGTAGTACTAGTTGCTGGTGTACTTCCCAACGAAGCTATACTAGTAGTATAAGATTTTTAAGACATAGTGCGATGTAATAGAATGGATGTAATAAAGATGTAAAGATTTTAGTTCTTGTTTCTAGCCCTATGACCTAAAAGATGCTTGGTGGTTGGGGTCACAGAGTTATATTTCAGTTTTAATGATTACAGATGGTTTAATGTTGTTAAACAGGTAATTTGATGTTAAGGATTTCCGCGTGACGACCAAATCCCTGACCCCGGATTTGGGGCGTTACATGGGGGGTCTGGTTTGGCTTGACAATTGACAGCTTTTGATAGGGGGTAGTAGACAGTAATAGTCAGGTAGACTAACACCTAGCATACCTCAAATTATTTTTTAGTTTATTATACTAAATGGAAATAAAACGAATTCATAGATAGATGAACTTGAAATTAAACATGCCCAGAATTGAATTGAATTGATACAAGAGGAAGAAACGACTTGGGTGGCTTGACTAATGGGCGGACATATTTTCGTCTTTTTAGAATTTTTCCACGTTGAAAGAGACAAACACCAATTTCATAAAATTTAATCATTTTCATTTTCTTCGTTTGTCTTTGTTATGTCTCTTATTTACTGGAGTAGTTGTTTTTGTTTTTTCCAAAATTACCTTTTTTATAAATATTTATTTTTGCAAAAAAATGGTTGTTTAAACCTTAATTACAAATGTGCTCTTTTAAATTTTATTTTAATAAATATACAAGTTTACAACCTCAAATGCAACTTTGCTATTCAAAATTCGATTTATAAAACCTATAAATCATTAAACGAATTAACCTATAATATATTACGTGAAATAAAATGTAACCTTCTAATTTACTCGTGTAAGTCTATAAGCTTACTTATATCTATGTATGCAAAGTTTTGATAAGGAATAAGACAAAGGTAGTAGCTATTAATATAGATCACATTAGTTTGGAAACTAAGTCAAAAATCACATGACTTGGTCATTTCTTGCAGAATGGAGCATGCTCAGACTAATGACAAGTTGGAAGAAATCAGAATAAGAAGATGGAGTCATGTGATGTTCCCAAAATGGCTAGACACAACGAAGGAGCTGTTAGGGGACTACACAATCCGAGATTCACAAACCACCAATACATAGTACACACACAACCAATCTATTAGTTGACAAGATCCGCCAAAGCGCGATCACACGATATTCAAGCATCACTTCTGCTTCTATAAATCAATAAGTAAAAGCCAAACAAGAACACCAAACAATTATTTGACGTGAAAACAAACACGTCCCAACTTATACTATTAATTCAAACAATTATCAATAATACATCAAACAATAATACCTCAATGGTGTTGCAACCGATACTTGCCAAATAATGCTCAAGCATCTCCCAAACAATATCTAAAACTATATCTCTTAAGCATTCACACATATCAAACATAATCTGACTATGTATATATTGCCATAAAAAATTTAGCCACTAAGACTTATGATAAGTGGATTTTATATCTACTTGGAACATTCTAATTCGACTTAAATTGATTGCTTTGGTCTCAAGTTTGTGGTAGTTTTGATGTGTTTTGCTTAATTGTGCAGGGTTGAAGAAATATCGATTAAAAGTGTAGTTTCCGTCGTTTTTGGAGCGTTAGTGGAGTTGATTGATGATATGGAATGGAGAATGGTGGTTAATGTCAACTCCTAAGAAGTATACAAGTCATTAAGAATGAAAGACGGAAGCTCATGCAAAAGGAACGAGAAGAAAAGATGAAAAAACGAAGAAAAATCAAGTTTTCGCAGCACACAACCATGCTAACAGCCCCGCAAGGCTGTCAGCGCCATTTCCAGCAGTTTGCAGCCATGCTGACAGCGCCCCAAGGCTGTTAGCACCGCGGTCTGCTGCGAGAAAGTTCCAGAATTGCCCTTTTCGAGCTGAAATTGATTTTTATGTGATTTCTGACTCCTAAATCGAATTTTAGATGTATTTTAAGATATTTTCTTGCTGGGTAAGATATCTAGAGCCTATATAAACACATCTAAAACCTTGTAATCACATCATATCATACAATTACATATCAATCGCTTTATTATTGTAACATAGCTTAGATCTGCAAGGGAGAAAAGGAGAGAAGGATTCAACGCTCGTGACAAGCAACGGATCTAGATCTACTTCATCTTTTGTGTTACTTTGGATTATAGATTTGTTTTCTCAACTTTTGTTTTATTAATATTATTGCTTCTTTTATATCTTGTTTATTATCATGTTTTCATCAAATCCCATGACGATGAACGGTTCAATTATGAGCTAATCGTTGTCATGGGATTCTAACGGAGTTATCTATGTAGCTTAGTAGTTTGATTGCTTTAAAGATTACGTGTGGTGAATTCTTGATATCCTCGTATGGTTAAGCTTAATGATTTTAGATGCGTAGCTAACATCTAAATTGAATTGTTAATCTTTTGTGAAGCGAGAGTGGATCTTGAGATTTAGAACTTGCCATGCTAGCATAGGATAGGTTGATGTTTTAACATCATGATTTGTGGCATGAATAGAGATATTATGCTGCCCTATGTGATCTATGTGGATAACTTGTGCTTAAACCTCTATGTTTTCAAATTCTATAGTGATATAGGGTCTAAACATAATAGGTGTCTACCCATCTTCTATCTCTTTTGTGGATGCATGCGTAGTTTGGTACTAGTATACCGAGAGGTAACTTTTACTTGTTTCGTGTTATCCGATCAGATATCAAATCCCACATGTGTATTGATTAAAGGCATCAACTCTAAGTGAAGTAGATAATGAAGTTAGAGTCCCATGTTTTTATTCTCATAAGTAATTCGATTTCAATTCTCATTAGTAATTAATTGTTAGTTTAATATTTTACGTCTTAGCATAATTTAGATAATCAACCCCAATTTGTTATTTTTCTTAGCAGTGAATTAAGATCATACATTGTTGAATAGGTGCATTTACTGAAAAGAACCATAACCAGATCTCAGTGGAATGAACTTTAATTGTATTACTTGTGACCACGTATACTTGCGTGAAATTGTGTTAATAAGTTTTTGGCGCCGCTGCCGGGGATCATCGGTGTTTTATTTTTAGTTTATGTGCTTGTCAATAGTGGTCGTTAGCGTTCACTGACTCGGATTTCTTACTTAGTTGTTTGTTTCGTGGTGTTTGAGGTGCTTAATTTTGTATGCGAACACGCTTACAAGCTCGTTTAGAAGCACTGGCGGAAGACGATCGTGTTGAGAATTTAGAGAATAAAAATGAGGAAACTGAAACTACAATCGAGATGGGTGATGCTAAAGCTTTGAAGGAGTATTCTCAGCCAAAGATCAATGATATCCAGTCGAGTATTATCAGGCCGGCCATCACGGCTAATACCTTTGAGATCAAGCCGAGCACTATTCAGATGATGCAGAATTCGGTCCAGTTTGGGGGTGCATCTACGGAGGATCCTAACATGCATATTCGGGACTTTATCGAGATCTGTGATACTTTCAAGTTCAATGGTGTTTCGGATGATGCTATTAAGTTGAGGCTTTTCCCATTCTCTCTGAGGGACAAGGCTAAAGGCTGGTTACACTCCTTGCCACCAAGCTCCATTACTACTTAGGAGGATCTTGCTCAGAAATTTCTTACTAAATTCTTCCATATGGCGAAGACTGCAGCATTGAGGAACCAACTAGCCCAATTTCAACAGCAATCTGGAGAATCTCTGAGTGAGGCATGGGAGCGATACAAGGAAATGCTTCGTAGGTGTCCACATCATGGCATGCTTGACTGGATGGTGATCAATAGTTTCTACAATGGGTTGGGAGCACAATCTAGACCTATGCTAGATGTAGCATCAGGTGGAGCTCTTTGGGCTAAGAGCTATGATGAAGCTTATGAACTAATTGAGACAATGGCTGCCAATGAATATCAAAATTCAACCCAGAGGCTTTCTCAAGGCAAGGTAGCAGGTTTGTTCGAGGTGGATACAGCTTCAGCTATTGCAGCTCAGTTGAAGGCTTTGACTATGAAGGTGGATTCTCTGGCAAATTATGAAGTTCAGTAGGTGGCTAGTGTTTGTGAGCTATGTGCGGGTGCACATGAGACGAATCAGTGTGCTATCTCTTCTGAGTCAGCATAGTTTATGAGTAATTTTCAGAGACCTACTGCACCAGTCCCAGCTACTTATCATCCTAGTAATCGGAATCATCCGAATTTCAGCTGGAGCAACAATCAAGGAGCTCAACAACCTCAGCAGCTCTATCAGCAGTTTCAGGGTCAGCAAGCAAGGCTATTTGATCAAGGTTATCAGCAGCAGTATGCTCCAAGGCAACCATATCAACCTCCAAGATTTCAGTAGCAACAGCCCCAGGCTCAGGCGGGGCAAACTTCTAATGAAAATTCAGAGCTGGATGATTTGAGGATGATGGTGAAGAATCTGCAAGCTTCTCAAAAGATCTTGGAGAGCCAGGTGGGACAGATTGCAAGTGTCTTACTTAGTAGGCAACCAGGAACTCTACCTAGTGACACAGAAACTAATCCATGTAGGAGGGAGGTCCATGAACAGGTGAATGCAGTTACTTTGAGATCTGGAAAAGTCATGAGTGATCCTAAATCAGCAACTGAAGAAGATGAAGATGTTCAGAATCAACAGGTTGCAAAATCTGCAGTGCCAGTAATTGAGAAATCTGATTTAGTGGCTGATCAGCTTGATGGTGAGAAGAGCAAGAAACCTGTTGAAAAGTGTACTCCGGAGTAATCTTCAAAGAATAATCAGGTCTATCCACCTCCGCCATATCCTGGACGTTTGCAGAAAAGTCAAGAGAAATAGTTTCAAAAATTTATGGATGTCTTCAAGAAACTGTCCATTAACATTCCTTTTGTTGAAGCATTAGAGCAGATGCCGAGATATGCAAAGTTCATGAAGGATATTTTGTCACGAAAGAGAAGGTTGGAAGAATTTGAAACAGTGGCATTGACAGAGGAGTACAGTGCGGTGTTGCAACAGAAATTGCCTCCTAAACTTAAGGATCCAGGAAGCTTTACAATTCCCTACACCATTGGGAAGTTGTCTTTTGACAAATGCTTATGTGATTTGGGAGCTAGTATTAATCTTATGCCCTTGTTTGTTTTCAAGCAACTTGGTCTACCGGAGCCAAAGCCAACTAATATCTCTTTGCAGTTGGCTGATCGTTCAATTACGTATCCAAGGGGTATAGTGGAGGATGTCTTGTGTTAGTAGTATTTTTATGTGTTCGTTCTCAGGGAAGGACTGAATTGTAATATCAAGTTCAAGTTTTTATCTCTCACAATTTAAAAGTGTAGAAGAATGTTTGGTGTGTTTGTAAACTAAATTAAACTAAACGAAATTAAACTAATTATCAATCGAGAATAAAATATATGAGGAAAACAATCCAAGAACTGGGGTTCTTCACTTGGTTTCAATGCACATTCAATATCTATGTGATGTCTACGTTCTTACTCTGCTGAAAACAATTCTTCTAAGGTTATAATGTTCTCTTCCAAGATACAATATAATGTCTACAACTATACCCTAATTGTCACTTCCGTGATACAATCAAAGACAATCATAAACTATTAAGCTCCAAGAATTATAAGTCTCACAACTCTCCTATTAATCTTCCAATCAAATATTCAAGTTATGTCTGTTAAATCATGTACTAAAATTGCAACTCCTCTTCCAAGTTATTACAATCCCTAGAATACAATCAAAAGTTAGCTACTCTTCTAATTGTGTTAAGCCCTCAATAACAGATCAGCAAAGCAAGAAAATCACAGATAATTAAACACACATGAATACCAAGGAATACTACCCAATCCTCAGATTAGAGAATTAGTTATGCATATTTAATAAAGAAAACATAATAATAATGATAATGAATGAAAACATAATATTGAAGAAAGAATTGAAGATCGAAAGTACCTTGATACGATTACAAGCTATGAATTGTTATCTATGAATTGTTCTAGCTATGAATTGTTAGCTATGAATTGTTAGCTATGATTTACAATGGTAGGATGTGTTTAAATAGGCTCTACAAATCTTACCTAGCAAGAAATTGCCTTCTATTACAATTAGGATTTAAAGAAGGTACCCAAAACTGCCCAGAATACAATTAGAATTAGAAAAAGGGCAAAACAGTAAATTCCAAGCCTTCTTTAATAAGAACACGTGCGCGACTTTAATCAGTACGTTTCTTGCACTTGTTTCCTATCCCAGGTTGTAGAAAATCTCTCAAGCTTCGCGTGGGCAGTAAGATCGCTGAAAACGGACTTCTAGAACTCCAGATATGGCCAAAACAGTATAAGCTGCGCAGCCTTCCCGGAAAATCCGAATTTTAATCAATTAAATCTCCAAAAACGACAAAAGCTTAGATATTCTTGGAAACCTGCACAACTACACAAAACACATCAAAACTACACAAACTTGAGTCCAAAACAATCAATTTAAGCCGATTTAGAATGCTCCAAGTGGATATAAAATCCACTTATCAAACACCCCCAAACTTAAACCGATGCTTGTCCTCAAGCATAAACAATTACAACTACCTAATTAGTACCACTTCCGTAGGTGATCACGGTTGCATTTGGCATATGCAACAAGCCCTTTAAACCCCTAGGCAGCCCTAGTGGACGAGTAAGGTCTCGTGAGGGCCTATAGTGAATGTACCCACAAAATCCATTTAACCTAATACAATGCAATGCATGAATGCAACTACTATGAAAATGCAAGATCCCCTTCAAACTCACCAAAACCAACTAACAAGCAAATATCTCAATGAATGTAACAAATCCAAGCAGAGCTCGACTAAGTCCCCGTATACTAACAGTACATGACAGAAACGTGCGTGTGTGCGATGCTCATCAGAAATACTCCCAAAAATAGGTCAAAAATCATACATGCTTTCCGTCAAGACAATCACAGGTTTATAATCAGAATAGACTGTAGACACTTCATAACCTAGGAACACCTCCACCCTTATCCAAGGTAGACAGAAACTCATGCTTTATTACTAAACTACGACACTATATACAATACGCATGCTTATTTAGCCGTGCAATGAATGAGACCCCAAAAGGCTTATACAATAATACCCATGTAGCGAGTGTTAGGTCAGCAATCCCAAACCACAAGTGGCTTTAGGTTACTAGGACTAAGTCCCCTCAGACTTAATTACTCAAGTATTAAAGAGCTCACTCTGGTTAATTTTGCATATAAACAAATAACTTATTGACTCTTTTTTTTCTTTCTTTTTTTTTTCTTTTTTTTTCTTTTTTTTTTTTCTGCAATCTGGAATGAGCCTTTCTCATTTCCAACCCTAGACTACTCATATAAATATGAGCCGGCTACTAGCCATTTGACGCCTAGCCACAATTATGAACAACTAGCATGAAAATTCCTGGTTTCCCCCAAACTTAGACTTTAATGTTCCTACGCTATAAAGGGAATAACGAAAATTCTAAATATAAACAAGTGATTAAATCTCAAAACATCCCACAGGCATGACCCTAACCTAGCCCAAAAGCACCCCAATGAGACTGTGTAATAAATTTTGTTCCCGTAACATGCAAGTCAATTTCATAGAAACTATAAATCAGCCCTCTACTCATCATCACCACACTCAATTAAACATCTACCTATCAATCAGAATCAGCTCGTCCTAAGGGATCATGAAATATGCATGCCATGAAAATGCAACTAAATGAAAACTCACATGGTATACGAAAATAAAAACAGAATGTCCTATATGAAACAAACGTAGATAATACGAACATAACAATCATGCATGAACTATCACTACTATTAACACAAAATACAACAATACATACAACTACTAATCCCCCAAATTACCCCCAAACTTAAAATAATCAATGTCCACATTGAATGGAAGTAAATACAAGGGATAGCAGAAAACATACCTACTCGTCCTCCTCCTCGGAGAAATCAGAATCTGGCGGAGGATACTGCGTACGAGCTCCATAGTCTGGCCACCTTGCCTGAACACTACAAAATCCAATTGACAAGAACACAAATTCGTAATAAAAATAAGATTAGAGAAAAAGATTTACCCAATACGAATCAAAGAGGTGAACTTGCAATAAATTCCTCTTTAGAATTGAATTTTTAGAGATATAAAAAAAATAGAAGAGGAATTGAATTTGTATGTAGAGGTCGGTATATAAAAATAATAATAATAAATTTAATAATAATAATAATACTAATAATAATAAATAATAATAATAATAATAAATAAATAAAATAAGAATAATAAGAATAATAATAATAATAATAATAATAATAATAATAATAATAATAATAATAATAATAATAATAATAATAAGAATAATAATAAGAATAGAAATAGGTTTAGAATTTTTGGAGAAAAGATGGGTGGTTTTGGAATTGAAATAGGAAAAGAATTAGAGAGAATGGGGTATAAAAAGAATAGGAGAGGAAAGAATTTTTTTTTTTTTTTATATAAAACCAACAGCTGCTAACAAAATCTCGGACAACACACTGAAGACCGCAACCTGCTCGCGCGTGAAGCTGACTGCGCTATGACCAGACGCGCATCCGCAACCTGCGTTACACCCCCGCAGTCTGCTTCAAGTCCAGTAACGCAGGCGCCCTGCAACCTGCCCTGAAAGCAGTAACGCAGGCGCAACCTGCGTTACACTCAGAAAATTCGTTTTTTTTTTTTTTTTTAACACTCAAAATTTAATTAATTTTTTTTTTTACACTAATGCGTGGGTTGCCTCCCACGAAGCGCTTGTTTTATGTCTTTAGCTCGACTTATTTTATACTTGGAAACTTCAATGAACAGAAAAAGCAAACAGATGCACATATCTACGAATTTCTAATATAAGCATATTGTGCAAATAAACCTTAGATTCATTGAAAGGTACGAAAACTTTCAAGAACCTATCTTGCTCAAGAGACTTGGAAACATCAAAATAGCTAGAAAAGTCGTCAGAATAATCATTATAAGTACGACTCATATACTCCTCCCAAATCGGATCCTTATACTCTAAAGCAAGATTTTCAATTTTATCAATCTTAACTTCCTTCTCTTCTATAATTGGACACTCATCAATTTTAATCTCGTCTACCAGTGTATTAAGCTCAAAATTTTCTAGATTTCGTAGAATTTCAATTGCATCCAAATTATCATTAATGCGCATGGGACAATTATCAACTACACAAGTAGACTCATCAGACACAACATTATCATCAATTGCTAAACAAGAATCATGGCATAGAGGAAAATTGACACAAGGAGGAGTTCGATAACATCCTTCATACCACACTGCTCGAACTTCCCAAATAAAATTATTTAATTTAGCATTCTCCTCGTACCAAGCTATTGAATCACATGGAATATCATTGTCACTAGCAATCTCTAAAGTTGGTTCATCAAAAACTCCTAAAGAAAGTAAGGGAGGATTAGACTGAGTTCCTTGAATCATTTTATTGAGCGCAATCTCCCAATCAGCAAGTAAAGAAGGATTAGACTGAGTTAAACTCGTATCAACATCATTACACATATATGGATAAACATCATCATGATATTGATTTTCAAATGAATATGAATAATCATTGCTAAGGGCATATGGAGCATAAAATGAGTTCTCAGAATAGAACGAATTCACCTGATATGCATTACAATCCTCATAAGCATTAAATTGTGGGTAAGGATTGAAGTCTTGATATTGTTCCTGACTGTTGTAGAAATTCTGAGCATTGTTCCAACCAAAGTTGTACTCCATCTAGTCTCTCTCCTCAAAACCTGTTTAAGTTGTCTACCTCAAAGAACCTGTAGACACTCCAAAGAAAGAAATACAAAAAGAAAGAAAAGAAAAATATATACAAAGATAAAATCCAAACTACAAGAAACAATTAACCTAAACTCAACTATACTGCCTTCCCCGGCAGCGGCGCCAATTTGTTAGTAGTATTTTTGTGTGTTCGTTCTCAGGGAAGGACTGAATTGTAATATCAAGTTCAAGTTTTTATCTCTCACAATTTAGAAGTGTAGAAGAATGTTTGGTGTGTTTGTAAACTAAATTAAACTAAACGAAATTAAACTAATTATCAATCGAGAATAAAATATATGAGGAAAACAATCCAAGAACTGGGGTTCTTCACTTGGTTTCAATGCACATTCAATATCTATGTGATGTCTACGTTCTTACTCTGCTGAAAACAATTCTTCTAAGGTTATAATGTTCTCTTCCAAGATACAATATAATGTCTACAACTATACCCTAATTGTCACTTCCGTGATACAATCAAAGACAATCATAAACTATTAAGCTCCAAGAATTATAAGTCTCACAACTCTCCTATTAATCTTCCAATCAAATATTCGAGTTATGTCTGTTAAATCATGTACTAAAATTGCAACTCCTCTTCCAAGTTATTACAATCCCTAGAATACAATCAAAAGTTAGCTACTCTTCTAATTGTGTTAAGCCCTCAATAACAGATCAGCAAAGCAAGAAAATCACAGATAATTAAACACACATGAATACCAAGGAATACTACCCAATCCTCAGATTAGAGAATTAGTTACGCATATTTAATAAAGAAAACATAATAATAATGATAATGAATGAAAACATAATATTGAAGAAAGAATTGAAGATCGAAAGTACCTTGATACGATTACAAGCTATGAATTGTTATCTATGAATTGTTCTAGCTATGAATTGTTAGCTATGAATTGTTAGCTATGAATTGTTAGCTATGATTTACAATGGTAGGATGTGTTTAAATAGGCTCTACAAATCTTACCTAGCAAGAAATTGCCTTCTATTACAATTAGGATTTAAAGAAGGTACCCAAAACTGCCCAGAATACAATTAGAATTAGAAAAAGGGCAAAACAGTAAATTCCAAGCCTTCTTTAATAAGAACACGTGCGCGACTTTAATCAGTACGTTTCTTGCACTTGTTTCCTATCCCAGGTTGTAGAAAATCTCTCAAGCTTCGCGTGGGCAGTAAGATCGCTGAAAACGGACTTCTAGAACTCCAGATATGGCCAAAACAGTATAAGCTGCGCAGCCTTCCCGGAAAATCCGAATTTTAATCAATTAAATCTCCAAAAACGACAAAAGCTTAGATATTCTTGGAAACCTGCACAACTACACAAAACACATCAAAACTACACAAACTTGAGTCCAAAACAATCAATTTAAGCCGATTTAGAATGCTCCAAGTGGATATAAAATCCACTTATCATCTTGGTGAAGGTTGACAAGCTTATATTTCCTGCTGATTTTGTTATCTTGGATTTCGAAGAAGACAAGAAGATTCCCATAATCTTGGGAAGGCCTTTTCTAGCTACGGGTCGTACTTTGATTGATGTGCAGAAAGGAGAGCTTACAATGAGGGTGCAAGATCAGAATGTCACCTTTAATGTGTTCAAGGCCATGAAATTCCGATAGAGGATGAAGAGTGTTGCAGTATGGAAATAGTTGATACAGGTCAGAGAAAGAAGTTTGATCAGTTATTGAGTGAAAAGTCGGATACACTCATGATAAAACATCACATCAGTGATTCTATTGACAGTTATTCGGTTCGAGATCTTTCGAGTGTAAAGCTTGGGAAACTTCCACCACATTTGAGGTATGTCCTTTTGAATGATGAGTTAGTGATTTTTGAAGAGGGTCACGATAATGTGTTAAGAAGGTGGATAGTTGATGATGAGGTAGAAGAGTGTGTGGTTCAGTCAACTGTGAAGCATAAGCACCTTAGAGGTGTGAAGAAGAAAAAGAAGAAGTCGATTGAAGAAAGAGGCAAAGTGAAGTTTGATTTAGAAAAGATGTGGGAAGATAGCAAGAAGGTTGTCAAACAATGGGTGAATGGTCCTTCTGCTAAGGACAAGTCGAATGCGATCTTCGAGCCACCATGATTTGAATCATATTTGTCCGGCTAAATGACGTTAACGACAGCGCTTCGTGGGAGGCAACCCATGTGTTTCGATATTTTAAGGTATGTTTTTTAATATCCCTTGTATTTACTTCCATTCAATGCGGACATTGAATCTTTCAAGTTTGGGGGTGGTTTAAGGGATTAGTAGTTGTTGTTGTTGTATTATTTGTTCATGTAGGATTTCATGCTTGCATATTAGTTGTAGTAATTATGCATTTATATTGGTGATATCTACGTTTGTTTCATATAGGACATTCTGTTTTTTATTTTTGTATATCATGTGAGTTCATAGTAGTTTGCATATGCACCCATGCTTGATAGGAATTTTGTGTTGTTGATGCTTTTGATTGAGAAGTGATATGCTTTGTTCTTGTGCACACACATACACTAGTAAGTTGAAGCTAGTAGACTTATTGAATGTTGTAAGTGATTAGAAGGACATGAATATATGCAAGATGATTTAGTTTGCATGCTTTGAATACAAATAGGTGCATTAGAGAGATTTTTGCTTGGGATTGAGTACGTTTTTCCACCAAGTGAGATTTTGAGCCATATTGCATATTTGTTGCAATTTATTCGTTTGCTTGAGTGTCCACGGATTGTTTGCATTGCTAGCAGTTGTTTGAGGTCTTTCTTGAAACGCATGACATTATTTAACGATTAAAGTGATAAAGGCATTTAGGAATAACCGCATATTTTCCCATATTACCACACCATATTTACATGATCAATTAGTTAACTCGTTGAGCTTAATCCTATTTTTCGGTGACATACCACATTACTTGCCTAGACCTTTTTCTTGTATTGGCCTTACATTAATTTGAACCCACTTTGTCAAAGGCTAGTAGAGTGCTTAAGGGAGTAATAAGGTGTGTAAGGAGGGGTTTATTGTTGGTCTTACTTTTTGGGGAAATATTGAAAATTGGGTTTGGTTGTTTACTTGATAGTCGACATATGTAATAAATTCATGGGATCATTGTTATTGTTTATATTATTGTTTTATCTAGCTCTCGAAAAGAAAAAAAAGAAAAAAGAAAAGTAAAAAAAAAATATATTATGAGAGCATGTTTGTGTTTGTTGTGATCCTATTTCAGTCGACTAGTCGAGTGTTTATTTTGAGTAAAAAATATGTGGGGGGGGGGGAAATAGGGTGTTGTGTATGATTTATTATGGTACTTACTAGCTTTTGACACTTCACCTATTTTGGCTTATTTGACATACCTTGTCCCTAGCCCCGTTACAACCCAATTAAAGACATTTTGATTATCGTCATTGATGTATGTTGTGTTAAGAGTTAGATTGATACCAAATGTCAAGCGTGCTTATGATTTTGTTGGAATTGAGTGATACACTTACCCTTGTTCTTGAGTGAATATTCTTTGTGAGTGGAATGTGAGTGTTTGCTTGTTCTTGCGTATGAGATCCCGAGTGTTGTCTCAAAGGTGTACTCTTGTAGGCTTAGCATGTTTACTAACTTATTCTTACACTTGACATGGGCTTGTGAGAACTTATGCATGTTCATTGAGTAGACTATGTGAATACTTGCACTTTTGACACCAAGACATTGCGTATTTACTTTGATTCTTAAGTTGATATGGCATGAGAGGATTTGAAGGTATGGTAGACTAGATTAATTGCATTTGCATATTAGTTGCATTCATGCATCGCATTGCATTAGGTTAAATGGATTTTGTGGGTACATTCGCTATAGGCCCTCACGAGACCTTACTCGTCCACTAGGGCTGCCTAGGGGTTTAAAGGGCTTGTTGCATATGCCAAATGCAACCGTGATCACCTACGGAAGTGGTACTAGTTAGTTAGTTAGTTGTAGTTGCAGTTGTTTATGCTTGAGGACAAGCATCGGTTTAAGTTTGGGGGTGTGATAAGTGGATTTTATATCTACTTGGAACATTCTAATTCGGCTTAAATTGATTGCTTTGGTCTCAAGTTTGTGGTAGTTTTGATGTGTTTTGCTTAATTGTGTAGGGTTGAAGAAATATCGATTAAAGGTGTAGTTTCCGTCATTTTTGGAGCGTTAGTGGAGTTGATTGATGATATGGAATGGAGAATGGTGGCTAATGTCAACTCCTAAGAAGTATACAAGTCATTAAGAATGAAAGACGGAAGCTCATGCAAAAGGAACGAGAAGAAAATATGAAAAAACAAAGAAAAATCAAGTTTTCGTAGCACGCAGCCATGCTAACAGCCCCGCAAGGTTGTCAGCGCCATTTCCAGCAGTTTGCAGCCATGCTGACAGCGCCCCAAGGCTGTTAGCGCCGCGGTCTGCTGCGGGAAAGTTCCAGAATTGCCCTTTTCGATCTGAAATTGATTTCTATGTGATTTCTGACTCCTAAATCGAATTTTAGATGTATTTTAAGATATTTTCTTGTTGGGTAAGATATCTAGAGCCTATATAAACACATCTAAAACCTTGTAATCACATCATATCATACAATTACATATCAATCGCTTTATTATTGTAACATAGCTTAGATCTGCAAGGGAGAAAAGGAGAGAAGGATTCAACGCTCGTGACAAGCAACGGATCTAGATCTACTTCATCTTTTGTGTTACTTTGGATTATAGATTTGTTTTCTCAACTTTTGTTTTATTAATATTATTGCTTCTTTTATATCTTGTTTATTATCATGTTTTCATCAAATCCCATGACGATGAACGGTTCAATTATGAGCTAATCGTTGTCATGGGATTCTAACGGAGTTATCTATGTAGCTTAGTAGTTTGATTGCTTTAAAGATTACGTGTGGTGAATTCTTGATATCCTCGTATGGTTAAGCTTAATGCTTTTAGATGCGTAGCTAACATCTAAATTGAATTGTTAATCTTTTGTGAAGCGAGAATGGATCTTGAGATTTAGAACTTGCCATGCTAGCATAGGATAGGTTGATGTTTTAACATCATGATTTGTGGCATGAATAGAGATATTATGCTGTCCTATGTGATCTATGTGGATAACTTGTGCTTAAACCTCTATGTTTTCAAATTCTATAGAGATATAGGGTCTAAACATAATAGGTGTCTACCCATCTTCTATTTCTTTTGTGGATGCATGCGTAGTTTGGTACTAGTATACCGAGAGGTAACTTTTACTTGTTTCGTGTTATCCGATCAGATATCAAATCCCACATGTGTATTGATTAAAGGCATCAACTCTAAGTGAAGTAGATAATGAAGTTAGAGTCCCATGTTTTTATTCTCATAAGTAATTCGATTTCAATTCTCATTAGTAATTAATTGTTAGTTTAATATTTTACGTCTTAGCATAATTTAGATAATCAACCCCAATTTGTTATTTTTCTTAGCAGTGAATTAAGATCATACATTGTTGAATAGGTGCATTTACTGAAAAGAACCATAACCAGATCTCAGTGGAACGAACTTTAATTGTATTACTTGTGACCACGTATACTTGCGTGAAATTGTGTTAACAACTTACCATAATTATTGTACAAGTCTTCACATAATTGTTATACAAGTATTCCATTATTAGTGTCTAACTATCCAACTTTGTGATCAAGACATATCATATATAATAATTGTCTACATATACAATTATTACCATACCCATATTAGTCTCCGATCACCTAAGCCCATACAATCATATTAGGTTGAAACAAAATAGGAACACAAGACAAAGTATTCTACATTTATAATTATTTTATTCAAGGAGTATATTAGTTTTCATAACTCTTGTAATATTTAAACTAGAGAGTAGGAGTGTAAAAGACTTGTAGATGTAAGAGAAAAATCACACTAAAAATTTGCAACCGTGTAAATTTACATAGATTCTTCCAGAAAGATTTATAAAGACTCTAAGGTAGTCAAAACACGAACTACTTAGTGTTGTAAAAAGCGGGAATCGGACTTAATCGGTAGAGGCACTGTCCAGGGATTAATCGGAATGATTAATCGAATAATCGGATTATTAATCAGTTCGATAATCCATGTAACAGGGATTAATCAGTGATTAATCGTGATTAATCGCCGATTTTTAGAACAGAGCTATTATTAACATTTCTTGTTATCATCTAGGGAAATTACTTTTTCTTAACAAATTACATAAAATACTGTTATTAATCTGAATCAAGATGGTTAAAATAGACTGAAGTTGCGGCTGGTCCGCTGGTAAATAAAATTGGTGAACTTTCGTTTTTAATCTCATAAATCACGAAATGAGCGAATTATATATCATTTAATTTTTAAAAAGAATACGAAATTTGAGATATATCTCAAATCCTTTATAAAAAAAATTATTAGGTAAAAGATAATACAAATCAAAAAAAAAATTAAAAGATTGTGTATATCAAAAAATCTTACTTTTCTAGGAAAAGAGTGATTTTAGTTAGAAAATAATAAAAAATTGATAAATTTTAGTTGAAAAAGGTAATCGGTTAATTATAAGTACTAATAAAATTATTATTTAATTTTATTAAATAGAATGCCGTGATTTAATTGGAAAAAGAGAGGTCTTAGTTAGAAAAAATTAAAATGGAAACATGTTTTAGGTGAAAAAGGTATTTGATTAGTTTATAGTAATTATAATTCAATTATGTTATTTTACTAAATAAAATTGCTCGTAATGTTTTAAGAAAAGGAAAAATTAATGTTGCCCGTGATATTTTTAGAAAAAGAGGGGTTTTAGTTATAAAATATAGAAAAGATGATACATATTAGCTGAAAAACTTAATCGTTTAATTATTAATATTATAATATTGCTATTATAGTTTATTAAATAGAACCGCCCGTGATATAATTGAAAAAAGACATATTTTAGTTAGAGAAAGTAGAAAAGGTAATGTGAAAATTAAAAAGATGACATGTTTTAGGTGAAAAAGGTAATTGATTAGTTTATAGTATAATTTAATTTATATATGTTAATGTTATTTTACTAAATTAAATTGCTAGTAGTGTCTTTAGATAGTGAGAAATTAATATTGCCCGTTATATTTCTTGAAAAAAAGAATTTTAATTATGAAATATGAAAAAGATGATACGTTTTAGCTAAAAAAGGTAATCGGTAATTATTAGTATTATAATATTATTATTTATTTAATTAAATAGAACAACCCGTAATATAATTGGAAAATGAGATATTTTATTTACAGAATAGAGAAAAGGTAATTTGTTTTGGTTGAAAAAGATGATTGAGTAGTTAATAGTAATTATAATATAATTATGTTATTTTATTAAACAAAATTGCTCGTAGTGTTTATAAAAGAAATTTTAGTTAGATACAATGTAAAAAATATTGTGCTTTACCTGAAAAGGAAAATTAATTAGTTAGTGAAAAATAGAAAAGGTAATATATTTAATCTAAAAAAGGAAATTAATTAGTTAATAGGATGGATTTTATCTGTAATTAAGTAAGGGTAAATAAGTAAAATCAACAGGTACCGTAATGTTTTAAGAAAAGGAAAAATTAATGTTGCCCGTGATATTTTTAGAAAAAGAGGGGCTTTAGTTATAAAATATAGAAAATATGATACATTTTAGCTGAAAAACTTAATCGATTATTTTTATTATTATAATATTGTTATTTTAGTTTATTAAATAGAACCGCCCGTGATATAATTGAAAAAAGACAGATTTTGGTTGGAGAAAATAGAAAAGGTAATGTGAAAATTAAAAAGATGACATGTTTTAGGTGAAAAAGGTAATTGAATAGTTTATAATAATTATAATTTAATTTATATATGTTATTTTACTAAATTAAATTGCTAGTAGTGTCTTTAGATAGTGAGAAATTAATGTTGCCCGTAATATTTCTTGAAAAAGAGGAATTTTAATTATGAAATATGAAAAAGATGATACGTTTTAGCTAAAAAAGGTAATTGGTAATTATTAGTATTATAATATTATTATTTATTTAATTAAATAGAACCACCCGTGATATAATTGGAAAATGAGATATTTTAGTTACAGAATAGAGAAAGGGTAACTTGTTTCGGCTGAAAAAGATGATTGAGTAGTTAATATTAATTATAATATAATTATGTTGTTTTATTAAACAAAATTGCTCGTAGTGTTTATAAAAAAGGAAAAATTTTAGTTAGATACAATATAAAAGATATTATGCTTTACCTGAAAAGGGAAATTAATTAGTTAGTGAAAAATAGAAAAGGTAATATATTTAATCTAAAAAAGGAAATTAATTAGTTAACATGATGGATTTTATCTGTAATTAAGTAAGGGTAAATAAGTAAAATCAACAGCCCGTACCGATCAACCAAACTTTTAATGTTTCGGCTTTTATATAATAGTAACTTAAAACCCGTGCGATGCACGGATTCTTTTTAATATTATATAATTTGTTTTATTAATTTAAATTATTTTATTTAAATATGAATTTTGGAGGTTCAAATTAATATTAATATTATAATATTATTAGTTTATTAATATTATAATATTATAATATTATTAGTTCATCGATAAATAAGTAAAATCAACAGGTAACGTACCGTATAGATTAGGTTTGTAAGAAAAAATTGAAAATTTGACATTCATTCAAATATTTGTATTCATATTCAAATCCAAGTATTGACATAAACATTCGGTATTCGGTAATATCTTAATTTCAAATTAAACAAAAATGCATATATGTTGTAAGAGTTGTTATTAACATAATTAAATTAAGATTTTCAAAAAAAACATAATTAAATTAAGAAAAAAGAATTAAGAATTGTACATATAAGATTTTAATAAAGTGGTCTCGATTTGGGTTAACGACCTAAATGCCCAGATTTTAAAGATTCGTTACCAAAATGCCCAGATTCGGGAACCACTGCCCTAAATACCCACCACATACGCCACTGTCATGGGCGTATGTGGTGACACGCTAGTCCCTCCGACGCATCAAACACATACGCTTATTTACATGCTGAAATCTTCCCCGCGTACGCCAATAGCAGTAACGTATCTGAGGATACGCATTCTACAACGACGTATCTGGCGTCATTTATGACGTCAGATACGCCACTGGAGCTTGCGTATTACCAGATACGCTAAATCGAACAGCGTGTCATACGTCGTCTTCATCGTCTGTAAAACAGCCGATAATGCGATTCCGATCGAAAATTTTCGATCTATCCGTCCGTTCTCAGGCGTTAGTTTCCGGCTATGTTCTACACACCATTCAATTCGTATTTTAGTCCTCTACAACCCTATACCAATGTTTTATCGTTTGGTTTGCCGGATTTTGAAAACCCAAATCGTGATTCAGTCGAGTTCTAAGTTTTCCGACGAGCTCGTAGAGCCCCTGCGGGGCCTTATCCTTCAAAATCAGTTTAGGTGAAAGGAAGAGGATCGATTGCTGTTTGTTTTGATGTGTTCAAAAGTGGTGGAGGTGGTGTGGGGAGAGAGATCGACAGGAGACGACGAAATCGCCCCCAGTCGCCGGCAAATGAGCTCTCAATTTTCCGGAGACATTTTACAATTTTCTGGCACGCTACAGTGTCGGGTTGCGCCGTTCCAAACGGCGTGACCCGTGGGTATTTTGGGCGGTATTTTCAGATCTGGGTATTTTGGTCAGTGGGTAGGGGAAAATTAGGCATTTTGGTCATTCTTTCTCTCGATTTACGCACTCGCACTAGTATCTAGATATAATTTATTCATTTAAAATTTTGAAATAAATTCTATATTATGACATTAAAATTGAAATATTGAAATTTTGATGTTTGATTTTTGATTTTTGGTACATTTACTTTCACTTGAAGATATTATTTTTATAAAATTTTAAAAATATCAATCATTTGTGACATATATTCTAATCATTTATATATTTTTTTCTAATTAAAACACGTTATCTTTTAATTTAAAACATAACTTATCATCATTAATATATATCCAAAAACATCACATCATATTTTCATATGACAAATTAAAAATATATTAAAAATTCATAAGCGTTCATAATGAGGAATATGAGTATAATTATTTGTATTTTGATTTAACCATACAATAAATCATGATAGTTATATTTTATATACCAATAAGAATGATTAGATTTAATCATAAAATATGTTGTATGATTAAATTACTTTATTAAGTTTTGTAATATAAGTTTTCAACTACGCATCATTAATTAAATTAATATTATATTATATTAAAATTACAATAATTATTAAAAATATTAATTATACAAAACATAATTATATTATAAAATAAATTTTTTGACATATCAAAATAAATCCGTACATCGCATATATTATATAAACTAGTACATTTATAATAAGTAAATATAAGTATAATTGGTTGTATTATGGTTCAACGATTTAATCATACAACTAGACCGTTAAATTTTTAGTAAATAAATAAAAACTAACAAATATAATGATAAAATATATTATTTATTTAAATTGTTATATAAAAAATTTAAGATTTAAATTTCGTCAACAAAATTTTAATTTAAAAATTTATAGTATAAATTTTAATAAAATTTACAACATATCAAGAAATATACGAATATCACATGGGTTTTAAGTTTTATTTTTGAAATTCACGAATTATAAGTTAATGTTGATTAAACGTTAAGTAAACATTTTTTTGTTCACAAAGTGAAGATATTATGAAATGGAATATTTAAAATAAATGAACGGCCCAGAATTTTGTTTTTGAGTCCGGAATCAAATGAATGAGGTGATTTTCTCGAACATTCTTTTTATATATACTAGCGTATAACTCGTGCAAAGCACGGGTTGCTTTTAATTTTTTGTAATTTGTTTATAGTGTAATATAATATTATAAATATTAATTTTAATTTGTTATAGTGTAATTTGTTATTTGTTTAATATGGTTTTTAATATTAAAAATTAGGGTTGAACCAAACTACCAATTATCCCCTAGTTTAATACTATTATAAGCAAAATAGGATATTTTTTGTTGTCGATTTGGTACTCTTTTGTTGGTCACTCATTTTAGTCACTCTTTGATTTGCTTAAATTTCTATAATTAATAATAATAAAAAAAAGTAAAAAAACACACAAAACATTCTCCTGTTAATAAAATTAAAAAAAACACGCACACACACGTCACTCCTCTCGATCAAAACTCTCGGCTAAATCTTTGCTTACCCGGGAATGTTTTTAGGTAGATAAAATGTTAATTAAATTTATTTTTAATTGAACTAAAATTATGACTAAAAAATAGGGTTGAACCAAACTACCAAATTACCAATTATCCCCTAGTTTACTTATTATAGTATAGTATAGATATATAGGCTAGCATTCCAATAGAAACCAACCTTAGAACAGAAACTAAAAACCTACATTAAATAAATTATATTTCATTTATTTTAATGACCCCGCTAGGGGCACCTTCACAAAAAACTTATAAAATTCTTGGCTCTATTCAACAAAAATATAAAAAAATATATAAAAAAAAGTTACTGTTCACGTTCCACGTCATCACGTGAACAGTAACTTTTTTTAATTTTTTTAATTTTTTGTTGAATAGAGACAATAATTTCAAACGTTTTTTGTATTGGGGTACCCCTAATTTGGTCATTAGATTAGCTTGAAATTTTTAATTTAGGTTTAGTTTCTAGTTTCTATTCTAAGTTAGTTTCTATTAGAACAAGACCCTATATATATATATGGCTAGCGTTCAAATATAAACCAACATTAGAATAGAAACTAGAAACCTACACTAAATAAATTATATTTCATTTATTTTAATGGCCCCGCTAGGGGCACCTTCACAAAAAACTTATAAAATTCTTGGCTCTATTCAACAAAAATATAAAAAAACATTTTAAAAAATTAAAAAAAAGTTACTGTTCATGTGCCACGTCATCACGTGAACAGTAACTTTTTTTTAATTTTTTTTGATTTTTTTAATTTTTTTGTTGAATAGAGCCAATAATTTTAAACGTTTTTTATATTGGTGTACCCCTAATTTGGTCATTAGATTAGCTTGAAATATTTAATTTAGGTTTAGTTTCTAGTTTTTATTATAAATTAGTTTCTATTAGAACAAGACCCTATATATATATATATAAATGAGTTAATTGAATAACTAAAAACCATACAACATCTAAATAAATAATCGCGTCGAATAAACAAAATACAAAAATAATCACTGATTAATCCATTATTCTTGGAGATAAAATCACGTGATTTGTTGAAGATGATATTTACACATGCTTCGCCACTTTCGCTTCCCCATAACCAGTTTGAACTATCGACCGAAAATGCAATCTACTAAAAACTTTTACTACTAAATCAAACATCATATTCACACAATTGGTGAAAAAATAACAAAACTCACACAAATGATGAAACATCAAAAAAATCGATCTTAAATATTCTTATCCTCAAAGTCCGATAGTGACGGGTGTTTGTCCCATATATCACAATATTAAATTAAATGGTCCCAAATATCACAACATGAAACCATGGCACCAAATATCAGTCTAAGACAATAATTCATCTAATGTTCTCACTTTTTAAGCAAAACGTTACTTCGTGTAACGGTCTATCTATTTTTATTTTTTATTTTTACAAAAAATGCTATTTTATATTGTGTTTACTATTTCAGCAGGTTTAGTAATTTTAAACGCTATCTAAAGAGGTATTTAGTAGAATTTGAAAGTGGTAGTCCAAATTGTGTTAACGTCAAAACGTCATTCGAAGTATTGTTCCTAGCTCAAACGCTACTTTATCTAGTACTAGCTTATAATCCGTGCGACACACGGATTTCTTTTATTATGTAATAAATTTAACATTAATTTACAATTATAATTTTATACAATCATTATTTTTAATCATTTATTTTCATTTTAATTTAACTAATTTAATATAAATTTAATTAACGATATGCATTGTTGAAAATTTATTTTATAAAATTTTAAAATAAACTTATCGTAAAAATATGGTATGATTCATGTTTTTAGGTGTTTATTATTTATTAATGGTTGAAAGTTATGGTGCAATATTTTTGGATATATATTAATGATTGCAACATTAGTTTTAAAATAAAAGGTAACGTGTTTTAATTAAATAGAATGTAACATGTTTTAATTATATAGAAATATTAATGATCGAAAGATATGGTATGATTTATGTTTTTAGTTGTTTATAAAGGGTAATATTTTAAACAAAAAGGGAATTGAACCTTAGACTTCTCAATATAACAACTTTCAGTATTGTTGTATCTAACGGTCAGGATCTATTTATGATGAAGATCTAACGGTTATGAATAGCTTTGTTAACCAAACTACAAACTACAAAAGATCTCTAGTTTGCTTATAATAATATAATAACTAGCTTATAGCCCGTGCAAAGCACGGGTTACTTTTAACTTTTTTTTTAATTTACTTAAGGTATAGTTACATAATATTATAAATATTTCACTTTTATATATAACAACTTTTAGTAATAAATTTAAAGTGATATGTTGTTGGCTGGAATTGAACCTTCAACCTTTCAATGTATTATTTCATTAATTATTTATTTTATATAAATTTAATTAATGATATGCATGGTGTAAACCTTATATTATGAAATTTTGAATTAAATATACCATTGTTGGAATTCGAACCTTGAATTTTTAGTAATGCAATTTAATCATATAAAATTTTTAACCATTAGATCTATATTTTAGGAGTTTATAAAAGATAATATCATCAATTAAAAGTAAACATCGTTTAATTAAAAAAGACAATCTGCTAATTATCATTAATTACATTATTTTAATATTTATTTAAATAATTAGGATAATCGTGATGAAAACTTAACCGACAAACTTTCAATACATGTGTGATGCACGAGTTTCTTTTATTATGTTATAATAGATTTTATTTAATATTACAATTCTGTTTTTATATGATCATTATTTTTAATCATTATTTTAATTTAATATAATTTAATATACTTATGTTTACACATTATACTAATGTTTATTATTATGAACAATGTACACGGATTTCTAATATATTTAATTAATATTTGGAAAATATAGTGTGATATTTTCGGCTATATATTAATAATTTTAAGATTAGTTTTAAATAAAAAAGTTAACGTGTTTTAATTAGAAAGAAAATATTAATGATTGGAAGATATGGTACGACTGATATTTTTAGGTGTTTATTAATGGTTGAAAGATATGGTATGATTTAACATTTTTAATTTTAGTTTAATATAATATGATATATTCATGTTTAATGATTATACTTATTTTTTTTATTATAAACAATGTACATTGATTTTTAAAATATTTTATTAAAAATTGAAAGATATGGTGTGAAATTTTTGGATATATATTATTGATTGTAAGATTAATTTTAAATTAAAAAGTAACGTGTTTTAATTAGAAAATAAATATTAATGATTGAAAGATATGGTATGATTCATATTTTTAGGTGCTTATTAATGGTTGAAAGATATGGTGCAATATTTTTGGAGATACGTATTAATGATTGCAATATTAGTTTTAAAATAAAAGGTGAGGTGTTTTAATTAAATAGAAGGTAACATGTTTTAATTAGATAGAAATATTAATGATCGAAAGACATGATATGATTTATGTTTTGAGTTGTTTATAAAGGTAATATTTTATACTAAAAGGAAATCGAATCTTATACTTCTCAATATAAAAGCTTTTAATATTATTTTATCTAACGGTCATGATCTATTTGAGTTGAAGATCTAACGGTTATGAATAGTTTGGTTAACCAAACTACAAACTACAAAAGATCTCTATTTTGCTTATAATAATATAGTATAGATATAGATTTCCGGTTAAAGTCGAGTTATGGAGGTTTGTAAAATGCTAAATAAAGTTTTCTAATTTGAAAACAAAACGCTAATTAAAAATTCGTTATCTATTTTTTTTGTTTTTGTCTTTTTCTTTTGTTTTTGTTTTTTTTTTCTTCTAAATATATATTTGCAAAAAAAATATTAAAAAACTTATTTACAAATGGTCAATTAAAATATAAATTTATATTTTTTAAAGTTCGTATACGATTTATTCGTCGTTCTTAATATTTCTAAAATAAAAAATGGAGACGTTAAACCCCAAAAATTAATTATTGAACCCCTAACTTTAATTAAAATTGTATTTTTTAAATTTAAAAATTTAATTAAAAAATTGAATTCAGTGGCGTAGCGTTTAAAAATAAGGATAAGTTAGGGTTTAGGGTCTAGGGTTTAGGGTTGTTTACCCTAAACTCTAAGTTCGTATACGGTTTATTCGTCATTCTGAATATTTCTAAAACCAAAAATGGAGACGTTGAATCCCAAAAGTTAATTATTGAACCCCTAACTTTAACTAAAATTATATTTTTTAAATTAAAATATTTTAATTAAAAAATTGAATCCGACGACCTGATTTTAAACTCTAACGCATTTAAAAATCATGATAAGTTAGGGTTTAGGGTTGTTTACCCTAAACCCTAAGTTCGTATACGGTTTATTCGTCATTCTGAATATTTCTAAAACCCAAAATGA
Source organism: Kitagawia praeruptora (assembly GCA_037693485.1). Taxonomy (NCBI): domain Eukaryota; kingdom Viridiplantae; phylum Streptophyta; class Magnoliopsida; order Apiales; family Apiaceae; genus Kitagawia; species Kitagawia praeruptora. The sequence continues at coordinate 64,065,230 of CM075345.1, forward strand.
AAATATTGAATCCCAAAAGTTAAGAAATAATGCCCAAACTACACTATATTTCCTTAGAAGGTGCCCGAAATACCCATTTACGGAGGAAGCTGCCCTTTTTACCCACGGAGTACGCATCTGTCAGATGCGTAGTCTGGAATACGCATTCCTGGAATGCGTATCGTGGAATACGCATCTGACAGATGCGTAATGACGCCATACACGTCATTTGTCCATTTTCAACTCCGGCGTCTCTCTTCCCCTCAAACTCGCCTCCCCGTCGCCCCCCCTCCCGTTCTCCTGACTCAAGCTACCTCAACTGCTCCTGAGGGAATAAAAATGAAGCTCAGAGCTCCCTCGTCCTTTCCCCCGGATTCCTTTGTTAATTCTGGCCTCGCAGGGACGTATAAGAAGAGATCAGAGTTTCAAATCGGAAAAACAAGTTCGATTTGGGGCTTTCAAATCCCGCGAACCAAATGGGAAATTGATGGTATAGGCTTGTAGAGTACAAAAATGCGATCATTTTGATATATGGAATGGTATTCAAAGATGTCTGGAAAGGACTGTAGGATGTGTTTGATTTTGTTGCCGGAAACCGCCTTTGACGATCTATGAGGAGACGACGAACAGTGTCTTGAATACACATGTTGAACATGCATATCTCAAGACGCGCATGTTGAACATGCGTATTCAACACATTATTTACATTGACAGTTTCCTGATTTATAAAGACTACGTAGTCATTTAATGCGTGTATAGTATACGCATCTCCAAGATGCGTATACGGTGGGTAAAAAGGGCGGACCTCCGTGCCTATAGTTATTTTGGGCAAATGGATTTTTTTTTATTTTTTTTGACGAAATGCATAATTTCATTAAAAATAACATAATACAGTCAGAACAAATCTCCAACTACAATTACAACCAGATTGAGAAACAAATAACAAACTAAACAGAATTAGCTGATTTGTTTTCTGATTGTTTAACACATAGAAGTTAAAACTTCTTGAAATTAAAAACGAAGTCGAAGACATCCCGAGCAATCCAAATTGCACCAACATCCCGGAAAGCAGCAGTATCACAAATGACCATATCACATAAATGTTAGCCCAGTGTTCAACAACCCCAAGTGTAGGAGTGACACCCCAGCTATCTACATGCCGGATACCAGCTATAGACATGCCGAAAATGGATTCTTCACCCCAGCTATCTACATGCCGGATACCAGCTATAAACATGTCGAAAGTGAAAATCGATAACGAATGAACAATCTTTAATTGTGAAAGGTGAGCTCTTGCAATAATCACCACCAATCCAGTTTCAATGTGGGTTTTCCGGATTCTTCAAAATATCAACAAAATCATTTCCAACAAAACAACGCTCACAATTAAGAAGCGAAAACCAAAACTCTCACATAGGAGAGCCATAAAACCACCCAACAAGATGGACGAAAATAATCAAAATCTCACCCAGAGATGAAGATTACTGAAATTATTAACAAGAAAAAAGAGAAGATTGGGTAGGATTGGAAGAGGGAAGGAAAGGTGATAATGAAGAAGGGATGGATGAAGAAGATGAGGAAGAAGCTTGGTTGAAGAAGGAAGAAGGGAGGGGGAAAGGGGGCCTCCGGCCGGTGGATAAACCACCGCCGGAGGAAAGCTGATGAACAAAGAGCTTTTCGGTGGAAAAGTAGAGAGGAAAAGTGGGAGAGGAAAAGGTTGTCTCCAACTCCAAGTTAGTACATGGGCAAATGGATTTAATTGGTGGGTATTTTGGTTTTTCACCCAAAAGTTAATTGTTGAAACCCCAAGGGAATACAGATAAAATTTAAAAATTTTAATTTAAAAATTGAATCCGGCAACCTTATTTTTAAACGCTAACGCATTTAAAAATCAGGATAAGTTAGGGTTTAGGGTTGTTACAACCCTAAACCCTAAGTTCTTATACGGTTTATTCATCGTTCCGAATATTTCTAAAACCCAAAATTGAAACGTTGAACACCAAAGGTTAATTATTGAACCCCAAAGGGAATACAAATAAAATTTAAAAATTTTAATTAAAAAAATTGAATATTTCTAAACCCCAAATAAAACCCGTTAAACCCCAAAGAAAATATCTATAAAATTAAAAAATAATAATTGAACAAAAAAATACAAAATAAAAATAATAATTGAACAAAAAAATAACAAACCACTCCCAACGCCACTCATCAAAGAAACGCAACTTAATAAATCGTTTTTTAGGAGACGGTGTTTTGTCTTGCTTTTGACAACTTTTTTTAAAACAAAAAATAAATAAAACAAGAAGAAACGTCAAACGCCATGGCGTTTTAAGTTAAAAAAAATATTATTTTGTTTTGAAGTGATATTTAAGATTATTGTTTTGAGTTGTTATATTTTGGACGGGCAAAAGGTCACTTTGCCTATTATATTATATAAAAATTTCCACTTAGCCTACTGTACTATCGAAGTGGTCATTGTACTTTCCTTTTTTTCCCTTTTACCCATCGCCGTCTGTTGAATAAAAACGCCGTCTGTTTGACTAACGGCATGCTGAGCTGGTCACTCTAGTCACCTATCCACATCATCAAAGACATAACCCCTAAATTAAACCCAAAATAAACCCCTAAATTAACCCCAAATATTACCCCTACATAAAACCCACCCCCAATTAAACCCACCATCTCCTTCCTCTGATCTCCCTCTCTCTCACCAAACCCCTCTCTCTCTCTATCTCTTTCGGTCTCTCCTCTCTCTCTCTCCGTCTGCGACCACCCACCACCGCCATTCTCCCTCTCACCGAAATTCCCTTCCCTGCTCTCTTTACTCACCAGATCTCCCCGTCTCTCCCTCGTCTCACATCTCTCTCTCCATCTCCACCCATCTCTCGCTAATCTCACATCTTTCTCTCCTCTGTTTCGTCACCACCGGTGAAAAATCCGTTTGAAGTTATGGAAGCACTTCTACAGCCACACACAAATCTCTTGCCAGCATCAGTAAGAGCTGTATATATTCATTCTGCATTTAAGGTTTTGTCCTTCTGCCTTCATTCTTATCTCTTGCCAAATGAAACTGCATCCTCTTGGGTAGATTCTGATTCTGGAGAAGCATATTTACCTTCGGAAAGTGAGATTCTGGGAACTTCCAATTCTTCTGCAGACTGCAGTTAAGGATGATCTAATATTTGAGCAAAGGGGAGTAATAAACTCAGTACAGTTTTATAGTGCATGTGTGTGTGTGTGTGTGTGTTTTCATGTGGTTGGGGTGTGTGTGGTAAGTCCGGTGTGCTGCTTTGGTTACGATTTTGCTGGTCCGATTGTAGCAATATGATTTTGATGAATTGAGTTTCGAGTTTTGTTGTGGCTGATTTAGTAATTGGGTTTCTCCGAGTCACCAGCTGAGTTCTTGGTTCAAATGTTTTATTGTTTTGTTTTTGAATTATTTTGTTTTTTTGCTGGGAGCTGTTTGCTTTGTCTATTTCTTAATGTTTTTATAATTTTGAAAAATTTTATAATTTTTTTACAATTTTTTTTAAAAGTTTTTATAATTTTTTATGAATTTTTATGATTTTTTTTAAAAGTTTTTATGATTTTTTAAAATTTTTATAAAAAAAATTAGGATTGTGCTGATGTGGAGTGTACGTAGCAGGCTGACAGTGCATCCCAGTCATCAATTTAACAGTCAAACAGACGGAGGGAATTTTTGACTGACGTCAGTAGATGGAAAAAAAAGGAAAGTACAGTGATGACTTTGATAGTATAGTAGGCTATACAGAAATTTTTATATAGTACGATAGGGAAAGTGACATTTTACCCTATTTTGGATCAATTACCCTACAATTGTGAGGGACTACGGTCACTAGCTAGACTAATATAGTACTCCTTGCTAACGTGTGACCACATGTTAGAGTAGAGATCTAAAACCCAAAGATTTTTTCTACAAAAATCAAATCAACACCCAAAATTTACTCTGCACCTCAACACTTTCTTTTTTCTTTCACACAATCACTCCACTCTTTCCATCCCTCTATATATACACACAATTATACATACACACCCCACCCCCACCATGGACACTCTCCCATTAGTATTCTCAGCTCTTCTGATCGCCGGAGGTTTCTACTGGTTCATCTGCATCTTGGGTTCTGCTGAACGCAAAGGCAAACGTGCCGTGAATCTCTCCGGCGGCTCTATCGACGACGACAAAGTCCAAGATAATTACGACAGTTATTGGTCCTTTTTCAAAACCCCTAAAGAAATTGAAAAAACTGACAAAGTTCCTGCCTTTGTCGACACTTTTTACAATCTTGTTACTGATATTTATGAATGGGGGTGGGGCCAATCTTTTCATTTTTCACCTTCTTTGCCTGGGAAATCAAATCTTGAAGCTACCCAGATCCATGAAGAAATGGCTGTAGATCTATTGAATGTTAAGCCTGGTGATAAGATTCTGGATGCTGGGTGTGGTGTTGGTGGTCCAATGAGGGCTATTGCTGCTCATTCCGGTGCCAATGTCGTTGGAATTACCATTAATGAGTATCAGGTTAATCGAGCTAGGTTGCATAATAAGAAAGCTGGGTTGGATGGATTGTGTGAAGTTGTGTGTGGGAATTTTCTTGAAATGCCTTTTGCTGATAATACTTTTGATGGTGTTTATTCTATTGAGGCTACTTGTCATGCTCCTAAGTTGGAGGATGTTTATGCTGAGATTTATCGGGTTTTGAAGCCGGGGGCTTTGTATGTTTCGTATGAGTGGGTTACTACCGAGTTTTATGATGGGGAGAATGAGGAACATGTGGAGATTATTCAAGGGATTGAGAGGGGGGATGCCTTGCCGGGGTTGAGGCATTATACTGATATAGCTGAGATTGCGAAGAAAGTTGGGTTTGAAGTTGTCAAGGAGAAGGATTTGGCAAAACCACCTGCTAGACCGTGGTGGACAAGGTTGAAAATGGGGAGGATTGCGTATTGGAGGAACCATATTCTTGTCATGATTTTATCGTTTTTGGGGATTGCACCAAAAGGGACTGTGGATGTTCATGAGATGTTGTTTGTCACTGCTGATTACTTGACTAGAGGTGGTGAGACTAAGATTTTTACTCCTATGCATATGATTCTCTGCAGAAAACCTGAATAAGAATGCCACTTTGGAGGTTTTTCTCAAGCTGTTTCTTTTTGTTTTGTTTTGTTAACTAGGCCTTTAATTTATGATTTGTGTTCTTTTAGAGTGAATTTCATCTTGTTGTTAAGGTTAAAAGCTTGAGGGTGCATCTTTAATTGTAGTTTATATTTAGAGTGTTTGGCAAATGTCCTGCTACAAGAATACTCTTCATGTAACTTTAAGGTAATTAATGTTATTCAACATTTGGGAATTGCGATTGTTAAATCTATTGGATGTGGTGTTTTGTCGAAAAGAGCATAGTTCTTAAAACCTCCCAAGAGTTTTCCTATTATAGTTATCTTTTTGAAGTTTTTTTTTTGTGTATTATTGTTCAATAGTTTGTATCTTTCTAATGGACCTCTCACTATCTTGTTGATTAAACTGATTGCATTGTCTTTTGGTAAATAATTTTTTGAGCAGACATGTCATGTGATATAATTAGCTGTAACTGTAAGACATAGTATTACATTCACATTGGTGGAGAGTAGAGAGTCATGTGAGGTCCCCTTGTGGTTCTTATGTGTTTTAGAGGGAATGAAGGATATTAGATCTAATTTGAATACTAATGCTCCTTTGTAGAGCAAGATATATAGATAATGATAGATCTGATCCAAAGTTTTATCAATTGGTGGTTGTTAATTTGATAAGTAGGAATTGTATCATTGTGGCAGGGGTAGCATGTGCTTAACTTCTAACACAATATAGAATTAGATAACTAAGGTGTTCTTGTTAGGAATAACTTTATGAGGCATAAGAAATCCACAACAGGTGTACATTGCATGGAAGATCTGAATCTGAATCTCTTTTAAGTTACAAATGAGGGATTTTAGAGCTAGTCCAACAGACCCCTTATATGACAACTTAAATTATAAGGAATTAGGTCTAAAATTGTGCTCCAACAACCTCTTAACTTTTCCTTAAAAAGTTAAGAGAATCATGTCACCCATTATCTTTAAGGGCTCCCTTATTTCACTTTTATCAATAAAATATTATTTTCCCTCACTTTTTTTAATTGTTTCCCTCTTTTTTTGTTCTTGCTTCCCTCCTTTTCTTTATTATTTAACAATTATAAGGATCAATTATAAGAAAGCTTGTTGGAATAGATATACAATACAATGTCCTAAATTCTTAGGAGTTGAATATTTTTATAATATTTACAAGGAATATGTTAGGAGACTGTTGGACTTGCTCTTAACAAGTCGTATTGCGGGAGAACTTACAAGGCAGTGAGTCTTTATAACATTAGCTATTAACAAATTGACATTGATTAAACATGTAAATATCAGGGGGAAAGTTATTGATTAGGCAGTAGGAGCGGTGATTTGCTACAATATTTTAAAAGCCTTCTTCGCACGATAGTTTCTTTTTCACTGCTGCATAGACACAATGCTGATGCAGTTCCTTGATATGATATATTTAGTAATTCAGTAATAATATATATACCTGCATGTAGAGTTGATCTGATAAGAGCGAGGTTGTGAGCATTTTAATTGCAAAACTTGGGACGAGCTCTCCAAACTGTGTACTTGCAGCAGAGAGAGCTTCTTATCTGCTTGTCGCCAATCTATGGATTTGTGTCATTCAACATATTGTCGAATCGTCCTTTAAATTTATTGTATTAGTTTTAGTTGTAAATTTAATTGCCCAACTTTTATGGTTACATCCCTTCATAAAATAGATAAACATGCTTCTGTGTCATTTGATACATGTGCTCTGTCTTTTGTTATGTTAATTGAGTACAGTAGTATATTATTTTGTTGATCTCTATGTATTCTGTCTGGTAGAGCCGTAGAGGTATCTTGCCCCTGAAATTTTCTGTTATACACTTATACCATACAGTAGTAAATTGCAGCAAAAAACAAAGGATTATATAATATTTTACTGTGTTATGACCAAATATGGATGTGAAAAATAGCTGTCATTTGACGTATATGGGAAGGTAACATGTCAATTTACGAGCCGTCTGCACGTTTGCTCACGAAATGGACATTTAAATGTGCTGATCGACCTAATCTAATCAGCAGATTAAGCTGAAGTCGCTACTAATTAACAACTTTATTTACTGATTATTGTAGTAGCTATTGTAGTGTACTTCGTAATTGTGTACTTGGGAGCAGTTTATAACAGTGCAACCTCTATACTCTTGTTTTTCTTTCTGTCTGCAAAGTAGGAGCTCCAACTTGGTTTTGTTAAACTCTATTCTTTTCCACCAGTCTTCATTTGGATGCATGATTTAGTTTTCTTTGTATGCGACTCCTCGGAAACATCTTCTTTCCTTGGGGAGGTTGATAGAGCTAGATGAATAATGCAAGTTGCACAAAAGGAATCTTTTACGCTCTTGGACCCATAATGTGATCCTAGAATATCCTTTTGATCATGTCATTTTTCCTTTTTTACTTTAGTTTTGCGTGGGTGGGGTTGTAAAAAAAATATTAGACGAAATCGTGTGCTGTGGCTTTTGTTGCGTGGTCGACCATATGCTTCTTGCATCTTTTACTTGGTTGTTTCTCACTTTTGCTTTGCTTTATCTATATGGGTTAAATGGCAGTTAGGTCACTCAACTGACTGGAAACTTTCAGTTGGGTCATCCAACTCAAAAAACTTTCAATCAGATCACTTAACAAATAAAAACTTTCAGTCCGGTCACTTAACAAATAAAAACACGTTAAATGGCCTGATTTTAACGTGTTTAATGACCTGATTTTAACGCATTTAATGACCTGACCGAAAGTTTTTAACGTGTTTAATGACCTGATTGAAAGTTTTTATTTGTTAAGTGACCTAATTGAAAACTTTTTGAGTTGGATGATCCAACTGAAAGTTTTGAGTCAGTTGAGTGACCTAACTGCCATTTAACCCTTATCATCTATATTGCAATTGCAGCAATAACCCTTGAGACCCTGAAGACTGTGCTTCCTTATTTTCTCAGTCCAACGGCTTTGCTGCACAATGTCTTTCTTTTATGCAAAAATTACAGCTTAAACCCTGTTTACCCTTGAAACTTTGTTGGTCGTCTTACTAGTATACACATGAATATCAATCTTGCTATGGGCAAAGTACTGCAGAATGATTGCGTATCAAAAATGAAAATCGAATATCGATCTTGAAATGGAAACCTGTTTTTATTTTTATTTTGGTAAATGAGGATGATGCTTATTCAGAAGACAAGTACACTTAATAGAAATATTAAAATAATATTTTGAAAAAAACATAATTTCCATAACTTATTTCCATAGGCATCTTCACGGGCCTAAAAATATCTTTTACATAATTTTTTTTTCACTTTTTAAATTTATATTAAAAATTGAACGTTCTACTTTGGTGCAAGCCGAAAACCTCGAAAAAATATATTACAAAACTATGTTAATTAAAGGTCCGAAAAAGACAAGTACACTTAATAGAAATATTAAAATAATATTTTGAAAAAAACATAATTTCCATAACAACTTATTTCCATAGGCATTTTCACGGGCCTAAAAATATCTTTTACATAATTTTTTTTTTCATTTTTTATATTTATGTTAAAAATTGAACGTTCTACTTTGGTGCAAGCCGAAAACCTCGAAAAAATATATTGCAAAACTATGTTAATTAAAGGTCCGAAAAAGACAAATACACTTAATAGAAATATTAAAATAATATTTTTTTTACTAAATGTGTAAATGTGTATAAACATCCATACTCTAATGGCCAAAGTGTACAAATATCCATACTTTAAGGGTCAACAAGTTCATACTATTGTTATGTAGTGTTATAAAACAACTAAAATGACGAAATTACCCTTAGCCGATTTAATAATATATGGATTTGAACGGAAAAAGGGTCGAATTGTACATCGGACATACTTTAGGTACGTTTTTGTACTTTAAGGGTTTATGTGTATTTTCGACCAAATTTTAAGGACTAATGTGTTAATAACCCTATATGATTCTGTTTTGGGCCAAATGGTAACAATGCAATCAGGTTAGAATGGGCCAGGCCCAAGTCAACAAATTACAAAAAGATTTAGTTGTGGAGATTTTGGGCTCAATATAGTAAGGGAGCTCTGAGCATCGACCTCGCCTGAGCAAATTGGAAGGACTGCTCAGTCGGGTCACTTCGGGGACCCTATTCCGCTCCCCGAACCCGTCCCGAACGGGGGACGGGAATCCCCGCAAGTGATCGAGGATTTTTATTTTTATTAAAAAAATAAATTTTTATGAATTTTGTAATAAATTTTGTAAAACTAATTTGCTAAATTATGATATCTAATATACATTTTAAATTCAATAATCTATTTAAAAAATATTTTGAATTAAAATTCATTTATAGTAAAAGAATTAATTAAATTATTATAATTAAATTACATTATACTATTAAAATTTTGAATATGTGAAATGAATTAAAAAAATTTAAACACTAATAATATATATAAATATATATCCTTATAATAATTTAATTATATACATATATAAATATATATCTTTTAAAAAAATAAAATCGGGGATCGGGGCGGGAATCCCTTAATCCCCGACCCCGTCCCCGTTCCAATCCCCGAATTATTTTTAAAATATTCCCCGTTTCCCGCCCCGAACCTGAAAAATTCTCCAAATCTCCGACCCGAACGGGGCGGGGATCGGATTGGGGTCGGACGCGAGGATCAGATTGAGGTCGGGCGGGGCAGGTAAAATGCCAATCCCTACTGCCTAGTTGGAACAATGTTTTATTAGAAAATCTATAATATCTTTTATATCCTTATATATAATTGGCGTAAGCAGATTTGGGTGGTTAGTCTACCGTCAAGAGTTAAAATGGAACTTCATTTACAAATTAAAAATGGGCAATAAAACAAGTTGGATCAGAATAAAATAAATAACACATGATAAAATTATGTTAAAACTAATTTAACAAACAACTGACTAAGTGGTAAAAAAAACAACTGACTAATGGTATTTTAATTTAATATACAAGATCAAGAATACACTAAAATAAATAACACATGATAAAACATAAAAAAATTAAGTTGAGAAAATTATTCTTAACTAAAATTAATACAAAGATAATTTAGATTGAAGTTTAAAATATAATTTTAAAAAAAAACCTTACCACAAAAATGAGTTTCAAGAAAACCTAATTTTTTAAAAAAAAACCGTAAAATTTTTTACCTAGATTTTACAACAAACATGTTTTTAAAATTTATACTAACAAAATTCAACACAAATCAATAAATTAACATTTTATTATTTTGCAAAAATTCTAGATTCGATACTGTTAGTCACAGAGACATGCCTGTTTAACTCTAATAACAAGCCTAATTGTTTGTAATGCTTTGCATTACTTACATGACCTCTTAACTGAGGGAACCTCTAGTTGTAGAGTTTCTACTTGCTTTGTACTTGTAATAGGCATCAAATTCTAGCTGTGTAACTGTACTTATTGAGTCAAGAATAGTGCTTGAAAGAAGTTCCAAGGTTCATGCCTCAAGCAAAGAGATAAAGACTGTCAAATAATCACAGTTGGGATTTTGAGAAATGAAGAATTTGCCTAAGTACCAATTCGAGAAGTAGTTTTGTCTATTCGAGAAGTCCAGCATTCGAGAAGTCAGAGATTCGATATCTCAAGACACTATTCGACATCTCTGAATACACTGTTCGATATCTCAGAGATTCGATATGTCTACTGCTCTATTCGAGAACTCAAGAAGTCAACAAGTCAAAGTGGTATTCGAGTTCTCAAAGAGTCAACAAGTCAAAGTTCCATTCGATATCTCAAGGACTCAGAAAGCTATTCGATATCTCAGGGATTCGACATGTCAAAATGCTCTATTCGACAACTCAAGGATTCCCAGAGAAAAGAGTTATTCGAGAAGTGATTCGATATGTCATATAATAGTATTCGAGAACTCAGAGTTATCGATCAAGTCAATCCTAGTTCTCGAACCACTTACTTAGTCACTTCTCGAATACATTCTTAGAGACAAAATACTGAAGAAATTGTACAAGTCTGAAACCTGCAACAAGCCAATGCACTTTATGGACCACAATCTGTAATGTGCTCTGGAAAGCCTACAAGGAAGCTTGGAAAGATATAGAAGAGACAAAGGGCTAAAGAAGTGGATCTGAACAGGCTTTGCAAAGTCAAATCTATAACCGTTTGGACACTTACTCAAAAAGGATAGACATACTAGAAAGTAATTTGTTCAGCTACCTTATTTGTAGTAAGTAGGTCGTATCCATGTTCTATAAGGATACAACCTCACTTCCTTAGTTGTTAACTTTTGAGGAGTCAAGTTTTTCATACATTGTAAGTCATATCTCTCTGAGAAAAACGAAGCTGAGAATACTATCATTTGTATTCACAGATTGTAGCAACCTTTATCTAATAATATATTAGATTAAAGTGATATTGTGTCTTATGTCATTTCTTATCCGCACCTTCACATTTGCACACACAGATACTTATCTGCTACACAGATTCAAGAACCAGAAAAGTTAAAGAATCCATTCACCCCCCCCTCTGTATTCTTTTGCTGTATTCAGTACTCAACAAGTGGTATCAGAGCGGGCTGTTTAAAATTAAACAGGAAACGATCATGAGTTCAAATACACCAAAGACTACAGGAACGGTGAAGGTCCCTAAGTTTGATAAAGAGAACTACAACCTCTGGAAGATCAAGATTAAGTTGTTCATCAAAGCCTCTCATCATTTGTATCCTGAGATTCTCAAGAATGGTCCCTTTGTTCCCCAACAGGAGATTCCTGAAAAGACTGTTGGAACCACAACTATTCCAAGATCTTATGTGGCCAAGGAACCATCCAAATGGACAGAATCAGAAAAGGAGAAGGTTGCCCTTGACAGTCATCTCATGTTGCTGATTATAGATTCCATGGACATGTCAATGTTTGCAAACATTGCATCATGCACATCTGCCAAAGAAATGTGGGAACACATTGAGGTGTTTTGTGAAGGAACTGATGAGGTCAGGGAAAACAAGAAACAGATACTGGTCACACAGTATGAAGCTTTCATGGCACAGCCCAAGGAAAGCATCACTGAGATGCTTGAGAGATTTCACAAGCTAGTTACTGAGTTGCTAATGAATGGCAAGGTTTACAGCACCAAAGAGTTGAACATGAAGTTTCTGCTATCTTCACCAAATCATCTAGAGCAAAGAGTCATTTCTCTAAGGGAAAGAGATTTGAACAAAGTTACATATGATGTGATCTATGGGGTTTTAAAAACTCATGAGCTTGAGTTGCTTCAGAAAAGGGTTATCCAAGCCAACCAAGGTAGAATGATAAACACATCATGTACCTTGATTGTCAACATATCTATTCAAGACCTAGAAGCATCTACAAGCCAACTAAGGATATATGAGGTAGTAGATGATGAAGAAACTGAAGCTGAGGTGAGTGAACCTGTTGAGGAGAAGGAGGAAGAAGAGTTCTATACTCTTGAAGAACTAGATGGAATGGAAAATACTTCATATGCTTTCATGGCCAGGAAATTTCCCAACATTAGATTTAAGAGGAACCAACCCTTCAAACCTAAAACCCAAAGCCATTCATTCAATAAGAGCAAGACACCTGTGAAAGCAAACAATAACAAATTTAAAACCAGCTATGTGGATAGGTCATCTGTAAGGTGTTATAGATGCAATGACCTAGGGCATTTTGCCAGTGAATGCAAGAAGCCTAAAAAGAAGGATAAAGAGTTTCTAGAGCTTGAAGCTAAGTATGAGGCCCTTCTGAAAAAGCAAACACAAGGTAAGGCCTACATAGCTGAAGGGAAGTGTTGGGATGATACTGACAGTGATGAAGAAGAGCAAGGATTCTGCAACTATGCCTTGATGGCCAATTCCAAGGATGACACATCTTCATCAGACTCTCAGGTACCATCTCTCACTACCATAGACATGTCTGTTTCTGAGTACAAGTGCATGATTGAACAACTATCTGTTGAAATGTTTAATATTCATACTAGTATGACTGCTGTTAATGAGGAAATTGCTAAACTGTCTGCTAAAAATGAAATATTAATCAAAAGAAATGAGGAACTTGAGCTAACTACTATGCAAGTAGAAAACCTTAAGAAAGAAGTTGAATATCTGCAGAATAAGTTTTTATGTGCTAGTCAAGTGGAAAAGGCTCTTAGGGATGAATTAGCTGAAAATGAATTCAAACTGAAAACGTTTAAGAAATCATCTGGTCTAGTGCAATCCTATTGTGAGAAAATTCAAGCAAAACCCAAGACTGCTATTGGACTTGACTATTGCACTCTTAACCAGAGAAAAGGCTATGCTATCATTGAAGATGACACTGTTGTTCAAGAGGAAGTCCCTCACATCTTGAAAAAGACCGAGACTCCTATTTTTAAACATCCAACACTTGAAATTGATGAGGAAGCCTTACTAATCAAGCAAATGTTGAATGATGAGGATGAGGCACAGTCCAGTGAACAACAGGCATCCTCCCAAGAGTAAGAGTGTAAAAGCCAAAGCCAAGGAGCCAGTAGGTAATAGACCTAAGATTGAAAAGTTTGTGAAATTCGTTTCAGCTAGAAATCATGAATCTGAAAAGAAAGTGACTAAGAAGAAACAGAACAGAAATGGCAAGCTAGGGATCAATAAAGATAACAACTATGCTTATATGCCTAATGCCCCTAGGAAAACTTTTCAAAACTACTTTAGTACCAATCATTTAACTCATGCATGCAAGAAACCTGTTGGTAGTGTACCTAATCCATTCTATGATTGCTCTGTGCCTCTAAGACATAAAGACTCTCCTTTCTGTGATAAACTTGATTGTATGCCATGCAACATGAATGTGATGACTAGATGTTTTAACTTGAGAAGACAATTCATGGAAGGTTGCATCAGTCATAATGTTCACACACACCACACAAGGACAAAGTCTTCAAGTCCTCCTAAAGTTAGGAAGGTACCTCTGTCACCTAAGTCTAAGAATCCTGATTCTAAGACCTCTAACAGTGACAAGGAGACTAGCACCAAGAAAGTTGATAAGCATGTTGTTTATGATAAAATTGTTTCTAAGTCACATGGACCCAAACTTGTTTGGGTACCAAAGGAGAAGTAATACCTTTGTGTTTGCAGGGCAAAGAAAGTGAAAAGAAGGTCATGTGGATTTTGGACAGTGGATGCTCAAATCATATGACAGGTGATATGGCCATGCTATCACAGTATGAGGAGAAGGCTGGCCCAATGGTTGCTTTTGGAGATGATAGCATGGGTAACACATTGGGATATGACAAATTGAAAGTTGGTAATGTCATCATTGAAGGTGTAGCACTAGTCAATGGACTCAAGCATAATCTGCTAAGTGTTGGTCAGTTTACTGATAGAGGATTCAAGGTGGATTTTGACAAAGATGAATGTTTGATCACCCACAAGAAGACCGGTGATTTTGCTCTATCTGGAGTAAGGAAAGGAAGCCTGTTTGTAGCCAATATGGACTCTGCAAACAAGGACAAAATTTGTTGCTTCTACTCAAAAACATCAAATGAAGATTGTTGGCTGTGGCACAAGAGATTATCACACCTGAACTTCAAAGCCATTAATTCTCTGGTCAAAAGAGAGTTAGTGAGAGGCATGCCCACACTTGAATTCTGTCAAGAAGGAGTGTGTGAGGCTTGTCAAAGAGGAAAAATGAAAAGATCGAGCCACAAGTCAAAGACAGTGACATCAATAACCAAGCCCCTACAACTCATTCATATGGACTTGTTTGGGCCTGTCAATATTATGTCACTAGGAAGAAAGAAGTATGCCTTAGTGATGGTTGATGACTTTACAAGGGATACATGGGTGGAATTTCTGGCATCAAAGATGAGGCTCCACAAGTAATCATTGAGCACATAAAGAAAGTTGACAAGGAAGCAAAGGCCAACAATGCAAGCGTGATTGCACTGAGAAGTGATAATGGTACAGAGTTCAGAAATGCCATACTTGAAGCATTCTGCAAAGAGAATGGAATTTCTCAGTAATTTTCTGCTCCAAGGACTCCACAACAAAATGAAGTTGTTGAGAGAAAGAATAGAACTCTAATTGAGGCTGCTAGAACAATGTTTCTTGATGCAAAGATGCCTACATGTTTTTGGGCTGAGGCTGTGAGCACTGCATGCTATATCCAGAACAGAACCCTCATCAACAAAAACACTGGAAAGACACTTTACAATTTGATGACTGGAAAGAAGCCTACTCTAAAGTATGTTCATACTTTTGGAAGCAAATGCTTTGTGTTGAAGGATAATTCAGAATATGTTGGGAAATTTGATGCAAAGGCATTTGAAGAAATTTTTCTTGGCTACTCTATGGAAAGAATTGCATACAAAGTTTATGTCATCGGTCAAAAGAAAATTATGGAAAGCACAGATGTGACATTTGATGACAGCAAACTACCTGGATTAGAAGAAGCCAATGATGAAGATAAAGATCCATTAAAGTTTGATAATCTAGATGATTCTGATGAAGAGAATGAAACTGAAGTTGAAACTCAAGTTCAACAAACTCAAGTGAATGATGATACAAGAGAAGAATTTGTGCCAATCAATAATGGAGAAACAAGCATCCAAGACACACCTATGAATAGTGGCAACAACACAGGGGGAGGAAATGAGAATGATCAGGACTTGGATGATGAAGCCACATCAAGAATGAGAAATCAGACTGAGCATTCAAGGAAATGAGATAGATCACACACTGTAGAGCAAATTATTGGAGATCCTAATTGTGACACCCCCCAAATCCGGGGTCAGAAGATTTGGTTGTCACGCGAAAATCCTCAAAATAAAACATCTGTTTAATAATAATCATCACTTGTGATTGACCAACACTGGAAATATAACACTGTGACCCCAAACATACCAAGATCTTTTAAGGTTATAGGGCTAGAAACAAGAATCCAAATTCCATTAGATAAAAACATTCCTTCTTTACAACATTCTCTTTGATCAAATCTTAAACCACTGCTGTAACTTCGATAAGAAGTATGCCAGGCTAACCAGACCAATACATAATAATAATAAATATTAGAACTCAATTATATAAAATAGATCTTACACTAAATCCAGACATCCTGAGCCAAGTCATCTTCGAAATAGCATCACGCCTCTTCTATTTCTGAACTGTGCGGATACATCTTGCCAAACTACCTTACTGAAATGTTAGAATTTACAACAGCAAGTATGAGCGAAAGAAATGCTCAGCAAGCGTATAAAAATTTTGATATAAAATCAGGATAAGTGGGGCATAAAATCAACTAAAATGTAAAACAGTTTATAGCGAAAACTGAATCAACAACTGTGATATAATTCAAACCATAACTGAAATCATTTGGCATGTCATAAAAATGAATCATCTGCCAACTCACAATATATAATAGCCATTCCGGCGATATGGATTGGATACACTTATATAACCGAAACATAAAACACCATTGCCCCCTGATCAGGTTCATAAGCAATGGGACCCTCTATACTCCACCGGTATTCTCTTTTTTTTTCCGTGTGTGTATAGTCCGGATTTCATGAGGGTACCAAAATAAATAAAGACATAACACCATTGCCCCCTGATCAGGTTCATAAGCAATGGGACCCTTTATAGTCACTGGTACGTTACGATACCCGCGCTATAATTCGGATTTCATGAGGGTACCAAAATAAATAAAGACATAACACCATTGCCCCCTGATCAGGTTCATAAGCAATGGGACCCTCTATACTCCACCGGTATTCTCTTTTTTTTTCCGTGTGTGTATAGTCCGGATTTCATGAGGGTACCAAAATAAATAAAGACATAACACCATTGCCCCCTGATCAGGTTCATAAGCAATGGGACCCTTTATAGTCACTGGTACGTTACGATACCCGCGCTATAATTCGGATTTCATGAGGGTACCAAAATAAATAAAGACATAACACCATTGCCCCCTGATCAGGTTCATAAGCAATGGGACCCTCTATACTCCACCGGTATTCTCTTTTTTTTTCCGTGTGTGTATAGTCCGGATTTCATGAGGGTACCAAAATAGGCAAGTAATGTTAGCCTATAGGAAGATGGTATGGTTACCATATCCTCCTTAAATATAGCTGGACCAACTACTCAACGTGGCCTCCTACGCTTTACCATTTCCAATCCAATAGAGCAATTTCCGAATTCAACAGGAAATGCTTAGTTTTAAATACTGGTCACATCCTTATTATTTACTACGATAATAAGGATATGAAGAGTTTATCTTCAACAATTTCCCCACATCAAGGGTACCAATATCAAGCAACTGTGTTCGCACAAAAATATTTAAGAATCACAAATAGCTCTGAATAATAGCTATTCGTCATGATATGAATAAATGAAACAGAAAATAAAAAGTGTTTAGATGATTAAGAAAATACTTGCCTCTGGTCCTTAGCTATTGCGTAATGCCGAAGTAATACAACTATCTTCTTCTATCTTACGTCATCATATCCTCTGTTGATCATTCGCTAGTTTGACGTTCTTGCGATTGCCACGAGTCTGATCCGTTGACATCGAGCCTGCGCGTCTACTTCAATATCTATGTCCGAAGAAAATAATTGGAAATGTCCCCTTTGAACATAGGCATTTTCCCGGTGTTAAAACACCTCACAATAAATCCAACAATCCACAGACAATGCCTTCATCTCAACCTTCTTCATTACAATCCACAAACAATACCGCATCCATCTCTAACCTTCTTCGTCTCATACCAACTTAACTCCGCTGACATTCCTAAGTCAATATTCAACAATTAATCCTTGCGAACATAAACGATATCACCATCGTTGCTAGTAAATTAAAGAAACCATCATCTACTCTTAATGACATCTTATAATATAACCCATATAAACAATTAAGCACACATTAAATATATATCGGTCACAACTCAATTTATAACCTAACCCTTGATACTTAATACCTTAATAATTCACATTACACGTAACGAGACTCAATAAGTAGATCACATAATCATATTAGGATTCATTATCACTGAACAATTTAACTAACACGACACGTAATATAAATTGAAATTCTTTTGGCAAAATATTTCGTCATCTATTGACAATATAGATTAAAAATTCTAAAGTCGTCTCACTCTATTATTAGAAATATTTTTGATTAAATTTAAATGACTTAAATCATTTTTAGAAGTAAATCGAATAATTAAATCAAATTAAAATAATCAATTAATCCCCGGTTTAAACAAATAAATAATCCTCAAAACACAATTAATCCTAGAGATAAATTATAAATCCTCAAATTAAATACATATATATATGTCACGTAAATAATCAACACATAGCAGATACGCCTCACAAATAAAAGAGCACTCAAATTATTATTATAATGTTTAAAAGTATTTTTAGAATAATTAAAAGAATTTTAAAAGATTTAAATACCCTTTTTGAATCAAAAACGATTTCTAATAAACCCTCTGAGTAATTATTGGATCTCCAAAATATTTTAACAAATATTTAATCCGGGTTTATAAATAATTTTAGAATTTAAAACTATTTTTACCGTTCCCGGATTATTTTTTTAGGATTTAAAACAATTTCTTTCTATTTTAAATTACTTTTAAACAGAAAATTGGTTAATTAAAAATTAAATAATCCTAAATAAATTAATTAGAGTCAAGTAATAATTAATTAATGAAATTATCTAATAAATTATTACATTTATTAGATAATCAAATTAATTAAATCATTATTTGAGATTAATTAATATAATTAAAAGTATTTAATTCTTAATTATTTTTGAATTAAAAACAATTAAATAAAGAAATAAAGAAAAAATAAAAACAGAATTCAGAAATAAATTCTGAATTTATAAAACATTTTCAGAAAATAAAATTTCTGAAATTTATAATTAAATTCAGAATTATAAATTAATTAAAGTAAATAAAAATAAATAAAAGTAATTAAAAGTAAATAAAAGTAAATAAAAGTAAAAATAATTGGTAAAAAAGTAAAAATCAATTCCAAAATCACTTTTCAGAAAATGTTAACAGATTTTGAAGATTAAACTGGTACTATTCATCACCACCTTCACTGTTCTTCGTATGAATGCTTCGAAGAACACCACCACCATCAATGGCGGTTTACCCAGAAACCGGTGACCGGAAATTTTTCCGGCAAACTCCGGCGACCACAAAAACGTACCAATCGTTACGTTTTAAAGCACCAACACACTCCAAATCACCTCCTAAACACAGATATACCATTCGTTCATTTCCAGAATTTACCAAACCAAAAATCCGGCCAAAAACCGAATTAATCCGGCGACCTTCAAAATCAAAAACCGGTGAACACGAAATCGGACACCAAAACATACGTTCTCTATATCAAATCGAAGCCCATGAGTTCAACAACTCATAACAATCATCAAGAACATCAAACAATCATCATATAATCCGGAAATTTGAAAATTATAATCACCCCCACAAAAATTCGATTTTCTTATTTAGGACACTAAAATTCAAACAAAAATTATCACAATACTCCTGGGATCATAAGAAATCTATAGACACTAACCACATCAACAACAAATCACTACACAATCCACAGCAAATTAAACAAGTTCGAAAATTAAAATTAAAAAAAACAAATTTTCGAATCAGACAATTTTGGTTATGAACACCTACATAAACATGTAGTAGAGATCAAGAGCTTCAGTTTGGTTACCCATATGATCGATTTGGATGCCGGAAACACTGTGAACGAGTGGTTTGATTCTCAAGAACACCAAGAACACAATTTCCAGAATTTTCAGAAAATAAAATCAAAAATCTGATTTTTGATTAATTTTAACAATTAATAATAAAATTTTGCTATTTATATAAATCTGAACATTAATACCCCAAAAATATTTTTAACCCCTAATTAAAATTATTAAGCCCTAAAAATAATTTTTATGGGATAAAAATGTAAAATTTTTATTTTTAAACAAATATAATATATATGCCAAAATTTCCCAAAAATTATGAATATTACAAAAATTACAACATAATGCATTTTTGAACATCCCATTATTATATAAAAATAATTTTATGAAAAACAGGGTCTCGAATTCAATATAGGGGCTGGGTCCGGAAATTAAAATACGAAATAACTGTATTCTAAAAATATAAAAATTACAGAAAAATAGAATAAAATATTCTATGATACACAGAAGTCACATAACACGTATGGGATAATTTTTCTATTTAATAAAAATCAAAACGCGTTTAAATGCATTAAAAATAAACTAACACACATTAAAATCAACTAAAAATATATTTTAATATAATAAATTACACGTAATTTTCCGGGTCGTTACAGACTTCCCCCCTTATAAGGATTCCGTCCTCGGAATCAGCTAAGGCAACTAGTAGGGTTCCTTAACTCCTTCATCATCAGCACTTGCTTTGCAAAACTGGGGATAATGTTCCTTCGTAAATAACTTCTCCAAAATCTCAATTCAACTATAGGATCTCTATCTGAGGTAGTTATCACTGGAGTCGTACAACCCATCGTTATTCGTTTCAAATATGGCTCGACCAACTTTCCATTAACATTATCCTTGAGAGAGAGAGAGTGAACTGATTCCATTGATATGTCACTGATATTCTAATCATTTTAGGACTCGTTCTTGCTCTTGGCGATTCCGTTGCGAAACTAATTTCTAGCAGCGAATTTCGCTTATCCTGACCTGATTGGCATACCCTTGAAATTCAATAGAGATAACAAAAATCATAAAATTTTGAAGAGAACAGATTCCATTTCATAGCAAATGTTCCACAATTGTGGTTATGAATTTTATGAATTTTAAAGCAAACTGATTTGAAATAAGAGAATAACTGAGAGATCAATATGATCACATGAACCTGACGTTGTGTGTCTTACCTCCGACATTTACAAATAAAGGTGGCCAGCCTTCTTGTAATACACAACACACCAGTGATGGCGTCCCATCCAACTTCTATCACACAGACAGATATACCTGGTGTCCCCTATAAATAGGGTTGTTCGTCTCAGTAGGATTAGAGAAATATGAAAGGAATTCCAAATTTGTTATTTTCCGAAAAGAAGAACCAGGAAGAAAGTACCGAACAAGTGGTACTATATTGCAAATAAGGTTATTAATCATTGGTGAAAACAAAAAGTTGAAAGTCTCAGAAATTTAAAAATAGGTTTCATAGTAACCACTGAAACAATTAAGATTCAAAATGGAGATTGAACACAAGTATCAAAATGTCACTGTTTAGAAGAGGAGAAATATCTTTTAACGAATACCTCTTTAGGAGGGATATCAAAATAATTCATAGAAAGAAAAGGTATTGCCAAGGTCTCTACTTATGCCTTCTTCTTCGGTTCCTTCGATAGCTCGTCATTCGATTTTAAGCCTCCACCTTTCCACGTTTTAAGGATATTGATATCGTTCGTCATCGTCACCTCGTAATAATCTCTGAAGATTCCACAGTAGACATCTCCAATCGCAAGGCGGTCTATCCAGTTCAGCACAACTATCTTAAACGAGTACTCCAATCTTAACTTTCTAATTGGTACTATATCCAATAGTCCAACAAGAACTCTATATGAGCTCTGACGTTCTTTACTTAGCTATACACACTCCTACACACTCTCGTTTCTAGTTTACTATAACCCTGCTCTGATACCAACTGTGACACCCCCCAAATCCGGGGTCAGAAGATTTGGTTGTCACGCGAAAATCCTCAAAATAAAACATCTGTTTAATAATAATCATCACTTGTGATTGACCAACACTGGAAATATAACACTGTGACCCCAAACATACCAAGATCTTTTAAGGTTATAGGGCTAGAAACAAGAATCCAAATTCCATTAGATAAAAACATTCCTTCTTTACAACATTCTCTTTGATCAAATCTTAAACCACTGGTGTAACTTCGATAAGAAGTATGCCAGGCTAACCAGACCAATACATAATAATAATAAATATTAGAACTCAATTATATAAAATAGATCTTACACTAAATCCAGACATCCTGAGCCAAGTCATCTTCGAAATAGCATCACGCCTCTTCTATTTCTGAACTGTGCGGATACATCTTGCCAAACTACCTTACTGAAATGTTAGAATTTACAACAGCAAGTATGAGCGAAAGAAATGCTCAGCAAGCGTATAAAAATTTTGATATAAAATCAGGATAAGTGGGGCATAAAATCAACTAAAATGTAAAACAGTTTATAGCGAAAACTGAATCAACAACTGTGATATAATTCAAACCATAACTGAAATCATTTGGCATGTCATAAAAATGAATCATCTGCCAACTCACAATATATAATAGCCATTCCGGCGATATGGATTGGATACACTTATATAACCGAAACATAAAACACCATTGCCCCCTGATCAGGTTCATAAGCAATGGGACCCTCTATACTCCACCGGTATTCTCTTTTTTTTTCCGTGTGTGTATAGTCCGGATTTCATGAGGGTACCAAAATAAATAAAGACATAACACCATTGCCCCCTGATCAGGTTCATAAGCAATGGGACCCTTTATAGTCACTGGTACGTTACGATACCCGCGCTATAATTCGGATTTCATGAGGGTACCAAAATAAATAAAGACATAACACCATTGCCCCCTGATCAGGTTCATAAGCAATGGGACCCTCTATACTCCACCGGTATTCTCTTTTTTTTTCCGTGTGTGTATAGTCCGGATTTCATGAGGGTACCAAAATAAATAAAGACATAACACCATTGCCCCCTGATCAGGTTCATAAGCAATGGGACCCTTTATAGTCACTGGTACGTTACGATACCCGCGCTATAATTCGGATTTCATGAGGGTACCAAAATAAATAAAGACATAACACCATTGCCCCCTGATCAGGTTCATAAGCAATGGGACCCTCTATACTCCACCGGTATTCTCTTTTTTTTTCCGTGTGTGTATAGTCCGGATTTCATGAGGGTACCAAAATAGGCAAGTAATGTTAGCCTATAGGAAGATGGTATGGTTACCATATCCTCCTTAAATATAGCTGGACCAACTACTCAACGTGGCCTCCTACGCTTTACCATTTCCAATCCAATAGAGCAATTTCCGAATTCAACAGGAAATGCTTAGTTTTAAATACTGGTCACATCCTTATTATTTACTACGATAATAAGGATATGAAGAGTTTATCTTCAACAATTTCCCCACATCAAGGGTACCAATATCAAGCAACTGTGTTCGCACAAAAATATTTAAGAATCACAAATAGCTCTGAATAATAGCTATTCGTCATGATATGAATAAATGAAACAGAAAATAAAAAGTGTTTAGATGATTAAGAAAATACTTGCCTCTGGTCCTTAGCTATTGCGTAATGCCGAAGTAATACAACTATCTTCTTCTATCTTACGTCATCATATCCTCTGTTGATCATTCGCTAGTTTGACGTTCTTGCGATTGCCACGAGTCTGATCCGTTGACATCGAGCCTGCGCGTCTACTTCAATATCTATGTCCGAAGAAAATAATTGGAAATGTCCCCTTTGAACATAGGCATTTTCCCGGTGTTAAAACACCTCACAATAAATCCAACAATCCACAGACAATGCCTTCATCTCAACCTTCTTCATTACAATCCACAAACAATACCGCATCCATCTCTAACCTTCTTCGTCTCATACCAACTTAACTCCGCTGACATTCCTAAGTCAATATTCAACAATTAATCCTTGCGAACATAAACGATATCACCATCGTTGCTAGTAAATTAAAGAAACCATCATCTACTCTTAATGACATCTTATAATATAACCCATATAAACAATTAAGCACACATTAAATATATATCGGTCACAACTCAATTTATAACCTAACCCTTGATACTTAATACCTTAATAATTCACATTACACGTAACGAGACTCAATAAGTAGATCACATAATCATATTAGGATTCATTATCACTGAACAATTTAACTAACACGACACGTAATATAAATTGAAATTCTTTTGGCAAAATATTTCGTCATCTATTGACAATATAGATTAAAAATTCTAAAGTCGTCTCACTCTATTATTAGAAATATTTTTGATTAAATTTAAATGACTTAAATCATTTTTAGAAGTAAATCGAATAATTAAATCAAATTAAAATAATCAATTAATCCCCGGTTTAAACAAATAAATAATCCTCAAAACACAATTAATCCTAGAGATAAATTATAAATCCTCAAATTAAATACATATATATATGTCACGTAAATAATCAACACATAGCAGATACGCCTCACAAATAAAAGAGCACTCAAATTATTATTATAATGTTTAAAAGTATTTTTAGAATAATTAAAAGAATTTTAAAAGATTTAAATACCCTTTTTGAATCAAAAACGATTTCTAATAAACCCTCTGAGTAATTATTGGATCTCCAAAATATTTTAACAAATATTTAATCCGGGTTTATAAATAATTTTAGAATTTAAAACTATTTTTACCGTTCCCGGATTATTTTTTTAGGATTTAAAACAATTTCTTTCTATTTTAAATTACTTTTAAACAGAAAATTGGTTAATTAAAAATTAAATAATCCTAAATAAATTAATTAGAGTCAAGTAATAATTAATTAATGAAATTATCTAATAAATTATTACATTTATTAGATAATCAAATTAATTAAATCATTATTTGAGATTAATTAATATAATTAAAAGTATTTAATTCTTAATTATTTTTGAATTAAAAACAATTAAATAAAGAAATAAAGAAAAAATAAAAACAGAATTCAGAAATAAATTCTGAATTTATAAAACATTTTCAGAAAATAAAATTTCTGAAATTTATAATTAAATTCAGAATTATAAATTAATTAAAGTAAATAAAAATAAATAAAAGTAATTAAAAGTAAATAAAAGTAAATAAAAGTAAAAATAATTGGTAAAAAAGTAAAAATCAATTCCAAAATCACTTTTCAGAAAATGTTAACAGATTTTGAAGATTAAACTGGTACTATTCATCACCACCTTCACTGTTCTTCGTATGAATGCTTCGAAGAACACCACCACCATCAATGGCGGTTTACCCAGAAACCGGTGAC
This sequence comes from Kitagawia praeruptora, assembly GCA_037693485.1. NCBI lineage: Eukaryota > Viridiplantae > Streptophyta > Magnoliopsida > Apiales > Apiaceae > Kitagawia > Kitagawia praeruptora. The sequence goes on from CM075345.1 coordinate 64,090,440, forward strand.
CGGAAATTTTTCCGGCAAACTCCGGCGACCACAAAAACGTACCAATCGTTACGTTTTAAAGCACCAACACACTCCAAATCACCTCCTAAACACAGATATACCATTCGTTCATTTCCAGAATTTACCAAACCAAAAATCCGGCCAAAAACCGAATTAATCCGGCGACCTTCAAAATCAAAAACCGGTGAACACGAAATCGGACACCAAAACATACGTTCTCTATATCAAATCGAAGCCCATGAGTTCAACAACTCATAACAATCATCAAGAACATCAAACAATCATCATATAATCCGGAAATTTGAAAATTATAATCACCCCCACAAAAATTCGATTTTCTTATTTAGGACACTAAAATTCAAACAAAAATTATCACAATACTCCTGGGATCATAAGAAATCTATAGACACTAACCACATCAACAACAAATCACTACACAATCCACAGCAAATTAAACAAGTTCGAAAATTAAAATTAAAAAAAACAAATTTTCGAATCAGACAATTTTGGTTATGAACACCTACATAAACATGTAGTAGAGATCAAGAGCTTCAGTTTGGTTACCCATATGATCGATTTGGATGCCGGAAACACTGTGAACGAGTGGTTTGATTCTCAAGAACACCAAGAACACAATTTCCAGAATTTTCAGAAAATAAAATCAAAAATCTGATTTTTGATTAATTTTAACAATTAATAATAAAATTTTGCTATTTATATAAATCTGAACATTAATACCCCAAAAATATTTTTAACCCCTAATTAAAATTATTAAGCCCTAAAAATAATTTTTATGGGATAAAAATGTAAAATTTTTATTTTTAAACAAATATAATATATATGCCAAAATTTCCCAAAAATTATGAATATTACAAAAATTACAACATAATGCATTTTTGAACATCCCATTATTATATAAAAATAATTTTATGAAAAACAGGGTCTCGAATTCAATATAGGGGCTGGGTCCGGAAATTAAAATACGAAATAACTGTATTCTAAAAATATAAAAATTACAGAAAAATAGAATAAAATATTCTATGATACACAGAAGTCACATAACACGTATGGGATAATTTTTCTATTTAATAAAAATCAAAACGCGTTTAAATGCATTAAAAATAAACTAACACACATTAAAATCAACTAAAAATATATTTTAATATAATAAATTACACGTAATTTTCCGGGTCGTTACACTAATGCAGGAGTAAGGACTAGGAGAGCAACTCAGAATGAGTGCCTCTATGGTTGTTTTCTATCTCAGGTTGAGCCTAAGAAACTTGATGATGCACTGTTGGATCCAGATTGGATTATTGCCATGCAAGAGGAGCTGAATCAATTTGAAAGAAACAAAGTATGGGAACTTGTGCCTGCACCAAAGAATAGAACCATTGTTGGAACAAAATGGGTTCTAAAGAATAAGATGGATGAAGATGGTGTAATAGTAAGAAATAAAGCAAGGTTGGTTGCAAAAGGATACTCTCAACAGGAAGGCATTGATTATGATGAGACATTTGCCCCTGTTGCTAGATTGGAAGCCATCAGAATCTTCTTGGCATTTGTTGCTCATTCAAACTTTAAAGTTTATCAAATGGATGTCAAGAGTACATTTCTGAATGGAGAGTTGGAAGAAGAAGTTTATGTGTAACAACCACCTGGCTTTGAGGATCCACACTTTCTAGAATTTGTCTATAGATTGCTTAAGGCATTGTATGGACTTAAGCAGGCTCCAAGGGCATGGTATGATACTCTATCACAATTTCTTCTTGAAAATCAATTCACTAGAGGCACATTAGACAAAACACTGTTTTACAAGAAGCATGGTGATGATATTATCCTAGTTCAGATCTATGTGGATGATATCATATTTGGGTCTATAAATGAGAAGCTGTGTGAGAAATTCTCTAAACTCATGCAGAGCAGATACGAGATGAGTATGATGGGAGAGTTGACATTCTTTCTTGGGTTGCAAGTCAGTCAAAGGAAGGATGGTATCTTTATCAGTCAAACCAAGTACATCAAGGATTTATTGAAGAAGTTTGACTTAGAAGACTGCTCACCTGCAAAGACACCCATGGCCACTGCCATTAAATTAGATGAAGATGCTAAAGGCAAGAAAGTAGATATCTCAGTCTACAGAGGCATGGTTGGTTCTCTACTCTATCTCACTGCAAGTAGGCCAAACATCATGTTTGCTACATGTTTGTGTGCAAGGTTTCAATCAAATCCAAAAGAATCACATTTGATTGCTATGAAAAGGATCTTTAGATATCTGAAGGGCACTCTAAACTTGGGTTTATGGTATCCTAAGGACACAGGGTTCAATCTGGTTGGTTACTCTGATGCTGACTATGCTGGATGCAGAGTGGATAGGAAAAGCACCTCAGGTAGCTGCCAGTTTCTTGGACAAATGTTAGTCTCTTGGTATAGCAAGAAACAACAATCTGTGTCAACTTCTACAGCTGAGGTTGAATACATAGCTGCTGGAAGTTGCTGTGCTCAAGTGCTTTGGATTAGAAACCAACTTAGAGATTATGGACTTGTGTTGGAAATAATTCCAATCATGTGTGACAACACAAGTGCAATCTCTATAGTTGCCAATCCCATCAATCATTCTATAACAAAGCACATTGACATCAGATATCATTTCATTAGAAAACATGCAACTAATGGAACCATTGAGTTGCATTATGTCTCCACAGATAAACAACTAGCTGACATATTCACTAAGCCATTAGATGAAGCCACCTTCACAAGGTTGGTTAGTAAGATTGGAATGCTGAATTCTTCAGATTCTGGCTAAGTGAATATATCAACTAAGTTGTTGCAGCAGTAAACACTTACTTTATTTAAATGCTCAATATTTTTGAAGTAAGTGTTGACTGAAATATATGATTTATAAATATTTCAAATCTGCTGCATATGTTGAAAATCATATTTTGTCAACTTGAAATTTCTATGAAATTTTGAGAAAATCATTGTTTAATTTGCTAGAATATTCTTCATTGAATATGACTGGTAAATTTTAAAAGGCTGATTTCTCGCTGAATCTTAACCGATTTTGGATTTTTATTCAAAATTCAGAATTACTCATTAAAACATATCTTACCTAATTTAGAATTTATTCTAAGTTAGATAACTGCCAGCTGTGAGTTACAACATGCTTGAGTTATCGATTAAGTCTTTCTTGACTTATCGAATAGTTGTTTTCTACTTCTCGAATGTCTGACTTGTCGATACAAAACATATGTCTAATCGACAATTCAAGTACTTCATACTTATACAATTCTACATCTATTCTATTCATTTCATTCGATTTCTCAAGCATCTAAACCCCCCAAAACCTCTGAAAACCCTAACTGCAAAAGCTTAATTTCTTCTTCAACCTTCATTCTCTTTTCTTCTATATACAAATGGCAAACACCCAACTCACCATACCCACTCAAACCAATTTCATCGCAATAACTAACGATGTGGAAGCACCTAATGCAAACTTCTAGTGCTTTGTACGCTGGATGTCAGAATCATACATCAAGAGTGCACTATCAGCCAACCCAACTCTGTATCAGGACCTCCTAGAACAGTTTTGGAGAACTGCCACCGTGGAAGTCATCGCCCTCGAGAATGCTATAACCTCCTACGTAGTCTATTGCAAGATTCAAGGCCAGGATATTACTATTACTACAGCAGACATGAATCAAGCACTGGAATTACAACAAGAGTCATATGACACACTGGCCACAAATACACAGTTGGAAGAATTCTTTGAATTTATCAACTACTTAGATGTGATCGATCTTGGGAAGTTAAACAGGAAGCATCTACAGAAAGAGTGGAGTTATGTGTTTGCCACCATTCTTCAAGTCTTCACAGCCAGGAAGTCAAGCTTCGATCAGATTAGTGCACCTGCATAGCAAATAGGCTATGCCTTGGCTTATGGGAGAAAGATAGATGTTGGTCAAATTATTCTACAGGAGCTATATGGGAGACTTGGCAAGAACACAACCAAGAGAGGTATTGAAATTTTCTTCCCTCGCTTTATTCAATCTGTACTTAACTTTAAAAATTCTAAATTGATTGAATTGCCTGGAGTAGATAACAGTAGAATAGGCTACCCTAGGTCCATGACCAAACTTATTTTTGGTATTTTGGAGACTAGGAATGATGTGGATGTAAGACTCAAAATAACTCCCCATATGGAGAGTCTATTTAGGACTTACCCCCACAACATGCCAACATTTGACTCAAAGTCACAGTTAGCACAGCTTAAGCAAGTAGTACAAGATGCTAACCCAAGGCTTGCTAACCAACCCTCTCAACCAAACACTCTACCACACAGTGAGCCAACTGCATCATCCTCTCAAAAGGGTGATGTTAGTAAAAAGAAGAGAAATGAGGTAATGTCTGCACCCTTGAACATATTATCTAAAGCAGCATTGGCTGTGGAATTAGGTATAGGTAGTGAGAAACCTGAGTCACCCTTATAGAGGCCAAAGAGGAAGAAATCTAGGACCACCTCTTCAGTCACACAAATGGCTGAAGTTGTAAAATCAGGGGCACACAGTTCACTAGATGTATCCTCTCAACAGGGTGGATCTATAGAATCAAGCATCCTCCCCAATGCACCTATTTGTACAGAGTCAGCATATGGGAGTGATAAGGCTGGTACAACACTTAGTGGAGAGCACATCACACTTGAAACTCCCTCTATCTCTCAGGGGGAGTTGCCAAAATCTAATCTACAAAACACTTCTCTTCCAGAATCTACCACTCATATTTCTTTGGAGCCTGCAACTCAAACAATTGAGGAGCAAGGCATTGATCATCAAGAATTCTCTTCTCTTGATGAGCCAATGGATTCAAGTGACTTGGTGCATGGCACCTTGCTCACCACCCAGGACCCACATTTAGATGGTGAGGGAATGCATGCTGGGGCATATCCTAATGACACCATCACAAACACAGAGGTTCCACTAGTTATCACTAGAGACTCTGTGCCTGTGTCAACTACTGGTGTAACTCATCCCACTTCTGTGGAGACACCAGTAGTAGAGTCAATCCATCCAGTTGCAGAAGTTGCATCTGTAACTGAGGAGTCTAGCTTGCCTAGCTCTAGCTCTGACTTTATGTCACAATGGCTGAAGCCTGTGCAACATGACAGTACTTCAGGATCAGGGTCTGTTCCACAATAATTGACGGTTGAAGCACTTCAAAGCTTAATTGTGGATCAGATCCCTGAGTTCATAAAGATTGCTCAGAACCTCCTCACTACAAACCTGCTAAATCCTGACTATGAAGCTATTCTTTTATGCCACAGAGATGATGTGGATCTACAGAATGCAAAGATAATAGATGATACTGAGAGAGATGGCAATGTAGGTGCCTGGCTACAAGGACAGTTTGATATTCCTCTCTCAGACAGTCTTCAGTATCTCAGAGAAGAGTACATCACTTCACTAGGGTCCAATGCCAAATCCCTCACCCCTAGTAATGTATATGAAGAAGTGAATGACAGCTACAAGGGCTTCTCAAGGCTGCACACTACCTTGGAAAGGGTCTAAAGACAGAAGTTAATGAAGTGTGTACAGCCACAACCAAGGAGGTGCATGAGATAAAGAGGACTTTTGATTCCAAATTCCCTCAATTGGAGACTGTAGTCAAGGATATTCTAGCCTGCAAGTCTACATGCACCAAGATGGACAATGGTTTAGCCATTCTCAAAGATGCTATCACAGGCCTGGGGCACAAATTCCAAAATCTCACTGATCAGACAACTGAGGCCAATGCCATGCTTAGGACACTTTTTGCCAATCAGTATGGAGATAAGCTAATCACTGAAGTCCCAGTGCATGATATGACTAGGTTTGAAGTGTAGAGACTTAAAGAACAATCCCTGTCTGGCTTCAAATCTACTCAATTGTTCAACAAGGTAGATGCACTTGAAAAGGAGGTAGCCACTCTCACTCAGTCTAATGCTCATCTTACAGACAAGGTAGCAACTCTCACTGAGCAGCTGAACACTCAAGCCACCACCACAGCTGATGTTCTCCTGCATCAACAATCCATGTTATCTGCAATGTTGAAGCACATGGGTCTCCCTCTCCCTGAAGAATCTTCAAACCCTGTGGTCACTCATCAAGCCTCTGTGCCTGACAACAAGCCTAAGGGGGAGAAGAGGACCTCAAGGAACTCAAATCCAAAGGGGGAGAAAACTCAAGCTAAAGGCATCAAGGTAAGTGAGGGTGGTCACCAAAGAGCTTCAAAATCCATATCCATACCCAATGTACCAGGCAAAGGAAAATCAAAAGTTGATGAGCCTCCATCTTCTCTGCCAGTTGTCACTCTACCAACTATGCACATCACCACTCCTGATGGTCAGAAGCAATCTATCACAACCATAGTGATTGCAGGGAGTATGCCATCTGATAACTCTCCATCTACCAAAGTTGAAAGTGTCAAACCTGTAGAAGTAAAGGTGGTTACTGAGGCCAAGCTACAAGAAGTTGCAAACTCTAATGTCTACCATGATGATGCATTCTTGAAGTTTCTGAAAGTCTCAAGGGAACAGGCTGATGACACTCAAATATATCTAAGGAGGTTGAGGGATCAGATTAATTACTTCACTGTGATACCTAGGAGAGTCAATGGCTTATGGCTCAAGGAGGTCATGATGGTGGCAAAATCAAATATCTGGCATCTAACCTACAACACTCTACAAACATTGAAACATTCAGAGATAGATGCACTGATCAGGCTTATTGAGAAGAGGGATGCAAATGAAAACAATAAAAGTCTGTATGATGACTTAAGGAATGATCAACCTTCAAGGCTACCAGAAGTAATCAAGAAGCCATGGACAATCATCTACCAATCTGGCACCAAAATTGAAGACATCAAGCAGTTGGTCATTCCCAATGACCTCACTTCTAGAAATCACAGACTTATCATTGCTATCACTGATCAACTACAGAAGAAGGGTGGAACCAGAAATGCTGAAGAACTAGAGGCACTGCAAATTCTCAGATCCTTTATTGCAACTGGTGTAATTCCAGAAATTGCCAAGCCTAGGAGAAATAAGGATGACAAAGATGAGGATAAAAGTGATGGGAGGAGGAGACATCACAGGAGTGATAAGGGAGATGAAGACAAGAAAAAGAAGAGGGATGACAGAGAGAAGAAAGATGGTAATGACCAAGGGAAAGTCTATGAGAGGACAAGTGTGAAACAGCAAGCCATAGGCATTGCTGATAGTAACCTCACCACAACACAAGACTCTAAGTCTAGGGTGAATATTGTTAGTAGTGACCTACAAAAGTCAAATTCCATGGCCTCTGCAAATGTTTTACTACCTCAAGAAGAGAAGGAGATTCAAGTCAAGAAACCATGTGAATGTTTCAGAAAGCAAACTGCTAATGGAATACTACTATGGTCTTCCAACAAAGGTCAAAAATTTCAGCCAAGCAATCAAGTAAAAAGATCTAATTTCAAGCATGCTGCTAAGAGAGTAAAGCCATCCAGGTCAAGAGCCCTAACAATCATTCCAGGATTGAAACTCCAACCACTAGATGAAGATTTTGATGAAGACCAACTGCTATTTCTGAGAGCTCAAAGAATCTACTCTGTTGCAATTATGAATGATTCCTTGAGATCAAGTATACTGATGGGAGACAGAGAAAATTCAAACAAGGGGGTTGTCAAAGTTGGGGCAAGTTATATGAGATAGAAAGAATTATTGCATTGTTGGATTGTGAAGACAAGATGGAGAAAGTATGGAAGCTGGAGTTGATTAACTTTGTGAGAATGAAGAGAAATCATGCTGAAGCAATAAGGAAGGGGTGCCTTGAGAAATGGTTAGATAGAGAGAAAGAAATTGATAGATTGGAGATTGAGGCAGAAAAGCTAAGGGCTAAGGGATTGTGTAGAGTTTAGTTTGACCCCTGTGTGGTGAAGTATAGGAGAAGTAATGGAGACAATGTCAATATCAGAATGAACCTACTCAATCATTATCCTGCCAATATACTAAAACCAGTACTTGAAGATTTCAAAAACTCTATCCTGCTTGAAGAATTAGATGCTATGGCAGAAATCATAAGAGCTATGGATGAGAATGCAAGGAGGGAGCAAGAAAGAAAACAGAAAGCATATGATGATCTACAAGCCAAAGCAATGAAAATGGAATCAAAGGGGAATGACTAGTATTTCATCATATTGTAAGAATACTCAACTTGTAATTCAACTCATGCTCTCAATCAAATTTCATACATGTACTTTTTAAAGTTTTATCTTTATGTATGTTAGGCTTGTTATCAGACATGAAATTGTGACTAAGGGTCTTACTCACAATTTGAGGGAGATTGTTAGTCACAGAGACATGCATGTTTAACTCTAATAACAAGCCTAATTGTTTGTAATGCTTTGCATTACTTACATGACCTCTTAACTGAGGGAACCTCTAGTTGTAGAGTTTCTACTTGCTTTGTACTTGTAATAGGCATCAAATTCTAGTTGTGTAACTGTACTTATTGAGTCAAGAATAGTGCTTGAAAGAAGTTCCAAGGTTCATGCCTCAAGCAAAGAGATAAAGACTGTTAAATAATCACAGTTGGGATTTTGAGAAATGAAGAATTTTCCTAAGTACAATTCGAGAAGTAGTTTTGTCTATTCGAGAAGTCCAGCATTCCAGAAGTCAGGGATTCGATATCTCAAGACACTATTTGATATCTCTGAATACAATGTTCGATATCTCATTCGATATCTCAGAGATTCGATATGTCTACTGCTCTATTCGAGAACTCAAGAAGTCAACAAGTCAAAGTGGTATTCGAGTTCTCAAAGAGTCAACAAGTCAAAGTTCCATTCGATATCTCAAGGACTCAGAAAGTTATTCGATATCTCAGGGATTCGACATGTCAAAATGCTCTATTCGACAACTCAAGGATTCCCAGAGAAAAGAGCTATTCGAGAAGTGATTCGATATGTCATATAACAGTATTCGAGAACTCAGAGTTATCGATCAAGTCAATCCTAGTTCTCGAACCACTTACTTAGTCACTTCTCGAATACATTCTTAGAGACAAAATACTGAAGAAATTGTACAAGTCTGAAACCTGCAACAAGCCAATGCACTTTATGGACCACAATCTGTAATGTGCTCTGGAAAGCCTACAAGGAAGCTTGGAGAGATATAGAAAAGACAAAGGGCTAAAGAAGTGGATCTGAACAGGCTTTGCAAAGTCAAATCTGTAACCGTTTGGACACTTACTCAAAAAGGATAGACAGACTAGAAAGTAATTTATTCAGCTACCTTATTTGCAGTAAGTAGGTCGTATCCATGTTCTATAAGGATACAGCCTCACTTCCTTAGTTGTTAACTTTTGAGGAATCAAGTTTTTCATACATTGTAAGTCATATCTCTCTGAGAAAAACGAAGCTGAGAATACTATCATTTGTATTCATAGATTGTAGCAACCTTTATCTAATAATATATTAGATTAAAATGATATTGTGTCTTGTGTCATTTCTTATCCGCACCTTCACATTTGCACACACAGATACTTATCTGCTACACAGATTCAAGAACCAGAAAAGTTCAAGAATCCATTCACCCCCTCCCATCTGTATTCTTTTGCTGTATTTAGTACTCAACAGATACTATAGTTGTAAATAGATTAAAAAATAATCTAAAAATTCAAAATAAAATATTTACTAGAGAATCTAAATATAATAAGTACAAAAAATTCATAATAATTTAATAATTTAAAAGTTACAAAAATATTAAATTTCATCAACAATAAAATTTAAAGTAAATTAATAAAGATAAAACTAATAAAATATTTATCATCAACTTAATTAATTATTATTATTATAGAAAAATTACAATAAGTTCCAACATGTCTAACGTATATTATATATATTCTAATAAATAGAAGAAAACACACAAAAAAATATGAAACATTAAAATATATGTTAGACTAAACCTTAAAATATAATTTTCAAAAAACTCGTTTACCAAATAAAAGTGTTTTAAGAAAAGAATTATTTCAACAAAAATTTTAAAAGATTCAATTTTTTGGGGTGACAACAAATATATTTCTAATATTAACAAATAAGGATAAAATAGCATAAAAGCATAACTAAATATAACACATAAATTCATTATTTATATATAATAAACAAGTAAACAAAGCATATCATCAGAATTTCAATTCAAAAAATAATTTTTTTTAAAAAAGAATGTCTATTTAATTACAAAACAAAAAAAAGAGTTTTAAGAAAATATATGGTAAAATAAGATAATAAAAATGTAATCAAGAAATATGTCATAATTAGAAATGACACCAAAATTCAACAAAATATAATCTACAAAAGAAAGGTCAATTAAAAAAAAGATGTAAATTTTAAAAACTAAAATCAACAATAAACTTTAATATAATGCACTTAAAACAAATGTATACCAACATAAAAACATAAAAAATAGTATAAACGTTTTTAAAAAAAGTACAAAATATATGTGTGTTCACAATTATATAATGACATATACATATATAAACAATAGTTAAACCAATAAGTTTCGTCTGAAGCATGTTATATATATTAAAAAATTGAAGAAAACTCCCCAAAAAATATGAAATGTTAAAATATATGTTTGGCTAAACCTCAAAATATAATTACAAAAAAAATCGTTATCAAATAAAATTGTTTTAAGACAAAGTTATTTTAATAAAAATCATTAAAGATTCTATTTTTAGATTTGAGAACAAATATGTTTCTAAAATTTAAATTAAAAAAATGTGACCACAAATCAACAAATAAACAAATTCTTACTTTGTAAAGAAAAAATTTAAATTAAGAAAAACCCCTAAGATTACTTTAAACAAAAACACATAATAAAACACAAGAATATAAAATGAACATGAAAAATAATCAATATTCAAACAAATAATTTTTTCAATACCACACATATTTTCAAAAAAGTTAAAAAATACCTTTAAAAACTATAAAAATAATGTAACAAAAGATCTATAAATTTTAAGATAACCATTAAATTACATGATCAAAAAGATAAAAAAAAATAATAATAAATTATTGCACGAATATAGTACCTATATGTTTCAAGTGTTAGAAAATGGAAAGTTTGAGACATATTTATAATATATTCTTGATGTCATTTCCGGAAACTAACAAGTGAAGGTTGTTCCTTGTAATGAGGACTTAAACTTTCATGTTTGGATCTAAGACATTTTCTTAGTGGAATCCATAAATAAATTGAGTTGAAGTTGCTTGCTTGAAATGGGTTATGTGGGTTATTTAGTTGAAATAACTTGAGTCCCACATAGAATTGGTAATGAAAGGTTGGTGGCTTTATATAGCTCCATGTGCAAGTGTAGTGCACAACTACTAAGGCATGTGGGTGTGTATGGATGTAGAGTGGGCCTCGCGCGCACACACACGCGCGCCGCCGCCGCCCGCCACGCCACGCCACGGGTCGGGTCGGGTCGGGTCGGGTCGAAGGGCGATTTGGGCGAATGTCTCGGCGTCTCGCGTACGCGAGGCGACCTGGGCGAGGAATTTTATTACCTGGAATATTAATTTATTTTAACAGAACATAAGATTTTATATGTTACTACTGTTGTATCAGTACTTGGATTATTGATCTGATCAGACATCAAATCAGATACTGATGATGACCAATCCTGATGGATCTCAGATCCTGATGATGGTTAAATCTATCTTGATGCTGTTGTAACTGAAAAAATAAATACTGATGCAGTTAATGAAGTTAAATCAGAATATTTACTTTCCTTTTATGGAGTATCAGTTACGTTTTATTTTTTGTATTATATACATACAGAATAGAACATTGGTATATACACTTCTAAGGATACAAAAACCCTAGCAGCCTTCTCTCTGCTATCTCTCAACACATATAGGTACAACACATAATTCTCAGGCGAACTGAGGTGCTGGTCGCTGTTGATCACTGGAGTATTTGTGAACCCTTTGATCGGTGCTGTTTTATCCTGGAAGTGATATTGCTGCAACCCAATCACAACGAAAGTGGGGCAATATTCTCTTCAAGAACAGCCAAGTCTTCTCGAAGGGCTTGGTGACTCAGCTGTTCTTCTCTCTCTGATCAGTAGTTGCTAAATCTTCTGTGAGAGATAAGTATTCTTGCCTTTCTTGTTAAATTACAGTCTCTGATTATATTCTTATTTTGCCTTCGTGATTTGTTTTGTTAATTGGTTATAAGCCTGTTCTTGTTTTAATATATATATATATATATATATCACTGCCTCATTGTTGTTATAGTTAATTATACCCAACATCAAGTATATCATATATAATCTAATAAAATCAAAAAATCGAAAATAGTTATGAAATACTAAAAAATATGTTAGCCTAAACTTTGAAATTTAAATTATTGAAAAACCATTTACAAGAAAAAGAAACAAATGTTTACTTACAAACCATATAACATATGTATTATTATCATTAAAAAAAAAAATTACTCAAATATAAAATAGCTTTTAATAAAAAAAAATATAATCAAAATTGTACTACATAATATTAATAAAGTTACCCGTGCATCGCACGGGTATAAAGCTAGTATATATAATAAGCAGGTTATGCTATAATTTGGTTGTTTGGTTCAACCATTTAAAAGAATAGTGACCGTTAATATTTAGCAAATAGATGATAGCAGTTAGATCTAATAATAAATATCTATACTATACTAATATATAATAAGCAAAATAGGGTATAATTTGGTTGTTTGGTTCAACAATTTAAAAGAAATAGTGACCGTTAGATATTTAATAAATAGATGATAACCGTTAAATCTAATAATAAGGAATATTTTATATTTAAATCTCTTTCTAAAGATTCAAAGTTCGAATCCCGTCAACAAAAAAATTATATTAAGATTTTATAATATTAGTTTTAAACAATAAATGTCATTTATTAAATAACTATTATTATTATTAATAATTTTATTAATTAATATTATAAAATTAAACTATATCTATAATAAATTATTATATGCTATTTTATTTGATTTGATCATATAAATTTTTTTTTTTGAAACCAAAGATAAAGCTTTTCATTAATGAACTGAAAATTCAAAAACTATAGTTTCCAACACATTCAATGGAGGAGGCGAGAATAATTTGTACTAGCTATCTAGCTCACAGGAACACGAGCCATCAAATGCGCCGCCAACCGTTTATGTTTAAAACATACGATATTCTCACTTATACTGAGAATAGTTTGGACACAAACTGTAGGCAAAATAAAATATAATCTGTATTTGATGTATGAAATATGAGATTAAAGGACTGCCTCCTTCTCACCTCTCCTAGAGAAAGCCCTACACTCTGAGATAATTTCGGGGATAATGGATAAGTCTTTACCACTTGGACCACAATCGATAAAAAGTTTACCTACATATTGGTTAGTGTACTCTGCGGTTTTTAAACATTCATAAAATTACAAAAAATTGAACTGCTTTGGAAATGAAACAATAGACAGCATGATGTGATCTTCTCGATTACAATTAAGAAGGAAAAAGAGCAAACTTTAGATGCATGGATTTGAAAGTAATACGTAGAATTCCAGTGCCATTGCAGCATTTTCCAAACCAGTCAAGATAAACTTCATCAATTCATGACTTTACTTCCAATTCATTTCTTGTTTTGCTGCATCATATTCTCAAAAGATCTCCATACACGTTGGCATGTTGCAAAGCAGACTAAAATTTCTTTGTAAATATGAAATGTTGTTTGTGGAAAATTTGTGTTTCTCTTCTGATCTTCCCTTCGCCTCACAAATTTAGCAACGTCGCAATTAAGAAATGTTGCCTCATGGATGATTTCATCATCAAGATGTAGCCAAATTGTTCGGGTAGACTTCGCAGTAGGCATGTCGCGAATATTCAGGGTACAATAGATGGTCAATGTCCATTTCTTTGACAATTTTAACAATCTGTTCGACTAGAAGGCCTCTCCTTTGGTACCTTTCTACAGCATTCTGGTGGTTCATCTTATGTGTTGGCCATAATGACATCTTAATCTTGTTTAAATCTACCAAGTCCCTCGTTACAATAATAGGATTTGAATACCAGTGATCCTTCTTGTTGTCAATATAACTGCAGAGGGAATGCATACAAAAAACAGTAAGTTCCCTGAATGTCACAGTTCTCGTGCTTATGAATTGTGGCCTGCCCGGCTACTAGCTAGAGAGATGCCTAATAAACCAATTTTGAGAAAGATGGACCAAAATATCATACTCTTAAGTACGACCTGACATACTACATGAAAATATACATACCGAAGATGTGTATCAGTTAGGGAATAGGGATATACATATCCTATATGCATTTGTGATTAAAAAAAAAAGAAGAAGAAGAAAAGATATGCAAGCGTATCAGTTCCTTGTTATACGCAGGTCTTATGCATAAGTAATATGAAATATTTGACACCGTTAGAATTTTTTGGTAGAAAAGGGCTTCGCCCGAGCTATTTTATTATGAAATGAGATCCTGTGTTATGTGTTTTTAGGATCATTTATTCATATGGAAATATGGAATCAGATAGAAGATATATATGAAAAGGTATTGATCATAAAAAGAATCATATAGCTTAAGAGAATTTCAACATAATCAAACTAACCTTACTATTCTCTGTTTCATCACATTGATCTTTTCTGAAGGTGTAGCAATAGGAAACCAAAAATCGATGGCTTCATCCATATCAGGACTACGATATAAGTTATGAATAGGCATTGTTGAAAGAGTGCTATTTGGATATATGATTTTCTGGCTGTCGTATCTGAGGAAGACTGTAGTCAGAATGTTCATTTCTTCCACTACCATCTGAAAAATGTAGAATTAGGCTCGAAATAGCTTTCACGATGAATAATTTATACAAGACACTTTCTTTTCAGTACTGATAAAATACAAAGAGACAAAGAATAGCTGCATCAATTCAGACTTCGTTTTCTTGTTACCTGAACTCCACCTATTTCGCAACGATCACCCACATCAAATGGGTGCATGACAAATAAGAAGATGAGAGCTTCGAAGATTGTCTTGCATGTATTTCCAAATATAAATGTCACCACCACGAGCTGAGAGCTTACAGCTACTAGAAGTTGGCGCGATGTAAGTCCTAGTATTACGAGGCTAATAATCATAATAATGATGCCAACCAATACATTCACCATGTTATGAAGTTTGTTAACTGCAGTTTTTGTATCATTTAGCGAAAATGCAAGTGCTTTTCGTTCTCTGAAAGCATTCACCTACAAGAATCAAAAGATGGCAATCAATGATACTACTTCAATATTAGGACTTGTAATTTGAGGTCAGTTTCCCAACTGTTTAGATAAGATAAATGCATCCTGATATCAAATAAAATTTAATATACTCCCAAATTCTTACCACCCAATTCCTGAGGTCCTTTTTGCTAATTTTATTAGATGCAGGAATTCCTTCAATGATCTCCATGGCCTTCTCAGCTTCATCGTCTCCAAGAAAATGCAGCAAGTCTTGCATATATATATGTCTGTCATAGACCGGCTTTACAAAATTAGCATGGGGGCCAGGCCTATTAGTAGCAACATTTTGTATGGTTCTTAAACTGCAAGGCAACACTCGAACTAATGATCATATTCTAAGATCTTGAAATCCCTAGTTTGGACATAAAACTATGTTAACAACTTTAAATTCTACAGCACCACAGCCCTTTTTACGACTAATACTTCTTATTCACTCGTCTCCATCTTTATCTATTTTTGAATGTAGTTAAATACTCATGCATGAGAAATGTGTGTAAGAAGGAACCCTTGATTTTGACGAAGAAGAAAAGCTCAAGTTCCAGCCTTACAAAAATACATTCTGCTCAAATGGAACACTAAACTAAACCAATATATCAACAAAAAAATTAAAACAAAAAAAACACTTGCTGTGATAACACTGCCATTGTTTACTATCAGAGTTTCATTCTATTCATTTTCGGTAATGCAACACTCTTGTCACTTGTACTTTCCCCAAATGTGTTACATTCTATAAAATCGCAACCTCTCTCGAAAAACACATACCAATTATATGCAGCTGCACTATCTAGCTAGAAACAGGAGAACTATGCATTTCTAAACGAACAGAAAGAAGGAAACAAGAAAGGTAACTTACTTAGACTTTAACCTCCTTCTGGCTACGTTTTGAAATATCTTCCTGGCTGCAACTTTGGCCTCGTATTCACTACTAATCTGATTAGTAGAATGGTCTTGATCATTAAGAGATAGGCCCCGTAAATGCTCATCAAGAGTAGTAAGAGCCCCATAACGAACTAATTTTATCAACCTTTTCATATTCCAAGCAGAAACATTCTTACGATTCAGCTTATGCAATTGAGAAAAAAGTAACATGTCCTCGTCTTGTTTCTTATTGATAACTCCTATATCATCGTTCTTAGTAACAGAAATACCTGAACTTTGTTTTACTAGCCCCTTTTTGCCACACGCTAAAGTTCGGAAAGCAGCTTCCCTGAGCTCAGGAGGCAGAACTGCCTCTGCATCCTCGAACTTTGAAAGCTCAACCATTAATTTCCCTTCTTCCTCTATTTTCTCGTGAATCTCAGCAATAGGCGGCCCAGATAACATTTCAATCACATATTGATTAAACAGTGTATCTTGGATCCGATCAAAGAACGTTTTCACATGAAAAGATGAAGCAAGAACCTTAATTATTAACGTCTTCACTAGCCATGTCAATGTAGCTGCCAACATACACCACAGAAACTTGTCTATAAACCACAAGAATCTGTTACCTGCAAGTAAAACCTTCTTGTCAAACAATTCATTCCAAGCTACCAAAACCAAACTTAACCAAACACAGTTCTGAACAGACTTCCTTAAAGCATAAACAAAATACACAACACGTTTTCGCAACATGAAATTCCTTTCAATACATAACACAACAAATCTAACCACCCAGTCAGAAACCAATCTACCACAAATCAACGCAAATGACAAAACTTCCCATTTCCATATTTGTAGTTCGTGAAGCTCTTTTCTGTTCCACTTTGAAATCACTAGAGTACATATCAAAAATGTGACAATTAAGAAAAGACTAATACATTCTAACAATGTCAATGTATTAAAGTTCAATTTCTTAAGATGAAGAGGCACATCATCATCATTAGAAGTCTCATCATCATCTTCATCTGATACTTTCTCAACTATACCCGAACCTTCACCCGACTTGCCTCGACCTAAATTACTTCCCTGACCTGATCTCCTTTTGGATAGAGGCGGGTCAGCTAGCCTCGACTTTCCCCTTAATATACTCTTACCATTTAACCCTTTATTGCTAGAACCAATTTTGTAAGATACATTTGAATGTTGTCTTCTCAGGTGCTGACCTGAGATATGATCATCCGGATCCAGATCATCATCTGAAGACGAGAAATGTAGTTGAGTTTTAAAAGATACTTTTGATTCTTTGACCTCAGTTTCACATTTAGGAGATACAGAACAACTCTGATTTTGTTCAAACTTTTTAGCCTCCGAATTCACATCTAACGAAATCTCACCAAGATCCTCCACAGTATTTGTATGAAATCGAAAGCTGTTGCTCTCCTTGGACAAAACTCCACTGACATCACTGTTGTCAGTTGCATTGTCATCGATTTTAAGGATAACTTCACTCTGGTGACCGGAGAGAATAGGGTGTGGTTCGTTTGGTACATCAGACAAATCACCAGAACATACAAATGAGCCGTGGGATCTAACTGATCTCTTGGAGGAAGAAGACAAGTTCATGGAAAAGACTAATGAGGATGAATGTGTTTAAATCAACCTACATGCAATAGCATAGCATGCACAATGATAATGATATTAACTGCTTGATCTTAATTCTTAAACATTTAACACTCTCACTACTACCTGCTTAATTTTTTGCTTCATCTTAAAAAAAAACACAAGATGACACGACACACACATATCTGCATGACACTTGTAGTCATAGATTAGTACATTTTACATGCGTAAAAATATGTGTAGCTGGAGCCTGGGAAAGACTACAGATGGCAAAAATGGCGAACAAGCCGCACGAGGTTTTAACTTTGACTACTGAATCAGTACTACAGTGTAAAATTACAATTTCACTGTTAATTAGGTACTTTTTCTATGGCATGATAATTAGTTAAAAGTTAAGCACTCAAGCTTAAGGTTAAGTTAAACATATAACTTAAAAGAAAAACTACAACCAAATTTTGTAACAAAAATTGAGTTTTGAATAAAAAAATTAGCTAAATATTTACTCGAATCAACATTTGTAAAGCTGTCATTTATGAACCTTTTAGATTCTATATTAAGATAAAAAATTAAGTCTTTGTTTTTTTTTATCCAAATGAGTCCACAAAGAATGTACAAATACATGACAGTACCTTACCCTAATTTAATGAGCATAAATCATTCATTTCTAGACTAATTATATTTAAACACATTCCAGTTTTTATGACTGAACATCTCACAAGCATTTCGCGGATGAGAATCCGTTCCCCATTTCTAAGTGCCTTGCCAGACAAACTAACATGATTACTTTTTTCTTACTTTGCGGACACTATTTGCAAACAGAACTGACAGTACATGATTAATTGGTTACATTCCGTGCTAGCAATATTGAACATCGTCAATGTCTTATCAAAGTTTGTTGTAATAGTTACACGTCCCCGGAATTATAGATGACATACAGAATCTTGAAAACAAGAGCATGTTGACAATCACAATTAACACAAAATTCTTTTACCATATATGTAAGACTACGCGGTTTCAGCAAAAAATTTAGGTCAAGAAACAGATCCTTCAATTCTGAATCAACTCAGCTAATAAGAATTAATGGCCTCGTGACTCAAGAAACGAGGGGTAATCTGAATAACTGATCTTCAACTGGAAACATAATGTTTTGGAAAACACTTACTTATATAAGTGGGGAAGAAATTAGGAGGAATCTTGTTGTACTAAAAACAAATTTACAAGCTAGGCGGAAAAGCTGATTAAGAACAATAATACTGTACATTACAAGACCATACATGAAAATTATATGACCTATCCTTGGACACCATTTAGTGATGATGGCCAAGTCTGAGGACAGAAAGAAATCCACCACTTTTGCGACGATCATCTCCATCATCTCCAACCTGTCCCAAATACTTCAGGTGTCATTTAGATCACTGGAACCGGTTTACATATCAGGGTTATTTGGGCATGGTTTCATATCAACATGGATATAAGTTGATAATCAACAAAACTATATATATCACAAAATGTAATCTACAAGCTGAAAAGCCAGATTGAAGGAATCAGGGATAGACTAGTTGAAAAGGCCCTCTCCCCAAAAGTAATGGATACCAATTTCTACTTCCCCATCCCGTGTGCTAGTCGCAAAGCCCCCTCTCGGAAAGTCATGGATACAAGTCTTACTTCCCCACCCCGTATGCTAAAAAATCTTTTATATCAAGAAAATATATAATGCACCAAAACATATGCAGCGTAGAAAAAACCAAACATTTTAATACTAACTAATTTTAAACCTTAAGGTATAATTTCAAACATTTTAAAACCCATCTTTCTACAACCAAGTAGGACCAGCAAAAGGTATAATATCACTAGTGAAAGCATGATACAAATTTAGAAACATGCTGCCCTTTTTCCCTTTTCTTTTGTTTGTCTTGGTGCGTGCTGTGTAAAGGAAAACAAGATGCTACCTCCTTGGCAATCTGCTGTAAGTTTGCAATTATTTCAGTAAAGTCAGGTCTTAATGTTGGGTCTTGCTGCCAGCATCTTTCAAGCAATTCAGCAATTTTTGGAAGAGTGTTTTTCGGAATGGTTGGGCGTAGTCCCTGAAAGCATGTGAATTAAACACGTGTAACATTTTTAGAGCAAAGTTTAGCTTTAAATCATTATATGGTGGTGTGTGATTAGTATTTCTGTTTTGAACAATATAGAGGACTAGAACCACGGATATACTTTACCTTTTGGACCACTCCAACAGCTGCTTGCAAGGGCGTTAAGTACTCGTATGGAATCTGTAAAAGCCGATAAATTAAGGTAAATTTGTTAAAATAACCAATGCTTTGTGTGAGATGAAAAAGAACATCTTCGATGCATAATATTTTACCTTTCCCGTTAACAACTCCCACAATACAATTGCGAAACTGAAAATATCAGCCTTGTGATCATAGGGCTTGTGTTCAATAACCTTCAACAGAAATGAATTATAGTGAACAAATGCCATTGATTAGCATCCAAAAGGAATACGCCTAGCAACTAACTAATATATCTAAAATCTGGCACGAAAAATGGGGATGCCGCAGGGGTGATAAAGCACCCAATTAACTGACACATACATTGTACTTCTTACAAAAGATAGTAATATGTCAGTTTTACTCTTCACTCCCTGGGGCTGAATAGCACACTATATAAATGAAAAATGAGTGACTCTTCTAATGTAAGTTAGCTAGCTATAATATATGAATGGAATGATAAAATTCAAGATTACTTTTCTGTTAATCGGAGTGTTAACTTCAGTTCAAAACTGACATAAGCATTAGATAAATGGCTGGTTCACGTATGTTTGTAGCCTTCTTTTAGCTTCATTTTCTTAAGCCATACTGAAGTGAAGAGTTGGTGACTGGAATCGGAAAGGACATATAGATAAGCAACCAAAAATTACTCCAAACTCAATAATTTAACTCGTAGGCGCACCTCTGGAGCCATCCATCTATATGTTCCAGTTTCTGCAGTCATAACCCCAGACTGTGCTTTCACTCTAGCAACACCAAAATCAGCTACTTTAACAACCTGGAAGATAGAGGATGAGATTAGATCCAAATGCTCTATGCAGTGTGACTAAAAAATGCTAACATTCCTATTGGTATGGGGCCTGTCTGAATTTCTGAATACCATACAGAAAAAAATTACAACATGAAAGATACAAGGTAAATTAGTGAAACTAAGACCAATATGCAATTTAAATGATACAGATTCACAGGCTATGTAAGAGCCTCTTACTTCATTCTCATCCATTAAAAGATTGGCCGCCTTTAAGTCTCTATGAATTATATTGTTCTGGTGCAAGTAGTTCATCCCCTTTGATATATCAATTGCCACTTTGAGTAAAGATGGAAGCTTGAAAGTACCCTTGTGTTTGTGCAGATAGTCATAAACACTTCCACCACTCATATATTCTGAAGGTAAGCACATCAATTGAAACATAGAATAAGCAAAAATAGTTTGTATTTAACTAAGAAAAGGAGAAGAACTTGTTTGACTAATTTCCCTCTATATGTTACTCGCTATACAATCTACCTGTTACAATGCACAAACTCGGAGGTTTGGTACATGCACCTATGAACTGCACCACATTCTTGTGTCGAACTTTCCTGCAATCATGACCAGCAGCATTCAATTAGATCAATCTATAAACAAAATGCTTCATTCTGATACGAGATCAGAATATCATGACTCCTTTTTGTCTGATTATAGCAGTTTTACAAGCTTGTGCATATTCTCTTTTATGGACCAATTCTGCACATGCAGTAGATCACATATTTTAACTTGATAACATATTCCTAAAATTAAATTGCTTATAATTAGTATAGTATGATTATGACAACTCATACACGATGAACCTTGAATCCTTGACAGTTGTCTACTATGTGGTATATATATACCACATCAATGTGCTGCTTTCTCCACTTTTTCTAGTCAACCATGTGCATTTTACAAACAAAAATATAGTGCATTTCCTTATAATAAAAATCTCAAGATAACATGTAATTAACAATAATAAAATTAAGACTTTGTACTTTGTAGTGCAAAATACTCTCAAGACAATATGTATAGCACCATATCTTTGACTTACGTTTCAGGTCTACATAGGTTCCTAAGATTGGTCACAGTTGCTAGTTAGCGAGAAACAAATTATGATGCTAAGTAAACCAGCAATAATTTTAGCTTGGCTGAGTTTCAACCTCTTTCTCCATGTCCTTGATAAATATATATGCAACTTATAGTTGGAGAAAGATGTTTACAGACCTCATTATATACACTTCTTGGGCAAACTCTCGCTGCATCTCAGCATTTACACGTTCAACCTTAAGGATTTTGATAGCCACTTCTTGACTACGGTATGTACCTTTATATCTGAGTAATTCAAATTGAAGGTGATCAGAAAATAATATAGGAAATAAGAGAATAAGCAATGAATATGATGCATACAGATCACCATATGACCCAGAAGCAACTTTGCACTCAAATTTCAATTGTTGGGGATCGATTTCCCAGACATCAGTTCCATCGCTAGGTATTGTCAAGTGATCACTTTCACTTTTGATGGGACTTTGCTCATTTACATCAAGAGGGTCCAATGGAAGTTTATTTGGCCACGACCGATTCTGCAAAGCAACTCAAGCGCCTTCATCAACTATAGATCTAATATATAACAAAAATTGTCATATAGGAGAAAATTCACCTTACATATACCAGGCTTATAACCTAATCTAAAAATAAATATAATCAGCATGAAACCTAATCTTGAATGTGTTTTGAGTGTTTTGCGAAATCAGCCAGCCAGGGTAAGAAACAAGAGATAGGTTACTAATATCGATATATTGTTTAGTATCTCTCATGTCAACAGATTAGTTTGCAATGTCAAGCAAATTAATTGGGGATAAAATCAAATCAAAGGAGATGATATCTGGTGCACAAACTTAAAATTCACTAATGCGACCCAATAGTTGCCGCAACCAATATATCTCAAAGATATTATTTACAGAGACATGGGAAACTTCGAGGGTGTCCACAAGGGCTATAACCAAGAGTTTGTAAATACAAAGATATTTAACTCCATTTAAAAACAATTTTGTCTAGAAACTATTTGTGTAGATTCCATGCTTCAAACCAAGATATTCTCTAATTACATATATTGTTGTTAATTCAAATTCCAGTGTCCTCAAACACAAACATGTATTGTACTGAAATATCAAATTAACTAACTTTATTTTAAGATTAAGGCCCCCTCCCATCCCTAAAAACAGTAAGTGGCTAGCTCTGCCACGTTATTTTTGTTGACAGATCATTCAAGGGATCTCTTCTAACGTACTAATCTGAAACTAATGTATCTCCTATACCTAAAAACAGCAAGAACTCGTAGCTTCAAGTTTCAATCGTACCCAAGCTATAAAGAATGTCATTAAAATGTAACATCATCGTATATTGATTATCTGGAAATAATGTTTTGATGAACAAGCAGTCAAGCACAACTAAATAAGCAATCGGATTAGCATTTTTTAATGATCAGACAAATCTGAGAGCAGAGTTAGACAGACTGCAGTTAAAACAGAGTAAGAAAAGAAATACCTCGATCTTTAGAACTTCTTTTGATAAAGTAGTTCGGAGTTGCTCTGTTTCCTATTAAAAACAGAATGAAGTCAGAATTCGTTATTAAAGAAAGTAATGCAGGGGAAGAAGAAAAAGGCTAGTAGGTTAGAACACAAAGGACAGAGACTACAGAGTCCTATAATAAGTGAAGATTATAGAAAAAAGTTATGCCATGTTTTAACACATCAGACCACTAACTACAGAAGAGTACAAAGTATAAACACTCAGATATAAGATAAAAAGGCATACATTTCTTCAGAAAAGCCAAGTAACTATAAGAATTCAAGTTAGATCTACGTAATGAAAGGTTAAGTAGATTTACCTCAAACGGCCAACCATCGACAACAAAAACATCTAAAGAGTAACCATCTACTGTGGAAAAAGCATGTGCCTCTTGGATGTTCAGCCCAATCTCAGCCAGTAAAGAAGTCAACTGAAAGTGTGCATTGAAATAAACTGTCAAGTTTAGGAACTCACTTGCTACATCAATGAAAGATCACAATATCAATAAAATAGAATTATATATATTAATTTCCCAAAATTTAAGGTATTTCATTTATCTCATTTTTATTTGGCATTTCCAAACAAAGTCTTATTCTGCTCTTCCACTAGTATAGTCCATAGCATGAGCACTAGATATATATGTATTTTAACCGTTGTATCACTTTTTCATTTTTAAAATTCGTCTGTATATATATATATATATATATATATACCCTGGAAGGCGGTGGTAAGTTACGTAAAATTTCCTAGGTTAGCAGTAGCACACTATCAACTTGGTGGCACTTCGATATCCAAACATGTAGCCTTGGGTATTGTTATAATATATAACTGAATATTCCATAAAATACTGTTTCAGTTACAGAGCTTTTTGTGGTTTATACAATAAGTTGTCAGCTTAAGTTTAAGATCATGCATGCAATATCATAAGAACTCTCACATTCTTACAAATCATACTCCTGGAGTGTTCATTAGAATAATACAAACTTTTCACTAATTAATTACTCTAGCTCAATGGTTATTCTGAAATTAAGTTAAAAAGACAAATAATTATCATATAAAACGGCAGTATAGAATCTTTATTTTAACTATTTTTACCTGCAACTTACATGCATTTTGGAAGTTACTAAAGAGTTCGTATATATGCAGTTGGCGCAAGTAAAAGACTCTTGATAATCAATTGAAGAAATAAATTATACTTTGATAAAGAAATTACCTGACTAAGAAGTTTTGGCTTGTCATCTGCTGAGAATGTGATTTCATGCATTGGCCTATAAAATTAGCATCATAGAAGGAAACTGCTTGAATATAAAGCCTGCCAATGACTGCAGCATGATCACAAGTGAAAATGACACTCATATACCTGGAAAATTTTGCAGATGCATTTGTTGCACTATCCCCATCTTGAACATGGGTATTTTTATTTTCAAGTACAAGGGAATCAAGATTAGGAGAAGAACCAAATGCAGGAGGTGGGTGAACGCTGTATGGAAAAGATAGTATATCAGTAGCCTCATCAAAATTAATCAAAAAAATGCAAGAAAGGTAAAATAAAGAATCATACTGGTTCACCAAAAAATCAGACCTTTGGACAACTTCCTTTCTTGGAGAGCTTGAATTAATAGAATCATCCCTGTGTCCATTTGAAGGAGGAGACACCTGCAGAAGAGCAACACTTTTGTATTAATACACACAAAAAAAAAAGCCATTAATCTCAGATAGCAACATATCAAACCAAATTACTTTTTTTGGGTGAACCCTTTTATAAATAAAACAAAGTAATACAGATATCTATATCCAAATTATATATATGTGTAGTGCGGGAACATGTCACAATTTAGAAGGTAACCTCATGGCCTGACATATCAAGACCCATACCTAATACTTTTATTTACGAATTCACAAGTCCACGGTACACATACAAAATATATAATAAGCCAATATAGATTAAAACTGGATGTTGTACTAGAAACATGAAGTAAATCACATATCAACTGAATCATTTTTAGTCGGAATGTTGAAATTATAACAAAATGTATCACCATAAATAGCGAATGATATCATAACGAGCATTAACATGTAGGAACTTCAGTCAACTTAAATGTGATGTCCTGAGAACTCCGAGTAGCTACAATTTGATATTAGCTTGCACTTGAGAAACAAAATGTCATATCTTCAGGAAATGAACTCTGAGTAGCTACAATTCAATTGATTCATATTTGCCGATTGATATAGAAAATTACAAAGTAAAGTCTTCTTTACTACATAGGTGGTATATTGTATACCAAATCATAAATTTACAAACTTGTGATAAGTCAAGATGGATGACTATTAATGGAAATGTGCCGAAATCTTTGATTAGGAAAAGTGTACTAATATTTAATCCACCTATTTTACTGGATAAATCTAATATCTAATATTTAATGTTCACTAAACCCATGGGATCAAAATGTGAATTCTAAAATTATTCCAAAATCAACTCACCTGCACCAGACGAACATCAAACACAGGTCTATTAGCTGGATCATGTGCTTCAAGAAGTAACTTTTTATGCGTGAGAACATCTTCTGCCCTTTCCACATTGACATCCAATGCATACCTTCATACCCAAATATCATATCCTTACCATGGTCAAGATTTCAATAGATAGAATTAAAAATTAGGCTCGAAATGAAAGTAAACAAAATAATGAAACAACAAGTGAAAACTATAACCAGGGCACGAAGAAATCAACAAACAATTCATGTAAACAAAGCAAAAACAAACCAAAAACCTCACTCTAAATAAAATGTCAAGAAACACAAAAGCAAAATCATACAATGCATCTCACAACCCGAATAATTTTACTAATTCCCATTTACCCAATTTAAACAAGAACCACTTGCTCATAAATTCCATGGCCTGTAATCATAGTAAACTCAATCAACCCAAAACCATAGAAATCAAATCTTTAAAACAAAAAATAAAAAACCAAGAAAGACCCTAATCAAACAAACAGAAAATCACCCAAATTCAACACATAAAAAACACATTAGAACAAACAACATCCAGGCCATGAATACATGAATGAATATATATAAAGGATAATAAATAAGATGGGGTAGAGTAAAAATTAAAAAGGTGGGGATACCTAGTGGGTAGTCTGTTAAAGTGAGCCCAAAGCTGATCATCAAAATCAGAATCTTTAGCTTCAAAATGATCAGATTCTTTAAGCCTCCAAAGAACCTCATTATAAACTTCAAGTTTTAATCTTTCTTGTCTACTATTCACACCCATTGATTCCACCACTCTACTACTACAACTCTCGTTGTCTTCCATCACCATCCTCTCCCTCTGATCTCTCTCCCTCAATCTCTCTCTCTCTCCCTCTCTCTAATAAAAATATCTTGTGTACATAAATGGAAAGGATTTGCAGAAGGATTGAGGGGAGAAACTATCAGACCCTATTAATATAGTATAGATTTGCATTATACATACATACACACAAATACTTATATGTGTATGGTATGAGTGTATGTATATGTACTCCACCACCCGTTATTATGTACACTCCCCCCGTTTCCCTAGGTACAGGATTTCTTTTTTAATTGCTTTGTAGTATGTTTTTCTTTCTTTAATACTCCCTCCGTCCCATAAAACTCTTCCCATTTTCCTGGGATACGTTTGCCAACGCACATTTTTAATCGTTAATATCTTTAATTTCGTATTAGTACTAAATATAAAAACTCCACTGTATTAAAGTACTCATAAATATGAATCAAACAAGATCACTCATGAGTCATGACTATATTTAGATTTATAGATTATACGTAAATTAGTAATTTGTCTCTCTTGTTATGAACATGACCGACATTTTCAAAGGGGAAGAGTTTAAAGACACAGAGGAGTAAATACTATTATTACTAATATTTTATTCTTAATTATATTCTGGGCCTCTAATCTTTCATTTAATATTAATTAATTACTGTCATAATTTTTAGTTTAGTAGGATTTTTAAGGCTCGCAAAGATGTTGCTGTTCGCTGCATAACTAAGACCCATTTGGTTATTTCTTGCTTTGCTACATACAAAATAAACGAAGTGAGTAAAATAACGTGATCAACTAATATTTAATATATAAAGTGAATATAATAAAGAAAAATAATGGATATAATAAAGTATCATAGATTTGTTATCACATTAAAAGAATTTCTATACAATTACTGAATGTAGTAATAGATAGGACCATTTTTTTTTGTCAATTTAGAGAATTGTTATTTTAAATAATATTAATTTAGAGAAATTGTGCTGTATAACTAATAATGGTTCGCCCCTGTGGAAAAATTAGCAGAAGTGTTAATGGATTAAATACAGTAAAATTAAATAAATATTCGATAAATGAATAATTTTATTAAATAAATAATTTTTTCCGATCTCGACATAATATAAATAATATATTTTTGATTTCGATTAATAAATAAAATTTTCTGATCCCCGCTTATTCATTTATCGAAATTTAATTTATGTTAATTTGAGAGGGCAGTAATTTATCCAAACAGGTTCCACCGAGGCGAGCATTGTCAGGGTGACGTGGATAAATTAAAATACGAATCAAAAAATGCTCATCTTCTTCTTACCATATTGTTGTTACTTTATTCAGATTCATAATTATTGTTACTTTATTATTCAGATTAGACAGTAGTAATGCGCTACTTCTTCTCTATGAATCCGTGGGTCGGTGGGTGGCTCAAGCAAATTCCATTTCAACTTCTTGCCTATTGCTGTTGCAAGTTGCATTTAAATTGTAAAAGTTTTTTTTTTTTTTTTACAGGAAATTGTAGAAGTTGATTGTAAGCATGGTTGTAAAAATCGGTAATCGGTATAAATCGGTTGAGATATTGATTTAAGATTAATCGGGTAATCGGGGATTAATCGGAAGGATTAATCGGAGTATAAATCGGATATTATAATAATATTTAATATATTAGTCTAATTTACAATTAAACATATCATTTTAAATAAATTCAAAGGATTAATCGGATTTCAAAAATCGAATCGGTGGGTTACCTTACAGAGAATTAATCGGGGATTAATCGGCTAAATCGGGGATTTTTAGAACCATGATTGTAAGTAATTAACATAGTTTATTGTAACTTGATATTAAATTTATGCATTTTAACAGAGGTGTAAACTAAACAAGACAAGACAAACTCAGCCAAGTTCAAAGTTTGTTCCCAATTCTTATATTCTTGGAATAAATATGTACTCCCTCCTTCTCATAATAATCTTCCCATTTCATATGTCGAGATTGTTCATAACATGAGACAAATTACTAATTTACGTCTAATCTATATGACCAAATATAGTCATGAGTGATTTTATTGGATTCGTATTTGTTAGTACTTTAATACAGTGAAGTTTTTATATTTAAAACTAATATGAAATTAAAGATATTAACAATTAAAAGTGTGCATTGGCAAACGTGTTCAAGTGAAATGGGAAGAGTTTTTTGAGACAGAGGGAGTACCAAACTGAAAAAGAAAAGATACAGGGGCCGTTTGGCTTACCTTAAAATGAGTACTCGTAGCTTATAACTTATAATCATAAGTGTCATATAAGTGATAAGTAGATCATAAATTATAAGTTAGTAAAGTGTTTGGTAAATCAGAAATTACAAATCAGTAAAGTGTTTGGTAAATCAGAACTTATAAGTTAACTTTTTTTATTATTTTTAAAATATTTATTTTTAGTATATATCAATGGATATCAATGAATAGATCACAATGAGTAGAGAAATTTGATATATACATATCAATTTTTTAATGAACAAATCAAAAAATATATGATTTTGAAAATTTGAAGGATTGCGTATATCGAGAATAAATTATAAGGATAAGTTGAATATTAAGAATTCCTAACATTCTACAAGTTAAAACAAACACCCACACAGTATTGAAGTTTTTCAAAAGTACAAATTTTTAATATATTTTGAAAGAATATGATTTGCAGTCAAATGTGACGTAAAATGCAATTAAAAATATTCAATTATTTTTCAGAAAAACGTAAAAAAAATACATTTAATTGTAAATCGCATGGTTCTAAAAATCCCCGATTTAGCCGATTAATCCCCGATTAATCCTCTGTAAGGTAACTAGCCGATTCGATTTTTGAAATCCGATTAATCCTGTAAATATATTTAAAATGATAAGTTTAATTGAAAATTAGACTAATATATTAAATATTATTATAATATCCGATTAATACTCCGATTAATCCTTCCGATTAATCCCCGATTATCCGATTAATCTTAAATCAGTATCTCAACCGATTTATACCGATTACCGATTTTTACAACCATGGTAAATCGTATTTTTATAAATAGTTTCAAAAATTATAAAATTATAAAAAATTGAAAAAAACACTATTTTCGGTTGTTTCTCAAACACCATTCCCAAATCAAACTTTAATTAGTAAATACATGTCGAACAATAAAACTAAAAGGGTTAAGTATCAAAGTGGTCACTGAAGTGGAAGCCAAATATCAATTTGTTCACCAATCTTTACGGGGTATCATTTGAGTCATTAAAGTCATAATAAGTATCAAACAAATACCTGTATATATGTACTCGGGAAGTAAAAGTAATTTTTCATTGAGTTCTACACATTTTTCTTAAATGCTACTATAATCAAATGAAAGATTATGAATTCCAGTATTTTTGATAATATATTCAGAATTTAAAAAGTTTATTTACTATTTATTTTTAATTAAAACAAGGAAAATGACAATAAAATTAAAAATAAATTGTAAATGAATTTTTAAAAATCTAAATATATTATCAGAAATACTAGAATTATTAACCTTTCGTTTGGTTATGGAAGCATTCAAGAAAAATGTGTAGAACTCAATGAAAAATTATTTTTGCTTTTCGAGTATATTTTAAAGATATCCATTTGATATTTATTATGACTTTAATGATTCAAATGATATCCCGTAAAGATCGGTGAACGAATTGATATATGGCTTCCACTTCAGTGACCAATTTGATACTTAACCCAAAACTAAAACTAAATTTAAAATCAACCAACACAAACATAGGTAAGTTGGGTGTAACGAAAGCGACACTCCAGGGGAGTTGGGACTAGTAGGGCTGTCAATGGATCGAATATCCGGTCCGATCCGATCCGATCCAAAGGCTAATGGAGCGTATATGGATCATATTAAAAAAAATCCGATCCGAAAAAAATCCGATCCGGAAAAAATCCGAAAGCTAATGGAGCGGATATGGATTTGATACGATCCGATCCGTTAAAAATCCGATCCGATTATATATATATATATATATATATATGTAATTTATTATATATATATTTATATATTAAAATTTAAAAAAAAGAAGAAAATCCGATCCGATTTTGTATATATGTTGTTAAACTGCGGTCATAATTTGTTGGATGCTCCTGGTCGTGCAGAATGCACATGCTATCCTGCTCCGGTGTCCTCTCTTTGAGATCTTTGTCACTGGATAATTTGAATTTATTTGTTTGTGTAATTTCTAAATGTAATTTATTATTACAAATATTTGTAATTTTCTAAATGTATTGCAATGTTCTAGGTTTCTCGAATTTATAAAGTCTTGTAATATTTTATTTCTGTACTTTACATTTCAAAATATTGATATGATTATTCATAAATTGTTGAATTAAATTAAAGATTTTTTTTTCTTTACATATAAATGGATCGGAGCTCCGATCCGATAATCCGTGATCCTAACGGATCCGGATATGGATCTTGTTGAAAAAAATCCGGCTATGATCCGATCCGAATCCGAATCCGATAAAATTAAATGGATTCGGATATGGATCATGCCTGATCCGATCCAGATCCGATCCATTGACAGCCCTAGTTGGGAGTATCATCTTCAAGTATCACGAAGAGTGTTAGCTCAAAATACCGGTAAACTGAAGATTTATTCGAACCGAATTACATCTGATTAACCAAAAGAGGTCAAATAAATGAAAAAGGAAAGGAGTAAGATCATATGAGAAGTGTGAATAATTAATAAAGGTGATGCCTATTTTCAAGGTTGAAAATGAACTGTAGAAGGATAAGAGGGGCATCAGATATTTTCGCAAGTACAAAAATTTGCAGGCAAAGTTGATTGTGACATTGTTGTTACTGTTATGTTAGTATCATCCTTCCAAGGATTTTGCAATAACCATGTGGAAGTGGTTGTCTCTCTTTCGTACATCCGCGTCATTTTCATTAACTGCAGTCTGCAGCTACGCCGGAATCACTATTTTCTAAAGTGTTCGAGATTTAAATTATAAATTACATATGGTCCGTCCTACCAAATTTTAAAATAAAATAAAATATATACATATCATAAAAAGTACAATAAATAAATAAATAGATATTTAATTTTATGAGACCTATTAATTTTTATAAAGAATGCTTATTTTAAAAAAAATTTAGAAGATGTACAAACCAATAAAGAATATATTAAGAAATTGGAGGAAATGGGTAAATATTTACTTTTTTATAGGGTGAAATGACAAAATCGTCACTGTACTAGAATTCAATTTGCAATCGGGTCATCGAATTTAAAAAATTTACAAACGGGTCACTCAACTAATTAAAACTTGCTTTGAAGTCCTCGCTGTTACTAACGTTAAATATTGGACAGAAAGCTGATTGGATGTGCTGATGTGTAGCGCTAACTGATGTGCTGATGTATAGTTGAGTGACCCGTTCGTAAGTTTTTTGAGTTCGATGACATGATTGTAAGTTGAGTTCCAGTTTATTTGTTTGTCATGTACAAGTGGTAATTTATGTTTACGTGATAAAATGAACACCTAAAAGACAGTAAATAAGAATTTAATTAAGATATAAGAGAGGTTTAACTTAGAAAATTCGATCCATTTAACAATAACATGAATTTTCCGATAGTCTCAAAAGTCTTATAAGTAGACAATCTAAAACAACTGCTATTTAAAAATCTCTTCCTTGGAGTTTTTTTCTTGGCTGGCCTTGGTGGTGTTGAAGCTGGGGTGGGGTGGGGTGGGGTGGGGTGGGGTGGGGTGGGGGGGGGGGTTGCATCCATTACCAGTGTGCTGCCTTAGACTAGATATTGGCATCTAAGATTTAAAAAAATAAGTCAAGAAATTATATTGAAAATTCTAAACAATTCGGTGTTTTCAGAAATTTAAAACATGCTTTCAACTTACAAACTTCATGGCATTATTTGGTGCAGGTGTTGGCACTGATGATGGTTCTTCTAAAATGTCATCTAATCTCATATTTTCTTCCATTTCAGCCATTACTTCCTTCATCAAATCAGCCTCACCAGTTTCCTTTTCTTGGTGCTGCAAATGCACTTCATCAACCTCTTCAAGTGATTCATGTTGTTACTTTTTGTTTTTACCTCTTTTCTTCGATTATGCAGCTTTTTTTGCAGCCTCTTGTTCATAGATTTCTTTGTCAGATCATGCTGGCTTTTGTCGCCTTTCTATCTACAATACCCACAATGCATTTTCCTGCCAGTATAGCTCATTCTTGACCTTTTACCTGAACTCACAGACCCTTCTCAAACTTCCCTTCTTCTTGCTTTCTTCGATCTTCCTTTTAGCTTTTTTACTATCAATGGAGGTAAAACTAAATCCCCCATAACATTTCTCAATACTCCTCACCCTTAATCACTTCTAGTGTGTGAGAGTAGGTCTTCAAATAACATTCTTTTGTATATCGTTTCTCAATAAAATCAAGGGGGTTCTGCCTTGATTCTTGAATTGTTGTTACGGCATGAGTACAAGGTACTCCAGTTAACTCCCAAACTCGACAAGAGCATGTCCTATTTTCTAGACTAACAATAACAGAACTTCCATGCCCCTTGACAACATAATTTTCCATCCCATCCCGTTTGTAAACTTTTTGAGTTCGATAACCTGATTGCAAGTTGAGTTTCAGTTTAGTGACGATATTGCCATTTCACCCCTTTTTTACAAATCAATACTGACTTTAGGATTTGGGATTATGATATTTCTTTCGAGATCGAATATGGGATTATCGATTATGGTTAATTTGATGACAGACAACTAATGCAACCTTTGAGTTAAAAAATTTTAGTCTTGATTTAAAATTTTAGCCCATCTTACTAGCCTAACAACAAAAAATTGAGATGATGGTTTAGGAATCGTTCGATTATACGATAATAAAATATTCTTGAATACTAATTTATTAATCATGAAGGTATAAAATCTTAATTCATTTACAATATAATGATCGCTTATATAGCCAATACCTAATCGTAATAAAGGAAACTGACCATTTTCCCTAATAATAATAATTACAGTAACTTCCCGTATTATATCATAATAATATGTTAACATCCCCCTCAAATTCAAGATATAAGTATCGAGAGTTTGTAAAATAATAAAAATATTAAAAAAAACTTGAAAAAGTCATCATCGTTTCTAATCGAGAAACGGTCGTCGTCGATCGTCGATCATCGCTTGTCGTCAGTCATCGTTTGTTGTCGTTTCCATCGAGAAACGATCAACGGGTCGTCGTTTGTTGTCGTTTCCATCGAGATACGATCAACGGGTCGTCATCATCATTGTTGTTGTTTCCCATCGAAAAACAATCATCGGGTCATCGTAGTCGTTCATCGTCATCGTTTTGAATCGAAAAATGATTATCACATCTTGTTGTAAGTCGTCGCATCGTCGTATGATTGGTACAGTCTCTCCTATAAACCCATCATCATTGTTATGATTTCGCTTCTTCGTCATCTTCGTTAATAACCTTGGGCTCTTGATATCATGATAAAATATCGTGAATACTCGTTTATTAATCGTGAAGGCATAAACTTAATTCATTTACAATATAATATGATTTTATTAATTTGTAATGATAATTTTAAGATATGAATTTTGTAGGTTTAAAACTTTTAAATAACTAGCTTATAGCCCGTGCAAACCACGGGTTACTTTTAATTTTTTATAATTTATTTATAATGTAATATAATATTATAATATCAATTTTAATATGTTATTGGGAAAATTTGATCCTTATATCTTTGTATGTACTGATTTTTAATATTAAATAGCTTATAACCCGTGCAGTGCACGGGCTTCTTATATTATGTAATAAATTTTATTTAATATTATAATTATGTTTTTATATAATAATTGTTTTTAATAATTTTTATTTTTAATTTGATATAATTTAATATACTCATGTTTAAGCATTATACTAATGTTTTCTTATTATAAATTGAAGGGTTTCGGGGCATAAACGCAGCGAAAAATAGTCGTAAAAACAATAAAAATCCGAAACCCTAATCATAGGATCCATGTATAAGACATGCCGATTATGGTGAATAGAATCAGTACCTTTACGAAGCTTTACGAATTCGGTTGACAGATGGAGGTCGTAGATTGTGATCACCACGCAAACCTTTGATGCAAGATCCGCGTCTCTAAATCGTCCACACGAACGTTCGATCGTCCAACGATCCAAGGAGCAGGTACTAGCCAAAATCAGCCTCTCTCTCTCTCTCTAGCCTCTCAAAGAATAGAGCAGCTAGGGTTTTTTTAAGAAAAAACGATTTTGCAAAAAAGTGTTCCCTAACTAATACATCTTTATGTATTTATAGGGAGAAAGATGGGCCTAACCCTAATCAGCTTGGGCTTCAATTAAAACAAACTGATTTGGGTTTTTAATGAATTAAATTCGAAATAATATTTAATTAACTAAGTCCAACTCAATTAATTATTTATCCAATTTCGAATTTATAATCATTTAATTAAAAACGAAATCTGATTCCATAATCAATTTCGAATTTTAATTATTTAATTTAAATCTAATATTTAAATTAAAACTCCTTTTAAAACGTTCTTATTGTGTAACCCTTTAGGTTATTATTACGTTGGCAATAATTTTAATATCCAATAGTAAAATTATAAACAATGAGTGGCATCTAGTAATACATCATTGCTACCCAAATAATAATAATAATTGGTGATCCAATTAAACCTTTCGTGATATAATGTTTCCGTGTAATATAATCCCTTTAACCAAATATTATAGATTAAACTCGAGGCATGTATTTAGTCATCCTCTTCATAATTTAATTCGGGTTTACTTGATACATGAGTAGACTATTAAGACAAATCATTATTTGAGCACGGCCATGCATTTTATAGTCTCACTCAATCAAGAGGCCAATAATATCTCTCCTAATAATAGGAGGGTTAAATCCTTTATCTATCATTCATATTTCTCATACGTCTCATAATATACCCGATGTACATTTTTATCATCACCCGGTCAAAGGTAACTTTTAATGTAGTCAAAGTATATTAATCCTCGTATAGAAATATAATGATCTCAAGTCTAAGGATCATTACACCATTATCACTGTGAGTCTTTCTAATGACATTATCAACATGTAGAAACTCACTGTGGGTCAATCCAGTGCCATGTAGAATATTACATGCACCTATGTTCTTGACTTTAGTATCACTATACCTATGACCAATGAGATGTGGTCATCAGTCAACAAACATACTAATCTTTATGCATTATAATTGTCCCATATTAATAATGCTCAATTAGGGATATTTAGGAATATTAACACTATTCTTATAATCTCATTTTTTAAGTCACATACTTAAAGATATAGAATACATGTTACATATTCCAAGGACATTTATTGTTCTAATATTTATATCGCAGTAAATAAAGATATAATAAATCATTGTTGAATAATCGATATAACATAATCACTGAATAACAAAATAGTTTATCCTAGAAGCACAATTACATTGTCTCTAGGGCACTAACACTATCAATCTCCCACTTGCACTAGAGCCAATCGCCTATGTATCTAATACCCATGGAACTAGTGTGACCTTCGTGCTTCTGCTGCGACAAAGCTTTGGTCAGTGGGTCCGCAACATTATCATTAGTATGCACTTTACATATATGTATATCTCCTCTCTCGTTTATCTCTCGAAGAAGGTGATATCTCCTAAGTATATGCTTTGCTTTGGAATGGGACCTCGATTCCTTTGCCTGCGCAATAGCTCCATTGTTATCGCAATACAGATCAACTGATCTGCGATTGACGGAACCACACCAAGTCCCGAAAGAAATTTTCGAATCCAAACAGCCTCTTTGGCTGCTTCACTGGCAGCAATATACTCAGCTTCCATTGTAGAATCAGCTACTGTCTCTTGCTTCGAACTTTTCCAGCTTACAGCACCTCCATTTAGACAAAACACGAATCCAGACTGGGACACAGAATCATCCCTATCTGTCTGGAAACTAGCATCAGTGTAACCTTTTACAACCAGCTTCTCATCTCCTCC
This sequence comes from Kitagawia praeruptora, assembly GCA_037693485.1. NCBI lineage: Eukaryota > Viridiplantae > Streptophyta > Magnoliopsida > Apiales > Apiaceae > Kitagawia > Kitagawia praeruptora. The sequence goes on from CM075345.1 coordinate 64,127,231, forward strand.
GTATATCAAGAACGAATCTTTAGTCCGTTTAAGGTACTTAAGAATATTCTTGATAGCTGTCCAGTGACCCTCACCAGGATTTGACTGGTACCTGCTCGTCATGCTTAAAGCATACGAGACATCAGGACGAGTACATATCATCGCATACATTATAGAACCAATTGCCGAAGCATATGGTACTTTACTCATACGGTCCTTATCATCTGATGATTTAGGACAGTTTTCCTTTGAGATCACTATCCCATGAGACACCGGGACAAAGCCCCTCTTTGCCTCTTGCATTCCAAAACGATGCAATACTTTGTCAATGTATGTACTCTGACTTAGACCGATTAATCTTTTAGATCTATCTCTATAGATCCTGATCCCTAAGATATAGGTAGCATCGCCTAAGTCTTTCATCGAGAAACTTTTTCCCAACCAAGTCTTCACAGCCTGTAGAGAAGGAATGTCATTCCCTATTAGTAATATGTCATCCACATATAATACTAGGAATGCCACATGGCTCCCACTAACCTTCTTGTAAACACACGGCTCATCCTCATTTTGTATGAAGCCAAAATCTTTGACTGTTTCATCAAAACGGATGTTCCACCTCCTTGAGGCCTGCTTCAATCCATAAATAGATCGTAGCAACTTAAAAACCATTCTAGCAAACTTTGGATCGACAAAACCCTCAGGTTGTGTCATGTACACATCCTCTTCTAAGCTTCCATTTAGGAAAGCAGTCTTGACATCCATTTGCCAGATTTCATAGTCATAATAAGCCGCTATCGCAAGCAAAATCCTGATGGATTTGACCATAGCTACCGGTGAGAAAGTTTCATCATAGTCTATACCATGAATTTGCTTGAAACCTTTCGCCACCAGTCTTGCTTTGTAGGTCTGTATTTTTCCATCCATGTCAGTTTTCTTCTTGAAAACCCACTTGCATTCTATGGGTTTAACCCCATCAGGTGGTGCAACCAAAGTCCATACTTTGTTTTCATACATGGAATCCATCTCAGATTTCATGGCTTCCAGCCATCTCTCAGAATCTGGACTATTCATAGCATCCTTGTAGGTGAGAGGCTCATCATTATCTACAAGCATCACATCGCCACTTTGAGTCAGGAGAAATCCATAATATCTCTCTGGCTCATGGCGTATCCTACTTGATCTACGAACGACCTGTGTTTCTTGAGCAGTATTGTTCTCAACATCTTGAGTCTCATTCTGCTCATGTTCCAACTCTGGTTCAACAACATCTTGTAGTTCTCGATCCTCATCGAGATCTATTGTCATCCCACTGTTTTTCTTAGAAAGCAGTTCTCTCTCTAGAAATACAGCCGTTCGAGCAACAAACACTTTGTTCTCAGAAGGTTTATAGAAATAATACCCTTTAGTTTCCAATGGGTATCCTACAAAATTACATTTGTCTGATTTCGGTCCTAGCTTATCAGAGATCAAACGTTTTACAAACGCTTCACATCCCCAAACTTTCATAAATGAAACGCTATTACGTTTTTCAGTCCATAACTCATATGGTGTCTTTTGAACCGATTTTGAAGGAACACGGTTTAGTGTTTGTGCAGCCGTCTCTAGGGCATAACCCCAGAAACTAATTGGAAGATCCGCATGACTCATCATCGATCGCACCATGTCCAACAAGGTACGATTTCTCCTTTCAGACACTCCATTCCATTGTGGTGTTCCAGGAGGAGTGAGTTGTGATACGATACCACACTCCTTTAAGAAATTCTTAAATTCTAAGTTAAGTATTCTCCCCCACGATCAGATCGTAGAGTTTTAATACTTTCGCTCTTTTGCTTCTCTACTTCAGCCTTATACTCTTTGAATTTTTCAAACGATTCGGATTTGTTCTTCAAAAGATACACATATCCGTATCTACTAAAATCATCAGTAAAGTTATGAAATATTAATAGCCACCTCTTGCCATCGTACGCATTGGACCACATACATCACTATGTATCAGTTCCAATCGTTTGGTGGCCCTCTCACCTTGACCGGTAAAAAGAGCTTTAGTCATTTTGCCAATGAGACATGGTTCACATTCCTCGTATGATTCGAAATCAAACTTGTCCAAGTATCCATCCTTATGTAACTTGGAAATGTGATTCTCATTTATATGGCCTAAACGACAGTGCCAGAGGTATGTATGATTTGAGTCATTTGTTTTAAGACGTTTGTTATTTATGTTATAGACAGAAGTATCAAGATCAAGAACATATAAACCATTAAACAAACGTGCAACCCCATAGGTAACATTATTCAATAAAAAGGAACAACTATTGTTCTGAATTAAGAAAGAAAAACCAATCTTGTCCAAACAAGAAACGGAAATAATGTTTCTGCAAATCGCAGGCACGTAAAAACAGTTCTCAAGTTCTAAAATGAGCCCTGTGGGCAACGATAAATGATAAGTCCCTACAGCTAAAGCAGCAACCTTTGCTCCATTGCCAACGCGTAGGTCAACTTCTCCCTTAGCCAAAGTCCTACTTCTCTGCAGTTCCTGCACATTTATACAAATGTGAGAAGCACATCCAGTATCCAATACCCAAGATGTAGAAATAGACAGATTGACTTCTATAACATAAATACCTGAAGTAGAAGCTTGCGCAGCCTTCTTCTTCTTCAGATCCTCCAAGTAAACAGGACAGTTTCTCTTCCAGTGACCAGGCTTCTTGCAGTAGTGACATTCACCTTTGTCAGCCTGTACGACATCTCCCTTCGGCTTTTTAGCCTTTTTGAAAGAGGGCTTAGAAGGACCAAGATCTTTTGATGCTACCTTTTTCTTGCCCTTCCATTTCCCTTTTCCCTTAGCACCTTTCTTGCCCACCATCATTATGGGAGCTTTCTCAGTTGCCTTGACCATATTTGCTTCAGTGGTCCTCAGCATGGCCAACAATTCCATAGGAGTCTTATCTTGCTCAGTCATATTAAAAGTCATAATGAACTGAGTATAGTCGCTGTTCAAAGATTGCAAGATTATATCGACTTGAGCCTCTCGCTGAAGCGGGAAACCCAAACGAGAAAGGTAATCACAATACCCGATCATCTTTAGAACATGTGGTCCGACTGGTCCGTTGCCCTGCTTGCACGAGAAGAGTGCTTTGCTTGTGTTGAACTTTTCCACACGAGCCTGTGATTGAAACATCGTCGAAAGATGTTCAAACATAGTATAAGCATTCATATCAAAATGCTGCTTCTGAAGCTCAGCATCCATAGTAGCAAGCATTAGACAAGCCACATCAGTAGCATCATCAATATGCTTCTGATAAGCATTTCGTTGATCTTGAGTGGCATTAGCAGCAGGGGCTGCCGGTGGAGGAATATCAATCACATAAGATTTCTTTTCCTGCATGAGAACAATTCTCAAATTCCTACACCAGTCAAGGAAGTTTGATCCTGTAAGCTTGTCCTTCTCAAGGACTGATCGCACAGAGAAAGTGTTGTTTGTGTTGTTTGCCATTTCGAATATCTACAATGTTAAAATGCATAAAATAATTAGTCTACGGAATTGTTAAATTATGTTCAAGTGATTATTCATATATATTCATAATATATATCTCCCACTATTTTATCAAATTAATAGCCCTACCTATCAATTCGGAAAAGTTTCTCTAAACCTTTCTAGTGAGCCAAGATCCATATTTCATCCCTTTTAAGGTCAGCTTTGGCTTTTCTCCTTAAAATGATTATTTAGGTAGACAACATTTGTCAATTATATCATATATAACTCTTGGATAGTTTGGTAGAACAACATTTGTTCCTATTCATCCAGTAAATCTTACCAAACTCTATGCCTCTAAGTTCACAATCCTATTGTGGTCACTTAGTTAAGTCAAACCCAAAGGTCTAACAATTGAGTATCACTAACTTACTCGATCGCGCCTTACCACGATAAACGAGGGTACTCCGCTTTGGCGCACCTACCCTTTGTCGATCTAGGTCTTGACGAGTGTTTCCCATTTGGAAGGCATCTTAAACTTAATATTCTGTTAGGGGTTTATTTAAAACGACCATGATCCCATCATAAAAAGATTCCCAATTTTTCCTTGAATTAAATACTTCAAATCAATATTCACCAATGGTTTGAATTCCAGGTTGTTGGAGGAGTCACAAGCGGCCTCACTTAATATCCAACTTCCTTACAGGTATGACCCGTTTTTGACAAAATCTCCCCATATCGAAATAATTGAAAATTCGTATTTAATTCCGTATTTCATTAAATACAGAAATCTCATAATCGTTATAGTAAATTTTAAAATCTCGAGTCGTTACAGATTTTATCTTATTTAAGCAGGCATGGCATGGGTGATGTATCTAATACATACATACATTCTACTTAATCTAATTAAGCATGCATATCTATCATTACGCATACATATCATCATATGTAAAGTGCATGAATGTAAAATCGTGCTTGGTTATGGCCCAATCCTATATGATCTTTCCAAGCTAATGGAAAAATCTAGGTCAATCTATGGTGGTTAATAAAACTAAATTATTACATAGTTGGTCTTCATAAATACATGTCTTCTTTGTGTCATCAACCTTCATCTCCATTGATCCTTCATTGCATGCTTCCAATGATCTTCTTATTACATAGAATATAAAACATAACTATACTAATGTACTTACATAAGAACTCGAGTTACATTTGAGATGAACAATTACAAAGCACCAAGAAAACGACATGCAAGTCGTATTTATAAAACCAAACCACAATAATAAAAACCACTAACCTATGGGTCTCAAGGCCATAACCAATCACCATGCTCAATTAACACTTAAGAACATCATATCAAAATATATCACATGAATAAAGCATATGTCACAAGCCCAAATTTGTCACAAGCCCTAACCACGCGGATCGACCTGATGGCGGGGCAGCGCGCCCCCTGATGGCGGAAAATTTTGCAATATTACGTATCAAAATACAAGCAAATCCTTACCAGAATTCGATTCCAGAAGCATATATCAGTATACATGCGACCTTAATTCCAGTTACCATAAAACATGTATCAGTATACACATAACCCTAATCCCTGTATACGGATCATATCCAATAACATCCATTCGACAGTTTATATCATCATACAAACCAAGCAGCATACATATCATTAACAGATCACATACATATGAGTCATGGCAGATTCTAAACATGCTAGCATCATTATATCAGAATATACAGATTCATTATATCACACATATAACATAACTGTATCATGGCAGATTCATCAAACATGCATACTCGTAATAATACAGTAAACACGTAACCAAACCAACCTCTTATACACGTAGCTCTGATACCATTGAAGGGTTTCGGGGCATAAACGCAGCGAAAAACAGTCGTAAAAACAATAAAAATCCGAAACCCTAATCATAGGATCCATGTATAAGACATGCTGATTATGGTGAATAGAATCAGTACCTTTACGAAGCTTTACGAATTCGGTTGACAGATGGAGGTCCTAGATTGTGATCACCACGCAAACCTTTGATGCAAGATCCGCGTCTCTAAATCGTCCACACGAACGTTCGATCGTCCAACGATCCAAGGAGCAGGTACTAGCCAAAATCAGCCTCTCTCTATCTCTCTCTAGCCTCTCAAAGAATAGAGCAGCTAGGGTTTTTTAAGAAAAAACGATTTTGCAAAAAAGTGTTCCCTAACTAATACATCTTTATGTATTTATAGGGAGAAAGATGGGCCTAACCCTAATCAGCTTGGGCTTCAATTAAAACAAACTGATTTGGGTTTTTAATGAATTAAATTCGAAATAATATTTAATTAACTAAGTCCAACTCAATTAATTATTTATCCAATTTCGAATTTATAATCATTTAATTAAAAACGAAATCTGATTCCATAATCAATTTCGAATTTTAATTATTTAATTTAAATCTAATATTTAAATTAAAACTCCTTTTAAAACGTTCTTATTGTGTAACCCTTTAGGTTATTATTACGTTGGCAATAATTTTAATATCCAATAGTAAAATTATAAACAATGAGTGGCATCTAGTAATACATCATTGCTACCCAAATAATAATAATAATAATTGGTGATCCAATTAAACCTTTCGTGATATAATGTTTCCGTGTAATATAATCCCTTTAACCAAATATTATAGATTAAACTCGAGGCATGTATTTAGTCATCCTCTTCATAATTTAATCCGGGTTTACTTGATACATGAGTAGACTATTAAGACAAATCATTATTTGAGCACGGCCATGCATTTTATAGTCTCACTCAATCAAGAGGCCAATAATATCTCTCCTAATAATAGGAGGGTTAAATCCTTTATCTATCATTCATATTTCTCATACGTCTCATAATATACCCGATGTACATTTTTATCATCACCCGGTCAAAGGTAACTTTTAATGTAGTCAAAGTATATTAATCCTCGTATAGAAATATAATGATCTCAAGTCTAAGGATCATTACACCATTATCACTGTGAGTCTTTCTAATGACATTATCAACATGTAGAAACTCACTGTGGGTCAATCCAGTGCCATGTAGAATATTACATGCACTTATGTTCTTGACTTTAGTATCACTATACCTATGACCAATGAGATGTGGTCATCAGTCAACAAACATACTAATCTTTATGCATTATAATTGTCCCATATTAATAATGCTCAATTAGGGATATTTAGGAATATTAACACTATTCTTATAATCTCATTTTTTAAGTCACATACTTAAAGATATAGAATACATGTTACATATTCCAAGGACATTTATTGTTCTAATATTTATATCGCAGTAAATAAAGATATAATAAATCATTGTTGAATAATCGATATAACATAATCACTGAATAACAAAATAGTTTATCCTAGAAGCACAATTACATTGTCTCTAGGGCACTAACACTGTCATAAATAACGTATACGATTTTTAATATATTTTTATTAAATTATAAAATGGCGTGTTTTAATATGGTATGATATTTTCAGGTATATATTAAAGATTAAATTAAAAAGTGACGTGTTTTAATTAGAAAGAAAATATTAATGATTGAAAGATATGATACGATTGATTTTTTTAGGTGTTTATAAAAGGAAAATATTAATGGTTGAATGATATGATACGATTGATATTTTTAGGTGTTTATAAAAGTTAATACCATCAACTAAAAGTAAATGTGAGAAAGGTATGGTGCGATATTTTCGGGTATATATTAATAATTGTAAGATTTGTTTTAAATTAAAAGGGTAAAATGTTTTAATTCGAAAGGAAATATTAATGATCGAAAGATATGACACGATTGATGTTTTTAGGTGTTTAATAAAAGTAATATCTTTAACTAAAAGTAATGTGAAAAAGGTAATCGATTAATTATCATTAATTTTATTATGTTAATGTGAAAAAGGTTGTTTTAAATTAAAAAGGTAACGTATTTTAATTCGAAAGAAAATATTAATGATCAAAAGATATGATACGATTGATGTTTTTAGGTGTTTATAAAAGATAATATTTTCGACTAAAAGTAGATGTGAAAAGGCAATCAACTAATTACCATTAATTTTATTATGTTAATGTGAAAAAGGTAATCGACTAATTACCATTAATTATATTATGTTATTATTTATTTTAGATGTTATATTTTTTTTTTGAAAATTATGTTGTGATATTTTTGGGTATATTTTAATGTTTGTAACATTTGTTTTAAATTAAAAAGGTAACATATTTTAATTCGAAAGGAAATATTAATGATCGAAAGATATGATACGATTTATGTTTTTAGCTGTTTATAAAAGGTAATATTTTCAATTAAAAAAAATCAACTAATTACCATTAATTATATTATGTTATTATTACTAATTAACTTAATTATATTATGTTATCCATTAGCGTTATCATGACATAGTGCAAGATTCTTAGAAAGTGGCCTCTTTATTGGGTCATGTTTATTGAGCCTTTTTAATTGGGTCACATCACACAGCCTGCTTGCCATACATTGTTCTCTTTTTTTTTTTTCTAGAATTATATATTTTGTTTAAAATTGTCAGAAAACATAATTTTAGAGATCTTCGGGCGATATTATTAGTGTAAATTTTTAGCTAGTAATGTTTAATATCTAGGGTATTTTTATTTTGAAACAATATCTAGGGTATTTAATATACTTTCTATTTACCAAGTTCAGACGAGAAAAAATTACTATTTAATTATTGAAAAAAATACTATTTGATCAAAACTTACATTTTAATGAAATTTAACAGTGTGCACAAAATGTTTACTAAATTTAAATCAAAGTAGCATACAAATGTAAATGCCCATAACAAGGTTGTGGAGCTTCGGATGGTATTGCTCACGAAATTATTGAAAATACTTTCCAGGTTGAATTGTTGGAATAACTAATTTGTTTCTTTTTTCAAGTAAGAACGACAGTGATAAAAAAATGATCGTGCTTTTCTCATCTTCTTTTACATTCATTTACATTCATTATTAGTGAATTGAATTTGTCTTTTGGTCCAATAAAAAGATAAAAATGGAATTGTCAATCAAATACATCTCCAATAATGTAGTTCAAGAACAAGTTCTTCATAGACAAGATTTAGAAATTAGAAATTTTCAAGTTAATTTGGAGTTTCTGTACTATTCTAGTCTGTTTTAGATAAATTGTTGCTTTTTAGTGTTTAAATCTGTTGACATTTTTATAAATGTTGTGAGCATGCTCTCCGTTGGATTGTTGAATGTATTTGAAAATCATGGCAATTTCAGTTTTAGTTTAAATAATGCTTTAAAACGGAATTAGATTGATTTTAATGGTTGTTTGTTTAATTTAAAATCATGGTCTGAGTATTTAGCTATTGCAAACGTGAACAATAGGGTCCAGTTATGGATTAGTCCTTTAGCTTTTCTTTACGGAACCGTCAAGGAAATTTGTTAATTAAGAGGTGCTATGGGTTGACCGATTGCATTGTCTGTAAAATTATATGTTGCTGCACGTAAGAAGAATTTGTTCACAAGGCTTACATACTTATTGAAATGGGAACATTGGATCTGAAGCCCACATTCACGGATGGGATGTCACAAGTGTTAGAAAATGGAAAGTTTGAGACATATTTATAATATGTTCTTGATGCAATTTCCGGAAACTAACAAGTGAAGTTTATTCCTTGTAATGAGTACTTAAACTTTCATGTTTGGATCTAATACATTTTCTTAGTGGAATTCATAAATAAATTGAGTTGAAATTGCTTGCTTGAAATGGGTTATGTGGGTTATATAGTTAAAATAACTTGAGTTCCACATAGAATTGATAATGAAAACTTGGTGGCTTTCTATAGCTCCATGTGCAAGTTTAGTGCACAACTACTAAGGCATGTGGGTGTGCATAGATGTAGAGTGGGCCTCACGCACACACACGCGTGCCGCCGCCGCCCACCTCGCCACGACACGACTCGGGTTGGGTCGGGTCGAAGGGTGTTGGTCCAGGAAAGTATTGCAGAAGGGGGGTTGAATGCAATACTAATAAATTTCAAAAACTATTTCAACAACTTAAATAGAATTTGTAATTTACTAGTAGAAGAAATGCAAACACAAGTAAAATCAAATACGAGGATTTCACAAAATAATTGTTTTATTTATTTTGCAAAGTTTTGCTACAACCTTGAGAACAAATTAATTCTCAAGCTACAAATACTCAAGAGATTACAGTTGTTGAGTTCTTTAATGTATAAGTAGAATGCTCTATTTATAGAGTGATAATCTACTGTACTATCACCATCAACATGGGTTGTTGAGTTGCTGTTATATTCCTTTTGCAGCTCATTCCATGATTCATTCCCATGTGATCAACACAAAGTAACTTTAATATACTTTCCACATTTGAGCCACCCAGATCTAGCTGTATTCAATTTTATCTGCTCTAGACTTTACAGGTTGTTCCATGTGATCTCTCGAGCTTCAGTTATAGACTTTCCAAGCTTGCTGTAAAGGTTGAATATTACAACACGCCTGCTTCTTTTGAACATGTACTCTGTCGTTTAATTTGACTTAGAAGATTCCTAAGTCAGGCTGATTCTATATGACAGTATGTTTGCCAGAAAGTTTGCTGTCAATGGATTATGCTTTGGTTGACAGTATGAATTTCCCGCAGATATTACTGTCAAGAATTTTGCTTTGGTTGACAGTATGAATTTCCCGCAGAGATTGCTGTCAAGAATTGTGCTTTGATTGACAGCATGTTTTTCCCGCAGAGATTGCTGTCAGGAATTCCAAACTTACTGTCACAAACTGTACATCAAAGTTGCTGTCATTAGAATCTCCGCCAATGTTGCTGTCAAGTTGAAACTTGCTGTCGACTTCGTGAAACTTGCTGTCGACCTAGGCAACATGTTGTTTCCTTGTAACCTTACTGTCAGGGTCTGACAGTAACTTTTATTCCTTCTGTCGAACTTATGTATTTCTTGAGGCTTGAACATTATCGAACTTCTTCCAAGAATTACACTTATTACATGACAGTATTTATTTAAATTACAAGAATACATTTCAGGCTACGACAGTATGTTCTACTTAGCAAAAACTAAGTATACCAATAAAACTAATTAAGTTGTCTATTCCATCACCCATAAATCCCAACAATCTCCCCCAATTTGTTTTTATGGACAATAAGGACAAATTTACAAATATCATGCTGACAACTTAACTAACATAGATCAGAAAGAATAAACTCTTCATTTCTGACTGAATTGTTTTCAAACAATATATCACAAAAGTTCACAGAAAAAAAAAACTTTACTTATCTTGATTTGAACTTTTCACTTTGCTCCTTTTCCCTTAGAGCTCTTCTGAGATTTTCAATTAACTCTTTTTCTTCAGGAGACTGTGCATCATCTTCATTTTCCACAATGTATTTTCTGATCATTGAGGAAGCAGTGTTTAATGTATCTCTGAGTTCCATCCAGTAAACATTTTGCTTTACAATTGATCTGAATTTTAGTACATCTCCCTCCATCTTGAATCTCCTGCCAGGAAGCTGATTTAGAGTTTCCCTTATTTATTTGTCCAGGCTAGGATCCTCTCCTCTCCTCTGATCAAGAATCATATCAAGCTCCCAAGAACACAGTGTTTCAAGACTGTTAGTTGATCCAACCACTTGCCAGTATAATTCTTTTAACACACTGGTCTTCAATTTAGAGAAACTATCTACATAAATTTCTTCTTTGCCATACTTGATTCTCAAAGGATTGTCCAGTACACATGGCTGATAGTTGGATTCTTCACTGTTGATCTTATTGATTTTACTGTAACTTTTCTTCATTTCAGCTTCAATCTCATCTTCTATCTGTTGACGAGATTTTTTTCTTGATGCTAATTCTTCTTTGAACCTTTGCTCTGCTTCATACATCTTCATTTCATGTTCTGAATAAGGTTTTCGCATTTCAATCCAGTTATAATCAGGAATAGGATTTTCTTCTTCATACTCCAAACCAAGGATTTGATAGACATCATCATCATTGTGAAGTGTCCAATCACCAAACTTCTCAATAAATTCAACATGCCTGGCTTCATAATACTTGAGTACTTGATCCATGATCTTCTTTGAAACATTATCATAGGTTTGCAGTAGCTCAACCATCCTTTCCAGATTGAAGAAATCAATTCTTCGTTTTACTGTTTCAGAAGTTTGAATGAGTTTCTTGGAGATCACCTTTGATTTTGATATCTGAGTGAAGTCAGATTCCACTGTAATCAACTTTTCATTGTTTTGCCATAGAATGTATCTTGCAACTTCTTCTTTTGGTCCATCAAATTCTATGGATACAGAGGTGATTGTTTCTTTGGCGTTCAGCTGCATCATTTCAAAGCTATTCATTCTTCTCCTCATGATAGGTTTCTTGAGTCCCAACCCTGTAGCTTTTCCTTTTCCTTTGTAGACAGTCTTTCCCTTTGTTGGTCTTTTTGATTTTCTCTTGATTCTTACTGTCTTGAATGATTTGACAGTAGGATCGTTGACAGTTTCTTTTATAGGGCTTCTGACAATGTCTTCTTTGACAGTATCTTCAATGACTGTTACTTCATCCTGACTGACAGCATCTTTATTGACATCCTTGACAGCATCTTTGTTGACAGTATCATTTTCAAGATGTATACTGTCAATTTCCATTTCTTCTTGATTTCCTTTCAATGCTTCAAGTACTTCTTCTTCTTTCTCCTCATCAACTTTCTTGCTTGAGCTAGAATTTTTAGAAATTTCCTTTGATTCTGCTTCTTTGACTTGAGTTTGCTCTTTTGAAGAGTCTCTCAGTTCTGTTCTCTTAGGTACTCCAGCTTCACCTCCATCTTGATTGTCATCATCATCTTTCTCCAAAGTGTCATCAAAAGTGCAGTTTCCTCCTTGAGCATTTCTGCTTGAGTTTGCTTTGGCAATGAGCTTTTTAATTTTGGCACTGTACTCCATTTCTCTCTTTGCCAATAGCTTGTGAATATCTTTGACTGCCTGAATCCTTTCCTTGGTGATGGGTGCTTTCAGCAATAATTTAAGTACTTCCATGATGACTTTGCTTTTCAGAGATGTTTTGCCTTCAAGTGTTAAGAATCCCAGACCTTTAGTTCCTTTGGCTGTTGTCTGTTTAAAGCTTACACCATATGGCTGGAAACTTACTTCTGGAAGTTTGTTGTTGACCATTGTGCCCAGTTGCATATAGAGACTTTCATCAAAGATAGTAGAGTTTTTCTTCACTAGAATCCCAAGGATGTATTGCACTCTGGCAGAGAAAGTTTCCAACAGTTGAGTTGTTATGAATATTGAATGTCCACTCTTCAGATACACTTCAACTGCCCACCTCTTCTCTGAGCTAATCTTCACAGATAGATTTACAATATTTTCTTTCAAAGCTTCTGCCAACTTAGCAGGTTTTCCTTTAGTCACTGTGATTGCTTCATTCACCAGATTGTTGAATTCCTCATCCTTATTATTCAAGGTGCTCTCCATATGACTTACTGTTATTGAGTCAGCTTCTTCTTGGGAATATGTACTTCCATCAGTCCAAGTGATAGGCTCTGAAGAAAACACATATTCAGGCAACTTGCCTTTGCCTTTGCCTTTACCCATCCTATTTGATTCCTCTTTTTCTCTCCATAGCCTCTCCAATGTGGATTCTTTCTTCTCAGGAACTGGTTCATTGATTTTGATTGAGGATGCTTTATTTCCTTGTATTTGACTTAATACCTCCTTGGATACTAGCATTTGTTCCCCATCTACTTCAGCTTCAAAAAGTTCCTCAGTTCCAGAGGCTATTGCAGTTTTTACTCTCTCTTGCTCCCCCTTACTCCTTTGTTCCCCCTGTCTTTTAGCTTCCCCTTGTAACTCCACCTTTCTTCCTGGTTGCTCAGCCTCTTTCTGATCTTTTACTTTCTCCCCCTTAGTTAAGTTTGCAGCATGAATCAATGAAGAGAGTGACAGTAGTGTGGCTTGAATTTCAGCAAAACCAGTCTTCACAGTAGATGACAGGTTGTCCAGTTTGCTTTCCATTGTAGCACATCGATTTTCCAGTGCTTGGAGCCTGTCATTTGAGGATGCAGAAGGACCACCAGACCTAAGCCTTTTAGGAGGTAAGGGATAAGTCTGGGGCATGGAGGCTGTTGGGGTTCTCACACTCTCAGTGTTTTTATAGATGATCTCATCATCTCTCACAAAAGTTCCCTCAAGGCCTAATGCCTTTTGTTGATTGGCTCCCTCAAGTTCACTCTGGACATGCTCAAGTCCCTCTCCTTTTGCCAGCACATTTGGCTGCCTCTCATTTTTAGTCTCACCTCTCTGTTCTTTTATCTCTCTTTGATTTTTCACTCCCTCACTCATCCTAGATGCAGTAGTATGAGCAGTACTAACATGCAAAAGAGTAGATTTTACCTTGAAGGCCTTTGAAAGGGGCAAGTCATCATCAGAGATATCTTCCACTAATCCCTCTTGTAGTTGTGGTTGAACAATATCTTTTGTCAGAATGGTACTGTCACTTGATTGTTTGACAGCACCTTCTGTTTTGTCTTTGACAGCATCTTTGGCTGTGACAGCAACTTCCCTAGGGTAAGATGCTTTGAGGGAATCGATCAAGATGCTGGCTGTTTCAATTTCTGGCAAATTTGCATCTTGATCTAATCCAGTGTTTGATGGGGTGGTATCCATTTCACTTTGAGAAATGGGTTCTTGTGGACCACTAGATGGGGGCTCATCCATGATTTGAGATGGATGATCAAAACCTGAGGGGTTGGTACTGTCCCCCTCTCTAGATTGATTAGAAGAAACAACAGATGTGGGAATGAAAGAAGAAGATTGAATTTCAGATTGATTAATTGGCTGTTCCACAGAAAAAGATTGTGGAACATCAATAGTATGAGTGAATTCCTCACTGTGCTCTATCTCAATGTGTGTATCTTCAAATACAGGTTCTTCAAGAGTGAGTTCTTGAGTTTGTGCAGACTCTTTACAGGGTGCCTTGGGAGACAAGCCAATTTCAATAGATGTCCCTTGTTGAGAAGAGACACCTACAGATGAGTTCATTTCCCTATCATCCTCTACAGTCTTTTGGGAAACTGTAGGGTGGCTGACAGTAACCTTGGCCCTTCTAGCTCTCTTCTTCTTAGGCTCAGAAGGGGCTACTGTGGGTTCTATTCTACTACCATCCTTATTTGCTGCACTAGGTGCAGTAACTCCCTCTTGACTCACCACATTGTCACCAGTTTCACTCTCCAGGGATCTTTTCTTTGATTCCTGTTTGGCAATTTTAAGGGCTTTTGGTAGTCTAGAGTCCCTAGGTGGAATGTATGGTGTAGAATGTGGGTTAACTGAATTTGGGTCTAATTCAGCTTCATTCTCTATTGTGAAAACAGTGTAACCTGTTGGAAATGGAAAATCAAGGTTGGGCACTTGATTTACCATGTGTTGTGTGAAACATAGTGGAATATGTGCATTCAAATTTTGTGTGTTAAGAGATGTGTGAGTGTTTTTCTTTAAAACAGGACATTCTTCAAAATCAGAAGTATCCTCAATATTTCCACAAATATTATTAATACACATAGTTAAGAAGCGAGGATAGATAGATACCTTCTTGCCTATTGCGCTTTTCAACTGTGCCATGATCAGTTTTCCAATGTTCACCTTGTATCCATGGACTAATGAATGAGTGAGCTTCTTGATATATGATGGTATTCCATTCCATCCTGTAGTCTTGGTAGAAAATACCTTCACCATTACATCAAAAATCATACTCCACTCTTTTCTCAGAAATTTCCTGTCCATTTCTCCTGTTTGATACCACTTATCAGAAGTTTCTTCAAGTTTAGAACCAGAGTACCCAATCTTCAGAAAGAACTTCTTCAGAGTATCATCAGTTGCTAGTTCCTTAAAGCTTTCTTCACTGGTCAACACAATACCCAAAGCCTCATTGATATTCTTTACTGAAAGAGAATGACTTGCATCATCTATATTGAACTTAATTGTTTCATTCTCTCCAGTTCCTTGAGCACTTGCTGATTTCCAGAATTTTTCAATTCTAACAGCATCAATTTTGGGGGAAGAAGTTATTGCATGACCTAGGTAGGATTTATTCAAGAACGAAATAAGTCCTTTGAAGTTTTCACCAGCATCACTAGGAGAAAAGATACCAGCAAAGTTGGTTTGAGCAATACTTTGTTTAGGTGCCATTGTTGAATGCTTTGAAAAATGAGAGAGAAAATGTGGTTTTTGGATGCAGAAGGTTAAGAGGTTTTTGTAAATGAAAGTGATAGTAGATTAAACGGTAGATTCAGTTTCTAATATGAATCGATTTAACCTCTCTTAATTGAATGTGTGATAATGATATTACCCATTAACTCCACTTGCTATATTACGTGGCAGTTGCTATTAGATCGTGGATTGGTGAATAGAAATATCCGTAAATATATATATATAAATTAATATATATATATATCTTTCCAATATCTTTGACAGCAACTTCTCGTGACAGCATCTTTCATTGACAGTAACCTGTGCGCTTTTCTTTCTCTACCAATTCTGACAGCAATTTCTTGTGACAGCAACTTTCATTGACAGCAACTTGTGCGCGAACAACATTTCTGTCAATCAGCTTCATGAGTGACAGTAAGTTTTATCTGACAGTAAACTTATCATAAGATCATGCTGTCACTGTTCACACATAACTTAAGTTAAGGACACATGATTTCTTAAAATCAATTTAAGACAGACATGTAAAACTATTTTAGCATAGTCATAGCAAACATGATATCTAAAAATCCTTTTAGCATAGTCATAGCAAACATGCTGTCTGAACAAGTATCACAATGTACCTTAACTTCTCATGACAGTACCTTCTAGTGACAGTACCTTTAAAAGTTTCTGTCATGAGCTTCGACTTCTTATAATTGATAAACCAGTTAGATGATCATACCTGATTTAGCATTCCTAATTCACTCACCAACCTGGTAAATGTTGCTTCATCCAGTGGCTTGGTGAATATATCTGCAAGTTGCTTATCTGTTGGAACATAAACCAATTTTACATCTCCTTTTTCAACATGCTCCCTGATGAAATGATGCCTTATATCAATGTGCTTTGTTCTGGAGTGTTGAACTGGATTGTCTGATATGGCTATGGCACTAGTGTTGTCACAGTAGATAGGAATATTTGACAACTTTAGTCCATAATCCATTAATTGATTCTTCATCCAAAGAATTTGTGCACAGCAACTTCCAGCTGCAATATATTCAGCTTCTGCAGTTGATGTAGAAACTGAGTGTTGCTTCTTACTGAACCATGACACCAATCTCCCCCCAAGAAATTGACAGCTTCCTGTAGTACTTTTTCTGTCAATTTTGCAGCCAGCATAGTCTGAATCAGAATATCCAATTAGATCAAATCCAGTTTCCTTAGGGTACCAAAGACCTAGATTTGGGGTGCCTTTGAGATATCTAAAGATTCTTTTAATTGCAACTAAGTGTGATTCTTTTGGATCAGCTTGAAACCTTGCACAGAGACATGTAGCAAACATTATATCTGGCCTGCTTGCTGTTAAGTACAGCAATGATCCTACCATGCCTCTGTAGGTACTAGAATCCACTTTCTTGCCTTTAGGATCTAACTCTAATTTGGTGGCTGTTGAGATAGGTGTCTTGGCAGGTGATGAATCTTCTAAGTTAAACTTCTTGAGAAGCTCTTTGACATACTTAGATTGACAGATGAAGATTCCTTCCTTCTTCTGATAAATTTGAAGACCAAGAAAGAATGCTAATTCTCCCATCATGCTCATTTCATACTTGTTTCTCATTAGAGATGAGAACTTTTCACACAATTTTTCATTTGTTGAGCCAAAGATTATGTCATCAACATATATCTGCACAAGAATGATGTCTTTGCCATGGTATTTATATAATAAAGTTTTATCCACTATACCTCTTATAAATTGATTTTCCAGGAGAAAAGTGGATAAAGTGTCATACCAGGCTCTTGGTGCTTGCTTTAAGCCATATAGAGCCTTGAACAGCTTGTAGACAAAATTATGCAGTTTGTCATTTTCAAATCCAGGAGGCTGTTCAACATACACTTCTTCTTCTAATTCTCCATTTAGAAAGGCACTTTTAACATCCATTTGAAATACCTTGAATTTGCAGTGTGCAGCAAAAGCTAAGAAAATTCTTATGGCTTCAAGTCTGGCAACAGGAGCAAATGTTTCATCATAATCTATCCCTTCCTGTTGACAGTAACCTTTAGCCACTAGCCTTGCCTTATTTCTTGTCACATTTCCACTCTCATCTATCTTGTTTCTGAAAACCCATTTTGTCTCAATGACTGATTTTCCTTTTGGCCTTGGAACTAGTTTCCAAACATTGTTTCTTTCAAATTGTTTGAGCTCCTCCTGCATGGCCATCACCCAATCAGAATCCAACAATGCTTCTTCAACTATTTTTGGTTCCATTTGAGATAAGAAACATGAAAACATGCTTTCAGCAGAGACATTCCTCCTTGTCCTTACACCAGTAGTGGGATCTCCAATAATTAGATTACTGGTATGATCTCTGTTCCACTTTGTTGATTGAGGCAAGCTACTTGTTTGATGAGATTGTCTTTCATCAATATGAGGATTTGATTCTCCACCATTTTCATTATTCTGCTCATTTTGCTCAAATTCTCCAGTCTCACATTCTTGTTGATTGAAGCCTGAAATTGTCTGTGATTGAGCTGAGGTTTGATTTAGATTATGAGAATTGACAGATTCTTTCTCATATCCCATTGATTGAATGAGACTTGGTTCTTCATCAACAAATTCTTCTTTTTCCAAGTATCCTTGATTCTCAAATCTGAAGGGTTGCATTTGACCATCCTCATGTAGCCCTGGAAACTTGGTTTCATCAAACGTGACATTGACACTTTCTTCAATTGTTTTGTGCTCCATGATATAGACTCTGTAGGCAGTCCTTTCTATCCCATATCCCATGAAAATGCCTTCATATGCTTTAGTATCAAACTTGCCTTTTCTTTCATGGTTGTCTTTCATCAAAAAGCACTTGCTTCCAAAAATATGAAAGTACTTGACAGTAGGCTTCTTTCCTGTCAAAAGATAGTAAGGAGTATTGCCATGAGCCTTGTTGATTAGTGTTCTGTTCTGTGTGTAACAAGCAGTGTTGATGGCTTCTGCCCAAAAATATGTTGGTAATTTAGCATTACTCAACATAGTCCTTGCAGCTTCAATAAGAGTCCTATTTTTCCTTTCTACAACTCCATTTTGCTGTGGAGTTCTTGCAGCAGAGAATTGTTGAACAATTCCTTCATCTTTGCAGAAGTTTCCAAGTGTAGCATTTCTGAATTCAGTTCCATTGTCACTTCTTAGAAATTGAACTTTTGCTTCAGGGGTCCTGTCAAGTACCCTTATGTGATCAATGATTTCTTGAGCAGCTTCATCCTTTGATTCTAAAAATTTCACCCAAGTGTACCTAGAATGGTCATCTATCATGACCAGTGCATATCTTTTTCTGGATAGTGATTGAACATTCACAGGTCCAAAAAGATCCATGTGTATCAACTTGAGTGCTTCTGTGTTAGTGTTGAGTTGCTTTGATTTATGCATTGCTTTCCTCAGTTTTCCCATTTGACAATCTTCACACAGTCCTTCTTGACAGAATTCCTGTTGAGGTAGTCCTCTCACCAATTCCTTCTTCATCAGCATGTTCATTGTTTTGAAGTTGAGATGAGAAAGTTTCTTGTGCCAAAGCATGCTATCTCCAACACTTGCTTTGCTGTAGAAGCAAAATATTCTTTCCTCATTTGTTGAGTTTAAGTCTGCAACAAATAGGCTTCCTTTCCTTACTCCTTTCAGAGATAGGCTTCTATCCTTCTTGTGGTGGATTGTACATTCCATCATGCCAAAATTTACTTTGAATCCTTTGTCAGTGAATTGACTGACACTGAGCAGATTATGCTTCAAACCTTCCACAAGAGAAATTTCTTCAATGACAACATTTCCAGCTTTTAAACAGCCATATCCCACAGTGTAACCTTTGCTGTTGTCTCCAAAGGTTATTGTTGGGCCAGCTTTCTCAACATATTGTGATAGCAGGGATATATCACCAGTCATGTGTTTGGAACATCCACTGTCGATTATCCACATGACCTGTTTACCTTTCTTTCCCTGCAAGTCAGAAAGAGTTTAATTTGCATTTGGTACCCAAGTCTTGTTGGGTCCTGCATACTCAGTATCATCAGAAACTTTATCAATATTTGACACAATATTATCAGAAGATGATTCCTTGACTTCTTTTATTACCCACTTAGTTTTTGACTTTGACTTTTTCTTAGTGAGAGCAGACTTCTCACTTTCTTTAGTGGATTCAAAAGTCTTTGCAGTTTGCATATAAGAACATAATTCATTAGATGAAATTTGCAAATTAAAACATGTACTCATAGCAGTAATTTTGCATGGCATACAGTCAATGTTATTACAAACTACCAATTCTCTTTGCATAATGGGGATTCTGTGTAAGTTCCCTTTCAACACTGTTGCATTAGATATGCTACTAGTTGATTTCTTACAAACATGAGTTAAATGATGTGAGGAGCCACAATTATTGCAAAGTTTCCTTGGTGCCTGCTTTACATATGCATAATTATTCTTTTTATCAATGCCTAGCTTCCCATTTCTGTTTTTGGACTTGGAGACAACTGTCTTGACAATATGTTCAGAAGATGCTGTCGAACTATTTTTGACAGCATCTTTTGTACTTGCTGTCTTGACAGTAGGTTTGAAAGTTACTGTCTTGGATGACTTCTTGACAGTATCTTTTGAACACTTGGTTGGACTGTTTAAAACTGTTTCTGTCATAGACATTTTGACAGAATCTTTTTCTTTCTTAGATTTGATGTCAATCCTCTCATCTTCATCACAGAGTTCTTGATTAATAATTATGGAATTTTCATTAACCTCAAACTCTGTACTTTTGAAAATTGGATTGCTCACATTTTTGAGGATGTGAGGTCTTACTGTATTATCATCATTTTTCTGTATAACAGCCTCTTTACCAGGTCTCCTGCTATAATCATAGCCTATGCCTATCTTCTTACTTTCAGTATGTTTCTCATGATACTCTTGAACTAACTTAGAGGAATTTCTAAATGCCTTTAGCTTAAATTCATTCTCAGAAATTTCTTTTCTTAGATAATCCTCTATCTCTTTAGCACAGATTAAATCATTTTTTAGTCTTTCGTTTTCCTGAGCTAAAGAATCAATAGAACTGGTCTTAAGCAACAACACATCATTGTTAGATCTGAGTACTTCATTTTCTTTAGTTAATCTAGCAATTTCTTCATTTGCAGCAGATAAACTAGTATGAATATTAAACATTTCAGTACTCATTTCCTCAATAGTTTGCTTATAGTCATTTAAAGACATATCTAGTAATACTAGAGATGGTACCTGACTTGACGAGGTTGATGCTTCTTCATCCTCTCTAGCCATCAAGGCTAAATTCACAAATTCCTCTTCTTCTTCATTATCAGATTCATCCCAGCATTTTCCTTCAGCCATATAGGCTTTTCCTTGTCCTTTCTTAAATTGACTCCCAGTTCCTCTCTCCATTCTTTGTATTTGTTTTGGTCTTTTGCATTCAGTAGCAAAGTGACCAAGTTCATTGCAATTGTAGCATCTAAACTTTGACCTATCTACCATTCCTGTTTTGTATCCTCCCTTGGTGCCAGTAACAGGTTTTGATGAGCTTCCTTGGTTATACTTTGGAAATTGACCTTGAGGCTTATATGGCTTGTTCCTCCTGAACCTTATATTTTTGAATTTTCTTGCCATAAAAGCCATGGTTGGATTATCCATTTTATCCATTTCTTCTAGAGTGAAGAATTCTTCATCTTCAACATCTTCTAGTTGAAGGACAACCTTTTCTTCATCTTCAACCACCTCTTCAATTTTCACAGATGAAAATTGAGGTTGTTGATCATTTTGAATTTGCTCACTTGCTTGAAAATATGATGGTCCTTGAGCAACTAGAGCACCAGCCATGTTTGCCATCAATCCTTTGGATCCACTTTGTATAGCTTTCTTTTGATAATATTCAAGTTCATAAGATTTTAGAACTCCATACAATGTTTCAAGAGAAACAGAATTTAAGTCTCTCCCTTCTCTTATGGCTGTTACTCTGTGCTCAAGATGTTCTGGAAGAGTTAGCAGAAACTTGATATTGACTTCCTTCTTTTCATAAAACTTTCCATGAATTTGAAGCTCAGCTATCAGTTTGCTAAATCTTTCAAACATGTGGGTTAGCTCTTCTCCATGCTTGCCCATAAACGCTTCATATTGTGACACCAGTATTTGTTTTTGATTCTCTCTGACCTCTTCACTTCCTTCACATAACAGTTCTATCTTTTTCCACATATCCCTGGCAGAGTTGCATGCTATTATATTTCCACTCATAGCTTTGTCCAGGGTAAGTGCATCTAGTAGAATGAGTTGCAGATGATCATCCAGTGATACCTTTTCTTTTTCTGAGTCATTATACTCAGAAGGCTTCTTAGCAACCCAATGAGCTGGGATTACTACATCATTCACTGTAGCAGCTGGGATTTCCTTTTGAGGAATGAAGGGGCCATTTTCCAGAATACCTAGGAATAGTGGATTCTGAGCTTTGATAAATAACATAATCTTCTTTTTCCATATGTTGTAGTTTTCTTTATCAAAAGCTGGAATCTTGATATTACTTGACCTTTGAATACTTGCCATTTGGATCTCAGATATGTGTATTAATCTGATTGCTCTGATACCAGTTGTTGGTCCAGGAAAGTATTGCAGAAGGGGGGTTGAATGCAATACTAATAAATTTCAAAAACTATTTCAACAACTTAAATAGAATTTGTAATTTACTAGTAGAAGAAATGCAAACACAAGTAAAATCAAATACGAGGATTTCACAAAATAATTGTTTTATTTATTTTGCAAAGTTTTGCTACAACCTTGAGAACAAATTAATTCTCAAGCTACAAATACTCAAGAGATTACAGTTGTTGAGTTCTTTAATGTATAAGTAGAATGCTCTATTTATAGAGTGATAATCTACTGTACTATCACCATCAACATGGGTTGTTGAGTTGCTGTTATATTCCTTTTGCAGCTCATTCCATGATTCATTCCCATGTGATCAACACAAAGTAACTTTAATATACTTTCCACATTTGAGCCACCCAGATCTAGCTGTATTCAATTTTATCTGCTCTAGACTTTACAGGTTGTTCCATGTGATCTCTCGAGCTTCAGTTATAGACTTTCCAAGCTTGCTGTAAAGGTTGAATATTACAACACGCCTGCTTCTTTTGAACATGTACTCTGTCGTTTAATTTGACTTAGAAGATTCCTAAGTCAGGCTGATTCTATATGACAGTATGTTTGCCACAAAGTTTGCTGTCAATGGATTATGCTTTGGTTGACAGTATGAATTTCCCGCAGATATTACTGTCAAGAATTTTGCTTTGGTTGACAGTATGAATTTCCCGCAGAGATTGCTGTCAAGAATTGTGCTTTGATTGACAACATGTTTTTCCCGCAGAGATTGCTGTCAGGAATTCCAAACTTACTGTCGCAAACTGTACATCAAAGTTGCTGTCATTAGAATCTCCGCCAATGTTGCTGTCAAGTTGAAACTTGCTGTCGACTTCGTGAAACTTGTTGTCGACCTAGGCAACATGTTGTTTCCTTGTAACCTTACTGTCAGGGTCTGACAGTAACTTTTATTCCTTCTGTCGAACTTATGTATTTCTTGAGGCTTGAACATTATCGAACTTCTTCCAAGAATTACACTTATTACATGACAGTATTTATTTAAATTACAAGAATACATTTCAGGCTATGACAGTATGTTCTACTTAGCAAAAACTAAGTATACCAATAAAACTAATTAAGTTGTCTATTCCATCACCCATAAATCCCAACAAAGGGCGATTTGGGCGAATGTCTCGGCGTCTCGCGTACGCGAGGCGACCTGGGCGAGGAATTTTATTACCTGGAATATTGTGTTACTACTGTTGAATCAGTACTTGGATTATTGAGCTGATCAGACATCAAATCCTGATGGACAGACTCTGAACATAACCCAATACTGATGGGCATCAGATCCTGACGGACTAAGATACTGAAATCTCTCAACACATACAGATATAAAACATAATTCTCAGGCGAACTGAGGTGCTAGTCGCTGTTGATCACTGGTGTGTTTGTGAAACCTTTGATCTGTTGCTGTTTTATCCTGGAAGTTATATTGCTGCAACCCAATCACAACGTAAGTGGGGCAATATTCTTTTCAAGAACAGCCAAGTCTTCTCGAAGGGCTTGGTGACTCAGCTGTTCTTCTCTCTCTGATCAGTAGTTGCTAAATCTTCTGTGAGAGATAAGTATTCTTGCCTTTCTTATTAAATTACAGTCTCTGATTATATTTTGTTTATGCCTTCGTGGTTTGTTTTGTTAATTGGTTATATGCCTGTTCTTGTTTTAATATATATCACTGCCTCACTGTTGCTGTAGTTAATTATACACAACAATCTTGAAGAGAATAGTTGTGTTATATATTGTTAATTAACAAGATGGTTAACGAAACTGAAACTCCTGTTGTTGAGACTGGCTCTGGGTCTACTGTTACTATACCTACCATTGATTGGACCACGTACCATTTCCCACAGCCTATTGATTTGTCAGGAATGCCTGATAAATTCGGTGGGGGTGTTGGTTTTTCTCGTTGGCAGAAAAAGATGGCACTCTCCCTGAAAAGACAGAAAGGAAAGATCACTTGGACAAACCTGATGTTGGACATCTCTGTGCAAGAGCAACACAAGTCCAAGCAAGGACATGTGATGTCTACTGAACATGCTGGGAGTTCGAAGGTGAATGTAGTTACTGTAGGACAGAAAAGAAAGGCTGTCACTAAGAAGGAAAACACTAAGTATAAGGACAAGAACAAGGCTAAGAAACCAAAGGCAAACAAACCATGTTGGTCTTGTGGACAGGTTGGTCATTGGAGCAAGAACTGTCCTGTAAAGAAAGCTAAGAAACCTGTTGTGGGAGCACAAGCTAACAATGTGCTTGGAACCACTTGTGGGTCAATGGTTAACATGGTTGTTGGTTAGGCTGTTGCTTCTGAAACCGACAACGGGTATGTGACCTACAACCCTGTACTTCTTTCCACCTATTCGTCTCATGAATGGTTGGTTGATACTGGAGCTAATGTACATATTTGTACTGATATTACTCAATTTGTATCTTATCAACAGACTCATGAAATGACTGTGACGATGGGGAATGCGAGTGTAGCTCAAGTACTTGGAATAGGAAACGTGGACCTGAAGTTCGCTTCTGGGCGTGTTCTATCCCTCACTAGAGTGCACCATGTTCCTGATATTCGTAGAAATATAATAAGTGGAAGTTGTTTAGTTAAGAATGGTTTTGAAGTTTCTTTGAAATGTAATAAAGTAGTTATTACACATACTGGTGTATTTTTTGGCAAAGGTTACTTGTTGGATGGATTATTTTTAATAAATGTTGAGCCTGTTTTGGGTAGTTTTATTAATAATAATGTTGCTCCTTCTGTTAATTGTGTTGAATCATCTGATTTGTGGCACGCACGTCTTGGTCACTTGAATTTTGGTGCTCTAAAGAATATGATGAACTTAGAGTTGATTCCAAAACATGCCATTGATAAGAAATCTAAATGTCAAGTATGTGTGACTGCTAAACAAACTAGGAAACCCTTTCATAATGTGCTTAGGGATTCGAATGTGTTAGATTTAGTGCACACTGACATATGTGAATTTGGTGGTGTTTTGACCAAGGAACATAATAGATATTTCATTACCTTTATAGATGATTGTAGCAGATATTGTTATGTTTATTTGCTTAAACATAAAGATGAAGCACTAGATAAATTCATTATGTTCAAAACTGAAGCTGAAACACAAACTGGTAAAGTACTTAAACGTTTGAGATCAGATAGAGGTGGTGAGTATACGAGTAACTCGTTTAATGAATTTTGCAAGAGCAATGGTATAGTTCATGAGGTAACTCCACCATACACACCTGAGTCTAATGGGGTGGCAGAACGAAAGAACAGAACCTTTAAGGATATGATCAATAGTATGTTGATTAATTCTGGGTTGCCTAAGTACATGTGGGGGGAAGCTCTGAATACGGCTTGCCATATTCTGAATAGAGTACCTCTGAAACATATGGACAAGACACCTTATGAATTATGGACAGAAAAAAGGACTAGTTTAAAATATCTTCGTGTTTGGGGATGCCTTGCAAAGGTACTTGTCCCTGAACACAAGAGAAAGAAACTAGGGCCTAAAACTGTTGATTGCATCTTTCTAGGCTATATTGAAACCACTACGGCTATGAGATTTTTAGTGTTAAAATCTGACATAGACGGAATAGTGGCTAACACTATAGTTGAATTTTGTGATGCAACATTCTTTGAGGATGTGTTCCCTATGAAGACTGGTATACCTCAGGGTATTCCTGATGATGATCCCACTCACACATCGAGGTCCATTCCTGATCACGTGGAAAGGATGACAAATGTGGGGGCAGATCTTGGTAGTAGCTCTACTCTTGATGAAGTAGAGGAACCTAGAAGGAGTAAGCGTGCTAAGGTAGTCAAGGATTTTGGAAGTGATTTTATCACTTACAATATCGA
Organism: Kitagawia praeruptora; assembly: GCA_037693485.1. Classification (NCBI taxonomy): domain Eukaryota; kingdom Viridiplantae; phylum Streptophyta; class Magnoliopsida; order Apiales; family Apiaceae; genus Kitagawia; species Kitagawia praeruptora. Next base: position 64,153,429 of record CM075345.1, read on the forward strand.
GGATGAACCTTTAACTTTTCAACAGGACATGGATTCTTCAGAATCTAGGTACTGGAAAGGTGCTGTAAAAAGTGAAATTGACTCTAATATTTCTAATGGAACATGGGAGTTGGTTGTTCTACCTCCTGGGTGTTCTACTATAGGATGTAAATGGGTCTTCAAAAGGAAGATGAACCCGGATGGCTCAATAGATAAGTATAAGGCTAGGCTGGTAGCTAAGGGCTTTAAGCAAAAAGAAGGCATTGATTACTTTGATACATACTCTCCAGTTGCTAGAATGACAACAATCCGAATGCTTATAGCATTGGCTTCTGTACATGGTCTTATCATCCATTAAATGGATGTAAAGATAGCTTTTTTTCAAGGTAAACTTGAAGAAGAGATTTATATGGATCAGCCTGAGGGATTTGTTGCCTCTGGTAATGAGAGGAAAGTATGTAAGTTAATCAAGTCTATATATGGCTTAAAACAAGCTCCTAGAGACTGGCATAAAAAGTTTGATGAAACTGTTTTAGAATCAGAATTTGTAGTTAATGAAAGTGACAAGTGTGTCTATTACATGGTTAAAGGAAGTGAATGTATTATTGTGTGCCTATATGTGGATGACATTTTATTGTTTGGAACCAATATTGAGATTATTAACGAGACTAAAAGGTTCTTGAAAAGGCATTTTGATATGAAGGATATGGGAGAGGCTAGTGTGATTCTTGGTATCAAGTTGACTCAGTCAACTGATGGAATAACCTTGTCACAATCTCATTATATAGAGAAATCTATACTTGAGAAGTATGGTTATTCAAATTGTATAATCGCAAGTACGCCATATGATCCTAAAATTGCCCTTGTCAAGAATAGTTCAGGAGTACCTGTGTCTCAGTTAAGGTATTCTCAGATTATTGGGAGTTTGCAGTATCTTGCTAATGGTACTAGGCCGGATATTTCATATTCAGTGTCTAAGTTAGCAAGATATACAAGCTGTCCAAATAAGACTCATTGGGATGCTCTTGATAGAGTACATAGATATCTGAAAGGCACCATATATCTTGGTTTGCACTACAGGAGGTTTCTTGGAGTGCTAGAGGGATATAGTGATACAAGTTGGATAGCTAAGAAGTCTTGTTCCAATGGAGTGACTGGATATCTGTTTACCCTTGCGGGTGGAGCAGTGTCTTGGAAGTCTTCTAGACAGATTATTATAACTCGGTCTACCTTTGAGGCTGAGTTGTGTGCATTAGATGCCACGGGGACTGAGGCTGAATGGTTACATGGACTGATATCAATGTTACCTGTAGTAAGTCGTCCACTTCCTGCTTTTGCTGTTCATTGTGATAGCCGTACAACTATCGACAAGATAAACAACAAGAAGTATAATGTGAAAACAAAGAGACATATCCAAGTTAGACTAAAGTCTATAAGGGGTCTAATGTCTGACAGGATCATAGCTGTTGAGTTTATTGGAACTCAAGAAAACCTAGCTGATCCTTTGACTAAGGGACTTGAGCATGCTGTTGTCCTTAAGTCTAGGTTGGGGATGGGACTGTTAGCCCATAATGATTCATCATCAGTGGGACCCCAATACACCTGAGAGAAGATCCCTTGAAGTGTATTCAATGTGGTAATAACAAGCTGTAAGGATGAATTAGTAGTACCTTTGCTACATAGATGATACTGTTGTATCTGAGTCTATCCCCTATGAACCTAGAAGGTACTGACACTGCTAGTAAGCAAGAGTTATTATAACTCTGAATGGGGTCAAGTCATTCGACGAGATGATAGCAGTACATCTCTGGAGATGCCCAGCTAAGCGAATGTAATTGTGTGGTCGCAATTAGAGGAAAGGGTTATTCCTTGAAGCATTCGACGAACAGGATCGAGACATGACCAATAACGTCTCAAAGCCGTAGATTGGCACCACAGCCTTTGATTTGTCGTCGTCTATGGAGTGTGGTTACACTAAACGGATAAAGATTCAAGGTGAAACATTCCATCTGAATCCGGTAGCCATCGAAGTAGAGAACTTAGGAGGGTTAAAACCCGGAAGGGTACCTACTCTGAAAAACAAGTCATGATGAGTATAGATATGTATTTCTGTATGGATTCGTGGGGGATTGTTAGAAAATGGAATGTTTGAGACATATTTATAATATGTTCTTGATGTAATTTCCGGAAACTAACAAGTGAAGGTTGTTCCTCGTAATGAGGACTTAAACTTTCATGTTTGGATCTAAGACATTTTCTTAGTGGAATCCATAAATAAATTGAGTTGAAGTTGCTTGCTTGAAATGGGTTATGTGGGTTATATAGTTGAAATAACTTGAGTCCCACATAGAATTGGTAATGAAAGGTTGGTGGCTTTATATAGCTCCATGTGCAAGTGTAGTGCACAACTACTAAGGCATGTGGGTGTGCATAGATGTAGAGTGGGCCTCGCGCACATACACACAAGCGCCGCCGCCCGCCACGCCACGCCACGCCCCGCCACGCCACGCCACGACACGACACGACTCGGGTCGGGTCGGGTCGAAGGGCGATTTGGGTGAATGTCCCGGCGTCTCGCATACGCGAGGCGACCTGGGCGAGGAATTTTATTACCTGGAATATTGATTTATTTTAACAGAACATCAGATTTTATATGTTACTACTGTTGAATCAGTACTTGGATTATTGAGCTGATCAGACATCAAATCCTGATGGACAGACTCTGAACATAACCCAATACTGATGGGCATCAGATCCTGACGGACTAAAATCCTGATGGATCAGATACTAATGATGACTAATCCTGATGGATCTCAGATCCTGACGATGGTTAAATCCTGATGCAGCTGTAACTGAAAAATAAATACTGTTGTAGTTAATGAAATTAAATCAGAATATTTACTTTCCTTTTAAGGCGAGAATTATATATACGTTAAGGAAAAACCCTAGCTGCCTTCTCTCTGCTATCTCTCAAGACATACAGATATAATACATAATTCTCAGGCGAACTGAGGTGCTAGTCGCTGTTGATCACTTGTGTGTTTGTGAAACCTTTGATCTGTTGCTGTTTTATCCTGTAAGTGATATTGCTGCAACCCAATCACAACGTAAGTGGGGCAATATTCTTTTCAAGAATAGCCAAGTCTTCTCGAAGGGTTTGGTGACTCAGATGTTCTTCTCTCTCTGATCAGTAGTTGCTAAATCTTCTGTGAGAGATAAGTATTCTTGCCTTTTTTATTAAATTACAGTCTCTGATTATATTTTGTTTATGCCTTCGTGGTTTGTTTTGTTAATTGGTTATATGCTTGTTCTTGTTTTAATATATATCACTGCCTCATTGTTGCTGTAGTTAATTTTACCCAACAACAAGTTTTGTTACATTATAAGAATGTGAACCGATGGGGTGTCTGTTTTTGTTATTAACATTCAAATGGGGCTTTTGGTAATCTAAAGAGGATTTTTTTTGTTGAAGATATTCTTTTCTTTTATGATCCAGTTTTCCAGGAAGCTCAGTCTAGGTTTGGGTCGATCCGGTATAGGGAGGATATTTCTTCACAGGATAGAAATGATTGGGGGGGCATAATATTGCAATGATTGTGTGGATTTTTGACAGAGATAGAAAATATAGAAAAATTGTTGATGAAGCTGAAGCAGTAAATGGAAATGGAGCTGAACCTGGTGTGGTGTTGATATTGCCGGGATGATAAAAAGCAGGAATTCTACAATTGATAACCTTAAGCTATGTTGTGAAGATTGCTTAGTGTGCATATGAATTACGATGAGCTGGTAATGAAGGTTACTGTTTGCCTTCTGATTGGGATACCACATAAGTCAAAGATTAACACTTCCAGTCGCTCTAAAATCTTAAGCTATCAGATAAAGCACCCAACAAAATCTAATCCTACAACAAATATTATTCAATATTTCCCCTCAATTATGATACATTTCGCTACGAATGACCACACAAACGGTAGATGGAATTAGGCGAACAACAGATATTGAAGGCAACTAATAATGAATTAAATAAATGGGGGTGCAGGGAGAGACTCGAAACTAAGACCCTTCCTAAACCGAACTCTGATAACATGTTATGATCAGGGTTGGTCTAGGCATAGGGCAAACAGGACAACTGCCCTGGGCCCATCTTGTTTGGGGCCCAAAATTTAGTAGGCCTTTATATTACTTTTAGTATACCTTAATTTTACTTGTTAAAAAAAAACATTAGAACAGGAGATACACGAGACGGTCGAGACCACGAGGACAACCAGTTCACCACTACTGTCTGCTGCTTCTTTACAGATTAATTTAGAGGTAAGAACGCCCCCATGGCCCCATCCCTATTACTATAATACTATTATATATATATATATATATATATATATATATATATATCATATATGTAATATGTATATTAATAAATTATATATGAATATGATGTATAATTTATTCTAGTACAATTATATATTGTATATACAATTATTAAAGGTTTAGTTTTTGTAATCTAATCTTGTTCAATTTTAGGCTTTTCTTGTCTTAATTTGCTTTCTTTTTCATTTAACAAGGGTAATTCAAGACTTAAGCAATCATACTTGGGATTTCAGAATTTTGGGTGCTTTGGAGTTTGAATTTTGAACAATATTATTCAAGATGTTATTCTTCCTTTGCCTCAAATAGTTGTTATATTATTGTGGAGTACAATGCTACCTAAAAAACATCTATCTGGAAATGAAAAGAGAAAAAAAAAAGAAAAAAGAAAATGAGCAAATGAGTTAGTAGAGTCACAAAGAGGAGTTATTAAGAATTTTGTTATAAAAAAGGTAGACAATTCGAAACAAGAAGCGAATGAAAATTTGGAGGATTTGAAAATAGGTAATGAAAATTTAGAGGATTTAAATGTAGAAAATGAGGTTTTAAATGAGGATGACCATGTGCCCAATTTGTCTAATATTGAAAATGTGAGGGTTAAGATGAGCCAAGTCCTACTTTTAAGGATATTTATGATCCTAGAAATTGGGATAATTTAAACAACAAATAAATGGACATTGTAGTTGAAAAGGGGCCTAAAAGGGAATTGAATCTTACATTTCCATTGGATGACACTTCAAGACATTTTTCATATGCTTTTTAGAGGGTGTTTGGGGTTACTTAAAATAAGTTACTTTTGACTTAATGGAGGTATTTTTAACTTAAAGGAAAAAGTAAAGTTGTTTACTTTAAGTTGAATGAATGTGTTTGGGTAATTTTACTTAAAGTTAAATGTGGGTTTAAAAATTTTGACTTAAAAAAATTTTAAATTCATAATATTTAATCTTTAGAAGAATTGTGAAAAAAAAATAAAAAAAAAAATTCGATAAGTCATAAGTCATAAGTCAAAAGTACCTAAATGGAACTTATGACTTAAAGCAGTTTTTTAACTTAAAGCCGGGCTTTAAGCCAATCACCCAAACAGATCAAAAGCGACTAAAAGTGGCTTTCTCCTTAAAGCACGGGAAGCCAAACAGGCTCTTATTCTAGAAGATTGAGTAATGGGGAGGTTGTTGATTGAAAATAGTTGATTTTTTGCGCTCATCGATGTCACAAGAAAGGTTAAATGGCCTTGCAGTTTTATGCATTAAAAGAGATATGTTGGAGAATATTGACATTGATACCATCATCACCGATTTTGCATTAAGAAGTGCTAAATGAAGTTGTTTTTCTTAATTTATCACTTGTGTACGGTATGTTGATATCCAAACTAGTTATTCGATTTATAGCTAGACTAGTTTTATTGCCATTAATTTTTATGTTAGTACTATGATGTTTCATTTGTTTGATTTTATTAGAAATTATCTTGAATTATTTTTGGTATTATCATATTAAATTTTTTGGGGGAAAAAATTTAAGATCCTTTTTTCGAGTTTCGCCCTGGGTCCTAATAAAGTATGGAACGGTCCTGGTTATGATATCATATTATCATGTTAAGTAATCAGTCACTCTAAAATCATAAGGTATCAAAGGAAGGTTCCAACATGATCTAATGGTACAACAAAATTATTCAACAAACATGATTATTGAGTGTTGAACAGGGTACAATATGGATGGAAGCTGGGGACCAAAAAGCTGGTGTTTTGGAACTTGTTAAAAAGGAGTTGGGCATATTAGATGAGAAGTTAGGCATGTTTTTTTATGCAAATGTTTAATGTATCCTTAAGATTCAATAAGTTGCAAAAATAAGTTGGAAAGTAAGTTGGAATGTTAGGAATCTCTAACTTTGTCTTAAAATAAGTTGACTTATTCTGGAAAAAAGTTCCCCCAAACACCCACAATCTTGCCCATTATGGAGCTTGGATTAGGGATGGCAATTTGTACCGACCCGATGGATACCCGACCTGTTTCGACCCGAATAACCCGAACCGAACCCGAAGTTTTCGGGTTTGGGTTCGAGTTTGGATTTGATTTTTAAACCCGAATCAATTTCGGGTCGGGTTTGGGTTTTGGCCAAACCCGACCCGAACCGACCCGAAAACCCGAAACCCGTTCCAAACCCGAACCCGACCCGAAACCCGAATTAATATATATTATTATTTCTATTATTTTATACATAATATTTAATATTTAATATATATTATCTATTATTATATATATTTAATATTTAATATATAATAAAAATTAAAATATTTTATATATTTATGTTTTATATTATTTTTAATATAAAAAATATTTATTTTTTATTTATTTTTTTCGGGTTTCGGGTACCCGAAAACCCGTTCGGGTTTAACCGGGTCGGGTTTGGTTTCAAAATTTCGGGTTTAATCGGGTTCGGGTTTGGTGGATTTAACCGGGTTCGGGTTTGGTTTTGGCCAAACCCGACCCGACCCGACCCATTGCCATCCCTAGCTTGGATCTTTTACAGATTTTCATTTTATAATCAATAAAAATTAAATAATTAGTAAAAAACATATACAATTAGAAGTTTGAGAATAATCAATTCTCTTCACGAATTACCCCAAGAGGTGTTTCAGATGATCGGACAGTAGCACTTAAGGCTTTTTGGCTTGAGATCACGAGTTCAATTTTCTGGAGCATTCCGGGATTAAGTGTACTAACATGTTCGGGAATATGAGTGTGTTAATATGCCCTCCGAATTAGTCGAGTTACGCGTAAGCTGGCCCGAACACCGAATTATCAAAAAAAAAAAAATCACTCCACGAATTAAAACAAGTGCCGCCATTTATGGTATTTACGTTTTAAACGAGCAAATCATGTGCAACACTACAAGCCACCATTGTTGAAATTGAATTCATGGAGAGCAATTATTGATTCACCATCGAGAAACTGGGCCCGTTTGAAAAATTTTATTTTTCAGAAATAAGTTACTTCTTATTTCTGAAAAAAAGTTAGGAAATATGTATTTTTTCTGAAATAAGTAACCTATTTTTGAAAGAGAACGAATATTAAACTCCTAATACACATTTTTCTCTAAAAAAAGTATGTAAATATGAATTTTTTTTCCGAAATAAGTAATTTATAAATTGTAAATAAGAGGAGACAAACGGGGCCACTATAGTGAAATTCATGAATAATTGAGTGCTATTTTTAAAATAGTGTTGATATATTTTATATTGAAGAAGTTGTAGTTGGCTCTAATATCTGCAAACACGATTATTAAAGTTAGCACAGATATGTAGTATAAATAATGTATTAAAAATTAACCAATTTTTTTAAAAATTATTGATAAATTATTGATTTATTGTCAAAAAATATTTAAATCAAAATATTAAATTCGATATCACTACGAATTATTCTAAATAATATATTATATTATAAACAAGATCAATATATTAAAAATTATTAAAATATTAAATTTTATCCAATATCATTCCATCAAATCTATACTATTATATAAAACCCGAAACATTAAAAGTTTTGATACCTGTTTTTTGATACATGTTTTTTGGTATCTAGTTTTTGGTATGTTTTTTTTGGTAATTCGTGAATTTACTTATTTACCCTTCATTCATTATAAAGAAAAATAAATCTATACTATTATATAAAAGCCGAAACATCAAAAGTTTTGGTACCTATTTTTTGGTACCTATTTTCTAGCCCGAAAATATCACATCATATTTTTCAATTATTAATAAAATATATTAAAAATCATATACGTTGTTTATAATAAGTAAACATTAGTATAATCCGTAAACATGAGTATATTAAATTATTAAAAATAATGATTATATAAAAATATAATTGTAATATTAAATAAAATTTATAACATAATACAAGAAACCCGTGCATTGCACAGGTTATAAGGTAGTTATTATATTAAAGTTGAAACATTGAAAATTTTATCGGTTTGGTTTAGGCACAGTTATCTTAATTAATAAATAAAAAATAATACAATTAATGTTGAGCAACCAATTGCCTTTTCTAATTAAAATAAGTATCTATACTACTATATTAAAGCCGAAAAATTGAAAGTTTGTCGGTTTGGTTATCCTAATTATTAAAATAAATAATAAAATCATACTCCCTCCGTCCCTTAATATTTTTCCTGTTTTGACTGGACACGTTTGCCAACGCATACTTTTGATCATTAATATTTTAAATTTCGTATTAATATTAAATATAAAAACTTCACTGTATTAAAGTACTCATAAATACGAATCCAACAAGATCACTCATGACTATATTTGGTCTTATTGATTAGATGTAAATTAATAATTTATCTCATGTTATGAATAATCCCGACATATGAAACGAGAATAATATTAAGGGACAGAGGGAGTATAATTAATGGTAATTAGCCATTTGCCTTTTTCACATTTACTTTTAGTTGAAAATATTACTCCATCCGTCTCTAAATATCATTCCTGTTTTGACTGGACACGTTTGTCAACGCATACTTTTGATCGTTAATATCTTCAATTTTGTATTAGTTTTAAATATAAAAACTTCACTGTATTAAAATACTCATAAATACGAATCCAACAATATCATTCATGACTATATTTTGTCTTATAGATTAGATGTAAATTAGTAATTTGTCTCATGTTATGAACAATCCCGACATTTCAAATAAGAAAAGTAAAAAGAGACAGAGGGAGTACCTTTTATAAACATCTAAAAACATCAATAGTATTATATTTTTGGATCATTAATATTTCATTTCGAATTAAAACACGTTACCTTTTTAATTTAAAACAAATCTTACAATCATTAATATATAGCCAAAAATATCACACCATAATTTTCAAGAAAAATATAGCACTTAAAATAAATAATAACATAATATAATTTTTGGTCATTAGTCAATTGCCTTTTTCACATATAGTTTTAGTTGAAAATATTACCTTTTATAAACGTATCATATCTTTCAATCATTAATATTTCCTTTCTAATTAAAACATGTTACCTTTTTAATTTACAACAAATCTTACAATATATACCCGAAAATATCACACCATATTTTTTAATTATTAATAAATATATTAAAAATCATATACCTTTTTTTATAATAAAGAAACATTAGTACGTAAACATGAGTATATTAAATTATATCAAATTAATTTTTTTTATTAAAAATAATGATTATATAATAACATAATTGTAATATTAAATAAAATTTATAATACAATACAAAAAAATCGTGCATTACACGGATTATAAGCTAGTTAAATTAATTTACCGATTTAATAATAAATCACTATCAACATCCCAAATCCCACACAATTTGTACCGATTTTTGAAATGTACACTCATCACTATAAAGTAGACCAAACTTGACCTTTCACTCAAAAATTGGACTCTCTTATATACTCCCTCCGTCCCAATGGGACGTTAACATTTGTTTTTTGCACGAAAACTAAGATAGTGGGTATAATATTATTAAAATAAATTAAGTAGTGGGTGTAATAGTGATTTTATTGTTAAAATAAGTTAAGTAGAGTAGTGAGTGTAATAGTGATTTTATAGTTAAAATAAATTAAGTAGTGGGTGTAATAGAGTAAAGTATTGTTTAAAATAAGTGAAGTAGTGGGTGTAATAGTGTTAAAACTTACTATTTTAGGAAATGTTAACAATCTATTGGAACATCACAAAATAGAAAGTGTTAACATTCTATTGGGACGGAGGGAGTAGGTCCTGAAAATGAATTGGGGAGGGATCCAATTTTCTTCGATTCTTTTATTGTATATTTTTCTAGTAGTAATGGTTCTTTGTATCATAATTAATTGTATATTTTTCTAGTAGTAATGGTTCTTTGTATCATAATTTTTGTTTAAATGATCCAAAATATTATAATTGGAAAAAATGACCCTTTCTATCATACGCATATTCAAATTGCGTTACTATCTCCATTAAAAAAGTTAAAAAACTGTAAACACAATTTCTTCTTACGTTTCTTAGGAGTGAGGAGAAGGAAAGTTTGAACAGCGAAGTGTCCAACCCATCCCACAATAAGAGAAAACAGTGATATTATTGTAAACTTAAACTTTTTTTTTTGAAACTATTGTAAACTTAAACTTAAATATAGTGAAGATAAGTAAAATGAAAAGCTATAATAACAATAAAGGAGCTACTAATAATACTAGCTTATAGCCCGTGCAAAGCACGTGTTATTTTTAATTTTTTAAAATTTACTTATATATAGTTTAGTATGTATAATATTATAAACATTACTTTTAATATGTTGGAAAAATTCAAATTTTAGAAATTTGTATATAATTAATTTTTAGTATTAAATATAAATTAATATGTTGTTGGTGGTAATCGAACCTTCAATCTTTCTATATAACATAATCTAAGTATTAATTTTATATTAAAATGTTGTTGGCGTGATTCGAACCTTAAACCTCCAACTTTTAGTCTTGTTATATCTAACGGACATGATCTATTTGAGTTTAAAATCTAACGGCTGTGAATGGGGATAACCAAAAATAGGGGGTAACCAAACTAAAATTATACCATATTTCGCTTATTATAATATAGTATAGATGAGAGAGAGAGAGAGAGAGAGAGAGAGAGAGAGATGCTCGATATGTCTTTACTTTCAGTACTGTAATGCTATTTATAGCAATGAGAAGGAGACAGCAAGGTTACATTTTCTTCATCTACATATTCATAGCCCAACTATTACAAGTTTGACTACTGTAGGGCACACAATTTTTCTTCTTCCGTGTATTAAATGAGGAGCCGACCATTGATATATGGAGCTGAACTTTCTTTCCTTTGACAATCACATCTATTCATATTATAACACTCCCCCTTGATTGTCAAATGTGAGTTATTACAAAGATTGACTGCCTCGTTAAAACCTTGCAAGGAAAAACCCAGTGGGATAAAAACCTTGACGAAGTAAAAAGAGTACAGTCTCCCCCTGAATAAAATATCTCACAATTTGACATCTTGATGTATCAAGTTCCTCAATCTTCGCATACCAATATTTTTTCGTAGCTTTTCAAATGTTGAAGTAGGAAGAGACTTTGTGAGTAAATCTGCCAGATTATAACATGATCGAATTTGTTGTACATCAATATCACCGTTCTCTTGTAGTTCATGAGTGTAAAAGAATTTTGGCAAGATATGCTTTGTTCGATCCCCTTTGATACAGCCTTCCTTGAGTTGTTTAATACAAGCTGAGTTATATTCAAACATAACAGTAGGACTGTCTGAGATACCTGATAAACCACATGATTCTCGAATATGTTGAATGACAGATCGTAACCAAATGCATTCTCTGCTTGCTTCATGGATTGCAAGTAACTCTGCGTGATTAGATGAAGTTGCCGCCATAGTCTGTTTTCTAGACTTCCAAGAAATAGAGGTACCACAATATGTGAATAGATAACCTGTTTGAGATCGTCCAAAATGTGGATCTGACATGTACCCAACATCCGCATATCCAACCAGCTGTGATTTTGAATTGTTTTGAAAGAATAATCCAAGATCAATTGTCCCACGAAGATATCTGAATATATGTTTGATCCCATCCCAGTGCCTTTTAGTTGGATCAGAACTGATTCTCGCCAACAAGTTCACAGCAAATGCAATATCAGGTCATGTGTTATTTGCTAGATACATAAGAGCTCCAATTGCACTAAGATATGGAACTTCAGGCCCAAGTGTATCTTCATCTTCTTTTCTAGGACGGAAAGGATCTTTCTCAACTTCTAGTGATCGAACAATCATCGGTGTAGTTAGTGGATGAGATTTGTCCATGTAGAATTGATCAAGAACCTTTTATGTGTAGGTTGACTGATGAACAAATATGCCTGAAAATAAGTACTCCACCTATATACCTAAACAAAATCTTGTCTTTCCAAGATCTTTCATTTCAAACCCATTTTTCAAATAGTTAGCAACATTAGTAATATCTTCAGAAGTACCTACAATATTCAAAACATCCACATATACTGCAATAATAAAAAAACCAGAGTGTGACCTTTTGATAAACACATATGGACACACTTGATTATTTATATACCCATCATTCAATAAATATTCACTAAGCCTGTTGTACCACATACGACCAGATTGTTTTAAGCCATATAATGATCGTTGTAGTTTAACTGAGTATAAATGTTGAGGCTTAGTTTCCTCTAACTTAAATCCTTTAGGGATTTTCATATAAATATCACTATCAAGTGATCCATAAAGGTAGGCTGTCATAACGTCCATCAGACGTGTTTCCAATTTTTCCATACAAGCCATACTCATAAGAAAATGAAAAGTAACTCCATCCATCACAGGAGAGTAATTTTCCTGGTAATCAAATCCAGGTTTTTGAGAGAATCCATGGGCTACCAGCCGGGCCTTATATCTCACAATTTCATTTCTCTCATTTCGTTTTCGTACAAACACCCATCTATTTCCAATGGGAACCACACCAGCTGGTGTTCGGATTGCAGGTCCAAATACATTTCTCTTGCGCAAGGATTGCAATTCTTCCTGAATTGCAATTTTCCTTTTTGGCCAATCATCTCTTTGTCGACATTCTTCCACACTTTGTGGTTCAGGATCGGAGTTCATAATAATATCACATGCCACGGAAAAAGCATATACATCATCAACCTCATTACTCCCACGATCCAATAATTTTCCGTTATGTACATAACTCATTGAGATCTCATAATTTTCAGGTACCTTTGCTTCTATGGAAGCATGTGCCACTTCAGGGGCAATATCCTCTTCTAGAGGTAATACCACTTCATGTGGTTTTGTCACAGCCACTTCAGGGGCTTGAACCTCTTCAGGAGGTGATACCACTTCTGGGGTTTTTGATGTAGTTACTTCAGGAACATCTGCCACTTCAGGGGCAGGTCCATTCAATTTCCGTTTTCGTGGTACAACATCTTTCGCACCAATAGGGTGTTCGACTGAGATTCCTACTGACATACAAAAATATTGAAACTTGCAGATGTAAATTCAGCTGCATTGTCTAGTCGAATTGATTTAATGGGATGGTCAGGAAATTAAGCTCGCAATTTGATTATTTGAGCAAGTAGTTTGGCAAAGGGTGTATTCCGTGTAGAGAGCAGACAGACATGAGACCATCTAGTTGATGCATTGATTAGAACCTTGAAATATCTGAATGGGCCGGATGATGGATGAATAAGACCACAAATGTCATCTTGAATTCTTTCTAAGAAACTTGGAGACTCGGTTTGAAGTTTAACTGGAGATGGTCGGACAATTAGTTTTCCTATGAACATGCTGAGCAGGGAAGTTAGACTTTGTTGCTTTGGATGTGTCTGGGGATAATTATCTGTCTTGGGTACTCGATGCAGAATTACACCTTAGTGCCAACGGGCTAAAGGATACCATAGAAACAGGAAAGACCCCAACTATTGAACAAAATGCCAAAGCAATTATTTTCCTTAGGCACCACATTCATGAAAACTTAAAATCTGAATACCTCACAGTCAAAAATCCACTCACCCTTTGGACCAATCTTAAAGATAGATTTGACAACCAAAAACTTGTCCATCTGCCACATGCCCGTTATGACTGGATCAATTTAAGGTTACAAGATTTTAAATCTGTTGGTGAATATAATTCTTCCTTGTTCAAAATAAGCTCCAAGCTAATCCTGTGTGGTGAGAAAATTACTGATGCTGAGATGATTGAAAAGACCCTTTCGACCTTTCACCCCAACACTATGATCTTGGCACAACAATACAGGGAACAAAATTTTCAGAAATATAGTGAGATGATATCTCTCCTTCTTGTAGCTAAGAAAAATAATGAGTTGTTGTTGAAAAATCATTAGATATGTCCCACAGGCTCTGCCCAGTTACCTGAAGTACATAACACGTCATTCCGGAAGAATGAGCGTGGGAAAGGGCATAGAGGAGGACGAGATTATGGACGAAATCGTGGACGTGGAAATTTTCGTGGTCGATTTCGAAATAAGTATAACTCTGGCCACCTGAAGTGGCAACGTGATGGTTACAATAACTCTAGTCACCAGAAGTGGCAAAATGAGGTGCCAAATAAAAGGAAGGCACCATAGGAAGAAGGAGATACTAGAGATATATGTTTTAGATGTGGGGCTCATGGGCATTGGACTCGTAATTGTCACACACCCAGACATCTTGCAGATCTTTATGAGTCATCCAAAAAACAAAATAGGCAAAGGGTGGAAACAAATTTGGCTAGTTTTAATGATGAACCAATTAACAAGACCTCAAATGAACTAGACACTGGCGCTAACCTTTATTATGACTTAGATGACTAGTTCTCATATGTATCTCTTTGAATTCATGTTCCTTATGTATCTGCTTCAATTTCATGTTTTTATATACTTGTTTTATGTTCTTGCTTTAAGTACATGGTTTGCTTTAATAAAATTATTGTTCACTGATATATGTGCACAACATAAAATATGGGAGATTTATGCATTGCTGATTGCGCCACCACCCACACAATTCTACAAAATCAGAAATACTTCTCACAGTTTACTAAAACCAGCTCACATGTTTGGACAATTTCGGGTAAATCAGATATAATAGAGGGTTTTGGGAAAGCTAGTTTTATCCTACCAAATGAGACACAAATTCAAGTTCATAATGCTCTTTATTCTAGTAAATCCAGTAGAAATCTTTTAAGTTTTAAAGACATTCGTATTAATGGTTTCCACGTAGAATCTACTAATGAGAATGAAAAATAATATCTCCTTATCACTTCAATTACCTCAGGCCATAAGAAGATCTTAGAAAGATTACAATCAATCTCTTCGGGATTATATGCTACAAATATTAGAGTCATTGAGTCTCACAATATCATCATTCCAAAAATCATAGACCCACAATCACTAACCCTTTGGCATGAAAGACTTGGTCATCCAGGAGTATCTATGATGCGTCGTTTAATAGAAAATTCTATAGGACATCCTCTTAAGAATCAAAAGGTCATACCTCAAAATGAACTCCCCTGCTCAGCATGTTCATTAGGAAAACTAATTGTCCGACCATCTCCAGTTAAACTTCAAACCGAGTCTCCAAGTTTCTTAGAAAGAATTCAAGGTGACATTTGTGGTCCTATTCATCCATCATTCGACCCATTCAGATATTTCATGGTTCTAATCGATGCATCAACTAGAAGGTATCATGTCTGTCTGCTTTCTACACGGAATACAGCCTTTGCCAAACTACTTGCTCAAATAATCAAATTGCGAGCTCAATTTCCTAACCATCCCATTAAATCAATTCGACTAGACAATGCAGCTGAATTTACATCTGCAAGTTTCAATGATTATTGTATGTCAGTAGGAATCTCAGTCGAACACCCTGTAGCTCACGTGCATATGCAAAATGGCTTAGCAGAATCTCTAATTAAAAGGCTTCAACTTATTGCACGTCCCTTACTTCTAAGAGCAAAGTTACCTACATCTGTTTGGGGTCACGCAATACTTCATGCTGCAATTATAATTAGGATAAAACCATCTTCTTACCACAAACAATCACCTCAACAATTAGCTTTTGGACAAATTCCTAATATCTCACACTTTAAGGTGTTTGGTAGTACTGTATATGTTCCCATTGCACCTCCACAGAGATCCAAAATGGGTCCACAAAGAAGAGTAGGCATATATGTTGGTTTTGACTCACCATCTATCATAAGATATCTTGAACCATTAACTGCTGATGTGTTTACTGCTCGTTATGCTGATTGTCATTTTGAGGATTATGTGTTCCCTCCATTAAGGGGAGATAATGTTTTGCATAAATTAAATTCTGAACTATCATGGAATGCATCAGGATTAAATGCTATTGATCCACGTACTAAACAATGTGAATATGAGGTTTTAAGGATCATTCATATGCAAAATATTGCTAATCAAATGCCGGATGCTTTTAATGATTCTAGACTTATTATAAAATCGCATATACCCGCTGTTAATGCTTCGACCAGGGTTGAAATCCCTATTCATAAATCAATTCCTGAAGAATTGGTTGGTGATTCAAAACCACGCCAAAAGCGTGGTAGACCTATTGGTGCGAAAGATGTTGTACCACGAAAACAGAAATTGAATGGACCTGCCCCTGAAGTGGCAGATGTTCCTGAAGTAACTACATCAAAAACCCCAGAAGTGGTATCACCTCCTGAAGAGGTTCAAGCCCCTGAAGTGGCTGTGACAAAACCACATGAAGTGGTATTACCTCTAGAAGAGGATATTGCCCCTGAAGTGGCACATGCTTTCATAGAAGCAAAGGTACCTGAAAATTATGAGATCTCAATGAGTTATGTACATAACGGAAAATTATTGGATCGTGGGAGTAATGAGGTTGATGATGTATATGCTTTTTCCGTGGCATGTGATATTATTATGAACTCCGATCCTGAACCACAAAGTGTGGAATAATGTCGACAAAGAGATGATTGGCCAAAAAGGAAAATTGCAATTCAGGAAGAATTGCAATCCTTGCGCAAGAGAAATGTATTTGGACCTGTAGTCCGAACACCAGCTGGTGTGGTTCCCATTGGAAATAGATGGGTGTTTGTACGAAAACGAAATGAGAGAAATGAAATTGTGAGATATAAGGCCCGGCTGGTAGCCCATGTATTCTCTCAAAGACCTGGATTTGATTACCAGGAAAATTACTCTCTTGTGATGGATGGAGTTACTTTTCGTTTTCTTATGAGTATGGCTTGTATGGAAAAATTGGAAACACGTCTGATGGACGTTGTGACAGCCTACCTTTATGGATCACTTGATAGTGATATTTATATGAAAATCCCTAAAGGATTTAAGTTAGAGGAAACTAAGCCTCAACATTTATACTCAGTTAAACTACAACGATCATTATATGGCTTGAAACAATCTGGTCGTATGTGGTACAACAGGCTTAGTGAATATTTATTGAATGATGGGTATATAAATAATCAAGTGTGTCCATGTGTGTTTATCAAAAGGTCATACTATGGTTTTCTTATTATTGCAGTATATGTGGATGATTTGAATATTGTAGGTACTTCTGAAGATATTACTAATGCTGCTAACTATTTGAAAAATGAGTTTGAAATGAAAGATCTTGGAAAGACAAGATTTTGTTTAGGTATACTGGTGTAGTACTTATCTTCAGGCATATTTTTTCATCAGTCAACCTACACAAAAAAAGTTCTTGATCGATTCTACATGGACAAATCTCATCCACTAACTACACCGATGGTTGTTCGATCACTAGAAGTTGAGAATGATCCTTTCCGTCCTATAAAAGAAGATGAAGATGCACTTGGGCCTGAAGTTCCATATCTTAGTGCAATTGGAGCTCTTATGTATCTAGCAAATAACACACGACCTGATATTGCATTTGCTGTGAATTTGTTGGCGAGATTCAGTTCTGATCCAACTAAAAGGCACTGGGATGGGATCAAACATATATTCAGATATCTTCGTGGGACAATTGATCTTGGATTATTCTTTTAAAACAATTCAAAATCACAGCTGGTTGGATATGCGGATGCTGGGTACATGTCAGATCCACATTTTGGACGATCTCAAACAGGTTATCTATTCACATATTGTGGTACCGCTATTTCTTGGAAGTTTACAAAACAGACTATGGCGGCAACTTCATCTAATCACGCAGAGTTACTTGCAATCCATGAAGCAATCAGAGAATGTATTTGGTTACGATCTGTCATTCAACATATTCGAGAATCATGTGCTTTATCAGGTATCTCAGACAGTCCTACAGTTATGTTTGAAGATAACTCAACTTGTATTAAACAACTCGAGGAAGGCTATATCAAAGGGGATCGAACAAAGCATATCTTGCCAAAAATTTTTTACACTCATGAACTAAAAGAGAACGGTGACATTGATGTACAACAAATTTGGTCATGTGATAATCTGGCAGATTTACTCACAAAGTCACTTCCTACTTCAACATTTGAAAAGCTGCGAAATAATATTGGTATGCGAAGATTGAGGAACTTGATAAATCAAGATATCAAATTGTGAGACATTTTATTCAGGGGGAGACTGTACTCTTTTTCCTTCGTCAAGATTTTTATCCCACTGGATTTTTCCTTGCAAGGTTTTAACGAGGCAATCAATCTCTGTAATAACTCATATTTGACAATCAAGGGGGAGTGTTATGATAAATAAATGATTGTCAAAGATACAGGAACATGTGAAATTGTGAGGGAATTCTACAGCCGCAATCAAAAAACACTGCAATCAACAAAAACTGCAGCATACAATTGAATTATGACTTTCATTCAGTTTTCATATATATGTAAACAAGATATTTAGAAAATCCTATAAATAGAACCCTTCACTTGGTAAAGGAACGACACACGGAAATATAATAACACTACACAAGTTATTTTTCTTGCCATATACAAGTTGTTTTCTCCTCGGTTACCATTTTCTTTATAAACATTTTACTTTAATTTATAACAATATGAAATTTTTTATAAACGTGACTAAAAATTGGGTTGTTTTTTGATGGTAAGGAGTAAGGACCATATCATCAAATTATAATATTTTAAATATTTAACTTCAAATATTAAGATTGAAAGAACCTTTTTTCAAAAGAACATGCATACACAATCACGTACTTTAAAATGGGGTGACTATTGATTTTATTGTCCCGTCTGTTTGCCCGTAAGTTAAAAATATATACATTTTTCAACTTAAAGATTATTCACATTGTTATAAAAAAAATCAGTCAATTTTTGAAAATCGCCGATAATTCGGTCAAAAAATTGGAATCGATTCGGCCTATTTTGCAAAAATTGCCGATAAATCGTCGATTTTTCAATCAAATCACCCGATAAATTCGTAAATCGATACTTTAACCGAATAGTTCCGATTTCCAAAACCAAAATATACAACAATGATTATTCATAAAGTAAATCAAGTCTTATGTCCTTATTGTTTCAAAAGAAAAAGTCTTATGTCCTTATAATGAAATAATCTTATTCTTTTCGTAAGTAATGTCATGTCACTTTGTTAATGATGATTTCTTTAAATTAAAAATTAATGTCATGTCACTTTGTTAATGTCTTTAAATTAAAAAATTAATCAAAATATAAATAGCAATGCATAAAAAAATCTATCAGTAGAATTTTAGAAAACTACAAAAGAAAAATTTGAAGATCATTAACTTTCACGTGGAATGGATATATTTGTTTGAAGTCTGTCTTGCTTGCATGCTTGATGCTTGTACGGTTGTACACTTGCAGTGACGGAGCAGGGGGGTCGAGGGGGTCCCTGGCCCCTCCTAGGTTGTGGGATTTTTTTTAAAAAATTTTTTTTTTTGAAAAAATTATATATATTCTATCATTTACTTGTTCTTGACTCCTCCTAGATGGTCTATTTGTCTTCTTTTATATCCATGTTTGTATGATTTAGTGGAAAATATCCATTTTTTGCATGATTTAGTGAAATTTTTTCATTTTTTGCATGATTTAGTGGAAAAAAAATCCGCGCTTCGCACGGTTTAAATTTTCAGAAATTTTTGGACCCCTGAAATTTGGCTCTGCCTCCGTCACTGTACACTTGTACCCACTAACTTATGCAGTCCACACTCCACACTTCACACCACCTAACGTATATTGCATGTCGGGGCGGCTCACGGTATAAATTATTTATAGGTAAACTTCAAAGAAAATCAGTACAAAGTGTCGGTCGAAAGAATAAATTTCATATGAAAATGTAAAACCAGTTACTTTACTACTTCCTCCGGCCCTCTAGGTAGTTTATATTGGGAATGGGCACGGAGACCAAAAAAATATATAAAAAATGAGTAAAGTTAGATGAAAAGTGGATAAAGTGGTGGAACCTATTAATATTTAATAATAGATTTGAGATAATGGAGGAAAGTAGTGGGTGTAATAGTGTTTTTTATTATTAAATATGAGATAGTGAGGGAAAGTAGTGAGTATAATAGTGGAAGAAACTTACTATTTATGGTATGTAAAGAAATAAAAGGAACACTCCAAAATAGTAACTGTAAAGAAATGAGAGGGACCGAGAGAATATTTTTCTATAATTTTTATACAAATTTAACTTCCAATGTACGAACTTCAAAATTCAGGGACAATGGTGGTATTTGCCCCTAATTTGATATTTTAGGGTGTGTTTTTTGTGCTAAAAAACAGTTGAAAAATTGTTTAATATATTTCTAAAAACAAATTTTATTCTATCCCTTATTTTTCAAAAAAGCTATTTTTGGACTTTGGTAAGAAATCATTCCTGATGTCGTCATTAAACCTCATATACAACATTGGGTGCCCTTCCACAGCCCCCGTTGGTTGAAAAAAGGCCCACAACCACCAACTCGTACACTGCCGCAATGAACCCTTGCGGTAGGAAAACTTAAAAAAAAATTTAGGGATGCCGCAATGAAAACTTGCGGCAGGAATGGGCCGCATTGAACGTTGGCGGCAGGAGTCGCTCTCAGGTCCTTAAATATTATTTTACGTTTTTATACCTTTATTTTTATTATTATTTATTAAAATTAAAAAAATTGGTAAATTAATACATTATAAAATATAAAAATGTTTATAAAATTTGAATTATTACATAAAATTTTAAATAAATTATTATAGTTTTATATTTATTAAAAGTAATAAAAATAATAAATTAATAAAACCTGTTAATTTGAAATATTGAAACAAGTAAATATATGAAATTACGTTTTCACCCTCCAATTTGATGCCGCAAGGAGACATAGCGGATAAATGAAAATTTAAAATTACTTGTTTGCCCTTATATCACTGCCGCAATGATACAATGCGGATACATAAAAATATGGAATTACTTTTTTACCCTTAAATCATTACCGCAATGATACAATGCGGATAGGAGACTTATACAACCACCCATTGCGGCTGCCGCGACCCGAACTGAACCTAATTAACCACAGAGCTCGATTTCCAGGCGATTTCAGGCGATTCCGGGCGATTTACACCCACAGTTGAGAATGTCAGGCGATCTTCCTCCTCAAGGTATCTTCTAATTGACACTTACACACACGCACGTAGTTATACATACACACACGCACTACTATATACATTGCTACTGACGATTATATGTACATGGTTTGATTCGTTTTTAACTGTGGGTGGTGTTTATTTGCTTCATTTTAGTTAAAATCATGAATTAAATCGAATTATTAGGGTTCATAGTTCGAATTTTACCCATTTTTGGTTTGCATTAGTTTGAAATTAGGGCTTTTACCCTCAATTGAGTTGAAATTAGGGTTTCTCATCTTTAATTAGGTTGAATTAGCTCGAAATGCCCAATTTAGAATTAGGTTTCGAATTATTATTCGAATTTTTATTAAAACTATGAATTAATTCGAATTATTAGGGTTTATAATTATGAAATTATAATTATAATTTTTTTTATGAGTTGTGGAAATTTTAATTCGAATTTTTCTGAATTATTAATTTGAATTTTTGAGTTTAAAATTCGAATTTATGAATTAATATGATTTATTAATTTGAATTTTGATTAATTAACATATTAGTACTGCATTTTATTTGATAAATTATATTCGGTGTTAATTTATTCTTGTTTTAAATATGTCTTAATGGAATGATAATTTTAGCCAATTTTGGTACATGTTTATGAAATGTGCCTTATTTCTTTGATCTTGCACATTGCAGATGCTATGGATATGCAGTGCGGGCCTCTCGATAGGTCCCTCTTGACCATGCAGGATGATCATATTAGCAGTCACATATGGCAGGGGGGTGAGCGGGAGAAGTTGGATGTCTACCAGTTGACAGCCAACCTCGACGATTGGGTATTTGATGACACCCAGGTTAGTTTGCTGTCAGACTGGGGTTTCCGAGCGTTTACTAACCCACGCTCGATTCCCCAGAACGACATCCGATTGATCACGGCGTTGGTGGAGAGGTTTAGGCCAGAGACCAACACCTTTCATTTCCCATTTGGTGAGATCACCATCACTCTAGAGGATGTTTACATGATATTGGGATTGCCTGTTCGTGGTCGTGCTGTTACTCATACGGAGCTTTCCGCACCGCTTCCATATTGGCTAAGACAGTGGCATGATTTGAGGTTGACTGAGGCCGAACGCAAAGCTATGTATAAAAAAGGTTTGAATTTTAGTCCATAAATTATCTAGTTATTGCATTTTAGCCCAAGAATTCTAATTTCTTTGCAATTTTGGAAGATAATTATCTAGTTATTGCATTTTAGCCCAAGAATTCTAATTTCTTGCATTTTAATCCTTTATTTGTTTAATTCTTGCATATTATACATTAAATTTTCATTTCTTTGCAATTTAGGAAGATAATTATCTAGTTATTGCATTTTAGTCCATAAATTCTAATTTCTTGCATTTTAGTCCTTAATTTGTTTAATTCTTGCATGTTATACATTAAATTATCATTTCTTTGCAATTTAGGAAGATAATTATCTACTTATTGCATTTTAACCCATAAATTCTAATTTCTTGCATTTTAGTCCTTAATTTGTTTAATTCTTGCATGTTATACATTAAATTTTCATTTCTTTGCAATTTAGGAAGATAATTATCTAGTTATTGCATTTTAGTCCATAAATTCTAATTTCTTGCATTTTAGTCCTTAATTTGTTTAATTCTTGCATGTTATACATTAAATTTTCATTTCTTTGCAATTTAGGAAGATAATTATCTAGTTATTGCATTTTAGTCCATAAATTCTAATTTCTTGCATTTTAGTCCTTAATTTGTTTAATTCTTGCATGTTATACATTAAATTTTCATTTCTTTGCAATTTAGGAAGATAATTATCTAGTTATTGCATTTTAGCCCAAGAATTCTAATTTCTTGCATTTTAATCCTTTATTTGTTTAATTCTTGCATATTATACCTTAAATTTTTATTTCTTTGCAATTTAGGTGGGGTGAAGCTTCATAGGTTGAGGGAAATGTATAAAAAGAAACCGGAGAAGCCTTCTCCCGAGTTTATCGAGCATGATGACCTTGTGTACACCCGGGCTTATCTTTTATACATCATTGGGGGTGTGTTGTTTCCTTCATCGAATAGAGACACCGTGCATCCTAGGTACTTCTTGACTTCATTTATCTCTCTAGTCCTTGCAATTTATGCTTAAATTTATCTTATTCTTGCATTTTATGCCTTAAATTTCACATTTCTTGCATGTTCATCCTTAATTTCTCCAATTATTGAATTCTTACGTTAATTTGCATTTCCTGAATTTTTGCAGGTATTTACAGTTAATCCAGAATGCGCATGAGATTAAGGAGTATGCCTGGGGAGCTGCGGTTTTGAGCTATTTATTCAGGGGTTTGGCCAAGGCTGCTCAGAAGGGTGCCAAAGCTATTTGTGGGTGCACCATGCTTTTGCAGCTTTGGTCTTACGAGAGGTTGTTGCCTGGGGCACCTCTGATAGCACCTCGTATGGATTTTGTTTGGCCGAGGGCATTGGCTTGGGCTGAGCCGGTAGATGGGAGGAGGGTTAACCCCCACCACCATACAGGTCTTTATCGGGGGGACTTTGACAGCTTTCAGCTTGGTTGGCTGACATGGCAGCCTTATCAGAGATTTTATGACATTCAGGATGTTGATGTGGATTATAATATCGATTTGATGGATGCTCACTATATGGCTCTCGGTCGTGTCCCTCTCATTTCTTTTGATATCGTTGAGTATGTCATGCCAGATAGAGTATTGAGACAGTTTGGTATTCTACAGCATATCCCACAGGCCCCGGTTGCCATGACTTCACTGCGGACGGAGAGAGCATCTCGTTGGGTGCGGGACAATCATACAGTGACCTTGGCAGATTACGTTGAGGAGTGGCATGCTTTTAATGATGGTATGATACCTATTGTCGAGGAGGGCAATTACGTGTCTATAGAGGAGTACATGTATTGGTACAGGCGCGTCAGTAAGCTAAGGATTGCTCCATTTGTGGCTGAGCATCGTTCTAAGATTGTGCCTCGTGACTGGTATCCCCAGCAGGACATGGCTGATGCGGTATGCATTATAGACCTTTATTTCTCCAATTCATGCATTTTAGACATTTATTTGTATATTTCTGCATTTTAGACCTTTATTCCTATACTTTTGCACTTTAGACCTTTATTTATCTAATTCCTGCATCTAAATACTTCAATGCAGCTGGATTGTGGAATGAGGACATTACATGCCATTTACGAGCGTGATCCCCCCGAGTGGTTCTTTGATATCATCACTGAGTTTTTGGCTCGTTATGATCGGATCAACACCGAGTGGAGGGGTGTTGGATTTATCAGACCTAGTTTTGATAGACCCTCTCGTGCACATGATATGGATATTGACCCCAGCGGTCCTTCATCTTCGCAGCAGCCTCCACTAGCCGTTTCTCAGAAACGTTTGCGTGAGGTAGTAATCTTTTGATACTTGTTATCTTTGAATATAGTGGATTGAATATATGCATGATTGTTGTATATTTTATTGTAGGTTGAGACTGTTGATTCTCATGCTTCACTTACGCACGATGCCACACCTCATGTCTCTTATAAACGTCCTCGTCAGGTAGTAATCCTTAATGCTAGGTTTAATTCGAGTCACTTAAGAGGAATTATATATATAACTATGTGATCGGTTCGTTGACATATAATTGCAGGTTGAGACTACAGATGCTCTTGCTACACAGCCTACCCTGGTATCTGTCCCGCCTATAGTCCAAGTTGAGGTATCAATCCTTAACGCTTGGTTTAATGCAAGAATTATAGAAATTAATAAGGGTATAAAATGCATGATCGGTGTATCTTGTAGGTTGAGGCTACAGCAGCTGCTCCTCCTGTTACACAGACGACCCCAGTATCTAGCCCTCCTCCTTCACAGTCTACGCCGGTATCTATCCCCCTCATGCTCATATTAATCTCTCCTTACTGTAATTTCCTTATTATATACCAACTTTTTATATGTTCGTGTTTTTATCTCATTGTGGTTGCAGGTTAGCACTATTCCTGCTGTGACAGAGCCTACCCCGGCATCTGTCCCCCATCATGCTCAGATTGAGGTACTAATCTCTCCTATTTGTGATTTTCTTCTTATATACCATTGAGGTACTAATCTCTCCTATTTGACTTTTGTTATCATATTTGTAGGCTCCAATACCATGTGAGTTGGCAGTGGATGGCAACAAGGTTGCCTATGGCATGGCTTACCCGGATGGAGGAGAAATGAGTAGGAAAATACATGGCAAGCCAATGCCTACTGGATGTCTGAGAGTGTCAGTGGATAGTGGGATCCAACTAGAAGCCTTGATTCCAGTTCCAGTACCTGGTGAGATGGAGACGGTCAAGCAAGCTGTTGGATCTCATGTTGCATGGCCCAAGGACTGGATCATACGTCGAAATACTGAGGTTTGTACTTCTATAAAAATACTATAAAGGTCTAAATGCAAAATTATAGAAATAAGGGTCTAAAATGCAAGAAATAGAGAAATAAGGGTCTAAAATGCAAGAAATAGAGAAGTAAAGTTATAAAATGCAAGAAATAGAAAAATAAAGGTCTAAAATGCAAGAAATAGAGAAGTAAAGGTCTAAAATGCAAGAAATAGAGAAGTAAAGTTATAAAATGCAAGAAATAGAGAAATAAGGGTTATCACATTGCGGTTGTAGCTTGAGACTACAGTTGAGACTACAGCAGCTGCTCCTCCTGTTACACAGCCGACCCTGGGATCTAGCCCTCCTCCTTCACAGTCTGTCCCCCCTGATGCTCATATTGAGGTACTAATCTCTCCTATTTGTGATTTCCTTTCTTATATACCAACAGCATGAATATGTTATTCATGTTTTTATCACATTGCGGTTGCAGGTTAGCCCTCCTCCTTCACAGCTTATACAGCTTGAGACTACAGTTGAGACTACAGCAGCTGCTCCTCCTGTTACACAGCCGACCCTGGGATCTAGCCCTCCTCCTTCACAGTCTGTCCCCCCTGATGCTCATATTGAGGTACTAATCTCTCCTATTTGTGATTTCCTTTCTTATATACCAACAGCATGAATATGTTATTCATGTTTTTATCACATTGCGGTTGCAGGTTAGCCCTCCTCCTTCACAGCTTATACAGCTTGAGACTACAGTTGAGACTACAGCAGCTGCTCCTCCTGTTACACAGCCGACCCTGGGATCTAGCCCTCCTCCTTCACAGTCTGTCCCCCCTGATGCTCATATTGAGGTACTAATCTCTCTTATTTGTGATTTCCTTTCTTATATACCAACAGCATGAATATGTTATTCATGTTTTTATCACACTGTGGTTGCAGGTTAGCCCTCCTCCTTCACAGCCGATACAGGTTCAGACTACAGTTGCTCCTTCTCCTTCTACACACATGGTAACACCTTTATCAGACCGCCCCATCCCTCCTGGTGTCAACCTTGATGTAATAATCTTTAACTTTGACTCAACTTTGTGACTATTGTATTTGAAATGTTTATATGATTTTTGTATCTTCATCGAATGGCAGGATGAAACCACTACTCCTGGTTCAGAGTTTACCCCAGTGGCGGGTGGATTAGTGAAGTTTGGTAGTATCAGTGGTGTTATTCCTGATCGCTTAAGAGAAATGCTTGGGGTATGTATCTTGAATCATACACTCCTTACTGTGATATTTTTTCCATATGCCATGAATATCCATCATGATTAGGGGTATTGACATGTATTTGCAGTTGGACACTGAAGAGGATAAATACAAGGATACGCAGAGGCGGCCTGCTTATGTATCAGGTGATATGAAGAGGCCACTGAAAAATCGGAAAATCAACTGGCTGTTTAAGCATTGGTGGGGTGAAAAGCATAATTTTATTCAGAGTGTTGGTGGGATGGTTGCGGAGCTTGCTTGGGAAAATGTCCAATGCCTAAAACGCGATAAGGAAATAGAGTCGTCAGTTCTGGATGCATATATTGACCTGCTGAAGCTTAGGGAGAGTACATATGTTCAGCATAAAATGCTAGGCGGTAAATCCAAGAGGTTCTTCCTTGGCATGAGTTATTTCACGACCATTGCTAATGGGCATTGCACCGACTTGGAGGTAAATCAATTCAAATTTCTTGCATTTTAGTCCTTAATTTGGTTAATTATTCCATTTCATAACTTATTATTTGGTTAATTAGTTAATTGTTGCATTTCATAACTTATTGCATTATTATAGAATTATAAAATGCAAAATTATAAAAATAAAGGTCTAAAATGCAAAATTATAGAAATAAAGGTCTAAAATGCAAGAAATAGAGAAATAAAGGTCTAAAATGCAAAATTATAGAAATAAGGTTATAAAATGCAAGAAATAGAGAAATAAAGGTCTAAAATGCAAGAAATAGAGAAATAAGGTTATAAAATGCAAGAAATAGAGAAATAAGGTTATAAAATGCGAGAAATAGAGAAATAAAGGTCTAAAATGCAAAATTATAGAAATAAAGGTCTAAAATGCAAGAAATAGAGAAATAAAGGTCTAAAATGCGAGAAATAGAGAAATAAAGGTCTAAAATGCAAAATTATTGAAATAAGGTTATAAAATGCAAGAAATATAGAATTAAAGGTCTAAAATGCAAAATTATAGAAATAAATGTCTAAAATGCAAAATTATTGAAATAAGGTTATAAAATGCAAGAAATAGAGAAATAAAGGTCTAAAATGCGAAATTATAGAAATAAAGGTCTAAAATGCGAGAAATAGAGAAATAAAGGTATAAAATGCAAAATTATTGAAATAAATGTCTAAAATGCAAGAAATAGAGAAATAAAGGTCTAAAATGCGAGAAATAGAGAAATAAAGGTCTAAAATGCAAAATTATTGAAATAAGGTTATAAAATGCAAGAAATATAGAATTAAAGGTCTAAAATGCAAAATTATAGAAATAAAGGTCTAAAATGCAAAATTATTGAAATAAGGTTATAAAATGCAAGAAATATAGAATTAAAGGTCTAAAATGCAAAATTATAGAAATAAATGTCTAAAATGCAAAATTATTGAAATAAGGTTATAAAATGCAAGAAATAGAGAAATAAAGGTCTAAAATGCGAAATTATAGAAATGAAGGTCTAAAATGCGAGAAATAGAGAAATAAAGGTCTAAAATGCGAGAAATAGAGAAATAAAGGTATAAAATGCAAAATTATTGAAATAAGGTTATAAAATGCAAGAAATATAGAAATAAAGGTCTAAAATGCAAAATTATTGAAATAAGGTTATTTTCTCTTTTTTGCAGATGCATCCAAATTGTAAAACTCCAGAGGGGTTGAAAGACCAAGAAAATTTCTATAAAATCTATCAAGACCAGCAGTTTGGGCCACCAATACACTTGTGTGATGTTGCTATGTTCCCCGTATGCACAGGTGGTCATTGGTTTTTGTTTGTTGTGGACCTTGAACGAATGAAATTGCTTTTAATTGATCCTCTCCGGGACCATGGATCTTATTGTGACTTACGAAAGGTGTACGCCAAGGAGATTTATGTCATGGTAATCTTATGCAATGTTTTTTAAATATGTCTTCTTCTTGAATATGTTTTTAATTTTTTGTGGTAAATTTGTAGGAAAAATTATTGCCGTGCATGCTTCATTTCTTGGAACCTTTGAGATTTGCTGAAGACAGTTTCATGGATGTGAAGTTCATTAAGGATCGACCGAAGCAACAAGGCGGCTCTGATTGTGGCGTGTACGTTTGCAAGTATATGGATGCTATACTTGGCGGCATATCATTGAAAGATGCAATGTGGCACCCAGTATATGATATTTTGACTTTCCGGTATCGCATAGCTTGGGAGCTTTTTAAAGGGGAAGCACGGAAAATGACTATTGCCGGGTTACAACAAAGGCAGATGGGACTTTAGTTAAATTTGATCTTGTCTATTTGATTGTATTATTATTTTGTTAATTTTGCTTTGAAAATAGGTAGTTGTATTGTTGTATTTATATTGGTTGGGATTGTGTTGATATGGTATTTCGCGTTTATGTGGTTAAAACAGGTTTTATAAAATGTAGATGGGAAGCAGTAAAAACAGATATCCTTATTGCAGTTTTTTTTGCTGTCTGTTTTTACTGGGTAAAAGAAAAAACAAGCTGACTTTTAAAAAAAAAAACAAAACCTAGCCGCAATGACTCCTTGCGGATATCCGCAAGGCCTCATTGCGGCAGGGAGGAGTCCAGGAGTCTATCAACGGATGCTCCATTCTATCAACGGATGGAGCAGGAGTCTATCAACGGATGCTCCATTTTATCAACGGATGCTCCATTTTAAAAAGATGCTCCATTCTATCAACGGATGGAGCAGGAGTCTATCAACGGATGCTCCATTTTATCAACGGATGCTCCATTTTAAAAAGCTACTGGACTCCTCCCTGCCGCAATGAGGCCTTGCGGATAGCAATAATTTTTTATTATTATTTATTTCCTGATTATAAAAATTGGAAAAATGATAAAATTACAATTTATTTCAATTGTTAAATGTAAAATTCGAGAAAAATGACAAAAAATATTTTTTTCCCCAAAATTATATTTTATTTTATTCCTAATAATTAATTTAAAATTAGAGAAAAGTGGGAAAAAAAAATTCCAGTTTTTCAATTTAAAATTCGAAAGAAAGGATTAATTTAAAAAAATTGATGTTTTTTTCGAATTTTAAAGCAATAATTATAAATAAATAATTTAAAATATTATTACTTAAAAAAATATTGAAATATGAGCGGAATTCATTTCGGATTCATATATGAACGGTTGCTAAAATGAACAGATGTGGCATTCCTGGCCGAGTGGGTTGTTAGTAATCGAGACTCCGAGGTTAAGCGTGCTTGGGCTAGAGCAATTCTGGGATGGGTGACCCCTGGGAAGTTCCCTTTTTCTAATTTATTTTTTTTAATCTTGTATAAAAAAATTAGATAAATTTGTTTTAAACTTATATTTTAATCCAAATGTCCCAGGAAAAATTAATTTAATAGATTCAGAAAAATTAGATAATAA
The DNA here is from genome assembly GCA_037693485.1 of Kitagawia praeruptora. Lineage (NCBI taxonomy): Eukaryota > Viridiplantae > Streptophyta > Magnoliopsida > Apiales > Apiaceae > Kitagawia > Kitagawia praeruptora. The sequence continues at coordinate 64,183,828 of CM075345.1, forward strand.
TTTTTTTGAGCAAACTTAAAAACAAAAAAATTGGAAAAAGGGAACTTCCCAGGGGGTCACCCATCCCAGATTTGCTCTAGCCCAAGCACGCTTAACCTCGGAGTTTCGATTCCCAACAACCCGCTCGGCCAGGAATGCCACATCTGCCAACTTTAGCAACCGTTCATATATGAATGCGAAATGAATTCCGCTCATATTTCAATATTTTTTTAAGTAATAATATTTTAAATTATTTATTTATAATTATTGCTTCAAAATTCGAAAAAAAACATCAAATTTTGTTTTAAATTAATCCTTTCTTTCGAATTTTAGTTAAAAACCTCGGAATTTTTTTTCCCATTTTTCTCGAATTTTAAATTAATTATCAGGAATGAAATATAATTTATGCCTTTTTTCGATTTTTAAATGCAAATTTTGTCAAGTTTTAAAATAAAATTTGGGAAAAAAATATTTTTTTTTATTTTTCTCGAATTTTACATTTAACAATTGAAATAAATTGTAACTTGATCATTTTCAAATTTTTATAATCAGGACATAAATAATAATAAAAAATTACTGCCATCCGCAACGCCTCATTGCGGCAGGGGGGAGTCCAGTAGCTTTTCTCTCTCCTCCCTGCCGCAATGAGACCTTGCGGATGGCAGTAATTTTTTATTATTATTTTTTTCCTGATTATAAAAATTGGAAAAATGATAAAATTACAATTTATTTCAATTGTTAAATGTAAAATTCGAGAAAAATGAAAAAAAATATTGCTTCAAAATTCGAAAAAAACATCAAATTTTGTTTTAAATTAATCCTTTCTTTCGAATTTTAGTTAAAAACCTCGGAATTTTTTTTCCCATTTTTCTCGAATTTTAAATTAATTATCAGGAATGAAATATAATTTATGCCTTTTTTCGATTTTTAAATGCAAATTTTGTCAAGTTTTAAAATAAAATTTTGGGAAAAAAAATATTTTTCATTTTTCTCGAATTTTACATTTAACAATTGAAATAAAATAAAATTCTATTCCAAAATTTACAAAAAAATTCTTTTTCATTTGAAATCACCTAAAAATATTTATTTAATCGAATAAATGTTGAAAATATATAATATTTTAATTGAATTAGAGATAATACAAAATATTTAGAATAAACATGAAAAGAAAATTTTAATTCATTAATAATATTTTTGGATGGGGGAAAACATGAAAATACAATTTTTATTTAAAACAATTTCTTCGAGCCCTCCTTCTTCTTCCGTCTACGGATGTTCATCTCCATGCCCGTACAATTTCCTCAAATAGGAAATCTCCATGTTTCTCTCTTTCAAGGCTTCTTCGAGTTCTTCGACTTTTACCTCCAAATCTACAACTTTATCTTCAAGAAGCATGATTTCTCTCTTGGCTTCTACCAATTTTGATTTTAAACTAGCATTCTTCTCATTTTTTGAATCCATGATAAGAAAAATTTTAGGTTTCTAGAGAGAAAAATGAGAAGAAGATTAGAATATGAAATTTTAGGTTGAGGGTGTGAGTATTTATAGAGAAAATATTTCAAATTAAAATTTTTTCAACATTAAAATTCAAAATAAAATTTAATGTATCTTGAAAATAACATTTGAATTTTTGGGAATGTAAGTTGAACATATGGAAGACTGTGTAAAACTGGTAGGAGTTCCCTGCCGCAAAGAGTCATTGCGGCAGTAATACAACAGCATGACATCAGTTTGGCGTCAGTTTCTTCACTGCCGCAATGAGGCCTTGCGGATGCCAATAATTTTTTTTTATTATTCATTTCCTTATATTAATAATTGGAAAAATAATAAAATTACAATTTATTTCAATTGTTAAATGTAAAATTCGAGAAAAATGACAAAAAATATTTTTTTTCCCCCCAAATTTTAATTTAAAACTTGACAAAATTTGCATTTAAAAATCGAAAAAAGGCATAAATTATATTTTATTCCTAATAATTAATTTAAAATTAGAGAAAAGTGGGAAAAAAAAATTCCAGTTTTTCAATTTAAAATTCGAAAGAAAGGATTAATTTAAAAAAATTGATGTTTTTTTCGAATTTTAAAGCAATAATTATAAATAAATAATTTAAAATATTATTACTTAAAAAATATTGAAATATGAGCGGAATTCATTTCGGATTCATATATGAACGGTTGCTAAAATGAACAGATGTGGCATTCCTGGCCGAGTGGGTTGTTTGTAATCGAGACTCCGAGGTTAAGCGTGCTTGGGCTAGAGCAATTTTATTTTTTTTAATTTTGTATAAAAAAATTAGATAAATTTGTTTTAAACTTATATTTTAATCCAAATGTCCCAGGAAAAATTAATTTAATAGATTCAGAAAAACCAGATAATAATTTTTTTGAGCAAACTTAAAAACAAAAAAATTGGAAAAAGGGAACTTCCCAGGGGGTCACCCATCCCAGATTTGCTCTAGCCCAAGCACGCTTAACCTCAGAGTTTCGATTCGCAACAACCCGCTCGGCCAGGAATGCCACATCTGCCAACTTTAGCAACCGTTCATATATGAATGCGAAATGAATTCCGCTCATATTTCAATATTTTTTTAAGTAATAATATTTTAAATTATTTATTTATAATTATTGCTTCAAAATTCGAAAAAAAACATCAAATTTTGTTTTAAATTAATCCTTTCTTTCGAATTTTAGTTAAAAACCTCGGAATTTTTTTTCCCATTTTTCTCGAATTTTAAATTAATTATCAGGAATGAAATATAATTTATGCCTTTTTTCGATTTTTAAATGCAAATTTTGTCAAGTTTTAAAATAAAATTTGGGAAAAAAATATTTATTTTTCATTTTTCTCGAATTTTACATTTAACAATTGAAATAAATTGTAACTTGATCATTTTCAAATTTTTATAATCAGGAAATAAATAATAATAAAAAATTATTGACATCCGCAACCCCTCATTGCGGCAGGGAGGAGTCCAGTAGCTTTTCTCTCTCCTCCCCTGTTTTCCCCTGTGAGCAGGGGAAAACAGGGGAGGAGAGAGAAAAGCTACTGGACTCCTCCCTGCCGCAATGAGGCGTTGCGGATAGGCACATCCCTACCGCAAGGTCTCCTTGCGGATAGACACATTTTTTTTTTCTTCATATTAAAATTTGGAAATTGATAAAATTCCAATTTATTTCTATAGTTAAATATTAAATTCTAGATAAATTAAAGATTTCGTTAAGTGTTTACTAATTTATGTGTTTTTCCTAATATTCGAAAAATTGGAAAAAATTCTAATTTAAACTAGTACAAATGCATGGATTGCATATTAATACCTTACATAGAAAATTAAGATTATAATTAATAAAAATTGTTTCAAATATTACAGAATACAATTGAAACTAATTGCCAGGACAATTTCTTCTATCATGGTTTGCTCCTACCAACCCACATTTTCCGCACTTTCGTTGCTTGGTTGTTGAAGTTGACGTTTCAATACCACTTTTATATCTTGCCGCTTTCTTTCGTCCCTTAGTTTGTGACATTGGAGGATCGAATATCGGATCATGATCCCAATCTTCTTGAGGAAACGACTCGTTCATTTGTTCGATCTTATCTTCTTGTGGAAAAGCAATTTCCACGTGACACCTCTCTCGCTCAATCAAGTTCATCACGTAGTTGAAACGTGGGACGGAACAACTACCAACAGCGCCTAAATTTTGAAATGATTTGCACAATGCACTATACCTTGATGCTTGTGATTCACCAACATTACCAAGAACGGGAGGGGTATAAGGTAGAGGTCCTGCAATTTTGTTGCCATTTTTTGTCCACCTAGACATGATGTAATCATTCGGTATACGTATTTTTTGTTTCATGTCTAGGTAACGGATCATGTGTTTACAAATCATCCCGGAATGTTCAAATTGCATACAAACACATTCAATCTGTCCATCAATATGGGCCGTCAACGGATAGCTTCTTCTACGATCCTCCGGCACGGTAGACTTCTCAACCACGAACATTTTAAATAAATGACATCCACCTTTAGTTTTCGTCACGACATAAGATGTACTTTTTAGAAGCTCCTTTTGAAAACGCCTAAACATCTCTTTCGTGTAAATTTCGGATGCATGAATTTCCAAGGATGATTGCAATACTAGTCTCCTTTCCCTTTCTTCGCTCTCGTAGTCACTTTTAACCTCCCTAAGATATTGTGCCTCCAAAGCCTTTTGGGAATTCTCAATGAATTCTTTCAAACCGGTAGATGCTTGCACATATTCATCAAAAAATGCATTCATTGATTCGCTTCTAGAGGTAGTGGTCATACCGGCGGCAAAATGCGACTTTGTGTAAGCACCAATCCATTGATGTCTAATGCGATACATTTCATTTAACCAAACATGATCCTCAAGTTTGTACTTCTCGACCAATTCCTCCCATCTACCTTCAAATTCCGTGGGAGACAATGACTTGTACACACATGCATTAAAATCTGTTTTGAATTCCGGATATTTGTTGTACAAACTAGATAACTTCTCGGGAAATTTACTACTTATATGCCATGTACAATAAAAGTGATTTGTTTCGGGCATAACCGTGGCAATAGCATTTCCCAAAGCAATGTCTTGATCGGTAATTATTGTAGTGGGAGGTTTGTTGTCAACGGCTTCCAACCAAGTTTTTAAAACCCATTGATAAGAAGTCTCGGTCTCATCTCTCATGAGTGCAAATCCAAACAAAATATTTTGGTAATGGTGGTTCACCCCCGTAATAGGTATGAAAGGCATACAATACCTATTCGTTCGATAAGTTGAGTCGAACGTCACCACATCACCAAAATTCTTGTAAGCGTTCATGCATCGAGGATCAACCCACACCAAACCTTTAACACGATTCTCGTTATCCACATCCACTCGATAGAAGAAATGACCGAACGCATTCTCTTGTTGTAACTTTCGTAACAAGACCAAGCCACACTCCGCATCACCGGAATCAAACACTCGGTGCCGGATATCCCGTATGACATTACGTACATCTTGATTAGAAAACCCTAAATTTTCAATGCCTCCACATGTCTCACCAAGATATTTCATCACTTTACTCGTCTCGATCCCCGATTTGTTAAACAACTCAATCAATGATCGGGTGATCGGATCGATGTTGCGTGATGTTTGAAAAAATTGTCGCTTATCCGGTGTTACCATGGAATGATTATGTTTCAAATCAACCAAAGTTACCTTCCATTTGTTTACATTAACTAGGTGACATACGTACATTCGAGCACGACAATTCGTTCGTGGATCTACATCCCTAATGCGTCGTTTTCCTTTATCAAGATAATCCGATTCCGGTGCTACTCTTCCACCCTTCTTACAAATAAACAAACGGGATGATGGATCATGACTCCGTTGATGTTTATGAGTATTCCTAATTATTATCTCGAATCCGACATTTCGACCATAATTTCTATAAAAACTTTCCGCCTCATCTAATGTATCGAAAATCATTCCAACACAAGGCACAACCTTATTAACATCCGCAAATGTAAAATCAAAATTTTGGTTTCCAATATCCTCATCATCATCATTTTTTCTCATCCTAACATCCTCATCATCAACATTTTTTCTCATCCTAACATCCTCATCATCAACATTTTTTCCCATCCTAACATCCTCCTCATCATCAATTTTTTCCATCCTAATATCCTCATCTCCTTCATCATCATTTTTTCTCATCCCAAATTTCTCATCTTTTTCATCATCACCATCAATAATAATTATCTTGTTTTTATCCTTTCCACCATCATTTTTTTCCCCACCAACATCATCAACATTCATTTTATTTTTATGAACATTGTATTTCACTCTACGTTTATGAACACTACTATAATAATTATCAATATCTACATCATCAACGAATAATTTACGAGAAACATGATTTTTTTTAACGGGCGGCGTAACATAATCATCACCATTACGTTCACTAGATGAACTAGAAGAGCTAAATAAAAATGAAGCCATTGAATAGATCACTAACCTTAATTTTGGATGAATTTTTGAGCTCCAAACCCTTGAAATTTTTGAGCACTTGGTTGAGTTTTCTGCTGTTTGGAAAAAAAGAAATTGGAAAAAAAGACAAATTCTGTAACCTTAAAGGAAACAGATTTCACGCCTACCGCAATGCTTCATTGCGGCAGGAAGCCTTAATTGCCAGCTGCCGCATTGAAACATTGCAGCGGATGGTTCATTTATTACCAGCCACCAACCATATTTAATGACTTTTAATTTTTCTGAGCCACAACCAAACATTGCGGCAGGAAAATTTACCGCAATGTCTCATTGCGGCAGCAATTTAAGATTTTTTATTTTTTTTTGTTTAATTTTTAAATCTTCAAATATGCATCAAAATAATAAAATATGTTAATTTTAACTTTAAGGTATCTTTAATAATGTAATATGGATATTTTTTTACATGTTATGTAGTTTAAATAATGATGGAATGACATGTACATCTCAATCTTAGATAACTGTTGAAAAATAAATCAGGATGGTAACATTTACCTTCCAAATTAATTTATTATTTTTTGAAATATTGGGAATATCACTAAATTAGACATATATTGATTTACGTGCGGTTGTATCGTCGATAAGTATTTTATAAAAAATATAAACAACAATCCGGGACAAAGCACTAGTTAGATATACTGGTCGATTATAGTTCACTACCACTTTTACCACCCAAATAAACTTATTATTTTTTCAAAACTTGGGAATATCACTAGATTAGACATATATTGACTTACGTGTGGTTGGATCGTCGATAAGTATTTGACCAGTATATCTAACTAGTGCTTTGTCCCGGATTGTTGTTTATATTTTTTATAAAATACTTATCGACGATACAACCGCACGTAAATCAATATATGTCTAATTTAGTGATATTTCCAATATTTCAAAAAATAATAAATTAATTTGGAAGGTAAAAGTCGTGGTCAACTATCGATTTGACACGTACTCCTAAATTAGTTAATCTAATGTAAAAATCTCAAAAAATAGAAAATTAGTGAATCTAATGTAAAATTAATCGTATAATTAATGAGTATTAATATTTTAAATTTTATGAATTTAAATTCGAATTTTATCTTATTTTTCTATTTTTAATTTAACTTTCACAAGAATACTGCCGCATTGAAAGGATGCGGACCGTCCTGCCGCATTGAAAGGTTGCGGACCCTTCTGCCGCATTGAAAGGTTGCGGACCTACTGCCGCATTGAAATGTTGCGGCTATCCTGGTGGCTGGTCCAACCCACGGTGGTTGTGGACCTGAACGCTACAACATTATTCTACAGGCAAACATGTACATATATACCAAATTTTTACCAAAATTTGAAATAACAATTTTTTCATCAACCCTTTTGCTAACCGTACAACAATATTTAACAGTACTCCCAAATAAAATCTTAATCTATAACAAAAACTTAATAGATTGGAGTAATATTCACTTGATAATTCAGCCCAAATTTATAGAATGACATTGCCAAATTTATAGAATGACATTGTCAAATTTATAGAATGCTAGGTATCCCAAATTGGATCCCAAATTTTTTTCCCAAATTACACGTGTCGTTATCTGAATGGTTATATTTTACAATGGGCCCGTCAAGGTCATATAAATCTCACCAATTAAAATCCTCTATACATCCAACTCATCAATGCCACATCATTTGGGAACATTTTTTGGGTACCAATTTGGGGTACTTAGCATTACTCTTTAAAAAAATTTAATTAACTTAACTAATTTGTATATAGGGGATCACCAAATATTTATTAAACAACAATCAAATTGTGTCAACTTGTATTTAAGAATCATTTTGGAATCAAATTTGATATCTGTATCATTTTTCTTCGTAAAATCAAATATATGCAAATGAATGCAACCTTTATGTCCATTTATCACAAATCTAATGATTGCATTAATTACTGAAGGAATTGTTACATTACTCAGAACAAATAGAGGGAAAAAAAAACCAATATCATCTGTGGGATTTTATTTGCATCATAATTAAGAAGTGATCCTTAATAACCATCTAAGGATAAGCCTCAATAACAGATGATACAGCCTGAATGTTCTTAATTGTGTGCCTGGTAAATCCAGCCTCACGCAGAACATAAGCCCATTCCTCTGCAGTCCTTTCCTTGCCCTTACTAGTATGTGCTAACATCACCATGTCTAACATCAACCCCACATCCTTAAGCTTGTCTCCTTTCTTGTCTTCGATTACTGCCTCTACAATAATCACTTTCCCAGCTGTGCCATATTCCGAGATTGCTTCTCTACAGTTCTTGAGAATCTGGATGCACTCTTCATCGTCCCAGTCGTGCAATACCCACTGCATTTATTAAAATCAAGCAGGTAGTCTTTTTTTTTTTTTTTTGGTAAAGACACAATTAAGAAATCTAACTTTGAACTTATGACATATTACTTTAACTTATGTAATTTTTACGAATTTTTAAGCGTACTGAGGATTCAGGACAACCTAGTGGCATAAGTAAACTGTCAAAAAATTCAAGTATACTAACCTTCATGAAAGTAGCATTGGCTTTAGGGACGTTGACAAACATATCTCCTCCAACATGTTCAATGCCTTCATATTTTGGTACAACAGACAGCACATGAGGAACATCGAAATTGATTCCACGAATCCACGGACATGCTTTGATCAGTATGGTAAGTGCTGTTCCGTTACCACCTCCAACATCCACCATGGAGCTTAGTCCATTAAAAACCTCAGGACATCCGTCAAGTATTGCGGGAACTGTTGATCTAGTATCACAAGCCATTGCTTCATCAATAAACTTGCTATGGCCAGGATTTTCAGTTGCATACTCCCATACGTTCTTGCCATGAGCACGAACGAATGCCGATGTTCCGTTATCCAGCACCCGTGCACTTAAAAAATGCCATGGAGCTAACATAACTGAGCTACTTTCAAATAACAATAAAGTAGCCAAGCTATTCTTGCCATCTTTTATCAAAATGCGAGACAACGGGGTTTGAACATACCCCATGGTTCCTTGGTCTGTGATCGTCTCCTTAAAAATACCTCGGTTCATCAAGAACCTCATGATCCGAAAAAGGGCTGGTGATGAACAAGAAAGTGCTGAAGAAAGCTGGGAAAGTGTCATCGGTTCACCATGTTTTTCGAGGATTTCGGGTATGGAAAGCTCAATAGCACACTTGACTAAAGCCATTTCAGTAAAACCAAACACAAATCTCCAGATATCGGCTTGTGCTTGAGCTGTTTCATCATTTCCATTTGTTGCTTCACTATTTATTATTCCTGCCATTTCTCTTTCAAGAAATAAACCAGGGCAATATATTACAATTAATAATCTGGGTCTTGAAATTACTTCAGCTTCGCTCATTTATATAAGTGAACTACATGATGTTTCCAACATATTACCCCAGCCCAATAATGTGGAATAATAGACCTATATTTTAAATATTATAATTTATACTCACTATGTCCCATATTTTGCCTCTTATTTCTGACCAATTTGGATCAAGAATTAAATATACTAGCTTCAAAACATTATATGACTATTTTTCAATAATTTGAATTATTATATGTTTCCTGTGATGCACGTATTTTTTTAATATTATATGACTATTTTTCAATAATTTGAATTATTTTTTTAAAACATGAATTTTGTAGTCTTAAATTTTTAAATGACATGATTTGCTAATAATTACATAAATGTTATCCGTGATCTTTCTAGAAAAGGAGGGATTTTAGTTAGATAATACATAAAAGAAGATAGGTTTTAGTTGAAAAAGGTAATCGGTAAATTATTATAGTAGTAATTATAAAATTATTATTTTATTTTATTAAATAAAATGCCAGTGATATAATTGGAAAAATAGAGATCTTAGTTAGAGAATACAAAAAAGTTAACATGTTTTAGGTGAAAATGGTAATTAATTAGTTTATAGTAATTATATTTTAATTAAAATAAAATTGCTCGTAATGTTTTTATAAAATGAGAAATTAATGTTGTCCGTGGTATTTCTAGAAAAAGAGGAATTTTATTTAGAAAATATATAAAAAATAATATGTTTTAGTTGAAAAATGTCATCGGTTAATTATTAGTATTATACTATTATTTTATTTTATTAAATAAAATCACCAATGATATAATTGGAAAAATATAGATTTCGTGATAAAAAAAGAGGAGAGATTATTGTTAGAGAAAATAGAAAAGATAACGTGAAAAAGTTGACATGTTTTATGTGAAAAAGGTAATTGATTAGTTTATAATAATTATAATTTAATTATCTTATTTTACTAAATAAATTGCTCGTAGTGTTTTTATAAAAAGAGAAATTAATGTTGTCCATGATATTTCTAGAAAAAATGAAATTTGATTAGAAAATATGTAAAAAAAATGTTACATTTTAGCTGAAAAGGTAATCAATTAATTATTAATATTATAATATGAATATTTTATTTTTATCAAAATAGAACCGTTCATGATATAATTGGAAAGAGAGAGAGATTTTAGTTAGAGAAAATAGAAAAGTTAACGTGTTTTGGCTGAAAAGGGTAATTACACAGGATATAATTGGGAAAAAAGAGATTTTAGTTACAGAAAAGAGAAAAGGTAAGTCCTCGGTTTGTAAAATAAAAAAAATGAAATTTAATTAGAAAAGGTAATCAGTTAATTATTAATACTATGATATTATTATTTTATTTTATTAAATAGAATCGTCCGTGATATAATTGGAAAGAGAGAGACAGAGATTTTAGTTAGAGAAAATGGAAAACATGTTTTGACTGATAAAGGTAATTTCCCATGATATAATTGGGAAATAAAAGACTTTATTTAGAGAAAAGAGAAAAGATAATATGTTTTGGCTGAAAAAGATAATTAATTAGTTAATAATAATTATAATATAATTATGTTATCTTATTAAACAAAATTGCTCGTAACGTTTTTAAAAAGGACAAATTTTAGTTAGATAAAATATAAAAGATATTGTACTTGAAAAAGGAAATTATTTAGTTTTGAAAAATAGAAAAGGTAACATGTTTAACCTGAAAAAGAAAATTGATTAGTAAAGGAGAAATGTTAGTTAGATAAAATATAAATGTTACTATATTTTACCTGAAAATGGAAATTATTTAGTCAATTAATTATTAATATTATAAAATTATTATTTTATTTTTATCAAATAGAACCGTTCGTGATATAATTAGAAAGAGAGAGAGAGATATTATTTAGAGAAAAGAGAAAAGGTAACATATATTATAATATTATTATTTTATTTTTATCAAATAAAACCGTTCGTGATATAATTAGAAAGAGAGAGAGAGAGAGAGCGAGATTTTAGTTAGAAAAAAGAGAAAAGTTAACGTGTTTTGGCTGAAAAATGTAATTATCCGTGATATAATTGGAAAAAAAAGAGATTTTAGTTACAGAAAGAGAAAAGGTAAGTCCTCAGTTTGTAAAATAAATAAAAAAAATGGAATTTAATTAGAAAAGATGTAAAAAATGATACGTTTTAGCGAAAAGGTAATCAATTAATTATTAATATTATAATATTATTATTTTATTTTTATTAAATAGAACCGTCCGTGATATAATTGGAAAGAGAGAGAGAGAGAGATTTTAGTTAGAGAAAAGAGAAAAGATAAAGTGTTTTGGCTGAAAAAGGTAATTTCCCGTGATATAATTGTGAAAGAAGAGATTTAAGTTAGAGAAAAGAGAAAATGTAATGTGTTTTGGCTGAAAAAAGTAATTAATTAGTTAACAATAATTATAATATAATTATGTTATCTTATTAAACAAAATTGCTCGTAATGTTTTTAAAAAGGACAAATTTTAGTTAGATAAAATATAAAAGATATTATACTTGAAAAATGAAATTATTTAGTTTTGAAAAATAGAAAAGCTAATATGTTTAACCTGAAAAAAGAAAATTGATTAGTAAAGGAGAAATTTAATTTGATAAAATATAAATGATATTGTATTTTACCTGAAAATGGAAATTATTTAGTTATTGAAAAATAGAATAGATAATATGTTTAATCTCAAAAAGGAAATTGATTAGTTAGTTTTATTTGTAATTAAGTGAGGGTAAATTAGTAAAATTAACAGTTAACGACCAACCAAACTTTTAATTTTTCGACTTTTATATAATATTATAGATAGATTGTATAATTAAAATAAATTTTGGAGAAGATACATCATAAGAAATCTTGATTAATTAACTTAATAGAGTCTCTCCAATGATATTTCTTAAATTTATTGATTATAATGAATATCTAAATTGTACTTGAGGGGAAAAGTACATATTCCAATAGTGTTAATTATTATACTAAATTAGGTAAAAAATATACCTAAAAAATTGATTCAATAAATATAGGAAGTAATATATAATTATTAAATTTATTATTAAGGATAATTGTGTATTGTAGTGCTACAAATTTAAATATTATTTATAACACATGTCATTTACCTAAATATTTTAAATAAGGATTTCATATGATTGAAGATGCATTTGGTCCTATTTTAATTAGAGCTTGGTCCATTTGTCAATCAGAGGTTGGCTGTAAATTTGGAAGGCAAAATCATAGGAGTAAACTGTGTATTTGGAAGGCAAAATCATAGGACATGATTCGATAAAAAAAAAAATGCTAAATATCCCAAAATATTTATCAAATGTTTATTTGTTATAAATATAATTGGTAATTTTTTAATAATAATATGAAACCCGCATTCACGAATTAAAACATATGAATATCATATATCATGCCACATCATTTTGAGAAAAAAATTGAAATTTTTTTTAGAATACCTAACACTACTGTTAAAGAAAAGTAAAGATACTCCATAATTCATGCGTATCAGAATATAGATTACCTACTACAATTTGAAGGATCATATATGATATATTGATCTAGCACCTTCTCTCTTACTATTAGGTTCGTAGTATTTGGAATTCAAGCCTACTTGTACCTTAAAAATTTCTTTAGTCATATTGAGATGATGATATCAGACTAATAATACAGTTTTGCAGCTGATTGGACCCTGGATTCGAGAATTTTGCAAGAACTGAAGTCATCAGTCAAGCAGCAAAATAAAATATAATTCTTAGTAGGCTCCCGATCACTGACAAATGTTTGCCAGTAACTTGTTACACAACATATGGTTTCTGCTTCATTGGCTGGGGTTTAAAAAGAAAATTACACAGTATCGCAGAAACTTTCCGCGATACGAAGTAATTACAAAAATGCCCCTGTTTTCACATAAAAAAATATACTATTCACCGTACCGTGGAAAGTTTCTGCGGTACTTGAAAAGTGAGGGCATTTTTATAATTTCTCCGTACCGCAGAAAGTTTCTGCGGTACGATGTATATTTTTTTTAAAATTAGGACCGTTGGATCAACGATCCAACGATGCAGAAACCATTTGTTGTGAAACAGTAATTTGACAAATGTTTGCCACAGAACGGACCCCTTGCAGGTATATATGCAGCAAATACGCAATCACATTAGCAAACTATGCATATTCAATACGTGCCACTAAGGGGTCATTTGTTAACCTCTGAACAAGAGGATCTGAAATGGACCATTCTGTGTTTTATGTTCAGATTGTTTGAGTGTGATTTTTGAAATCTGGACCAAGTCCATTTAGCTGAACGACTGCTAGAAAACTGCACGACGACTAAGGCTTTTATTTTAGCTGGATGGTTCAAAATGCTTATATTCACTCCACAAATTACCTGCATTCACTTTGCTTTTTTATTATTTTATTATTTTTTAGGTACTTTGGTCTTTGTCAACGTAATTTAATTTTTTATCTTTTAGGAACTTAAAGTATAGTTACATAACATATTTTTACAAAATTATGTTTCTGAAAATTAAATTTTTATTGAGAAGAAAAAGAATTTTAAAAGAATTTATGATATTTTATTTTACAAGAGCCGTAAAATATGTGCCGAAATTCCTGTCCCAAACGTAAATAATTCATTGGGATAGAGTGTAACAACCAAGTGTTTTTTATAATAATTTTTATAAAAGATATTGATAAGATATGAAAAAGATTACTAATGTGAACCGGCATGCATGCTACCTTGTATGTAGTATTTATCTACCTTTTTTTTATTATTCTTTTTGTAGCATAATATTAATATTATATTAGTAGGTGAAATCGATATGTATTAATTGGGAGAATATGATTAAAATTTCATTATGGGTTTTTATTAGTATATTAATTATAGATGTAACTGTTGACACAAAATGAACTGTATACAATATATGTTTTTATAATGCTGAAGAGAACAAAACGATTAGCTGAACTACTTGCCTTTTATTCAAACTGAACGATTACAATATTTAGAAAAGCTAATACAATGATAAGGAAATGGTTCCTATAAAGTAGGATCTAAAACTGAAAGCCTAAACAAACTCAATCATATCAATTTATTCTGATAATGTTCCTACATTATCTCCACTCTGTGAAATCACAACTAACAGAGACCAGAGACTTGCGTAGCTTTATTCGCGGACCAAACCAACCAGCTGGTAACTAACTCGGAAGTCAAAGACAAGATCAGATTAACACCCCAACAAACTCCCCCTTAAGCTGAACTTGTCTGAATGCATTTCTTAACTCCAAGCAAGTTCCTCAGAGCTTCAAATTTAACAGCAGTAAGAGCCTTGGTGAGAGAATCTGCACGTTGCTCTTCAATAGTCACATGTTTCACAAATATCTCTCCTTTCTCAACACATTCGCGTATAAAATGATACTGAATGTCTATATGTTTACTTCTACCATGGAAAACAGGATTTTTCGCCAAGTCGATAGCAGACTTATTATCAATAAACAACGTAACAGGACCAATGTCATACTCTGTGATTTGAGACAATAATTTCCTTAACCAAACAGTTTGACAAGCCGCTGTAGTAGCAGCCATGAACTCAGCTTCGCAATATGAGAGTGCAAAGCATCTTTGTTTCTGTGAATCCCATGTTATTAGACTCTTGTTGAGGTAGAAAACCATGCCCCCCGTACTTTTCCTATCCTCCACGCTACCTGCCAGGTCACTATCTGAGTAACCAATTAGAACTTCATTGTCACTGTCCTGCGAGTAAAAATGGCCAAAGTCGAGTGTTCCATTTATATAACGAAGTATTCGTTTTGCTGCAACTAAATGAAGTAGAGTTGGTTTCTCCATAAACCTACTCACTATGCCCACTGAGTATGTTATGTCTAGCCTGGTGTAAACAAGATAACGCAGTCCTCCAATTATACTTTTGAATTCTGTAGAATTAACTTCCGCGCTTCATCTTTGTTAATCACCTCCTTGGGATGCATTGGAACCTTAGTCGAATTACAAAGTAACATACCAGCCTTGTTAAGTATTTTCTTTGCATACCCTGTCTGTTTGACTTGAATATATCAATTGCCCTGTTCAACTTCAATACCAAGATAGTAGGTTAGCTTACCCAAATCACTCATATCAAACTTACTAATTGCCATTTGTTCCTTGAACTCTATGATAGCTGCTACACTTGCTCCAATTACAAGGAGATCATCGACGTAGACACCAATTATTAACACTTCCTTACCCACTTTCTTTGTATACACTGCTTGCTCGTAAGCACATCGGACAAAACCCAACTCCTTCAAGCATTTATTCAACTTCGAATACCAGGCTCTTGGGGCTTGACGAAGACCATATAAAGCTTTTATGAGTTTGTAAACAAGATGCTCCTTTCCCTGTTTGACAAACCCTTCAGGCTGTTTTACGTAGACTTTATCCTTGATTTCTCCATTCAAAAAGGCTATTTTGACGTCGAGATGGTGTACCTCCCAGTTTCCTTTTGTAGCAAGAGCAAGCAACAGTCGAATTGTTTCAATTCTAGTAACCGGTACAAACACTTCATTGAAGTCTATGCCTTGCTTCTACACATACCCTTTGGCTACAATTCTTGCCTTGTGCTTAACAATGCTTCCATTAGCATCACGCTTAATCTTGTAAATCCACTTCAACTCAATAGCCTGCGACCTCGAGGTAACTCTGTTAGTTTCCAAGTGCCATTTTTTTCAACAGCCTCCATCTCGATTCTCATGGCTTTCTTCCTTTCTTCCCCCTTTGCAGCTTGAGTATAATTAACTAGCTCATCTAACCCCATTAGATATAGTTCTTCCATCTCGAGCTCAACTGGTTCTGTTTCATCGTAGATTTCACTCAATGGTATATATCTTCGAGGCCCATCATCAGATTCTGAGCTCGATACAGACCTGACAGATTCTGGTGTACCTTCCACTGAAACTTCTTCAGAAAATGAACTGGACCCATTTGGACTTTGCATATCACTTGCAGCAGTGTCACTATGATCATCACTCGAAGTCGACAAGCTTGACATGGAATTATAAGTAGCATCACCAGTTTGTTCATTTTCATTTGCCATCTCAAACATACCAGTGCTCAGAGTGAATGAACCTAACCTTGTTGTCATTTCCTCAGACCAATTCCAAGCTTTCCCTTCTTCAAATACGACATCACGGATGACACATATAGTTTTTGTTTCAGGATCGTACAATCTGAAAGCTTTCATGCATGTTTCTTTCCCGAGATAGACAACTGTTCAACTTCTGTTATCCAGCTTTTTCAAGTTTGCACTGGGAACCTTCATATGAGCTATGCAACCAAAAACTCTGAGATGGTCTACATGAGGTTTTTTCTTCGACCAAGCCTCATAAGGTGTGATCCCAGTTATAGCACGAGTAGGAAGTCTGTTGATTAGATATATGGCATGTCGGATAGTTTCTCCCCAAAAACAGTTTGGCATGTTCATTTTCTTCAACAAACTTCGTGACATTTCGATCAAAGTTCTATTACGTCTTTCGACCACACCGTTCTGTTGTGGCGAATAAGGAGCAGAGAAGTGTCTGACGATCCCAACTTCTTCACAGTATTGAGTAAACTCTCTCGATGTAAATTCTCCCCCGTTGTCTGTCCTGAGAGTCATAATCTTCTTTTCTAGACTGTTTTTAACTAAGGCACGAAATTTTTTAAAAGCATCAAATGCTTCACTCTTATTTTTCAACAAGTATATCCACATTACTTGACTATAATAATCAATCAAAACAAAGATGTATTTGTTACCTCCAAAAGAGTGCACGGTGTGATGGGTCCACACAAATCCCCGTGGACTAGTTCAAGTACTTTCTTAGCAATAAAGCTCGATTGCTGTGGGAATGGCTTTCTAGATTGCTTTGACATTAAGCATCCGGTACACACTTCACTTGGTTGATTGATCTTAGGCATCCCATACACCATGTTTGTTGTAGACATAAGCTTCAAGGCCTTAAAATTGACGTGGCCTAGTCGAGAATGCCACAGCCAATTCTCATTTTCACACCTCGCTATTAAGCATTTTGACTCACCACTGTAAATGATAATCTTATACAGGCGGTTTGGAGAACGCTTTACTTTCATTAACAGATCACCTTTACTCTCATGAACCCAGAGATTTTTACCTTTAATAACAATTCTATACCCAGCTTCTGAAAGTTGCCCAAGACTAATAATGTTACTACGAAGAGAGGGGATGTAATATACCTCGTTTAGAATCATGCTCTCTCCGTTTTTGTACTTCAAAACTATCGATCCTTTGCCCTTGATTTGCACCATTGATCCATCGCCAAATTTGACCTGACCTGTCACTTTTATGTCGAGTTTGTCGAATTTAGAAAATTGACCAGTCATGTGATTGCTGGCACCATTATCCAAATACCACAAATTAGATTCCACCTCCTTCGTATCTTTTTTCTGGTTCAGTTTGGGTGTGATTTGCTCCTCGTTAATCAACAGTGCACCCTTTTCTTCCTTAGTACTTTCAACCATCAACAGTGCAGGCTCGTCATCTGTTATCTGCACCATGTTTGCCTCTTCTCTGTTCTCTCTATCGCGTCTTGATTTCTTACATTCTACTGCATAATGACCATAAGTATTGCAATTAAAGCAACGCACTCTGCTATTGTCACGAGCACCTCGATTGTATTCCTTACCTCTGTTCTTTTGTGAAGTCTCAGTACCTCCTTTGTTCGACCGTTTCATCCATTCTTCCTTTGTGAGCAACAGGTTGCTTTCATCTTCTTTTTTCACGTTCAATCCATTCCTCCTTAGTAAGTAACAATTTCACTCCCCCAATTTCAGTTTGTCCCTTGACTCTCTCCTCGTGAGCCTTCAAAGAACCCATAGTTTCTACTATTGTCATTGACTTAAGATCACCAAATTGCTCTATGGTGGATGCGATTTGCAAAGATTTGGAGGGAACTGCACGTAACAATTTTTTCACCACATAGCTTTCTGCTAGATTCTCTCCTAGTGCTCGTATGTTAGTGACCAAACCGTTTAATTTCATGGAAAAATCATCCACGGAATCTGTATCTTTCATTACCATGGATTCAAATTCCGCCTTAAGAGTCTGCACCTTAGCTTCTGATCGTTCAGCACCTTGATACAATATCTTGATTGCCTCCCATGCTTCCTTGGCTGTTCCCTTGTCTGCATGAGAAAGAAGCACCTCCTCTGAGATGCCCTGGTATATTGCTGCCAGAGCCATCTTATCCATTTTCTCATCGACCACCGATGCTTTTGGATCCTTGGGTGATATAGCTCCCAAACACCATGGGCTTGCATATATACCTTCATTTTCATTGCACATGATGTGTAGTTCGCTCTTGTCAACATGGGATAGTTCAGGCTGATCGTTCCATCTTTGCTCTTACCTGTCTCCATCATTAGTGCCTTGGGTATCCACTGATTAACCAAGCTCTGATACCAGATTATTGACACAAAATGAACTGTATACAATATGTGTTTGTATAATGTTGAAGAGAACAAAACGATTAGCTGAACTACTTGCCTTTTATTCAAACTGAACAATTACAATATATATAAAAGCTAATATAATGATAAGGAAATGGTTCTTATAAAGTAGGATCTAAAACTGAAAGCCTAAACAAACTCAATCATATCAAATTATTCTGATAATGCTCCTACATTATCCCCACTCTATGAAATCACAACTAATAGAGACCAGAGACTTGCATAGCTTTATTCACGGACCAAACCAACCAGCTGGTAACTAACTCGGAAGTCAAAGACAAGATCAAATTAACAACCCAACAGTAATTGTTACAATATTCTTTATTATAAATCTTCATTTGTGAGATTTCCTCATCAGACAACAAATATCAAGACACCCAAGGTAAAAATTTCTCTCTTTGTACTTGTGCGTGTGTAAAACTAGTATGTAGCAAGTCATGTATCTTTTAAGTGATCTAGTTTGTATATTTTTCTAAATGGGTATGTTTTTTTTAGATATTGATGTATTAGGCAAGTAGTTAAATTATGTTATCCTTGTCTCTTTGTCAATCATGTAAAAAATTTGAAAGATTTCTGTGTGTGCAATAACATGTTTATTTGTCTAAAAATATCCATATATAACTAGCAAGTATTTGTACCTTGTAAGTTATTGTGTTGTCTGGCTATTCACTGTGATTGGGAGGAGGTCTTTTATATATTTAAGATATTTTAGTTGATTATATATTTTATGAGTGTTCTTTTAGATGGAATATCATCTCTTAGGATAGATACTTGTATGCATAATATTTTGAGGCTCTATTGGATTGTTATAGCATGTATGTAATTTTTGTTTCCTAAAGTTTTATATGTTTAAACTTAATTTTAATTGACACTCATTTTAGAATCTATTGAGCTAGTAAATAAATATAGAACCTTTACCAAGGCATGAATAATTTTGGATTCTATGCATCATTGGTTGTTCATTTTAGTAGATACCGAGTTTAGCTAGTGTCAAGTTAAGGGATACAACTTGTGCATGTTCCTGTACTAATCTAATTTAGATAACTTGCCGTTTCTTTATTTTAATTGTTTCTTTATTTTAACTGTGGTGGATATAGTATCTTATTTTTATTTGATAATGTATTGACTCTTAGATACTTTTAGTATATTTATAATTAATTAGTTTTGGTTGCGTATTCAGTTTAAACGTTAGGTTACGATTCTGAGCGGATAATACTGAAATCCAGGTAAGTTTTCTATCTAAACTTTTTGGTTATTTCGAATTTATATTTAAATGTTTTAAGTTCTGAAATTATATGTGATTATGTTTTCGCTCTATTTTTTTTATATAAAATTTGGGTCAAGTGCAATTATTTTGAAGAGTATGATTTTGGATTTTGTAAAGACACGAGCTTTGACACCCCAGTTGAATCTATGATCTGAACCCCTTAGTATTTGCGCATAGTTCCGGAACTAAATTCTGATACCTCTCTAGGGCGCACTTAGGTGCAATTTCTAATACCTTAGTGAGGGATGCAATACTAAATTCTGGACCGTGTCACCGGTTTATAGTGACTTTTGAACTTCTGGACCATGTCACCGGTTTGTAGTTGAAAATGCACACCTAGAGGGGGGTGAATAGGTGTAAATGGCTAACTATGTTTAACTAAAACCGATTTTAAAAATTACCAGAAACAGCTTACTGATTTCGTTTTATGCAGAGACAAATGGTATGCTGAATGCACAGATAACAAGTACGGTAAAGTGCAGAAACAGTAAGCTAAATGCAAGCAGTAAGTAAATAACAGAAAATAAAGAACACAGAGACTTTTAGCCAGGTTCGACCCCTAACCCCTATGGTCTACGTCCTGGTCCCTTACCAACTTGGTAAGAGAATATATTATTGATCAACGAAATAAACCAATTACAAGAACAATAATATATCTCCCTCAATATCCCAGCTGTTGACAAATGGCGTGCTGAACTCCTGTTTCTGAACTTGCTCTCTAAGCTATACTTCCCAAGTATACTTCTCTAGCAATGATCACCAAACCCTAGTTCCCTAGCCAATTTGTCCAACAACTAAACCTTTACAAATCGAACAATACAATCAATAATGAATACAACTCAAACTATGAACTCTTTAAGATATAGCACGTATAAATATATTAAGAGCTCGAGAGAATTAGAAGATATAGCAATGAAAAATCTGAGTTGTTTGAATCTTGTGTGCTTGAAAGTTTTCTCTGAATGTTCTCCCTTCTTGAACGAATGAACACAAGAACCAGTTTATAAAGCTTCACACCAACGTTCAGAAAATCAATCACCAATTATTCGAACTATTAGAATCAATTTCCAACGTTCAATTGGTTAGAGATTTTACAAACGTTCTTGTGAACATTAGACAGAGGATTTGGGAGAAAGAAATCGATGAAAGCATAACCCTTCTGATTTGTATAGATATAAAACGCGTATAGGAGATTTTGAAGAAAGAAAATCTTTTAAATAAGGAAACTCCCATAAGTTTTATAAAATGATTTAAAGAAAGATATTTAAAAAGATTTGAGCTCTAGAATATATTGTGTACGTATTATATAATAAAGAATCCTCACAATATATTTCCTGAAATAAATCCATGAGAGTCAATCTTGATCTTTATCTTCAGGATTTCTGGCAGTTTGAAATGGCTTGCTGTTTGTGTCTGACTGTTGGAAATGGCTTGCCAGACTGTCTCTGTTGTAGCACCAAATGGCTTGCTGTTTGTATATCCTGTTTAAACAACCAGTAGGCTAATATACCCTGCAAAACCATGTTAGTACAATACAGCAATAACATGATGTTTTATATCAAACTATAAGCAAATAGCTTGCTGATTGTAATCATCAAAACCATAGGAGTATCAGTAGTGACCTTAACTAGGCTGGTGCTTAAAAGTTATCGTTTCGTAAGTTTGAATTTCTGAAAATTATTATCGTTTTAGTTTGCTTGCTGGGCTTTTTAGCTCACTATTTTAATATTTCAGGTTTTGCTCGATTCGTTGGATTTACAAAGAGCTTGTTACTTTGGATTTTATGTAGATCGTGTCAAATAATTCGGGTAGTTGCACTTTTGTTTTATGTGACTTAAGTTGTAATAAAATTGTAGTAGTTTTTGTTTTAATTTTCGAGATTAAAATTTTGTATTGTTATTTTGGTTCGAACTAACATTCCGAAAAAGTGCGGGATGTTACATAGAGGGATTACTATACAACGATAGCTATGTCTAACAAGTTAAATAAAAAAAATATTATACATAAATAAGTTTTTACCTTTCAAAATTATTAAAATTATTTATCTATTTTTCAAGTTTTGAGTTATTATGTTCAAACACAATAACTTTTTATAAAAAATTATAGAGATACATTTTTTTGTTTATATTATTCAACCAATTCTCATGAATATTAATTAAATATAAGTAATTATTTAAATTAAGAAATAATAATTATCATTTAGAAAATTTAAATGTTTCTATCAAACAACATTATTCATCCAGCGCTCAGATTTATCATTCGTTCAGATTTTTAATCATTCAGAAAATTTTCTATTCAGAGTTAACAAATGACCCCTAAGGATCCGAAAAACATATTGTTGGATATTATGCAATATTTTCTTAGTCTATTTTAGATGACAATCAATTATAGCAAGAAACTTATAACAGTCAAATATATAAGATATTAATCCATTTGAACTTTCCCACAACACAAATTGATAGCCATACAAATAATAATTAGTGTAATAAATTTAACATGTAATTAAATTAATAAAAGAATATGAGTATTCTTGGTGGTTGAGTCACGTGTAAATGTTGTTCTAAGGCTTCTTAGCGGCACAACATCCAAAATAATTCTATCCTTATTCGTGCACGAATCTTCAAAAACTATCACAATAATTTTTCGATTGCTCCAAGTAACATCTACAAAACCAAGTATATATATATATATATATATATATATATATATATATATATATATATATATATATATATATATATATATATATATATATAGGCAAGTGCTCAAAAGAGAACTTATTTTTTGAAGAAAACTAAGGTATTAATCCTAGCCATTAGATGTATTAAGATCAATGGCCCCGCCAGGGGCACCCACACACTAATCAAATACACCCTCACACACAGAATCACACCTAATCCCCTCCATTTTTAATTTGATTTTTCCCGTCAATCGGTGATATTTTTTTTAAATCTAATTTCACCACATTTTTCTTCATCTCCCAACGATTAGTTTGCATACCATATATGCTATATTTCGATTTAGTTTTCTAAGTTTTCCATTAAACGAGGTTTTCCCTAGATCCTTACTCTATATATATATATATATATATATATATATATATATATATATATATATATATATATATATATATATATATAATATGACAATATGTGTAACAATATAGATATCAAAAAGCTTTTAGGTAAAACAGAGGAGTGAAAATAGAGTGATGATACGAAGATAGAGAGATTGATTGTGTACGTGTGAATGTGTGTCTTACAGTTCTTCTACAAACCCTATCCATATATAAGGTAACTAAAATATAAGTGAAACAAATATTTAATACAATACATTAATGGGGCAATTTTTAGCAATTAAGGAAATGAAAAGTAACGTAGTTTGCAACGGTAGAAAAACAACGGAAGAAAAAACAAAATTGAAAATGTACACATTTATAGATATAAAAGATTTCTAGAAATTTATTTTTTCACAATATTAGATATTAACAAAATATCTAACAATCCCCCAAAAAATAAAATTTATAACAAATATAAAATTGAGCTCATTATATTATGTATTCAATATGGGTAGCTTCCGGCTTGGAACTCGCGCCTAATGACATTTGTCGCAATTTGAAGAAACTAAGTGGACTATGCCTGGAACTTGAATCTTTAACCAAACATTGACGGCTTGCGCTATAATGGCCATGCACAATGACCGACTCATGAGAATTTTAGAGATTAGCCTGTACCTCATAGTTGCGGCCACACAATTTCTCTCGCGTAGGTAAGTCCTCAAAAATACTAGTGAATGGAAAAGTACCTCACAAATTATGCCTTAAAAACTTCTTACGAGTATAAATACTCAACCTTACCGTTCACTATATGAGCACTTCATCATCTTAGGACTTCGTATATTCCTAGATATGCATTATGTGTGCTATATGCAACTGAATGCAACTGAAAACTAAAAATTGAATTTTCATTTTTTTGCTGTTGCACAGCCCTTATATACAACTGTAAGTTGAATTTACATTTTTGGGCTGCGCAGCAGGTTGCATTCAGTTGCATATGATGCAACTACAAATGCAACTTAAATTTCTAGTTACATATGTGGTTGCATATGCAATCTCCATATTTTTGCAAATAAATTGATATTTTTGCAATTTGAGAAGATGGTAAAATCACAAAACAAATTAAAAAAGTAGTCTTTTTGGTGAATATCCTAGAATTTAACATTCATACTATCAATTTGTAATCTACTTTATTATTTAAAATTAATTGTTGTATTAAATAACTTAAATAATATAAAGAAAAAAAATCATATAACTCATAAGTTTTAATTTACCAAATACTTAACTGATTTATAAGTAAAATTATCCAAACACTAAAATAACTTATAAATCATAGTGTACTTATTACTTATATGATACTTATTCACTTTAAGCTAAAAGTTACTTAGATATCCCGAACGAGCCCAAATCCCTCCTTCTGTTCACTGCTACTTATTGGGTGTTGCCTGCTTGTTGGGTTTCAACCCAATGTGATTGTATGGGCTTGGGTGGTCCAAGATATATTTTGGTAAGATAATAATTGTATGTGTAGACAATTATTATAGATGGTATGTACGTCTTGATCACTAAGTTGGGTAATTAGGTGCCAAGAATTGGAAGGCTTGTGTAACAAGTATGGTAAGACTTGTAGAACAAGTATGGTAAGTTTTGGTGGCTAAGTTTTGGTTGACTATATATATACATAGTCACATTGTATTTGTTTGATAAGGTGTGAAAGCTTAAGAGATGTAGTCTTAAGTATTGTTTGGGTGATGCTTGAGCATTGTTGGCTCAAGTATTAGGGTTGGGACACCGTTAAGGTGTTATTGTTTTGATGTATTATTGATATTGTTAAGATTAATACAAGTTTGGGACGTGGGTGTTTCCACGTCAAATATTATTTTGTGTGTTCTTGTTTTGCTTTTACTTATTGATGATAGAAGTATAAGTAATATTTGAATAGTGTTTGACCGCGCTTTGGTGGATCTTGTCAACTAATCAATTGGTTGTGTGTGTGCTCTATAATGGTTGTTTGTGAATCTCGGATTATGTAAGTCCCCTAACCTAACAAGTGGTATCAAAGCCAAGGTTCGGGTTCGTGATGGATGAGGTTGAGGGAAAGTTCGAGATTCAATTGGTATGACAGAGTATAATGAAGGATTTGCTGACAAGGAGATTGCTGCTAAAGCGGGTAGAGACAAAGTTACGTGCGGTTTGGAGGTTAACTTGCACCTTGGATCAATCCTGTGTTCGGACTCGAGATGGAAGAAGATGAAAGAGGTCATCGCAATTGTTTTAATGGCTTGATCAACCAGGTGAACTATTTGGGTGATACTACAGATTTTCTTTAGGAGACCGAAGGATTGTAAAAGCAAGGATCGGGTGACTCAACATGTGGAAGAGCACTCGTGGTGGTTAATGCACATGATTTTGTAGATGGATACATCGTTATGGTGAAGAACGATGGTTTGGATAGTTTGGAGGGTCACTATATGGGTTTTAGCGACACTCAAAGATTGGAGGAGCAAGAGGAGGAGATTCTTGTTTGAGGGGAGGCATTGGCGAATAGACGTCGATGGCTTGATAGTTACCGTTCAATCCAATATGGGTATTGGGTTGAAGGGGAGGATTGTTGGGTTTCAACCCAATGTGATTGTATGGGCTTGGGTGGTCCAAGATATATATTGGTAAGATAAAAATTGTATGTGTAGACAATTATTATAGATGGTATGTCTTGATCACTAAGTTGGGTAATTAGGTGTCAAGAATTGGAAGACTTGTTTAACAAGTATGGTAAGACTTGTAGAACAAGTATGGTAAGTCTTGGTGGCTAAGTTTTGGTTGACTATATATACATAGTCATATTGTATTTGTTTGATAAGGTGTGAAAGCTTAAGAGATTGTAATAACCCGGATTTTTGTACTACTGTAAAATGTCTCGAAAGAATAGTAATTTCATTACTTTAGGAGAATGATTCCAACCACCACTTACGTATGATGAATATTTAAGATTTGAGTTCATATTATGATTCCTTAAGCGAAATAAGTGTATGTAAAAGTCATCGGAATTCGAAGAATCCTAACGACCTACGTTTCATGAGGTATCGATAAATAAGAGTACTATGACAAGCCCAAGAGTTATATAATTTGAAAATGACCATGCAACCAAAGTATTAGGATAAAGAAATTAGAATGTAAACCAAAAACATTTTAAGGATTATTGAAGATTAGCATGGAAACACTACGCCACAAATGGGCTTCAACAACGCTTTTTTCAGTGTTACGAGTAAAAGTGTTGGCATAAATACCTTAAAATTGGTCTAAGGTAACACTTTTTTTGATGTTATAATTGACAATAACCGGTGTTACCATATCCATAAATCGGTATCTATGGTAACACCAAAATCGGTGTTATCCTTGATCTTTAAAAAAAAGTGTTACCAAAAGTGGAAAAAATAGGCGAACTTGTATTTGTGTGGCATCTTAATTTTTTTGTCCAAACAATTGAGCGGTTAATTCCAAATAATTCACTAACCCGCCTCTGAAATAACACACCACTCTCAAAGTATCCCGATTCTCTCACTCAATTAATTAGGTTAGACGAGTCATACATGATATGTTACCTTAGATCATTAATAAACTCAATTTTTATTTTTTTAACAATTTTTTTAATTATTTAAAAATCATATCTACCTTCAAAATATTTCATTTTTATAAAAAGTAAGAGTTTATCAATCGAATGAGTTTTTATTTTTAAATATCAAGGTATTTAATTGTTACTATTTTTTAAGTTCTATATATTTATTAAATGTAATATGGATATTTGAAAAAATAAAATCGGAACATCTTTTTTCATGGATGTTGCTAGATTATATTTAAGAATATTTATTTATTATTTTTTCAAGTTCTATTTATTTATTAAATTTAAAATGAAAAATTCTAAAAATTCAAAAATTAATAAATGTGTTTATAATAATATTGAATGCACGCTTTTGTCAAAAAATAAAAAAAAGTTGAATACCCGCTTTTAACAATCTGTTTCCCCCTCCCCTTAGCCAAATTTTTTGTATTTCCCTCCCCTCTCACTTTTCCTTCAGACAAATTAAATAAAAGTAAAAACGAAAACCTAAAAACTAAAACACACACACACACCCTCTCTCGAGTCTCGACTCTCACCTCCTCCACTCTCCCCTTCTCGTGGACTATCCAAGAACCCTAAAAACTTTGAGTGTTTTAGTTTCAATTAGTTTCAATCATTTAGAGATTCCCAACTGATTAGGGCTTGGATTTGAGGCTTTGACTCTTCAAATTGGGGCTTCTTCACAAATTAGGGTTCTTGGTTTTGAGTTCAATCAATTCGATTTCTTCACTTAAACTTCAACTAATGGATCTCTCTTTTCGATTTCAGGGCTTTTTCTCTTTGGGCTTTGGATCTGGGGCTTCAATTTGGAGGTATATATTACCCCTTTCCATATGAATGCCTACTATTATATTTGTGTATATGTGCGACTCTCTTATTCTCTCTCTCTCGAACTCTCTCTCAATCTCTCTCTTGTTCTTATTCTATGTATCAAATTAGCATCATTAATTTCGATTTCTTGTGTTCATTGTTTTTTTTTTGCTAAATCTTGTGTTAATTGTTAGTTTTGGCTAGCCTTATACTACTTCCATTACTTCTTCCGATGGCTGCTTCAGACCCTGGTGAGGATGGAAGTGGTGCTACTAGCAATAGGACTATTAACGAGCTTAATATCCAAGCACGTGAAGCTAAGAATTTTTTATCTCAATCCATAGGCATATATTTGATTTACAGGCTCACCTGGATGATATTAAAAAGAGTAAAAGACACATTTACGTAATTTGATGTCTGATACTAAACGCTGCAAGTCAATGATGCTGTATGTTTTTATATATATTTTTAGAGTTTTTTTACAATTTATCAAGTTAATGGAATAATGTCGAAATTGTAGCGAATTCGATAATCTGTTCTTGGATTACTTGAGGCAGTGTGCCACTACTGACACTATTGATAAACTCCTCAAGCTGGCAGAGGTGTGTTTATGTTAATTTTATTGGTAGGGATTAAGATATTGTGATTATATATGTCGTAATGGACTAATTATTCCTGTTGTGTCGAAGTGCAGGTAGCTCGCCTCAAGGAAAAAATTGCTAGTATGTTTAATGGAGAGCGCGTAAGAGTCCTTTAACATTTTCAGTTCATCTTAAAGCTTAATAAGTGCAGCTTGATAGTGAGCACTATCCTTGGATTTCCAATTGATCTAAGTCTCAGCATATAAAGAAGAGTAGTGGAACAACGATCCACTCAAGTCACTTGCTACCTTAACAATGATCATCAGCCATCTCCAACTGCTATCCAAGTTTAAATTATTAGTGATTAAATTAAAAGACACGAATAAGTAATGTAAGCTTCCAGGTAATTGCACAAGTTCACCCAATTTTTTTTCCATTTGGATTCACTTTATGATACAGTGGCGATTTCTTGTTGGAAATTGTATAAGCTTATCAGAAATATGCAGCATAGAGATTCTGAAAACTAGACATGGACTTGATATTTAATCCAAGCTTATAATTATGAACCAAAATACACACTCTGTTAGCACCACTACACCTGCATCATCTGTTTGAAGTCCTGAATAATGTAAGTGATGGCAGTTTTATTTGCATTTAAGTATGCTTGACATCTGTTGTTTTCTTATACATTTCAGCTTTGCTTGAAGCAATAAAAAGAACAAATTTCAGAGATATCTCAAGTCCAATAGCAGATGGCTTTGCATCCGGAAGGTATAATAGCATTACTGCATTAGTAATTTCTTGCAAACTTATGCTTTATATGTCCATAAAGTAACACCCTCAATCATAGTACTATAATTATGAGGTAGTATATATATATATGTGACAAATTAATAAAAGAACTTATCTATTTTTTTTCTTCGGTTTTATGCTCTACTATACCTTAAACACAAACTATTTAATAACCATTTAGTCACTTACAATAAAATATATATTTTCTAGGATAATTTAAAAGTGAACTAGTATATTCTAGGATATTACAAATTTATTTAAACTCATAACTTGTGAATTAATTAACCTATTGGAAACAGAAATTTAAATTTTAATGTCAACAAACTATTATTCATAACATGGGGATGTAGGCCTTTTAGGATCCGGTTGCTGCGAAGTTTTCCTCTTGCTCCAGGAATAAAAAAAAATACATTAGTAAAATGACAGTTCCTTTCTAAATATAGAGTCTACTTCTAAAGCTTGCATTGTAGATAATAGGTGACCAAACAGCTGTTAGGAATAATTCATGAGTTGTGATGTTAAGAATAGAATTTTACTTATACTTCTTGTATATCCTGATCTTATAAAGGATTTAGCACTTTGTATAGGAAATATGTGTTAGACAGTTATCTGTAAAGTTTAGTCAGGAATGAACAGTGCATCAAGTACTACATGTCAGGAACTGAGATCGAATCCTGATATGTCAAGTCAAATATTGATCAAGTACTGATAGGATGGTTAGATCCTGATGCAAGATGGAATCCTGATATCAGTCGTGTTACTGATGATGTCATTATGGATGCTACAGAAACTGGCAAGTGCTATAAAACAGGATCGTTGGTTGAAGAACAAGCAAGAAGATATTATGAAGGGAAGAATTTTCTATTGATGGAAACTATCAACTGGACGGCAGAACATTGTCATGTATAGATTATCTTTCTGTAATTAGTTGATAGGAAGCATTATAAATACTCTCTCTATATCATTGTAAAAAGAGTTTAAGAGGTTTGTAATCGTAAGGATACGAGAGTGCAAACAGAGAGAGATTTGTATTGTAAGCAGCTGCTAAAGGTATTTGTACACCTTTGGTAGAGTTTGTATTTGATCTTATTAATACAAACAGAGTTTGATTCATTCGTTTATTCTTGTTCATATAACCATGCAAAAATCAGACACGATTATATAACTTGTATTCAACCCCCCCCCCTTCTACAAGTTATTCGAGTTAACAATTGGTATCAGAGCAGGTTGATTTTGAATAATCATAAAGATCTGCAATCATGTCTGGTTACAAGGATGGGAATACTAAGATTCCTATGCTCAAGAGAAACGAATATACTCTATGGGAAGTAAAGATATTGCATCATCTGGAAGCAACAGATCCTGATTATCTTGACAGAATCAGAGATGGACCTTTTGTTCCAACAAAGATCGTTGGACAAGCAACTGTTGATGGTGTGGTTGTTCCAGAACATACAGCAGAGAAGCCAAAATCTGAGTGGTCAGATAAGGACAAGGAGAATGTTCTTAAAGATGCTAAAGTGAGAAACATATTATTCAACAGTCTTGATTCTATTCTCACTAACTATGTTCTCTCTTGTAAAACTGCTAAGGATATATGGGACAATCTTAAGGTTCACTGTGAAGGAACTAAACCTGTCAGGAAGAATATGAGGACACTACTTATACAACAGTATGAGTACTTTGAATCCAAGTCTGGTGAGTCACTTACTGATACCTTTGATAGGTTTACAAAACTCATCAATGAGATGGCCATGCATGGTAAATATTATGACTTGGAGGATATGAATACAAAGTTCATGAAAGCTTTGCCTGATTTCTACAATGAGAAGATATCTGCGATTGAGGAAGCTAATGATCTGGATGAAATATCATTAGAGGCAGTATATGGAAAAATGAGAGCTTATGAACTTGACAAGCAGCAGAAGAAGAGCAGGAGTGAAGGAAAGATGAAGACTATTGCACTTACTGCTCAATCTGAATTAAAGAAGCTTCCGGAAGAACAGCATGAAGAGATTGCTGTAAAGAACTCAAGGAAGAAGAAAAGTAAAGAAAGTTCTGAGTCAGAGACTACTGATATGGACTCTGACAACAATGATTCTGAATCTGAGATGCAGGAACTCTTTGCTATGTTTGCTAAAGCCTTCAAGAAAGGAAGATTTAATCGGAGAAGACTTAGCAAAGGACCTTTTCAAAAGAAGGAAGAGAAGAAGAGTGACAAAGGCAAAGGTACAATTGTCAAGCATGATAAGGCTAAGATCAAGTGCTTTAATTGCAGTGAGCTTGGACACTTTGCTAGTGAGTGTAAGAAACCTAGGAATTCAGTAAAGGGTAATGCACTTATGGTCACACAGAAGGATTGGGCTGATTCTAGTGATTCTGAAGATGAATTGGATTATGACAACATTGCACTGATGGCAAATGTTTCAGATAAACCTGGATCTCCAAAGAAAACTTCTCCATCCTCTGTTAAGGTATCACTTCACTCTCTTGATTCATTTGATATCTTAAATTCTGATGAAATTAAATCTATCCATGCTGAGTTTAAGAATCTTATGACTAATTTTAGAATTCTTACTTGTGAAAGAGATGAACTTAAGGTTAAGAATGATAAATTAGTTGATAGAAATAATTTTCTTGAATCTGAGTTAATTCAAATGGAAGAATACAAGTTAAGTTCTGAAAAAGCTAAGCATGATTATGGTGTTATTCTTGAGGCTTATGACTATGTCAGAAAAGAACTAGAGGAAGAGAGAGATGTGATTAAGACCATTAACATTTCTGGTAAAAAGACACAAGAAATCATCGAAAGTGGAATTCGTGGTAAAGTTAATGGTTTAGGTTTTGATAAGGCTAGACAAGAAGAAAAAGTAGCTATTGTCAATGATGATAGTAAAGTAGAAGCTAGCACATCTAAATCTGAAGGTAAGAAAATTGTTTCTGAACCTAATCATGTTAAATTTGTTGATTCAAAAGGTACCCCTGTTGTACACAAAAGGATTAACAATAGTAATTCAGATAAGAAAGTGTTAGAGAAACCTAAGAATGTAAACATAGGGTTTCTGTCTAAGTCTCAGTTGAAACAGAGATTAGATGGTCTTTCAGAGTCTAGCAAGATCAATAGAAATAGGAATGGAAATGAAGGTATTAACAAAGAGAATAATTACAAGAATGTACCTGATGCACCAAGGAAAAAATGCTATAAGTGTGGAAATCATAATCATTTGGCCCTAGACTGCAATCAAAAACCTTCTTGGAAAACTGAGTCCAGATTCCCCAAGACTCAAAAAATTCAATACCAACCACAAAAAGCTTGTTATCATTGTGGTAGTTTACTTCATTCCATTTACATGTGTAGAGAATATCATGAACTGTATTATGACTATTATTCCTTGAAATCTGAAACTCCTAGTCACAAACAGTTTGTGAAATCAGAGTCTAAAGTTGACTCTACAACAGGTAAAATAAAGACAAAATTCTCAAAGCCTGTTGTTTCAAAATCTAGTAAGAAAGTATCCAATCAAAGTTGGGTCCTAAAAAATTCTAACTAGTTACTTTTTGTTTGCAGGGCACAGGAAAGAAGCATTCAATTATCTTGGACAGTGGATGCTCTGGACATATGACTGGAAAGAAGTCCCTGCTTACAAAGTTTGAGAGGAAAGCTGGCCCAGTAATATCTTTTGGAGATGGCAACAAAGGAGAAACTATGGGATATGGCTCAATTGTTTTGGGGAATGTCATCATAGAAAATGTAGCACTGGTTGAAGGCTTGAAACATACTCTTTTAAGCATAAGTCAACTGGGTGATAAAGGTTACAAATCATTCTTCGACAGAGAAGGATGCAAAATCTTGAATATGCAGAATGGAGACATTGTTCTAACTGGTCAAAGACATGGTAACATATATGAAGCCAGCTTAAGTAATTCATCTAAAGGAATTGTTAGATGTCTCTACAGCAAAGCAACAAGTGATGAAAGCTGGAATTGGCACAAGAAGCTCTCACATCTCAACTTCAAGAAGCTTAATCAACTTGTTAAGCACAATCTTGTGAGAGGCCTACCTCAGGTAAATTATGTGCAAGATGGACTTTGTGATGCATGTCAGCTTGGAAAGCAAAGAAGAACCACTTTCAAGAGCAAGACTGAAAATTCAATTACTGAACCATTTCACATGCTACATCTTGATCTGTTTGGTCCAGTAAACATTATGTCTATCAGCAAGAAAAGATTTGCTCTAGTGATAGTGGATGATTTCACAAGGTTCACATGGGTGTTCTTTCTACACAAGAAGGATGAAGCTCCTCAGCAAATCATTGAACTTGTCAAGAATATTCAGAATAACTCTGAGTACAAAGTCAAAGTACTTAGGAGTGACAATGGTACAGAATTCAAGAATTCTACAATGGAGGAGTATTGTGCAGACAATGGAATCACTCAACAGTTTTCTTCACCTGGTACACCTCAGCAAAATGGTGTAGTGGAAAGAAAGAACAGGACTCTCATAGAGGCAGCAAGAACCATGCTTGCAGATGCAAAACTTCCAACCTACTTTTGGGCAGAAGCTATTAACACTGCATGTTTCACTCAAAACTATACCCTGGTAAATAGTCATGGAAAAACTTCCTATGAGATGATCAAAGGAAAGAAACCAAGTGTGAAATATTTTCACATCTTTGGATGCAAATGCTATGTCCTAAAAGTTCATCCAGAACAACTTGGAAAATTTGAAGCCAAATCAGATGAAGCAATTTTTCTAGGATATTCAGCATCTAAGGCCTTCAAAGTTTATAATCTCAGAACTCACATTGTTATTGAATCAATTCATGTTGCATTTGATGATAAGAAATTTGGAATTCTGCAAACTGATGAAAGCCATGACAAATTGGAATTTGAAAATCTGAAGAATTCTGAGATAATCTCCAGTGATGATGAAGGTTCTCCAGAAGGAATTTCTATTGCTTCTTAAAGGAATGCTATTGTTGAGGGGGAGCAAATAAATCAAAGAGAACACAGTGATCATCAGGAGCAAACTAGCTATTCAGAGTCTACTCCATCAGGAACTGACCTTTCAGAGTCTACTGAGGAAAGATCAGTAACTAGCAGCAATATGGAATCTACCGATTCTATTGATCAAAGGGGAGTTATTGAAGGCAGAGAGAATTCTTCTACAAGAGATGTAATAACCCTAATTTTTGTACCATTGTAAAAGACTCAGATGAATAGTAATCCCGTTATGTAAAGAAGGTGATCTCAACCACCACTTGTGTTTGAAGGGAAAATGAAGATTTGAATTTATATTATGCTTCCTTAAGAAAAATAAGTGTATGTAAATGTCGACGGATTTCGCAAAATCCTATTTTATTAATTTCGTACATTTCCGGGATATCGATAAATACGAATACTACGACAAGATCATGGTTTTATTATTTTGAGAACCCAAGGAACCATATATATTTAGAATTAGGAAGTTGGATTTTAGAAAGAATATTGAAGGAAAAATTCCACCAAAAATGTTTAAGGATTTTCTAGAAAATTTTGGAAATTGGAAAATACCCACTAACCATGCAAGGTGGCAAGATTACATGCACCCCATGCAAATCCCATGCAAACTACCTAGTCTAGGTTAGTAACCAAGTAGTTAGTAGGAAGTTAGTAAGTAACCAAGTTTATAGAATCTAGTTAGGTTATTTAGGAAACATACTTCCCTAAATTAGGGATCACCTAGTATTTCTTTGTTGCTTGGCCAATTGCACACCACAAGATCATTACTTGGACAATATTTAGCCAAGGTAAGTGGCTACATATTATTTACAACACTTAAACACAAGCCAACACCAAGCAAAACCCCCCCCCCCCTTGTAAGGAAGCTCACGGTTTTTCAAGAAAGAAGGAGGCTAAGAAAAATTCATCCACCACTTCCACTCATCCTAAATTCAAGATATTTTAGCCCAAGCCCCCTCATGATATAACTAAGGTATGGTAAATTTTTCATGATTTAATTCCAAGCCTAACCTAGTTAGAAAAATTCTTAAAGTTCTAGGTGAATAGTAACCTTTTTATGTTCTTGATTTTAGATCTTGAAGAGTAAGCTCTAAGGTGATCAACCAAGGTGTTTGGAGAGGATTTCAAGCTTCATTAAGTTACTAGGAGCTTCAAGGAAGGTATACATGTTAACCCTTAGTAGCCATGCCAAGAACCATGCTTAGTTTTATGAGATCTAAAAGTTTGAAGCTCAAAAGTGACCATTATAGTTTGATTTATGAGAAACCATGGATGATGATGGATATTGTTATGTTAAAAATTATTTGTATGTTATATAAGGTCCCATAAGTGTATGATAATTTTGTTGGAGGATATATAATGATTTTGGACTTTGTGGAATTTTTGGAAGAGATATGACTTGTAGTGGAGGAGTTGTTGAACAAACTGAAACTGACCCTTTTTGGAACTGTAATTCGGAGCACTAAAACTGATCCCCTGAAAACCTACTCTATATGGTTGGAAAGGTCTTGATCTGTAGTATTTAGAAATGTAAGGCTCATTGTCAGAAGATTTGTGGATTTTGAGATATGATTTATTTAGTGAAACGTGTTCTGGAAAGTGGACTGCAGAAAAGTGCTATCTCGTAAAATATCTTTGGACCCTTTAAAAATATGGTAAATTCGTGGTAAAAATTGAGGAGCAAGATTTTACAGTGGGTAAAACGACCCAAAAAGATTTGAGTAAAAATTCGAATTTAATATTTTTCTAAAAATGTTAGAGCGTAATGCGCGCGAGGAAAAAAATCACGATTAGAATTAGTTTTTGAGATTTTCGACAAAAACTTAGCAAACTTGAAATTTGGTAATTAATTCGAGTCGGATTATCAACGAACGTAACCTTAAGATATTAATGACCTTTATTAGGGTTAGTGGGCTTAAGAGTGGAGTCGCGAGGGTAATCTCGTAATTATTTGATATTATTATTTAGTCGTCTCGTTAAGTTACTAACGGACGCACCCTTGAATGTTATAGATTACCGCGCCACCCCGAGAGCTTTACCACCCCTACCACACCCAGGCAAGTTTACTTTTCAAAACTTATACATATACAAGGATTTTCACTGTTGTGTTTGTAGTTTTCAAATTATATCAAATGCTATGTTTATCGAAGTATTGATGCAATTGAGATTGAACAAGTACATGTATGCTTTTACCCCTTGAACTTAGATTGAAATGTTTTCTTCGGACAACGACTCTAGCAATAGAGGTCGTAGCGGTCCGTATATACTATTGACCGGGGAGCGGTATATTATTATATCGTATCTATATTGCGAAAACCCGAAGGGTCATTCGGGTGGTATCGTATATTCAAATAACTATTATTATATCTTCGTAAATACTCGAAACTCTATCTTGGATTTAAAGTTTATTTTATTAAATAATTATTTTATTAATTATTGCTATTAAATCTTAAAATATCATTTAATAATTATTGTTCACAATTTTAAAAACAAAGTTAATCCAAGATACCTTTTAATACTTTCAAACTCGAACTTTTTCGAACTCAAAACCTTTTCGAAAACCCCCGGTCAGGATTCGCTTCTTGTATGATTTCAAGAATTATCGGTCGACTGATGTCGAACCACAACTACTCTGTTTTCAATCAAAATCTGGTTTTAAAAAAAAAAAAAAAAAGAAAAAGAAAAAGGGACTCTGGCAGGTGTGGGAACCGTTGACGAACGATTCCCGGGATGTGTAAGCGGCCGTGAGCCAGGCGGTCCATCACTTATTATTCCGGCCCAGGTGTTGCCGAAGGATGATTACGGATGTAGTTTTCATCGAGGGTGATTACGGATGTAGTTTTCACTCAGGGATAGTTACGGATGTAGTTTCTATCCTTCTACCGGTAGAGAAGACCCGCGGATTATTGGACTCGGATGTGGCGACTGATCATCGTCAATCCTTGTCAGGTTTTTATGTTTTCTTCCAGTCCCATCCTCCACTTTGGAAAAATGCTTTGACACTGCATCTTAGGCCTATGTGCCAGTTGCCGATAGTGTCCTATTTTGATGAGAAAGATGTTGACTTTATGCAGTAGCTAGAACTGCAAGGTTATTTTGAAAACAAGGGCACGTACTGGTGCACCTTTGAAATTTACCAATAATGACAAGTGATTCTATAACTGATTGATACAACGAGTTTAATGACTATTATACATATGAAATGTTATATTGCTTATCTTATACGTATATTCTTGCTGAGCTATAGTTGCTCACTCTTGCTTGTTTTCAAATTTTACAAACACAACAGCTAAGAGAAATGGCAAGAACCAGTCAGACTGTTCGAAAGCAGGTGACTAGACCCCAGGCTGCAGTTGAGATTCCACCGGTAGGCCCCGTTAGCCGGATTGGTCGGCAACTTCTGTTAGTACGTTTTATTTATAAGTACGACCTGCGCAAGGCAGTGTACCGTAACAAACTTTCAAGCCGCCAACTTCGCTTCATATCGAAGTGTTGCTGGTAGCATAAATGCTATTTAATTCGGTCTGTAATAACTCTAAACTTTTACTTTTGCTTAATCAAATGTATGACGTTTCTGAGACTCTAACCTGTGTGTGTGTGTGTGTGTGCGGTGTGAGTTTATTGTGGGGTCGATGGTTGTTTATTTATATTATGTGCAAGAACAAGTATGTTATTGATGGAAAATGGACCGTGAGCGCCTAGATCTCCGACCCCGGATCTGGGGGCGTCACAGAAATGGTATCAGAGAGAAGGTTACAGTTCTCAGAAACGATAGTAATTTAGGAAAGCAACCATAATAATACGAATAATATAACACTAATAATAATCCCATTAATACCTAGAGCTCTCATCGAGTTCACAGTCGGGTTATCGGATATAGCCCTGACTTCTAAGGCCCGTGAGGGAACTACTCCTTAAACCCTTCTTTTTGGTTAGTAACCTAGCTTATTTCCCTTGTGTAGATGGAGGAGATACCAGACCCTGAGGCCTATGAGAGGGAGCATGATGAGGCACTACTGAGAGAGACTGAGGACCCTGTTGAGGATACTGATGCTGACTCTGAGATTGACCCTGTGATTGAGCTGATAGAGGACACTGAGGAGGAGGACCCAGATGAGGAGCCCCTAGAGCCTGAGCCAGTTATCCCCTCTCCAGTGTCCACTGATGTGGAGAGCGAGCGATCTGAGGAGGACCAGGTTGTGCCATCCTTCCCCTCTCCACAGCTATTGAGCCCTATTTCATCTGAGGATGACTCCGAGGATACTACTTCTGATGAGAGTGAGCCTGACCCCGCCCCTGCCTTTGGCCCTGCTGCACCGCCTCCACCACCTGACCTACCCCCGGTGTCGGGCGCTGAGCACGCCTATGTCGTGCAGTTCATGACCCGAGACTTACTTTCTGCCGAGGCCCGACTTACCGAGGCGAGGAGGGTGATAGTGGAGGAGCGCGAGGCGCGCTTGAGGATCCAGGCTGAGATGAGGACTACTGTTGCTAGGAGGACTAGAGCTCGACTCCGCAGGATTGAGAGGAGGAGTCGCGAGAGGGTTCTCGGATTAGGGATCGGAGTGATCCGGGCTAGGGATGCTAGGCGTGTTGTGCGTCGTGCATTTGCCCGGGTGAGGGCCTTGCTCCGTCACGGTGCGGCCCCGTGATGTGTTACTGATAGCTCAGTCCCCTAGGTACAGATGACATTAGTGTGTCGATTTTGCGGGATAGTTGACTTGTGCAGTGGCGTCCTTTCTGACCAGTGGATGAGTAGACTGACCTACATATAGATGTGACTTCAGATAGTATGTATGGATGTAGCCCTACTTTTGTGTAGCCTTGACTATTCGGATTATGTACTTGTATTTGTTCCACTTTTGCTAGACTTTGACATCGGAACTATGTATTTGGCTCTAACATCCGAACTTGTGACCACCCTTGTACCGTACTTATTTAGTTTCAGTTTCCTTGATATTGTCTCAACTGCTTTACTTTCCGATGCCATGTTCTACTGTTTTGATATACAACTGTGATTATACAACTGCTACAAGCCCCAAATACAACCACGCTATTTCAAATTTACGATATGTGATTTCAAATTGTTCTCCACATTTTCCAAAATATTCCTACGAATTTTTCCAAAATAAACCTTTCAAAAAAAAAAAAAAAAAAAACGGTTTTAGTTATTTAAAAAAAAAAAAAATAAAATAAAATTTTCTACAAATTGCGAAGTTTCGAAATTTTGGAAATTCCTATAAATGTTTTCGAACCACGTAACGACTTCCCCTAAAAAGTTTTTACAGTTTATTGCCATCATAAGAGCACTACGACTTTCGAAATTTTAACCCTGTGTAAGGAGGAACAATACGTTCCTGACTTCTCTAAATACGGTCAAATAATTGAAAACCCTAACCCATTTTTGTCTTATTATCAGAATCATGCCACCCAGAAGAATGAACACTCGAGCTCACCCGGCCAGCTCTGAAGGCCAGGGTAGCCACCATGGGCCGGAAGGCCACCAAAACCGAGAGAGAGAGGATCAGAACCTGAGCGAGGATGAAGGTAGTGACTATAACCTGTTTGATAACTCTGAGTATGATGAAGAGGAAGCTGAAGATGATACCCTGGAGGTGGAAAACCCAAGGAGAGACCCTATGGAGCGATTCATGGACCTACTCAGGCAGAACTTGGACCGTCCCCCGGTTCAGCCACCACCCAACAATGCGAATGCCAATGCCTTTCGAAATTTCAAATCCCTGAAACCCCCGGAGTTTAAGGGAACTGCGGACCCAGTCGAGGCAAGAGCCTGGCTGAAAGAAATGGAAAAATCTTTTGAGATACTAGGAGTCGCTGAAGAGCAGAAAACTGTTTTCGCCACCTATCTGCTGAAGGGTGAGGCAAACTACTGGTGGGAAGCCAAAAAGAATTTGGAGGGAAGAGGTGTGGTGACCTGGGAGAGGTTTAGCGAGTTGTTCTTGGAAAAGTATTTCCCTAGGTTCATGGAAACACAAATGGAGCTGAAATTTTTGGAACTCAAGCAAGGTAACATGACGGTGGCCGAGTATGAGGCAAGATTTACTGAGCTGTCAAGGTTTGTGCCGGAATATGTGAACTCTGAGGTGAAGAGGGCCCGAAGGTTTCAATTGGGGCTAAAGCAATGGATTCAGAATCGTGTGGCGGTTCTTGAGCTGACAGACTATGCCACCCTGGTACAGAAAGCATCGATTGTTGAGGCTGGAGGCGAACAGATGCAGAAGGAGAGAGAGGGAAGGAAGAGGAAGTTTGATAGTCGAAAGGGGAACTCTGCGGGAGGTAGCTTTCCAAGCAAATTTAAGCGAGGAACAATGTCCCAACCCAGCGGAAACTTTGGAAACAAGAGAGCGGAAAGTTGGAGTGTGGGCCAGAGCGGCCGACCCCAGGGATCATCGTACTCTACCCCACCCCGAGCCCCACTCCCGGAATGCAATAAATGTGGAAGGAAACATGCGGGCGTGTGTAATCTGCAAGATGTGAAGTGCTTCAAGTGTGGGCTGACAGGACATTATGCTAACACCTGTCGAGGAACTAGTAACAACACCAGTGCTGGAGGTAATTGCTTCAAGTGTGGGAAACCAGGGCACCGAATGAGGGAATGTATGTCCTCTGGGCCAGCTGCGTCAAGAGTGAGTGGAACTGCTTCTAACAGGGCCCCTACTGCAAGAACTTTTAACATGACTGTGCAAGATGCCGTGAGGAACACGGATGTGATCGCAGGTACCCTACCACTCAACTCAGTTAATGCGAATGTTTTATTTGATTCGGGAGCCACCAAGTCTTTCATATCTCTAGATTTTGTAAGTCAGTTAGGCCTTAAGACTGAACCACTGCGAGACAGACTACAAGTAGAGATAGCTAATCATGAAATTATTCCTGTTAACCAAGTTTGTCCAGGTTGAGACCTAGAAATAGAAGGGCGACACTTTCGGGTAGATTTAATACCTTTTCAATTAGGGGAGTTTGACGTAATAATAGGTATGGATTGGTTGACAACCCATGGAGCTCAGATTGATTGCGTGAAGAAGAAAGTGAGTTTAAGACTGCCAGGGGATAAGGAAGTAGTGTTTAGTGGAAAACGACAAACCCAAAAGTTCCTGACTATGATTCAAGCTAAAAGGCTGTTACGTAAAGGATGCGAGGCCTATTTAGCCTATGTAAAGGATACCAATAAGGAGATGCCAAACCTACAGGAAATCCCAGTCGTTAATGAGTTCGCGGACGTATTTCCGGATGATCTTCCAGGACTACCACCTGATAGAGACATCGAGTTCGCTATAGATTTAGTTCCGGGCACGGCCCCAATTTCAAAGGCCCCGTATAGGCTAGCCCCAGTGGAGATGAAAGAGTTGGCCACCCAATTGCAAGAGCTGTTGGATAAAGGAATGATAAGACCTAGTGTGTCACCGTGGGGAGCCCCGGTGCTATTCGTGAAAAAGAAGGATGGCAGTATGAGATTATGCATAGATTACAGGGAGTTGAATAAGGTGACCATCAAGAATAAGTATCCCTTGCCCAGGATAGATGACCTGTTTGACCAATTGAAAGATGCAGTTTATTTCTCTAAGATTGATTTGCGGACCGGGTATCACCAGTTAAAGATTAAACCAGAAGATATACCAAAGACGGCCTTTCGCACCCGGTACGGACACTATGAGTTTTTAGTAATGTCGTTTGGGTTAACGAATGCACCCGCAGCTTTCATGGACTTAATGAATCGAGTCTTCAAGAAGTACCTGGACAAGTGTGTTATAGTCTTCATCGATGACATCTTAATTTATTCCAAGACGAAAGAGGAACATGCAGAGCATTTGAGGATTGTATTGGGAGCGCTAAGAGAAGAAAAGTTGTACGCTAAGTTCTCGAAGTGTGAATTTTGGTTGAAGGAAGTTCAGTTTTTGGGGCATGTGATTAGCGAACAAGGCATCCTAGTGGACCCAGCCAAAATAGAGGCTGTATCAAATTGGGAGAGACCCACCACTCCGACAGAGGTGAGAAGTTTCATAGGATTGGCCGGCTACTATAGGAGATTTGTCCAAGACTTTACCAAGATAGCAGCCCCTTTGACCCGGCTAACTCGCAAGACCGAGAGGTTTGTGTGGACTGAGAAATGCGAAGAGAGCTTTCAAGAGTTGAAAAAGAGGTTGGTGACAGCACCAGTACTAGCCCTACCCGATGATAAGGGAGATTTTGTGATTTATAGCGACGCGTCCCATAAAGGTTTAGGGTGTGTGCTTATGCAGCACGGTAAGGTGATTGCGTATGCGTCCAGACAACTTAAAGAATATGAGATAAGATACCCCACCCATGATTTGGAATTAGCAGCGATAGTCTTTGCTTTGAAGATCTGGAGACATTATCTTTACGGAGAAAAGTGTGAAATCTACACGGATCACAAGAGCTTAAAGTACATATTCACTCAGAAAGAGTTAAACATGAGGCAGAGGAGATGGTTAGAGCTAATCAAGGATTATGATTGTGAGATTCATTATCACCCAGGGAAGGCCAACGTAGTGGCCGATGCACTTAGCCGAAAGGAGAAGCTTTGTACGGACGAAGATGTCGGTCTCCATTGTGTTGGGAAGAGGTAGGAGAACGGAAGATTTTAGGGCCCGAACTGGTCCAACAGACAAGAGAAACTATCGAGCTTATAAGAGGACGGCTGGTAGCGGCCCAAGACAGACAGAAGAAGTATGCGGACCAGTCCCGCAAAGATAAGGAATATGAGGTAGGAGAGTTCGTGATGTTGAAA
Organism: Kitagawia praeruptora; assembly: GCA_037693485.1. Classification (NCBI taxonomy): domain Eukaryota; kingdom Viridiplantae; phylum Streptophyta; class Magnoliopsida; order Apiales; family Apiaceae; genus Kitagawia; species Kitagawia praeruptora. The sequence continues at coordinate 64,226,594 of CM075345.1, forward strand.
GTATCACCGTGGAAGGGATTGATGAGATTTGGTAAGAAGGGGAAACTCAGCCCGAGATTCATTGGACCTTTTGAGATCTTGAAACGAGTTGGAAAGTTAGCCTATGAATTGGCTTTACCCCCAAGCTTGCAGCAAGTACATAATGTGTTCCATGTGTCCATGCTACGACCCTACCATACCGACTTCCGACATGTGATAGAACATGATCAAGTGGATCTGCAACCAGACTTAACATATGTGGAGCAACCCGTAGAAATCATGGATAGAAAAGAACAGGTGCTGAGGAACAAGGTTGTCAAACTAGTGAGAGTCTTGTGGAGGAACCAGAATGTCGAAGAATCAACATGGGAACTAGAAAGCGCAATGCGCGAAAAGCACCCCCAACTGTTTTCAACCTGATTCCGGGACGGAATCCTTTTAAGGAGGGGAGACTGTAATAACCCTAATTTTTGTACCATTGTAAAAGACTCAGATGAATAGTAATCCCGTTATGTAAAGAAGGTGATCTCAACCACCACTTGTGTTTGAAGGGAAAATGAAGATTTGAATTTATATTATGCTTCCTTAAGAAAAATAAGTGTATGTAAATGTCGACGGATTTCGCAAAATCCTATTTTATTAATTTCGTACATTTCCGGGATATCGATAAATACGAATACTACGACAAGATCATGGTTTTATTATTTTGAGAACCCAAGGAACCATATATATTTAGAATTAGGAAGTTGGATTTTAGAAAGAATATTGAAGGAAAAATTCCACCAAAAATGTTTAAGGATTTTCTAGAAAATTTTGGAAATTGGAAAATACCCACTAACCATGCAAGGTGGCAAGATTACATGCACCCCATGCAAATCCCATGCAAACTACCTAGTCTAGGTTAGTAACCAAGTAGTTAGTAGGAAGTTAGTAAGTAACCAAGTTTATAGAATCTAGTTAGGTTATTTAGGAAACATACTTCCCTAAATTAGGGATCACCTAGTATTTCTTTGTTGCTTGGCCAATTGCACACCACAAGATCATTACTTGGACAATATTTAGCCAAGGTAAGTGGCTACATATTATTTACAACACTTAAACACAAGCCAACACCAAGCAAAACCCCCCCCCCCTTGTAAGGAAGCTCACGGTTTTTCAAGAAAGAAGGAGGCTAAGAAAAATTCATCCACCACTTCCACTCATCCTAAATTCAAGATATTTTAGCCCAAGCCCCCTCATGATATAACTAAGGTATGGTAAATTTTTCATGATTTAATTCCAAGCCTAACCTAGTTAGAAAAATTCTTAAAGTTCTAGGTGAATAGTAACCTTTTTATGTTCTTGATTTTAGATCTTGAAGAGTAAGCTCTAAGGTGATCAACCAAGGTGTTTGGAGAGGATTTCAAGCTTCATTAAGTTACTAGGAGCTTCAAGGAAGGTATACATGTTAACCCTTAGTAGCCATGCCAAGAACCATGCTTAGTTTTATGAGATCTAAAAGTTTGAAGCTCAAAAGTGACCATTATAGTTTGATTTATGAGAAACCATGGATGATGATGGATATTGTTATGTTAAAAATTATTTGTATGTTATATAAGGTCCCATAAGTGTATGATAATTTTGTTGGAGGATATATAATGATTTTGGACTTTGTGGAATTTTTGGAAGAGATATGACTTGTAGTGGAGGAGTTGTTGAACAAACTGAAACTGACCCTTTTTGGAACTGTAATTCGGAGCACTAAAACTGATCCCCTGAAAACCTGCTCTATATGGTTGGAAAGGTCTTGATCTGTAGTTTTTAGAAATGTAAGGCTCATTGTCAGAAGATTTGTGGATTTTGAGATATGATTTATTTAGTGAAACGTGTTCTGGAAAGTGGACTGCAGAAAAGTGCTATCTCGTAAAATATCTTTGGACCCTTTAAAAATATGGTAAATTCGTGGTAAAAATTGAGGAGCAAGATTTTACAGTGGGTAAAACGACCCAAAAAGATTTGAGTAAAAATTCGAATTTAATATTTTTCTAAAAATGTTAGAGCGTAATGCGCGCGAGGAAAAAAATCACGATTAGAATTAGTTTTTGAGATTTTCGACAAAAACTTAGCAAACTTGAAATTTGGTAATTAATTCGAGTCGGATTATCAACGAACGTAACCTTAAGATATTAATGACCTTTATTAGGGTTAGTGGGCTTAAGAGTGGAGTCGCGAGGGTAATCTCGTAATTATTTGATATTATTATTTAGTCGTCTCGTTAAGTTACTAACGGACGCACCCTTGAATGTTATAGATTACCGCGCCACCCCGAGAGCTTTACCACCCCTACCACACCCAGGCAAGTTTACTTTTCAAAACTTATACATATACAAGGATTTTCACTGTTGTGTTTGTAGTTTTCAAATTATATCAAATGCTATGTTTATCGAAGTATTGATGCAATTGAGATTGAACAAGTACATGTATGCTTTTACCCCTTGAACTTAGATTGAAATGTTTTCTTCGGACAACGACTCTAGCAATAGAGGTCGTAGCGGTCCGTATATACTATTGACCGGGGAGCGGTATATTATTATATCGTATCTATATTGCGAAAACCCGAAGGGTCATTCGGGTGGTATCGTATATTCAAATAACTATTATTATATCTTCGTAAATACTCGAAACTCTATCTTGGATTTAAAGTTTATTTTATTAAATAATTATTTTATTAATTATTGCTATTAAATCTTAAAATATCATTTAATAATTATTGTTCACAATTTTAAAAACAAAGTTAATCCAAGATACCTTTTAATACTTTCAAACTCGAACTTTTTCGAACTCAAAACCTTTTCGAAAACCCCCGGTCAGGATTCGCTTCTTGTATGATTTCAAGAATTATCGGTCGACTGATGTCGAACCACAACTACTCTGTTTTCAATAAAAATCTGGTTTTAAAAAAAAAAAAAAAAGAAAAAGAAAAAGGGACTCTGGCAGGTGTGGGAACCGTTGACGAACGATTCCCGGGATGTGTAAGCGGCCGTGAGCCAGGCGGTCCATCACTTATTATTCCGGCCCAGGTGTTGCCGAAGGATGATTACGGATGTAGTTTTCATCGAGGGTGATTACGGATGTAGTTTTCACTCAGGGATAGTTACGGATGTAGTTTCTATCCTTCTACCGGTAGAGAAGACCCGCGGATTATTGGACTCGGATGTGGCGACTGATCATCGTCAATCCTTGTCAGGTTTTTATGTTTTCTTCCAGTCCCATCCTCCACTTTGGAAAAATGCTTTGACACTGCATCTTAGGCCTATGTGCCAGTTGCCGATAGTGTCCTATTTTGATGAGAAAGATGTTGACTTTATGCAGTAGCTAGAACTGCAAGGTTATTTTGAAAACAAGGGCACGTACTGGTGCACCTTTGAAATTTACCAATAATGACAAGTGATTCTATAACTGATTGATACAACGAGTTTAATGACTATTATACATATGAAATGTTATATTGCTTATCTTATACGTATATTCTTGCTGAGCTATAGTTGCTCACTCTTGCTTGTTTTCAAATTTTACAAACACAACAGCTAAGAGAAATGGCAAGAACCAGTCAGACTTTTCGAAAGCAGGTGACTAGACCCCAGGCTGCAGTTGAGATTCCACCGGTAGGCCCCGTTAGCCGGATTGGTCGGCAACTTCTGTTAGTACGTTTTATTTATAAGTACGACCTGCGCAAGGCAGTGTACCGTAACAAACTTTCAAGCCGCCAACTTCGCTTCATATCGAAGTGTTGCTGGTAGCATAAATGCTATTTAATTCGGTCTGTAATAACTCTAAACTTTTACTTTTGCTTAATCAAATGTATGACGTTTCTGAGACTCTAACCTGTGTGTGTGTGTGTGTGTGCGGTGTGAGTTTATTGTGGGGTCGATGGTTGTTTATTTATATTATGTGCAAGAACAAGTATGTTATTGATGGAAAATGGACCGTGAGCGCCTAGATCTCCGACCCCGGATCTGGGGGCGTCACAAGAGATACCACTAACTTAGGGGGAGAGACTAGCAGAGTCAATCTACCACCTGTTAGAAAATGGACAAAGGATCATACTGAAGATTTGATTATTGGTGATCCAAATAGTGGTGTTCGAACTAGAAGATCAATTCAAAATGAATGCTTGTATAGTTGCTTTCTCTCAAAGAATGAACCTAAGAAGGTTGAAGAAGCATTACATGATCCTGATTGGGTAATTGCAATGCAGGAGGAGTTAAATGAATTTGAGAGAAACAAAGTCTGGAAACTGGTACCAAGACCTAAAGATAGATCTATTGTTGGTGCAAAATGGGTTTTCAGAAACAAGCTAGATGAATCTGGTATGATTGTAAGAAACAAAGCAAGACTGGTGGCCAAGGGTTATTCTCAGGAAGAAGGCATTGATTATGATGAGACCTTTGCACCTGTAGCAAGATTGGAAGCAATCAGAATGTTTCTTGCATTTGCAGCTCATTCAAAATTCAAGGTATACCAGATGGATGTAAAGATTGCTTTTCTAAATGGCAAACTTGATGAGGAAGTGTATGTGGAACAGCCACCTGGATTTGTTGATCCAAAATTTCCAAATCATGTCTACAAACTTGACAAGGCACTCTATGGACTAAAGCAGGCACCAAGAGCATGGTATAGACTTTGTCCAAATTTCTTCTTGAAAATGGCTTCACAAGAGGTACAATTGACAAAACTCTATTCTTTAGAAAGATAAAAGGTGAATTGCTTTTAGTTCAAGTTTATGTTGATGATATTATTTTTGGTTCTACTAATGAAAAGTTGTGTGCTAAGTTTAGCAAGCTTATGCAGTCTAAGTATCAGTTGAGCATGATGGGTGAATTAAATTATTTCTTAGGCTTGCAGGTCAAACAAACTGAGACTGGTATTTTCATTAATCAGTCAAAGTATATCAAAGATCTTTTAAGAAGGTTTGACTTTCAAGACTGTGCAGTTGCAAAAACACCCATGGCAACAGCCACTAAACTAGACTCTGATCCTAAGGGAAAGAGTGTGGATAATACTAGTTATAGAGGCATGATATGCTCATTGTTATATCTAACTGCAAGTAGACCAGATATAATGTTTTCTACCTGTTTATGTGCTAGATTCCAAAGTGATCCTAAGGAATCTCATTTAATTGTTGTGAAAAGAATTTTTAGATATCTCAAAGGAACTCTAAATCTTGGTTTGTGGTATCCTAGAGAATCTGATTTCTCCCTAATTGGCTATTCAGACTCTGATTATGCAGGGTGTAAAATAGACAGGAAAAGCACTACAGGTACATGTCAATTCTTGGGAAATAGATTGATTTCTTGGGCAAGCAAGAAACAACAATCTGTTTCAACCTCAACTGCAGAAGCTGAGTACATAGCAGCAGGCAGTTGTTGTGCACAACTCCTTTGGATAAGAAATCAGTTGATGGATTATGGTATGACACTTAGTAATATTCCTATGTTTTGTGATAATACTAGTGCTATCAAAATTGCAGAAAATCCAGTTCAACATTCAAGGACTAAGCACATTGATGTCAGGTATCATTTTATTAGAGAACATATTGAAAATGGTACTATAGAACTTCATTTTGTTCCTACTGACAAACAGCTTGCAGATATTCTAACTAAATCACTTGATGAAACTACATTCAGTAGATTAGTAAGTGAGTTAGGAATGTTAAATTTCTAGATCTTTAACATCTGCAATAGTAGCAAGGTATGTTGTTTTTAGCTTATAGACTTGATATTCTTGTCAGGATCTATATTTGATTGTTAAATGCTTTAGCTATAACACTTTGCCTTGATAAATTTCAGTATGATAGACTTGTTAATAATCATCAGGATTAGATTTGTTATCAGGATGCTGACGTCATCAGTATTGTGTCAGTATCAGGATTGTGAAAATTGTTTCAGATCCTGACGTTTACTTTGTGTAGTAATCTAATTCTGTGATGTATTGAGTCTATGCTAGCAAGTTTTAATATTTGCATACTGATAATTTATACATCATTCAATAATCAAAAGACAAGTAGATAATAAGAAATTGTATTTTCATTAATTGAACGCATTACATACATGGAAATGAAATACAACATCTTTTTGTCTAACTTCTACTGATAATTCTATACTTGTCTAATGATATGGATTCTGAGATACATGACAAGGAGCATCAAGAAATCCATCAGGGGATTGAACAGCCTCGTTTATTCTTGGATTCCTTGTCTGGGCGACTTGAATGAGAGCAGCTAACTTAAATGAATAGCATCTCCATCAAGATCAACCTCAGACTCTTGGCCAAATTCTTCATCCTCAAGTTTTGAGGAGGTTAGGGGAAGAATGTATCCAACAGATGGATGTTCTAGGAGAAACCTCTGGATATTATCTGAAACTAATCCATCCATGATTAGTTCGATGAGAAAAGTTGTCTCTTCAAAGAGTTGATCATGAACAGGATGTTTATCGACTGTGAAAAACCTAAAGAATGGATTTGAATGGAATTTTGGTTTTAGAAGCATTGTTGAGAAGAAAAGAAATTGAAAGGTTTATGGAGAATGGCATAAGGCATCTGTTTCTTTTATAGAAAGACGTGAGAAGCTGAACAGTCACTTGGAAGTTTTAATGAAGTCAGATGCTAATTATTGCGTGTGACTGTATTTCTTATTTTCAAGAAATGTCGAATATATCTAACCAATTGATTTTGTTCAGATTAATTGTTTATTTCTTTTTCAGATAAAAGAAAAATGCCACGTGGAAACTCCATATTAAGTCTCTGGAATCAGGATGATATTGATCAGGATTTCAAGTGTGATCATCAGGATTTGAGATTTATTATTATTTTTAAATCACATTGCTTTTTGTGATTATTTTGATGAGAGGTCACAACAGGAAAATGAAGCTGATCAGTATTAATTTTTTATCTTGATAATACCCTGATTTATTTCATGAAAATCAATTTTGGATTTTATTTTCCAAAAATCGTGGGTAACCGCATTTTTCAGGGACTGACACCTGTCAATCTACGTGTCAACGTGGGATAGTAGTCTGAAAGATTTGTGAAATATATTTGTTTTGAAACTCTAATCGTGTAATTGCTTTCTCTAATTTCATATTCTCTAAAGCAAAAACACTCTCGAGTTTTCAAAATCACTAATCTATTTCAAGAATTTTTTCAAGTTCTTTTCAGATCAAAAATGGCAGCTCAAAGAAGATTACCTAAATCAGTAGCCTTCAAGTTTGGTGACTTCGATTTTATGACAAACAATCATGTAGCAGCTATCACCAACAAGGAAGGAGTGTCAACTGATTTTCATCCAATCATGAACTTTCTGGCGTATGGACCATTAAGTTATGCATTGACAGCATCTCCACAAATTAATCAAGCAGCTGTTACACAAGCTTGGGAGAATGTTGAGGTAATTGATTCTACTCAGAGTCAATCAGGTAAGATTGTTCTACACTTAGGACAAGATTCTTTTGATATTACTGAATCTGTTGTTAATTCAGTACTTCACTTACCTGCTAGTTTGAATTATGAGAATGAACCATCTGATGATGATGTTAGAACTATGTTATCTGCATTAGGTTATAATGGACCTTTAGATAACATGAGCCAGTTAAGAAGATATTGTCTTAGAAAAGAGTGGTCTTTCTTCTTTGATCAATTAGCTAAATGCTTTACTGGTAAATGTAGTTCTTTTGATCAAATTACTTCTGTAACTTCACATATTGCTTATAGTTTGCTTTATGACAGAGTAATTAACATTGGTCACATTATCTTAAGTCAGATGTGTATTAAACTTGGGTTAAGAGATCAAAACAGGAAAATGGTTTATTATCATAGATTTATACAAATGTTTATTAACCATTTTATTCCTGATGTTGAAGCTAGATTTGGAAGAGAACATTGTATTTCTTCTTATGTACAGCAAAAGAGAATTTTCTCTGACATTACAAAGAAGGACAATGAAAAGAATCTAGATGAAATACCTGCAATTCATTATCCACATCATGTTCAGGTAATTCTTAAAACTCATCTTCCTACTCTCTACGATTCTTCTTTCTTTTGTGGTGAAATGGCTCAGGAATCTCATTTGGAGGAGAACCCACCTGTGTCTATCCAAGTAGCCCAAAACATTATAGTCTCTGAAACAATCAAAGAACAAAGTTTTAATCCACAGCCTATTGTTTCAAAGAAACCAACCTCTGGTGTTTCTCAAAAGACATCAGTTGTAAGGAAGAGAAGATTTGTTGTGTCAAGTAGTAGTAGTAGTTCTAGTGAAGATGATGATAATATATCTCTTGCTGAGAGAGAAGAATTGAAGGCTGCAATTCGACTTTCTAAGCTAGGACAAAGAGATGAAGCACCTAGTCACAGCCAGGCTGCAGTCTCTCAAAAGGCTGTAGTTCTTCACAAGGGAAAACAGTTACTGGATACTGTCTCTCAAAAGACTGTGTCTATTGAAAAAGGATCTCATCCCAAGATCACTTCTGTGTCTACACCTCTTGAGTCTTCTCAGGATAAATCTTTTGCTACTATACCAGGAGAGCAAGGAGAAAGATTCAATTGTCACCTACACACACAGAGTCTAGTCCAACTAATATCATGCAGGTCACTACAAATGAAGCTACAATCAAGTCAGCAAATGACCATAGAGATCTGGATATTGATTCTTCATGGGAAACTACATTATCATACAGACTGGCTATGGGACTAATTTCTCTCAAAGTGAAGTTGTCAAGGCCTGTTCTAGATTTTCTGGTTGAAAGAGTACCAAAACTTTTATTTCTAGATGAATATGGACTTCTACATCAAAGACTTGACTTAATGAAGATGTATTTCTATGTATCTGTCAGAAGGCAATTAGTCAAGAAATTTGGACTCTCGAAGCATGTTACACTTCAATCACTTCATGCATATTTATTTGACAAAGATGTCATTATTGAAGATGCTTCAGCTCAAGGTGAACAACAGGAGGAAGTAGATAGAAGAATGCAGTCAACAGAAGATACTATTGCACCAGTGGGGGATAGTAGGAAAGATCAGATCACAGTCACTGCAACACAAGAACCATCTAGTCAGAGGTTGGATGACTCAGGAGCTGTGATAGCTGATGTTGAAAGGTCTTCTGTGATGACTGAAATTGCAAGTGAGAAACCCTATGATATAGGAGGAATAACTTTGACTGGTTTTCTTGAAGATCAAACAAATATTATCCAGTCAGAGTCTATCCACTTTGAGGGTGTGTCTCAGCAAACAACACTTAAAGACGGTGATGTACTAACTATGATGTCTAATGAAGTATTACTGAAGACATCGAAGTCTAGTAAAGAACCTGAAAGTGGTATACTGGAGCCTGTAGTCTCTAGAAGGAAAGAAGATGATTGTAAGGGTTCAGAGATTATAGCATCTCACTTCTTGGAGAAAACCTCAAGCCCCTTGCCAAATGAGGAACCCTCTCTCCATGTGAGTTCAGGTATAAAAACTTCTTCTAAACTCTATTTTTCTGTAGGTCATGAGAGCACTTATCCAAATTTGAGTGATACACTTGAAAAGATGGATATTGATCCACAATCTGAGAGGCTGGCTCTTGACCAGGCAAAAGAAGAGGTAGAAAGAGTGTTGACTTTAGATAGTCAAAGTGAGAATGAGGGTATGGATGATCAACTCCATAGTGAGGGAGAGAAAATTAGGAAACCATCATCGTTTGATTTTTGGGATCAGGTTTTTCCTGAATCTTGGTCTAATAATCTTGGTATTGATGCTGGTACTTATTCTTTTATCAAGATGTATGAGAAGAATGACTTAGCAAAGCACAATTCAAAGCCAGAAGTTAAAGCTCAGAAGCAGAAAGAAAGGCTTGCGGGAATTATAAACAGAAGAGGTGAAAGGCTAAGACAAACTTCTACACCATCAGTACCAGAAGATATTTCTAATGATCCAAGTATTCATTTGTATGTACTTCCAATATCAGCCAGAATTGAGACATCAACAGTATCTGATCAATCTAAGGAGGCGTCAGGATTTGTAGATGTTAGTACACAGAATACTGGTGAAGGACAAGATGATCATATTGCAGCTTCAGATCAGAGTGATGAAGATGTTTGTAAATCTAATCGAATTTTATTACTTGAATATCATTCTACACAGGTAACTTCTTCTACAAGACTTGAATCTGAAGATATTCCAAACACTTCCAACATTGAAGTCAATTCTGATGTTCTGCAAGACATTCAGAAATCTCAAGTTGAAATTCAATCAAGACTTCAAACACTTGAAGATAACCAAGTCACTATTATGGAAAATCAAGCAGTTATGATGAATCTCATTTGTTCTGTTACTGAATCTCTTGGAATTCATGTTGCTGATGTCAAAAAGGGGGAGATAAAAACAGTTCAAAGGCAACATACTGAGGGAGATAAACAGACTGGGAGAGATAAAAGAAGAACTAAGGATGACAGAGATGAATCTCATCATGGAAGTGGTAAAGGAAAAGAAGCGTCAAATAGTTGAATTCTTTCGTCTAAGTACGAGGAGGTACTTAACTTCATGATTTTTTAATTCATAAATTCTATTCTGATTGTATTGTTATATGTTTTGACATCAACAACTCAGATTTATGCTTCAGATTTTAATGCATAAATAGGGGGAGATTGTTAGGAATAATTCATGAGTTGTGATGTTAAGAATAGAATTTTACTTGTACTTCTTGTATATCCTGATCTTATAAAGGATTTAGCACTTTGTATAGGAAATATGTGTTAGACAGTTATCTGTAAAGTTTAGTCAGGAATGAATAGTGCATCAAGTACTACATGTCAGGAACTGAGATCGAATCCTGATATGTCAAGTCAAATATTGATCAAGTACTGATAGGATGGTTAGATCCTGATGCAAGATGGAATCCTGATATCAGTCGTGTTACTGATGATGTCATTATGGATGCTACAGAAACTGGCAAGTGCTATAAAACAGGATTGTTGGTTGAAGAACAAGCAAGAAGATATTATGAAGGGAAGAATTTTCTATTGATGGAAACTATCAACTGGACGGCAGAACATTGTCATGTATAGATTATCTTTCTGTAATTAGTTGATAGGAAGCATTATAAATACTCTCTCTATATCATTGTAAAAAGAGTTTAAGAGGTTTGTAATCGTAAGGATACGAGAGTGCAAACAGAGAGAGATTTGTATTGTAAGCAGCTGCTAAAGGTATTTGTACACCTTTGGTAGAGTTTGTATTTGATCTTATTAATACAAACAGAGTTTGATTCATTCGTTTATTCTTGTTCATATAACCAAGCAAAAATCAGACACGATTATATAACTTGTATTCAACCCCCCCCCCCTTCTACAATTATTCGAGTTAACAACATCTCGAACAGTTTTTGTTTTTGCTAGATTATATTCATTTTTAGTTTCAGGTGGGATTAACCAATTTTACTTTAAACTGATTGAAGGTGCTGGCCACATGCCTCAAGAGGATTGGTAAGAACTTCACCAGTGTTTATGCTTGTTGTGTATGTTCTTGATTGCACATTGTGTGTAAGGATCTTGATTCTTGAATTTTATGTCATTTGATGATTAGTGCATTTAAGATCTGTAAAATCATTTTCTTGGGTTGTTTGATTTTTATTTTGTGTATGTAATTAACAAGATGCAATTTTTATCATTGGGATCTGATATAGGCTTCTGGGACAGAGGATGCTGACACCAAATTGCTTTAGAAGGCCAATAATATTACCACCCAAATGTCCAGTTTAAAATCTGTACAGTCCTGGGTGTATCCACAGTCTTCTCTACCATCTCATGTCATATCAGCATTAGCTTTGGCTGGAACAGAGGGAGGTATGCTAAGCTGTCTAGCTTAAAGTTTTTATGTTATAGATTATTACTAGTAGTTTTTTTGTCATTACATTTTTTAATTTCTGAATTGATCTTTTAATTCTTTCGTATTTATTTCTCTTTGCCTTTAATTTGTTCTGTAATTTCTTCAAGGCAAATGGATTTCTTGAGCAAACGGCAAAGTGCATGGGAGGATTCCTTTCGAAGTTTGTATTACATGTTGAGAAAGAATTTGTGTAATTTGATGTAGTTATTTTAGATGGGATTTTATGTATTGGAATGGCTTTGGTAGCCTTTATGTATTGGAATATTTGACAAAATTTTGAATGAGAATCTTTATTTTTCAATCATGTTGCCTTTCTTTTTTTAAAATGTTGGTATAGAGCCTGTAAAAATGTAGCCATTGGCTCTAAAGTATTGATCATTTATGTGTTGGCAAAAGATTAGCAAAGTGTTGGCATAGATCTACACCAACACTTTTAATAGTGTTACTATAAAGATAATGGTGAAGCCATAGGTCTATAGCAACATCTTATAAGGTGTAGCCACAGATCAGAAAGGTGTTGGCATAGGGGTCTAAGCCTACGGTTTTCTCCGGTGTTACCAAAAATCGAAAAAGTGTTAGCATAGACCCCTATGGTAGCACCCGTTTTTGTAACACTCCCAAATTTGGTCAAAGTGTAGCCATAGCTGGTTTTAGGCTCTTTTAGCACCACTTTTTGCCCTATAAGCACACTTTTTTGGGCGTAGCCGTAGGCCATATGTGGTGTAGTGAAATTAAGGAATAAATATTGTACCGGGAATACGCGAGAATAGTATGATGTAGAGTAAATAAATTAAATACATATATGCATACAATGAATTATAGTATTAAGTGGTGTATTATACCATTAGTTAGTGGAAGAGAATTCAAGGAAGCTAATTGGCAATCAAGGAAGTCAACTTGGCAATTAATGAGACAAGTTCCATTACCATTAGCAAAAGTAATTCACTATAATTATTATGTTATAGGTTATTGATTTATTTGCTAAAGGACCAGCTAAGTTATGATAGAAGGCATTACAACCATTTCAAACAAGTAGTAGCCAAAATTGAAGCAAGCAAAACCCCAAGAACTCTCCATTTCGGCCAAGGCATAGAGGAGCACACTAAAAATTCCGTATCTCCTTCATTTCTTAGTAGAAAATTACATTCTTTAGCTTGTTGGAAAGGTATTGAGATACTCTACAACTCTTATTCAGGAGCCTCGTTCAGATAATTAAGGTAAGACCCTCGTTTTTCCAGTTCTTTCAAGAGAGGTCATGCTGACTCCAAAAATTCTAAACTTTGTTGTTTAGATCTTAAAGATTAAAGATTGTTAAAGCTATCTAAGGTGTTTTTACAGAAAATAAATCTTGGGTAAGGTTGTTAAGACTCCAAGGAAGGTAAAATACTCACACCCACCTTAAACTTCATGAGTTATAAGTTGATTTGAAATATTGATGCAAGTATGTACATGTTTAAGGGGTTTATGATGTTTTAAGCTTTATAAGTATGGATAAATCTTGAGTAGTGATAAATGGATGTTACCAACAGTACTAGGGATTGAGAAGAGGGCTCTCACCCGACTCAGAGCACTTCCCCGTTCCCACCACAGCAGGAGGATCTACAGGAGGGATGCAGCGAAAGTCCTTTCAAGGGCTATGAGCTGAGTTCGGCAGGCGATACGCTTTCACGCCGACTGATGGATAGATGGATGACCAGTTCAGCCTTCTAGTATAGAGGGAGGTGGTAGTAGCTTTACTTTTGGTAGTGATGTTGATCACGTAGTACTTTCCCTCGGATAGGAAGACATGTTAGCTGGTTTTTGATGTACTTTTATATATTTCAGTCTTATGTTGTACTTCAAACTTTGACTCTGAGAAGTCACTAGCAGTATGACGTAAATTTTGTTTGGTGTTAACAACTGTTTCCGTTTAAATTGTTACATATATGATGCCATAATCATTTGACAACTATTTATAAGTTGCATAAATGCCATAAAAGAATTCACCTTTGAGGTGCCAATCATAGAAAACCAGATTAAGAAAATTGAGGAAACCCTAACAGAATTTTTATATATGTATACTTTCATAAAAATGCCACCAAGAAGAAACGTAAGAACTCACCCTACCGAGTCCGCCACTCATGGTAGTAACCAACACAGGGAAGAGGAACACCATCACCCAGAATCGGATGATGAGGAAGATGAGTACAATGAGTTTGATGATGAGAATTATGAGGAAGAAGAAGAGGACCCTATGGAATAATTTATGCATCTGATGAGGCAAAATCTAGAACGCCAGCCACGGCCACAACCACTACCCCGAGGCCCCAACAACGCAGTAGCCAATGCCTTTAAAGCATTTAAGTCACTTAAACCCCCAGAATTCCATGGGACTATAGACCCCGTTGAGGCCAGGGCCTGGTTGAAGGAGATGGAGAAGACCTTTGAGCTATGGGCACTTAGGAAGCCCAGAAAACCATCTTTGCTACATACCTGCTTAAGGGAGAGGCCAACTACTGGTAGGAGGCCAAGAAAAATATGGAACCAGCTGGAGTGGTTACATGGGACAGATTCACCGAGTTATTCTTGGAAAAGTACTTTCCGAGGTTTATGGAGACCCAGATGGAACTCAAGTTTCTAGAGCTTAAGCAAGACAATATGACTGTAGCTGAATATGAGGCTAGGTTCACTGAGCTGTCAAGGTTCATTCCAGATTATGTGAACACTAAAATTAAGAAGACAAGGAGGTTTCAACAAGGATTGAAAAAGTGGATTCAGAACCGTGTCGCGGTGTTGGAAATTACAAATTACGCCACTCTAATACATAAGGCAACGACTGTAGAGGCAGGAAGTGAGCAGTCCCAGAAGGACAAGATCATGAAGAAAAGGAAGTTTGAAAGTCGAAGTAGTGGTGTTGCAAGTGGGAGTTTCTCCAGCAAGTTTGTTAGAGGAACGGTGTCCCAGCCAGCCAAAAGCACAGGGTTTAACAGAGCAAAAAGCAAGAGTGTTGGCCAAGGAGGTGGATCAACCAGGGCACCCATATCAGGACAGTCACGCCCTCCCCTACCTAACTGTAAGACTTGTGGAAAGAAACATTCAGGGTTATGTCTTCAGGGTACGACGACATGTTTTAAATGTGGACAGATTGGACACTATTCCAACAATTGCCCCTAGAGGAACGCGCTCATGAAATGTTACTAGTGTGGAGGTACAGACCATTGGAAGAAAGATTGCCCTAAGAGTTTTGTGGCAGAATCATAACATAGAGGAATCCACCTGGGAGCTAGAAAGTGCAATGCAAGAGAAGTACCCCCAATTATTTTCAACCTGATTCCGGGATGGAATCCCTTTAAGGGGGGAAGTTTGTAAGAACCCGGATTTTTGTACTACTGTAAAATGTCCCGAATGAATAGTATTTCATTACTTTAGGAGAATGATTCCAATCACCACTTATGTATGATGAATATTTAATATTTGAGTTCATATTATGATTCCTTAAGCGAAATAAGTGTATGTAAAAGTCGTCGGAATTCGAAGAATCCTAACGACCTACGTTTCATGAGGTATCGATAAATAGGAGTACTATGACAAGCCCAAGAGTTATATAATTTGAAAATGACCATGCAACCAAAGTACTAGGATAAAGAAATTAGAATGTTGAACCAAAAACATTTTAAGGATTATTGAAGATTAGCATGGAAATTAAGGAATAAATATTGTACCGGGAATACGCGAGAATAGTATGATGTAGAGTAAATAAATTAAATACATATATGCATACAATGAATTATAGTATTAAGTGGTGTATTATACCATTAGTTAGTGGAAGAGAATACAAGGAAGCTAATTGGCAATCAAGGAAGTCAACTTGGCAATTAATGAGACAAGGTCCATTACCATTAGCAAAAGTAATTCACTATAATTATTATTTTATGGGTTATTGATTTATATGCTAAAGGAACAGCTAAGTTATGATAGAAGGCATTACAACCATTTCAAACAAGTAGTATCCAAGATTGAAGCAAGCAAAACCCCAAGAACACTCCATTTCGGCCAAGGCATAGAGGAGCACACTAAAAATTCCGTATCTCCTTCATTTCTTAGTAGAAATTACATTCTTTACCTTGTTAGAAAGGTATTGAGATACTCTACAACTCTTATTCAGGAGCCTCGTTCAGATAAGTAAGGTAAGACCCTCGTTTTTCCAGTTCTTTCAAGAGAGGTCATGCTGACTCCGAAAATTCTAAACTTTGTTGTTTAGATCTTGAAGGTTAAAGATTGTTAAAGCTATCTAAGGTGTTTTTACAGAAAATCAAGCTTGGGTAAGGTTGTTAAGACTCCAAGGAAGGTAAAATACTCACACCCACCTTAAACTTCATGAGTTATAAGTTGATTTGAAAGATTGATGCAAGTGTGTACATGTTTAAGGGGTTTATGATGTTTTAAGCTTTATAAGTATGGATAAATCTTGAGTAGTTATAAATGGATGTTACCACTGGTCTTAGATACCCTTGTTGATGTTTATATGATCTTGATGGTGTGTGGTTGAATTAAGTGGTTAGATAGAGTTATAGAA
The DNA here is from genome assembly GCA_037693485.1 of Kitagawia praeruptora. Taxonomy (NCBI): domain Eukaryota; kingdom Viridiplantae; phylum Streptophyta; class Magnoliopsida; order Apiales; family Apiaceae; genus Kitagawia; species Kitagawia praeruptora. Next base: position 64,243,032 of record CM075345.1, read on the forward strand.
ATGTTTAAGTCAAGAATGCGCATGAGAAACCACTGCAGAAAGAAGCTATATTTAGAGCAACAATTGAGCTATCAAAAAGATATTCTTAATTATGAAATTTGGATGAAAACTCCTATGTACGGTTAAGAAGAAGTGAGAAAAAGAATTTCATGAAAAAGTTTATTTTTCGATTTTATAGAATTTTTCGAATCAAAGTTGCGCGAGTGAAAAAATCCTTTTAGGGGACGAATTAAGACGAACTTTAGTTTTGCTAAAAATGTGACCTTTAACGAAAGTCGTTACGAAACCAATAATTATCAAAAGTGGTTAAAGGATATCATGGGATTATAATAAAACCAAATGTGTAGTAAAGATGTATCGTTACGAAGTTGTGTCTTTACGTGAATAGTCGATTTGACGGGATCGTTTAACGAACTAACCGAACCTTATTGATTGTTACAGATCATTACACTAGAGACAGAGCCGCGACTATTTCGACACGATCAGGCAAGTTTTCGAAACTTGTACTTCAAGTATTTTCAAACTGTTGTTGTTGTGGTATAACTACTATGAACTGCTTAATAGTATTTTGCGAATCAACATATGATGCATGGTTATTTACGTGGATTATAAACCTGTTAAGTATGTACGTATGCATAGACTCTTATATATAAGTATACGATGATGTGTTATAAGTTCCCAGTAGAGTATGATAATACCTTTCTTAGTAAGGGAGTCAGAGATATTTCGTCCGGATAAGGACATAAAACCCGGAAGTCACTAGAAGTGTAATATGACGTATATTTTGCTTTAAAATATTCCAATAAATATAAATTGGATATTTTCGGATTAAAATCCATTTGATGATATTAATAAATATTATTTGAATATTTATTAATAATTTAAATATTATTTTCATTTGAGAATAGTATGAATGTTTATTTATTTAATAAATATTATTTAAATATTTATAAATATTCCAAGCTAATTATTTATTTAATAAATATTATTTGAATATTTATTAAATATTCCAGGATGATTTAAAAATCATATGAATTACTTAAAAATCATTTAAGACTTTTAAAATTATTCTAAATATTTTCTGATTGTCGGAAAATTATTTAAAAATAGTACGGGTTCCAATTTCTTCACTTACTATAGCTTCGCTCATCAAAAAGTATCGCTATCTCGCTCAACTTATCAAAATTTGGGAACCCAAGGTTTTGGGAGCCAGTATTAATTATTTTTTCCCTTCGCTTCCAATAAGAAATGCACCCTACCTACTAACGATGGGCTCAGGTTTGACTAAACACTTAAAAACTCCGACCAACTCCCAAATTATGTTTGATGATGCGATTCTTAGTAATCAAATTCTGTTGACTAAAGTCAACCCACACATCAGAGTTACTTCCTCAATTACTCATGGAAGTAAAGTTAGTAATGATTATTAAACCAGGCATCAAGCTTTGTGCTTGGGGGAAACTGAATTAAATTCTGTTCCTACGATGCATAGAATTCTCTAAGGGATTGGAGGAAGAGGGGACATCACCTTCGGGCGTAGTCCAAATAATAAGGCCCATATGCAGTCAGGGTGCAACCCGATAAGTGAACGTCGTCCTTCTACTAGTAGAGAAGCAAAGGCACGGTATATTGGCTGATCACCAGATATCGTGAAAGAGGCTCCAACATAATCCCATTCTTCCAATTGGAATTGTATTGCAACACTGTAATGAAAGCCTAAGTGCTCAGTTACCAATAGTGTTAACAGAATGATGAACTATTCAAAGTACCTTAGTAATTCTTCGTTATATTTCTGGATAAAGAATGAAAATGTTTAATGATGATACAATATCAGTATACGAAATGTCATATGGTTTACGTTAACAAAAGTTATTTGAAAACTATTATTATATGGCTGAGCTGTATTGCTCACTCTTGCTTTTCTTTTATATATACCACCACACAACAGCAGATAAGCATGGCAAGAATAAGGTAGACCCCCCGTAAAAGCGTGCTAACCGGTCAGCAGTATAGGAGACTATTTACGAGGCAGGTGCCGAAGCCGCACCCAGTATCATCACCAGAGGTGAGCAGACTAAGTTGGATAGGTTTACAGCTTAGGTTGGTTAGGTCTAGTTACAAGCATGACTTGTATAAGTTTCTGAAAACCAAACCACATTTTGGCCGTAGATGCCGCCTTAGATGGTAATCTTTTTTATGTCGAACTTTTAAGATTATGACAATTTGGGTTTGTAATAACTATTTCAAGATGGTTGTAATAACTTAGTAACGTTTTAATTTCGTCTCTGAGCCTATAATCTGTGAATGTTATGTTTGATTGAGGGGTCACAGCATGCTAAAATGAAGATTAAGAATAATGTTTATTAAAATGGGAATTAAGGACAGAGTGACAGCCTGGATCTTCGACCCCGGATTTAGGGGTGTTACAAAGATGTAGTCTTAATTATTATTTGGGTGATGCTTGAGCATTGTTGGCTCAAGTATTAGGGTTGGGACACCGTTAAGGTGTTATTGTTTTGATGTATTATTGATATTGTTAAGATTAATAATACAAGTTTGGGACGTGGGTGTTTCCACGTCAAATATTGTTTTGTGTGTTCTTATTTTACTTTTACTTAATGATGATAGAAGTATAAGTAATACTTGAATATTGTTTGACCGCACTTTGGTGGATCTTGTCAACTAATTAATTGGTTGTGTGTGTGCTCTGTAATGGTTGTTTGTGAATCTCAAATTGTGTAATTCCCCTAACCTAACACTGCTTGCTAAATCTACGTCCCTAACAAAAGCCTGTTGATGTATGTCACATTCAATCGTAACACAATTATCGGTGTTTGTCTTTGGTTCGCCAAGCTTTGTTATGAAGAGATCACAACAGAATGAAGTGTGTATTTTACATTTTGATCATCCGGGAGATGATATACGCTCCTCCTTAATAAATAAGATCTCTGTATTTATGTATAATTAGTATGATAGCCCGTGCAAGGCATGGGCCATATTCTAATTCATAAAATATATTCCAAATTTTGCAATACATTCTGTCATTCTACTACATCTATTATGTGCTTCGATCTCATCGAAGATCAGCAGTTAATAATCGTTCTAATTTCAAAATATTAGCATACTCTAATCATTGAGGATCATATTTTCAGTGGTGGTTGTTCAATGTGAGAAGAACGGTCGAGAACGACAGTATATCAGAGTTAATCGTTAGTTTTCAAGTATTACTATCGTAAAATGTGCCTTTTTTGTTGTTAAACCAATAGTATGTACTTTAGTTTCTTTTTCAGTATAAATCCTCAAAGAATCACCATAAGTTAGTACACCTTACATGTTTATTGTAGCAATACTTCTGCATGAGAAAATCATTGGATCATCATATGTGACATAAATACATTATGATGATAAGAATATAAATTAATAGCAATACCATGTGTAACATCAAAAATCAACTTATATATTTGGTACATGTAGTCTAAATTTTCTTTAAAAACCAAAATTTGAATTGTAACGGTTTTTGTGTGCCTAGTTAAGCGCAAAAGTTGAGAGTAAGTGCAAGTCAATTATAAATTTCAAAATGAAGCCTGTTTCACGAAAAGTGGGATAAAAGTATTTTTATTTACGTGTTAATCGGGTTGGATTCATTAAGTAGTATGATGATTTTAAATTCTTAATTTGCATAATAAATTCTTCATTAACAAACTTTAAGGAGTATACAAATTCTCTCTTTGTAGTTGAGGTTATTTAAGAAATTATAATTTTCTAATTCATAAAGTATACTGAGATAGTTTGCATAATACTACACATTTAGGAAAATTTGTATTTGAACTCAATCCAATATGCATACTAATTTATTAAAACCAAGATATTTAAAGTTTGGTTCGTTAGTTGGTAGAATGATATCATCAGTTATAATAACTTTTCGAATAAATGGATAAGAACCATTACACCTAATATTAAAGAGTAATCTATATTTTAATATTTGAAATAGTACTAAAAATTTAAGGTTCGAATTCGGTTAACAACAAAATAAAAGTAAATATTTATATTAATAATTCTAAAGATTCAATAATGACATTTTCTTATATCTTATAGTATTTTCATAAGAATAAATAATCAAAAACACATAAAAATATATAGTATTAAAGAAGACTCGTGCATCATATATGTTATAACCTTGTATATTTGTTGTGTTCTCAAATGAAAATTCACCTTAAAATTAGAATTGAGACCTAATTGTAATTCCATATTTTTTTAACTTCTTTCATTCTTAGCCACAACATTTTTTCAATATATATTTTCTCTTACACCCATATGACTACCTCATATCTTCCATTCTAGAGTCTTAATTACCTATTTTTATTGGGCATTTAATATTTATAGGAAGAGCAATAGAAATTCCAACAGTCTTTTGAATTTGTTAGTGGCTTAGAGAGATGTGCAGGGGCGCTTGGGTTAATGCAGTAGGGTTTAATTCCCCTATATATTAGTGTTTGTACAGTTGTAGTTTTTTAACCAATCTTCAATATTCCATACTTCAAAGGTTAGATAGCAATGGAGCCAGTGGAAGTTCTATGGCAATTACCAGCTTTGGGTCGGGTAAAAATTAATGTTCACAGCTTCTTTACCGAGGTTCCATTGCCGAATGGAAATGTGTCTGGCATTGCAGTTGTTATTCGTAATCATAGGGGGAAAATTTTGAGAATGGTTGCTGGTACTCTGGGCATTCAGGAGAGGGGTTTAAACGAGTTGTATGCCATGCTTGAAGGACTGAAGAGAGCTTTCTTGGAAGATAGATTTGATGTGGAGCTGGAAACTGACCATGATGACTCATTCTGGGAATGGCGTAATGCTAGAATTTTTGGTGTTATACCTGAGCACAGGTATGTTGTACAGCAGATAACTCAGAGGAAGGCTGATGAAAATTTCAGGATCAACATTCGTCCTATTGATGTTCGTGCAAATGCTATTGCTGCTTACTTAGCTCATTATGGTGCTATGAATTGGGATCGTATGGTAATATTGGCTGGACCGGTGGGTAGAGTTTTTGAACTCTGGTGTAGTGACATGGGGCTAGGCCCGATTGGTGATCAGTTTATGGCTGTCAACGAACTCAATCTTATGGCTAATGTGGTGGATGAAATGGAGCAGATTGATGAAGAAGTCCTTGGTCAGGAGATGCTCTAACCTGTCTGGTACTTTGCTTGGAAGTTGTATCGTCATCGTGTTTTAATTTTCAAGTTATGCTTCGTTTTTAAATTTTATGTTATGCAGTCATGTTATGTAGTTTGTTATTGCTGGTGGACTACCTTTGTTTCTCTAGTTTTGTGGGTTAGTTTTTTCAAAAGTGGAGGGGAAAAATCTTCTTTTGTAATGGGTTTGTTATGGCTCTGTTTATGCTGGGGTTGTTTTCCAAGCTAGTGCATTCTATGTAATGGCTAGCTTTTATTCTATTAATATAGCTTGCGTTCCAAAAAAAAAAAAAAAACCCTCATATCTTCCATAATTTATTATAAACCACCTACCTTCTCGCTTTGACCTCTTTACGATCACTCTCCAGCAATCTCACTACCTCTCAGATATTCCCTTTATTCCAACCACATCATATATGTACATTCATTTTCCCCACCCTCCCTCTTTCATGTTTTACAACCTCAAATTTGCTCATTCTTTCTCTCTTTGATCATCTCACATTCATCTTTGATAACCTCTCATCGACCTGAATTTTAATATTTATGTAAAATTATTATTGTTGTGATTATGAGCTGATTAAGTATTATGACAATAAAAATGTAAATTGTCATACCTCTCGTACATGAAATTTCTACACATATTTTGATGTTTTAACATCATATCTTCTAAATTTTAATTAAACTCATCTAACATTTGTCAACGGACTGAATAACATACTATTGTTAACTAATAAGTTAATTTTTTTATTTTAAGTTAATAATAAAATTGTTGTAACTTTTTTTTTGTTGATACTTAGTTGACACAAAAGTGTTTGCAGTAAGCGTATTTCATATATAGATGTCTAAATTCGAACGTATTCATCGAACTTTTTTCGATCTCCCAACATGCAACATTTTTCATTCTGATCGCCACCTTGAACTAGAAAATGGGTATCGTCGCGGTAAATCGGGGATCCTTATTTTCTAATTAAAATTTATATGTATTATGTAATAAAATTAATGTTATAAATCATGAAAAAATTAATGCTATATTGTAAATGGTAATTCAAATTTTTCTTTTACAATAAAAGATGAACGATGTAATTAAAATCACTAAAATCATATTTTACTTCTAATATTTAAATTTTGAATTTGTAAAATGAATTATAAATCTAAAACAATAATAATACCTAAATATTATATTTTTCTTTAAAAATTTTGTTAATATATATTTTAAAAATATATATAATTTTTCATAAATTTGATAATCGCGGAACGGAGATCTGGTCGGGATACCCTAATCCCCGACCCCATTCTAATCCCCAACTTTTTTTAATAATATTCTCTATTTTCCATAATCGGTGAATTTGTATCGTATTTGTCATAAGCATAACAAACATAGATAAATATTACTCCCTCCGTCCCGTTGAGTTATTTACATTTGCGGACCAGTTTTCGGCATGAATTTTAAGGTGCATTTTAAGGATAGTTCTATAATTTATTTTTGATATTTTCTTTTTTTGTATAAAAATAAAATAATCCTATTTTTATACAAAAAAAATATCAAAAATAAGTTATAAAACTATCCTTAAAACGCGTGTCAGCTACGCAGTTTTTTATGTAAAGAAATGGATGGGACAGAGGGAGTATAATTTAAGATTTCATAAAAATATTATTTTACATGTACCAGAAATCTTAATTGACACTAAATGAATTCATATCATCTCGTTTACCATGAGAATTCGTGTCATATTTTAATATCATATACATAATACAAAAAAATAATTTGCAATTTCATAGAAATATTATTATTATTATTATTATTGTTATTATTATTATTATTATTATTATTATTATTATTATAAATATATCTTTCATTATCAAAGATGGGCAAATGTTTTGATAGTTTAATTTTGAATAAATTTATGAAAAAACATTAAGAAAAATATAGGAAGCGGTACTTTGAGTATGTAGTTAATGATTTTTATGGTGTAGTGGTTATGGACGTGAACATAAGTTGATGATTTTTATGTCTCGATCAAAAGTGGTTATGCTACAGTGGTTATGAGTGTGAACATAAGTTGATGATTTTTATGTCTCGATCAAAAGTGGTTTTTATGTCTCGATCAAAAATGGTTATGGTACGGTGGTTATGGGTGTGAACTAGGGCTATAAATGAGTCAAACAATTCTTGAGCGGCTCGAGCTCGATTCGTTAAATGTTTGAATTCGATTCGATACTAATCGAGCAGAGCTCGAGCAGTTCGAACTGTACAACGAGTCGAGCCCGAACTTAAAAGTGTTCGATTCGTAAGGCTCCGAGCCTTAGCGAGCCTTACCTTTATTTAATATATATTATATATATACTAACATATATTTATAATTGTTGACAAAAAACATTTATTTATGATTTAATTTGCATAATTACCACTTTTGAAAAAAAACCCTAGTATTAATTTTACCTAGTCAGTCAAGGGTGATCGACCAATATGCCCACTTTTTAATGCTTCCTAACCAAAATGCCCAGATCTGAAAACAACGCCCAAAATACCTACGGGATACGCCCATGACAGAGGAGTATCCTCGGATACGCCCATGAGGTAGGAGTATCAAGAGGTTACGCTGCTGAGGTCCGTGGTTTTTTTTTGGATACGCCTACTCATAAAACGCATCTCATGATACGCTTCTGAAAAGCGCGTATCTTGGCCAGGGTTACGCCTCTGACAGGCACGCAACAGGAGATACGCATCTTGAAGATGCGTATCCCACGTCGTCCCAGAGAGCTCCAAACGGCGACAGACATGGCGATTCCGGTGTAAAAATTCGATCTCTTCCACTGTCCACCTCGCTGACCTTCCCATCACATACTATATAACATTAGAATCGGGGTTCGATTCTCTACAAGCCTATAATCGTTGTTTAACAGTTTCATTCTCGGATTTAAAACGCCCAAAAACGGCGATTCAACCTATTCCAAAAATTCTGATGAGCTCCGTTTCGCCCCTGCGGGGCCGGAGGTGATAATCGAAGGTCGGGAAGATGAAGTTCACAAGCTTGTGGTCATTTTCTGCTATTGTAATCGCGTGGAAAGTGCTTGGAATTAGTGCATCGAATGGAAGAGGCCGTAAAAGTTAAAGTCGCCGGCCATGGAGCTCTGGTTTTTCAGACGAGGCGAACAATTTTCTGGCAAGGAACAGTACTTCGGATACGCCTGACGAAACGGCGTATCCCATGAGTATTTCGGGCGGTGTTTTGAAATTTGGGTATTTTGGTAAGTGGGTAGGCGTTTTTTGGGTATTTAGGGCATTAATTCGTCAGTCAAACGGATCGTCGTTGCATTTCTTTTGCGAATTAGAGAATAGAGGTAAGGGAACTAATTCTCTGTTCTTGGAAATTATAATCTATATTATACACATATTTATTCTCTAATTTATAGAGAATAAATTATATCTTTTTAAAATTAGAAATTATAATCTATATTATACACATATTTATTCTCTAATTTATTCTCTGTTCTTGGAATTAGAGAATAGAGGTAAGGGAACTAATTCTCTGTTCTTGGAAATTTTAAACGGATAAGGTTATAATTTGCTTAATTTGCTGTCACCTTTATGTATATACACATTTCGCCTGGTGAACACTATTGCCAGTATTCAACAATTATAATCAAACTTACTATATGTTTAATGGGTCCCGGTCTGGTGCAAACGTATGCACCAGACCTGTTACACAACATACGGCTCTCTCGCCGTTGGATCAATCATCCAACGGTCCTGATTAAAATTTTTTTTTTACCGTACCGCAACAAGTTTCCGCGGTACGGGCAATTACCAAAATATCCCTGCTCCCGTACCGCAACAAGTTCCCGCGGTACGTATTTTTAAATTTAATTCCTTTCGATCATTTAAAATATTTTTTAATTTTATTTAATTTCATTTAAAATTATTTTAAATAGTGGCATGTACAGTAGATTTTTAATGTGAAACAGGGGGCATTTTGGTATTATGCCCGTACCGCAGAAACCCCCTGTTTCACATCAAAAATCTACTGTACATGCCACTATTTAAAATAATTTTAAATGAAATTAAAAAATATTTTAAATGATTGAAAGGAATTAAAAAAAGAGAAAGAAAATTAAAATAAATATTCGTAAAATCTAGTGTACATACTACTATTTAAAAATATGGCTTAGTTCACCTAAACTAAATGAGTTCACCTTAAAATATGCCTTAGTTCACCTAAAATATGGCTTAGTTCACCTTAAAATATGCCTTAGTTCACACTACTATTTAAATTTAAAAATACGTACCGCGGTAACTTGTTGCGGTACGGGAGCAGGGGTATTTTGGTAATTGCCCCGTACCGCGGAAACTTGTTATGGTACAATAAAATTATTTTTTTAATCAGGGCCGTTGGATGGTTGATCCAACGGTGAGGGAACCGTATGTTGTGTAACAGGTCTGGTGCATACGTTTGCACCAGACCGGGAACCATATTTAATTATGCACCAGACCGGGAGCCATGTTTAATTACCTAGTAATATGCAACAACAGAACCCCTTAATTTAGTTGGAGTACTGTTAAGGGAACCCAAACAATTCTTTTTAAAAAAATTCGAGTGATATGTTATGTGTTAGAGTAAATTGTAATTCGTGAATGCATATTTATGCATGTAAGATTTATCATTTTATTAAAAATGTTACTAATTACAAATACATCAGTATTTGGGATAAATTTTGAGATAATTTCTTTTCGATTTTCTAGCATTTTTCTTTTAGTTGTGGTCTTTTGGACCCATCTGATCCCAATAATATGTGTGAAAAGCATCTTTTCTTGACTTTTTCCGAAATAAAAATTTTAAATTTTTATAAATTTAACCTTCATGTTGAATTGTTGTAAATTCGAGTCTGGCCCGACTAAAATTTTCCAGCTAAAATGTTAAGCTTTGTTAGTTAATAAGGATGAGTTGGACTGTTGGACCGGATTTCATCCTATTTTTGCAAGCAATAAAAGTATTCCAGGGTGTAGTGTGTGTCTCGCGTGTGTTCGTGGTGTGTGTCGTTGTAGGAGGGAGGCGCGGCGTAAGGAGTTGGAGAAGACCGGCGGCGATGATAGTGTTGTGGTGGGCGACGTCAGGTGGTTGAGGGGACAGTAGAGGTCGAGGAAGAGATGGGGGAGTAGAGAGGATAGGGGTAGAGAGGTTGAAGGCAAGAGAGAGAGGGGGGAGAGGGAGAGAGAAAGAGATCTGCAGAGCAGAGAGACTGAGAGGGAGAGAATTGGTCGGATTCCGGTGATGGTAGTGGTGGTGGTTTCCGGTCGTGATGTTGGATTTTAATTAATTTGTATTTATTAAATTGATTTCTTGTTTAATTGATTTCCTTATTAAATGTTAATTGATTTTTGATTATTTGATTAGTTGACCTCCTACTTAATTGTTGTCATGTTTAAAGGTTTTTTTATTAATTGATTCTCTTAGGAAATGATAATCGATTAAGTGTTTACTTTATTAATTATATTGTTGTTGAATAATTATTTGATTACTGTATCATTATTGGTTGTACCGAAATTGTCGGTTTTGGACCTTACATAGGTGGATATTAGTTGTCGATAGTTTGGCGAATTATATCTGTCGTCAGTAGACGAATTAGTGTTAGTGGACTAAGGTATCTACCCAAAGGGATACTCCTTTTGGCTAGAGTAATGTTTTTTGTTTTTTGTTTTTTTGTTTAAATTTTCAAGAAGCAGTTTATATGTGAAGAGACGATGGATGAAGGAAGGAGCGAAAATTTATAAAATGTTTTTGTTTAAGGAGCCTTCTATGTTTCTTTGATTTTGGGTTTCATGGAGGACACTCTTTTCGCAATTGAGTTTTTTTCTCAAAGGGTTTTGCTCTTGTGCGTTTTTAACGAGGTCCTTCTTTATTTGCCTTTGTGTCCCTATTGTTTGGGTTGAGATTGTTGAAGATATGCTATGATATTTTTATGAAGCTAAAGTTTTTTGAAGCAAAACTGTTGACAAACTGTGATTAAGAAAAGCTGGTGGACAGGCGGTTTTGAGACAACTCAAGATTGGATCAACACTCTCTTTTGGAGTGTTGATTATATTTTTAGTTGCTTTCTATTGTTGTGTCTTACTTAATGTATTTTTAGTTTTTGGGTGTTTTTTTTTTTTCGGACTTAAAGATTCTATTGTCTAATTGTCCGGGGGCAACATACGTGTCTTTCGGTTAGATAATAAACTTTTTTGTATGAAATAAAACCATTTTTCCGGTTTTGCCGGTTATTATATTTCGAGTGAATGTATATTCTTGACGAAAAAAAAAAAGTATTCCTGGGTGTTGCCGTGTTAAAACTAGTAGAAATGAACACAATATGGTTGCTACTTTTATCTCAAGCTTAAAACTTAAACTTTCTTTTCTAAATAATAGATTAGAATGGATTGTTTTTGGATTTTGTTTGGACCTAAGAATGAATTGGTCGAACTTAGAAACACTACAGATATCTTTAGATATTAGCGTCTGTGCTTAAGTTAAACTATTACTACTTGAACTGCTAAACAAAGTGACGGTAAAGTCTAAAAATTAGAAATAGAAATCCCTGACCTAAAAAAAAAAGGTTTTTTAATAATATATCCGAATTTAAAACATGGTTTGTAAATATGTCCCATATATATTTGAAATTTCAAATCTATCCTAAAATTAGTTTTTCATTCAAATTTTAACAGAAAAGGACCATTATACCCTTTTTAATCAAATTTATTTTAAAATATAATGTCTCATAAGAACATAATTAATTTAAATTATAAATTTTAATATTTTATTTGGTTAAGGGTGCCCCTGGCGGGGCCAGTGTAAGAAAAAAACAAAAAAAAACAATTTATTTTATGGTTAAAATTAAAAAAAGCACCCCTGGTCCTGTACTAAAAAAAATATAAAATATTTTTTTCAATTATTAAAATTTTAAAATTGTAGTATACTTATAATAATAACTAATTAATAAAAAAAGGGTATATTAGTCTTTATAAAACTTAAAAACTGATAATGGGACATATAATTAATAAATCAATATGATGGGACATATTCGTAAAATGATCTATTAATTTGGGACATATTACACAAATTCCCAAAAAAAAAAAAATCAATCCCTTCAATATTTGGGTAAAATTCAATCCAAGTCTATGAATCTGGTCGTCAATGTCAAACTAGAATAAACTTTCTTACAGAAAAATTTAAGATTCCGAAAGAATTACTTTCCGAAATTTTTATAGAAAATGTAAAAAAATAAGACAAAAAAAAATTACAAAATTTATGCAGTGCAAATATAGTACTACTCCACATTCTAAACTCCGTGCAGTCGTGCACTATAAAAAAGTACTGTAATAAGTAAATCCACATAGGCATGCCTGATGCCTCGCACGTCTATCAGCAAGTCAACATCAAACAAATTACGTAATATGCATATGTAATTTCAATTGTTTATGTGTAATTTCTTGGAATTAAATATTAATCATAATAAGATTAATAATTTATAGAAAAATCTATTACTGTAAATTCAAAAAATTACCAAGAACACAGTTAAAAAAAATTGGCTTTTCCTGTTGAATAGATGGAATAGTTTCTGTTTTCCCAAGTCTGAAGCTGAAACTCTTGCATGCTTGTTCCCTCAAACTTACATTAACATACATATAGAGCATATAATGGCGGCACACAATATCAAACACAGTTTTCCAGCTTTTTGCAAAATTTTGTAATGCAATCAGCACTAAAAATGATACTTTATGGTCATATTTAGATGATGAGAGACTAATAAAACACTTTTCCAGCTGTTTGGACCCGGAAATTGCTGAAAATTTAGCCACAATCAGAATCAATTAAGAAAGCAAAATAAAAGTTAATAAAAGTACACTGCAGGTATGCAGCAAACAATGCAACTACATTCCTAAACTACGCATACTTTGTACTTGCCACTTTGGTCCTGAAACATACATCACTCTCACTGAAAAACACACAGTATCTCCTACTCCCCTACCCTACTTGAAAATAGGGTCAAAAGGTAGGAGGGTAGAGCCTGGAGAAGACTACATTTCCATCATAAGAAATTTTAACATTCTTAAAATTTAAACTACTCTTGGTTAGCTAGCTCTCTCTGTACACGCATGTCATCTCACAAAATTGTTACTTTCTAAAGCTAGACTCCAGCTTGTCTACCTCACTCAAGAGGGAGGTGCTTCCTTCGCAGGCCTGTTTCAGCAAATCAAATCTTTTCTCAAATTCATCCATCGGCGGCACTACAAGTTCTTTCCCGTGTTTCTGATCATCTGATGGTCTTTTGTATCGAATAAGATCCATCATCATACTCTGTTATGACCAAATAAATGGATGAGTGAATAATTAATCAATGTGATCTAGTATAACATTTCAGGGGAAATAATGTTGTTTACATGGTATTCGGAGGAAAAAAAGTAATTAATAACCATATAATTTGGTCAGGAAGATATTTGTACAAACAAAAAAAGACGAAAAAGAATACATCATTATGATCTATTTTTCAATTCTTCATAAAGCAAATGCATTACACAGAGACAAAAAGCCACAGACATCAAGTTGCCCAGATTTTCCCCGTAAAATATTAAGGGCTATTGTGGCACTAGCTATCCCTCAAAAAATTTTGTATGGAAGCCAAATATAAATATTATGTAAATGAATAATCTGCTCTATGATTCCTAATTCAAAATTTAATAGTTACAAAATTCTGGCATATTCAAACGAAATGCTGCTTCTGCACGTCCTAATAACCATGGGCAAACATTACACTGAACAACTTAAGTACATGTAAAAGTACTAGTGTACTAATTCTGAAAAAGAACAGGGAAAAAAGTTTCGTACCTGATGTTGGTTTTTACCAGAGTAATCTCGCAAAAGAGATTTAACAAGTTTGTTTCTCACTGTAACTCTGTCACCAAGGGGATTGCCAAAAATAAAAGAGGCCAGGTGGTGTAGAACAATTGTGAATGCAACTGAGCCACGATTAACTGCTCTATCAAGTGCACCCGACGTCCATGATTTCACATAAGCCTCCAGAATCTTCACATTATCCTGCATAACAGGATATCGTATGTGGTCATGTAAAATTTGTTCATAGAAGGAACAAGTGGCAGATTTTGTTATTACATCTTTTTCTTATTATACTAACAGTTTATGGTTATCAATAAAAAGATTCCCATTTCATTCTAAATATGGAAGGAATAAGGTTACTTATAAATTAGCCACGCCACAAAGACAATAGCAATAGAAAATAATTCACAGAAATACCTCAGCAGGTTCAAGGTAACCTTCAGCATTTGCAATACATTTTTCTATAGGTGGCAAAAGTTCAAGAACACGAGCATTAGAAAGGGAATTCCACGCAGCTAGCCGTACAGGAGCCTCAACACAGCGATGTAAATATATAGCAACTTGCCGTCCATATATCATATCACCATACGATACAGCAGCAAACTGCTCTATCAGTGTTTCGATAAATGTAGAGTAACTCTCATGAACATCTGAATGGAACCTTAGCAATTCCAGACTATTCATCTCTCCTTTATGCAAGAGCCATGACTTATCAAGAAGCTGTCCATATACCTCTTGCAAAATCTCATACAAATCTCTACTCTTGTCTTCAAGAACACCCATTCCATCATATAGGCTTGACGATAAAGAATGCAATTTCCATGATAGTGGTACACATTGAACAGATGTGTTGTAATTAGAAGAAAGGAAAGTTGACATTGTTTCAATACCTAAAAGAAAGAATAATCCACCTTTCGCAACTTCAAGTAAGGAAGCACTCAATTTGCAGTCTAGTGAATCAGATACACTAGAAAATTCAGCACTTTTTTCAATAATGGTTGAAAGTGAACTCAGAAACCAATGTGAAGGGAGTGGCAGTCTCTGATGAGCCCATTCCACTACCATGGAATTTGAATTATGCTTCTGACCATTAATGTTTGATGTGTTACAATCCTCGTGAATGGTGTCCAGATCAAATTTTTTCATTATAGGTGCTTTATGATCCAAATGACTCTTTTTGCTTTCAGCCCCTGACTTCTTTTTACGAGACAGCCATCTATTCTTGAAGTGTGATGTTAAGCAATCACTAAAGTGGTGGTAGTCATTCTCTTTGTATTGCCACCCGATTTGTTTGAATTCCCTGACACAGAGATCAAGACACTTAAGGACAGGGATTTGACACAGGTACCCTAACAACTTATCCAGCAAGAATCTGTCATTTGGCCCTGAGATTAAACACATATGCAATGCACAATCTATTTTCTGCATAATAAATCTCATCTCCTCAGAATTTGGTGGATCTTTAGCACAAACAACTGGAGATAGCTCTAGTAAGTGAATGAGCAAAGTTGCATCCATTTGAGCCAACAAGACTGCTGTGGACCAAAAGCCTCCACCAGAAGCACCCCAGCCAATACCAACGCCTGGAGCAGGACCACCTCTACCAACCATCTCAATGGACTGCATACACTGCCATTCAGAAGCAATTAGGTTCATGATAGTTATCAGCATCATTTCCAATTCGACCGAGGAAGACTTAAGAATTCCAGACGCAAGTATTTTATCTTCTCTTGAGACACTGAAACCCTGAAAGGATGTAGTATGCATGTTTGCAAGTTGGATCAGCTTATCAACAGAAAGAACAACTTGAACTGATCCCCGAAGACAGACTACAGAAGCAACCATCATCTCAGGTTCACTTTCATGTCTCAGATGACACAAATACTCGAGGAAAGAACCACACCGAGAAGGATCCTTGCCATAATCTTTGTTGGTCACCTGTGTAAAGCTGAGAAACTCCTGTTCGATTACATGAAGTCCAATTTTTGGAACGAACTCCGGAAGCCAGGGAACATGCCCTCCCTGAAGACTAAAGGTATCCTCTGGAATGACACGCACTAGTAAACTGGAAAGCATGTGCATGACCGATGAAATTACCCATAAAAGAGACTTTACCATCTGACTTTTCATAACAGAATTGCTCCTATTTGCATTTTTCCACTCAAAGCATTTAGAAAGATGTGAATCACTCTTAAATGTTATCCACTTTAAAGCCAATTCAACAATAGGCCCTACATGACTCCAACACCATGTTTCTTTGTCTTCTGTGTCAACTTCTTCTAGTTCCACTTGTGAATAGAAGTTTGGAAGCCGTCTAGTAAGAACCTCTAGAACAAGGTAAGCTTCGTTTGCAATGGCAGTA
Organism: Kitagawia praeruptora; assembly: GCA_037693485.1. Lineage (NCBI taxonomy): Eukaryota > Viridiplantae > Streptophyta > Magnoliopsida > Apiales > Apiaceae > Kitagawia > Kitagawia praeruptora. The sequence goes on from CM075345.1 coordinate 64,259,456, forward strand.
TATTCATCAAGGATGTTGTTAATAATCACGTTTTCAAGCGTGGATACATCCAACCAGATACAAAGAGAAGGGAGCAGATCTGTAAGATTAGAAACGGAGTAACCATACCCAATGCATACTTTCCAAAAACGAAGTTGTTCAACCAGCAAATCAGATGATTTTTTGCAGTTTTCCGTTCCTGATTTCACCCAGTGGTCAATAGAGGATGTATATCGATACAAATGCCAAGTAACCTCCTGGAAAGTCCCATTCTTTATAAATTTCAAACAGTTCTTCTCATATTGAGCCAAAACCTAATTGAAAGAAATAACATAAAGTTGAAATATGAATTAGAAGTTATAGAATTCTGAAGAAACCTACATAAATGGCTTGCCTTCATAAGTTTAACAGCCTTTAGTTATAGAATTCTGAAGAAAGCTAAGTATGTAAATGGCTTGCCTTCATAAGTTTAACAGCCTTTATCTTGAAGGAATTGATCTCCATTTGGTCCTTTATCGTAAATCTTTTAACAATTGTCTGAACAAGTCTTTCACAGTTCATAATTGCATCTGCACAAGCCGGGGAATGCCTTGCTATGGCTACTAGTATGGAGATCACACATTCTTCTAGAACAGATGAAGGGTCCATCTGAATTTGCAAGTAACAAAGTGTTTACCAAACCGTAAAAATCCTTTAAGTGCTATGGTAAATACCAGATCAAAGACATGCAGCTAAAGTTCCACACAACGTTTCTTTACCAACAAGTATTACTGACATACTAAGGCCAGTGCAACTAAATTACTTGATACAGGAAAGGCTCTCAGGACGATTCATAAGTTTACTCAACATACAGGATTAAACGAGTTTACATACCAATTACAAGATGGTATTTTGCAAACCTCAACAGAAAAAAGCATGAAAAGTATAGCAAATTGTATGTCTCGCCAGTTGTAAAAGTTTTTTAAGGTAACAGTTTATAACTTTTTTTAACGCAACTGGCCGTGAGCGGTGAGTCTCTGACCAACTTCCAGAAGAAGATACAACCCTAAAGAAAAGACATCATGGGCTCTTTACTGTAATAAAATTCATAATTCCACAACATGCTCTTTGGTAAGTTAAAAATATGACCATGTGGCACACACATTACTTTAAATTCTTCAAAGATCATGCTACAATTTTCTCAAACTTCACATTCTTTTGCAAACGCTTACCTCCAAGAGATAGCGGATTCTTGATATAATCCCCATTCTGACCAAACCAGCAGCAAAATCTTGTCCTGCAACAACAATATCATCCTGAATAGTTTTCCCTCCTTCAGCTTCGTAGTCCATGGTGTTGTCATCAAAAGGAAGAAGATCTGAAGGCTTAGTATTATACTTCCACAAGCCACCTTTTAGGAAACTATCTTCAATTCTAGGTCTACTTCTAAATACTGGAGCAGTACAGACACCCTTCTGATACGTTACTGTTTTCTGAAAACATGTGTAGCAAAGTTAAAGATTTGTACAAACATAAAATAATAGGAAACCATGAATTGATTCTCTACCTCGGAAATATCAAAGAAATTTTCATTGATGTCACAACACAATGCGGATTGAATGACTTTGGCACAAGCTATAACAACAGAGTCATGGTTATCATCAAGAGACATCCTGCAAAAAAAAAAAAGAAGTTGAAGATTAACATGTACTAATGTGACATCTTTAATTCAAATTAACAATATGCTCTCTCAATCTACTTATAAGATCAATACTTAACTTTAGTTTATACTTTAATCAACTTTCATAAAAATCAATACAAGCTTAATTTTAAACCTCAGACATTCGACTGACTTCTAGCTCAGTCCTAAAATCTCAATGGAGGGAGTAATAAGCTCCTTAAGCTTATTGAGCCCAATGTTGACCAAATGCAATCAGCCAAGACCACAAAACAAACTCAGTAGACAACTCAAAATCTACCAAATTTAGGCCAGCTCAAGGATCTCATAAAAACTTGCAGCCACATGCCTCTGAACTCATGCATCCCACCAAAGTGATTGCATCTCTATCTTACACTTGGCGTAGAAAGGCAGACCTAACCGTTTAGACTTGTGAACTAAGGCACATTTTGTTGACCAAATGCAATCAACCTAATACATAAAATAAAACAAACACTGTAGAAAACGAAGTGTTCACAATCACAATTTATGTTAGATCAATGATCTCACAAAAAATCGCAGATGCATGCCTCTGAACTCATGCATAGACCCGGAAATATTGTACGCTACATGAAAATTTGGTGTTAGGGTTTGGATTTTTAAGTACACACGCACATGAAAGTACACAACAGATCTAGAGTCGTGTTTGGGCTTCACTTTGGCCAAGTGACATAAACATAAATATAATTCAATAGTTAATTTTTTATATAAAATATAATTATACATATAAGAATATACATTTTATAAAATTGTATGTAAATAGATGTATAAAAATACATATTTTACGAATATTTATAAAAATGAAAATATACTCATACATTTTTTAATAATATTATATCAATATAATTTTTCTGGTATACACAAAAACATGACAGTGAGAGTACACGTAAAGTGCACGAATCCATTTCGTGTCCTGTATGAGTTTGGACTCTTGTAGGTAACGAACCGAAAAAGTACACGACCCAACCCAATTGCCAGGTCTAATCATGCATGTAGTCAAAAGTCAATCCAGATCAATATATATAGATAGAGGGAGGATACTTACATAGCACAAGAAACATATTTGTCTACAGATTATAAATATATGAATTCCCTTAAAGATGCATGATGTAGTCATAACAGATGTGGTAATACTAAAACTTGAAACTAAAATAATGACAAAAAAAAAAAAATTAAGACTCACCTAAGTGAAAAGGCGAGCTCTGGCTCTGGTCCAAGAATATAAGCCCAAATAGCCTCCCAGTCAGCAAGTCTGTCGCTGTTAGATATTTTCCAGGTGGCCCCAACTTGATTTTGAAGGATGCAGCTTGATGCCCTATTAAGGACAGATGCAAGTAAATGCAATGCAAGGACACGTTGCCCAGGAACCTGAAATTTCCATCCCGAAAGAGGTTAGTGGATGTAAGTCCAAACAACATTATTATGTGCTGCAGGTACAACGAATAAAGACCAAAATGTTGTTAAACTAACCACACTCCTGATAAGCGCCAGTGCTTCTTTGATGGTGTAACCTGCAGCAGCAGGGTCACCTTCAGTTCGTAGGAGGTCACGTTCTGATACATTTCCAGCACTATATCCACTCTTAGTTCCTTAACATAAACAAAGAAGAACTGTCAAGAGCTTGTATGGATATATAGCATCTGAAGATGATCATAGATGCATAAATTGTATGAAATATAAAATTTATATATTCTGAGGTGAAACCAACATATTCAAATAACGAATCCTAAGTGAGTCCCTACCGGAGATGTCAATGACATTTCCATCCAATGAGAATCTCAAATACCTAACAGATTCAACCCTTTTGCTCCAAGTATCCCATGGACTGCAACTATTGTCACTAACTGGCAATGGGCTGTCAGCTGGCGTCTTCACTGAATCTGTGATTGTCGCATTATCTGATGTCTCAGTCTGAGGAAATGTAGATTTATCAGTCAAATATTCATCCTGAAGGTTTCCTACTTTACCACCAATCCTTTCATCTGAAGTTAAACTTTTTTGCTTCTTTGATTTGTTCTGCCCCCTTTTCCTTAACTTCTCTAGTAGTGAAGGATTCAGCCTTTTCTTCAGCTCATCTTGTGCTTCAGCAATCTCATCAGCTGACATTTTCTGAAGACGAGCACGATTCTCGGAATCAATGTCATCAACTTGTCTATCAAGGGTTTTAGGTTCTTGTCTAAGTCCAAAGTATTTGTTACCATGACCAGAATTCCTGAGAGATTCCATCATATGATGATTATCAACTGCCTTAAAAACCGGGTTCTTATATTTAAAACGTTCACTCGAATCAAGTTCATTCCACACCTCATTTGACTCGTCATCAATATTCATATCTGAGACATCATCTCGTTCTGCCACCACACCCTTCTTAGAAAAATCCGCACTTTCCATCTCCACATCTTCTTCTTTGGAATCATTTCCAAATACTCCTCCCTCTACCTGAATAGCATTCTCAAAACTAACACGTCTACTCACATTCTCATCAATTCTATCCGCCGCATTAACTCCATTTACCTCTTTCGGTTTAGGTTTCGCAACAAGCTTATTACTTTCTTTATTCGAACTGATACCAGCATTCTCAGTAATTACCTCTCGCCATCGACTAAAATCCACACTCTTCTTCTCTTTCCTCCGCACTGGCTGAGCAAACGCTGACATCAAGTGGCCATCATCATCATCGTCGTCCTCATTCTCATCCTCACCATTCAAGTTTCCAATAGAATCACTCATTCTAGGTCCCCAATGCTGTAACAAGCAATACATACACAAACATATAAGCTGATCACCACTAAAAATACACAATAAAAATTTTAATCCACCTCAAAATAAAAAAATGGGCTTTATAAAAAAACACATAGCAAAATTCAACTAGAATTATGTACCTTAGGCTGTCACAATCAACACATACAACAATAACTAACCTAAACACCAATTAAACCCCACACAGCTAAAATATAAAAAATCGAAAACAAAAATGCAAAATGCTTATACAAACTCGGACAAGTATACAACGAAAACGATAGAGAATTATCACTTGAATCACTTACTCCAGGTGCCCAATGCTGTCACTAACCATTACAATATACAAATAAACACCAAAAACTAACCTAATCACCACTAGAAACACAATTAAACATACACACATATACAATCATCAAAGTGTGAAACATATATATACACTAAATGTAATGAAAGAAGAAGAAAGGGGGTGGGGGCTTACTGGGCCATGAGAACGATGACGGGCGACCGGAAAAGGGAGGACGGTGGCGCGTGGGAAAGAAGAAGGGGCGAGTGGAGTGTTATCAGAGAAACCCTTTTCAACTATGCCACCAACCATCGGCGGCGCGTGGGTCGTTTTCTTGCCTTTGCTTTCGTTCTTCTTCATTCTTACAAACTGGGGTTTATTCGCAAATCGTAAAATTGCAAGTCTCCTGTATTGATGTCGTTATTCTTTTTTTTCTTGACAAAGTATTTATATCGTTTTTCTGTGTGTTTTCATTCAAAGATTATTGGGTATTTATCAAAGATATTATTTTTTTTAAGGTTTTTTTTGCGATTTTATCTTTTTTTTAAAATTATTTGTAAAAAAATGTTTTAAAAAATATGTTCTACGAAAATACTAACTTTCATGAAATACTTAAAAGAATACATTTTGCAACCAAATTAATCAAATACAATCTATTTTTACATATTTTTGAAAAATAATTGGTTGAATTTAGATGATTTTGAAGTTAGTTAGCTACAAATTTATATATGTATTCGTATATTTTATTTTACTAGCTTATAACCCGTGCGATGCACGGATTTCTTCTGATATGTAATAAATTTTATTTTATGTAACAATTACATTTTTATATAATTATTATTTACAATATTTTATTATAATTTTAAATTAAATTATTTAATAAAAATTTAATTAATAATTGCAATGCACGGATTTCTTTTGATATGTAATAAATTTTATTTTATGTTACAATTACATTTTTATATAATTATTATTTACAATATTTTATTATAATTTTAAATTAAATTATTTAATAAAAATTTAATTAATAATATGAATGGTTTAAAACTTATATTACAAAATTTTAAAATAAATATGTCGTTGATGGAATTAGAACTTTGAAATTTTAGTAAATTAATTTAATCATATAATATATCTAATCATTAGATCTAACGATTTTGATGTTTTACTAAAAATCTAACTGTCATTATTCGTATTATACGGATTTCTATTATATTTTGTTAGTGATTAGAAGATATGGTATTATATTTTTGGGTATATATTACTTATTGCAAGATTATGTTTTAAATTAAAAGTTAATGTGTTTAAATTAGGAACAAATATTATTGATTGGAAAATATAAATTTATAAAATTATAATAGAATTTTATTATGTTATAAATAAAATTTATTAATATGGTGTTTCTTTTATTATGTTATAAATTTCATTTAATATTACAATTATGTTTTTATATAATCATTAATTTTAATAATTTTTTAATTTTAATTTAATATAATTTAATATATTCATGTTTACGAATTATACTAATGTTTCCTTATTATAAATAACGTATATGGTTTTTTAATATATTTTATTAAATAATTGAAAAATATGGTATGATAAGATTAGTTTTAAATAAAAAAGGTAACGTGTTTTAATTTGAAAAAAAATATTAATAGTTGGAAGATATGATACGATTGATATTTTTAGGTATTTATAAAAGGTAATATCTTCAATTAAAAGTAAATGTGAAAAAGACAACCGACTAATTACCATTAATTATTTTATGTTATTATTGATTTTAGGTGTTTTAATAGTATCGATATCGAATATATTTTTTAAATGAAGAATTATACTAACGTTTCCTTATAAATCAAAAAAGTAACGTGTTTTAATTCAAAAGAAAATATTAATGATTGGAAGATATGATACGATTGATGTTTTTAGGTGTTTATAAAAGTTAATATCTTCAATTAAAAGTTAACGTGTTTAAATTAGGAACAAATATTATTGATTGAAAATATAAATTTATAAAATTATAATAAAATTTTATTATGTTATAAATAAAATTTATTGATATGGTGTTTCTTTTATTATGTTATAAATTTTATTTAATATTACAATTATGTTTTTATATAATCATTATTTTTAATATTTTTTTAATTTTAATTTAATATAATTTAATATACTCATGTTTACGAATTATACTAATGTTTCCTTATTATAAGTAACGTATATGGTTTTTTAATATATTTTATTAAATAATTGAAAAATATGGTGTGATAAGATTAGTTTTAAATCGAAAAGGTAACGTGTTTTAGTTCGAAATGAAATTTTAATGATTGGAATATATGATACGATTGATGTTTTTAGGTATTTATAAAAGGTAATATCTTCAACTAAAACAAATGTGAAAAAGACAATCGACTAATTACCATTAATTATTTTATATTATTATGATATCGAATAAATTTTTTTAATGAAGAATTATACTAACGTTTCCTTATAAATCAAAATGGTAACGTGTTTTAATTCGAAATGAAATATTAATGATTGGAAGATATGATAGGATTGATGTTTTTAGGTGTTTATAAAAGGTAATATCTTCAACTAAAAGTAAATGTGAAAAAGGCAATCGACTAATTACCATTAATTATTTTATGTGTTTTAATAGTATAGATAGATATAGAATATATTTTTCCTTTATTTTTCTTTTTAATGAAGGGTAAATAAGTAAATTCACTTAGTACCAAAAAACAGGTACCAAAACTTTTAATGTTTCGGCTTTTATATAATAGTATAGATTATAATTGGAAAAATAGAGATTTTAGTTAGAGAAAATATAAAGATAATGTGAAGTTGACATGATTTATGTGAAAAAGGTAATTGATTAGTTTATAGTAATTATAATTTAATTATGTTATTTTACTAAATAAAATTGTTCATAGTTTTGGAAAATGAGAAATTAATGTTGCCCCTTATATTTCTAGAAAAAGGGAATTTAATTAGAAAAAATAGAAAAGATGATATATTTTAGCTGAAAAATAATCGGTTAATTATTAGTATTATAATATTTTTATTTTATTTTTATTAAACAGAAACGCCCGTGATATAATTGGAAAAAAGGAGGTTTTAGTAAGAGAAAAGAAAAAAGCTAACGTCTGTTGGCTGAAAAAGGTAACCGTCCATGATATAATTGGAAAAGGAGAGATTTTAGTTAGAGAAAAGAGAAAAGGTAACATGTTTTGACTGAAAAAGGTAACTGATTAGTTAATAGTAATTATAATATAATTATGTTATTTTATTAAACAAAATTGCTCGTAGTGGTTTTAAAAAGGAGAAATTTTAGTTAGATAAAATGTAAAAAATATTCTATTTCACATGAAAAAGAAAATTATTTAGTTATTGAAAAATAGAAAAGGTAATATGTTTAACCTGAAAAAGGAAATTGGTTAATAAATGAGAAATTTTATTTAGATAAATTATAAAAGATATTGTATTTTACCTGAAAAAAGAAATTATTTAGTTTTTGGAAAATAGAAAAGATAATATGTGTAACCTAAAAATGGAAATTGATTAGTTAGTAGATATGTAATTGAGTAAGGATAAATAAGTAAAATCAACATGTACCGGAAAAAGGTAACCGTCCATGATAGATTTGGAAAATGAGATATTTTAGTTAGAGAAAAGAGAAAAGGTTGACTGAAAAAGGTAATTGATTAGTTAATAGTAATTATAATATAATTATGTTATTTTATTTAACAAAAGGGAATTTGACAAAAAATACCAACTTTTTAAATGATTTTTGCAAAAATACCATCTTTCTAATTAAATTGCAATTATACCATCTTTTCAAAAAGAAAAAAGATTTATTGCAAAAATACCATCTTTCCAATTCCCCTCCATCCTTCCTCCCTCCTGCTTTCAGCCGCCTGTTACTTTTTTTTTTTTTTTTTTTAAGGCTGGATGCTATTTGGGTTTCATGGCCCCGCCAGGGGCAATATGCAACTGAATGCAACTACATTCAACCACATTCAACTGAATGCAACCACTTTTTTTTTCTTTTTTTTTAAGGCGGGATGCTATTTGGGTTTCATGGCCCCGCCAGGGACAATATGCAACTGAATGCAACTACATTCAACCACATTCAACTACATTCAACCACATTCAACTGAATGCAACCACATTCAACTTTTTAAGATTTTGGTGGATTTGGGTTGCAAGGCCCCGCCAGGGGCAATATTCAACCAAATGCAACCACATTCAACTTTTTTTAAAGGTGGGTGATTTTGGTGGATTTGGGTTGCATGGCCCCGCCAGGGGCAATATTCAACCAAATGCAACCACATTCAACTTTTTTTAAAGGTGGGTGATTTTGGTGGATTTGGGTTGCAAGGCCCCGCCAGGGGCAATATTCAACCAAATGCAGCCACATTAAAATTTAGTTGAATACGCCCCTGCGGGGTCTTGGAACCCAAAAGCAGTCCACCTTAATTTTGGTGGTTTTGGGTTGCAAGGCCCAGCAGGAGCATATTCAACTGTTACTGATTTCAAGTTCCATTTTTCAGTTGTCATTTTCGACCTCTTTTTTGGACTCTAATATATATATATATATATATATATATATATATATATATATATATATATATATATATATATATATATATATATACAGAAATTTAGTTCAATATGCCCCTGCGGGGCCTTGGAACCCAAAAGCAGTCCACCTTAATTTTGGTGGTTTTGGGTTGCAAGGCCCAGCAGGAGCATATTCAACTGAATTCAGTTACTGATTTCAAGATCCATTTTTCAGTTGTCATTTTCGACCTCTTTTTTGGACTCTAATATATATATATATATATATATATATATATATATATATATATATATATATATATATATATATATATAAGAGTCCAAAAAAGAGGTCGAAAATGACAACTGAAAAATGGAACTTGAAATCAGAAATTTAGTTGCATGTGGTTGCATTTAGTTGAATGTGGTTGCATTCAATTGTATATGCCCCTGCGGGGCCATGCAACCCAAAATCATCCCACCTTTAAAAAAAAACAAAAAAAAAAGTTGAATGTGGTTGAATGTGGTTGCAAGAGTTGAATGTGGTTGCAACCAAATTAGCACCCCACCTTAAAAAAAAAAAAGACACAAGTCGCCGACTTACCTGGACAGGAGGAGAGAGAAAGTGAGGGAGGAGGGGGGGACCTCGTATTTTTGCAATTTTGAAACTTAGGTTAGGAATATTGCAAATAGCTATTCTTAAAGATAGTAAATTTGCAAAAATTTACTTTTTCCTATTTATTTATGAAAAAAGCCCTTAACAAAATTGCTCGTAGTGTTTTTAAAATGGAGAAATTTTAGTTAGATAAAGTGTAAACGATATTCTATTTTACATGAAAAAAGAAATTATTTAGTTGAAAAATAGAAAAATGTAATATGTTTAACCTGAAAAAGGAAATTGTATGTTTAACCTGAAAAAGGAAATTGGTTAATAAAGGAGAAATTTTAGTTAGATAAAATATAAAATATTTTGTATTTTACCTGAAAAAGGAAATTATTTAGTTTTTGAAAAATAAAAAAGATAATATGTGTAACCTAAAAAAGGAAATTGATTAGTTAGTAGATTTGTAATTGAATAAGGGTAAATAAGTAAAATCAACAGGTACTATACCGACCGACTAACCAAACTTTTAATGTTTCGGCTTTTATATAATAGTATAGATTTTGGGTACATGAAAAAATTTAAATAATTTAGTATGATTTTATGTTCGAATTTTGGGAATACTATTTAATTTCACATCATTTTCGTGCAATATCCCAAATTATATGACATGAATATATATAATATAAATGATTTGTCACGGCTATGTAAGCCCTTTCTTCTAATATATGTTGGAAAGCTATACTCATTATTATTAGAGAAAAATAAATTTCATGTTATTTAATGCGATAATTATGTTATGAGTACACGTATATAATAATGTGATTACGTGTTTATATATTACAAACTTGATTTCAGTTTTATAGATAAAATTTTATTTTAAGAACTTAGTTAAATAGAAAAAAGAAAGATGATACTAATTTTCAAACTTTTTATTTTACGAGTAAAAGAAACTAAAATTCAATATACCGAGTTTTAATAGAAAAAGAATAAAAAATTCAATATACAAGTTCTATGTCTTGTCAATTGACATGTGTGACTGTCTTCTGTCTTCATAAGTAATTTTTTAACAGTTATCATATCATTTCATTCATCTTTGTGTTATCAGTATGGATCCTACTAGTAGTTTATCAGATGCATTGAATAATATTGTATTGGAGGATGAAGAGGAAGGGGGGTTTGGCCATAAAAGAAGGGATTACACTTGAAGGAGAAAAATTATTCAACGGATTTAATGCAAAATTATGTGTAGTGGCTAGATTCTTAACAGAAGGGCAAATGAATTTTCCAGCAATGCAGCAGGCTTTGGCAGCTTTATGGAAGCCAAGTATGGGAGTATATATCAAAGACCTTGAAGTTAACCTTTTTCTTTTCCAGTTTTATGATGAGGTTGATGTCAAAAGGGTTATGGAAGGTTGTCCATGGTCGTTTAATAGAAGAGCTTTGGTGATGGCTCGTATGAAAGAAGGAGATAATCCACGTAGTGTTGATTTGAATACAATGGATTTATGGGTTCAAGTTTATGACCTAAGGGTGGGGTTTATGACAGAAAGAATTCTAACAGAGATTGGAAATTATATTGGCAAATTTGTGGCATCTAGTTCGAATAATTTCATGGGAGTGTGGAGAGACTATCTACGAATACGTGTTAGCGTTGATATCACGAAACCACTTAAACGAAGAATGAAAATCAAGAAGTCTGGAAATGAGTGGTTTTGGATATCGTTTAAGTATGAGCATGTCCCACATTTTGTTTTATCTGTGGAGTTCTTGGTCATTCAGATAGGTTCTGCAATAGGTTGTTCGTGACCCCAGAAAAAGACATTATACGACCATATGGTGAGTTTATGAGAGCATCATTCAGGAAACATGTGAAAACTATAGGTGCGAAGTGGCTTCGATCTGGTATGGACGACGGTGAATGGAAGTTAAATTCAGATGAGAATCATGCCAAGAATGGAGGAGACGGTAGCAATCAGGATCCACAATTTGCTCCGACAAATCAGCTAGTGGTTCACAAGGGAGGGAAAATCGGAAGAAATGAAATTCAAAATGTGCAAAAAAGCGGGACGTTGGAGATAAGGAATGTTCAAGATTTTAGCACAATAATTTCGCCCGTCATAGAGTCAAAAAACGCAAAATAGATATAGTTTCAAATTCTGATGTGTCAATGGGCCTTAATACAGAAATAATGTTGGATTCATATGAGGAAGGAGTGGACAATGTAGGCCCAACTAATAAGTCAGTTTCAAAAAATGGGGAAGTGGCGAGTACTCATGGGAGTGCTCGCCTAGGATTATGAGTATCCTTAGTTGGAATTGCCATGGGCTTGGGACCCATGGGCTTTACAATTCCTTAAGGAGATTGTACTCCAGAAGAAACCCAATTTGATATTTTTATGTGAAATTTTGAGTGGAAATAAAACAGTTGATAGAGTGAGAAATATGCTAAATTTTGAAGGGATGTTTGTGGTCGAATCACAAGGTCACAGTGGTGGGGTGGCTTTACTCTGGAGAAATAAAGACATGGTTTCTTTGGGATCCTTTAATAAGAACCATATTGATGTTAGTGTCAATACTAAAGAGGGGCATCGTTATAGGCTAACCGGAATTTATGGGGAACCAGATAGAGCAAAGCGTCAGGATACCTAGAATTTGATAAGAACCTTGGCAGGTACAAATGGTCTCCCGTGGTGCTTAATTGGTGACATGAACAACGTGCTTTATCAAGGTGATAAGAAGGGTGGAAGACCTTATCCTCAACGTTTGTTGCAAGGTTTTCAAGAGGTGCTAAATGATTGCGATTTGATGGATATGCAGTTATGTGGTTATCAATATACTTGGGAACGAGGTTTTGGCACAGATCAACATATTGAAGTTTGCCTAGATAGAGCGTTAGTGACTCAAGAGTTTTTTAACCTGTTTAAAGATGCCAAGCTTACGAATTTAAAGGTCTCTACCTCTGATCACTGCCCGATTTGGTTGGAACTCCAGATTGAAAAAAAGTCTGTGTATAAGAAAACTTTCCGTTTTGAAAATGCCTGGCTACGTGAGCCAATGTGTTACCAGCTGGTTGAAGACGTATGGAGTAATAATTCTGGAAGCTCTTTTTATGAGAAACTGTCTCAGTGCTCAGAAGTGTTGTCAGAATGGGGGAAGGAAATAACTGGTAGTTTTAAGGGTCGGATAAATAATAGCAAGAGAATTCTGAAATCTTTGAAAGGAAGAGTGGATGCAGAGTCAATCAGGGTGGTTCAGGAAGAAATAAAGAAATTGTCAGAGACCTACGTTCAGCAAGAAGTATTTTGGAAGCAGAGGTCTAAACAGCTATGGCTTCGAGAAGGTGATCAAAATAGCAAATACTTTCATGCAGCTACAAAGAGTAGAAGGAAAGCTAATCAAATAAAATCGTTGCAAGATAGTAATGGGCGCAAGGTGGAGTGGGATTCAGGTTTAGAGGAGGTTATGACAGGCTATTTCACTTGTTTATTCAAAGCAACGGATACATATTGGGAGAGTGTGACTAATTGTCTGTTGAGTAGAGTGACGGCAGATTAGAATGCAATGCTATTGGCAGATGTCGAAGAAAAGGAGGTTAAAGCAGCCTTGTTTCATATGCATCCGGACAAGTCTCCAGGTCCGGACGGTATGAGTCCCGGTTTTTATCAAAAGTGTTGGAACATTGTTAAGACAAACATAATTCATATTGTTCGGCAATTCTTTGAGACAGGGGAGATTGATATGCAGCTGAGAGGTACAAATATTGCCCTTATTCCTAAAAAGCACAATCTTATGTTTATGACTGATCTTTGATAAGTGGATTTTATATCCACTTGTAGCATTCCATATCGGCTTAAATTGATTGACTTGGTCTCAAGTTTGTTGTATTTTTTATGTGTTTTGTGTAGTTGTGCAGGGTTGTAGCTATCGGTTAGTGTTGGTATTTCTAATCGATATTAGAGTGGAATTAAGCATTGGAATGAAGATTGGATACAATGTGTCATGGTATTGAAGATGTTAGCTAATGCAAAAGAAACGGAGGAAAAAGGAGCAATTTGTGTAAAATTTGGATTTTCTGGGTAGGTTGCGCAGTCTACACTGTTTTGGCCATATCTGGAGTTCTAGAAGTCCGTTTTCAGCGATCTTACTGTCCACGCGAAGCCTGGGAGATTTTCTACAATCTTGGACAGGTTTACCACGTGCAGGCTGCGCGTGGTGGGCGCAGGAAGCGTGAAGAACAGACTGCTGGGAGGTTGTGCCTGAAAAATTCCGCCAGATTGCTGATTCACTGTTTTGGCCATATCTTCAGTTCTACAAGTCTGTTTTGGATGATCTTACAGTCCACGCGAAGCTAACAAGATTCTCTATCATTCTAAAGTGGTCCAGATGTCCAATTACAACTGGAACGGCCTAGAAATACTGAAGAAAATTCAGCTACGAAATTTCCTTAAAAACAGAATCAGTTTAGGAAACGTATTTTGCATAAATTCTATTATAATTCTGTTTTGGTATTTTCTTGCTGGGCAAGACTTCTAGAGCCTATTTAAACACATCCTACCATTGTAATTTAGACGACCATTACATATCAATTACTTAGGTTTATTTGTATCTTTTCATACTTTGTTTTTATCATGGTTTCATCAGATCCCATGATGACGAGAGTTTCGATTATGAACTAATCGTTGTCATGGGATTCTAACGGATTTATTTATGGAGCTTTAGTATCTTGATGCTTTAAAGATCTGTGTGTGATGTATATCTGATATCCTTGTATGGTTGTGCTTAATTGTTAGATGCGTAGCTAACATCTAATTTGTTAATCTCTTGTGAAGTGAAAGTGAATCTTGAGATTTAGAACTTGCCATGCTAGCATAGATTCATAATTGTTTATCAATATGATTCGTAGTGTAAGATGAAAATACTTATACTGCCCTGTGTGATCTATGTGGATAACTTGATCTTCAACCGTTATGTTTTCAAATTCTATAGACATATAGGGTCTAAGCATAATTGGTGTCTATTCATCTTCTATCTCTTTTGTGGATGTATGTTTAGTTTGGTATACGTATACTGAGAAGTAGCGTGCACTTGTTTCGTGTTATCCGATCAGATATCATAACCATTGCATATAGTGATTAAAGGCGTTAGATCTAAGCATAGTATTTAATGAAGTTAGGATCCCATGTTTCCTCTTGGAGAAGTAATTTGATTCAAATTCTCATTAGTTAGTTAATTCTTAGCTTGTTAATTTCATTCTTAGTTAATTTAGTTTATTAAAACCAAAATTGTTATTTGTCTTAGCAGTGAATAATAATCATACATTGTTGCATAGGTACTAAACTGAATTAAAAATCAGATCTCTGTGGGAACGAACTTGACTTATTCATATATTACTTGTGACCACGTACGCTTGCGTGATTTAGTGCAAACAAGTTTTTGGCGCCGCTGCCGGGGATCATCGGTGTTTTATTTTCAGTTTATGTGCTTGTCATCAGTGGTCGTTAGAGTTCACTGACTCGGATTGTTTTTCTCATCTATTTTTGTGTAGTTTGTTGGTGTTTCAGGTGATGGAGTTTCTAACTTACTATGGAGTTCAGCAGGTGGCTAGTGTTTGTGAGCTATGTGCGGGCGAATATGAGGCGAATCAGTGTGCTATCTCTTATGAATCGGTATACTGGAGCAATAATCAAGGTGGCATGCTGCAACCACAATAGCCTTATCAGCAGTTTCAAGGTCAACAATATGGAGCACAACCTTACAATCACCAGAATTTTCAGCAGCAGCAAGGGCAGAATTTTCAGCAGCAGTATGCCCCGTGGCAATCACAACCTCCGGGTTTTCAGCAACAACAATCATATGCCGGTTCTGGGAATTCCAATTATGACGAATCTGAATTGGAAGAATTGAGGTTGATGATTAAAAGTAATGCTGTCTCGTTTAAGACCTTGGAAAATCAGATTGAGCAGATTACTAATGCCTTGTTGAGTAGGCCACAAGGAACTCCACCGAGTGATACGGAGGCTAATCCAAGCAAGAGGGAAGTCGAAGAGCAGGTGGAAACAGTTACCTTGAGATCCGAAAAGGCTACAACTGATCAGGAATCAGCAGCTAAGGAAGATGAAGAAGTTCAGAATGATCAGGTTGAAAAATTTGGAACACCAGAAATTGAAAAATCTGATTTGGCAGCTGAGCAGTTGGACGGTGATGTGGAAAAGAGTAAGAATCATGTTGAAAAAGTTTCTCCGGAGCAATCTACAAATATCAATCAGATCTACCCTACTCCTCCATATCCAAAGAGACTCTTGGAATTTCCGGTAGAGGAGGAAGAATGTTTTGGCAAGACGGACCCCTTCAACAATGCTTTACAAGGAAAGTCTGATACTGAAGGTGAGGAATTAGGCTTGGCTGATCTCTGGGATTCTAAGGTGCTGGTTGATGAGGTGGTTTCATGGTCAAATCTTGAGGATAGTGCAATTGAGTCTTTTCTTGAGAAAGATGTTTTGATTGAGGGTAATAAAGATCTTCATGAGTTGTATAGGAATTTAACTTCTGATGAGATGTTGGAGGAATTGAATGCTATTTGTTCTAAGCATGAAATTCAACTTGAGGAGAGTTCTTTTGATCCTAAGTCTGTTGTTAAGACTTCTGTTGGTGAACTACCCACTTCTGTTCCTAATCCGTCTATTCCTACTCTTGATCAGTCGTTGGTAGTTAATAATGAAAATCATCATGTTGAAGAAGCTTCCAAACTTGAGATTAAACTACCAGATCACATGAGGTATGCATATTTGGGTCATTCATCTACTTTGCTTATTATTATTGTTGTTAACTTTTCAGGTAGTGGAGTGAACATTGTGGCTGATACCTTTGAAGAGGAAAGAAGGCTAAAACTTGTCATCAAGGCTGTAGCTCCGGAAAAGATAATTAAATGGCCATATAGAGATACGGTGTAAGAATTTTCAAGTTTCGATGATTAGGTATGTTTGTTATCCCTCGTATTTACTTCCATTCAATGCGGACATTGAATCTTTCAAGTTTGGGGGTGGTTTTGGGGGATAAGTAGTGTATATGTGTTCATGTAGGATATTATATTTTGCATGTTAGTGGTAGATCATGCATGTTTTGTTCATATTATTTATGTTTGTTTCATGTAGAACATTCTGTTATCTTGTTTTATATCATGTGAGTTCATTCTAGTTGCATTTTCATAGCATGCATATTTCATGATCCCTTAGAACGAGCTAATTCTGACTGGTAGGTAGGTGTCTAATTGAGTGTGGTAATGATGAATAGAGGGTTGATTTATAGTTCCTAGGAATTGACTTGTGTGTTTCGGAAACAAAATTTTACACAGTCTCATCGTTTGCTTTTGGGCTAGGTTAGGGTCATGCTTGTTTGATTGTTTCAGATTTAATCACTTGATTATATTTAGAATTTTCGTTATTCCCTTGATGGCATAGGGACACTAAAGTCTAAGTTTGGGGGAAACCAGGGATTTCATGCTTAATTTTAAATAATTGTCAATAATTGCTAGATGTCAAATGGCTAGTAGCCGGCTCATATTTATGTGAGTAGTCTAGGATTGGAAATGAGAAAGGCTCATTCCAGATTGCATAAAAAAAGTCAAAAAAAAGAGTCAAAAGAAATAAAAAAAGAAATAAAAGAGTCATGTAAAAATTTTAATTGTTAAATGCAAAATTAACCAGGGTGAGCTCTTTAATACTCGAGCAATTAAGTTCGCGGGGACTTTGTGCCTAGTGACCTAAGGTTTCCTATAGTCTGGGATCCACTAACCCAACGCTCACTACATGGGTATTATTGTATAAGCCTTTTGGGGTCTCATCCATTGCACGGTTAAATAAGCATGCTTGTATATATTTTTAATTGTCATAGTTGTTCGTAATAAGCATGAGTTTCTGTCTACCTTGGATAAGGGTGGAGGTGTTCCTAGGTTATAAAGTGTCTACAGTCTATTCTGTTTATAAACCTGTGATTGTCTTGACGAAGAGCATGTATGATTTTTGACCTAGTATTGGGAGTATTTCTGATGAGCATCACACACACGCACGTTTCTGTTCACGTATTGTTAGTATACGGGGACTTAGTCGAGCTCTACTTGGAGTTATTTGCATTCTTTGAGATATTTGCTTGTTAGTTGGTTTTAGTTAGTTTAAAGGGGATCTTTGCATTTTCATATTAGTTGCATTCATGCATTGCATTGCATTGTTAATTAGATGGATTTTGTGGGTACATTCGCTATAGGCCCTCACGAGACCTTCCTCGTCCACTAGGGCTACCAAGGGGTTTAAAGGGCTTGTTGCATATGCCAAATTCAACCGTGATCACCTACGGAAGTGGTACTAATTAGTTAGTTTTGTTTATGCTTGAGGACAAATATTGGTTTAAGTTTGGGGGTGTGATAAGTGGATTTTATATCCACTTGTAGCATTCCATATCGGCTTAAATTGATTGACTTGGTCTCAAGTTTGTTGTATTTTTGATGTGTTTTGTGTAGTTGTGCAGGGTTGTAGCTATCGGTTAGTGTTGGTATTTCTAATCGATATTAGAGTGGAATTAAGCATTGGAATGAAGATTGGATACAATGTGTCATGGTATTGAAGATGTTAGCTAATGCAAAAGAAACGGAGGAGAAAGGAGCAATTTGTGTAAAATTCGGATTTTCTGGGTAGGTTGCGCAGTCTACACTGTTTTGGCCATATCTGGAGTTCTAGAAGTCCCTTTTGTTAAGTAACCAACACATCTAAAACCTTAAGGTGTTAGAGGGAGGCCTTATATGGATCTTATATTATATTCTAACACTCCCCCTCACTCGAAAGCCCATTTTTGGGTCGAAGAGTGGATCACGGGTGCCCATCTTTGGAGCATAAATTGCCTTCGTGTCCATATAAATATTGAGAATATTGGGGGTCGCAGAGAGTCGAACCTGGGACCTTTGCGTGCCTGATCTCTGATACCATGTTAAGTAACCAACTCATCTAAAACCTTAAGGTGTTAGAGGGAGGCCTTATATGGATCTTATATTATATTCTAACACCTTTTCATCGATCTTACTGTCCACGCGAAGCCTGGGAGATTTTATACAATCTTGGATAGGTATACCATGTGCAGGCTGCGCGTGGTGGGCGCAGGCAGCGTGAAGAACAGACTGCTGGGAGGTTGCGCCTGAAAAATTCTGCCAGATTGCTGATTCACTGTTTTGGCCATATCTTCAGTTCTACAAGTCCGTTTTGGATGATCTTACAGTCCACGCGAAGCTAACGAGATTCTCTATAATTCTAAAGTGGTCCAGATGTCCAATTACAACTGGAACGACCCAGAAATACTGAAGAAAATTCAGCTACGAAATTTCCTTAAAAACAGAATCAGTTTAGGAAACGTATTTTGCAGAAATTTTATTATAATTCTGTTTTGGTATTTTCTTGCTGGGAAAGACTTCTAGAGCCTATTTAAACACATCCTACCATTGTAATTTAGATGACCATTACATATCAATTACTTAGGTTTATTTGTATATTTTCATACTTTGTTTTTATCATGGTTTCATCAGATCCCATGATGACGAGAGGTTCGATTATGAACTAATCGTTGTCATGGGATTCTAACGGATTTATTTATGGAGCTTTAGTATCTTGATGCTTTAAAGACCTGTGTGTGATGTATATCTGATATCCTTGTATGGTTGTGCTTAATTGTTAGATGCGTAGCTAACATCTAATTTGTTAATCTCTTGTGAAGTGAAAGTGAATCTTGAGATTTAGAACTTGCCATGCTAGCATAGATTCATAATTGTTTATCAATATGATTCGTAGTGTAAGATGAAAATACTTATACTGCCCTGTGTGATCTATGTGGATAACTTGATCTTCAACCGTTATGTTTTCAAATTCTATAGACATATAGGGTCTAAGCATAATTGGTGTCTATTCATCTTCTATCTCTTTTGTGGATGTATGTTTAGTTTGGTATACGTATACTGAGAAGTAGCGTGTACTTGTTTCGTGTTATCCGATCAGATATCATAACCATTGCATATAGTGATTAAAGGCGTTAGATCTAAGCATAGTATTTAATGAAGTTAGGATCCCATGTTTCCTCTTGGAGAAGTAATTCGATTCCAATTCTCATTAGTTAGTTAATTCTTAGCTTGTTAATTTCATTCTTAGTTAATTTAGTTTATTAAAACCATAATTGTTATTTGTCTTAGCAGTGAATAATAATCATACATTGTTGCATAGGTACTAAACTAAATTAAAAACCAGATCTCTGTGGGAACGAACTTTACTTATTCATATATTACTTGTGACCACGTACGCTTGCGTGATTTAGGTCAAACAATCTTCGTCCTATTTCTCTCTGCAATGTTGTCTATAAGATAATTTCTAAGGTTCTCGCCAACAGATTAAAACAAGTCATAGATTTTATCATATCTGACAAGCAGAGTGCCTTCATACCTGGGAGATTGATAACAGATAATATAATGGTGACTTTTGAAGTCATGCATTACATGAAAAGAAAGACTAAAGGCAAGGATAGTTGGATGGCTTTAAAGTTAGATATGTCGAAAGCGTATGATCGTGTCGAATGGACGTTTTTGGAAGCAGTTTTAGTGAAGATGGGGTTTGATCGCAGGGTAATCAACTTATTCATGGGATGCATGTCCTCTGTATAGTACCAGATCTCTCATGCAGGAAGAATTTTTGGTTCTATTGTACGAGAGAGGGGCCTTAGGCAGGGAGACCCATTATCGTCCTATTTATTTCTTATATGTATCGAAGGTCTCACAGCTTTACTCCATGATTATGAGAGTAGGAAGTTGATTAAAGGTGTTAAAGTGGCTCGTACTGCTCCTTCCATTTCTCAAATGTTTTTTGCTGATGATTCTTACATCTTTTGTAAGGCTAGCATGGAGAGTGCAGATCAGGTTTTAAAGATTTTGAGCTTATTTGAGAAAGCGTCAAGGCAACAAATAAATGTGGACAAATCTTCAGTGTTCTTTAGTAAAAACACTTCAGTTTCGTCGAAATATGAGCTATGTCAAAAGCTGAGGTTTCGGGAAGCAAACGATCAGAGTATGTATTTAGGCTTACCTAATATAATTGGTAGGAATAAATCCTCAATCTTTGGGTTCTTAAAAGAAAAGATGCAAGCTCGTATTGAGGGATGGGACAAGAAAACAATATCTAAAGGTGGGAAGGAGGTGCTCCTAAAGATAGTAGCTCAGACATTGCCTAACTATGCAATGAGTGTGTTTTTACTTCCGTTAGATTTGTGCCAAGATTTGGAAAGAATGATGTGCAAATACTGGTGGAGAACAGATTCGAAGAAAGACAGAGGTATTCACTAGCTAAGTTGGAGTAATATGAGTAAGAGAAAGCCGCAAGGGGGTATGGGTTTCAGAAGTGTTCATGATTTCAACCTTTCGCTGTTAGGTAAGCAAGGTTGGAGGCTTTTACAATTTCCAGACAGGTTGGTTAGCAAAATTTATAAGGCCAGGTACTACCCTCAAGGGTCTTTCTTAAACTCTAAATTGGGAAACAATCCAAGCTACATATGGCGGAGTGTATTGGAATCTCAATCTTTGTTGAAACAAGGTACTGGCTGCAGAGTTGGAAATGGTTCTGCTATAAACATTCTCGAAGACCCTTGGCTCCCACAGGAACAAAATGCATACATTCAAACAAACATCCCTGCTCTTCAAGGTCAAACTTTGTCGTCATTATTGAATCATGAAGGAACTTGGGATATTGATCTTGTCATGGCTATGTTTGATAGCAGGGATGCTCATATAATTATAACCATTCTATTGAATAGCGAAGTTAACGATTCAACTGGAGACGTGAGAAGATGGGTTCTTATTCCGTAAAGAGTGCCTATCTATTGCTGCGGGAAAAAAATGATAATCACAATATAGATGATAATTCAGGGTTCTAGCGTAAGTTGTGGAATCTGAAGATCCCACCTAAAGTGAAGAATTTCTTGTGGAGGGTTGCTAGTAACTGATTACCATCTAAAGATTTACTTCGTATGAAAAGAGTTCAGGTGAATACTTTGTGCCCTGTTTGTAATGATTTCCCAGAAACAACTTTTCACACTTTAGTATCTTGTTCTTACGCCAAATCATGTTGGTCGAGTTTAAATATCCCAATGGTTAGCGAAGATATTAATTCTTTTTCTGAGTGGCTCAAGATGGTATTTCAAAAGCATAAGGGGGAGGAAGTTCATATTATTGTTATGGTATGTTGGATGCTTTGGAAGAACAGGAATGAACTAGTTTGGCATCAGCGTAGTTTGAGGATTGCAGAGGTGGTAGAATCAGCATACTCTATTCTTAACCAATGGAGGAGTGTTCAAGACAAAACATTTGATCGCTTTATGAGTTTTATGACACATGAAGACGGTGATGAGCACTGGAGAGTTCCCATGATGGACAGAGTTAAGATCAATTCTGATGCGGCCATTTTTGAAGAATCAATGTGACGCCCCCAAATCTGAGGTTGGAGATTCAGGTCGTCAAATCACCATCCAACCATATCATACCTGTATTAACTTTACAACTCAACATTACATCCATCCAGACCTCAATCTTACGCACATACAAGTTAGAGCCTCAGAAACGATAATCAAAAGTAACACTAAATATTACAATTCATCTGTACAATCCAGAATCTTACGCACTTCCACTTATACAACTACACTTGAAGACAAGTCTTACTATTACAGTTGAAAACCTATCAGACTTACTCTGTAGTATTTTTCAGGAACTAAATCATCTCCGGGGTAAATCTCCTACTCCTCTTCTGCTGGTGCGGAGTTAACCGACCAAATTCGTCTCTTTCTGAAAAGTTTTTATAAAGCAAGAATGAGCTACATAATGCTCAGCAAGTTCACCATTTTGAAAAATAATAAAGTGGTTTATTTTGAAAACGTTCCCAACTGTATGGGTATATATCTCAGATTACAAAACATAACTCGACAATATATATGTCCGAGTTTGAATAAAATGTTTATACTCACTAAGGAGCTTTAAGAATAACATATGAATCCTTTATAAGGTTCTCATTTCGATATATCTCAAGTTTGAAAATATATACGTATGAGTATATCAGTTTCGGCAAACACTCTACGGTTAACATAATGTACAGGGATGCATTGATGCAAAACCTCTTTCCTTCCATTAGCTTAGAAGGTTCCTCATTCAAAAACATTTCATTCTTTGAAATAATTGCAAGAGTGCACTAACACGTGCCAATCTCTATAGAAAATCTTGCAGTTCTAGATACTGCATGATATCAATATTTTTCTTATCAGAAATCACACTATCGGCAACTTGGCACTTAGGCCCAAGAAGCAGTGTTTGAGTATTTTTCCAAAGTGGAGGATGGGACTGGAAGAAAACATAAAAACCTGACAAGGATTGACGATGATCAGTCGCCACAACCAAGTCCAACAATCCGCGGGTCTTCTCTACTAGTAGAAGGATAGAAACTACATCCGTAACTACCCTTGGGTGAAAACTACATCCGTAATCACCCTCGATGAAAACTACATCCGTAATCATCCTTCGGCAACACCTGGGCCGGAATAATAATTGATGGACCGCCTGGCTCACGGCCGCTTACACATCCCGGGAATCGTTCGTCAAGGATTCCCACACCTGCCAGAGTCCCCTTTTTCTTTTCTTTTCAAAAATCATTTTGATAGAAAATTCGAGTAGTTGAAGTTCGACCTCAGTCGACCGATAATTCTTGAAAAACGTACAAGAAGCAAAACCTGACCGGGGGTTTTCGAAAATGTTTTGGGTTCGAAAGTGTTCGAGTTTGAAAACGCTAAAGGCATCTTGGATTAGTTTTGTCTTTAAAATAATGAACAATAACTAATAAATAATATTTTGAGATTTAATATAAATAATTAATAAAATAATTATTTAATTAAAATAAGCTTTTAATCCAAGATAGATATTTTTGAGTATTTTTAACAACGTAAAAATAATAAAGACTTAAGTATACGATACTTCCCGAATGACTCTTCGGGTTTTCGCGATTTAATCACGATACAACAATATACCGCTCCCCGGTCAATAGTATATTTGGACCACTACGACCTCTATTGCTAGAGTCGTTGTCCGAAGAAAACACTTTCATTCTAAGTTCAAGGGTGTACAAACACATATGCATATATCTCAAATTTCAACATAATCTCGTAAAGCATAAGCATATAATACGTTTGGAAGCTATAAACACAACAGTGAAAATCCTTATATATAAGTTTTGAAAAGTAAACTTGCATAGGTAAAATCAAGAATATGATCTTTTGAAAATAAATACTTAGGGTTGGAAAACTTGCTTTGGTGAGGTTGGGGTGGTCGGCTCGCGAAGTGGAATGGAAATCTATACATAATCAATATTTGTACGTTAGTACCTTAACAACGCTACTTAATCATAAGGTTTTAAAAATCGTAAGACCAACTTAACGACTCCACTTGTGACCACTATCCCTCTCATATGACCATGTCGTCACATTATCACTTTCGTTCCCCATTCGACTCAAATCTATTCCTCAAACTCGAAACTCAAGTGAACATTCTTAAAACTACTTTAAACTAATCTCCTAAGTGGTTTTTCACTTGCGTGGATTTTACTCTAACATTTTTATAAAATTGAAAAATACATATTTTAATCCAATTCCTTTTGGGTAGCCTTCCCCACTGTATTTACTAGCTTCTCTAATTTTTCCATGATTCCACATAAATTTTTAGGGGTTTAAACAAGGTTCACAAGGGGGTCATTTAGTGCAGTCCGGAATCCAGAGACACAATTTACTTCTCCGGCCATAACTTAAAATCTATACATCACCTAGTCATGAAACTTACATTTCCAGAAACTACATTCAAATACCTTTCCAACAATATATGGTGGGACCTCAGGGGACAAGATTTGAGGGTTCAAAACCATGTTACAAGACAGGTCAATGTTCCTGGAAAACTCAGCATGCTTGTTTCACTTAAATCAACCAAGATTCTTACTTCCACAACACAACCAACATCTAAGTCACCTAGTTCATGCTTTATAACATTCAAGGAGATACATATACTAACCACAATCATAAAAATCACAATCACAACACTTAAACTCAAGATCCATGTCATCCATTACTTATACAACCAAGATTAACACTATAACCATGGATCTAACATTAAACATCATAATTACTACATGGCCAAGAGGGGTTAGGGTTTTTATACCTTCTTGATGTTCTTACAATCTCAAACAAGCTTGGTTAACCTTGGGGAAGCCTTACTCTATGCTCACCATCTTCAATCTCACCAAAGAAATCAAGAACATGGAAGTGAGTTTCCTGACTGGAAAAACACGCCCCAAAGATCAGCCAAAACGAAGCCCTTTCACTCGTTTCCTGGTCGAGGATACTGAATGAAAGTTGTAGAGCGTCTTCACAGCTTTCTAACCATATAAAGAACAAAAAATGTCATTGAGGAATGAAGTCTCTAGGCCCGTTTTACTGAGAGGGTGTTCTGCTGGGCAGAATGGTTTTGTTCTTGGTTTTATGTTCTAATAATGCCATACACTTGATATATATCTATTTTTGGTTGGATGCATCTCATCCTTGCTAGGTGGCAACCTCTCATTGGCTCCTCTAGATTTCTTATCCACTTAAATTGCAACCAAGTCCTTTGCTAATTGCAACCAAGTGCTTGTCTCTTGTTTCTTGCACTTAAGTCCTTTTGTTTTGTTTTCTTTTCCACCGCTTTGATTTCCTTGTCGTTTCTTGAATAAAATAAATACGTTACAACTTATACGTTGCATATTATTGCTCTAATATAGCACAATACCTCGAACGAATATTAGTTCCAACATCCCTTGTTTATTTCTCTTTATCTCAGAAAAAAAATTCTCGCGGTTTCTCAATTGTTCTCATTTCCTTTAACTCTAGGATTTTATTCTCAATTCCATTTTCCTCTCATAATATATCCTTCCTTGGACTTCTAATATTTAATATTCTCAATTCATGATTCGTTCGCTTGATCGCTTAATCTCGTTGTAAAGTTTCAGCGGTTTCTAGAACGTTTGTTTCACTTCCTCAGTGGTTTTCGTTCCAAATTCTCAAATCACTTATAATAAAATTCCAAAATATTAACTCCTCAATTCCTCAAATTAAATATCTCATTTCTTGATATTACTGATATATAATTCACTGCTCGGTCAAATATTACACGAAAATAGAATTTGAAATTTCTGAATTCCGATCGCATTTACATACACTTATTTACTCCGTAGATTACTAGTATAACTTCGGAATATCCACACTACGTCTCGTACATATGTGGCATGAAAAATTTTCTTAATCCTCAAAATCACTATTCATTGATGCACTTCATCATAATAGGAAAAGTTTTAATTCTACCAAAATTTTGGGTTCTTACAATCAAATTGCTATAGTCATGCATTCATAGTTCGAGACCATGAAGGAAAGCTGGTAGAGGCAAGGTCGAAGTGTAAGAAAGGGAATATCAATCCAGATTTAATTGGCTGAGGCTATTGGTATCAGGGAGGCCCTAAGTTGGGTCAAAGAGAAGGGGTGCAGAGATTCTATCATCGAGTCTGACTGCTTGCAGGTGGTTCAAGAGATTCGTAGTTCAGTTTCCAGCCTTTCATATCTTGGAAGGGTGATTCAGGATTGTCGAAACATACTTACAAGTTTAAGTGACAAAAACATAATGTTTAGGTTTGTTAAACTGTCTGCGAATAGGGTAGCTCACTATTTAGCGAGGTACAATTGTTCAGTTGCTGATCGTATTTGGAGAGTGGGAGATGTCCACTCCGATTTTCATCATGTAATGCTGAGTGATTTAAGTTATTAATAATACTCATTCATTTCTTGGCAAAAAAAAATTCAATATACAAACTAACAAATTGAAAATACACATTTTAAGATATTATTACAAACAAACTGTCACCATATAAAGCAAGTTGAGGTAGCTCAGTTGGTTAAGTTTACCTCTAGTCGATCCAGATGTTCTGGGTTCGATATTCACTTACTACGAGATTTGTCAATGAATAGATACTAATTGTAAAAGGATATAAGCCAAAATATTAAAAAAAAAAAAATCACCTTACATTTTAACAATCATACCTTACTCTAAATTGGTAGATAATATATATTTTTCTATTATAAATCAATTCACTAATAAAAAGACATTTAACTTGTAAAAATGATATTAAACGAACACATAGCAAATTAGATTAGTTGAAAGTTTCCTGTGTCATGACTATGTTCGTTTCTCATATTGTTGAAACATGTAATTTTTTTTGAGTGACAATCTAATAATTTATTATGGTCGTGATAAATAAATGTATATGAATTTTTAATATGTATTATCTTATAACCCGTACGATGTACGAATTTTTTTTATATGTAATAAATTTCATTTTATGTTACAATTATATTTTAATATAATCATTATTTTCAAAAATTGTTTTGATTTTAATTTAAATAATTTAAATAAATTTAATTT
This sequence comes from Kitagawia praeruptora, assembly GCA_037693485.1. NCBI lineage: Eukaryota > Viridiplantae > Streptophyta > Magnoliopsida > Apiales > Apiaceae > Kitagawia > Kitagawia praeruptora. The sequence continues at coordinate 64,286,861 of CM075345.1, forward strand.
ATGATATGCATAATTTTAAATTTATATTACGAAATTTTAAATTAAATATGTCGTTGATGGAATTTGACCATGAATGTTTAGTAAAATAATTTAATCATTAGATATAACAGTTCTTATTTATTAATAAAATCTAACGGTCATCATTCGTTGTATATGGATTTTTATTATATATTTTATTAGTGATAGAAAGATATGGTGTGATATTTTTAGGTATATATTAATGATTGTAAGATTATGTTTTAAATTAAAAGGGAACTTGTTTTTATTAGAAAACAAATATTAATGATTGCAAGATACGATATTTTAAGTATTTATAGAGGGTAATTTATTCAATTTAAAGTAAACGTCTTTTAATTAAAAAAGACAATTAGCTAATTACCATTAATTACATTATTTTATTATTTATTTATTTTAATAATTAGGATACCCGTACCGAAAACTAGACACCAACACCAAAATTTTCAATGTTTCGGCTTTTATATAATAGCATAGATTTGAAAAATTGACCAGGACCAGTAAAATATTTTTAATGAATTAAGATAATAAATACTAGCTTAAACCCCGTGCGATGCACGATTTTTTTTAAAAATATTATATGAATTTTTTCCTTAATTTGAATTAATTTTTTTAAAACATGAATTTTTGGAGACTTAAATTTTAAAATTAAATGATGAACATAATTATATAAATGTTATCCGTGATATTTCTAAAAAATGAGAAATTTTAGTTAGAAAATATAGAAAAGGTGATAGGTTTTAGTTGAAAAAGATAATTGGTTAATTATTAGTAATTATAAAATTATTATTTTATTTTATTAAATAGAATGCTCGTGATATAATTAGAAAAAAAGAGGACTTAGTTAGAGAAAATTAAAAAGGTAACATGTTTTAGGTGAAAAAGGTAATTGCTTAGTCTAAATTAATTTTTAATTTAATTATGTTATTTTACTAAATAAAACTCGTAATGTTTTTAGAAAAGGAAAAATTAATGTTGCACGTAATATTTCTAGAAAAAGAGGGATTTTAGTTAGAAAATATAGAAAATATGATACGTTTTAGCTGAAAAAGTTAATCGATTAATTATTAGTATTATAATATTATTATTTCATTTTATTAAATAGTACTGTCCGTGATATAATTGGAAAAAGAGAGATTTTAGTTTGAGAAAATAGAAAAGGTGTTGAGTATTGAACGCACGAAAAGAATACAGAGGGGGGGGGGGGGTGAATGGATTCTTGAACTTTTCTTGTTCTTGAATCTATTGGTGAATGTAGCAAGATATGTGTTGTGTGTGTGATGATCTAAACGTGCGGATAATAAACAACACAAGACACAATATCACTTTAATCTAATATTTTATTAGATAAAGATTTGCTACAACATATGAATATAAATGGTAGTATTCTCAGCTTCGTTTTTCTCAGAGAGAGATGTACTCTTGAATGTGTATGAAAAACTTAATCAACTAAAGAAGTGAGGTTGTATTCTTATATAACGTGAATACAACCTACTTACTACAAATAAGGTTACAGGATAAATTACTTTCTTGTATGTCTATCCTTTTTGAGTAAGTATCCAAACGACTACAGATTTGACTTTGCAGAACTCTGTTCAGATCCACTTCTTTAGCTCTTTGTCTCTTGTACATCTCTCTAAGCTTCTTTGTAGGCTTCCCAGAGCACGTTACAGATTGTGGTCCATAAAGTGCTTTAGCTTATTGCAGGTTTCTGACTTGTACAATTTCTCCAGTATTTTGTCTCCAAGAATGTATTCGAGAAGTTGCTAAGTGATTGATTCGAGAACTAGGATTAGATAACTCTGAGTTCTTGAATACTGTATAATTGACATATCGAATCACTTCTCGAATAGCTCTTTTCTCCAAGGATCCTTGAGTTGTCGAATAGAACACTTGACTTGTCGAATAACTGAGATGTCGAATAGCTTTCTGAGTCCTTGAGATATCAAATGAACCTTGACTTGTTGACTTCTAGAGAACTCGAATGATGCCTTTGACTTGTTGACTTTCTGAGTTCTCGAATAGAGTAGTAGACATATCGAATCTCTGAGATATCGAACAGTTCATTCAGAAATATCAAATAGTGTCTTTTGAGATATTGAATCCATGACTTCTCGAAGGCTAGGCTTCTCGAATATACCATTCATACTTCTCGAATTGGTACTTAGGCAAATTCTTCATTTCTTCAAATCCCAACTGTGATTATTTGATAGTCTTGTTCTTCAAGCTTGAGGCATGAACCTTGGAACTTTTTTCAAGCATTATTCTCTGACTTTTAAGTACAATTACACAGATAAGAATTGATGCCTATTACAAGTACTAAACAAATAGAAACTTTTTTCTTGCAGCTTGCTTGAATTTAACCTTTTTCACTCCAATGCTTGGCAGAAACTTATGACCTTTGCTTGTAGACCACTGTAGTATACCATTAGCAGTTTGCTTTTGGAAACATAGAGATGGTTTCTTGATTTGTATCTTCTTCTCTTCTTGAGGTGGCAAGACAGTTGCAGAGGCCATAGATGTAGATTTTGGTAGGTCATTACTAACTGTATTCATCCTAGCCTTAGAGTCTTGTGTTGTGGTGAGATTATTGTTAGTAATGCCTAAGGCTTGCTGTTTTCCACTTTTCCTCTCATAGACTTTGCCTTGGTCATTATCACCTTTCTTGTCCTTGCTATCTTTCTTCTTCTTCTTATCTTCATCACCCTTATCACTTCTGTGCTAACTTCTCCTTTCATCACTTTTGTCTTCATCTTCATCATCCTTATTCCTCCTGTTTTTGGCCATTTCTGGGACAATGCCAGTTGTAATGAAAGACTTGAGAATGTTCGGTGCTTCCACCTCTTCAGCAGTTCTGATTCCTTGCTTTTTAGTTAGTCTTTCAATGATGGCAATGACGAGACTATGATGAGGGATAAGATGCTTGGGAATAATCAACTGCTTGATGTCATCAATTCTTGTTCTAGATTGGTCGATGATGGTTCTAGGATTTGTAAAAACTTCAGGCAATCTAGCAGGTTGTTCATTCCTTAAGTCATCATATAGACTTTTGTTGTTCTCATTTCTCTTCTCAATCAGTTTGATCAACACATCTACCTCTGAATATTTTGTAGGTTACCTCTCAATCAGTTTGATCAGTTTTGTAGGTTAGGTGCCATATCTTGGATTTTGTCACCATCATTATCTCCTTGAACCACACACCATCATTTCTTCTAGGCATAACAATGAGGTAGTCAATCTGATCCTTCAAGCTCCTCAAATTGCCCGTGATATAATTGGAAAAAGAGAGGTTTTAGTTAGAGAAAGCAAAAAAAGTAATGTGTTTTGGCTGAAAAAAGTAACCCGTGACATAATTGGGAAAAGAGATATTTTAATTAGAGAAAAGAGAAAAGGTAACGTGTTTTGATTGAAAAAGTTAATTGATTAGTTAATAGTAATTATAATATACTTTCTAATTAGATAAAATATAAAAGATATTGTATTTTACCTGGAAATGAAATTACTAAGTTATTGAAAAATAGAAAAGGTAATATGTTTAACCTGAATAAGGAAATTGATTAATAAAGGAGAACTTTTTAGTTAGATAAAATATAAAAGATATAAATTGATTAGTTAACAAGATGGATTTTATCTGTAATTAAGAAAGGGTAATAAGTAAAATCAACAGGTACCGTAAATATAAAAGATATAAATAAAGGAAATTATTCAGTTATTGAAAAATTGAAAATGTAATATATTTAACCTGAAAGGGAAAATTGATTAGTAAGGGAGAAATTTTTTTAGATAAAATATAAAAAATATAAATTGATTAGTTAGTAGAATGGATTTTATGTATAATTAAGTAATGGTAAATAAGTAAAATCAACATGTACCATACCGACCAACCAAATTTTTAATATTTCGGTTTTTATATAATAGTATAGATAGATTCTAGGGATCCACGGGGATATTGAAAATTAAAATATACCGAATTTCTAAAAGAACAAATTCCAACATATGGGTAAAAAATTTATTAATTTAGTAGAAATATTCTAAATGAAAAAGAGAAAATAAATGAAAACTAAAATTAAGAAAAAAATAATAAGGAGGGGTTTTGAACTTTTCCACGGGCGTGATGAATGTTTTGGTGATTGAATGATATTATTAATATTAATGGAAGCGACTGAAAAGTAATTTCCTACTTAAGTTAATTTACATTCTAATGATTGTTTTTTCTAAATAACAAAAAAAATAATATATTTTTATTAATTAATTAATATAGTTCATCAATCGGTGTGTAGCAAGGATATATATATGTTATAGTTTAATTGATCGTTGCATATGTACTTCATTTTTTTATTTTGTAAATATATGAACCTATCTTATTATATTAGTTTAAAGCCCCGTTTGGAAAATTTTATTTTTCTGAAATAAGTTAATTATTTTAAAAAAAGAATACGTAAATATGCACCATTTTCTGAAACAAGTAACTTATTTTTGTAAACTCCCCATATACATTTTTTTTCAAAAAAAATGTAAGTAAATATAAAATTTTCTTCGGGATAAATAATTTATAAGTTACTTATAAGAGCATTCCAATCATTGTAAACTGTTAGCTAAAAATGTGTATTACATACCATAATTAAATATTTTAAAGAATATGTAAAATAATTACATCTCCAATGTTACATTCCTGTTGTCTAAAATTATAGATAACCCCTACATATTGGCTATATTTGTCGAATCGCTAGAAACCTGTAAGAAAACTCCACATCATCTATTACCATATTTGAAAAAATATATTCTATATAGAGAAGATGATTACGATTCTGAAGATAGCCGGGGGTAACCCAGTTCGTGAAGAAGCTTATGTTCCGGAGGAAATCTCTGCCCCTCCACACCACCATGGAACTCCAGTAGCCGCCGGAGGATAGCCGCCCGTTCTTATCAGCAACGCGGCATTAATGGAATAGTTATATCGCATGGGAGATGCCCTAAATAATTTCGGGGCAAGATTGAGTTCCGTGGAGGAGGAGCAAGGATCTAGGAGAAAATCTCGGAGTATCCTACGAAATCATCGCCGATCAGGGAAATCCCCTCAGATCGAGGAAGATTCCCGAAGGAGGGAGGAAAATCAGGAAAGGAGATTTCAGCTGGTCACCCCTCGAAGGTTAGATTATTTTGATCCGATTGTTGAACATCCTAGTGAGGATAATTCTGAGCGCAGGTTGTCAAATCCTCAAGAGAGGGCGCGCCCTCATCCCCACCATTCAGGGTGCACCCCTAGTGAGATTCAAGGGGATGAAGAATAGATGGCTAGAGAGAGGAGAGATTTTGCTAGCTTGAAGGAACGCCTCGGGATAAGGCTTAATGACGACGATTTGAGAATGGTACTCCTCGAGCATCAGAAGAAAAACAAATATTTGGAATCGAGGCCCCATGATCCACAGCGTGCGCCCCCTGACAACAGGTTGAGGCCCCTTGGACATGAGCGAGCCCTTCCACAGAGCCATGATCCACAGCGCGCGCCCCCTGACAACAGGTCAAGGCCCCTTGGACATGAGCGAGCCCTTGCTCGGAATGGTAATCTTGAGGGTTAGCAAACTCAAACTCAAGAGGACGTTGTGGTTCAACCACAAGCAGGGGTTCAAGGAGGCACTCAGACAATAGCTCCACCTCCGCCTCCACCCCCGGGGGGTACTCAGACTGTGGCACAACCAAATATCCAGAATATTCCTGGAGTGGGAACTTTTAATGTGGATGACTTGAAAAAACTTCTTATTCACCTGGACGGAGGGAGAATATCTGCTACGGCGCCAACATCTTCTCCATTCTCAATTGAAGTAAGAGAAGCACAACTCCCTACAGGGTACCGGTCTATGACTAATGACTTACGCTTTCATGGAAATGCTGACCCCATGGAATTCTTGGGGTGGTTTGATATCGAAATGGATGTCTATCAGGTGACTGATTTAGCCAGATGCCGTTTGTTGGCGGCAACATTTAGGGAAAGTGCGCAACAGTGGTTTCAAAAACTTGGGCCAGGAGTAATTACATCTTGGCAGGTGATGAGGAATCTGTTTTTAACCAAGTTCTAGGCGGTAGTGAAGTATGTTCCTCCTGTTACTACTTTGGCTAACATTAAGTAGAGGGAAGGAGAAAGTCTACAATCTTACTTCAAGAGATTCAATTCGGAATCTACCCTGGTGAGAGGAGCAACTGATGAAACGCTCAAAAGCTTTTTAATAGCTGGATTGTTAGTAGGAACTATTTTTGGAAGCATCTTCAAGGACGTGATCCACCTACTTTGGCCGATGTATTTGCACAGGCTGAGTCTTTCAAGTTCGTAGAACAATCCTTGGCAGATAATCGAAAAACAAACAGTCATGGAAATTCTAAAGGAAGAGTTAACAAGAGAAAAGATCGGTCCTTGAGTCCCACACTCCGTACTGGGATCAGTGCTAATCGTGTGAATTCCACCGTGTTAGTCACAGAGACATGCATGTTTAACTCTAATAACAAGCCTAATTGTTTGTAATGTTGTGCATTACTTACATGACCTCTTAACTGAGGGAACCTCTAGTTGTAGAGTTTCTACTTGCTTTGTACTTGTAATAGGCATCAAATTCTAGCTGTGTAACTGTACTTATTGAGTCAAGAATAATGCTTGAAAGAAGTTCCAAGGTTCATGCCTCAAGCAAAGAGATAAAGACTGTCAAATAATCACAGTTGGGATTTTGAGAAATGAAGAATTTGCCTAAGTACCAATTCGAGAAGTAGTTTTGTCTATTCGAGAAGTCCAGCATTCGAGAAGTCAGGGATTCGATATCTCAAGACAATATTCGAAATCTCTGAATACACTGTTCGATATCTCATTCGATATCTCAGGGATTCGATATGTCCACTACTCTATTCGAGAACTCAAGAAGTCAACAAGTCAAAGTGGTATTCGAGTTCTCAAAGAGTCAACAAGTCAAAGTTCCATTCGATATCTCAAGGACTCAGAAATCTATTCGATATCTCAGGGATTCGACATGTCAAAATGCTCTATTCGACAACTCAAGGATTCCCAGAGAAAAGAGCTATTCGAGAAGTGATTCGATATGTCATATAACAGTATTCGAGAACTCAGAGTTATCGATCAAGTCAATCCTAGTTCTCGAATCACTTACTTAATCACTTCTCGAATACATTCTTGGAGACAAAATGTTAGGAATAATTCATGAGTTGTGATGTTAAGAATAGAATTTTACTTATACTTCTTGTATATCCTGATTTATAAAGGATTTAGCACTTTGTATAGGAAATATGTGTTAGACAGTTATCTGTAAAGTTTAGTCAGGAATGAACAGTGCATCGAGTACTACATGTCAGGAACTGAGATTGAATCTTGATATGTCAAGTCAAGTACTGATCAAGTACTGATGGGATGGTCAGATTCTGATGCAAGATGGAATCCTGATATCAGTCATGTTACTAATGACGTCATTATGGATGCTACAGAAACTGGCAAGTACTATAAAACAGGATCTTTGTTTGAGGAACAAGCAAGAAGATTTTATGAAGGAAAGAATTTTCTGTTGATGGAAACTATCAACTGGACGGCAGAACATTGTCATGTATAGATTATCTTTCTGTGATTAGTTGATAGGAAGCATTATAAATACTCTCTCTATATCATTGTAAAAAGTGTCTAGCGAATGTGCATAGCTCTGTGTAAGGTTTGTAATCGTAAGTATACGAGAGTGCAAACAGAGAGAGATTTGTATTGTCAGCAGCTGCTAAAGGTATTTGTACACCTTTGGTAGAGTTTGTATTTGATCTTATTAATACAAACAGTTTAATTCATTCGTTTATTCTTGTTTATCTAATCAAGCAAAAATCAGACACGATTATATAACTTGTATTCAACCCCCCCTTCTACAAGTTATTCGAGTTAACAATTGGTATCAGAGCAGGTTGCTTTCGAATAATCATAAAGATCTGCAATCATGTCTGGTTACAAGGATGGGAATACTAAGATTCCTATGCTCAAGAGAAACGAATATACTCTATGGGAAGTAAAGATGTTGCATCATCTGGAAGCAACAGATCCTGATTCTCTTGACAGAATCAGAGATGGACCTTTTGTTCCAACAAAGGTCGTTGGACAAGCAACTGTTGATGGTGAGGTTGTTCCAGAACAAACAGCAGAGAAGCCTAAATCTGAATGGTCAGATAAGGACAAGGAGAATGTTCTTAAAGATGCTAAAGTGAGAAACATGTTATTCAACAGTCTTGATTCTGTTCTCACTAATTATATTCTTTCTTGTAAGACTACTAAGGATATATGGGACAATCTTAAGGATCACTGTGAAGGAACTAAGCCTGTCAGGAAGAACATGAGGACACTACTTATACAACAGTATGAGTACTTTGAATCCAAGTCTGGTGAGTCACTTACCGATACCTTTGATAGGTTTACAAAACTCATCAATGAGATGGCCATGCATGGTAAATATTATGACTTGGAGGATATGAATACTAAGCTCATGAAAGCCTTGCCTGATTTCTACAATGAGAAGATATCTGCAATTGAGGAAGCTAATGATCTGGATGAGATATCATTAGAGGCAGTGTATGGAAAACTGAGGGCTTATGAACTTGACAAGCAGCAGAAGAAGAGCAGGAGTGAAGGAAAGATGAAAACTGTTTCACTTACTGCTCAATCTGAATCAAAGAAGCTTCCAGAGGAATAGCATGATGAGCCTGCTGAAAAGAACTCAAGGAAGAAGAAAAGCAAAGAAACTTCTAAGTCAGAGACTACTGATATAGACTCTGATAACAATGATTCTGAATCTGAGATGCAGGAACTCTTTGCTATGTTTGCTAAAGCTTTCAAGAAAGGAAGATTCAACAGGAAAAGATTTAGCAAAGGACCTTTTCAAAAGAAGGAGGAGAAGAAGAGTGACAAAGGCAAAAGTACAATTGTCAAGCTTGATAAGGCCAAGATCAAGTGCTTTAACTGCAGCGAGCTTGGACACTTTGCTAGTGAGTGTAAGAAGCCTAGGAATTCAGGAAAGGGCAATGCACTTATGGTCACACAAAAGGATTGGGATGATTCCAGTGATTCTGAAGATGAATTGGATTATGACAACATTGCAATGATGACAAATGTTTCAGACAAACCTAGATCTCCAAAGAAAACTTCTTCATCTTCTGTTAAGGTATCACTTCACTCTCTTGATTCATTTGATAGCTTAAATTCTGATGAAATTAGATCTATCCATGCTGAGTTTAAGAATCTTATGACTAACTTTAGAATTCTTACTAGTGAAAGAGATGAACTTAAGGTTAAGAATGATAAATTAGTTGATAGAAATAATTTTCTTGAATCTGAGTTAATTCAAATGGAAGAATACAAGTTAAGTTCTGATAAAGCTAAGCATGATTATAGTGTTATTCTTGAGGCTTATGACTATGTCAGAAAAGAACTAGAGGAAGAGAGAGATGTGATTAAGACCATTAACAATTCTGGTAAAAAGACCATAGAAGTCTTTGAAAGTGGAATTCGTGGTAAGGTTAATGGTTTAGGTTTTGATAAATCTAGACAAGAAGAAAAAGTAGCTATTGTCAATGATGATAGTAAAGTAGAAGCTAGCACATCTAAATCTGAAGGTAAGAAAATTGTTTCTGAACCTAATCATGTTAAATTTGTTGATTCAAAAGGTACCCCTGTTGTACACAAAAGGATTAATAATAGTAATTCAGATGAGAAAGTGTTAGAGAAACCTAAGAATGTAAACATAGGGTTTCTGTCTAAGTCTCAGTTGAAACAGAGATTAGATGGTCTTTCAGAGTCTAGCAAGATCAAGAGAAATAGGAATGGAAAAGAAGGTATTAACAAAGAGAATAATTACAAGAATGTACCTGATGCACCTAGGAAAAAATGCTATAAGTATGGAAATCATAATCATTTGGCCCTAGACTGCAATCAAAAACCATCTTGGAAAACTGAGTCCAGATTCCCCAAGACTCAGAAAATTCAATACCAACCACAAAAAGCTTGTTATCATTTTGTGGTAGTTTACTTCATTCCATTTACATGTGTAGAGAATATCATGAACTGTATTATGACTATTATTCTCTGAAATCTGAAACTCCTAGTCACAAACAGTTTGTGAAATCAGAGTCTAAGGTTGACTCTGCAACAGGTAAAGTAAAGGCAAAATCTTCAAAGCCTGTTGTTTCTAAATCTAGTAAGAAAGGATCCAATCAAAGTTGGGTCCTAAAAAATTCTAACTAGTTACTTTTTGTTTGCAGGGCACAGGAAAGAAGCATTCAATTATCTTGGACAGTGGATGCTCTGGACATATGACTGGAAAGAAGTCCCTGTTTACAAAGTTTGAGAGGAAAGCTGGCCCAGTAATATCTTTTGGAGATGGCAACAAAGGAGAAACTCTGGGATATGGCTCAATTGTTTTGGGGAATGTCATCATAGAAAATGTAGCACTGGTTGAAGGCTTAAAACATACTCTTTTAAGCATAAGTCAACTGGGTGATAAAGGTTACAAATCAATCTTTGACAGAGAAGGATGCAAAATCTTGAATATACAAAATGGAGACATTGTACTAACTGGTCAAAGACATGGTAACATATATGAAGCCAGCTTAAGTGATACATCTAAAGGAATTGTTAGATGTCTCTACAGCAAAGCAACAAGTAATGAAAGCTGGAATTGGCACAAGAAACTCTCACATCTCAACTTCAAGAAGCTTAATCAACTTGTTAAGCATAATATGGTGAGAGGCCTACCTCAGGCAAATTATGTGCAAGATGGACTTTGTGATGCCTGTCAGCTTGGAAAACAAAGAAGAACCACTTTCAAGAGCAAGACTGAAAATTCAATTACTGAACCATTTCACATGCTACATCTTGATCTGTTTGGTCCAGTAAACATTATGTCTATCAGCAAGAAAAGATTTGCTCTAGTGATAGTGGATGATTTCACAAGGTTCACATGGGTGTTCTTTCTACACAAGAAGGATGAAGCTCCTCCGCAAATCATTGAACTTGTCAAGAATATTCAGAATAACTCTGAGTACAAAGTCAAAGTACTTAGGAGTGACAATGGTACAGAATTCAAGAATTCTACAATGGAGAATTTTTGTGCAGACAATGGAATTACTCAACAGTTTTTTGCACCTGGTACACCTCAGCAAAATGGTGTAGTGGAAAGAAAGAACAGGACTCTCATAGAGGCAGCAAGAACCATGCTTGCAGATGCAAAACTTCCAATCTATTTTTGGGCAGAAGCTATTGACACTGCATGTTTTACTCAAAACTGTACCTTGGTAAATAGTCATGGAAAGACTCCCTATGAGATGATCAAAGGAAAGAAACCAAGTGTGAAATACTTTCACATCTTTGGATGCAAATGCTATGTCCTAAAAGTTCATCCAGAACAACTTGGAAAATTTGAAGCCAAATCGGATGAAGCAATCTTTCTAGGATATTCAGCATCTAAGGCCTTCAAAGTTTATAATCTCAGAACTCACATTGTTATGGAATCAATTCATGTTGCATTTGATGATAAGAAATTTAGAATTCTGCAAACTGATGAGAGCCATGACAAATTGGAATTTGAAAATCTGAAGAATTCTGAGATACTCTCCAGTGATGAGGAAGGTTCTCCAGAAGGAATTTCTATTGCTTCTCAAAGGAATGCTACTGTTGAGGGGGAGCAAATAGATCAAAGAGAACACAGTGATCATCAGGAGTAGACTAGCTATTCAGAGTCTACTCCATCAGGAACTGATCTTTCAGAGTCTACTAAGGAAAGATCAGTAACTAGCAGCAATATGGAATCTATTGATCAAAGGAGAGTTATTGAAAGCAGAGAGAATTCTTCTACAAGAGATACCACTAACTTAGGGGGATAATCTAGAAGAGGCAATCTACCACCTGTTAGAAAATGGACAAAGGATCATACTGAAGATTTGATTATTGGTGATCCAAATAGTGGTGTTCGAACTAGAAGATCAATTCAAAATGAATGCTTGTATAGTTGCTTTCTCTCAAAGAATGAACCTAAGAAGGTTGAAGAAGCCTTACAGGATCCTGATTGGGTAATTGCAATGCAGGAGGAGTTAAATGAGTTTGAGAGAAACAAAGTCTGGAAACTGGTACCAAGACCTAAAGATAGATCTATTGTTGGTGCAAAATGGGTTTTCAGAAACAAGCTAGATGAATCTGGTATGATTGTAAGAAACAAAGCAAGACTGGTGGCCAAGGGTTATTCTCAGGAAGAAGTTATTGATTATGATGAGACCTTTGCACCTGTAGCAAGATTGGAAGCAATCAGAATGTTTCTTGCATTTGCAGCTCATTCAAAATTCAAGGTATATCAGATGGATGTAAAGAGTGCTTTCTCTAAATGGAAAACTTGATGAGGAAGTGTATGTGGAATAACCACCTGGATTTGTTGATCCAAAGTTTCCAAATCATGTCTACAAACTTGACAAGGCACTCTATGGACTAAAGCAGGCACCAAGAGCATGGTATGAGACTTTGTCTAAATTTCTTCTTGAAAATGGCTTCACAAGAGGTACAATTGACAACATTGCACTCTTTAGAAAGATAAAAGGTGAATTGCTTTTAGTTCAAATTTATGTTGATGATATTATATTTGGCTCTACTAATGAAAAGTTGTGTGCTAAGTTTAGCAAGCTTATGCAGTCTAAGTATCAGATGAGCATGATGGGTGAATTAAATTATTTCTTAGGCTTGCAGGTCAAACACTGAGACTGGTATTTTCATTAATCAGTCAAAGTATATTAAAGATCTTTTAAGAAGGTTTGACTTTCAAGACTGTGCAGTTGCAAAAACACCCATGGCAACAGCCACTAAACTAGACTCTGATCCTAAGGGAAAGAGTGTGGATAATACTAGTTATAGAGGCATGATAGGCTCATTGTTATATTTAACTGCAAGTAGACCAGATATAATGTTTTCTACCTGTTTATGTGCTAGATTCCAAAGTGATCCTAAGGAATCTCATTTAATTGCTGTGAAGAGAATTTTTAGATATCTCAAAGGAACTCCAAATCTTGGTTTGTGGTATCCTAGAGAATCTGATTTCTTCCTAATTGGCTATTCAGACTCTGATTATGCAGGGTGTAAGATAGATAGGAAAAGCACTACAGGTACATGTCAATTCTTGGGAAATAGATTGATTTCTTGGGCAAGCAAGAAGCAACAATATGTCTCAACCTCAATTGCAGAAGCTGAGTACATAGCAGCAGGCAGTTGTTGTGCACAGCTCCTTTGGATAAGAAATCAGTTGATGGATTATGGTATGACACTTAGTAATATTCCTATGTTTTGTTATAATACTAGTGCTATCAAAATTGAAGAAAATCCAGTTCAACATTCAAGGACTATGTTAGGTTGAATACACAATATATAATCAAGTACTGTATGAGAGAATAACAAGAACACACGTTTTAGTACTTAAAACTGTTTGGAATTAATAATTCCTCCCTCAGTGATGTAAAATATCACAGAGAGCTGCTTAGGTTACAATGAATGATATTCGTTCACGATGATTACCCTTCTAGGGTTAACCTAACTGTATTTATAAGATATACAGCTACGTACAATCGTTAATTGATTCTCCTATAATTAAGCTATACAATTGATATCAATTACGATTGCTACACGTCTCCTAAGTCAACTCAATCTCTTTGACAGCTATCCAATCTTCAAAGATATTGCTTCCATATTTATCTTAAATTAATCTTCAATCTCTGTTGACTTGTAGACGCTTCCAGTAGACAGACTTTAACAAACTCTGTTGCGCTCCTAGCCAGCAGTGTTTGCGCTTCCTTCTGTCAGCCAGCAGTGTTTGCACTTCCTTCTGTCAGCGTTTGCGCTTCCAGCTGTCAGCGTATACTCAAACTCTGCTACGACTGCTTTCATTTAACAAGTTAAACTCCTTTTCCCTGTAACACTTAAACACTGACATTAAATCACATCAATTATATCTAACAATCTCCCCCAACTTGTTCATTAGTAAAAATGTACAAGTTCACAATAATTGATGATGTCAAAACAATCTAATAAAAACACAGTGTTTAACATTTTATCAGAGTTTTAATCTTGACATAACAAAATCTACAGAAAATTCGAATTACTTACAAATTCTGTCTACCTAACCTCCTCAAGATCTGGTGTTGTTCTGAGATAATCTATCAACAGTCTTCTCTCAGCATTTTCAAGTTCTCTCTGCATAACTTCCTTGATTTCTCTTAGCTCAGGATCATTTTCATCAGTTTGATAGATAGCAGCTCTTAGATCGTAGATTTTATTTCTCCTCATCTCATTTCCCAGTCTTATGAATTTTACTTCCTCTGATTGAGAACTAAAATCAAGAACTGTAACACCTAGATCAGTCTTTAGCTTTGCAGTTCCCTTCTTCATTTCAACAAGGTTCCCATTCCAATCTCTGTATTTAGGCACATACTCTTCAGTAGTTTTTGATCCAGTAAAGGCTTTAGCTCTCAGCATATATTCTCTTATGGAATTAGCAATAAGTGCTGTCCGTTGATTTCTGACCTTGAATATATGCAAAACATACTGAAGTTCTTCAAACAGCTTGAGCTTGATCGCATCTTCATTCACTCTATACACTGTTCCATCTGCCATAAAGTACAACAAGAAGTGAATATCTAAACTCCTTTGGTGAACTAGTTGAACTGATTCCAATTTGTCCAGATTCTCTTGAATAATACCAGAACCAAGAGAGATAAGTGATGAGGGATCTCTTGGACTGTTACTAACTCTCAAATCTCTTCTTGAACCCAAGCCAGAAGTATTCCTACCAGGAGGCTTTCCTGAACAAGCAATGCTATGTTGATAACCACCAATCCCTTCTGTTTGTGCTTGAACTGGAATCTTTGGTATAGAAAACCCAGGTAAAGGTTTGCTTTGAATCTGTAGAGAATCACTTACAACTTGTGTAGCAACAGAGGTTGTATCTGCCTTTTTACCTTTGCCTTCTTCACCCATCACCCCTTTCAGTTTCAATTTTGCATTAAGAGAAGATTTTCTTACCAACTTTCCTTCTTCTTCTTCTTCCTCTTCTTGAATACCAGATAAATTTTCTTTAATTTCAATTCCTTTCCTTGTAGACCTTGAAGCTTTGACAGTCTTCTTCCCTTTTCCAGACTTCAATGCCTTCAAATGCTCTTCTTGCAACAACTTTTCTTCAGCATGTATATCTTCAAGTGTAGCCTCAGCATTTTCCTCACGAAAAATCCTAGCAGCTAGCTCTTCATCTGTTTGTGGATTGTCAATGAATAACAAATCCTTTTGCCTTGAAGTAGAAGTACTCTGAAGATTTGTATTTGCTACTGAACTTGATTTTGATCTTGTAGACCTTCCATGTCCATGTCTTGGATTTGCAGTTCTTAACCTCTTATCAGAATTTGCACCTTCTTCATCCAGATGATCCTTCTTTGACAGAGTTTGAGTTTGCTTGCACTTAGTTCTAGCAATTCTCTCCCCCTTTTTGACATCATCACCATTGGAATCAGAATAGAGGTGATTAACTCAAGGGAGTTTGCAATAGAGTCAACATTTTCAGTCAGTAAAAGCTGATTCTGTTCAACTTTACTCAATCTGTTAGTAAGAGTCTCCTGAGCCTTGGAAAATTGTTGAAACAACTTGGAATTAGCTCTTTGAGATTTCTCCTCATGAGTAGCAACCTCTGTTCTGAGATCAATAAATGCTTTCTGATTTTCATCAAACCTGTGATTTAAAGACTAGACTTGAATCACTGTTCCTTGTAGAAAAGTGAAAATATCAGGATTTGAAATCTTTGAAGAATTTTCCTTGAGAAAGGTAGCTGCTTTGCCAGGAGGAAAAATACAATCTGATTTGTACCAATCTGCAGTTTGCTTGGTCAAATAATTATCATCAATTTCTTGAACAGAAGGTCCAGTAAAGTCTGGTTTCTCCCCTTTTTTCTGTCCATCAGTTTGAAATTTGTCATTTCCAGCTCTTGTACTCATGTCTTCAAAAGAATCACTATCTCACTCATCAGTATGTGCAATTGAGGCAATTTCTTCATTGAAGTCAGCAACTTGTTCTTGAGCAACTTGTTTTCCTTTATCACCTTGTGCATGCTCTGAAGAAACAACCTTTGCTGGTTGATCAATTTCCTCACCATGATCAGAAACATGATGTGCATCCGAGTATAACTCTGTGTGAGATGCAACCTCTGTGTCTTCTAGCACAATAGTAGGCTCATCTGCAACACCAGTATCAACAGAGTTTGTAGCAGCCATGGGTGTTGGAATAGATTCTTCAACTTCAAAAGCAAATGGAATGAAAGTTTCATCAAACTCTTCCATTGCAGGTAATGCATCTCTGTCATCTTTATCAGTCTGAACCTCAGCAATTACTGGTTCATCAATTCTGAAATCTGTTTCGTCTACAGTAGGTTCTATGATAACCTCTGTCTCAACAGCAGGAATCTTTTTAGAGATATCCTCTGGAGCTTCAATAACTTGCTCATCATCAGAGTCTGTAAGAATCAACCTCCTCCTTTTTGCTTGAGGCACTTCAATCACCTCTTCTTCTTCACTAGAGCTATCCTCAACTGGTGGTGATGAAGGCCTATTTGCCCTTTGAATAATTCTCCTGGTGTAAACAGCTCCAGTAGATGTCTGTTTTGCCTTTGAATGCCTTGTATTCTGTGCAGTATGTATTTGCCTTTTTGATCTAGATTTTGGTTGAGGTTGAGTAGTAGTGACGGGCTCAGAGTTTATTGGTTCAATGATTAGTTCAGGTTGTGGTTGTTGTGATGTAGTAGGTACAGTGTTTGTGGGTGTAGGCTCAGGTGATGGTATAGGGTTAGAATGTATAGTTTCAGTATGATCAGTGGCTAGTGGTTCAGGCATTTGTTGTGGTTCCGGTTGTGTTTGTTGTTGTTCATTGTGTGGTGATTGTGAATCTTGAGGTTGGTGGAGAAAGTTTTGTAAGGCAAGTGGCAAAACAAAAGCAGGTAGGTCTTTACCAACATCCTTATTAGTCATATCAGAGAATATTCTCTTATTGACTTTAAAAGGTTGAATCACATCTGCTTCATCAATAACTAATCCAGATACACAGGCATTGAATAAAAGTTGACAAAATCTAGCAAAGTATACTGTAGTAGACTCTGACAGTTTATCACCTAAATTCATTAACACATATCGACCCAAATCAAAATTACTGCCATAGAGTAGAGAATACCCAATTTGCAGACTATCCATAGGAATGGCATCCCAGTTGGTGACTTTCTTCTGGAATGTTCTGGTGATGTAGTCAAAGAAAAAGTTCCATTCCTTACGAAGATTTGGCCTTCTCACACTGCCCAGCTTTGCAAGAGATTCCATGTACCCAATCTCTGTTAGCATTTCTCGAAAGTTCTGTTCCGAAACAACAGCATATGAGGTGTGGGCATCGAACCCCATGGTTTCTCTAACAGTCTGTGGAGTAATCACAAACTCTTCTTCATCATAAGTGAAAATTATAGGAGTCCCATTCTCTCCTCCAGCCACATACTTTGACTTCTGCCAGAAAGTGGCAATCTGAGATGCAGATAGAACAGCTGGTTCAATCAATGCTTGCCCAATCTCAGAGTCACGGAGAAAATTCTGTATAAGATGAAACGCTTCGGGAGCACGGTCATTCTCGAGTAGAGCTGCAAAATTGTTTGGAACAAAACGAAGACCAAGAGATGTAAAAGGTTTAGTTGCCATTAGATCAAGAAACGAGCAAGAAATGACAGTGAAATTGATGTGTTTGAAAGGTGTTTGTGAAAATGTCGAAGTGAAAAACACAAAAGAACTCTGTGGTTGGGTAAAGTGAATATGAGTGGATGTGAAGGTGAGAGTAAGAAAATGAATCGATATACACAAAAATGATCAGAGTTGTAATTAAAAATTAAAACCCAATCGTTTGTGCATTAAAACACTCAACCGTTCCTAGAGTAATGTGTGAGTGGGACACAATAATGGGTGAGTGGGACACGTGTCAATCATCCAACGGATCAATTAAGCACGCACAGTAAAATACCAATTATTACCGCTGTCTTTCCTATTTTCAAGACACTTTACCACATTTACACTCATTAACAGTTGTCAAACACTCTATTTACTCCAAAATTTTCAAATTATCTTAATGAAAATTTACCTTAGAGTACGGAACACAATTCAACAGTGTTTGTCAATTTTCCAACTTTATCACTAAAACCCTTTCAGAAATTGCACAGTTGTGAATATATGTGTGTGTGTGTAGCAGAGGTTACCAAATCAATTTTTATAGCATCTAATATTTCATAAAATCCATAAAACAAATCAATAAACACCGAATGCACAAACTCTCATATGAAACACTGATTATGTGATGAATGCTAAACTCTGTAGTTACTTAAATATAGAAATCTGAATAACCCTATTCCCATTGATGTCCATGATTATCCAAGTAAGCACACAGTCTTTATAGACAAAAAGATCAAGAGATAGTTATCAAAGTATCATTCAGTGAGTAACATGCCAAAGATTTGATAAACTCACAAACTCTCAAAGCACACAAGTGTTTGGGTGAAGTGTTTACACTCAAGTTCAATCAGTAAAAGCAGATACTACCATATGCTTGATTGTCAACCAGATCTACACTACTTTGAGTACATATATGCACAAATCAAAAGGACTTTATTCAAGGGTGTAATTTAGTAAAATCAAACAGGTGAGAAGAGATGGATTAAATGAATAAATGGCGAACTGAACAATTTAATAAACCAAAGTGTTCAGTTGCACTGTTTGTACAAGATGATCAGCATATATACGTTTTTTTTTATGTATATATATTCACTAAGTAAACTTTCCTTTGTAGAGAAAATCTCACCTGTTTGCTTTTCAAGTTTGCTTTTCAATATACAA
The DNA here is from genome assembly GCA_037693485.1 of Kitagawia praeruptora. Classification (NCBI taxonomy): domain Eukaryota; kingdom Viridiplantae; phylum Streptophyta; class Magnoliopsida; order Apiales; family Apiaceae; genus Kitagawia; species Kitagawia praeruptora. The sequence continues at coordinate 64,305,824 of CM075345.1, forward strand.
ATGAATATAACTGCTCTTGATATATCAGAATTTAAACGAAGCAGTTATTATGGCTCAAAGGGGTTTTCTAAGGGTGGAATTTATGAACAGTGTTTGGAGAAAAATGGTAAATCCTAGTGCCTTTATCATTTTCATGCACACACATATCATGTAGTCTCAAAATGGTTTAAAACAAGTTCTAGAGCAACATACTCACTGATGAACATCACACAACAATAAAATTTGATTGATATAAAATGTATCAATCACTTATTTGGCTCAAATTCTCACAGGGTGCAGACATGAATTGAACTCACCAAAATCAACAATGACACACCTCAAGTTTTGTAATTTTCACAATATATAATCAAGTACAAACAGGAATCATCAAGAACCATGTATACGTTTTGGGAACAGAGTGTCACTATTAGAGTTTAGAGTTCATCAATATCAGAAGTTAGTCATGACAGGCAATGCACACAGTATTCATAGACTCAGAATTTAGGACCAAATAAACTAAGAGATGCTATAAATATGAAACAGTATCATGCTGTGTTAACTTACTACACAATTTCTGATTAGATCACAGTGACTCAGAAAGAGTCTTGATTTAATCACTGAGAATCATGCTTCATACATATTTCCTCATTGGTGTTTTCATCCAGACAAAAATCAATTCAGAATTCACAGAGTTTATCAAACAAGTTAACAGTGTATGACAGACAGACATGCTGACAGAGTTTAACAGTGTTTAAACAAAAACATGTTAACAGAGTATGCATAACAGAGTTTAAGCAACAAAGTTCACAGAGCACTTAGCAATTCACAGAAATATGAGCAATACATTGCATGAGTAAGATTTTGAGTCTAACCAACATTTCTAGTCAAAACCAGAGACCAGTCCTAGTTCATTGACCAGTCCTGTAAATGTAGCTTCACTCAAAGGCTTGGTGAAGACATCTGCAAGTTGTTGTTCTGTAGACACAAAGTGGAGCTCAATGTTGCCTTCCTCTACATGCTCTCTGATAAAGTGATACCTTATGCTGATGTGCTTGGTCATTGAGTGTTGTACTGGATTACCTGTCATTGCAATAGCACTTTGATTATCACAGAAAATAGGTATTTTGCTATACCTCAATCCATAATCCGCAGTTGATTCTTCATCCATAGTATCTGTGCACAACAGCTACCAGCAGCAATATACTCTGCTTCAGCTGTAGATGTGGATATTGATTTCTGTTTCTTGCTGTACCAAGAAACAAGTCTGTCACCAAGAAATTGACAACTTCCACTTGTGCTTTTTCTGTCAATTTTACAGCCTGCAAAGTCTGCATCAGAGTAGCCAAATAGGTTGAAATCTGATTCTCTTGGATACCACAGTCCTAAAGTTATGGTGCCCTTGAGATACTTAAAAATCCTCTTCACAGCTGTTAGATGTGGTTCTCTTGGATCTGCCTAAAACCTTGCACACAGACATGTTGCATACATGATATCAGGTCTACTTGCTGTTAAATAGAGTAGAGAGCCAATCATTCCTCTGTAGCTTGTCATATCTACTGATGACCCTGTATCTTTGTCCAATTTAGTTGCAGTTGCCATGGGAGTTGTTGCAGATGAACAGTCAAGCATGCCAAATATCTTGAGAAGATTTCTGGTATATTTTGATTGATTGATAAAGATACCATCATCTGTTTGCTTCACCTTTAAGCCTAGAAAATAACTAAGCACTCCCATCATACTAATTTGATACCTGGACTGCATGAGCTTGGCAAACTTCTTACAGAGTTTATCATTAGTAGATCCAAAAATAATGTCATTAACATATATCTGAACTAAAAGCAAGTCACTTCCAGATTTGAAATAAAACAGAGTTTTATCAATTGTACCTCTGTTGAATCCACTTTCTAAAAGAAATTGAGCCAGAGTTTCATACCATGCTCTTGGTGCCTGCTTAAGTCCATATAGTGCCTTGTCTAGCCTGTAGACATGATCTGGATATTTTGGATCTACAAAACCAGGTGGTTGTTCAACAAATACTTCTTCTTCAAGTTTTCCATTCAGAAAAGCACTTTTCACATCCATTTGAAAAACTTTGAATTTCTTGTGAGAAGCATAAGCAAGAAACATCCTTATTGCCTCCAACCTCGCAACTGGAGCAAAAGTCTCATCATAATCTATTCCCTCTTGCTGTGAATAGCCTTTTGCCACAAGTCTGGCTTTGTTTCTTGTAACAACCCCTTCACTATCAGTTTTGTTTCTGAAAACCCACTTAGTACCAACAATAGACCTATTCTTGGGTCTTGGTACTAGTGTCCACACTTTATTTCTCTCAAATTCATTTAACTCTTCTTGCATTGCTGTTATCCAGTCAGCATCTTTAAGAGCTTCTTCAACTTTCTTTGGTTCAATTTGTGACAAGAATGCATGAAGCAGACATTCATTTATTGTTGCACTTCTTGTCCTAACTCTTGCATCTGGATCACCAATAATCAAATCAGGTGTATGAGATTTGGTCCATTTCCTAGCTGAAGGTAAATGACTTCTCTCAGAGTTTGATCCTCCCCCTCGATCCATGTTCTCCTGATTTCCTTGGTGTCTTTCTTCATTCTCTGAGGCTCCCCCTGAATGTGACTGCTCAGAATGTGAATCATCAGAGATTGATCCAGATTTTTCATGTGATTCACTTTCAGAATGTGAATCATCAGAGTTTGATTCTTCATACTCCCCCTCAACTGGTTCTCTCCTTTATTCTGGTTGAACAATTTCTTCTGTGTTTACCAGTAGAGGTTCAGAGTTTGTATCAACAGAGTCTGTTGGAATTGATCCGTCAGAGTTTATTTCGTCAGAGATTAGATCTTCATTTTCAAAATGTAGTTGATCATGGTCATTGACATCTTCAAGTCCAGTTATTTTCTTGTCATCAAAAGACACATGTATTGATTCCATGATCACTTTGGTTCTCAGATTATAAACTCTAAATGCCTTAGTTGACAGTGGATAGCCAACAAAAATTCCTTCATCTGCCTTCAGGTCAAATTTGGTCAACTGTTCAGGATGAGTTTTCAGAACAAAACATTTGCCCCCAAAAATATGAAAATATTTCAGGTTTGGCTTCTTGTCTCTCACAATTTCATATGGTGTTTTTCCATGCTTATTGAACAGAGTGGCATTCTGAGTAAAACAAGCAGTTTGAACAGCTTCTGCCCAGAAATAGGTTGGTAATTTTGCTTCATCAAGCATAGTTCTGGCAACTTCTATCAAGGTTCTGTTCTTCCTTTCAACTACACCATTCTGTTGTGGAGTTCCAGGTGCAGAAAACTCTTGTTTAATTCCTTTGTTCTTGCAAAATTCTTCCATTGTTGAATTCCTGAATTCAGTTCCATTGTCACTTCTGATAATCTTCACTTGATTCTTTGACCCTTTGTCCAACTGCATTATATGTTCTGCCAGAGTTAATGCAGTTTCATCCTTCTTTGCTAGAAAATACACCCAAGTGTATCTGGTTTATTCATCAACAATGACTAGAGCATATTTCTTCTTTCCAAGAGACATAACATTCACTGGTCCAAAAAGATCAACATGTAGAAGGTGATATGGATCAACAATTGAAGACTTAGACTTGCTTTTGAAAGAAACCTTTCTCTGTTTGGCCTTTTGACATGAATCACACAGGCCATCTGCATTCAATAAGGACTTTGGAAGTCCCCTCACAAGATCATTCTTTATCAGCTCATTGATGTTGTTTAGATTTAAATGAGAGAGTTTCTTATGCCACTTCCAACTCTCTTCACTGGACATCCTTGTTGATAGACACACTGTTTTGCCATCAGAGTTTGTTGACAATTTTATTTCATAGATGTTATTGTGTCTGTTTCCAACTAGAGCAACTTTTCCTGTAGATTTACTGATGACTTGACAGTATTCAGGCTGAAAATCTACATGATATCCTCTGTCACAGATTTGACTCACAGATAACAGATCATGCTTGAGTCCTGGAACCAGAGCTACATTTGTGATGATGACACTTCCAAGATTAATATTGCCATATCCGAGAGTATGTCCTATGTTACCATCTCCATAGGAAACTTTTGGGCCTGCCTTCTCCACATACTCTGATGACAGGGCTTTATTTCCAGTCATGTGTCCTGAACATCCACTGTCCACGACTAGGGTACTTTCCCTGGTGCCCTGCAATCACAAACAATCACTGATTGTTAGTTTTAAGGATCCAGACTTGCTTGGATCCTTTTGCTTTATTGAATCTGTTAGCTTTTGCAGCGGATTTGTCATTATAAGAGTTTAAACTAACATTTTCAGTCTTAGCACCTGCAGAGAATTAACTTTAACCCATTTCAAATTAGGTTTCAGTTCATAGTAATTATGATAAATAGCATGATAATTCTTGCAAGTATAAATTGAGTGCCAAGTACTTCCACAATGTTTGCACAGAGTTTGTGGTCTAGGTTTGACATTATTCTTTTTCACTCCAGATTTGGAGGGTAAAGAATTGATGTCTTTGTTCTTCCTGCAGAAACTAGCAAGATGATTAGTGCTACCACAGTTATGACAAGTTTTTCTAGGTGCAAATGTAGCAAGCATTGGCCTATTTCCTGATGTAATGCCTACCTTTCCATTTCTGCTTTTCCTTGGCATTTTCTGTTTATTGGATGATTTTATTTCTTTAAGCTTTTGCTTAAGTTGTTTATCTGTCATTGAACCAATGTTTACCTGTTTGGCACAGGTTTTTACTGGCTCATTTTCAACAGCTCCATGTTCAGTTTTAACTGTACCATGAACAAATTTTCTAGTTGGAAGAGTTTGCCTAACTTTCACATGATTTAAAAATCTAAGCTCATCTTCCTCACAGTACCCTAAACCAACAGTGTCAGCTTGAAAAACCTCATGAGTGTCTTTTCCAGAATCAGTCCAAGTTTTAATGATGTGATTAGCATCCTCCAGTTCAGATTCTAGTTGCTTATACTTACCTAGCAACTCCTGTTCTATAAAAACAGCATCATCTCTTTCTTTCTGAATTTTTTGCATGTTTTCTAGTTTTTCTTCTACAAGTTTGTTTCTCTCTTTAAGTTGAGAGCACTCATTCTTGATTCTCTCATTCTTGATGTTAAAGAAGCGCTTCGTGGGAGGCAACCCGCGCATTAGTGTAGGAAAAAAAAATTTGAGTGTTTCTTTCTTTCAAAAAAAAAAATCACGAAATTTTCATTTGTCAACAGATTATGCTCCAGGCTGCGTCGCCAATTTTAAGGCCACAGCGCCATACCAAGTCTGTGCAGGTGCATGTTGGCGAGTGTGATGTTAGAAAAAAAAAATTACACAATAAACTCTGCCGACAGAAAGGTACAAGGGGCGATGCCGGTCTTCTTCTAATGTCCAGGCGCGTGGCTTCTACGGTCAGGTAAGGTTTTTGGCCACAAATGTTAAAAAAAAAAAAACGGAATCAGCAGAATAGGTTTGAGGATGTGGCGCGGGATTTCCAGGCTACAGCGCGAGAGTAGTACTGTCCAGTACGTTTTTTTTGCTTTGTTAAAACACAAATCTCACACCTCTCTTCTTATTATTATAACCCTAATCCCTAACCCCTAATTCTAACCCAATATCAATTCTAAACCTCTCCTAAATCCATCTCCTATTCTAAATTTCTACCACAAATTCTTACATATTCACCTATATATACATCTATACACACAAATTTAAAAGCCCAACCCTTAAATTAAAATCTCTAAACCTCTACTCCAATTTCAAGTTCATGATCAAGAAGGATTCAAGTTTGGGGGCTTTTTCATTGCAAGTTCACCTCTTCGATTCGTATTGGCTGGTGGCCAGTCTATGGAGCTCGTACGCCGTATCCACCGCCAGATTCATCCGAGGATGAGGACGAGTAGGTATGTTTTCTACTATCCCTTATATTTACTTCCATTCAATGCGGACATTGAATATTTTAAGTTTGGGGGTGGTTTGAGGGATTAGTGGTTGTTGTTGTATTATTTGTTCATGTAAGATTTCATGTTTTGCATATTAGTAGTAATTCATGCATAGAAGTTTGTGTTATCTATGTTTGTTTCATATAGGACATTCTGTTATTTTATTTTCGTATACCATGTGAGTTCATGTTAGTTGCATTTTCATGGCATGCATAATTCATGATCCCTTAGGACGAGCTGATTCTGATTGGTAGGTAGATGTTTAATTGAGTGTGATGATGATGAGTAGAGGGTTGATTTATAGTTCTTACGAAATTGACATGCTTGTTTCAGGAACAAAATTTTTACACGAACTCATTGGGTGCTTTTGGGCTAGGTTGAGGTCATGCTTGTTTGGATGCTTTGAGATTTAATCACTTGATTATATTTAGAATTTTCGTTATTCCCTTGATGGCGTAGGAGCACTAAAGTCTAAGTTTGGGGGAAACCAGAGATTTCATGCTAGTTGTTAATATTTGTTGAATAATGGCTAGGCGTCAATTGGCTAGTAGCCAGCTCATATTTATATGAGTAGTCTAGGGTTGGAATTGAGAATTCTCATTCCAGATTGCTTAAAAAAATCAGAAAAAAAAGAAAAAAAATCAGAAAAAAAGAAAAAAAAAAGAAAGAAAAAAAAGAGTCAAAAGTCCAATTGTTAAATGCAAAATTAACCACGAGTTAGCTCTTTAATACTCGGGTAATTAAGTCTGAGGGGACTTAGTCCTAGTAACCTAAAGCCCTTGTGGTTTGGGATTGCTGACCTAACACTCGCTACATGGGTATTATTGTATAAGCCTTTTGGGGTCTCATTCATTGCACGGTTAAATAAGCATGCGTATTGTTTATGGTATTATGTGTCGTAGTGTAGTAATAAAGCATGAATTCCTGGCTAACTTGAATGAGGATGGAGGTGTTCCTAGGTTATGAAGTGTCTATAGTCTATTCTATTTATAAACCTGTGATTGTCTTGGCGAAGGACATGTATAATTTTTGACCTAGTTTTGGGAGTATTTCTGATGAGCATTGCACACACGCACGTTTTTGTTCATGTACTGTTAGTATACGGGGACTTAGTCGAGCTCTGCTTGGATTTAGTTGCATTCTTCGAGATATTTGCTTGTTAGTTGGTTTTGGTGAGTTTGAAGGGGATCTTTGCATTTTCATATTAGTTGCATTCATGCATTGCATTGCATTAGGTTCAATGGATTTTGTGGGTACATTCACTATAGGCCCTCACGAGACCTTACTCGTCCACTAGGGCTGCCTAGGGGTTTAAAGGGCTTGTTGCATATGCCAAATGCAACCGTGATCACCTACGGAAGTGGTACTAATTAGTTAGTTAGTTGTAATTGTTTATGCTTGAGGACAAGCATCGGTTTAAGTTTGGGGTTGTGATAAGTGGATTTTATATCCACTTGGAGCATTCTAAATCGGCTTAAATTGATTGTCTTGGACTCAAGTTTCTTGTAGTTTTGATGTGTTTTGCTTAGTTGTGCAGATTTATGAGAATATTGATTAAGGTGGATGCTTATGTCGTTTTTGGAGATTAAATTGATTAAAATTCGGATTTTCCGGGACGGTTGCGCAGTCTACACTGTTTTGGCCATATCTGGAGTTCTATAAGTCCGTTTTCAGCGATCTTACTGCCCACGCGAAGCTTGGGAGATTTTCTACAACATGGAACAGGTGTTTCATGAGCAGGCTGCGCGTGGTGAGAGCAGACAGCACGACAAGCAGACTGTTGGCAACAGTAAAATTACTGTTTTGCCCTTTTCAAGTTCTAATTGTATTTTGGGCAGTTTTTAGCACCTTAATTAAATTCTAATTGTAATAGAAGGCAATTTCTTGCTGGGCAAGAATTATAGAGCCTATATAAACACATCCTAGCATTGTAATCATCATCAGTTTTATTATTGTAACATAGCTTAGATCTGCAAGGGAGAAAAGGAGAGAAGGATTCAACGCTGGTGACAAGCAAGGATCTAGATCTACTTCATCTTTTGTATACGTTGGATTATAGATTTGTTTTCTTGACTCTTTATTTTTATAATATTATTGCTTCTTTCTTCCATATCTTGTTATTTATCATGTTTTCATCAAATCCCATGATGATGAACAGTTCAATTATGGGCTAATCGTTGTCATGGGATTCTAACGGAGTTATCTATGTAGCTTAGTACTTTGATGCTTTAAAGATTATGTGTGGTGAATTCTTGATATCCTCGTATGGTTGTGTTTCATGTATTTAGATGCTTGTTAATCTCTTGCGAAACAAGAGTGGATCTTGAGATTTAGAATAGGATAGGTTGATGTTTTAACATCATGATTTGTAGCATCAATAGAGATATTATGCTGCCCTATGTGATCTTAATAGACAACTTGTTCTTCAACCGTTATGTTTTCAAATCTTATAGAGATATAGGGTCTAAGCATAATTGGTGTCTATTCATCTTCTATCTCTTTTGTGGATGTATGTTTAGTTTGGTACTCGTATACTGAGAAGTAGCGTTTACTTATTTCGTGTTGTCTGATCAGATATCAAAACCATAACGTGCATTGATTAAAGGCGTCAACTCTAAGTGAAGTAGATAATGAAGTTAGAGTCCCATGTTTATTCTCATATAAGTAATTCGATTCAATTCTCGTTAGTTAATTTAATTCTTAGTTTAATATTTTGCATCTAAGTTTAAATTAGATAATCAAATCTCAATTTGTTATTTGTCTTAGCAGTGAGTTAAAACCATACATTGTTGCATAGGTACATCGACTGATTTAAAACCAAAACCAGATCTCTGTGGAACGAACTTGATTTCTATCTGTATTACTTGTGACCACTTGCACTTGCGTGATTTTGTGTTAACATTAGTACACAGAATACTGGTGAAGGACAAGATGATCATATTGCAACTTCAGATCAGAAAGATGAAGATGTTTGTAACTCTAATCGAGTTTTATTACTTGAATATCATTCTACACAGGCAACTTCTTCTACAAGACTTGAATCTGAAGATATTCCAAACACTTTTAACATTGAAGTCAATTATGAAGTTCTACAAGACATTCAGAAATCTCAAGTTGAAATTCAATCAAGACTTCAAACACTTGAAGATAACCAAGTCACTATTATGGAAAATCAAGCAGTTTTGATGAATCTCATTTGTTCTGTTACTGAATCTCTTGGAATTAATGTTGCTGATGTCAGACTGGGGGAGGTAAAAATAGTTAAAAGGCAACAGACTTGGGGAGGAGATAAACAGACTGGGAGAAATAAAAGAAGAACTAAGGATGACAGAGGTGAATCTTATCAGGGAAGTGGTAAAGGAAAAGAAGCATCAAATAGTTGAATTCTTTCTTTTAAGTACTGGATACTATGTCTATATCTGAAGAAGGAGGTACTTAACTTCATGATTTTTAAATTCATAAATTCTATTCTGATTGTATTGTTATATGTTTTGACATAAACAACTCAGATTTATGCTTCAGATCTTAAAGAATAAATAGGGGGAGATTGTTAGGAATAATTCATGAGTTGTGTACGAACCAAGATTTTTGGGTAGAATTAAAACTTTTTATTATGCATTGATGTAAGAATAAATAGTGGTTACAACTAGAATGTAATACTGGTTTTAATGAATGAATAATGAAAGGATATAGATTCCAAGGTTATATGTCCAGAAGGATGCTATTGGGTGATAACTTAGATTAGAATAATCTTTCTCCTAGAAAGTTAAGATAAGATTCCCTAGAGAGAAATAGATACCCTCATGTCATCCAGATCGATATCGGTTACAAGCACGGAGGTTCCATGAAAAAGTTAAGGAACCCTCGAGGAAGCACAAAAATATTTTCTAAGTACCAGGACTAAAAAGAGGATAATTGATGAATAGTGTTTTTTATGGAAATAAGAATATTATGAGACGACACTATATAGAAGTACCCGGAATGAATTTCTGAGTTCGTATTAGTGATCCGAGGGGAAAATAAGTGTATGTAAAGACTGTTAGATTCTGAAAAACAGCACTTTTATTTTCTCCGAGAATTCCCTGGACACTACCAGCCTTAAGGATTTATTAAAGGAATTTAAATTCGTGAAGTATTAAGAAAGATGGAGAATGGTATTATAAATATTAAGAAGGTTTTCGGTAAAACCTTAATTAGAAACGAATGAGTTATTCCCTCGAACGATCAATGAATTGAGCAATAAACGGACAAAGAAGCAAGCAGAGGGAGCAAGAGTCATGCATAAGCTACTAGAAAATATCTAGTAACCATATGATTACATAAGTAACCAACATACTTAGAGATTAAACCACTTACTTAGCTTATACTTCTCATTTTACCACAAATCATCAACATGTGTCCACTCCAAATACATCATCCATTGCATCACACCCTTAATAATGTAACTAGCAAGATATTATCCCAAGCAAAATCACTTTATGCATTATTGTCAAAGAAACCAAGCAAGCAACTCAAACTCTCTCTCAAAACAAGCCATTCGGCTTTCCTCTTAATTCCAAAATCAAAACCCTACTTCCAACCATCATTTGATCTTGAAACATTTATGGTGATACTTACATTTCATATAATGATCTCCTAAAAATTTCAAGCCCAAAATCCTTTGTTTCCATTTTCAAACAAATCATCAAAGCCTAGGGTGAATAGTGATTTTCAAGAACAAAACTTTTGGATCTTGATTTTGGTTGATGATCCAAGCTTCATGGAGGCTATACAAGGACCATACAAGGCTTAGTAAGGCTATATCACTCTCCAAGGAAGGTATAAACCTCATGAACCCTTAGTTGACTTTGAGTTTTAAGCATGTTCTTGAGTGATCTATGTTTAGTGGTGTTGTTAGTAAGTTATAAGCATGATTATAAGCATGATTATGATTGGGTTTTGATAAATGTTGTAAATAGCTTAGATGAACGGAAAGGAATTTCTTGGCCTCAGTTCATGGTTATAAATCATGTATATGTTGTTTGGAGTAGATATCATGATTATTAGGAGGTTTGGAATTTGGTAAATATTCGATTTATAGCCGTCGTAATGCCGAAATTTCGTTAACCTTAAGAACATGAACTTGGCAGTAGATGTAACTCACTGATTAGCTTCTCTTTTTGCCATGATAAGCTAGATTATGTTATAAGCTTCGTTTTGATATAAAGATCGCATGAAACGGACTTACGGTTTAGGAGTTATGATTAAATTCGTAAAAGTGGTTCGAAACCATAATCGAAAGTTCGTAACTGAAATTGGAATCCCTTAACATGACTAAGTCAGTGACAAATCATGGTAATTAAATATTAGAGGTCATAAGGAAGGCGTGAGAGAAAACCACAAGTAAAATGGATCGTTTTCCGATTTTGTAAAAATGTTCGAATCGAGGTTAAGTGCGAAGAAACCACTTTTCAGAGATAGCACTATTCATTCGAATGCTCCTGCCATGTTTTAGTAAAATCTGGAAAATTTATCTTCTGAACAAAGTCATATTTTGAGCTAGCCACCTTATAGACATTCTCTAGAGTATGTACGAGAAAACGGTGCGTCATTTGAGTTAACGGTTACCGAGTTATGAACGTTTTAGTAAAAGAGTGTGAATAGTGAAAATCCGCCGTTGACTGAACTTCGAAAATACATTTCACCTATCTAGACCCGTGTTTTCGGATTGGAAATTTTATGATAAATATTACAAATACCAAAGATGATTTTGGAAGTGGTTTCATAACTAAATACATTTCCGGTGATTTATTAAAAGTGTTGGAGTGTGAGGCACGAAATAGTAATTCTCAGGGAAGTCAACTCTAGAGGTACTATTTTGACCACCCATTTTGGTTAGATTAAAAGAGGAATTTTGAGTCGACTAAAACACGAAACTTGTTAAGAATTATCAAGACCACATATTGGTGCAAATAACGAGGTTATAAATGATTAAGTAGGATATACAAAAGATCCGACATTAAGGATGGGTTCTAGGTGTGTTTTGGACTAAACTTACATGACTTAAGTTAAGTTATACTTAACCTTCGAAATGTTAAGTGATTGACCTCGGTTATTGTGACTATTTATAGATCACTGGATTGACACGAGGCACACTACCCCTACAGGATTACCAGGCAAGTTTCCAATACCTTGGAACTGTTGTTGTGATAATATATATATGATTGTTGTTACACCTATGCCATAGCATGCATGTTTGTTTTCAAAGTATATTGGAATACTTGTTCCCTGAATTGATATTGGCTTATATACTAGATATGGATTATCAGTTATAAGCAGGATTGTTTTGCTAGGACCCTTAGTGAAGGGCGTATGATATGTATTCTTTAAATATGAGACCGGAAGTCGGTATTTTGTGTTATATAGATAGTCGTGGAAACCCGGAGGGATTCCAGCGACAGAGTAGTATTCATTTTGAGGAATGTTATTATTAAACATTATTTATATTTCCATAAAAGTATCAAATACTTGGAAATCTTTCGAGAAATGTTATTTGAGTATTATTTCAGTCGAGAAATATTAAATGAATATTATTTTTGAATATTCATTAGAGTTTGATTATTAATGAATAATTACTTTGATATTCATTTAAGTTTTATGTAATTGATAAATATTATTTCAAAAGTATTCTTTGGAAGTTCTAATTACTCAAGGAATATTATTTCGAATATTAAGGTTTTGATTACTAAGAATATTATTTGGCTATTCATTTAGAATATTATTTATTAAATGAATATTATTTTCAAATATTCATTTAAGGTTTGATTTATTTAGTGAATATTACTTTAAATATTTATTTGAGTTTATTTAATTAATGAATATTATACTGAATATTCATTTAAAGAGGAGAGTTATTTAGCAAATGATTCTATATATTTATTCGAGGATTACTTACGAGCAATATTATGATTTAATCATATTCCTTAATTATTATGGATTTAATAAATATTCTTGGAATATTTATTTAAATTCTTTAAGTTCTTTTTATAATGATTCATATTATTCAAAGATTATCCTTCACCTTCAGATATGGTGTAAAATATTTCGGAGTATCTTATGACTATTTATATCAAGGGGAGGTTCCCAAACTTTATTTCCATTTAAATCTATCTTAAAGAAGATTTAAATACTCGCTCAACTTCCAAACGTATATAAGGGGGCCTCACTTGAAAGATGTTATTTATTGGACTGCCCGGTCCTATACTTGCTAAACTATCTTGTCACTCATATCTTGATTCTTTCAAACATCGATATGAATCTGTTTGGTTACCTCCTCAACGCTCGAGGGGTAAGAATTGATGGAACAAGTTTATATCCATTAACAAGCATCAGCTTGGGAGATATTGGTGAACTTTCCTTTCCAACTAGATACGACTACTTTGTGGAGTCCTATCAACAAGTAAAATACTTGGGGAAAGGGGGAGGAACTTTACGTTTCAAAGTTATGGATGTGAAGTGAACTAGGAGATGCGTAAGTGACCCAGTGGCGCCGGTCCAGCAAATGGCCCAACCGTTGGCCGGGGGGTTCCAGAGGGCGGTAGACAAGTAAATCCGTCGGTGCTTCCTTCTACATGTAGAGAACAAGAGGTGGGGAGCATAACATGCGACTGATCATCGTGTAAATGCTATGTCTCCTGGCGCGTCAAACTCCAGTACTAGTTCATCTCTAAATGTTGAAAATTTCCTGCAACATTACCATTGTTGGCAGGTTTGAATAGTGTTTGAACTGGAATTGCAATATTCTTCCTGCAAGTTCCTCTATTATTAAAATTTGATAATATCTTGCTTATCTTTGGCATAGCAGATATTTCTTCGGAACAATTATATTTTAAGTTACCTTGTAACATCATCTCATACCTTATATTGGTTCTACGTTCGTTAATGCATGGCATATGGTTTCAAAGATATTTTGGACTGTTATACATTGTCACTGTTCAATTATATTTTGGTGGGCTATTGCTCACCCTTGCTTTATTTATTTATATCACAACAACAGCTAGATCAGATGGCCGCGCAAGGCGTAATCAGCATAAGCAGATGTCAGCCGTCAGAAGATAAACCGCTGAGCTCTTAGCTACCATTGTTGAGGATGCAGCTACTGGTAGGCCAGTTGTTAGCAATTGAGCATCAAATGTATTTATTATATGGCATATACAAATGGATGGAAAAGAGTATGTACTGGTTAATTATAATTCTTTTGGGTTGTAAGAACTCAAACTTGTGATTAATAATATTGATGGTTACTCTGATTTCATCTCTGTGACTATAACGGGTGTGTTTTATGTTGTTGTTTGGGTCACAAGGTTGTAAATTATATTATGTTGGTTTTGTGGATGGATATTGAGATCGTAACGACCAGATCCCCGACCCCGGATCTGGGGGTGTTACAATTTGTGATGTTAAGAATAGAATTTTACTTATACTTCTTGTATATCCTGATTTATAAAGGATTTAGCACTTTGTATAGGAAATATGTGTTAGACAGTTATCTGTAAAGTTTAGTCAGGAATGAACAGTGCATCGAGTACTACATGTCAGGAACTGAGATTGAATCCTGATATGTTAAGTCAAGTACTGATCAAGTACTGATGGGATGGTCAGATTCTGATGCAAGATGGAATCCTGATATCAGTCGTGTTACTGATGATGTCATTATGGATGCTACAGAAACTAGCAAGTGCTATAAAACAGGATCTTTGTTTGAGGAACAAGCAAGAAGATTTTATGAAGGAAATAATTTTCTGTTGATGGAAACTATCAACTGGACGGCAGAACATTGTCATGTATAGATTATCTTTCTGTGATTAGTTGATAGGAAGCATTATAAATACTCTCTCTATATCATTGTAAAAAGTGTCTAACGAATGTGCGTAGCTCTGTGTAAGGTTTGTAATCGTAAGTATATGAGAGTGCAAACAGAGAGAGATTTGTATTGTCAGCAGCTGCTAAAGGTATTTGTACACCTTTGGTAGAGTTTGTATTTGATCTCATCAATACAAACAGTTTAATTCATTCATTTATTCTTGTTTATCTAATCAAGCAAAAATCAGTCACGATTATATAACTTGTATTCAACCCACCCTTCTACAAGTTATTCGAGTTAACACAAAATACTGAAGAAATTGTACAAGTCTGAAACCTGCAACAAGCCAATGCACTTTATGGACCACAATCTGTAATGTGCTCTGGAAAGCCTACAAGGAAGCTTGGAGAGATATAAAAGAGACAAAGAGCTAAAGAAGTGGATCTGAACAGGCTTTGCAAAGTCAAATCTGTAACCATTTGGACACTTACTCAAATAGGATAGACAGACTAGAAAGTAATTTGTTCAGCTACCTTATTTGCAATAAGTAGGTTGTATCCATGTTCTATAAGGATACAGCCTCACTTCCTTAGTTGTTAACTTTTTGAGGAGTCAAGTTTTTCATACGTTGTAAGTCATATCTCTCTGAGAAAAATGAAGCTGAGAATACTATCATTTGTATTCACAGATTGTAGCAACCTTTATCTAATACAATATTAGATTAAAGTGATATCGTGTCTTGTGTTGTTTTTATCCGCACTCATATATTTGCACACACAAACACTTATCTTGCTACATAGATTCAAGAACAAGAAAAGTTCAAGAATCCATTCACCCCCCTCTGTATTCTTTTACTGTATTCAATACTCAACAAGTGGTATCAGAGCGGGCTGTTTAAATCTAAATAGAAAACGATCATGAGTTCAAATACACCAAAGACTACAAGAACGGTGAAGGTCCCTAAGTTTGACAAAAAGAACTACAACCTCTGGAAGATCAAGATGCAGTTGTTCATCAAAGCCTCTCATCATTTGTATCCTGAGATTCTCAAGAATGGTCCCTTTGTTCCCCAACAGGAGATTCCTGAAAAGAATGTTGGAACCACAATAATTCCAAGATCTTATGTGGCCAAGGAACTATCCAAATGAACAGAATCAGAAAAGGAGAAGGTTGTCCTTGACAGTCATCTCATGTTGCTGATTATAGATTCCATGGACATGTCAATGTTTGCAAACATTGCATCATATACCACTGCCAAAGAAATGTGGGATCACATTGAGGTGTTATGTGAAGGAACTGATGAGGTCAGAGAAAACAAGAAACAGATACTGGTCACACAGTATGAAGCTTTCATGGCACATCCTAAGGAAAGCATCACTGAGATGTTTGAGAGATTTCACAAGCTAGTTACTAAGTTGCAGATGAATGGCAAGGTTTACAGCACTAAGGAGTTGAATATGAAGTTTCTAATGTCTTCTCCAAACCACCTGGAGCAGAGGCTCATTTCTCTGAGGGAAAGAGATTTGAACAAAATCACATATGATGTGCTCTATGGGGTTTTAAAAACTCATGAGCTTGAGTTGTTTCAGAAAAGGGCTATCCAAGCCAACCAAGGCAGAATGATAAACACATCATGTGCCTTAATTGTCAACAAATCTATTCAAGACCTAGAACCATCTACAAGCCAACTAAAGATAAAGGAGGTAGTAGATGATGAAGAAAATGAAGCTGAGGTGAGTGAACCTGTTGAGGAGAAGGAGGAAAAAGAGTTCTATACTCTTGAAGAACTAGATGGAATGGAAAATACTTGATATGCTTTCATGGCCAGAAAATTTCCCAACATCATATTCAAGAGAAACCAACCCTTCAAACCTAAAACCCAAAGCCATTCATTCAACAAAAACAAGGCACTTGTGAAACCAAACAAGAGTAAATTTAAAACTAGCCATGTGGATAGGTCATCTGTAAGGTGTTATAGATGCAACGACCTAGGGCATTTTGCCAGTGAATGTAAGAAGCCTAAAAAGAAGGATAAAGAGTTTCTGGAACTTGAAGCTAAGTATGAGGCCCTTCTGAGAAAGCAGACACAAGGTAAAGCCTACATAGCTGAAGGGAAGTGTTGGGATGATTCTGATAGTGATGGAGAGGAACAAGAATTTTGCAACTATGCCTTGATGACCAATTCCAAGGATGACACATCTCCATCAGACTCTCAGGGCAAAGAAAGTGAAAAGAAGGTCATGTGGATTTTGGACAGTGGATGCTCAAATCATATGACTGGTGATATGGCCCTGCTATAATAGTATGAGGAGAAGGCTTGCCCAATGGTTGCTTTTGGAGATGACAGCATGGGTAACACATTGGGATATGGCAAATTGAAAGTTGGTAATGTCATCATTGAAGATGTAGCACTAGTCAAGGGACTCAAGCATAATCTGCTAAGTGTTGGTCAGTTTACTGATAGAGGATTTAAGGTGGATTTTGATAAAGATGAATGTTTGATCACCCACAAGAAGACTGGTGATTTTGCTCTATCTGGAGTAAGGAAAGGAAGCCTGTTTGTAGCCAATATGGACTCTGCAAACAAGGACAAAATTTGTTGCTTCTACTTAAAAGCATCAAATGAAGATTGTTGGCTGTGGCACAAGAAATTATCACACCTGAACTTCAAAGCCATTAATTCTCTGGTCAAAAGAGAGTTAGTGAGAGGCATGCCCACACTTGAATTCTGTAAAGAAGGAGTGTGTGAGGCTTGTCAAAGAGGAAAAATGAAAAGATCGAGCCACAAGTCAAAGATAGTGACATCAATAACCAAGCCCCTACAACTCATTCATATGGACTTGTTTGGGCCTGTCAATATTATGTCACTAGGAAGAAAGAAGTATGCCTTAGTGATGGTTGATGACTTTACAAGGTATACATGGGTGGAATTTCTGGCATCAAAAGATGAGGCTCTACAAGTAATCATTGAGCACATAAAGAAAGTTGACAAAGAAGCAAAGGCCAACAATGCAAGTGTGATTGCATTAAGAAGTGATAATGGAACAGAGTTCAGAAATGCCATCCTTGAAGCATTCTGCAAAGAGAATGGTATTTCCCAGCAATTCTCAGCTCCAAGAACTCCCCAACAAAATGGAGTTGTTGAGAGAAAGAATAGAACTCTAATTGAGGCTGCTAGGACAATGTTGCTTGATGCAAAGATGCCTACATGTTTTTGGGCTGAGGCTATGAGTATTGCATGCTATATCTAAAACAGAACCCTCATTAACAAAAACACTGGAAAGACACTGATATGTCCCAGTTGTACACCACGAGATTGTAGAAGGGGGGGTTGAATACAATCTCAACAAAATTCTTTCGAATTGATGAGGTCTTGATAGATTGTTATAAGAACGTAAACAAAACAAGATAAATAGAATATCTAAAGCATATACAACACACGATATAAAAAATCTCAGGTGGGTTGGCTTATCAGCTTGATCCACCTGATGGTTGTATTTGAAGATAATTCTCTGCGTAATAATACATAGCTGCGGTTACAAAGTTTTAGTGTTTACAAGAAAACCTAAAGCTATCAGCCTTGTGATTAGTGTTTTCTTCTCTACTAAAACTATGCTTCTCATACAGCTTATTTTTAAGCTATATAAAGACAAGTAAGTTTCATAAAATGTAATAATACATTTTTGATATAACTTGTCACACACACATACTCAAAGTGATTTCCATTTCTGGAATTATCTTGAAAGTCTTCTCTTCTTGATTTGGACAATCCCAGTAGGCTTTGAGACAGTGTATGTTTCTTTCTTCAAAAGTGACTAAGTTCTTGAGGTGACTTAGCTTCTAAACCCACGTGATGCTTTCTGCACAAGATCATTTTGCTTTTGGATCTTTGTCTCTGAAAGTAGCTTTAACAAAAAGGGTTAATCCTTTTTGAGAGTCAATAAGCCTTTCTGCTTATTGAGCTGTGCTAGAACTTCCCAGACATAACGGCTGATCTTTATGTATTTGTCGAAATATTCTTTGAATCTTTCAGTAGGTGTGTAATCATGTTGGAGGTTGCTTTCACTCTTATTGTTGCCCTTGATGTCGAATAAACAGTGACTGATTTCACCTTTCACTTGGAAGAGTTTGAGCCTTCGAATATTTACAATTTTACTCCCTACTCGTAACATCCTCTATGTAATTGATCGTTGTCTATAAGTCACGGGTTGCAAAGTAATTCTGGGTTTGATCTTCATTCGATATGTTTCTTTTAGAGAACTCTGTTTTATTAACACAGGGTTGAGTTCTCAAACAGATGTATCTTGAGTTCTCGAATGATGACTTGTCGAATAGTTCCTCAGAGTTCTCGAATAGTTTCTTGAGTAGACTTCTCGATTAGAGTTGTTGCAGACTTCTCGAATAGAGTTGTTGCAGACTTCTCGAATAGAATTGTTGCAGACTTCTCGAATAGAGTTGTTGCAGACTTCTCGAATAGAATAGTCTGAACTTCTCGAACTAGAACTTCTCGAATATAACACTCTGACTTCTCGAACTGGGACTTCTCGAATAAACCCTTTTTGGTAGAGTTCTCGAATGACTTCTCGAACTCATCTTTTCTTGACTTCTCGAATATACTTGCATGGTTATGGCAAACCCCTCTTTTGGTTACGGATATTTGATTGTAGCATGCTGTGGCTTGTTACTTAGATTAAACCCTAACTGTTTGCAGTGTTTCATTCATAAGATGTAGCCTTTGTTTATCTGCATTACAGCTGGCTTCCTGATTGGATTATCAGCTTCGGTTCCTTGATTCATTTTCTGCCTTGTGGTATTTGTTATCATCATCTTGAAACATGTATGACTCAACAATCTTCCCCTATTTATGTCTTGAGGAAAGAACATAAATCCTGAAAGTGATGATAACAAAAACCACTCTTTAGATTTGACTTTCAGCAAGCAGAAATTATTGATCAAGCTTCTTTGACACATTTTCTGAATTGTACTACTCACTTTCCTTGAGTACTTAGAACTGCTCCCCGCTCCCCTTAAGTATAGCATATATCCTGAGAGGTTGTTCTATTTCTCCATATGCTGATTGGTCGGAAGATAAAACTAACCCTTCTCCCCCTTGGTCGAAGTCACTTTCCCTCTAGAAACTTCTCCCCCTTTTTTGTTATCAGCAGGATCAGAGTAGTAGAATTAGAACGCCGAGGAATGAGAACCTATAAATTGAAAAAAAAAAAATTCTCTCTGTAATCTCTTTGTTTTTGCATCAGGATCTCATCCTGGCTCACTTCTCACAACTCACCTTCCCTTTCTAAAGGGGTACTCAATCTCTCCTTTTGTTTTCCGGGAATAAATAGAAGACCACTCTTAATCACACCTGAAAAATGTGTAGAGTAATCTCAGTGAGCTAAGGATTGAGTGTTGGCTTCTTCAAGAAATGAAATGAAGAATCAAGATTGTTTGGAGTTAATGAAGTGGTTGAATGTCACAAATTAGGTATCCATGAGTGGGGCTGAATCTTCACATTTACAGAAGATCCATCAACCTGAATTTGAGAAATAGTTAAGAGTAACATGTGTGTGCTCCCCCTGTGTCAATGCATCTTGTACTAACTCCTGGCTAGATGACAAGTGATATAGGTTGCACAACTGTGTCCCTTACTGTTGAGTATATAATACAGTAAAAGAATACAGAGGGGGGGTGAATGGATTCTTGAACTTTTCTTTGTTGAGTCTGTGTAGCAGATAAGTGTTTGTGTGTGCAAAGATGTAGGTACGGATAAAGAACAACACAAGTCACAATATCACTTTAATCTAATGTATTATTAGATAAAGGTTGCTACAATCTGTGAATACAAATGATAGCATTCTTAGCTTCGTTTTTCTCAGAGAGATATGGCTTACAATGAATATGAAAAACTTGACTCACCAAAAGTTAATTGCTAAGCAAGTGAGGCTGTATCCTTATAGAACATGGATACAACCTATTTACTACAAATAAGGTAGCTAAAACTAATTACTTTCTAGTCTGTCTATCCTATTTGAGTAAGAGTCCAAACGGTTACAGATTTGACTTTGCAAATCCTGTTCAGATCCACTTCTTTAGCCCTTTGTCTCTTCTATATCTCTCCAAGCTTCTTTGTAGGCTTTCCAGAGCACGTTACAGATTGAGGTCCATAAAGTGCATTGGCTTGTTGCAGGTTTCTGACTTGTACAATTTCTCCAGTATTTTGTCTCCAAGAATGTATTCGAGAAGTGACTAAGTTAGTGATTCGAGAACTAGAATTGACTTGATCGATAACTCTGAGTTCTCGAACACTGTTATATTGACATACCAAATTACTTCTCGAATAGCTCTTTTTCATCAGGGTTCCTTGAGTTGTCGAATAGAACACTTGACTTATCGAATCCTTGAGATATCGAATAGCTTTCTGAGTCCTTGAGATATCGAATGGAACTTTGACTTGTTGACTCCTTGAGAACTCGAATACCACTTTTGACTTGTTGATTTCTTGAGTTCTCGAACAGAGTAATAGACATATCGAATCTCTGAGATATCGAATAGTGTATTCAGAGATATCGAATAGTGTCTTCTGAGATATCGAATCCCTAACTTCTCGAATGCTAGACTTCTCGAATAGACAAATGTACTTCTCGAATTGGTACTCAGGCAAATTCTTCACTTTCTTCAAATCCCAACTGTGATTATTTGACAGTCTTTATCTTCTTGCTTGAGGCATGAACCTTGGAACTTCTTTCAAGCATTATTCTTGACTATATAAGTACAGTTACACAACTAGGATTTGGTGCCTATTACAAGTACAAAACAAGTAGAGACTCTACAACTAGAGGTTCCCTCAGTTAAGAGGTCATGTAAGTAATGCAAAGCATTACAGACAATTAGGCTTGTTATTTGATGTAAACAGGCATGCCTCTGTGACTAACAATCTCCCCCAAATTGTGAGTAAGACCCTTAGTCACAATTTCATGTCTGATAACAAGCCTAACATACATAAAGATAAAACTTTAAAAGTACAGGTATGTAGATTGATTGACGAAAGTACATAGAAGTATTCTTACAAGTTATGAGAAACTACTAGCCATATCCTTTTGGATTCATCTCTTGAGCTTTGGCTTGCAGATTCTCATTTTTCATCTTCTCTTCAGCTTCTTTGGCTTTCTTCTTTGCATTTTCCTCTATGGCAAGAATAATGTCTTCCATTGCAGTGAGTTCTTCAATTAGAGGGGAGCCTGACAAACCTTGAGTACTTCATTCAGCTATTTCTCAGAATAGGAACTGATGTAATCCATTCTAATCTTTACATTTCTACCATATTTCTTGTACTCAATGATGTAAGAATTAAACTTGACTCTGCACAGACCCATAGCTCTCAATTTATCAGCCTTAGCTTCCATTGCAGCCAACTCCTCCTCTCTTTTCTTTAGTAGCTCTTCAATGTTCTTTTTCCTTTCTGCCTGGTAATCTCTCTTCATTTTGACAAAGTCAATTAACTCCAGCTTCCATATCCTTTCCACTCTGTCTTCAGAATCCAACATTGCAATTATCCTTTCTATATCATATAGCATGCCCCAGTGCTGACATGTTCCTTGTCTGAATTTCTTCTGTCTTCCATCAGTATATTTAATTTCAAGAAAATCATCAACAATGGCAACATGATAGATTCTTTGAGCCCATAGGAACTGCAGTTGGTCTTCATCATAGTTTTCATCCAGAGGTGGTAGGTTCAATCCTGGAATAATTGTCAGTGCCTTTGACTTGGATAACTTCACCCTTCTTACAGCATGCTTAAATTTACTCCTCTTTACATGGTTGCTTGGTAGAAATTTTTGGCCTTTGTTGGTAGACCATAGTAGTATTCCATTAGCAGTTTGCTTTCTGAAACATACACATGGTTTCTTGACTTGAATCTTCTTCTCTTCTTGAGGTGGCAAAACAGTTGCAGAAGCCATTGAATCAGATTTTGGTAGGTCATTACTAACAGTATTCACCCTAGACTCAGAGTCTTGTGTTGTGGTGAGGTTACTGCTAGCAATGCCTAAGACTTGCTGTTTTCCAATCTTCCTCTCATAGACTTTGTCTTGGTCATCATCATTTTTCTTGTCCTTGCTATCTTTCTTCTTCTCACTTTTACCATCCTTATCACTCCTGTGATGACTTCTCCTCCCATCACTTTTATCATCATCTTTATCATCCTTATTCCTCCTAGGCTGAGCCATTTCTGGAATTACACCAGTAGCAATGATCTTAGGATGTGTAGTGCTTCCAACTCTTCAGCAGTTCTGACTCCACCCTTCTTTTGTAGCTGATCAGCAATAGCAATAATGAGTCTGTGGTTTCGAGGGGTGAGATCACTGGGAATAACAAACTGATTAACATCTTGAATTCTTGTACCAGACTGATAGAAGATGGTTCTTGGTTTAATGCATACTTTAGGAAGTCTAGCTTGTTGACCATTCCTCAATTCAGTGTACAGACTCCTGTTGTTCTCCCCTTTCTGCTCAATTAATTCCAAGATGGCATCAATCTAAGTGAATTTAAGGGCTTTCAATGTGTCAATAGATAGGTGCCATATCTTGCCTTTGGCCACCATCATGATTTCCCTGAGATAGATTTGATTTAGCTTCCTTGGAATTACTGTTAGATATTCAATTTGGTCTTTGAGGCTTCTCCTGTACAACAAGGCATCTCCTCCTACCTTTGCCTTTGAGACTTGCAAAAACTTCAAGAAAGCAGCATCATGATAAGTCTCTGAATTTGCTACTTCTATCAGCTTGGCCTCAGTGATCACACTAGCTTCCACTGGGTCATCCTCATGTCTAGGGTTATGAACTAGGTTACTTGGCATGGACCCTGCCACCACTGTAGTAGCGACAGTTTGCTTTTGGCCACTAGGTGTAGTGATGTGCACAGGTGGTAGAGTGACCACTGGCAGAGAGGATGAAGATTCATCAACCTTGGATTTGCCTTTGTCTGGCACATGGGTTAGAGATTTAGATGCCCTTTGGTGACTACCCTCATTTATCTTTATACCTTTCTCCTTAGGTTTATTCCCCTTTGTATTTGAATTCCTTGTCCTCTTCTCCCCCTTAGGCTTGTTGTCAGACACAGAGGCTTTAGAAGTGACCTTTGGGTTTGAAGATTTTTCAGGTAGAGGGAGACCCATATGCTTCATCATAACAACCAACATAGATTGCTGATGCAGAAGGACATCAGCTGTGGTGGTTGCTTGAGTGTCCAACTGATCAGTAAGAAGTGCAACCTTTTCTGTAAGATGAGCATTAGATTCTTTGAGAGACACCACCTCCTTCTCAAGAGTATCCACTTTAGAGAATAGCTCATTTGCCCTGAAACCAGACAAGGATTGATCTTGCAGTCACTTCACCTCAAACTTTGACAGTTCATGCACAGGGACTTCAGTCACTAGCCTGTCTCCATAAAGATTTTTGAACATTGTCCTCAGCATGGCATTGGATTCGATAGTCTGATCAGATAGAGTTTGAAATTTATGTCCTAGACCTGTGACAGAATCTTTTAGAAGAGCCAAACCATGGTCCATCTTGGTGCATGTAGATTTGCATTCCACTATGTCCCTGATTACAGTCTCCAACTTAGGGAATTTGACCTCAAAAGCTCTCTTTATCTCCTTCACCTCCTGGGTTGTGGCTTGACATACATCATTAATTTCTGTTTTGAGACCCTTTCCAAGGTAGTGTGCAGCCTTGAGAATGTCCTTGTAGTTGTCATTGACTACTTCATACACCTCACTAGGTGATATGGGCTAAAAGTAAGCCCTAAGACACATTTAATGTGGCATTAATTAGACCTAGAATGGTCCAAACGTGGGGCCCACCAGATGGGCCCAAACCCTAACTATAATATTAATTTCGTAATTAATATTAGGGGTAATAAACAACCCAGCAAGTAAGAGTCAAATAAGGATATTATTCTTGCCTGACTTAATCTCCAAGATACATATTCCAACATGGAAACTGACTCCTACAAGGAAGGAGTCTAGAACCTTCCTTGAGGCGGTGACTTGCCCACCAAGTCACCTAACCCTACTACGATTTTAGGGTTTCTCAGCCTATATAAAGGGTCTGACCCCTCATCCTAGAACTACGTTTTCTTGGCTTGATTCTCTAATACAGAGATACGTAGGCATTCTGTGAGGACCGATCAGTCTCGAACGCAGAAGCAGCCATAAAAGCACGAAGCTCACGAACCCTAGCCTTAAATACACAAACCCTAACCGCAATAATTTAAACCTAGTTTTTATTCCACAACATTTGGCGCCGTCTGTGGGAAGAAGACATCAACCATGGTTCAAACACGAAGAACTGCTCCAGGCGCTACAGAGCCAATTGCTACCGAGGCCCTACCTCTTAGCTCTGCTCCGCCCCTTACTGAACAAGTACTTCCGACATCTGAGCAAGTACCTCCGGCATCCGGAACTATCGTTTCGTACCAAGTTTCTCAACCCTTAGGGACGACTACCCATGTTGAGAGTACGCTACCTCCGATCATCCACACAGTTCCAGGGACTAACCCCCCTCGGACGGGGATTTCTTCTCTGATTGTAGGTCCCAACAACCTTACACGAGGGGTTCAGATCCATACTACGGATTTCCCCATAAGCACCAATCCAACATATGGGATGTCCAATTACGGAGCTGGACCGAGTGGGCATGCCCTGTATATTCGAGATCGAGATTATCGCGATTTTTCTGGTCCTTATTCAGATGAATCATCTTCTGATGATGATTACGAGCGTGATGAAGCCCCAAGGAGGCGACGTGCAAGTAAAGAGCCTATGGGGAGAACTCGAACTATCCATGATGGACTCACTTCAACAGTTGCTGAGAGGATCAAGGCTTATGAAGCCGAGATCTTAAAATTAAAGGAAGATATGGCCAGGGAGCAAGCCAGATCAAATCTGACTTTGCCACCTCCCACGTCAAGATCGATTCCCTTCGTAGATCTGGAGAGACCTCTAAGGAGGCAAAGAAGGACTACCGTCCCACCTGAAAGAACTACAAGGGTGGAAACCCCTAAAAGTAACCCTAAGGATCTGATGCCACTTGGGGACCCTGATGATCCCACACCTCCGTTTACTGAAGACGTGATGAATGCTCATATCTCAAAGAAGTTTAAGATGCCAACAATCAAAGCTTATGATGGAATGGGTGATCCTGCCAACCACGTTAGAACGTTCTCAAACGCACTGCTGTTGCAGCCTGCAAGCGACGCTTTGAAGTGTAGGGCTTTCCCTCAAACTTTGTCAGGCATGGCTCAAAGATGGTATAGTCGGCTTCCTGCAAACTCGATTGGTTCCTTTAAGGAGTTGAGTGCTGCCTTCATTAGTCAGTTTATCAGCGGAAGAACGCATGAGAAAAGCTCTGCATCTCTTATGTATGTGGTACAAGGGAAGAGCGAAAGTCTGAGAGACTACCTTAAGAGGTTCACCAAGGAGACTCTGAACATCACTGATCTGGACAATAAGGTTGCAATGGTAGCCTTGGAGCATGGTACCACCGACTTATACTTTAAGAGATCGTTGGCAAAACATCCCCCGGAGAATATGGCTGATCTCCAACGAAGGGCTGATAAGTACATCAAGGCCGAGGATAGCACGAAGAAGGAGGTCACGTTAGGCAATGGTCAGGGAAACAGTGATACAAAAAAGCGTAAGCAAGGGCAGGAGTACGATGCTAGGGACAAGTATCCCCGAACTAGCAAGGACTCTGATTCGCCACCAAAAAAGAACTTGGGACCAAGGTTCTCTGACTATGCAAGGTTGAATGCCCCTAGAAGTCAAATCTTGTTGGAAATTGAGAAGGATAAAGACTTCCGATGGCCGAAGCCACTCAGGGGAGACCCCGCAAAGAGGAATAAGGATCAGTACTGTAGGTTCCACCGAGATGTAGGACATGACACGGATGATTGCAGACAGTTGAAGGACGAGATTGAATTCCTGATCCGTAAAGGAAAGCTGAACAATTTCACAAAGGGTGGAGATCATGGAACCCAAAGAGGGGATTACAACAGGAGAAACAATGACAGGAGGGATAACGATCGTGACCGCAACACGCAGCCCCGAGGGCCAGTTATCAACATGATCTGGGGAGGCCCAACAGCGGCCGGTACAACCCGCAATTCTCGAAAGGCATACGCAAGAGAAGTGATGCATATTGTGGGAGAGGCCCCGAAGCGTGCTAGAACAGAAACCGTGATTGGTTTTGATGACTCTGATCTGGAAGGGGTGAAATTCCCCCATGATGACCCATTAGTTATAACCCCTGTGATTGGGAACTCGGAGGTAAAACGAGTCTTGATAGACAATGGGGCTTCTGTTGACATTCTGTTTCATGATGCGTTTGTGAAGATGGGATATACCGATTCTCAGCTAACTCCGACTAACATGCCTATTTATGGGTTCAATGGGGTTGAGTCCAAGGTCGAGGGTACTATCCAGTTACCCGTGACAATCGGGCAGGAACCTAAGGAAGCTACTCAAATGCTAAACTTTCTGGTAATTAAGGCAGCCTCGACTTATAACGCAATTCTGGGAAGGACTGGACTTCATGCGTTCAAGGCTGTTGCCTCAACATATCACATGAAGATTAAGTTTCCAACCCGAAACGGGGTTGGAGAACAGAAAGGCGACCAGAAGATGGCAAGAAGTTGTTATGTGTCCGCCCTAAGAGCTGATGGAGTCGGGGGGCAGGTACTCCCAATTGAAGACATGGATGTCCGTAGTGATGATGAACAGCGAGGAAAGCCAGCAGAGGATTTAATACCCGTCCCTCTAGAGCTGAGCGACCCGGAGAAGGTTACATACATAGGAGCATCTTTGAGGGAACCCCTGAAGGGCGAATTGATAGCATTCTTGCAAGAGAATAGCGATGTGTTTGCTTGGACAGCAGCAGACATGCCAGGGATTGACCCCCAACTTATAACTCATAGGTTGAACGTCGATCCTGAACGAAAGAAAATAAAGCAGAAAAAGAGGAATTTTGCTCCTGAAAGGCAAGAGGCCATTAAGCAAGAAGTTGATAAGCTTTTGGAAGCTGGGTTCATTGAGGAGATTCAGTTCCCTGAATGGTTGGCTAATCCCGTCATGGTCAAGAAAGCGAATGGAAAATGGAGAATGTGCATCGACTTCACAGATTTGAACGATGCATGTCCAAAGGATTGTTTCCCTCTACCAAGGATTGATACCCTAATAGATGCTACAGCTGGACACGAGATGTTAAGTTTCATGGATGGTTTCAGCGGATACAATCAGATTAAGATGCACAAGGACGACATTCCTAAGGTATCTTTCATAACCGACTTTGGTGTTTTCTGCTATCTTGTTATGGCTTTTGGTCTAAAGAATGCAGGAGCTACCTACCAACGATTGGTGAATAAGATATTCGCCCATCTGATTGGAAAAACCATGGAGGTCTATGTTGATGACATGTTAGTCAAGAGCCTACTCAAGGCAGATCATATAGGGCACCTCAGAGAGGCATTTGAAGTGCTAAGGCACCATAAGATGATGCTAAATCCAGCAAAGTGTGCTTTTGGTGTTGGATCGGGAAAATTTTTAGGGCTGATGGTTTCCAAGAGAGGCATAGAGGCCAACCCGGACAAGATTAAGGCTATTCTGGACATGGAGTCACCCCGCTCAATACGAGATGTACAGAAATTAACTGGCCGGGTTGCGGCCTTAGGAAGGTTCATCTCCAAGTCTGGTGACAAATGCTTGCCTTTCTTTCAGGCATTAAAAAAGGTGAAAAATTTTGAGTGGACCACAGAGAGCCAGGAGGCCTTTGAACAGTTGAAGAAATACATGGCTGAAGCCCCGTTGTTGGCCAAACCTAATCCTGGAGAGATTCTCTACCTATACCTGGCGGTATCCGAACAAGCATTGAGTGCTGTTCTAGTCAAAGAAGAAAAGAAAGTTCAGAAACCCATCTACTATGTGAGTAAGGTGTTGCATGGGGCGGAATTGAATTACTCTTCCATTGAAAAGTTTGCATTGGCATTAATCACTGCTTCAAGGAAATTGAGACCGTACTTCCAGGCTCACAAAATCGAAGTCTTGACAGACCAACAGTTGAAAAGCATATTGCACAGTCCGAAAGCAAGTGGAAGATTGATCAAATGGGCTATAGAACTTGGAGAGTTTGATATCAAGTATAAGCCTCGGACAGCCATCAAGGCTCAGGCATTGGCTGACTTCGTGGTTGAATGCACTATTGACAACCAAGAAGTCGGGGGGCAGGAGATGATAACCACCCCTGAGAACGAGGATAAAGGTGAAGAACTTATAACTGGACAGAAGGAATATTGGGTGCTCTATTTTGATGGAGCATCAACTCCTTAAAGGAACCAATCGAGTTTGCAGGAAGCCGACTATACCATCTTTGAGCCATGCCTGACAAAGTTTGAGGGAAAGCCCTACACTTCAAAGCGTCGCTTGCAGGCTGCAACAGCAGTGCGTTTGAGAACGTTCTAACGTGGTTGGCAGGATCACCCATTCCATCATAAGCTTTGATTGTTGGCATCTTAAACTTCTTTGAGATATGAGCATTCATCACGTCTTCAGTAAACGGAGGTGTGGGATCATCAGGGTCCCCAAGTGGCATCAGATCCTTAGGGTTACTTTTAGGGGTTTCCACCCTTGTAGTTCTTTCAGGTGGGACGGTAGTCCTTCTTTGCCTCCTTAGAGGTCTCTCCAGATCTACGAAGGGAATCGATCTTGACGTGGGAGGTGGCAAAGTCAGATTTGATCTGGCTTGCTCCCTGGCCATATCTTCCTTTAATTTTAAGATCTCGGCTTCATAAGCCTTGATCCTCTCAGCAACTGTTGAAGTGAGTCCATCATGGATAGTTGAGCATCAAAAACAAAATCTAGTGGTGCAGGTTTAGTTCTGCAAAGCCCCGATGGGTTCACAGTTGAGTACGCTTTGAAGTTGGACTTTCCAACGACCAACAATGAAGCTGAGTATGAAGCCCTGATAGCCGGATTAGGCTTGGCCAGAATCATGAGGGTCAAGAATCTCAAAGTATGTGGAGATTCGAGACTGGTGGTCTCCCAAGTGAATGGCGAGTTTGAAGCCAAGGATGAGACTATGACAAAATACCTAAGAGTCGTGAAGGCTGTTATGACTCAGTTTGAAGAATGCTATGTGGAACACATTCCGAGAGAGGAGAACGCTAAGGCCGATGCCTTGTCTAAATTTGCTTCTTCTGAAATTGAGAACTATGCAGGTAGTGTTTACTTCCAGGTCTTGAAGGCCCCGACCATCAACTCTAAGTTGGTAGCACCTATCGATGTGGGAAGCTGTTGGATAGATCCTATTAAAGCTCACCTAGAAGCTGGATGGCTTCCAGACAATGCCTTGGAGGCACGAAAATTGTCAGTAAGAGCATTGAGATATGCCTTGATTGAAGGCATCTTATACAAGAGATCGTTTGTCGTCCCGTACTTGAAGTGCCTAAGGCCCCAAGAGGCAAGAGAAGCATTGGAGGAAGTTCATGGAGGGATCTGTGGGCAGCACTTGGGGGGCAGAGCCCTAGCTCACAAGATTACCCGCCTGGGATTCTATTGGCCAGAGATGTTGGCGGATGCCCAGGACTATGTCAAGAAGTGTGACAGATGTCAAAAGCACGCTCCAATTGTAAGGCAGCCGCCGGAGATGTTAACTTCGATCAATTCTCCCATCCCGTTTGCAATGTGGGGAATGGACATATTAGGTCCTTTCCCTATGGCTTCGGCACAGAGGAAGTTTCTGATAGTCGCCATTGACTACTTTACCAAGTGGATTGAGGCTAAACCTTTAGCCAAGATAACCACCAAACAAGTTTCCCAGTTCTTTTGGGAGAACATAATTTGTAGATATGGAATCCCGCGAATTCTTGTGACAGATAATGGGACACAATTTAACAATGAGGAATTCAAGAAGTATTGTGAGGAAAATGCTATTGAGCTTCGTTTTACCTCAGTGGCACATCCGCAAGCGAATGGACAGGCCGAGGTGGCCAATCGAATTATCCTGGATGGACTAAAGAAAAGGGTCGAGCGCTCAAGAAACACTTGGGTGGATGAGCTGCTACCTATACTCTGGGCTTATCGCACTACTTGTAAAGTAACTACCGGAGCAACCCCGTTTTTGCTAGCTTATGGAGCTGAGGCTGTTGTGCCACTGGAAATCATGCAGGCATCACCTCGAGTTGAGGCATATGAACCTGAGGCTAATGAAGAAGGCATGAGGCTCGCTCTAGATCTGATTGATGAAGTTAGAGATGAGGCAAACGCCAGAAATGCGGAGCATCAAAAGAAAGCGTCTTTCTATTACAACCACAGGGTTAAGGAGAGGTTCTTTCAGCAAGGTGACTTGGTTCTCAGGAAGATTGAAGCTTCTGGAGTTGGCCAGAAAGGGAAATTAGCCCCCAACTGGGAAGGACCATATCGAGTCAGAAGGACTCTAGGACGAGGATCATACAAGTTGGAGACCTTAGATGGGAATGAAGTGCCCCGAACTTGGCATGCTCTGAACTTGAAGATTTATTATGTATAAGCCTTCCTAGTAAGGACTTGGCTTTTAGCTATTTATTAATAAAAGTAGAAATAAGGTTCGATGAAACCATTACAGGGACTAGTACCCCGAGTAGGACCATATTATCTATGTAAGGGTTGAACCCTCTTTCGAGATATCAATGCAAATCTGTTTTCCATTCTATGATTCTATGTTTTGTTTATGTACCAAGCACCTGTTGAGTGCAAGTCTGGAAAGATCAAGTACTGAAAGTAAATAAGCATATGAATAAAGGAAACAGATACATAAATAAAACGCCCTGAAGGGCCATGGTTTAAGTTAAGTTACAACACACGAATAAAAGTTAGGTCCCGAAGGACATTGACTGAAAGATGATAAAATAAAGCCACAAACGGCTAGATAAAGGCCGTGCAAGGCCATAGGGGAACCCATCCTACTTAGTTGGGGATTCTTCCTCGCTGCTCTCCTCGCCTGACTCCTCCTCACCTGAATCCTCTTCTTCGCCGGACTCTTCACCTGAAGTTTCTTCCTCGGCTTGATCAACGACCGCCATAGGTTGAGTAGTAGTCTCCGCATCTTCGGTTTCCTCCTCCCCGGAGGATGAAGTCGAACTGTCTTCGTTACGGATCACCCTCTTGCCTGGGATCGGTTGTCGAACAACTCCAACTTTCCTGGCAGGCGGGGGCTTCTTTCCACGGGATCCCGAAGAACTTGAGTCTTGACTAGCAGCTGGAGGACGCCTCCTGGATCCCGAAGATCTACGGCTACCTTTAGAGCCTGAACCTGATGCTTGGGGAACAATCCTGGTTCCCGATCCAGAGGCAAGGTTTGCACGGTCCTCGTCACCCGCAGTCCAGAAAGGGCAAGGAAAATCAGAGGGGATAACCACTGAGGGATGTTTGCTACTTACAGCATTGATTGCCTTGTCCCAACCAACAGACATGTTGTAAGGACGTACCTCATCATCATGATCATCAATGAACTTTAGAAACTCTTCAGATTTATGATATGCCTTAATCAATTTGTTAGCATCATTCATCTTCTTTTGAGCCAAGGAGGCAAGTTGCTTTCGGGAGGATAAGGCATCCGCTTCGGCATGGGTAACCTGAGAATGCAGGTCGTCAATCTCTTCCTGGAACCTAGCTGAGTCAGTCTTCAAGGATATATTCTCATCCCTGAAAGCCAGGCCTTGGGTACAGACAGCTTGGAAGAAGGCATTAGCCTACAACCAAAGTTCACAAAGCATAAGGAATGTGAAAGAGGTAAATCATACCAGAATCGGTAGGAAAAGTATCTTACCTGATACAAGGCTTGGGAGCCCAGAAGTTGATTCTCATTCATTTTGTCCCCAGCAAGTAAGGACAGTCTATCAGGAGGAGTAACAGAAAGCTTCGACCAGTCTAGGGATAGTTCAGGACTCCCAGAAACCGAGTCTTGTTCGCATATACCCCAGGATGGCATAAAGGGGGTTCTGATACTTCCACGGGATCTTTTCCCGCCTTGAGAGCAACCTTCCAAGAAGTTGGGGATCCGAGGCTTAGCGGGATTCAAAAGCTCCTCAGCTTTTTTCTTCATTCTTTGAGTCATAGACGGCTGATTCTGAGGACGGCTGTCAATCTCCTCCGCAGCTGAAACACAAAGAGAAAACACAGATATAAGAACAAACAGAGTTCATAAGAAGCTTAAGTAAGGAAATTACCCTCAACGGAAAGAAAGCTAAGGCCAGCTTCGATAAGGTTCTTTTCATTCAGAAACATTTTATAATGGGTACTGCCATCATCGGCCAGAAGCCAATCTCGATCCTGTAACTCCGAATCATCAAGGTCGCAAATGAAGTGTTTACTATCTTGCACAACTCCGAATCTCTTGACGAAAAAGTTACCCCAATCACCGCCTTTCCATTCAAGAATTACAAACTCTCTCTCCCAGAAATGTTGGGAATCTGGTAAAGAGTAAGGGTTCACCATGTGTGGAATTTTGGCCCTGTGCTTGAGACTGACCCATCCTTTCTTTTGGTCGGAAGAGTTACTGGCTATGAAGATACTTCGAAATAGTGTAGTAGTCGGGTGAATCTCCAATTGACGACATCTTATTAAAAACATAGAGATATATCTCCAAGAGTTGGGATACAACTGACAGGGATGAATCTGATACTCTGCCAGCAATCTTATGATGAAGTTATCAACGGGGAATCTGAACCCAGCATCCAGAGCACCCCAGTGGACGCAAAGCCTCTCGGGGTGCCAGTTACAGGTCCTGTCTGATGGTTTTGCGAGACGAACTTTGATAGCACTCGGAAAGTGATATGAGTCCTTTATTTTCTGGACATCTTTTTCGTTTAACTTACTGGGACTGCTAAAAGCATCTAAACTAGCACAGTTCGGGAATGTGTCCCTCATAATATTAAGAAGATCTAGTAAGGATTCAAATTTACGATCAACGAATGAAGAAGGTTTGATTTCTTCCTTACCTTTAGCTGTCCTCATCTTACTCCTCTTTGCCATGGCTTCCATCATGGATACAGGAGGAGCCACTGGCCGGTTACCTTCTGACATCTTGATTACAAAGCTGGAACTTGATCTTGAAACTTGAAGGCTAGAGAGCTTAAGAATTTGAAAACCCAGAAATGAAGAAGTGAATGAAATGAAAGCTACCACACTTCTTTTATAAAAGAAGTATGACCTGCTGTAAAAGGTTGAAGTTCAGTTTGGTTCGCGTTTACAGGTCATCTATCGTTTAAAGATGAAAAAAGGACAGAAATTGCTCGTTTTATACAGAAAGGATCGTTAAAATTCAAATATGCCAAAGAAGAAATAGCTGATGTTTGAATAATATCGTCGGAAGTCACGAGTGACCAAACTGACGATCCAAGATCAAGGTCAAGTTCTTTGATCCTGAAGATAACAAAGTCATGAATGGCCAAAATGATGGTTTGAGATTCAGATCAAAGTCTTTGATCCTCAAGATCATTAATGATTTTCACGTCTGGGTTACCTAGCTAGCCAAGAAGCAATCGACCGCGACGCACAAGGGGCCTCAGCCGACCAGGTCCCGGAAGACCAGGTCCCGGCCGACCAACCTATTTTAAGGAGGGTCAGCCGACCAGGTCCCGGAAGACCAGGTCCCGGCCGACCAACCTATTTTAAGGAGGGTCAGCCGACCAGGTCCCGGAAGACCAGGTCCCGGCCGACCAACCTATTTTAAGGAGGGTCAGCCGACCAGGTCCCGGAAGACCAGGTCCCGGCCGACCAACCTACTTTGGAGGGGTTCAGCCGACCAGCTTCTGAGCCTGGATCCTCCCGGTCCAGGTTCAGTTCTTGGTCCTGGATCCCTACTTTTTCAGCAAATGATTTTGGACATGGTTCTCGACTTTTTCAGCGAATATCAGATGATTATCAATGTTAAAGAGAGGCCAAGGTTAGCCATGAAGGCCAAGATGAGTCATGAAGGCCAAAGTTAGCCATGAAGTCACAAGCGACCATACTGACGATTCGTAATCAAGGTCAAGACTATGGATCCTTAGGACCATGGATGGTTTCTGATCCTAGATCCACACTCTCTATTGAAATCAAGAAGGAGTCTAAGTTCAAGTTTTTTGGGCCAATTATTGACTAGTTAGCCCTAGAAGAGGAATTTCAGCTAACCAAGTCCCGGAAGACCAGCTTCTGGCCGACCAGCTCCCCTGGAGGAGGGCCAGCCGACCAGCTTCTGGCCGACCAGGTCTCAGCCGACCAGCTTCTGGCCGACCAGCTCATTTTCAGGGGGTCCAGCCGACCAGCTTCTGAACCTGGATCCCCCCGGTCCAGGTTCAGTTCTTGGTCCTGGATCCCTACTTTTTCAGTGAACTTTTAAACCTAAATCTCGACTTTTTCAGCAAATCTTGGATGATTGTTAATGATGAAAAGAGATTGAGATTAGCACAGTTTAGTGCCGATTAGCACCGTTTAGTGCTGTTTAAGCACTGATTAGTGCCGGTTAGCACTGTTTAGCGCCGATTAGTGCCGTTAGTGCCATTTGATGCCACCTAACATTGTTTAACACTGTTTAAACATTGTTTAAGGCTGATTAGCGCTGTGTAGTGCCGTTTAACACTGATTAGTGTCGTTCAACGTCATCGTAAATGCGTCGGTCGCTCCACGCTTTACATCAAGATGATATTGTTGAAAATACTCGCGTAAGAGCAATAAACCCTGACCCAAGTCTCGAATAAGGCCGTTATAACTTCAAGGAAAACCTGATCAGTTTTCCTAGAAGTTGGGGGGCAAATGATATGGGCTAAAAGTAAGCCCTAAGACACATTTAATGTGGCATTAATTAGACCTAGAATGGTCCAAACGTGGGGCCCACCAGATGGGCCCAAACCCTAACTATAATATTAATTTCGTAATTAATATTAGGGGTAATAAACAGCCCAGCAAGTAAGAGTCAAATAAGGATATTATTCTTGCCTGACTTAATCTCCAAGATACATATTCCAACATGGAAACTGACTCCTACAAGGAAGGAGTCTAGAACCTTCCTTGAGGCGGTGACTTGCCCACCAAGTCACCTAACCCTACTACGATTTTAGGGTTTCTCAGCCTATATAAAGGGTCTGACCCCTCATCCTAGAACTACGTTTTCTTGGCTTGATTCTCTAATACAGAGATACGTAGGCATTCTGTGAGGACCGATCAGTCTCGAACGCAGAAGCAGCCATAAAAGCACGAAGCTCACGAACCCTAGCCTTAAATACACAAACCCTAACCGCAATAATTTAAACCTAGTTTTTATTCCACAACACTAGGGGAGAGAGATTTGGCATTTGACCCTAGTGCAGTGATGTACTCTTCTCTGATGTACTAGAGGCCTGCTGAGAGAGGTATGTCATATTTTCCTTGCAGCCAGGCATCTACATTGCCATCTCTCTCAGTATCCTCCACTATCTTAGCCTTTTGCATCTCCACATCATCTCTGTGGCATAAAAGAATGGCTTCATAATCTGGATTTGGCATGTTGGCAGTGAGAAGGTGCTGAGCAATCTTTGTGAACTCAGGGATCTGATCCACAATTAAGCTTTGAAGTGCTTCAACCGTCAATTATTGTGGAACAGACCCTGATCCTGAAGCACTGTCATGGTGCACAGGCTTCAGCCATTGTGACATAAAGTCAGAACTAGAGCTAGGAAAGCTAGACTCCTCAGTTACAGATGCAACTTCTGTAACCGGATGGATTGACTCTACTACTGGTGTCTCCACAGAAGTGGGATGAGTTACACCAGCAGTTAACACAGGCACAGAGTCTCTAGTGAAAACTAGTGAATCCTCTGTGTTTGTGATGGTGTCATTAGGATATGCCCCAGCATGCATTCCCTCACCATCTAAATGTGGGACCTGGGTGGTGAGCAAAGTGTCATGCACTAAGTCACTTGAAATCATTGGCTCACCAAGAGAAAAGAATTCTTGATGATCAATGCCTTGCTCCTCAATTGCTTGAGTTGCAGGCTACAAAGAAATTTGAGTGGTAGATTCTGGAAGAGGAGTGTCTTGTAGATTAGAGTTGGGCAACTCCCCCTGAGAGATAGAGGGAGTTTCAATTGTGATGTGCTCTCCACTCAGTGTAGTGCCAGCCTTATCACTCCCATGTGCTGACTCTGTACAGGTAGGTGCATTGGGGAGGATGCTTGATTCTATAGATGCACCCTGTTGAGAGGATACATCTAGTGAACTGTTTGCCCCTGATTTTACAACTTCAGCCATTTGTGTGACTGAAGAGGTGGTTTTAGTTTTCTTCTTCTTTGGCCTGATTAGGGGTGACTCAGGTGCCTCACTTCCTAATTCTACAACCAATGCTGCTTCAGATAAAATGGTTAAAGGTGCAGAAGCAACCTGTTTTCTCTTCTTCTCCTTTTTACTAACATCACCCTTTTGAGAGGATGATGCAGTTGGCTCAGTGTTTGGTAGAGTGTTTGGTTGAGGTGGTTGGTTAGCAGACCCTGGGTTAGCACTGTGTTCTACTTGCTTGGGTCTGGCTAACTCAGATTTGGAGGCAAATGTTGGCAAGTTGTGAGGGTAAGACTCAAATAACTTCTGCATATGGGAAGTTATTACAAGCCTTACATCCACATCATTCCTAGTATCCAAATTACCAAAAATGAGTTTGGTCATGGATCTAGGGTAGCCTAATCTACTTTTATCTAAACCAGGTAAATCAGCCACATTTTTATCTAGATAATTAAGTACAGACTGAATAAACCTAGGAAAGAAGATATCATTACCTCTCTTGGTTGTGTTCTTACCAAGTTTTCCAAAGAGTTCCTGCATTATGAGCTTTCCAACATAAATTTTCTTATCATAGGCAAGTAAGTAGCATATCTGTTGAACAGGAGCACTTAGTTGGTCAAAGCTGGATTTCCTTCCATTGAATACTTGCAGGAGAGTGGTAAACACATAGCTCCACTCTTTTCGCAGATGCGCCCGTTTTAGATTTCCAACCTTGATGGTGTCTGAGTACCTTATTAGTTCAAAGAATTCCACTAGTTGATCCTCTGTTACAAGGCCATCATACTCATTCTGGTGAAGACCCAGGGCCTTGCTCATGTCCTCAGAAGTGATGCTGAACTCTTTACCAAGTATCTTGCAGTTAATGATATAACCCAGACTACCATCATCTAGAGCAACTGTTTCTGTAATGGCAGTATTCCAAAATTGCTCCAGAATGTCTAGATACAGAGTTGGGTTGGCCGTAAGTGCTTCTTTTATATAAGATTCAGACATCCATTAGACGAAACACTTGTAGTTAGCATTTGGGGCTTCGACATCACTTGAGATAGCAATGAAGTTAGTGTTGAATTTCACAGTTGCCATTTATTCGGAGAGAAGAGAAAAGAGAATGAAGGTTGAAGAAGAAATTTGGCTTTTAGCAGTTATGGTTTTCAGGGGTTTTGGGAGCTTTGATGCTTGAGAAATCGAATGAAATGAATCGAATAGATGTGAAATTGTATAAGTATGAAGTACTCGAATTGTCGATTAGATGTATGTTTTGTACCGACAAGTCAAGCATTCGAGAAGTGGAAAACAACTATTCGATAAGTCAAGAAAGGCTTATTCGATAACTCAAGCAGGTTAAAAACTCACAGCTGGTAGCTATCTAACTTAGAATAAATTCTAAATTAGGTAAAATGTGTTTTTATGAGTGAATTAAAATTTTAGACAAAAGTCCAAAATCGGTTAAGATTCAGCGAGAATTCAGCCTTTTCAAATGATTCTAGAACTCAAATATAGTATTCGAGAACTCAGTCATTAGAGAACTAAAACACTTTATTCGAGAAGTCAAGAATACCTCTATTCGATAACTCTAAAAGACTCTATTCGAGAAATCGAGAGTGCTCTAATGAGACTTGTTAGAGATGTCGAATAGTGAATCACTCGAGAAGTCTGACTTATCAAAATATACTCATCACTCACAAAAATTAATTTTCACTATCTTTTAAAATTCACCAGCCATATTCATTTAAGAATATTCTAGCAAATTAAATAGTGATTCTCTCAAAATTTCATAGAAATTTCAAGTTCACAAGAAAATATGATTTTCCAACATATGCAACAGATTTGAAATATTTATAAATCATATTTCAGCCAACACTTACTCCAAAAATATTGAGAATTTAGATAAAGTAAGTGTTTACTGCTGCAACAAACTAGATGTTGTATTCACTTAGCTAGAATCTGAAGAATTCAGCATTCCAATCTCGCTAACCAACCTTGTGAAGGTGACTTCATCTAATGGCTTAGTGAATATATCAGCTAGTTGTTTATCTGTAGAGACATAATGCAACTCAATGGTTCCATTAGTTGCATGTTCTCTAATGAAATGATATCTGATGTCAATGTGCTTTGTCCTAGAATGATTGACATGATTGGCAACTATAGAGATTGCACTTGTGTTATCACACATGATTGGAATTCTTTCCAACACAAGTCAATAATTCCTAAGTTGATTTCTAATCCAAAGCACTTGAGCACAGCAACTTCCAGCAGCTATGTATATTCAGCCTCAGCTGTAGAAGTTGACACAGATTGTTGTTTCTTGCTATACCAAGAGACTAACCTTTGTCCAAGAAACTGGCAACTACCTGAGGTGCTTTTTCTATCCACTCTGCATCCAGCATAATCAGCATCAGAATAACCAAATAGATTGAACCCTGTGTCCTTAGGATACCATAGACCCAAGTTTGGAGTGCCCTTCAGATATCTAAAGATCCTTTTTATAGCAATCAAATGTGATTGTTTTGGATTTGATTGAAACCTTGCACACAAGCATGTAGCAAACATGATATCTGGCCTACTTGCAGTGAGATAGAGTAGAGAACCAACCATGCCTCTGTAGACTGAGATATCTACTTTCTTGCCTTTAGCATCTTCATCCAATTTAGTGGCAGTGGCCATGGGTGTCTTTGCAGGTGAGCAATCTTCCAAATCAAACTTCTTCAATAAATCCTTGATGTACTTGGTCTGACTGATAAAGATACCATCCTTCCTTTGACTGACTTGCAACCCAAGAAAGAATGTCAGCTCTCCCATCATACTCATCTCATATCTGCTCTGCATGAGTTTAGAGAATTTCTCACACAGCTTCTCATTTGTTGAGCCAAAAATGATATCATTCACATAAATATGAACTTGGATAATATCACCACCATGCTTCTTGTAAAACAGTGTCTTGTCCAGTGTGCCTCTAGTGAATTGATTTTCAAGGAGAAATTGTGATAAAGTATCATACCATGCCCTTGGAGCCTGCTTAAGTCCATACAGTGCCTTAAGCAGTCTGTAGACAAATTCTGGGAAGTGTGGATCCTCAAAGCCAGGTGGTTGTTGCACATAAACTTCTTCTTCCAACTCTCCATTCAGAAATGCACTCTTGACATCCATTTGATAAACTTTAAAGTTTGAGTGAGCAGCAAATGCCAAGAATATTCTGATGGCTTCCAATCTGGCAACAGGGGCAAATGTCTCATCATAATCAATGCCTTCCTGTTGAGAGTATCCTTTTGCAACCAACCTTGCTTTGTTTCTTACTATTACACCATCTTCATCCATCTAATTCTTCAGAACCCATTTTGTTCCAACAATGGTTCTATTCTTTGGTGCAGGCACAAGTTCCCATACTTTGTTCCTTCCAAATTGATTCAGCTCCTCTTGCATGGCAATAATCCAATCTGGATCCAACAGTGCATCATCAAGTTTCTTAGGCTCAACCTGAGATAGGAAACAACCATAGAGACACTCATTCTGAGTTGCTCTCCTAGTCCTTACTCCTGCATTAGGATCTCCAATGATTTGCTCTGCAGTGTGTGATCTATCCCATTTCCTTGAGTGCTCAGCCTGATTTCTCATTCTTGATGTTGCTTCATCATCCAAATCATGATCATCCTGATTTCCTCCCCCTGTGAGGTTGCCACTACTCACATGTGTGTCTTGGATGCTAGTTTCTCCACTGTTGATTGGCACAAATTCTTCTCTTGTATTATCATTCACTTGAGTCTGTTGAACTTGAGTTTCAACTTCAGTTTCAGTCTCTTCATCAGAATCATCTAGATTATCAAACTTCAATGGATCTTTATCTTCATCATTGGCTTCTTCTAGTCCAGGTAGTTTGCTGTCATCAAATGTCACATCTATGCTTTCCATAATTTTCTTTTGACTGATGACATAAACTTTGTATGCAATTCTTTCCATAGAGTAGCCAAGAAAAATTCCTTCAAATGCCTTTGCATCAAACTTACCAATATATTCAGAATTATCCTTCAATACAAAGCATTTGCTTCCAAAAGTATGAACACACTTTAGAGTTGGCTTCTTTCCAGTCATCAAATTGTAAGGTGTCTTTCCAGTGTTTTTGTTGATGAGGGTTCTGTTCTAGATATAGCATGTAGTGCTTACGGCCTCAGCCCAAAAACATGTAGGCATCTTTGCATCAAGTAACATTGTTCTAGCAGCCTAAATTATTGTTCTATTCTTTCTCTCAACAACTCCATTTTGTTGTGGAGTCTTTGGAGCTGAGAATTGCTGAGAAATCCCATTCTCTTTGCAGAATGCTTCAAGCATGGCATTTTTGAACTCTGTTCCATTATCACTTCTCAGTGCAATCACACTTGCATTGTTGGCATTTGCTTCCTTGTCAACTTTCTTTATGTTCTCAATGATTACTTGTGGAGCCTCGTCTTTTGATGCCAGAAATTCCACCCATGTATACCTTGTAAAGTCATCAACCATCACCAAGGCATACTTCTTTCTTCCTAGTGACATGATATTGACAGGCCCAAACAAATCCATATGAATGAGTTGCAGGGGCTTGGTTATTGATGTCACTGTCTTTGACTTGTGGCTTGATCTTTTCATTTTTCCCTTTTGACAAGCCTCACACACTCTTTCTTGATAGAACTCGAGTGTGGGCATGCCTCTCACTAACTCTCTTTTGACTAGAGAATTAATGGCTTTGAAGTTCAGGTGTGATAATTTCTTGTGCCACAGCCAACAGTGTTCATTTGATGCTTTTGAGTAGAAGCAACAAATTTTGTCCTTGTTTGCAGAGTCCATATTGGCTACAAACAGGCTTCCTTTTCTTACTCCAGATAGAGCAAAATCACCAGTCTTCTTGTGGGTGATCAAACATTCATCTTTGTCAAAATTCACCTTGAATCCTCTATCAGTAAACTGACCAACACTTAGCAGATTATGCTTGAGTCCCTTGACTAGTGCTACATCTTCAATGATGACATTACCAACTTTCAACTTGCCATATCCCAATGTGTTACCCATGCTGTCATCTCCAAAAGCAACCATTGGGCCAGCTTTTTCCTCATACTGTGATAGCAGGGCCATATCACCAGTCATATGATTTGAGCATCCACTGTCCAAGATCCACATGACTTTCTTTTCACTTTCTTTGCCCTACAAACACTAAGGTATTACTTCTCCTTTGGTACCCAAACAAGTTTGGGTCCATGTGACTTAGAAACAGTTTTATCATAACCAACATGCCTATCAACTTTCTTGGTATTAGTCTTCTTGTCATTGTTAGAAGTCTTAGAACCTGAGGTCTCAGACTTAGGTGACAGAGGTACCTTCCTAGCTTTAGGAGGACTTGAAGACTTTGACCTTGTGTAGTGTGTGTGAGAATTGTGATTGATACAACCATCAATGAACTACCTTCTCAAATTTAAACAACTAGTCATAACATTCATATTGCATGGCATACAGTCAAATTTATCACAAAATGGTGCATCTCTATGTCTTAGAGGCACAGAGCAGTCATAGAAAGGTTTGGGCACACTACCAA
The DNA here is from genome assembly GCA_037693485.1 of Kitagawia praeruptora. Taxonomy (NCBI): domain Eukaryota; kingdom Viridiplantae; phylum Streptophyta; class Magnoliopsida; order Apiales; family Apiaceae; genus Kitagawia; species Kitagawia praeruptora. The sequence goes on from CM075345.1 coordinate 64,348,459, forward strand.
CAGGTTTCTTGCATGCATGAGTTAGATAATTGGTACTGAAACAGTTCTGACAAGTTTTTCTAGGGGCATTAGGCATATAAGCATAGTTATTATCTTTGTTAATCCCTAACTTGCCATTTCTGTTTTGTCTCTTCTTAGTCACTTTCTTCTCTGATTCACTCTTCCCAGCTGAAACAAACTTAACAAACTTCTTAGGTCCTGACCTATCACCTACTGGCTCCTTGGCTTTTGACTTGACACTCTCACTCTTAGAGGATGCTTGTTGTTCATTGGATTATGCCTCATCCTCATCATTCAACATTTGCTTGATGAGTAAGGCATTCTCATCAATTTCAAATGTTGATTCTTTAAAAATTAGATTTTCAGTCTTTTTCAAAATGTGAGGCACTTCCCCATGAACAACTATGTCATCTTCAATGACAGCATAGTCTTTTCTCTGTTTAAGAGTGCCATAATTAAGTCCAATAGCAGCCTTGGGTTTAGCTTTAATTTTCTCACAGTAGGATTGCATTAGACCAGATGATTTCTTGAAAGTTTTCAGTTTGAATTCATTTTCAGCTAATTCATCCCTAAGAACCTTTTCAACCTGACTAGCACACAAAACCTTATTCTGCAGATATTTAACTTCTTTCTTAAGGTTTTCTACTTGCATAGCAGTTAGCTCAAGTTGCTCATTCTTTTTGATTAACATTTCATTTCTAGTAGACAGTTTAGTAATCTCTTCATTAGCAGCAGTCATACTAGTATGAATGTTAAACATCTCAACAGATAGTTGTTCAATCATGCATTTATACTCAGAAACAGACATGTCTATAGTAGTGAGAGATGGTACCTGAGGATCTGATGGAGATGTGTCATCCTTGGAATTGGCCATCAAGGCATAATTGCAAAATTCTTGTTCCTCTCCATCACTGTCAGAATCATCCCAACACTTCCCTTCAGCTATGTAGGCCTTGCCTTGTGTCTGCTTTTTCAGAAGGGCCTCATACTTAGCTTCGAGCTCAAGATAATCTCTATCTTTCTTTTTAGGCTTCTTGCATTCACTGGCAAAATGCCCTAGGTCATTGCATCTATAACACCTTATAAATGACCTATCCACATGGCTGGTTTTGAACTTAGTCTTGTTTGGTTTCACAGGTGCCTTGTTCTTGTTGAATGAATGGTTTTGGGTTGTGGGTTTGAAGGGTTGATTCCTCTTGAATCTGATGTTTGGAAATTTTCTGGCCATGAAAGCATATGAAGTGTTTTCCATCCCATCTAGTTCTTCAAGAGTATAGAACTTATCTTCCTCCTTCTCCTCAACAGGTTCACTTACCTCAGCTTCAGTTTCTTCATCATCTACCACTTCCTCTATCCTTAGTTGACTTGTAGATGCTTCTAGGTCTTGAATAGATTTGTTGAAAATCAAGGCACATGATGTATTTATCATTCTGCCTTGGTTGGCTTGAATAGCCCTTTTCTGAAGCAACTCAAGCTCATGAGTCTTTAAAACCCAATAGAGCACATCATAAGTGATTTTGTTCAAATCTCTTTCCCTTAGAGAAATGACCTTTTGCTCTAGATGATTTGGTGAAGATAGCAGAAACTTCATGTTCAACTCCTTGGTGCTGTAAACCTTGCCATTTATCTGCAACTCAGTAACTAGCTTGTGAAATCTCTCAAACATCTCAGTGATGCTTTCCTTGGGTTTTGCCATGAAAACTTCATACTGTGTGACCAGTATCTGTTTCTTGTTCTCTCTAACCTCATTAGTTCCTTCACATAACACCTCAATGTGATCCCACATTTCTTTGGCAGTGGTACATGAAGCAATGTTTGTAAACATTGACATGTCCATGGAATCTATAATCAGCAACATGAGGTGACTGTCAAGGGCAACATGAGGTGACTGTCAAGGGCAACCTTCTCCTTTTCTGATTCTGTCTATTTGGATGGATCCTTAGCCACATAAGATCTTGGAATAGTAGTGGTTCCAACAGTCGTTTCAGGAATCTCCTGTTGGGGAACAAATGGACCATTCTCGAGAATCTCAGGATATAAATGATGAGATGCTTTGATGAACAACTGCATCTTGATCTTCCAGAGGTTTTAGTTTTCTTTGTCAAACTTAGGGACTTTCATCGTTTCTGTGGTCTTTGGTGTATTCGAACTCATGATCGTTTTTCTATTTTTGAATAAACAGCCCGCTCTGATACCAGTTTTCAGGATCAAGCGCTTACCACTGCACTAAAACTCCCGGGAGTGATAGCTAGGCACAACTTTATTTCCTTAGCCCTTAGCCAGTGTGCCTAGCTCACGCTTCGAATAGGGAGATGCTGGACACCCAACAATCCCCCCCCAGCATCTGCCAGCACTAACAAGTACCTGTTAGGGGTACAATGGCTGCACAGCATGCCTTTGGCATAATATGCACTCGGTAGGACTCGAACACGTGACCTTGGCTCTGATACCAATTTTCAGGATAAAGCGCTTACCACTGCGCTAAAACCCCCGGGAGTGATAGCTAGGCGCAACTTTATTTCCTTAGCCCTTAGCCAGTGTTCCTAGCTCACGCTTCGAATAGGGAGATACTGGATACCCAACACTTACCCTTACTAATTGTGTTCCTGGATGGGAACTTGATTCAATAGTTAAAGCCTGTTGAGAGGCTAGAACTAGAAGCGTGGATGTCCTTTTTAATCACTATGCCTTTTTGGGAAGACATAGGATGGTTAGGCTGGTTTTACACACCCTTACCTTCCTTGTCCTTGTGGCTTCTTGATGTTCACCACTTCCCTCACCCTCACTATCCTGTGGTTCACTCCCCTCAAGGTAAGATTTACAAGTATTATCAACTACAGCTTGTTGAGAAACTGTAGAGAGGGTTTAAGGATGGAAATGTGAATGTATGGTGTGCTGAGTGGGTAGAGAATCTGGGGGACATTCCAGCAATTCTCAGTTCAGCAAATTTAGACAAAGATTAAGGAAAGAAAATGCTGATGAAAAGTAAACTCAATACCTAATCTGAGTGAACTATTGTAAGAGCCTTCTCCACATGAAGGTTTAGTCTCTTAAGATTGCAGAGCACTACTGAACTTGATTAATCAAATTGACATTGCTTGTAGCTGTACTTAAGAAAAGGTTTGCAGAGACAGTCATGGATATTCATTTAATCATCTGCAAGAATATGGAACTTAAACCTAGTACCATTGTTGGTCAATTCGAAGCATGAGTTTGATCAGCAAAAATACTTATTCATGTGTTTTGGATTAACTAATGAGTCTTGTTTTACCACAGAGTACAGATCAGTTCTTTTCTAATTAAATTCTAATTCTGAGTGTGTGTACACATGGCATATGAAAGAATTATTGAACCTGGTTGTTGCAATCACCAAGTTTGATGAGTAGAGCACATCACTTCCTTATCATTACCCTTCGTTGTCAGTTTGAGTCATATGGATGATTGCAGTTTAGACCCAAAACTATGCAACTATGTACCTTGAGAAGGTTGCTTCATCCAGAGCTTTAGTAAATATATCTGCTAATTGTTTCTCACTTGGAACAAAATGAAGTTCCACATTACCTTCCATCACATGCTCTTTGATGAAATGGTATCTGATATCTATGTGCTTGGTTCTTGAGTGTTGCACTGGATTCTCAGAAATTGCAATTGCACTTATGTTGTCACAGAAAATTGGAATTTTCTCAACCTTAACTCCATAGTCCAGCAGTTGATTTCTCATCCATAAAATCTGTGCACAACAGCTTCCTACAGCAATATACTCAGCTTCAGCTGTTGAAGTTGAAAATGAATTCTGCTTCTTACTGAACCAAGAGACCAGCTTGTTTCCTAGAAATTGACAGGTGCCTATGGTACTCTTCCTGTCCATCTTACAACCTGCATAGTCTGCATCTGAATAGCCTATTAGATTAAAACTAGAATATCTAGGGTACCAAATGCCAAGGTTTTGTGTCCCCTTGAGATACCTGAAAATCCTTTTAATAGCTACTAAATGAGATTCCCTAGGATCAGCTTGGAATCTAGCACATAAACATGTAGCAAACATAATATCAGGTCTACTAGCAGTTAAATATAAAAGAGATCCAACCATGCCTCTATAGCTTGAAATGTCCACCTTCTTTTCCTTAGTATTCAATTCAAGCTTGGTGGTAGTGGCCATGGGTGTTTTTGCAGAAGAGCAGTCTGCTAAGTCAAACCTTTTTAGTAGATCAAAAACGTATTTTGTTAGACTTATAAAAATTCCCTCATTTACTTGTTTAACTTGTAAACCAAGAAAATAAGTTAATTCTCCCATCATACTCATTTCATATTTACTTTGCATAAGTTTGGCAAACCTTTTGCAAAGTTTCTCATCCGTAGACCCAAATATTATATCATCTACATAAATTTGGACAAGTATCATAGAGCCATTGACCGATCTATAAAAGAGAGTTTTATCTACAGTACCTCTGGTGAAGTGATTCTCAATGAGGAACTGTGAAAGAGTGTCATACCAGGCTCTAGGTGCTTGCTTCAGGCCATAGAGTGCTTTGAGCAAGTAGTAAACATTTTCTGGAAAGTTTGGATCTTCAAAGCCAGGAGGTTGACTAACATACACCTCCTCTTCCAAAATCCCGTTTAGAAATGCACTATTGACATCCATTTTATAGACTTTGAAATTGGCATGGGCTGCATAGGCTAGGAAGATTCTGATTGCTTCTAACCTTGCTACTGGTGCAAAGGTTTCCTCAAAGTCAATTCCTTCTTCTTGACAGTAGCCTTTGGCAACTAGTCTAGCCTTGTTCCTTGTGACTATGCCATTTTCGTCCATCTTGTTCTTGAATACCCATTTAGTGTCGATCACTGACTTGCCCTAGGCTTGGGTACAAGTGTCCAAACTTTGTTTCTTTCAAACTGGTTTAGCTTCTCTTGCATTGATAAAACCCAGTCTGGATCTAGAAGAGCATCTTCTACCATCCTTGGTTCTTCTTTAGAAAGAAAGCTGCTATACAAGCATTCTTCTCGAGTTGCTCTCCTAGTTTGGACTTTTGCATTGGATTCACCAATGATCAGCTCAAAAGGGTGATCCTTAGTCCATTTTCTTTGAGGTGGTAAGTTTGATCTTGATGAAGTTGCTTCATTTTCTTGATGTTGATCATTTTGATTCATTGTTGAGTGTTGACTGTGAGAAACTCCCCCTGAGTGGGTGATCCTCGAGTTGAGAGGAGTTCTAATAGAGTTGTCTACAGATATTTCCCTTTGATTCTCAACTGATGCTTCAACGTGATTCTCATCAGATGGTGTGAGTTGCTCTTCCATAGATTGTCCATTCTGCACTTCATTTGATGGTCCATGTCTATCATTTACACCAATCGTTATCCTTTCTTCATCATCATCTTCACTTACTCCACTACTTGTCTCATTTTCAAATGAGAAAGACTCATGGAAACCTTCATCTACAAGACCAGATATTTTCTTGTCGTCGAAGACAACATGTATGGATTCCATAACAATGTTGAGTCTTAGGTTGTAGATTCTGTAAGATTTTCCAGCAGAGTATCCAACAAATATAGCTTCATCTGCCTTTGAATCAAATTTTCCAAGGCTCTCGCCAAAATTCTTCAATACGAAGCATTTGCATCCAAATACATGCGGAAAGTTAATTGTTGGCTTCTTACCTTTGAACAGTTGGTAAGGTGTCATGCCTTTTGCTTGATTGATCAAAGAAATGTTCTGAGTATAGCATGCAGTATTAACAGCTTTAGCCCAGAAATATGTTGGCAGTTTTGATTCTTCAAGCATAGTCCTTGTTGCTTCAATGAGAGTTCTGTTCTTTCTCTCCACCACACCATTTTGTTGAGGTGTTCTTGGTGTAGAGAATTCTTGAGTGATTCCTTCTTCTTTATAGAACTTTCTTAGCACAAAGTTCTTGAACTCAGTTCCATTGTCGCTTCTAATCCTTCTCAATTTGAAGTGTGGATTGTTGTTGATTGTCTTGATATGTTTAATAATGACCTCCCCTGTCTCATCTTTTGAACGAAAAAAGAAGGTCCAAGTGAACTTGGAGAAATCATCAACAATTAAAAGACAGTATCTATTGTTGCTTATCGACAATACATTGACTGGTCCAAATAGATCCATGTGCAGAAGCTGCAAGGGTTGATCGATTGAGGACATTGACTTGGATTTGAAAGAGGTATTTCTTTGCTTTCCTTTCTGGCAAGCATCACAGAGTCCATCTTTGGAGAACTCCAATTTTGGAATACCTCTGACCAAATCCTTCTTGACCAATTCATTCATGGCTTTAAAGTTCAAGTGTGACAGGCGTTTGTGCCAAAGCCATCCTTCGTCCATGCTTGCCTTGCTGATGAGGCATGTAGCAGAGTTGGTACTCGTTGAGTTGAAGTCAGCAATGTATACATTTCCTTTTCTGTTTCCTGTCATCACTATCTTGTTGTCATTCTTCTTGAAGATAACACAAGCTTCAGATGTGAACCACACATTTTGATTTTTATCACACAGTTGACTGATACTTAGCAAGTTATGCTTAAGTCCATCAACCAGTGCTACTTCTTCAATGACAACATTTCCTTGTGAAATCAAGCCATATCCTCTAGTATATCCTTTGCTGTTGTCTCCAAAGGTAATGCTAGGGCCAGCTCTCTCATCAAACTTAGTGAGCAGGGTAGAATCTCCAGTCATATGCCTAGAACAACCACTATCCAGGTACCAAAGATTCTATCTGTCTCCCTGCACACATCAAAATTAAATCAAGTTGATTTTGGTACCCAAGTTTCCTTGGGTCCTGCCTTGTTAGCCTTTCTCCTGTTTTTCAAGCCTTTACCACCCAAGGGTTCTGATTGAGTTAAATCAATCTTTACTCTAGGTGTAGGACTCTGAAAGACAGGTTGGTTCACATACTCATATTCATTCAAGCTAGTTGTACAATTTGGCATATTCTGTGCAAACATGTTATTCATCATCCATGGCAACTGAGGCATTTTATAAGCATTGTAGTATGGATTATGCATGAATGGCATGTTAGCATAGTGACTAGATGCTTGAGCAGGTTGAGCAAACATGTTAGGCATAACATTCATGGCAGGCACAGACATAGGCAACTAGGCACAAAAGTTTTCTTAACAGATTTACAGTTGGCAGACAAATGATTTACACTTCCACAGTATGCACATTCCTTTCGAGGAGCATATTTATTAGGTGTGTAGTTACTGTGTTTGTTAATTCCTACCTTGCCGTTTCTATTCTTCTTACTAACCTTAGTCTTAGATTCAGTCTTCTCTAACTTGTTCGTTGATTTCTCAGTAGACAAGTTGCCTATGTTGCTTTGTTCAACTGACTTGGTTTTGCTACACTCTCCTAACACAAAGTTTTTGCTGACAGGTCCATATTTCTTATGCAATTTAATCAAGGTTGCATTACTGACAGGTTTCGACTCCTTTGAACAATCATCATCCACAGAGTCACTGTCTGATGCACTATCTCTATCAACATCTAACTTTGCTTCTGCTAATTTGTGGAAGGATCTAATTCCTTGAACTTTACAAATTTCTTCAGTTTTAACCTTTGATCCACCCCACTTGGCAATTAGATCTTGTTGCCTTTTTAATTATTCCTTTAAACAATATTCTCTATCTAAGGCCTCAAGCAATTTATCTTTTACATCCTGGTAGTCTCTTCTCATTGTCTCAAAGTCGATTAACTGAGTTTCTAACAGTGTATTCCTGTCACCTAACTTAGCATTCAGATCCTTAATCTTGCTATTCTCTTTGTTAAGTGATTTCAATGTGACATGCATGTTATACAGTTCATTTGACATTTCATTGACAACATCATCACATTCATCTTTAGAAAGCTCAGTTAGGTTCGTAGAGTATACCTGGTTACTTGCTGAACTAGCCTCTTCATCATTCTCTTTTACCATGAGTGCAAGATTGACAAACTCTTCTTTTGTATCTGAGTTTCCTCCAGCTGCCCAGTCTTCATCTTTAGACACAAATGCTCTTTCCTTTTGCTTGAGAAGATCAAAGTATTTCTTCTTGTAGTCATCAGTTCCAGACTGTTTCTTTTCATTCTCAGCTTTGGATTTTCTGCATTCATTGGCAAAGTGGCTAGCAATTCCACAGCTATAGCACTTGATCTTTGACCTCTCAACCATACCCTTGTTTGGTTGATAGCTTTTCTTGAATTACCCGGCTCCTGCTGGATTCTTCTTGAATCTTAGCTTTGAAAACCTTTTTGATAGAAATGCCAAGTATTCATCTAGATCTTCAGATTCATCCTCACTCAATGCTTCAAGTTCTTCAATCATCTTGCCTTTGCCTTTGCTAGTTCCAGCTCCACCTTCACAAGTTCTCTGACTTGGTGTGGTTTCAACATCCTTCATCTTCTCTCCATCTTGATAGGTTGGAATATTGGCCACCAAAGCTACATTTCCACCTTTCTTCTGGCTCTTCTTAACTTCTTCATCTTGTTGAAGCTCAAGCTCATAGGTCTTTAGAATTCCATACAGTCTCTCAAGTGTATAGTCTTTGTAGTCTTGGGAATTTCTCAGTGAGACTGTCACTGGCTTCCATTCTTTAGGTAAAGACCTTAGAAATTTTAGGTTGGAGTCTTTGGTTTTATAAATTCTTCCATACAACTTTAACCCATTTAACAGTTTTTGAAACCTGCTAAATATGTCAGTTAAGCCTTCACCTATATTACAATGAAAATGTTCATACTGTTGTATGAGAAGTTGTTTCTTATTCTCTCTGACTTGTTCAGTTCTTTCATAGAGTGCCCGAACAGTGTCCCAGACTTGCTTGGCAGTGGTGCAGTTGATTACACTATCGAACATGTCCTGATCAATGCCATTGAACAGTATATTCATGGCCTTTTTGTCCTTCTGGACTTCTTCTTTGTCTCCATCTGTGAATTCTGCTGGCAGTTTGGGAATTGGCCTTCCAGCAGCTCCAGATCCAGCTGCTTCTCCAACTGCAATGTTGGCCTTCATATGGATATGAGGACCTCTCTCTATGCAGTTTACATAGCCTTCATCGATGGATGAGAGATGTAGGTACATCTTTACTTTCCAGTGAAAGTAATTATCTTTGTCGAGGATTGGTATTTTTACTCCTGCATCCTTGAAACCCATGGTGGTGATCTTTAAACTTCTTGTATGTTAGAAGCTTGCTCTGATACCAATTGATATGTCCCAGTTGTACACCACGAGATTGTAGAAGGGGGGTTGAATACAATCTCAACAAAATTCTTTCGAATTGATGAGGTCTTGATAGATTGTTATAAGAACGTAAATAAAACAAGATAAATAGAATATCTAAAGCATATACAACACACGATATAAAAAATCTCAGGTGGGTTGGCTTATCAGCTTGATCCACGTGATGGTTGTATTTGAAGATAATTCTCTACGTAATAATACACAACTGCAGTTACAAAGTTTTAGTGTTTACAAGAAAACCTAAAGCTATCAGCCTTGTGATCAGTGTTTTCTTCTCTACTAAAACTATGCTTCTCATACAGCTTATTTTTAAGCTATATAAAGACAAGTAAGTTTCATAAAATGTAATAATACATTTTTGATATAACTTGTCACACACATATACTCAAAGTGATTTCCATTTCTGGAATTATCTTGAAAGTCTTCTCTTCTTGATTTGGACAATCCCAGTTGGCTTTGAGACAGTGTATGTTTCTTTCTTCAAAAGTGACTAAGTTCTTGAGGTGACTTAGCTTCTAAGCCCACGTGATGCTTTCTGCACAAGATCATTTTGCTTTTGGATCTTTGTCTCTGAAAGTAGCTTTAACAAAAAGGGTTAATCCTTTTTGAGAGTCAATAAGCCTTTCTGCTTATTGAGCTGTGCTAGAACTTCCCAGACATAACGGCTGATCTTTATGTATTTGTCGAAATATCCTTTGAATCTTTCAGTAGGTGTGTAATCATGTTGGAGGTTGCTTTCACTCTTATTGTTGCCCTTGAAGTCGAATAAACAGTGACTGATTTCACCTTTCACTTGGAAGAGTTTGAGCCTTCGAATATTTACAATTTGACTCCCTACTCGTAACATCCTCTGTGTAATTGATCGCTGTCTATAAGTCACTGGTTGCAAAGTAATTCTGGGTTTGATCTTCATTCGATATGTTTCTTTTAGATAACTCTGTTTTATTAACACAGGGTTGAGTTCTCGAACAGATGTATCTTGAGTTCTCGAATGATGGCTTCTCGAATAGTTCCTCAGAGTTCTCGAATAGTTTCTTGAGTAGACTTCTCGATTAGAGTTGTTGCAGACTTCTCGAATAGAGTTGTTGCAGACTTCTCTAATAGAGTTGTTGCAGACTTCTCGAATAGAGTTGTTGCAGACTTCTCGAATAGAACAGTCTGAACTTCTCGAACTAGAACTTTTCGAATATAACACTCTGACTTCTCGAACTGGGACTTCTCGAATAAACCCTTTTTGGTAGAGTTCTCAAATGACTTCTCGAACTCATCTTTTCTTGACTTCTCGAATATACTTGCATGGTTATGGCAAACCCCTATTTTGGTTACAGATATTTGATTGTAGCATGCTGTGGCTTGTTAATTAGATTAAACCCTAACTGTTTGCAGTGTTTCATCACTACACCATAAAAGGCCTACGGCAACACCAAAAAAGTGTTGGCGTAGGACCGAAATATGTTGCTGTAGGGCCAAAAAACCCCTAAGGCAACATTTTGCTGATGTTGCCATTTTTGTCGTTGCCTTTGGGGGTCAATGGCAACATTCTTATTCTCTATGGCAACATTAGTTTTAATGTTGGCATAGACTTCTTTTAGCAACATTACTAGTAGTCTTTAGTAACATAATATTATGTTGCCTTTGTGTAATATTTTTTTAAAAAATAGTGGGTCCCACCAGTGGACCCCACTTTTGGGACCCACTTTTGGGACCCACAGTGGGGACCACTTTTGGGACCCACTAGTAGTCTTTTAGCAACATTACTAGTAGTCTTTATTAACATAATATTATGTTGCCTTTATGTTTTCCTCTACCTTTTTGTTCAGCTGTGCATTCATTTCTGCTTGCAGTTTCTTGTTCACTTTCGCCTCGATTTCTTCAACCAAAGTTTCCCTTATCTTGCATGTCAGGTCCTGTACGTAGGTCTCTTTTGGAGCTTGAGCAGGAATTTTCGATGGATTCACAGATCTCCCTAGGAGCCATGTCGGACAGTGTGCTTTTCCATTAGTAATCAGCAAATCATCAACATCCTCTCCTGATGTGTCGAGACGATCCTGAATCTTTTCCTACAAAATTAAGACATAACAGTGATTTATCAAAAATTCATCAACAATGAAAATAAAATGATTTAAGACATTAAAAAACTGAATGCTTACAATTCTGTAATTCATTACTGCAGGATCTGTCTTATAGGTGCGTCCCTCTGTTCGCTTACGAGTTTTAATAAAAATCCTTCCACTTGACGGTTCACCCTGATCTGGCTTCCCCTTCTTCTACAGAAATGAACAACAGATTAAAGAAATGAGCAACAGATTAAAGTTTTAATCTTATAGCGAACTCGATCAAGATTATTTCAAAATTTTATAAAGTTGATTAATTAACAGGCATCAGGTTAGATACTTTAGCTGAACGAAATACTTCTAATTAATTTCATCTTTAATTACCTGCTTTATATATAAAGAATAAAAGACAGAACACTAACAATATTATTTAGGACCAGTGGACAAGTAGACAACCAAAAAATGATTTACCATTTTGTGCTTTACTTGTGAAAAAAGTTTAGGACCAGTAGTATGTGTGTCTGTGACTTGACTGCGGCTCTCAGCATTTGTCTTGGCCCTTTTCTGAAAAACACATGAAAAATAATTGGTACTTTTTTTCATCTCAATTAATGTGAACAAGCACAATTACTTCAATACTCCAGCAAATTTACCTGAATATGTTCATCTCCCCAATACTCCAAAAGCGACTTGAAAGTCTCGAGTGGGACTTCATCAGGCCTATTTTCTAGCCTAGCCTCATCGTTAGGGAAAGGCTTATAATGATCCCTCTTCAAGCGACTCTTGCGCCCCCTCCAAGATTCTTGAATCGACTTCAACGCGTAGCCTCACAATTCCTCAGGAATAATATACCGTTGCTTAAAATAAATTAAACACAAAAATAGATTAAATCAATCATATGTAGTCAACTGTATCACTAAAACAATTTTACAAATGCAAGAACAGTTTGCATTTATTTAAAGTTAATATGTTACCTTTACATAATTCCACATAGTGTCCTTTAAGTTCCTAGGAACATGACGCCAATCTGTATAAGTAAGCGACACACAACGCTTTGAGATTGTCCCGAGAAAGTTTCCAAATTCAGTTACTACTCTGTCGTCTTCTGAAACATGCTCGGGACACAGAAATTTTCTGTGGTTCATATAGCACATTTTCTTACTATGCTTCAGGTACATTGAAGAAGTCTCGTAGTTGCAAACTGGACAGGCTAATTTACCTTTGGTGCTCCAACCGGATAACATTGCATATCCCGGGAAATCGCTTATCGTCCACATGACACTTGCACGTAAGATGAAATTCTGACCAGTAAAGGCATCGTAGGCTTCCATGCCTGCCTCCCACAACTCTTTTAACTCGGAAATAAGAGGTTGCATATAAACATCAATGCTATTACCCGGAGATTCTGGACCAGAAATGAGCGTTGAAAGGATAAGATTTTCCTGTTTCATACATAACCAGGGAGGCAGGTTATAGTTTACCAAAATAATTGGCCAGGTGCTGTGTGTTGAACTCATTGTTCGGAATGGATTGAATCCATCAGCAGCGACACCCAACCTTACATTTCTTTTCTTTGACGAGAAATGAGGATACCTAGCATCCATTGCTTTCCACGCCTCGGCATCTGCTGGATGTCTAAGTTTCCCATCTTTTTTCCGTCCAACCTCATGTCATGTCATAAGTTCTGCAAACTCCTTGCACATAAACATACGTTGCAGCCTTAGTTTTAGTGGAAAATAGCGCATAACATTCGCCGGGACTTTTTTAATCAACTTCTGTGGATCATTGTCATTCGTGCTTTTTTTTCCACTATAGTCCATCTCGAAGCACCGCAAGTTTTGTACGAATCTTCTTTTTCGTTTTCACCCGAGTACAACATACAACTGTTCGGACAAGCATGTAGCTTTTGGTAGGTGAGACCTAAATCTTTAATGACATTCTTTGTGGCATTGAAGGATAAAGGTAAGTGTGCGTGGGGAAAGGCTTCTCTTATCAGCTCTAGTATCTCCCCAAATCCTGACTCTGAAATTCCATGAGTACACTTCAAGGAATAAAGCCTAACTATAAAACTTAATCGGGAAAAGTTTGCACAGCCTGGATATAAAGGCAGCTTTCCCTCTTCAACATGGCGATTAACATTTTTAACATCTCCATTTGGTCCATTAGTATGATGAAGCATCTCCTCTAGGTTATCTCCAAAATTTATAAAGGTTTCATAATCCATACGATCCTCATGACTATTTTTGTAGGACTCGAGTGAAACCTCATAAATCCAATTAACATATAATGGAGATGGACCATTGCAGATAAGATGGTCGTAGATCAGATCTGCACGTCGCCACTTGCCATTTTTACAAATCTTGCAAGGGCAGGTTATTTCATCACCTACGGCAAATTTGGGAAATGCATTCTGCAAAAATGCCTCTACCCCACTAATGTATCCTTCACTGTACTTTGGTAGGTTTATCCAAAGAACATTTTCCTCGTAGTCCATCACTACAGTTGAGAAGCATAAAACTATTATAATGAACGATCTTTATGTGTGTGTGTTTGCTAATTAAAACCTATGCAAAGCCAGACCACCTATAATATTAGTTCACGCCAAAGTAGTGTGTGTTTATAGCAGGGGTTTCGACTAAAAACCCCACTCTAGCTCCCTGGTCTAAAAAATGCTATCGGTTTGGACAAGAAAAGAACGACACACCAACGTAAGGTTAGTACAGAACTAAAAGTTAGCTTAGTGTAGAACGCATAGTCATGTGTCGTAAACTAAAAGTTCTGAAGCACATGTAGTTGTAGTATTATAATATCTTTATGAAAGGTAAAGGGAAGATGCTAATCCCTCATTAAACGATTAACTAGAAGAAAAATATTTTACACTTAATTTAAATCCAGGAATAACAAGGAAGAACCACATACTGTATTTGCTATTTCAGTTAACAAGGAAGAACCACATACTTTGAGCAAAAATCCAGACAATGAATAAAAAATAATATCATAGATACAAATACAAGAACAGGATATACAAACAAGAACAACATATGCCTTAGACAAAAACAAGAACTTTACAACAACAAGAACAGGATATATCATGCTTTACAGGAAGATATAGTGTAGCTTTAAGAGATAAAACAGCTATCTTCGACTTTAAGCACATGAACATAAACAAGTACTGACAAAACATAAACAAGTACTCACAAAACATACTAATAAATATCATATTACAACGAGAAAATAGAAACATATCACAATCTATAAAGAAAGTGTAAATACCTTAAAGGCTTAAAGTAAAAGCCCCAAATCGAACACAATGAAACCCTAATTTCAAGCCCCAAATCAAACACACTGAAACCCTAATTTCAAAGCCCCGAAATTGACCGACCCGTTTCAATCCCTAACTCCAAAATAATCCTGAGAAAGAGAAATAAAGCCCAGAATTAGTGAATTAAATCCCTAAACTAAATCGATTGAACCAATTGAGAGCTGCATGTGTGTGTACGAGTGTGAGTAAGAGAGAATTAGACTAACAGAGAATGTGAGAGAGGAGAGAAAGAAAGGAAAGAGAGAATATGTGTGTGTACGAGTGTGTGTGAGTGTGTATCGACTGTGAGCGGAGAGAGGAGAGAGTGGAGAGAGAGACCGTGGAGAGAGTGAGGATAGAGTGGAGAGTGTGTGTCTGAAACTCCTTTACTTCTTTTTAGCCGCGGTCTGAAATTTTGGTTGGGCGGTATTTTTCCCGCTCACCAAACTTTACCCCAAATTTACTCCTTTTTTTTCAACATTTTATTTAATTAATTAATTTCTTTATTAAATATTTAATTCCTTTTTTTGCTAAATGATTTCTTTTACATAATTTGTTAATATATTCAAAAAACTTTATATACGAAAATATTTTTTTATTTATTAATATATTAAAATATATTTAGAAAAAAATAATTTAAAAATTTTGTTTAATAATATTTAATAAATATAAAAATAAAATTACACATCTTAAAAAGTTTTAACATGTTTAGTGAAATATTCACTCTCTAATGGAATATTCTAGATTTTTATAAAAATAATTTTATTATTTTTATTAAAAAAGTAATTTCCATGTGAAAAAAGTTAAAATTTTTATTCGTAGTAGAAAATATAAAATTTTGTTCATTGTAAAATCACGGCAACACACAAACATTTTTATTCTATGCCAACATATTTTTTCGACCTAAGGCAACATAAAAATGATAATGTTGTATTAGCAAAAAACATGCATGACAAAGGCAACATATCCAAAGGCAACATAGGCTCTAGATGTGTTCATAGGCCTTTTATGGTGTAGTGCATTCACAAGATGTAGCCTTTGTTTATCTGCAATACAGCTGGCTTTCTGATTGGATTATCAGCTTCGGTTCCTTGATTCATTTTCTGCCTTGTGGTATTTTGTAATATCTGGGAATTTTGTACTCTATAAATTATATTATTTGGCATTAAAAATATTATTATGTGCTTAATTGATGAGTCATTCCATGATTATATGATTGTGAATATGTGTTATGTGCATAATTGCTAGATGTGTTGATGTGAATTGATATCAAATTTTCATAGCTTTTAAATATTAAAATATGATTTTTAATTGCTTAAACATTTTTATAAAATTCTTGGAGTTAGTAAAAATCATGAAATTTCTTGTTTATTATCTTTATGTATTTAAAGACTTTTTAAAAATAAAAGTTTAATTTATTTTCGAATTAAAGTATTTTACAAGGATTTTTCTACTTATTATTCTTTTTAAAATATTAAAACTTGTAAAATCCAAATCTTTTCACAAAATGATTTTAAAAATGTTTTAAAAATATATTGAAGAAGAGAATTGCATATTCTAATTTTATGTGTCAATAAATTATTTTTGGATCCAAAATATCTTATAATTAGGATTTAATTGTTAAGTCTTTCATTTAATTAAAAGATGTATCATTAAAATGTGATTAAATTACATGTGTGTGTGTGTGTGTGTAGGCTAGACAAAACCCACCCCCTTTTTCTTTTTACATGGCCGAGACCCCCCCCCCCCATGCTCATCTCTCAAAATTCTCTCTAAACTTTCTCAACTTCCATTAACCTTCAACCTCAAGAATCAAGGTAAATCTCCATCAAAACCATTAAGTGTTATATATAAAATTACTCCTCTCTTCATCCTCTACAACCCCTTGTCTTTTAATTTCGATTTTCTTCACTTTTCAAACTAGGGTTTTCAAAAATCAAGCTTCAAAGGTAAGTTTTGTGGCTGTTGATGATTGGGTATACTCCTTGGAAGAGATCCACGAATTTTCGGGCTCTCCGGAGAACCCCAAACCTTCGGCCATGATCGAAAGTGAGCCGAAGGGTTGCATGCAAGTGTTAATTCATTGATTTTCGAGATTACCATGTTAGATATGATTGCATGTTAGTTTTTACATGTTTTTAAGTTAAGTTTGATGATGGGTTTGAATTTTTATGAGTTTATATGATGTGGGTATGTTTGTGTTGTTAATTGATGATTGTTAGTAGGTTTAAATTAAAAAGGGTTTATGATTTTGGTGATTATATGATATGAAATTTGATGGGTTAGTGATATAATTTGATTTTAGTATGAATTTGTTAGTTAGTGTTGATGGGTTGTTGAGATATTGAATTATGAATCAAAGTTTGGGTGTAAGTAATTGTGTAAGTCATTGTGAGGAATTTGTGTTTGTGCTTGGTGTTGATGGAGGGAGGCCGAGAGAGAGAGATTGATGGAGAGGGAGAGAGACCGAGAGGGAGAGAGAAGAGAGGGAGAGGGAGAAGCCGAGAGAGAGTGAGAGAGAGAGAGAGGCCGAGAGGCCGAGAGAGAGAGAAAGAGAGAGAGAGAGCCGAGAGGAAGAGAAGAGAGATTGTGGTGTGGTTGTGTGAATTCTTGGGAGTTAGTTGCTTGAGTCTTAGGTGAATTACTTGATTTAATTGTTGCATGAATTAAATTGTTTACATGATTAATTGTTATGTGAATTGGAAGTATGAATTGTATAAGGAGTTGTCATGGAGATAGTAGGTTGATTTAGAATTTCTTGGTGGTTTGTAGTAGTCGATATTGATGGAGTTGTAGGCATTGGAAGTGTATTGTGATTGCCTTGTGTTGTTTGAGCCGGTTATAGTCCGGTATGGTTTGACGACTATACAAAGGAGATGCCGCCGAAATTTCTAAAAATATATAAGTATGATTTTCAAAACTCTAAGGCACATCTCCAATGTTAAGTCGTAGTGTCATTATAGTACTATGCCATACTACATTATATGTTAGATGATTTACGTGCTATGTGACTTATATGTTTACATGTATATAAACATGTATGTGTATATAGTTATAAAGATATCGATGGGGCGTTAGCATTATTAGGATTGTCTTGTGGTATGTAAACCAATGAGGGGAAAATAAGATATTGTTTATTATTATTATAGGTCCGAGTAGGAGGCTTGGCAAGGAGCCGATCGAAGAAGACGTTATCTAGTGCAAACTCGTGATTTAAGGCAAGTGTACTATCCTACCTTGTTGTTACCATATGATGAATGCCATGAGATATTGAATTGTTAGTTGTCACGAACTATTTCTTTCCGACCTTATTATTGTCATATACCTTGTGATTGATTTTATACCCCTTGAACTTGACTTGACTTGCTAATCGATAATCATATTTCTTGGAAAACCTTTTCATAACCTTATCGAATTCTTGAATTCTTGAACCAACTACCTAAATATCTTCTTGTACTTGAACTCGTTTTTATCTAAAAACAATTGTTGATTCTTGATTAACCTTTTGTGATTAACTTTTCTTGAATTAACCTTTCTTGACTTAACCAAGTTATACTAAACAGAATCTCAACTCCTAAGAATCCAAAATGATTGACTTTCTTCACTTTGCCTTGTCATTTATTCGAAATCTGAGAATCTTATTCTTGTTTACCAGCAACTTGATATAACATTGTTATTCTTGTTTCTTTGAGATGAATTGAATTTGACAGACTTTGTTTGACCTAAATGGAATTGGATGGAATGTTACTTTGACCGAGGCGCCGGTCCAAATTATATTATTATTATAGGCCAATGTGTGCCTGGGATCCCCTTATATTTGATGAACACCGTATTGGATATGCGGGTTCGGAGCTCTGTCGTGGGCTAATCACCCAGCTTTGCTCGTAGCGTCTTATCAGATATTCCAATTCCTACTCAGTCTATTTTGACATTGATTCAGTTGATACCTTTCATTTGCAGATTTATATATCTTGCTTTACAGTTGATTATTTTGCCAGTCTTATATTGTTGATTTATGCACTTGCTGAGCAATTGGCTCAATGATTTTATTTTCCTTAACCTTTCAGTGAAACTCGAAGATGGTAAGGACTCTTGAGACTACGCGTAAAAATTGTGGTGGTTCAGGTGTAGCCTATAGGAGGCAGTTCCAGGTAGAAGGGAGTGTCGATCTGATGGATCTTATTTTGCTAGAAATTTGAACTTAGTCAGTAATCTTTTGAACTTAGAATAATTGTGGCTTGTAATAATAATTGATTTGGAATTGGTAGTTTTATATTGTTTCAAACTCTTACCTGTTGGCGATCTAGGCGTGGGATTGGTAATGTCTAATTAATTAATATGCATGCTTTACCATTATCTAGTTAAATATGATTAAGGGATTTGGGGCCGTCACAGGTTTGGTATCAGAGCCACAGGTTTGAGTCACTGAACAATATAGGTTTAGGTAACAAGATAGATCACATTTTTAATAATCACTTAGGATTAAAATAGAAACTCACTTAGAATAAATAGTATGATATTTATAAAAGAATAGGGTTGATTGACCCCTATTATCGAGAGTGTTTAAGTAGGATGCTTCTAAGTTATATCTGACTCTTTATATATATATATTTTTATATATTATATTATTATTGGCAGCGACAGCGGGCACCAGGACCTTCAGCTCCACCCCCTGCAGATCTTCCAGCTACCGTACCCTTGTCTGTTTACCAAGAGTTGCTTAGGGAGTGTGATCACCTTTATGGTGAGAATACTCAGCTTCAGAAGAGGTTAGATGTGCTGTTCGATGTTAAGGGTAAGTTTCGCGAGGACCATGACGGAACCCTTATATCTAGGCTTCAGGTACTTACCCGGATGGCTAACGAGCGACTTCGTGAGATGGCACCTCATAGCGATTGGGATAGTCATACGATGGTTCAGATGATGGTGGATGAGCTCCAGCGCGTGATCAACAAGTTGCAAGAGGACTAGTTTTATGCTTTGGGTTTGGTGCGATGGCTTATAGTATAGCCATTTTATTATCAGACTTGTGTTGTTAGACTTTATCGTACTTTCAGTTTCGGTTTACGTACTTTATGTTGGTTGGATTTTGAACTTTTGGATTTTGGGATATCGATGGATGTCATCGGTATTGTTATCGTTTAATTATTATCGTTTTCCCTTATCGTATTATTTGGCCGCGTGAGATTGTTTTAAATTTTAGGTCGTACTTATGCCATATTAGAATTGTTAGACGATATTATGCCATGTGCGGCTAGATGTATGCTTGTGGATAAAGAGATGATTGTTTAATATTCAGAAAGATGCCTCCAAGAAGGAGCAACACTAGAGCTAATCAGAATAGGGATCAAGATGATCAGAATAGAGGTGATAATCAAGGCAATATGGATATGGCCCAGCTTTTGGGACTTTTGCAACAGCAGACAGCTACGTTGGCTCAGCAGCAGCTACTTCAGCAACAACATCAGCAGTTACAACAGCAACAAGGACAGCAACAACCAGCTCAACTAGTGGTAACTTTTAAATCTTTTCAGGCTGTGAAACCCCCAGATTTTTAAGGAACAAAAGATCCAGTTGAAGCCCAGATATGGCTTAAGGAAATGGAGAAGGCCTTCGCACTGGTGAAGGTTAGTGATGAGCAAAAGGTAGAGTTTGCTAGCTATTTTCTTAAAGGTGAATCTAATTATTGGTGGGAGTCGGCTAAGGCCCTAGAAGCAGCAGAAGTGATTCCGTGGGATAGATTCAAAAGGATTTTTCTGGAGAAGTATTTTCCTAGATACATGCAGAATCAGATGGAGTTAAAGTTCTTTAATCTTAAGCAGGAGAATATGAGTATTGATGAATATGAGAAGAAGTTTACAGAATTAGCAAGGTTTGTAGGAGATTATGTGGATACAGATGAAAAAAGAGCGAAGAGGTTTCAACAGGGATTGAAGCCATGGTTAAAGAGCAGAGTTGCAGCTTTTGAGATAAACTCTTATGCGGAAGTGGTTCAGAAGGCTATGATAATAGAAGGCGAGAGTGATCAGAATCAGAAGGAAAGGGGCAATTTAAAGAGGAAAGTGGAAGCAATAGAAAGGAATCAGGATCAAGGAAAGTCAACAAATCAGATGGATAGAAAGCCCGGATTTCAGAACCAGGGAAGAAATTTTAAAAGGAATGTGCCCAGAAACAGGAATTCATAAACCCTTCCTCAGAACCCCAATCAATCAAGATTTCCCCGACCCTCAATACCGGAGTGCAAGGCATGTTCTAAGAGGCATACCGGAGCGTGTGTGAAAGCAGATATTGTTTGTTTCAAGTGTAATCAGAAAGGTCATTATGCTAACGAGTGCCGGAATTCGAAATCGAGTGTGACTTATTACAAGTGTGGTAAGGTGGGACATATGGCTCGAGAGTGCAGATCACCTATTCCAAACAACAACTTGATGAGATTGACTACCTCTACCCCAGTGAACCAAATGGCAACTTCTCAGATTCCAACTCAAATTCTAAATCCACCTGTACTTCAGCAAGTTCAAGCCCTTCAAGCTGCAAGTTATCAAGCTTCAGCCTATCCAATTCATGCCCGGACCTTCAACATGAACATGAACGACGCAGTGAGAAGCTCGGATGTAGTGGTAGGTACGCTTTTCGTGAACGCCACTAGTGCAAAAGTGTTAATTGATTCGGGTGCTACTAGATCGTTTGTTTCTAAAGATTTTGTGAATAAGTTGAAGTGTGATAATTGTATGTTAAGAGAAGCTTTGAATATTGTGTTAGCTAATCAGGATCAGATACCAGTAGATAAAGTATGTTCACCTTGTGTAGTAGAGATTTCAGGATATCTTTTTCCCGTCACCTTGATACCTTTTCAATTAGAAGATTTTGACATTATTTTAGGAATGGATTGGCTTACCGAGTATGATGCGCATATCGATTGTAGGAGTAAGAGAGTGTCGTTGAGATCTCCAGAAGGCGATAGAGTTATCTTTAAGGGGCGTAGGCAGGCTAGTACGTTTCTTACCATGATGCAAACCAAGAGATTGTTAAGGAAATGATGTGAGGAATATCTTGCTTATGTGATAGACAAGAGTCGAGAATGAGTGGAATTAGAGGATATTCCCGTAGTTAATGAGTTTCCAGATGTTTTTCCCGAAGAACTACCCGGATTACCTCCAGATCGTCAGATTGAGTTCGCGATTGACTTAGCACCAGGGACTGAACCTATTTCCAAAGCTCCATACAGAATGACACCGTCCGAAATGAAGGAACTCGCCAGTCAGCTTCAGGATTTATTGAACAAAGGAGTTATAAGACCAAATGTATCACCCTGGGGAGCGCCAGTATTGTTCGTGAAGAAGAAGGATGGGAGTATGAGACTTTGTATTGATTATCGGGAGTTGAATAAGTTGACTATCAAGAATAGATACCCGTTACCGAGGATCGATGATTTGTTTGACCAGTTAAAAGGAGCGACATGTTTTTCGAAGATAGATCTAAGGTCAGGATATCATCAGCTGAAAATCAATCCAGAGGATATACCGAAGACTGCTTTTCGAACGAGGTATGGTCACTACGAATTTTTGGTTATGGCTTTTGGATTGACGAATGCACCAACAGCATTTATGGAATTGATGAACCGAGTGTTTAAGAGATTTTTGGATAAGTTTGTGATAGTCTTCATTGGCGATATTTTGATTTACTCTAAGATGGAAGCAGAACATGCAGAGCATTTAAGGATAGCATTGGAGATATTGAGAAAGGAGAAGTTGTATGCCAAGTTTTCCAAGTGTGAGTTTTGGTTGAAGGAAGTCCAATTTTTGGGACATATTGTGAGTAAAGAAGGAATTCGAGTTGACCCAGCAAAGATTGAAGCAGTTGTGAATTGGGAAAGACCAAGGACACCGACAGAAGTAAGAAGTTTTATGGGACTAGCAGGATATTATCGCAGATTTGATAAGGATTTTTCTAAGATTGCGGTACCATTGACTAAGTTGACGCGGAAGAATGAAAAGTTTGAATGGACTGATAAGTGTGAAAAGAATTTTCAAGAGCTTAAGCAAAGATTGGTAACAGCTCCAGTGTTAGCATTGCCGGATGATAAAGGAGAATTTGTAATCTACAGTGATGCTTCGCATAAAGGTTTAGGGTGTGTGTTGATGCAGCATGGAAAAGTGATTGCGTACGCTTCAAGGCAACTGAAACCTCATGAACAGAGATACCCTACCCATGACCTCGAGCTAGCAGCAATTGTGTTTGCATTGAAACTGTGGAGACATTATCTTTATGGTGAGAAGTGTGAGATATTTACGGATCATAAGAGCCTAAAGTATATTTTTACTCAGAAGGAACTCAACATGAGACAAAGAAGATGGTTAGAGCTGATAAAGGATTATGATTGTACCATTAGTTATCACCCGGGGAAGGCGAATGTCGTAGCTGATGCACTAAGCAGGAAAGAAAGATTGAATACGCTGACAATGACTCAAGAATTATTTAAAGAGTTCGAGAAATTAGAGATTGAAGTTTGTGCAACAGAGATTCCAGCAGAGCAAGTCTATACCATGTCATTTCAACCAGTATTATTGGACAAAATTCGAAAATGCCAAGAAGAAGTGATGAATCAAAAATTGAATGAATTGACCGGAGAAGAAATTTGCACACAGAAAGATAAACAAGGTATTTTAAGATTTTCCTCAAGGATATGGATTCCTGATGTGAAGGAGTTGAAAGAAGAATTGTTGTGTGATGCCCATAGTTCTAAGTTTTTATTACATCCTGGAAGCACGAAAATGTATCAAGATTTGAAGAAGAATTTTTGGTGGCCAGACATGAAAAGAGAAATTGCGGAGTGGGTAAGTCGTTGTTATACATGCCAAAGAGTGAAAGCAGAACATCAAAGACCAAGTGGATTGATTCAACCATTGGAAATACCTGAGTGGAAGTGGGAGCACATTGCGATGGATTTTGTAGTAGGTCTACCAAGATCGAAGGCTAACCACGATGCTATTTGGGTTATAGTTGACCGATTGACGAAATCAGCTCATTTCTTACCGATTAACGAAAGATTTTCGCTAGACAAGTTAGTGCATTTGTATTTGAAAGAGATTGTGACTCGTCATGGAGTTCCAGTATCTATAGTATCCGACAGAGATCCCCGTTTTAATTCAAGATTTTGGAGACAGTTTCAAGAGCATCTCGGAATGCAACTCAGAATGAGCACTGCTTATCATCCTCAGACAGATGGTCAGAGCGAAAGAACGATTCAGACAATTGAAGACATGCTTAGAGTTTGTGCCATAGATTTTATAGGCAATTGGGACGAGCATTTACCTTTGGTGGAATTTTCTTACAACAACAGCTATCATGCTAGTATTGGGATGCCTCCGTATGAAGCTCTCTATGGAAGGAAGTGTAGATCTCCTGTATGTTGGGAAGAAGTTGGTGAACGAAAGATAGTAGGACCCGAATTGATTCAACAGACGAAAGAGACAGTGGAACTAATTCAGAAAAGATTATGAACTGCTCAAGACAGGCAGAGGAAGTATGCGGATCCAGCAAGGAAGAAAGTAGATTTCGAAGTAGGATATCCAGTATTGTTAAAAGTTTCGCCATGGAAAGGATTAACCAGATTTGGGAAGAAAGGAAAGTTGAGTCCAAGATTTGTAGGACCTTTTGAGATTTTGCGACGCGTGGGCAGAGTAGCTTATGAATTAGCTTTACCGCCTCAGATGCAGCATATTCATAATGTTTTTCATGTATCGATGCTTAAGAAGTTTCATCCTGACACTAAGTGTGTGACAGAATATGAGCCAGCAGAAATTCAGCCAGATTTGTATTATGTAGAGCAGCCGATCAGAATAGAAGATCGTCGAGAGAAAGTGCTTAGAAATAAATCAGTTACGTTAATTAAAGTTTTGTGGAGGAATCCTAGGGTTGAAGAGTCAACCTGGGAGTTAGAAAGTGATATGATAGAACAGTACCCTCATTTGTTTACATAGCTGATTCTGGGGACAGAATCCGTTTAAGGGGGGAAGGATGTAATATCTGGGAATTTCGTACTCTATAAATTATATTATTTGGCATTAAAAATATTATTATGTGCTTAATTGATGAGTCATTCCATGATTATATGATTGTGAATATGTGTTATGTGCATAATTGCTAGATGTGTTGATGTGAATTGATATCAAATTTTCATAGCTTTTAAATATTAAAATATGATTTTTAATTGCTTAAACATTTTTATAAAATTCTTGGAGTTAGTAAAAATCATGAAATTTCTTGTTTATTATCTTTATGTATTTAAAGACTTTTTAAAAATAAAAGTTTAATTTATTTTCGAATTAAAGTATTTTACAAGGATTTTTCTACTTATTACTCTTTTTAAAATATTAAAACTTGTAAAATCCAAATCTTTTCACAAAATGATTTTAAAAATGTTTTAAAAATATATTGAAGAAGAGAATTGCATATTCTAATTTTATGTGTCAATAAATTATTTTTGGATCCAAAATATCTTATAATTAGGATTTAATTGTTAAGTCTTTTATTTAATTAAAAGATGTATCATTAAAATGTGATTAAATTACATGTGTGTGTGTGTAGGCTAGACAAAACCCACCCCCCCTTTTTCTTTTTACATGGCCGAGACCCCCCCCCCATGCTCATCTCTCAAAATTCTCTCTAAACTTTCTCAACTTCCATTAACCTTCAACCTCAAGAATCAAGGTAAATCTCCATCAAAACCATTAAGTGTTATATATAAAATTACTCCTCTCTTCATCCTCTACAACCCCTTGTCTTTTAATTTCGATTTTCTTCACTTTTCAAACTAGGGTTTTCAAAAATCAAGCTTCAAAGGTAAGTTTTGTGGGTGTTGATGATTGGGTATACTCCTTGGAAGAGACCCACGAATTTTCGGGCTCTCCGGAGAACCCCAAACCTTCGGCCATGATCGAAAGTGAGCCGAAGGGTTGCATGCAAGTGTTAATTCATTGATTTTTGAGATTACCATGTTAGATATGATTGCATGTTAGTTTTTACATGTTTTTAAGTTAAGTTTGATGATGGGTTTGAATTTTTATGAGTTTATATGATGTGGGTTTGTTTGTGTTGTTAATTGATGATTGTTAGTAGGTTTAAATTAAAAAGGGTTTATGATTTGGTGATTATATGATATGAAATTTGATGGGTTAGTGATATAATTTGATTTTAGTATGAATTTGTTAGTTAGTGTTGATGGGTTGTTGAGATATTGAATTATGAATCAAAGTTTGGGTGTAAGTAATTGTGTAAGTCATTGTGAGGAATTTGTGTGTGTGCTTGGTGTTGATGGAGGGAGGCCGAGAGAGAGAGATTGATGGAGAGGGAGAGAGACCGAGAGGGAGAGAGAAGAGAGGGAGAGGGAGAAGCCGAGAGAGAGTGAGAGAGAGAGAGAGGCCGAGAGGCCGAGAGAGAGAGAGCCGAGAGGAAGAGAAGAGAGATTGTGGTGTGGTTGTGTGAATTCTTGGGAGTTAGTTGCTTGAGTCTTAGGTGAATTACTTGATTTAATTGTTGCATGAATTAAATTGTTTACATGATTAATTGTTATGTGAATTGGAAGTATGAATTGTATAAGGAGTTGTCATGGAGATAGTAGGTTGATTTAGAATTTCTTGGTGGTTTGTAGTAGTCGATATTGATGGAGTTGTAGGCATTGGAAGTGTATTGTGATTGCCTTGTGTTGTTTGAGCCGGTTATAGTCCGGTATGGTTTGACGACTATACAAAGGAGATGCCGCCGAAATTTCTAAAAATATATAAGTATGATTTTCAAAACTCTAAGGCACATCTCCAATGTTAAGTCGTAGTGTCATTATAGTACTATGCCATACTACATTATATGTTAGATGATTTACGTGCTATGTGACTTATATGTTTACATGTATATAAACATGTATGTGTATATAGTTATAAAGATATCGATGGGGCGTTAGCATTATTAGGATTGTCTTGTGGTATGTAAACCAATGAGGGAAAATAAGATATTGTTTATTATTATTATAGGTCCGAGTAGGAGGCCTGGCAAGGAGCCGATCGAAGAAGACGTTATCTAGTGCAAACTCGTGATTTAAGGCAAGTGTACTATCCTACCTTGTTGTTACCATATGATGAATGCCATGAGATATTGAATTGTTAGTTGTCACGAACTATTTCTTTCCGACCCTATTATTGTCATATACCTTGTGATTGATTTTATACCCCTTGAACTTGACTTGACTTGCTAATCGATAATCATATTTCTTGGAAAACCTTTTCATAACCTTATCGAATTCTTGAATTCTTGAACCAACTACTTAAATATCTTCTTGTACTTGAACTCGTTTTTATCTAAAAACAATTGTTGATTCTTGATTAACCTTTTCTGATTAACTTTTCTTGAATTAACCTTTCTTGACTTAACCAAGTTATACTAAACAGAATCTCAACTCCTAAGAATCCAGAATGATTGACTTTCTTCACTTTGCCTTGTCATTTATTCGAAATCTGAGAATCTTATTCTTGTTTACCAGCAACTTGATATAACATTGTTATTCTTGTTTCTTTGAGATGAATTGAATTTGACAGACTTTGTTTGACTTTATAGGCCAATGTGTGCCTGGGATCCCCTTATATTTGATGAACACCGTATTGGATATGCGGGTTCGGAGCTCTATCGTGGGCTGATCACCCAGCTTTGCTCGTAGCGTCTTATCAGATATTCCAATTCCTACTCAGTCTATTTTGACATTGATTCAGTTGATACCTTTCATTTGCAGATTTATATATCTTGCTTTACAGTTGATTATTTTGCCAGTCTTATATTGTTGATTTATGCACTTGCTGAGCAATTGGCTCAATGATTTTATTTTCCTTAACCTTTCAGTGAAACTCGAAGATGGTAAGGACTCTTGAGACTACGCGTAAAAATTGTGGTGGTTCAGGTGTAGCATATAGGAGGCAGTTCCAGGTAGAAGGGAGTGTCGATCTGATGGATCTTATTTTGCTAGAACTTTGAACTTAGTCAGTAATCTTTTGAACTTAGAATAATTGTGGCTTGTAATAATAATTGATTTGGAATTGGTAGTTTTATATTGTTTCAAACTCTTACCTGTTGGCGATCTAGGCGTGGGATTGGTAATGTCTAATTAATTAATATGCATGCTTTACCATTATCTAGTTAAATATGATTAAGGGATTTGGGGCCGTCACATATTTGTTATCATCATCTTGAAACATGTATGACTCAACGGACACCTTACAATTTGATGACTGGAAAGAAGCCTACTCTAAAGTATGTTCATACTTTTGGAAGCAAATGCTTTGTATTGAAGGATAATTCAGAATATGTTGGAAAATTCGATGCAAAGGCATTTGAATGAATTTTTCTTGGCTACTCTATGGAAAGAATTGCATACAAAGTTTTTGTCATCAGTCAAAAGAAAATTATGGAAAGCACAGATGTGACATTTAATGAAAGCAAACTACCTGGATTAGAAGAAGCCAATGATGAAGATAAAGATCCATTAAAGTTTGATAATCTAGATGATTCTGATGAAGAGAATGAAACTGAAGTTGAAACTTGTTATTCCCAGATTACACACTTGTATAATTGTAGAAGGGGGGGGGGGTTGAATACAATTCTTGATATTTGTAAATTTTTGATAAAAACCACAGAAATCTATAAGGAGATAATTGTTGGATTAGAAATGATTCACAAATACATAAAAAATCAGGTGGTTAAATGTACAACCTGAGACTTTTATTTGAAGAAAACTCTGTGATACAAATGTACACAGCTTTTGATTTACAACTCTTTGCTTCTAAGGATATTCAAGAAACCCTAAGCAAGTATGTCTGTTTTCTTAGTTTCTAAAGAGTTGCTAGACTTGGTTATATATCCCAAGTTTACAAGTACTACAGGAATAAGATAATATTAATCTAATTCAAGTTGACTTGCTACTCCACTCTAAATCCACATGTAGCTGAAAGGTTGTCCTTGTGAACAGATATGTCCCCTGCACCTTTCTTGTATGTACTGTGTAAATGGAATGCTTCTTTCTTCTGCGTTTCCAAAGTATGGCTGCCATACTGCTTTTTATACCTACTATCAACCCATGTGATCTGTCAGTCAAACCTGTCCTTATCAACTACTAATTCCCAGCTAGCATAGAAGAAAGTGTCAATGATTATCCGTTGATGTTGTACACAGTCATCCGTTGATGGTAGTTTGAGCTGTATCCGTTGATAGAGTAAATTTGAGTTGTATCCGTTGATAGAGTTCTGTTCTCATCCGTTGATACACTTTCACTTAGACAGAATTACATAGCATAGCTTATTTACAATCGGCTACCCTATTCTGCCTATCCGTTGATGGTCAACATGACTCTGAATAAAAACACTATCAACTGATAAATAGAGATATTGCAATATGCTACAAAACCTCATCCGTTGATGAGCTACCTGTCAACGAATAGAGTTATAAAGTCTCATCCGTTGACAGTTACAAAACATGACTTATACAATTTTGTGCATAGAATGTGAAGTTATCATCAAGTACAACATATTCCTAACAATCTCCCCCAATTTATGCTTGATGAACATAAAGCCATAAATTTAGGACCTTGATGATAACAAAACATTTCCCTAGAGGTATTTACTGATAGATGCATAATTGTATTAAGCTTCAAAATTTAAACACAAAAAGTTTGCAAAATTTATAGAGAAAGATTGCTCCTCTAGTCTGAGAAGATCATTAATGTTTTCTTTCTCTTGTTGGTACCACTCTTGATTTTCCTTCCTTAGCAGAATTTGATTCAATCTGGATTTGGAGTTGCCTGTAGAAGGCTTCTTCTTCAGCAATCTTTGAATTCAGCTTTGATTGCAACCACCTAAGGTACTGGGTGCTAGCCTTAGATAGTTGATCCTCCAACCTGAAGAATCTCCTGTTTCCACCTTCATCCTTGAATTCCATCATCCAATAAGGTTGAATGTGGATTTTCTGTCCATTGTATGAGATCTTCAATTTCTTGGGCAAACTTGATGGAGAATTCCATTATGCTCTAATCTGTTCAATCCTCTTGATTATCTCATGCATGGCTACCATGGAGAACCCTGTATGTCTCTTAATGGCAGAGAATACTTTGGTTAAGATTTGATAATTTTCTCCAAGTACCTTCTGTAAAGGCCATGTCCTCTCTTTTCCTCCTTTGTAGACAAACACTAATTTCTCAGGCAGTTGTTTGTATTTGTCAATTCCTCTCACTTCTGACACTTCATCCATATATAGATTGATGCCAGAATATTCTTCTATAACTGCTTGATAGATGTAGTCTTCCTTGTTCTCAGCAGGTGACTGTTTAACAATAGAGGGCACCTTAGATATTTGGATAGGCAACTTTGGAGTTTGCTTTCTTGAGGCCCTTTTCTTCTGTGTTGATACAAACAGAAATTTAGGAACCTCAATTTTGTCAAACTCCACTGGTTCCTCCTTTGGCTCTATTTACTGTTCATGGAATTTTACAGATGGGTTTATTACCTCTTGAGGCATTTGAACTGGTAATTGTGTGCCACTTGTTTCTCTGGATCCTTTCTGTGGAGAAATAGGTCTATTGGGTCTTTGCTTTTTCTGACTTTTCTTTACCCTGACCTTAGTGCCACCTTTTCTCTTAACTGGCTTAGGAGGTTCCTCAGACTCCTTTTCTTCACTTTGTAACTCATCCTCTAACTCTTGAGCTAGCCTGGCTAGCCTCTCTTCTGAGTTTTCATTTGGAAATTCAGTATTTGGATGAGCTTCTCTTAGCAGCCTTGAAGTCTCTTCCCTCTTGGCTTCAACAAATCTAGGATGGCTGTTGGAGATGTTCAGAATTTTTCCATTCCTTGTGATTACAGCCATCCATTCTCTTACTCTTTTATTAGTCTTTTGCTTGAACTCCATGATAGCTTCTCCCATTAGCTTCTCTTCATCATCCTTGGGAAATGGATAGTCCAGTTGTAACTTGTTCTTCCCATTTGCTTTTGGTGGAGAGTAAACTCTGGTTTTTATGATGGGTTCAAATTCTTTGACATAAGAATGTTCAACATCATAATATGTAGGAGCCACAATTGCTGGAGTGAGAACCTTCAGAATTGTAGTAGATATTGTTGGAGCTGAGGTTTGGCTAGAGAACAGAGTTGATGCAATAGATTCATTGATCAACCTTTATGACCTCATTATCCTTTCATTTTGTTCCTCTCTTATCTTTTGTAGAGATTCAATCTTGGCTAGCTTTTCCTCTTCTATCATGTTTGAGAGATCAAACTCTTCAGATAGAGC
Organism: Kitagawia praeruptora; assembly: GCA_037693485.1. Lineage (NCBI taxonomy): Eukaryota > Viridiplantae > Streptophyta > Magnoliopsida > Apiales > Apiaceae > Kitagawia > Kitagawia praeruptora. Next base: position 64,379,351 of record CM075345.1, read on the forward strand.
TATTGGTAGGGGTTTGGATTTGCTGGGGGAAGCTTTGACAATAAAGTCCTGTGGATTGACCACTATGGTAGGCTGCTGCTCCCCCTCACTTGCTGCTTCTCTCCTTTCATAAATAGAGATTTGTCTTGTAGTTGCCACAGCCTCTTCCACTGTCTCCCTCTTTTTGTTAGCATCAAGGGTTTGAATAGAAGTAGGGGCTGCAACCAACTTTGCTAAAAGTTGAGTTTGCAGTTTCTGATGTTGAAGAAATTGCTCCATCTGGGATTCCATCTTTTCCACTCTAGTGGTGAGTTGTTGCACAGACTTAGCCAAGCTGTCTTCTTTGATGAATCTTTGTTGCAACACCCTCTGAGTGGCTGTAGGAGCCAACTGCTCCAACTTGGAATCCATAGAAATCTTCACATCTTTGATATCTTGCTTGACCTCCTCTAAGTTTGATCTTTGAATAACCATTTGCATCATTTGCAACTTGAGAGAGTCAATTACTTGTTGAAGAACAACCTGTCTTTGTGGATCTGCACTTTGGTGCTCAGTCATGGCAGATTTATATTGCCTTATGATCTCCAAATCAATGTCAAGATAGGTGTAGCTAGTAGCAAATTTCCAATCATGAATACTGCTAGCACCTTCATCCTCAGTGCTCTGGCTGGCTTCACTGTCAAATTCTTCAATGTCTTCATCTTCAGCAATGGATGGCAGAGCTTCTAAAGAATCTTTAGCTCTTTGTAGTGACTGTGAGGTGTGCACTAGGTGCATTGCCTCCTCTGCTTCCACACTGCTTTGGCGAGCCAGAACTTGATAGGTAGGTGGAGGAATAAAGGTTTCAGCATCCAAAGATATGGAGTCAATCATTGACTGATATTCTTTTTGATATTCCATGCCTTGGTTGCATCATCAACCTCCATTGGCTCACTTGCAATGGCTTCTCCTTCCAACCTTATGCCTCCTGTAGTCCCTTCTCTCCTCTCCTCTCTCTTTTCTTGCATCAAGGGCCCCCCTTGGCTCACACCCTCACCTTCACCTACTAAGGTGGAACTCTCAATCTCTCCTTTTGCCTGACCGGAAGAAATGGTTAGCCTCTCATTATTTGCCTCTCCTTTTGCCTACTCACAAGGCAGCCTCTCACTCCCTTCCCTCAATCCTAAAAGTGTTTCAACTACTGAGAACTCCTCCACACTTGACACAGGAATGTCAGATATAGCAGTGGTAGAGTGAGTTATCAATGGATAAGGAATATCCGTTGATGGAGTAGTTATAGCTGTCAACGGATGGCTAGACATAGGCGCATCCGTTGATGGAGAAACACTTGTCAATGGATGAAGGATATCCGTTGATGAAGGAAAAAGAGTATCCGTTGAAGTGAAAACCAACACTGAATCTGTGGTGATTGATTTTAAGGAAGAGGCCACAGATAGTGTTGTGAATTCAGGAATGGAAGATTGATGGCCCAACAAATCATCTAAAAGATGATGACCACCAATTGTTGAGTGGGGCTTCTCCAAGAATTTTAAAGATGGAGAATCAGGAATTGATGTAGATATCATATCCACATCAAGAGATGGAGTTGGTGATGGTGGATTGAAATGTGTATGGATTTGAATGTTAAGATCAAGGGGCTGTGACTCCACATTTATTGAAGTCACATCAAATTGAATATGAGAAGGTACAGTTTGCTGTACTGTGTGTGCACCATGTGATTCCCCAATGGTTTTGGATTTTACTCTTCTACCATAGGTTTTAGAGTGAGAGCTATCTGTGTCTCTTGCCCTTTTGTGCAGTGTTCCTGGAGTGGAACTTAAATCTGTAGTCACATCCTGTTGAGAGGATGTAACTAGAATTTGACTTGAAGGTTCATTAACAGTCTTTTGAGAGACTGAAATGTTGGTTGCACCTGCCTCACCTTCCTTATCCTTAGGGCTTCTTTGATGTTCACCCTATCCCTCACCACTCACTACCACCTTCACACTCCCCTCAAGAGTTTTGGTAGTTTTTTCAACAGGTGCCTTTTGAGAGACACCTGAGTTTTGTCTTTTAGATTGTGGTTTTGGAACTTTGGATTTGGTCACTTTGGTAGGAGCCTGTTTGGTCACAGCTACAGACTCCATTGTGACACTAGAAGGCAAAGAAATTTGGGGGTTAGAGATAGGATTTTCAGGGTTGGAAACAGTTACCTGAACAATTGGTAGATATACCAATTGTACTTCTGCATTTATGTTCATTCTAATCAAATCACTTAAGACTCTTTTCTCCTGAACAAAACAATTGAACTTGCTATCCTGGTTAGCAATGGATAGCTCATTCTCAGATACATGTAGTGCTAAGAGCATGAAAAATCTAGCAAAATAAATATTCTTGCTCCTAGTTTCCTTTTTACCTAATTTAGCTGCTATCTCATACATGACTAGTATGCCAAAATTATAGAATTTATCAGTCAAAAGCATACACAGCATAACTAGCATGGAATTGGTAACAGCATCAAAGTTACTAATTTTGCCAGAAAAAGTTTTAATGAAGGCATCACAAAAGTAACTCCATTCTTTAACCATCCATTTCCTAACAATTTTCCCTAAGTTCTCAGTACTAAGGGTATAATTTATGGACTTAAGCATGGTAACAATTTCAGCATTACTGGGTACTTCCAGACAGTTATTCTCAGGCAATTTTAAACAAGCAGTTATCACATCAGAATTTACTACATAGTTTTTACCCTTTAAAGAAAAAGCAAGTGTACGGTCTGTGCCAATGTACTCAGCAGATGCCCACACCTCTTCAATTACCTCGTGGATTAGAGGAGTGGTGGCAGTCATAGCATATGACAGTTTGCATTTCTTCACGAAATTCATCATGGTGTGATAGGCTTCTGGAGCGTTCACTGTATCAACAAAGGCCGCGAAATTGTTCTTCTCATAGGTAAACCGAGTGGAAGACATCATCTTAACAATAGGCGCCATTGAAGTGTTTGAACTTTTGTTGCAGAGAGTTTTAGTGAAGAAGATGCAGTTAACTTATGAAATTCTTTAAAAATGAATAAAAGTGAGATGTGAGAGCACAAGACAGCCTTTTATATTTTTCAAGAATTAAAAATGAAATAATTAAAAGTAATTACTCCATTGGACAAAAGTAACTGTCAGATAATAAAAGAAAAGGAAAGAAGTACAGCCGTGACTAAATATACACGTTTACCAACGGCTATATAAAAAAAATGTATATCAACGGATATAGAATGGACGGTTGAGAAAACAGTTTATCCATCGATGACGTGGACAACCTGTTATCCGTTGACATACGAAAATCTAGTAATGTGTTTATACTACCAACGGATAAAAGAATATCCGTTGATAAGCAAATTTTCCTTAGACAAAATTTCTGCAGAAAATTTTTCTGAGAGTTTTTAATTCTCAAGTAAATCAAAACACATTTCTAGCTGCAATACAGTATGATTATATATCACTAGGAATTATGAAAAATTAAGCATACCTTGTTCACCTACCAATCTTGTGAATGAAGATTCATCAAGAGGCTTGGTGAAGATATCTGCAAGCTGCATTTCACTTGGCACAAAGTGCATTTCTACTGTACTATTCATCACATGCTCTCTAATGAAATGGTATTTGATGTCAATATGCTTGGTTCTCGAATGTTGCACTGGATTCTCTGTGATGGCAATAGCACTAGTGTTGTCACAGAAAATTGGAATCTTCTCAACTTTTAGACCATAGTCAATAAGTTGATTTTTCATCCAAAGAATCTGTGCACAACTACCAGCAGCAATGTACTCAGCTTCAGCTGTAGAAGTGGAGACTGAGTTCTGTTTCTTACTGAACCATGACACAAGCCTGTTCCCTAGAAATTGGCAGGAGCCTGTAGTACTTTTCCTATCAATTCTGCAACCTGCATAGTCTGCATCTGAATAGCCAATTAGATCAAAGCCAGAATCTCTTGGGTACCAAATGCCAAGGTTTGGTGTTCCCTTGAGATACCTGAAAATTCTCTTAATAGCAATCAAGTGAGACTCTCTAGGGTCAACTTGAAATCTAGCACAAAGACAAGTGGAAAACATTATATCAGGTCTACTAGCTGTTAGATATAGAAGTGAGCTTACCATGCCTCTATAGCTTGAGATGTTCACAGACTTTTCCTTAGTATTCAACTCAAGCTTAGTTGTAGTGGCCATAGGTGTTTTTGCAGAGGCAGAATCCATTAAGTCAAATTTCTTTAAAAGATCATAAATATATTTTGTTTGACTTATGAAAATTCCCTCATTAACTTGCTTCACTTGTAAACCAAGAAAGTAAGTTAATTCACCCATCATGCTCATTTCATACCTACTTTGCATAAGTTTGGAAAACCTTTTACAAAGCTTCTCATCTGTAGACCCAAAAATAATGTCATCTACATAGATTTGAACAAGTATAGTAGAACCATTGACATTTCTATGAAATAAGGTTTTATCTACTGTACCTCTAGTGAAGTGATTCTCCAAAAGAAATTGAGATAAAGTGTCATACCAGGCTCTTGGTGCTTGCTTCAAACCATAAAGTGCTTTCAGGAGAAGATATACATATTCTGGAAATTCTGGATCTTCAAAGCCAGGAGGTTGATGGACATATACCTCTTCTTCCAGTTCCCCATTTAGAAAGGCACTTTTGACATCCATCTGATAGACTTTGAAATTGGCATGTGCTGCATAGGCTAGGAAGATTCTAATTGCCTCAAGTCTTGCCACTGGAGCAAAAGTTTCATCAAAATCTATCCCTTCTTCTTGAGAATAGCCCTTTGCCACTAATCTAGCTTTATTTCTCACAATTATGTCATTTTCATCAATCTTATTCTTGACAACCCATTTGGTACTTATGACACCTCTATCATCAGGTTTGGGCACAAGCTTCCATACTTTATTTCTCTCAAACTGGTTTAGCTCTTCTTGCATTGCTAATACCCAATCTGGATCTAGAAGGGCATCTTCCACTTTCTTAGGTTCCTCTTGAGACAGGAAACTACTTGAGTTTGGACTCTTGAGTTTGAGTCACCAATGATTAACTCAAAAGGATGATCTCTGGTCCATTTTCTTGAAGGTGGAAGGTTTGATCTAGATGAGGTTGCTTCATCAAAATGAGCATGATCTTGTCGATTGGTCATTGAGTGTTGACTTTGAGAAACTCCCCCTGAGTTTGTTGTCCTTGCGGAATTATGAAGTTGACTGCCAACGGATGCATCATTTTGTCTATCAACGGATGCTCCATTTTGCCTGTCGACGGTTGCATGAGAATGCCTGTAAACGGATGCATCTGATGCTCCAATATGACTGTCAACGGATGCTTCATTTCCAGTATTAGCATCACTTCTAGTTGGACCAACAACTCTAGATGAATCTTCATGGTCATGATCTTCATTTTCCTCATCATCATCAATGTACATTCTTCCTTCTACCTCATTTTCAAATCTCAACTTTTCATGGAAGCCTTCATCATTTAGACCTAGAATCTTTTGATCATCAAACACAACATGTACAGATTCCATAACAATGTTGGTTCTTAGATTGTAGACTCTATAGGCTTTCCCTGCTGCATACCTAACAAAGATAGCTTCATCTGCCTTTGCTTCAAATTTGCCCAAGTTATCTCCATGATTCCTTGGCACAAAACACTTACATCCAAAGACATGAAGAAAAGCTAAAGTTGGTTTCTTGTTGGTGAATAACTGATAAGGAGTCATTCCTCTAGCTTGATTGACCAAGGAAATATTCTGAGTGAAACAGGCAGTGTTGACAGCTTCAGCCCAGAAATATGTTGTCAATCTTGATTCACTTAGCATTGTTCTAGCTGCCTCAATGAGAGTTCTATTTTTCCTTTCAACAACCCCATTTTGTTGAGGTGTTCTAGCAGTAGAAAACTCATGGACAACTCCATTCTCTTCACAGAAAATCTTCATTGTGGAATTTTTGAATTCAGTACCATTATCACTCCTGATTCTTTGTACTTTGACTTTAGAACCATTGTTTACTAGTCTGAGATGATTGATGATGATTTCACTTGCACAATCTTTGGAGTGCAGAAAGAAGGTCCATGTAAACTTAGAAAAATCATCTACAATCACCAGAAAGTATTTCTTCTTTGAAATGGACATGACATTTACTGGACCAAATAAGTCCATATGCAGCAATTGAAGTGGCTTAACAATGGATGACTCTGTCTTGATCTTGAAGGATGATTTCTTTTGTTTCCCTAATTGGCAGGCATCACACAATCCATCCTTGATGAACTCCAATTGAGGGATTCCTCTAGCCAGATCTTTTCTTACCAAATCATTCATAACTTTAAAATTCAAATGTGACAGCTTTTTATGCCATAGCCAACTTTCATCCTTGCTTGCTTTGCTGAAGAGACAAGTGATGGATTCTGAGCATACTGAATTGAAGTCAGCTATGTAAACATTTCCTTTTCTAAAGCCTGTCAATACCACATTATTGTCTTCCTTGGCAGAAACAACACAGGCTTCTTTTGTGAACTTTACTTCATAGTCTTTGTCACAAATCTGACTGACACTCAGCAAATTGTGATTCAAACCTTCAACTAAAGCCACTTCTTCAATGATGACATTGTCCTTTGAAATCAAGCCATATCCCTTAGTATATCCTTTGTTGTCATCTCCAAAGGTAATTCTAGGGCCAGCTGCCTCCTTGAACTCTGTGAGCAGGGTTGAATCTCCTGTCATGTGCCTAGAGCATCCACTGTCTAGGTACCATAGATTCCTTCTATTTCCCTGCACACATTCCAAAATACAAATCAAGTTGATTTTGGTACCCAAGTTTCCTTGGGTCCTTTCTTGTTATCCATTGGTTTTGCACTCTTAGCAATCTGCATTTTAGGTGTAGATGCTTGAGTGATAGGTTTTGACAGATGCTCATTTGCATAAATATTTGATGCATGCATTTGTGGGAAATTGGCATACATATTATTCATGCTAGGAATGTTCCATGACATTTGTGGCATATTCACAGATTGAAAATAAGGATTAGACACATATGGCATGTTCACATATGGATTTGAAAAACTAGCATTCTGATACAAACCAGGCATTGCAGGCATACTTGGCATAGATTGAGGTACATGAACAGGAGTCCTTTTAACAGACTTGCAATTAGAAGATAGGTGATTGACACTATTACAATTACCACAAGTTTTCCTTGGGGCAAACTTGTCAGGAGAATAATTGTTTTTCTTGTTGATGCCTATCTTACCATTTCTGTTCTTTTTCTTTTTACCCTCAGTCTCTACCTTTTCATTAACTGATTTACTAACAGCCTTTTTGTTATGTAAATCACCTGCTTTAGCCTTCTCACTAGATTTGACTTGGCTACTTTCACCAGAAACAAAGTTCTTGGCTACTAGACCATACTGATTATTCAGTTTCTTGAGTTCCTTCTTACTAACAGACTTTTTGTTAGTTGACGGATACCTCTCATCCGTTGATGGTTCATCTGTCAACGGATGATCACTATCCGTTGATTCACAAATAGTCTCTAGATCCTCAAGGCAAGGTTCTAGCTCCTTTTTCTTTTGAGTCCAGGTATTCTTCACAAATGATTCTATTCCCTGGACTTCTATTATGTTTTGTGAAATATTCCTACAGCTTTGAAATTTAGCAATTATCCCTTGTTCTTTTTCAAGCTGGTCTCTTAAAATCAGTTCTCTTTTTAACACAGCTTCAAGTTCACTTTTAGCATCATTGCAATCAACTCTCATTTTCTCAAATTCTAGAAATTGAATTTCTAGAGCATCATTCCTATTACTTAAAAATAGATTAGTCTCTTTAATCCTATTGTTCTCTTTAGTGAGTGATTTAAGAGTAACACTCAAGTGATATAGTTCAGTAGACATTTCATCTATAACACTATTGCATTCCTCTTTGGTGAGCCCAGAGAGATTAGTAGAAAATACCTGATTGCTAGCTGAACTTTCTTCCTGCTCAGAATCAGCCATCAATGCAAGGTTGACAAACTCAGCATCATCATCAGAATGATTTCCATCAGCAGCCCAGTCATATTCTTGGGTCATGAATGCCTTTCCTTTCTGCCTGAGAAGATCAAAATATTTCTTCTTGTAGTCAACATTTTCAGTTGGCTTGCCCTTGTTCTCAGATCAAGGCTTCCTGCACTCACTTATCATGTGACCAGCAATTCCACAATTGTAGCATTTAATTTTGGATTTATCCACATAGTTGCTTGTGGAAAAATCCTTGTTAACTGGCTTAGCCACCCTAGAATTTTTTCTGAATTTTAGCTTAGAGAATCTCCTAGATAGAAAGGCTAAATGCTCATCTATCTCATCCAATTCATCCTGCTGAAGGACACTCATTTCTTTAGACACTTTTTCCTTGCTTTTGCTTGATTCTGGTCTACCTTCACAAACCTCCCTGTTTGGTGTAGATTTAGCAGCTTCAGTCCTCTTCTCCTCCTTCTGCTCCAAGTTGGCAACAAGTGCAACTGACCCACTTTTCTTTTGGGCCTTCTCAATCTCTTCATCCTGCTCCATTTCTAGTTCATATGTCTTTAAAGTTCCATAGAGCCTTTCAAGAGTAAATGTCTTGTACTCTTGAGTGTTTCTTAGAGAAACAGTCATTGGCTTCCACTCTTTGGGCAGTGATCTCAGAAATTTGAGATTAGAATATTTCACTTGGTAGATTCTTCCATACAGTTTCAAGCCATTCAGCAGCTTTTGAAATCTACTAAATGTGTCATTCAATGTCTCTCCATTCTTGAAATGGAAGTACTCATACTGTTGGATTAGTAGTTGCATCTTGTTCTCCCTTACTGTTCCGTACCTTCACAAAGGGTTTGAACAATGTCCCATACTTCCTTGGAGGTAGTACAGTTGATAACATTGGCAACCATGTCTGTTTCTAAGCCATTAAACAGAATATTCATGGTCTTTTTATCTTTGTGGACTTCTGCGATGTCTTCAGTACTCCACTCAGAAACAGGTTTGGGAATGTAAGTGTCTGGTGCATCTGCAGCAAGGCCAACTCTTGAAGTAGTCTTCATTGGAACATGAGGACCCTTCTCAATGCAATCTACAAAACCTTCATCAATAGACATGAGATGTAGACGCATTTTTACTTTCCAGTGAAAGTAATTTTCTCTATCAAGAACTGGTATCTTTACTTCATAATCCTTCTTAGACATGTTGGAAGTGTGTTGATCTTTAAACTTCAAATATGTTAGAAGCTTGCTCTGATACCAATTGTTATTCCTAGATTACACACTTGTATAATTGTAGAAGGGGGGGTTGAATACAATTCTTGATATTTATAAATTTCTGATAAAAACCACAGAAATCTATAAGGAGATAATTGCTGGATTAGAAATGATTCACAAACACATAAAAAATCAGGTGGTTAAATGTACCACATGAGACTTTTATTTGAAGATAACTCTGTGATACAAATGTACACAGCTTCTGATTTACAACTCTTTGCTTCTAAGGATATTCAAGAAACCCTAAGCAAGTATGTCTGTTTTCTTAGTTTCTAAAGAGTTGCTACACTTGGTTATATATCCCAAGTTTACAAGTACTACAGGAATAAGATAATATTAATCTAATTCAAGTTGACTTGCTACTCCACTCCAAATCCACATGTAGCCGAAAGGTTGTGCTTGTAAATAGATATGTCCCCTGCACCTTTCTTGTATGTACTGTGTAAATGGAATGCTTCTTTCTTCTACGTTTCCAAAGTATGGCTGCCATACTGCTTTTTATACCTAATATCAACCCATGTGATCTGTCAATCAAACCTGTACTTATCAACTGCTAATTCCCAGCTAGCATAGAAGAAAGTGTCAATGATTATCCGTTGATGTTGTACACAGTCATCCGTTGATGGTAGTTTGAGCTGTATCCGTTGATAGAGTAAATTTGAGTTGTATCCGTTGATAGAGTTCTGTTCTCATCCGTTGATACACTTTCACTTAGATAGAATTACATAGCATAGCTTATTTACAATCGGCTACCCTATTCTGCCTATCCGTTGATGGTCAACATGACTCTGAATAAAAACAATATCAACTGATAAATAGGGATATTGCAGTATGCTACAAAACCTCATCCGTTGATGAGCTACCTGTCAACGAATAGAGTTATAAAGTCTCATCCGTTGACAGTTACAAAACATGACTTATACAATTTTGTGCATAGAATGTTAAGTTATCATCAAGTACAACATATTCCTAACAAAACTCATGTTCAACAAACTCAAGTGAATGATGATACAAGAGAAGAATTTGTGCCAATCAATAGTGGAGAAACAAGCATCCAAGACACACCTGTGAATAGTGGCAACATCACAGGGGGATGAAATGAGAATGATCAGGACTTGGATGATGAAGCAACATCAAGAATGAGAAATCAGACTGAGCATTCAAGGAAATGGCATAGATCACATACTGCAGACCAAATCATTGGAGATGTAAATGCAGGAGTAAGAACTAGGAGAGCAACTCTAAATGACTGCCTCTATGGTTGCTTTCTATCTCAAGTAGAGCCTAAGAAAATTGATGATGCACTGATGGACCCCGACTGGATAATTGCTATGCAAGAGGAGCTGAATCAATTTGAAAGAAGCAAAGTATGGAAACTTGTGACTGCACCAAAAGACAGAACCATTGTTGGAACAAAATGGGTTCTGAAGAATAAGATGGATGAAAATGGTGTAATCATAAGAAACAAAGCAAGGTTGGTTGCAAAAGGATACTCTCAACAGGAAGGCCTTAATTATGATGAGACATTTTCCCCTGTTGCTAGATTGGAAGCCATCAGAATCTTCTTGGCATTTGCGGCACATTCAAATTTCAAGGTTTATCAAATGGATGTCAAGAGTGCCTTTCTGAATGGAAAGTTGGAAGAAGAAGTATATGTGCAACAACCACCTGGCTTTGAGGATCCACACTTCCCAGAATTTGTCTACAAATTGCTTAAGGCATTGTATGGACTTAAGGAGGCTCCAAGGGCATGGTATGATACTCTATTACAATTTCTTCTTGAAAATCAATTCACTAGAGGCACATTGGACAAAACACTGTTTTACAAGAAGCATGGTGATGATATTATCCTAGTTCAGATCTATGTGGATGATATCATATTTGGGTCTACAAATGAGAAGCTGTGTGAGAAATTCTCTAAACTCATGCAGAGCAGATACGAGATGAGTATGATGGGAGAGTTGACATTCTTTCTTGGGTTGCAAGTTAGTCAAAGGAAGGATGGTATCTTTATCAGTCAAACCAAGTACATCAAGGATTTATTGAAGAAGTTTGACTTAGAAGACTGCTCACCTGCAAAGACACCCATGGCCACTGCCACTAAATTAGATGAAGATGCTAAAGGCAAGAAAGTAGATATCTCAGTTTACAGAGGCATGGTTGGTTCTCTACTCTATCTCACTGCAAGCAGGCCAGACATCATGTTTGCTACATGTTTGTGTGCAAGGTTTCAATCAAATCCAAAAGAGTCACATTTGATTGCTATAAAAAGGATCTTTAGATATCTGAAGGGCACTCCAAACTTGGGTTTATGGTATCCTACGGACACAGGGTTCAATCTGGTTGGTTATTCTGATGCTGATTATGATGGATGCAGAGTGGATAGGAAAAGCACCTCAGGTAGCTGCAAGTTTCTTGGACAAAGGTTAGTCTCTTGGTATGGCAAGAAACAACAATTTGTGTCAACTTCTACAGCTTAGGCTGAATACATAGCTACTGGAAGTTGCTGTGCTCAAGTGCTTTGGATTAGAAACCAACTTAGAGATTATGGACTTGTGTTGGAAAGAATTCCAATCATGTGTGACAACACAAATGCAATCTCTATAGTTGCCAATCCTGTCAATCATTTTAGAACAAAGCACATTGACATCAGATATCATTTCATTAGAGAACATGCAACTAATGGAACCATTGAGTTGCATTATGTCTCTACAGATAAACAACTAGCTGACATATTCACTAAGTCATTAGATGAAGCCACCTTCACAAGGTTGGTTAGTGAGATTGGAATGCTGAATTCTTCAGATTCTTGCTAAGTGAATATATCAACTAAGTTGTTGCAGCAGTAAATACTTACTTTATTTAAATGCTCAATATTTTTGAAGTAAGTGTTGGCTGAAATATATGATTTATAAATATTTTCAATCTGCTGCATATATCAGAAAATCATATTTTGTCAACTTGAAATTTCTGTGAAATTTTGAGAACATCACTATTTAATCTGTTGGAATATTCTTTATAGAATATGTCTGGTAGATTTTCAAAAGATAGTGAAAATTGAGTTTCTATGAGTAAAAAGAATAGTTCGATAAGTCAGACTTCTCGAATGGTTCATTTCATTGTTAGTGGTCGACTTCTCTAACAAGCCTATTCAGGACACTCTTGAGTTCTCGAATAGTGTCTTTTAGAAGAACTCGAACAGAGACATGAGTGAGTTCTCGAATAAGGTATTTAAGTTCTCTATTGACAGAGTTCTCGAATAGCATGTTTGAGTTCTCGAATCATTTGAAAAGGCTGATTTCTCGCTGAATTTTAACCGATTTTGGATTTTTATTCAAAATTCAGAATTACTCATAAAAACATATCTTACCTAATTTAGAATTTATTCTAAGTTAGATAACTGCCAGCTGTGAGTTATAACATGCTTAAGTTATCGATTAAGCCTTTCTTGACTTATCGAATAGTTGTTTTCTACTTCTCGAATGCTTGACTTGTCGATACAAAACATATGCCTAATCGACAATTCTAGTACTTCATACCTATATAATTCTACATCTATTCAATTCACTTCATTCGATTTCTCAAGCATCTAAACTCCCAAAACCTCTGAAAACCTTAACTACAAAAGCTTAATTTCTTCTTCAACCTTCATTCTCTTTTCTTCTATATACAAATGGCAAACACCCAACTCACCATACTCACTCAAACCAATTTCATCGCAATAACTAACGATGTGGAAGCACCTAATGCAAACTTCAAGTGCTTTGTACGCTGGATGTCAGAATCATACATCAAGAGTGCACTATCAGCCAACCCAACTCTGTATCTGGACCTCCTAGAACAGTTTTGGAGAACTACCACCATGGAAGTCATCGCTCTCGAGAATGCTATAACCTCCTACGTAGTCTATTGCAAGATTCAAGGCCAGGATATTACTATTACTACAGCAGACATGAATCAAGCACTGGATTTACAACAAGAGGAATATGACCCACTAGCCACAAATGCAGCGTTGGAAGAATTCTTTGAGTTTATCAACTACTCAGATGTGATCAATCTTGGGAAGTTAAACAGGAAGCATCTGCGGAAAGAGTGGAGTTATGTGTTTGCCACCATTCTTCAAGTCTTCACAGCCAGGAAGTCAAGCTTCGATCAGATTAGTGCACCTACACAGCAAATAGGCTATGCCTTGGCTTATTGGAGAAAGATAGATGTTGGTCAAATTATTCTATAGGAGCTATATGGGAGACTTGGCAAGAACACAGCCAAGAGAGGTACTGAAATTTTCTTCCCTCGCTTTATTCAATCTATACTTAACTTTAAAAATGCTAAATTGATTGAATTGCCTAGAGTAGATAACAGCAGAATAGGATACCCTAGGTCCATGACCAAACTTATTTTTGGTAATTTGGAGACTAGGAATGATGTGGATGTAAGACTCAAAATAGCTCCCCAAATGGAGAGTCTATTTAGGACTTACCCCCACAACATGCCAACATTTGACTCAAAGTCACAGTTAGCACAGCCTAAGCAAGTAGTACAAGATGCTAACCCAAGGCTTGCTAACCAACCCTCTCAACCAAACACTCTACCACACAGTGAGCCAACTGCATCATCCTCTCAAAAGGGTGATGTTAGTAAAAAGAAGAGAAATGAGGTAATGACTACCACCTTGAACATATTATCTGAAGCAGCATTGGCTATGGAATTAGGTATAGGTAGTGAGGAACCTGAGTCACCCTTACAGAGGCCAAAGAGGAAGAAATCTAGGACCACCTCTTCAGTCACACAAATGGCTGAAGTTGGAAAATCAGGGGCACACAGTTCACTAGATGTATCCTCTCAACAGGGTACATCTATAGAATCAAGCATCCCCCCCCCCAATGCACCTATTTATACAGAGTCAGCACATGGGAGTGATAAGGCTAGCACAACACTGAGTGAAGAGCACATCACAATTGAAACTCCCTCTATCTCTCAGGGGGAGTTGCCAAAATCTAATCTACAAAACACTTCTCTTCCAGAATCTACCACTCATATTTCTTTGGAGCCTGCAACTCAAATAATTGAGGAGCAAGGCATTGATTATCAAGAATTCTCTTCTCTTGATGAGCCAATGAATTCAAGTGACATGGTGCTTGACACTGTGCTCACCACCCAGGACCTACATTTAGATGGTGAGGGAATGCATGCTGGGGCATATCCTAATGACACCATCACAAACACAGAGGTTCCACTAGTTGTCACTAGAGACTCTGTGCCTGTGTCAACTACTGGTGTAACTCATCCCACTTCTGTGGAGACACCAGTAGTAGAGTCAATCCATCCGGTTGTAGAAGTTGCATCTGTAAATGAGGAGTCTAGCTTGCCTAGCTCTAGTTCTGACTTTATGTCACAATGGCTGAAGCCTGTGCAACATGACAGTGCTTCAGGATCAAGGTCTGTTCCACAACAATTGACGGTTGAAGCACTTCAAAGCTTAATTGTGGATCAGATCCCTGAGTTCACAAAGATTGCTCAGAACCTCCTCACTGCAAACCTGCCAAATCCTGACTATGAAGCTATTCTCTTATGCCACAAAGATGATGTGGAGTTACAGAAGGCAAAGATAATAGATGATACTGAGAGAGATGGCAATGTAGATGCCTGGCTACAAGGACAGTTTGATATTCCTCTCTCAGACAGTCTTCAGTATCTCAGAGAAGAGTACATCACTTCACTAGGGTCCAATGCCAAATCCCTCACCCCTAGTGATGTGTATGAAGCAGTGAATGACAGCTACAAGGGCATTCTCAAGGCTGCACACTACCTTGGAAATGGTCTAAAGACAAAAGTTAATGAAGTGTGTACAGCCACAACCAAGGAGGTGCATGAGATAAAGAGGACTTTTGATTCCAAATTCCCTCAATTGGAAACTGTAGTCAAGGATATTCTAGCCTGCAAGTCTACCTGCACCAAGATGGACAATGGTTTAGCCATTCTCAAAGATGCTGTCACAGGCCTAGGGCACAAATTCCAAAATCTCACTGATCAGACAATTGAGGCCAATGCCATGCTTAGGACACTTTTTGCCAATCAGTATGGAGATAAGCTAATCACTGAAGTCCCAGTGCATGATATGACTAGGTTTGAAGTGCAGAGACTTAAAGAACAATCCCTGTCTGGCTTCAAATCTACTCAATTGTTCAACAAGGTAGATGCACTTGAAAAGGAGGTAGCCACTCTCACTTAGTCTAATACTCATCTTACAAACAAGGTAGCAACTCTCACTGAGCAGCTGAACACTCAAGCCACCACCACAGCTGATGTTATCCTTCATCAACAGTCCATGTTGTCTGCAATGATGAAGCACATGGGTCTCCCTCTCCCTGAAGAATCTTCAAACCCTGTGGTCACTCATCAAGCCTCTGTGCCTGACAACAAGCCTAAGGGGGAGAAGAGGACCTCAAGGAACTCAAATCCAAAGGGGGAGAAAACTCAAGCTAAAGGCATCAAGTTAAGTGAGGGTGGTCACCAAGCTTCAAAATCCATATCCATACCCAATGTGCCAGGCAAAGGAAAATCAAAAGTTGATGAGCCTCCATCTTCTCTGCCAGCTGTCACTCTACCAACTGTGCACATCACCACTCCTGATGGTCAGAAGCAATCTATCACAACCACAGTGATTGCAGGTAGTATGCCATCTGATAACTCTCCATCTACCAAAGTTGAAAATGTCAAACCTGTAGAAGTAAAGGTGGTTACTGAGGCCAAGCTACAAGAAGTTGCAAACTCTAATGTCTACCATGATGATGCATTCTTGAAGTATCTGAAAGTCTCAAGGGAACAGGCTGATGACACTCAAATATATCTAAGGAGGCTGATGGATCAGATTAATTACTTCACTGTGATACCTAGGAGAGTAAATGGCTTATGGCTCAAGGAAGTGATGATGGTGGCAAAATCCAATATCTGGCATCTAACCTACAACACTCTACAAACATTGAAACATTCAGAGATAGATGCACTGATCAGGCTTATTGAGAAGAGGGATGCAAATGAAAATAATAAAAGTCTATATGATGACCTGAGGAATGGCCAACCTTCTAGGCTCCCAGAAGTGTTTAAGAAGCCATGAACAATTGTCTATCAGGCTGGCACCAGAATTGGAGACATTAAACAACTGGTTATTCGTCATGATCTCACACCTCAAAATCAGAGACTTATTATTGCAATCATTGATCAACTACAGAAGAAGGGTGGAACCAGAAATGCTGAAGAACTAGAGGCACTGCAAATTTTCAGATCCTTTATTGTAACTGGTGTAATTCTAGAAACTGCCAAGCCTAGGAGAAATAAGGATGACAAAGATGAGGATAAAAGTGATGGGAGGAGAAGACATCACAGGAGTGATAAGGGAGATGAAGACAAGAAAAAGAAGAGGGATGACAAAAAGAAGAAAGATGGTAATGACTAAGGGAAAGTCTATGAGAGGACAAGTGTGAAACAGCAAGCCATAGGCATTGCTGACAGTAACCTCACCACAACACAAGACTCTAAGTCTAGGGTGAACACTGTTAGTAGTAACCTACAAAAGTCAAATTCCATGGCCTCTGCAAATGTTTTACTACCTCAAGAAGAGAAGGAGATTCAAGCCAAGAAACCATGTGTATGTTTCAGAAAGCAAACTGCTAATGGAATACTACTATGGTCTTCCAACAAAGGTCAAAAATTTCAGCCAAGCAATCAAGTAAAAAGATCTAATTTCAAGCATGCTACTAAGAGAGTAAAGCCATAAAGGTCAAGAGCCCTAACAATCATTCTAGGATTGAAACTCCAACCACTAGATGAAGATTTTGATGAAGACCAACTGCTATTTCTCAGAGCTCAAAGAATCTACTCTGCTGCAATTGTGAATGACTTCCTTGAGATCAAGTATACTGATGGGAGACAGAGAAAATTCAAACAAGGGGGTTGTCAAAGTTAGGGCAAGTTATATGAGATAGAAAGAATTATTGCATTGTTGGATTCTGAAGACAAGGTGGAGAAAGTATGGAAGCTGGAGTTGATTAACTTTGTGAGAATGAAGAGAAATCATGCTGAAGCAATAAGGAAGGGGTGCCTTGAGAAATTTTTAGATAGAGAGAAAGAAATTGATAGACTGGAGATTGAGGCAGAAAAGCTAAGGGCTAAGGGATTGTGTAGAGTTCAGTTTGATCCCTATGTGGTGAAGTATAGGAGAAGAAATTGAGACAATGTCAATATCAGAATGAACCTACTCAATCATTATCCTGCCAATATACTAAAACCAGTACTTGAAGATTTCAAAAACTCTATCCTGCTTGAAGAATTAGATGCTATGGCAGAAATCATAAGAGCTATGGATGAGAATGCAAGGAGGGAGCAAGAAAGAAAACAGAAAGCATATGATGATCTACAAGCCAAAGCAATGAAAATGGAATCAAAGGGGAATGGCTAGTATTTCATCATATTGTAAGAATACTCAACTTGTAATTCAACTCATGCTCTCAATCAAATTTCATACCTGTACTTTTTAAAGTTTTATCTTTATGTATGTTAGGCTTGTTATCAGACATGAAATTGTGACTAAGGGTCTTACTCACAATTTGGGGGAGATTGTTAGTCACAGAGACATGCATGTTTAACTCTAATAACAAGCCTAATTGTTTGTAATGCTATGCATTACTTACATGACCTCTTAACTGAGGGAACCTCTAGTTGTAGAGTTTCTACTTGCTTTGTAGCATCAAATTCTAGCTGTGTAACTGTACTTATTGAGTCAAGAATAATGCTTGAAAGAAGTTCCAAGGTTCATGCCTCAAGCAAAGAGATAAAGACTGTCAAATAATCACAGTTGGGATTTTGAGAAATGAAGAATTTGCCTAAGTACCAATTCGAGAAGTAGTTTTGTCTATTCGAGAAGTCCAGCATTCGAGAAGTCAGGGATTCGATATCTCAAGACACTATTCGATATCTCTGAATACACTGTTCGATATCTCAGGGATTCGATATGTCTACTGCTCTATTCGAGAACTCAAGAAGTCAACAAGTCAAAGTGGTATTCGAGTTCTCAAAGAGTCAACAAGTCAAAGTTCCATTCGATATCTCAAGGACTCAGAAAGCTATTCGATATCTCAGGGATTCGACATGTCAAAATGCTCTATTCGACAACTCAAGGATTCCCAGAGAAAAGAGCTATTCGAGAAGTTATTCGATATGTCATATAACTGAAGGAATTTACGGACGAGCGGAAGCGCGATATAACAATTATTCCGTAAAAACCATGTATCGCACATATAGAAAATCATATAAAACAGAAATAGCGGAGTGGAATCGAAACCTTACCTTGAAAATTCGAAGATGGTTTGGATGGTTGCAAGCAGTTGCTTCTCAGAGTGTGAAGCACTCTACCGGTATCCACCAAGAATGATCCTCTTCGATGAAGCTTTTTATAAAACTCGAAGCTTTATAAAATGGAGTTTTGGGAGAGAGAGAGAGAGAGATGAAGAAGATGGAGGCTAGCTCCTTTTAGGTTTTTCACAAAAACACAAGTATGTTTAGAATGAACTATCTCATTCTATCTATAGGGCTCTTCTAGGGTTGTTTTAATAATATATCTTTATATATATATTAACCCCACATTTTATCTTATAAAATGCTCTAATAATAATTAAAACTATTTTAATCATTATTTCTTTTTCTAAACTATTTAGAAAATAATTCTCTCTCTCATAATTTAAATCTTTTCATCAAAGAAAATATTCTTTTATGGTGTGATCCTGTAGGTTCAATATTAAGCCGGTAGTAGAAATAAATAATAATAAACTTTTTATTTATTATTTATATGAATTCTAATAATTCATTAAATATAATTAACTGATTAATTATATTTATTCTACATCGTGAGTGATGCTTCTCAACATATCGCGACTATCCGTATAATATGAAATCACTGCTTAGAATACCAAGAACCTGTCAGTGACTAGTTACCGTACAATCAATTCCTTCTACACTACAATATCCCAATTAAATACAAGGCATGGAACTCGTGTCAAGCCTATCAAATTTAATCATATAATTTCTTATTCATAATGCGAAGTTCATATTAATGCAAATCAGAAACTCCTTTCTAATTTCATACACTCTGGCCAGAGATTCCAGAACTCACATACTAAGAATAACATAGGATATTCACTTCCTTACTGGAAGGGGTAGATTCTTTATTGACCGTTAACTATCTCCATACACAAATCCCTATGCCCAGAATAGACCTAATGGATGTCCTTGAGACTAAGGACTAAACCAAAGCACAGTTCATTATATACAAGATTACTCTAACGATCTCAAGTCTAAGGACACTTGTACAACTATCACTCAGTGAACAACTATCGACACGTGAGAAAACTCCATTAGTTGTTCAACTTATCGAGTCATGTTCAGTGAACTTATTCCCTAATAAGCACCTACATACTAGCTATAGTGTCATCACACAAATGCCTATGAGAACAGACATCCTCCTGAAAGGAGCAAGCATAGTATGTACCAATCTTTGTGGATTCACTAACTTCCGATTAGTTATCCTATGATCAGGAACTGTTTAAGTTTATTGTTATCATCTTCTAAATCTCATTATTATAATCTCATTATAATTCTAGAAGCTTTACTCTAAACTATGGAACATCTTATTTAATACACTTTAAATAGATAAAGCCCATGTTAAGACGAACATGTCTTTTACCAATAATCATAAAGCCTACTATGATTACAAGAAAGTTTATCCTAACTCATCATCCATGATTGGATTTAGGACAGCTTTCTTTCAATCTCTCACTTGTACTAAAACCAATCACTTTGGTATCTCATACCTATCTTCACTATGTGAAGATCAAAGTGTGTCTCATAGACGGCTTTAACAATGGGTCTGCTATGTTGTTTTGTGTGTGTCAACTCTCTCAACATTGACAACTTCTCTTTCAACGATCTTCATAATCAAATGAAAGAGCCGCAATATGTGTTTAGATTCCCAATCCACTGTTGCAACACACTTGCAACAAAACACATTTTACTACCTGATCTAATATCAAATAGTGTCTACAGCTTGAAACTATTCCAACTCACTGTCCTTCCACTCAGGACAATTAAGTGCCCTGACATGGATCTACTATCAAACTGATCATGACTAAAACCTGAGTCTACAGGGACCACTAGTTTTAATTAGATCCATCAGAGAAAATAAAATTATCTTTGTGTCTTCTGAAGTACACTACGATATATTTCATTGTCATCTAATTCCTTTTCTCCTAGGAGTAGACAGATATTTGCTTGTCACAACAAGCAACATCATGACTTGTACATTTCATGTAACACAGAATAAATTCAAATAATTCCATTCATGTGTCCTCTCTTTTAGAGAGATAAACTCCCATGTTCATCATTATGAAACATCACTTGGAGTTACCATGCTAAACACTTTAGCATCCAATCAATGTACTTTCTTGGGTAAAGCATCTCATCATACTCATGATCTATCTTTATAGATCTTTGACCGTAGTTCATTCGAGGCCCTTTCCAAGTCCAAAGAGAAATTATTTAATAGTTTAATTCTAAAGAAACTAAAAATTATCAAAGGTTTACAATTAGTAATATATCCATATATATATTACTATTTCACATCACTCCCACTAACCTCCTGTACCCTTAAATGGATCATTCAATTTTTAATGAAATCAAACTCTTTGACCATTTCATCAAAACTAATGTTCCATTGCCGAGAAGCTTGCAAGCGAAATCTTCATGGTTTTGATCATAGCTATTCGTAAAAGGTTTCTTCAAGGTGATCACATTACCTTCATTTAAACCTATACAACTAGCCTGGCATTATAGGTCCCTACCTTGCCATCTGTTCAAAACTCTCTTACAAAACCATTAAAGATTTCGTGACACTCTGTCACTTCTCAGAGTCATTAAAACTCAAAACATTATCACTTATAACGGATATCGTATCATCATTCTAAATGATGAAACCATGATACCCTCTTAAATTGCAACAATGTTGTTGTACAGAAAGTTCTGCTACTCAAATAGGTTCCAGACTTAATCCGTGGTGATTTGTAGTTCTTGAACTTCACTAAGTTCACTACACCTCCCACTGTGCCCTTGAAGGATAAATTAATTTTCCAAAAAAAAGGTGGAGTATCCTAAAAACAAACACTCCCAGTGTGTTCGTAGAATAAATAATCCTTGCTCAATAAGATTGCAGAAAATTGTCCTAAACTTTGTGTTAAATATAATTGATGTAATTACTAATCAGTGTTTAAGTGATATAGTGTTAAAATAGAGTTTAAGCTTGAAGCAGTCAGAGTTTGAATAAACGCTGATGGATGGAAGTGCAAACGCTGATTATTGGAAGCGCAACAGAGTTTGTTAAACTCTGTTTGGCGGAAGCGTCTACAAGTCAAACAGTATCTGAAGATTAAATGAAGATAAACATGGAAGCAATATCTTTGAAGATTGAATAGCTGTCAAAGATATTGAGTTGACTTAAAAGACGTGTAGCAATCGTAATTGATATCAATTTTATAGCTTAATTGTAGGAGTATCAATTTACGATTGTATAGCAGCTGTATGTTTTATAAATACAGTTAGGTTAACCCTAGAAGGGTATCGAACATTGAAATATTGATTCATTGTAACCTAAGCAGCTCTCTGTGATATTTTACATCACTAAGAGAGGAATTATTAATTCCAAACAGTTTTTAATTAGAAAAACGTGTGTTCTTGTTAATCTCTCATACAGTACTTGATTATATTTTCTGTATTCGACCTAACAAGTGGTATCAGAGCCAATCTGTTACTTTATTACAGTTTAAGATCCAAACACAATAATAATCAATGGAAGAGATTCCTCATCCATCAGGTTCTGAGAAGGCTCCTACAACTGTGAGTCGTTATGAAACTATTAGGGTTCCTATTCTTAGGCCAGCAGAATATGCAATCTGGAAGGTTAAGATGACTATGTTTTTGGAGGCTACAGATCCAGAATATCTAGACAGGATTTATGAAGGTCCTCATAAGCCTACCAAGTTATCTGTTGCTACTGCTGGACAAGAGGCCAAAACAGTCCCAAAGGAGAAGAAAGATATGACTCCTGAAGATCTTTCATCTATTGCAAAGGATGCAAAGGTTAGACATCTACTTCATAGTGCTTAGACAATGTTATGTCTAACAAAGTGATTAATTGCACCACTACAAAAGAGATCTGGGATGCTATTGAGGTTAGATGTCAAGGAACTGCTGCTATCAAGAAGAATAGAAGAAACATACTCACACAGGAGTATGAGCACTTTGAGGCTAAATCTGAAGAGACCATGACAGAAACATTTGACAGATTCTGTAAACTGATCAATGATTTGTCATTGGTAAACAAAGAATATGTTCTAGAAGACTCAAATCTCAAGTTTCTTCTTTCTCTACCTGAAAAGTGGGATGTGAAAACAACCACCATAAGAGATAACTATGATCTTGCTGATACTGAGATTGATGAAATTTATGGGCTGCTCAAAACTCATGAATTAGAAATGGAGCAGAGAAACAGAAGATCAAGTAAGAAGTTAAAATCTGTTGCTCTTAAGGTTGAGGAGAAACCTATGAAGAAGAAAGCCCCAAGTACATGAACTATTATAGCTAACCTTTTGTCTAAAACAACGATTTTTATAGGCTTTAGTCATTCATTCTAAAAGTGAATCATCAAACTCTGATGATGATTCAAACACCTCTGAATCATCTGACTCTGAGGATGATGAAGAGGAAATGAAGAAGATGGCTGTTTTAATGGTGAAAACCTTCAAGAAGTTGGGTTTCAAGAACTTCAAAAAGGGAAAAAGGTTTTCTAGAGAATCAAATGAAGACAAGAGGAGTTTTAGGAGGTCTGAGAGAAAGGAGACCAAATCTGGGAAGAAGGACAAGTCTGAGATTCAATGCTATAAGTGTAAGGAGATGGGTCAATATGCTCCTGAGTGCAAAAAGGGTAAAACTGAGAAGGCACTTTTCACCAAAGGCAGAGATTGGGCAGACACTTCAGATTCAGATGAGGAAATCAACTATGCTCTCATGGCTTCTATTGAGACAGATTCTGAAACCTCTGAAAACAAGGTACCCCTTACTACCTATGCCTATAAACTGATAATATAACTGAATTGAGAATTTATCTTAAGGCATTGCATATTAGTTATAGGGATTAGACTTTAGAAAATGAGAGAATAAAGTCTGAGAATTCTGAACTTAAATAGAGAAACAAAATTATTGAAGAACAACTTGAAGACATGCAGCAAGTTCAGAAAGAAAGAGATGATGTTGTTTATCTCGAACAGGAGTTGCTAGAAAAATATAAGCAACTAGAATCTGAGTTGGAAGAGAAAAATCACATAATTAAGACATGGACTCATTCTGTAAAAGACACTAATGAGGTTTTTCAATCAGACACTGTTGGTCTAGGTTATTCTGAGGAAGATGAACTTAGGTTTCAGAATAAAGTTAAGATTAGACCACCGCTTCAATCTAAGAAATTTGGAACATTTATTAATGGAATAATTGAACCTAGGTTTGAAGGTGGTAAACAGACTATCAAGAAAGAATCAGTAAAAAACAGTGTTAAACAGGTTAATATTGGTTTAATGACAGATAAACAACTCAAGCATAAGCTTAAGGAGTTAAAATCTGTTAAGAAACAGAAAGTGTCTAGAAATAACAGAAATGGTAAAGTAGGCATTTCTCAGGGTAATTATCCAATGCTTGCTACTTTTGCTCCAAGAAAAACATGTCATAAATGTGGTAGTACTAATCATCTTGCTAGTTTTTGCAGGAAGAACAAAAACATTAATTCTTTACTTTCTAAGTCTGAAGTAAAGAAAGTTAATGTTAGAACTAGACCACAGACTTTATGCAAACACTGTGGAAGTACTTGGCATTCTATTTATACTTGCAAAGATTATCATGCTATTTATCATAATTACTATGAACCCAAGCCAAATTTGAAATGGGTTAGAGTTAATTCTGCAAGTGTAAACACTGATAAAGTTAGCTTAAACTCTGATAATATGCATTCCGCTGCAAAAGCTAACAAAGTTAAGAAAGCCAAAGGATCCAAGCAAGTCTGGATCCTTAAAACTAATCCTCAGTAATTGTTTGTGATTGCAGGGCACCAGGGAAAGTACCCTAGTCGTGGACAGTGGATGTTCAGGACACATGACTGGAAATAAAGCCCTGCTATCAGAGTATGTGGAAAAGGCTGGCCCAAAAGTTTCCTATGGAGATGGCAACATAGGACATACTCTGGGATATGGCAATATCAATCTTGGAAGTGTCATAATTACAAATGTAGCTCTGGTTCCAGGACTCAAGCATGATTTTCTATCTGTGAGTCAAATCTGTGACAGAGGTTATCATATAGATTTTCAGCCTGAATACTGTGAAGTCATTAGTAAATCAACAGGGAAGGTTGCTCTAGTTGGAAACAGACACAATAACATCTATGAAATAAAGTTATCAACAAACTTTGATGGCAAAGCAGTATGTCTGTCAACAAGAATGTCCAGTGAAGAGAGTTGGAAGTGGCGTAAGAAACTCTCACATTTGAATCTGAACAACATCAATGAGCTGATTAGAAAGAATCTTGTTAGAGGGCTACCAAAATCATTATTAAATGTTGATGGCCTATGTGATTCCTGTCAAAAGGCCAAACAAAGGAAGTCATCTTTCAAGAGCAAGACTGAATCTTCAATTGTTGATCCTTATCATCTTCTACATGTTGATCTTTTTGGACCAGTAAATGTGATGTCAATTGGAAGAAAGAAATATGCCTTGGTTATCGTGGATGAATACACCAGATATACATGGGTGTATTTTCTAGCAAAGAATGATGAAACTACATTTACTTTGATGGAGCATATAAAGCAACTGGACAAAGGATCAAAACACAAAGTGAAGATAATCAGAAGTGATAATGGAACTGAATTCAGAAATGCAGTAATGGAAGAATTCTGCAAAGACAGAGGAGTTAAGCAAGAATTTTCTGCACCTGGTACACCACAGCAAAATGGTGTAGTTGAAAGAAAGAACAGAACCTTGATAGAAGCTGCCAGAACTATGCTTGATGAAGCAAAATTGCCAACTTATTTCTGGGCAAAAGCTGTTCAAACTGCTTGTTTTACTCAGAATGCCACTCTGATCAACAAGCATGGAAAAACACCATATAAAATGGTGAGAGAAAAGAAGCCAAACCTGAAATATTTTCATATTTTTGGGTGCAAGTGCTTTGTGCTGAAAACTCATCCTAAACAGTTGACAAAATTTGATTTAAAAGCCGACGAAGGAATTTTTGTGGGCTATCCACTATCAACTAAGGCATTCAGAGTTTATAATCTGAGAACCAAAGTGATCATGGAGTCTATTCATGTGTCATTTGATGATAAGAAAATAACTGGACTTGAAGATGTAGATGAACATGATCAACTGCACTTTGCAAATGAAGAATTATTCTCTGATCGAGTAAACTCTAATCAGGCTGAACTGACAAACTCTGTTGAGTTTAACTCTGAGCCTCTACTGGTAGATACTGAAGAAACTTCTTAGTCACATAATAGGGAAGAACCAGTTGAGGGGGAGCATGAAGAATCACTTCAAAATGATGACTCAAACTCTGAGAGTTCAAACTCTGAGCAGTCAAATTCAGGGGGAGCCTCAGAGAATGAAGAAAGTCATCAAGAAAATCAGGAGAACATGGATCGAGGGGGAGGATCAAACTCTGAGAGAAGTCATTTGCCCTCAGCTAGGAAGTGGACCAAATCTCATACACCTGATTTAATAATTGGTGATCCAGATGCAAGAGTAAGGACAAGAAGTGCAACAACAAATGAATGTTTGTTTCATGCTTTCTTGTCACAAGCTGAGCCAAAGAAGGTAGAAGAAGCTCTTCAAGATGCTGACTGGATAACAGCAATACAAGAAGAGTTGAATGAATTTGAGAGGAATGAAGTTTGGACACTTGTACCAAGACCAAAGAATAGGTCTGTTGTTGGTACTAAGTGGGTATTCAGAAATAAAACTGATAGTGAGGGGGTTGTTACAAGAAACAAGGCCAGACTAGTGGCAAAAGGCTATTCACAGCAGGAAGGAATAGATTATGATGAGACTTTTGCTCCAGTTGCAAGATTGGAGGCAATAAGGATGTTTCTTGCTTATGCTTCTCATAAGAAATTCAAGGTATTTCAGATGGATGTGAAAAGCGCCTTTCTGAATGGGAAACTTGAAGAAGAAGTGTTTATTGAACAACCACCAGGATTTGTGGACCCCAAATATCCAGATTATGTCTACACGCTTGATAAAGCACTTTATGGACTTAAGCAGGCAACAAGAGCATGGTAAGAAACTTTAGCTCAATTTCTACTAGAAAGTGAGTTTCATAGAGGTACAATTGATAAAACTCTATTTTACTTTCAATCTGGTAGTGACTTGCTTCTAGTTCAAATATATGTTGATGACATAATTTTTGGGTCTACTAATAATAAACTCTGTACAAAGTTTGCCAAGCTAATGCAGTCCAGGTATCAAATGAGTATGATGGGAGAGCTTAGTTATTTTCTAGGCCTACAGGTGAAGCAAACAGATGATGGAATTTTAATAAATCAAGCAAAATATACCAGGAATCTTCTCAAGAAATTTGGCATGCTTGATTGCTCATCTGCATCAACTCCCATGGCAACATCAACTAAATTGGATAAGGATACAGGAGCATCAGTATATATAACAAACTACAGAGGAATGATAGGGTCTCTTCTTTATCTGACAACAAGTAGACCTGATATCATGTATGCAACCTGTCTCTGTGCAAGGTTTCAGGCTGATCCCAGATAACCACATCTCACAGTTGTGAAAAGAATTTTCAAATATCTCAAGGGCACCATTACTTTAGGGTTGTGGTATCCCAGAGAATCAGATTTCAAGCTTATTGGTTACTCTGATGCAGACTTTGCATGCTGTAAGATAGATAGAAAAAGCACTAGTGGAAGTTGTCAATTTCTGGGTGACAGACTGGTTTCTTGGTACAGTAAGAAACAGAAATCAATTTCTACTTCTACAGCTGAAGTAGAGTATATTGCTGCTGGTAGCTGTTGTGCACAGATTCTATGGATGAAGAATCAGTTGCTGGATTATGGATTGAGGTACAGTAAGATTCCTATTTACTGTGATAATCAAAGTGCTATTGCTATGACAGGTAATCCAGTACAACATTTGATGACCAAGCACATCAGCATAAGGTATCACTTTATTAGAGAACATGTAGAGGAAGGAAACATTGAGCTTCATTTTGTGTCCACAGACCAACAGCTTGCAGATATCTTCACCAAGCCATTGAGTGAAGCTACATTTACAAGGCTGGTAAATGAACTTGGAATGGTCTCTAGTTTTGACTAGAGATACTGGTTAGACTCAAAATTCACTTATGTAATGCATTATTCATGTTTGTGTGATGTGTTAAATGCTATGTGAACTCAATTTTTAAACTCTGTTATGTAAACTCTGCTCATAAACTATCAAAATCTATTAGCATGCTAGATAAACTCTGACTAATTCTGATAATGTTATTGTCTGAGATGAACACCAATGAAGAAAATGTATGAAGCATGGTTCTCAGTAATTAATCATGAATCCTTCTAAGTTATCTGTGATCTAATCTTAGACTATGCAGAAATTCAACACAAGCATGATGATGTTCATATTTATAGCATCTCTTAGTTTATTTATCCTAAACTCTGAGTCTGTAAATGATGTGTGCATTGCCTCTCATGAATTATTTCTGATATTGATGACTCTTAAACTCTGTTAGTGACACTCTGTTCCCAAGACATTCACATGGTACTTGATGATTCCTTGTTTGTACTTGTGAAAATTTATAAAACTTGAGATGTGTCATTGTTTATTTTGGTGAGTACTAAAGCATGCCTGCAGCCTTTGAGAACTTGAGCCAAATAGTGATTGATACATTTTATATCAATAAATTTTTTTCTGTGTGCTGTTCATCAGTAAGTATGTTTCTCTAGAACTTGTTTTAAACCATTTTGAGACTGCATGATATGTGTGTGCATGAAAATGATAAAGGCATTAGGATTTACCACATTTAACCAAACACTGTTCATAAAATCAAAACCCTTAGTCAACCCCTTTGAGCCTAACTAACTGTTTCTTTCAACTCTGTTTTAGCAAGAGCAGTTATATTCATTTGGAAATTAAAAAGAAAACAGGTGAGTTTTTGTCTGCAAAGAAAAGTTTATTTGGTGGATATATATACATAAAAAAAATTGTGTATATATACTGATCATCATGTACAAATATGTACTTGCACTACAACTGAACACTTTGCTCTTTCGTTCAGTTAGCCATTTCTTTTTTTTTCAGTCACCTGTTTGTTCTTAATCAAATTATAACCTTGAACAAAGTCCTTTTGATTTGTGCATACATGTATTCAAAGTAGTGTAGATTTAGTGGACAACCAAGCATATGGTAGTATCTGCTTTTATTGGTTGAACTGAGTGTAAACACTTCATCTAAACACTTGTGTGATTTGAGAGTTTGTGAGTTTTTAATCCATAGCATGTTACTCACTGAATGCGACTTTGATATCTATCTCTTGATCTTTCTGTCTATAAAGATTGTGTGCTTACTTGGATAATCATGGACATCAAAGGGAATAGGTGTATTCAGATTTCTGTATTTAAGTTACTACAGAGTTTAGCATTCATCATATATTCAGTGTTTAGAGTGAGAGTTTGTGCATCCAGTGTTTACTGATTTAGCTTTATGGATTTTATGAAATATTAGATGCTCTAAAAATTGGATTGGTACACTCTGCTATACACACACAAATATTCACATCTGTGCAGTATTTGAAAGGGTTTCGGTAATAAAGTTGGAGAATTGACAAACACTGATGGATTTTGTCTAAATACTTTAAGGTATATTTTATTTCAGATGATTTCAAATTTGGAGTTAAAAGAGTTTTTGACAGCTATTGATGTGTGTAAAAGTATTTAATTGTGTTAGTGTTAAGAGAGAGAAAGTAGCAGTAATTATGGTTGAAATTACTGAGTCTGTGTATCTGTTCCGTTAAATGTGTGACACGTGTCCCACTCACACATTTCTCAATGATCGTGTCTCACTACACATGGTAAGTGGTTACGTGTATTTATGGTGAAACGATTGAGTTTAATTGCTTAACACATATCTAATCATTATTTGTATACACGATTCATATTCACTCATATACTTTCACCCACTCACAATTACGTCTTACACAACCACTCACTAGTCTATTGCATTTTTCACTTGCCCATTTCATCAAACACTTATCATTCATATCATTCTTTTCGTATCATTCTTCTCAATCATACTAATGGCAACTTTCACTTCTCTTGGCCTTCTGTTTGTTTCTAATAACTATGCAGCACCTCTAGACAATGAAAACGCTCCAGAAGCGTTTCATTTGATGCAGAATTTCTTACGCGATTCGGAGATTGGCCGGGCTTTAATTGAACCTCAAACACTGTATGCATCTCAAATCGCTTCATTCTGGCAAAACTCTGTATACGATGATGGAGGAGAGAATGGGACTCCATCCATTGTATTCACTTATGAAGATCAACAGTTTGTTATCACTCCAAATACTGTTAGAGAAACAATGGCTTTTGACACTCATACTTCGTATAGTGTGCTTTCTGAAACAAATCTGCGTGAGATGCTGCAGCAGATTGGATATTTAGGATCTTTGGCAAAGCTTGGATCGGTTAAAAGGCCACAATTGCGGAAAGAATGGAGTTTCTTTTTCGAATGTATTACTAGGGCATTTGGGAACAAGGTCACCAACTGGGATGCAATTCCAACTGATAGTCTCCAAATCGGGTATTCTTTACTCTATAGTACTAATTTCGATTTTGGCAGACATGTGTTAATGAATTTTGGTGGTAGATTGTCAGCACCTACAACAGTATATTTTGCTAGATTTTGTCAATTATTATATACTGCTTGTGTGCCAAATGTTCAAACTGTTGAGGATGACAAAATTCAGCCATTTAAAGTCAACAAGAGATTTTTCTCTGATTTGACAAACAAAGATGCCACCAAAAAGCAGTTACCTGCCTTGGTTTTTCCACTTGCCTTACAAAACTTTATACACCAACCACAAGAACCTCAACCTACTCAATCCTTAAACACTGATTCCATTTCACACTCTACACCCATAAAACCTCAACCCAAATCATCCTTCACTCAACCAAAACCTACATCACCTCAACCTGAACCTCTAAACACTGAGCCTTTAAACAGTGAACCACCTAAACCAACTCAATCCCAACCACAGCCACCTCCTACTAAACATCAACCTGAACAACAACCATCCAAATCCAAGCTCAAACGTAAAGGAAAAACCAAGCATGCTACTATTAACTCAAGACATAGCACTGCTAGAGCCACACTGGCCAGAAAGGAAAAGAAGGAAAGAGCAAATAGGTCCCCATCACCTTTTACTATTAATCTTGATGAAGAAGATTCAATTTCTAATGAAGAAGAGGTAGCTGTTGAGGTACAGACATATAAGATAAGGAAGCTGGTAATCTCTGATTCAGATGATGAGATGGTTATTGCAGCTCCAGAGGATATCTTTAAGGAGACTCCTGCTGTTGAGACAGAGATTAACACAACATCTAACCCAGTAGAAAATGAACTCAGAATTGATGAACCAGTGCTTGCTGAGGTTCCAATTGAAAAAGATGACAGAACTGAGTTCCCTATCGTGGAAGAGTTTGATGAAAATTTTATTGAAGTTGAAGTACATACTCCAACACCCATGGCTGCAACAAATTCTGCAGATACTGGTGTTGTAGATCAGCCTACTGTAGTGCTCGAAGAAACAAAGGTTGCATCTCATACAGAGTTATTCTCTGAAGCACATCAAGTTTCTAATCATGGTAAGGAAATTGATTAACCTGCAAAAGTTGTCTCTGCTAATCACGAAGAAAAAGTTACTAAAGAAGCATCTGTTGCTGAACTTCATGAAGACACTGCCTCAGTTGCAGATGCAGATGATCAAGATCAAGTTCAAACTGATGAAAATGCAAATGATTTTTCTGCAGAACTGAGTGGAGATGCTGGTTCTGTTCCAACTGTTCAAGATCCAGTTCAGACTGATGGACAGAAGACAGGGGAGAAACCAGACTTTACTGGACCTTCTGTATGGGAAATTGAAGATGATTATCTGGATAAACAAACTGCAAATTGGTACGAAGCAGACTGCATATTTCCTGTTGGAAGAGCAGCTACTTTTCTCAAGGATAACTCTAAGAAGATTTCCAATCCAGACATTCTTACTTGTTTGCAATGTACAGTCATTCAAGTTAAGACTTTGAATCGTAGATTTGATGATACCCAGAAGTCTATTATAGATCTTAGAACTGAAGTAGCAAATAGAGAACTGAGCCTACAGAGAGACAACAACAGGGTGTTTCAAACCTTCTCCAAAGCTCAAGAGACTTTGACTCAGAGATTAGGCAAAGTTGAAGAAAATCAGACTTTGTTAGCTGACAAGATTGAATCTATTGCAAATTCTCTTGAGTTAATTACTTCAATCTTGATTCCTGATGATGTCAAAAAGGGGGAGAGATATGCTAAGACTAAATGCAGGCAATCTCAAACTCTGACTAAAAAGGATGATGCTGGAGATGGAGGAGTAGATGATCAAGGTAGGAGATTGAGATCTGGGAAGTCGATTGCTCATTCAGCAAAAGTGGACAAAGTGAAAATTGCAAAGTCTGGTGGAACAAACACTGATGTTCAAAGTACTTCGAAGATCATGGATTTAAAAGTCTCTGACAATCCACAAACTGATGAAGAGCTTGCTGCTAAGTTGTTTCTTGAAGAAAATGAAGAGGGAGTTACTCTTGCAGACATTCAAGCTGAGGAAAAGAGTTTACAAGCAAAACATAAGAAGGCTTTGAAGTCTGGCAAGTTGAAGAAGAATGTAAAAGTTGCTGAGCCTGTTCTTAAAGGCATTGAGATTAAAGAGAATGTTGGTGCTGATCAAAGGATGCAGGTATCTAGAAAGCCAACAGAAGCAGAAGTTAAGTTGAAGTTGAAGGGTAAAACTGTGGAAGAAGAAAGAGATTCTAAGAAGTCAAGAACAACCTCTGTTTCTACACAAGTTGTACAGAACAAAGGAAACACAACCTCTGTTGTTGCACAAGTTGTGTCAAAACCTCTATCTTCTCAGTTGAGATCAGTTTTTGGTAAAGGAACATTTATTGATCCAAATCAGGCTTCTGGAGGTCCTATGGATTTTTTTGATGGAAGTGCTCTAACAGGGAAAATTGGAAGAAATAAAGCTGGACTGGGCTCTCATAGAGATCAAAGACAACAAACTGGTCCCAGAGATCCTTCCTCACTGGCTATTCCAGGTCATAGTGTAACTCAAGAAAGCTTAGACAGACTGGAATCAGTACATTTGGTCCATCAGAAGAGTTTGGAAAAAGATTTTCTCTTATATTTTATGACTGATGGAACAGTATACAAGATTGGTGAATTTGATCTTTATCTGAAATACTGGGAAGAACTTGAATATGTTCTGTATCTATTCAAGGTAAGGAATCGAAGAACTGAGTCAGTTACAAATGTGCTTAGACAGAAGATGCTTCATAACTTGGCAACTAAAGGTATGAAATACAACAGCAGATATGTCCCTAAGTACAGAGATTGGAATGGAAATCTTATTGAGATGAAGAAGGGTACTACAAAGCTGAAGATTGATCTGGGTATTACAGTTCTTGATTTCAATTCACAATCAGAGGAAGTGAAATTTATCAGACTGGGAAATGATATGAGGAGAAACAAAATCTATGATCTAAGGTCTGCTATCTATCAGACTGATGAGAATGATCCTGAGTTAAAGGAAATCAAGGAGATAATGCAGAGGGAGCTTGAGAATGCTGAGAGACGATTGCTGATAGATTATCTTAGGATGACACCAGATCTTGAGGTGATTTTATAAAAGATGCTCTGTAAGAATTTCTTGTTTTCTGTTGATTTTGTTTAAGTAAGTAGTTTAAACTCTGATTAGTTATTAAACACTGCATTTGTCTATTTTGTTTTGACATCATCAATTATCATTAACTTGTGCATTTTTGCTAATGAACAAGTTGGGGGAGATTGTTAAATATAATTGATGTAATTACTAATCAGTGTTTAAGTGATACAGTGTTAAAACAGAGTTTAAGCTGGAAGCAGTCAGAGTTTGAATAAACGCTGACGGATGGAAGTGCAAACGATGATTATTGTAAGCGCAACAGAGTTTGTTAAACTCTGTTTGGCGGAAGCGTCTACAAGTCAAACAGTATCTGAAGATTAAATGAAGATAAACATGGAAGCAATATCTTTGAAGATTGAATAGCTGTCAAAGATATTGAGTTGACTTAAAAGACGTGTAGCAATCGTAATTGATATCAATTGTATAGCTTAATTGTAGGAGTATCAATTTACGATTGTATAGCAGCTGTATGTTTTATAAATACAGTTAGGTTAACCCTATAAGGGTATCGAACATTGAAATATTGATTCATTGTAACCTAAGCAGCTCTTTGTGATATTTTACATCACTGAGAGAGGAATTATTAATTCCAAACAGTTTTTAATTAGAAAAACGTGTGTTCTTGTTAATCTCTCATACAGTACTTGATTATATTTTGTGTATTCGACCTAACACTTTGTTTAAGACCAACCACAAATTCACTCCAATCAGATACAGTCTCTAACTTATTCAACTTTTGATATAAGTTAGTCAACCCCAGATCTCAAGACAACTGAGACTTACGTTTCCTTACTCTACATCTTATGCAGACTTTGGTTAACGTGTGTTGAGGATACCTTATCGAGTAGTTTGACTATTCTTCTAAGTCATTTTCCTAACAGATACCGAAATTCATGGTGTCATTCATTGTAGACTTTACCTTGTCTAATAAGAGTCTGTAGTGAACTAACATCATCATATATTAGATAATCAGCAACTAACCATTTAAACATTAACAACCTCAATCTCATTGAATGCTTGTCAATACCTTTAAATAGTTCGTTGTCATACCTCAACATTAATTGAACCTATCACCAAAACTTGGATTTTGTATTTCAATAAATACACATATCCTTATCTACAATGATCGTCATTGAATGTGACAAGGTATTAGACCTAATTTATCTCAACATTTCTAGTTTGTTCAATATGAAACATATAATCCATAAGTTCAAAAGCACAGTTAATCAACAAGTTCTCATAATTGAAACAACAACAGTTGTTCTATTTCAAATATGTAGGACTTCATCGATGTCTAGCTATCTACTTGTCCTTTGGTTTAAGATTCGTAATCCTTAAATCTAAGTGGTATCTAATACCAAAATAGATGATTGACTTATAGACTTATTTATTTCAACTTTTAACAAACTAATGTTGAAGTTGAGGTTACACTAACCTTTTACTTCTTTGATTCTGTAAGACTTATACAGTGGAAGTCTAACACCTTTGCTTTCTTAGTTAACTTTTATCTTAAGATTGTCCTATCAACTCACCTTGTTATTCTAACAATAACACCTCAAGATCACATCTTGACTTTTATTCTTACAAGAGACTTCAAGATCACATCTTGACTCAACTCTACATTTATAAAAAACTAGTTATATAAATAAACAATCAAACTGATCATTTAACACTACGTCAAATTTTGGCTTCCGTCACATCAAATATGTGTGGCTAAGAACTTTCCGTCACGTTTTAATTTTTCAGCCAAGTGTGACCTAAGGTCTCGTCATTTTATGCCCCCCTACGGCCACACCCCAGCTGTGTGGCTGTAACTCAAAATAGAGTGACTAAAGCATACCACCCCTTGGGTCTGACAGCCCCCATTTTAAGCTCAAAAGTGTGACTAAATACCAGCTTGCAGCCACAGGATGTGTCGTGGCTAAATAGAAATAATAACGTGGCTAAATACCAACAATCATCAAAGGCTTAGTTTTGGTCGCACTATTTATTGGTAAATCATGCCAAAAAACTTGGGTATGGCCACATTTTATAATTTTTGTGTGGCCGTTTCTATGTTTTATATACTATTAAACAACTGCTTTTAGTCACTAATAATTGTAGTAACTATCCCCGAATATAATATAATATGTAGTGTGGCTGAAGTGTGGTACTAGCCACACATACTTAACCACATTACAAACAGGTTTCATTTGTAATATAAATGACCACGGCCGTACCAAAAGGCCGATACAAATGACAATACCAAAAGGCCACAATATATGCAAACAACTAAAATGCCAAAATACAAGTAAAAAAATGCCAAAATACAAACTAGTCCATATTAATCCATAAAATCCATACTAAATCCATGATCCATAACAACGATATGGAGTATAACTCCACATATGGAGTATAACTCCACAATCCATAAAAACCACATACCATAACCAGAGTACAGAAAATTATCAACTTATCGAAAAGTTCATAACCAGAAAACCACATTAACATGAGTAAAATTCAGTTTACAATTACACCACGGCCAGCTTCCGCTTCTTCCTCAGCTTGTCTGCCTTGTTCGCCTTAGCCTTTGAACGTGTTACTGGGGAACCAGTAATGGTATTACATCTCTTCCCCTTCTTAGCTTGATCTGCGCTACGTTCCTCCTTAGCTTGAGCTGCGCTATGTTCTTTCCCTTCCCCATTGGCAGTTGGAGTAATTGGTACCTAGAGTAAAACAGGAAAACAAATACGATGATAATTTCAACAACACTCAAGTTACGACCATTTAACACAAGTAATGTAATTCTATAGATAAGAAAGTTAAGACCGTTGGACAAGTAATGTTATTTAATTAAAGCTCCATCAGTTTAAACAAAATTATAAAGCGGGAGAATAAATGTACACAACCAAAATGGAATGCAAAGTAAGAAACGTACTTGATGATCAATTATCTTGATATGGTTTTTGGGCCAAGCCACAAAAGAACCCAAAGCATCCTCAATTGTCCGCATATCACCGGCTTCATACGGTAAGAATGCTGCCCCCTTAACAACTTCATCAACAGAAACTCTATAGCAATCATCTTGTAGGGGGACTCCATGAATGGTTTGTCCTTGCTGGTCTGAAAGGAAAGCCGTACCATGTGCAACCAGGTTGTTCAAATTCAACGTATACAGAGTACACTTCATTGCCTACAAAAGTTAGTGGCATAATTAACATCATAAAGGTAAAGTGAATTAATATAGGTACGCATTTAGAAATATAATGCATACCGATTGGAAAATAGTTGAGGTTTGATTTGACTGAGATGG
This sequence comes from Kitagawia praeruptora, assembly GCA_037693485.1. Lineage (NCBI taxonomy): Eukaryota > Viridiplantae > Streptophyta > Magnoliopsida > Apiales > Apiaceae > Kitagawia > Kitagawia praeruptora. Next base: position 64,416,023 of record CM075345.1, read on the forward strand.
CATTTGATCAGAGATAGTGCTAGGCTGAGATAAACTAATCTTCTTCCTGGTTCCGGATCTAATCACCTTTTCCTACAAAAGTAGTAGCATAATTTCCAACATATTAAAGTTGGAAATTAATCTCAATATACATGTGCATTTAGCAATGTTGTAAATATATACCTGGTGCACAATTGTTGGATCTTCTTGTGATTTAGTGGTACGCGGAGATATATAAACTTTCCTCCTGGTGGTGATCACCTTTTGCGCCATTATGGATGTGTCGGCAGTAGGAGTCACTTGCTTTTCCACAGATTTAACCTACAATTTAAGAAATTTGGACAAGAAATCAGCAATTACTTAGAAAAAATTAAAAAGAAATTAAATTAGCCATTACTTACAGGTGTTAAAAACTCTTTCGATGCTGGGATGGTAACATTAATGCAGCTGTCCCTCGAACCATTCCCACTTATCGGTGTTCCCTACAGAATGTAATGTCAAATGGGAAAGTCAAGCGATAACACAAGTTTTGTAAACTATGTTTTGGAATATAGACACAAGATAACTAAATTCAAACACAAAAAACTCCAACAATTTACGTAGTGCTTACATCTTGTTTTGTTGCTGAAAGCAGTCCTTGCGAATCCAATTGAGCCATGACTTTATTCAGTTTATTGTTCGTTGCCTCCATCTGCAACGACAGGTTCTTCAGTTCTTCATCCTTCTTCTCACGCAGCAGTTTCTCATTTTCCAATTGAAGCTCCAGAATCTTGATTTTATCTTTTCCTGATGTCCTTTGCCGAGGACAATGCCAGTACGTACTGGGAGTGACTCCACAACCAACACCTCGCAAGTATGAACCCTGCTCCCTACCAAAAACCACTGTAAGGGCATCCTCGTCCGGCCCAATCTTGATTGCTCCGTCCTTTATATGTGCTTCAATATCCATCTGTAAAGAAAAAAGTGAAGAAAATTAGTAACAAGGACATGTTCTTCACTTTAGGATATACTAAGTCTCATATTTAAACCTACTAAATAATCTGCCATTTTCTTCACTTTAGGATCTACCAACTCTCCATCTTTGTTTTCCCTCCCATTCCTCTACATAAAAGCACGGGTGGGGACGTCATCAACTGCAATTTCTTTTTTTGAAACCTTGCATAATGCAACGATGACACAATAAGACAGGGAAAAACCAAAATAATCACTAGTAACACAAAAAAAACACATCTGAATTACCAATTTTTCTTTGAGACGAGGGTATCCTCCTCGTCCTAAGCGATGATCAAAACGGGACCGTGATCGCGCTATTTTCGTAGTTTTGGAGACATCCTTCCAATAGTCAAAAGAATTATTTCAGCAAAGTGCATTGGAAAAATACGTTAATTCAAACGATGATCCGTATATTAAAGTATTGCAACCTTGAATTTATCCGTTTGCGTGTGGGCTACGAACCTATCCCAATCAGCTTGCTCTACCAGTGTACTATCTCTCAAGTATGACTATAACTCCTGGATTTGGTCAAAGTCAACAAAAAAACATTCTGTTTTATCTCTCAATTGTCACACATTTTTAAAGTTGTGACTGAATCTTACAAAATTTGTATTTCTGGTCACTCGAAAAAGTATTGTGTGGCTAAAACTTGAGAAGATGACCTTTAGTCACTCGTTTTTCCCAAAGTATCACAGCCCTTACTGTACAAAAGAGTGACGGAAGCCCAAATTTGACGTAGTGTAAAACAAGTTCCTTGACAAAATTGTTGTTAAGTAGCTATTATCGATAAACAACTTTGATATCATATATCTGTGTACCTAACTCGTTCATCAAACAACCTTTGGATATGAACAACATAAGATACTTCTCTCATTGTGAGAACTATCTTTCACATCTTGCGAAGATTGGTGAGTTCAAGACGAAAAAATCTAATCTACTTGTGAAACTAATTTTCACTTTCCTTATCAACTAGTCGTTGACTTAGCATCTAACATGCTATCTATTGACAGTGTTGCAGACATATATCTATAAAATAACAACGTAAACAGATTATTCGATTTTATAATCTTAACACCAAATGAATCGGGTCTTTATTCATTGGTGGCTCCCACTATTTTATCTAAGTTATACAACCCTCTTCATGTACAACTGAGCATTCACAATGCTAGTGAGAATAGGGATCCTACTTTCCATCGTACAACCTCGGCTGTGGCACGAAATGCCATGTGATGTTCCATAGGCAGATAACTCTTGTCAACTACATCTCATGTTATTCCCTCTTTACTTTAGCCTCTTGAATCATTGAGTCACGACTGTGGCACGACAAACTCAATATTCTAAGTAAAGTCAGACCAAACATCTCGTTCAAATTTAATCAGATTTCAATAGCCCACGGCTGTGGCACGTAACGACCATTAATCTCTAATTAATTCACGCATCTAATGTAATAGACAAGTATTTTTTATTTCGAAATCAAAGCCCTCGGCTGTAGCACGAAACGACAATGATTTAAAAATGAGAACTACTTTCTACCATGTTGGAAGGCTATGACCGACACAAGCCCGTTGTGTCATTGGCCAATTACTACTTGATATTATTAAGAGCGATTTTATTATAAGGTTTATAATTATATATATTTGTAGACAAAAATTTCAAATAAATTTTTCTATAAATTATCATAATTACTAACCAATTAATTGATAATTAAAACTGTTTTAATCATTTAAATTATTTCTAAACCTTTTAGAAAATAAATTTCTCTCTGTTATTAATTAATAATTAAAACTCTTTTAATTATTAATTCTATTTCTAAACTCTTTAGAAAATTAATCTCTCCCTAAATTTAATTTCTTTAAATTAAATCAATAATTAATAATATTAAGATCACATCTTAATTATTTATAATCAAGTAAATATCATTTAATCAATTAACAAAATTGCTAACTAATTATTTGTTTCATAAATAAATAACTATCAGCCATTATTAATTAACTAATATTATTTAACAATCATAATCATATTATAAAGAGATTCTCTTTTCTAAATTAAATATTTCAAATCAATAATCGATAATCGGATGATTCCCAGATCGGGGGGAGAATTGTCAAGAGGCGTCACTTAATACCCCTTTCTTACAGATCGAAATCTGTTTTTGACAGAATCATCATTTCTCTCAATATTGAAAATTCATATTTAATTACGTGTTTCACAAATACAAGAATCTCATGATTGTATTCATAATATAAATATTAAGGCAAGAAACGATTCCTATTTCTAGATTTTCTAGAGCACGCCTTATTTTGATTTAAGTTCACCTAAATCTATCATCTCATGGTAAATATAGGCATATATCTCATATATAAAAATAAATAAACAAGTAGGCATGCAAGCAATATCATGTCACACATTGATATAATGATGTATTGATTTATTATATCATTTAAAAGCAATTTAAAACAATTAAAACATGCTTTAAAACACTTCCGGGAATATAAATATTTCAAAAATATTATATAAAAAATATTTGACCACTGCATTAGATCCGTCTCGGAAAAACGAATCCAACGATATATTGCACGCCCAAAACGGGGTTACGAAACTCCCAAAAAATCAAATTTAATATGGATAGAAGGCTGTAACGCATTTATGGAATGTGTCGCAACCATTTAAATCTATTAAATCGTGTAACGCATTCGTCTCACACGTTACTCTCCCTGAAACGCATTTCTCAAATGCGCGACCCCCTTCCGCGCGGTTGACCTGCACGCGCCAGACAGCATTGCAAACGAACACCTTGTTTTTTTTTATTTTATTAACCGACCGTTGCTTGTCAGACTTGTAACTATTGTTGCTTTATCACATGATAACAAAACTGCCGAGCCTTTACTGTTATTACACCACTTTAATAATAATAACTATTATTATTTTTATTTTTATTTTATTATTAATAAATTAATTAACAATTAATAAATTAATAAAAAATCAAAAGTATATGATTTCTGAAATCAAACATCAGTAAAATGATCAGATCAGTCAGGGGTCCATGTGCAAAATTTAATTTCATATTATTCACATGCATAGTTATTTTATGAATTTTAATTAAAACAATTTTAAAAAATTCATAACAAATAATCTACACATCACAAAATTATGAAAAAAATATCTAGATGATCCATAACACTTATAGAACCCAGATTAATGGTCAAAACTTCATGCAAATATTATTTTGAATTAATTCATAATTAAATTCAAATAAATTGCAAAATTCATAATAAATCCATACATGCATAAAAAAAATCTGAAATTTTTTATATGAATATCTTTATGCAGAACCTAGCTCTGATGCCATTGAAGGAATTTACGGACGAGCGGAAGCGCGATATAACAATTATTCCGTAAAAACCATGTATCGCACATATAGAAAATCATATAAAACAGAAATAGCGGAGGGGAATCGAAACCTTACCTTGAAAATTCGAAGATGGTTTGGATGGTTGCAAGCAGTTGATTCTCAGAGTGTGAAGCAATCTACCGGTATCCACCAAGAATGATCCTTTTCGATGAAGCTTTTTATAAAACTCGAAGCTTTATAAAATGGAGTTTTGGGAGAGAGAGAGAGAGATGAAGAAGATGGAGGCTAGCTCCTTTTAGGTTTTTCACAAAAACACAAGTATGTTTAGAATGAACTATCTCATTATATTTATAGGGCTCTTCTAGGGTTGTTTTAATAATATATCTTTATATATATATTAACCCCACATTTTATCTTATAAAATGCTCTAATAATAATTAAAACTATTTTAATCATTATTTCTTTTTCTAAACTATTTAGAAAATAATTCTCTATCTCATAATTTAAATCTTTTCATCAAAGAAAGTATTCTTTTATGGTGTGACCCTGTACGTTCAATATTAAGCCGGTAGTAGAAATAAATAATAATAAACTTTTTATTTATTATTTATATGAATTCTAATAATTCATTAAATATAATTAACTGATTAATTATATTTATTCTACATCATGAGTGATGCTTCTCAACATATCGCGATTATCCGGAAAATATGAATTCACTGCTTAGAATACCAAGAACCTGTCAGTGACTAGTTACCGTACAATCAATTCCTTCTACCCTACAATATCCCAATTAAATACAAGGCATGGAACTCGTGTCAAGCCTATCAAATTTAATCATATGATTTCTTATTCATAATGCAAAATTCATATTAATGCAAATCAGAAACTCCTTTCTAATTCCATACACTCTGGCCAGAGATTCCAGAACTCGCATACTAAGAATAACATAGGATATTCACTTCCTTACTGGAAGGGGTAGATTCTTTATTGACCGTTAACTATCTTCATACACAAATCCCTATGCCCAGAATAGACCTAATGGATGTCCTTGAGACTAAGGACTAAACCAAAGCACAGTTCATTATATACAAGATTACTCTAACGATCTCAAGTCTAAGGACACTTGTACAACTATCACTCAGTGAACAACTATCGACACATGAGTAAACTCCATTAGTTGTTCAACTTATCGAGTCATGTTCAGTGAACTTATTCCCTAATAAGCACCTACATACTAGCTATAGTGTCACCACATAAATGACTATGAGAACAGACATCCTCCTGAAAGGAACAAGCATAGTATGTACCAATCTTTGCGGATTCACTAACTTCCGATTAGTTATCCTATGATCAGGAACTGTTTAAGTTTAGTGTTATCATCTTCTAGATCTCATTATTATAATCTCATTATAATTCTAGAAGATTTACTCTAAACTATGGAACATCTTATTTAATACAATTTAAATAGATAAAGCCCATGTTAAGACGAACATGTCTTTTACCAATAATCATAAAGCCTACTATGATTACAAGAAAGTTTATCCTAACTCATCATCCATGATTGGATTTAGGACACCTTTCTTTCAATAACAATATTCGAGAACTCAGAGTTATCGATCAAGTCAATCCTAGTTCTCGAATCACTTAGTTAATCACTTCTCGAATACATTCTTGGAGACAAAATACTGAAGAAATTGTACAAGTCTGAAACCTGCAACAAGCCAATGCACTTTATGGACCACAATCTGTAATGTGCTCTGGAAAGCCTACAAGGAAGCTTGGAGAGATATAGAGAGACAAAGAGCTAAAGAAGTGGATCTGAACAGGCTTTGCAAAGTCAAATCTGTAACCGTTTGGACACTTACTCAAATAGGATAAACAGACTAGAAAGTAATTTGTTCAGCTACCTTATTTGCAGTAAGTAGGTTGTATCCATGTTCTATAAGGATACAGCCTCACTTCCTTAGTTGTTAACTTTTTGAGAAGTCAGTAAGTCATATCTCTCTGAGAAAAATGAAGCTGAGAATACTATCATTTGTATTCACATATTGTAGCAACCTTTATCTAATACAATATTAGATTAAAGTGATATCGTGTCTTGTGTTGTTTTTATCCGCACTCATATATTTGTACACACAAACACTTATCTTGCTACATAGATTCAAGAACAAGAAAAGTTCAAGAATCCATTCACCCCCCCCTCTGTATTCTTTTACTGTATTCAATACTCAACACACTGAAGTTGGGCGGAATTGGGGACCTCCAGATACCTACACCTATGATAGAAGGGAAAGCAACTATACTCCTTTGGCTGCCTCTATTGAGCATATCTTTGAAGTAAATAAAGATAATGGATTCTTCAGGAAACCAGACCCATTAACTTCTTGGAAGAGTAGAGATAAAAAGAAATATTGTGAGTTTCATGAGTCCTCAGGACATAACACTTACGAGTGTCGACAATTGAAGGATGAAATTGAAGACATGATCAAAAAGGGATTCTTGACTGAATGGATTGTCAGAGAAGTAAAAAAGCATAAGGAGAATCCGGATAGAAAGGATGGAGGGCGCGCCCTCCGGAATAATGATAAGCCTGAGGAGAAGAAGTTTGTCAGAGAAGGTAGTATTCATACAATATTTGGAGGACGACACTTGGGGGGAGATAGTAACCATGCTTTGGAGAGATATGCAAGGGAGGCAAAGTACCGACCCCTCACTAATGTGAATAGCTTGGAGTTTAGGCCGCCCAAATTATTTAAGGGGGAATGTGTGGATATTACTTTCACTGAGGAAGAAGCTAGATGGGTGCATCATCCTCATAATGATGCTTTGGTGGTAGCAATCCAGATTGGTTCCAAGAATATACACCGGGTTCTTGTCGACAATGGAAGTTCTGTGAATATCTTATACTACAGTACTCATAAGAAGTTGGGACTTCCAAATAAGGATATGATTCCAGATAGTGGTTAGATATACGGTTTTTTCGATGAATCTGTGAAAGTCATGGGAACCATTAAACTACTAGTAACCCTCGGTTAAGGAGTTCTTTCTGTGACCCAAATGATGGACTTTATGATTTTGGATGTAGAGTCATCTCACAATGCTTTGATTGGGCGCCCTCTATTAAAAAAATGAAGGTTGTAACCTCTATCTACCATCTTGCAATGAAATTTCCCACACCCAAGTGTAGGAACTATACGAGGATCTCAACATGATTCAAGAGATTGCTATCACAAGGCGATCAAGGGATTTAGAAAGCAGCAAGGTGGAGGGCGCGCCCTGAGAGAGGGAAGTTCAGAAAGAGAGATGAATCTTACCCCAGGAGAGATTAAAGTTCATTATCTTGTCCAAGAACCTGAAGACGTAGTGAGGGAGAACATTCCAATACTCGACAATTTGCAAGAAGGAATTCTAGAAGAAATCGAGGAAGACTCGGAGAAGGTTATCTCTGTTAACCTTAAAGGGGAGCAGGTTGAAGGAAGACGGATGTTGCTTGAAGGTTTGTGCACACCCTTGTTGAGGAAGACTTCCCTCTTGAAGAGGATCTGCCCTCCAAGGATGAGGTGTTAGTTGAGGACCCTCGAAGCTTTGATTCAGATCTAGATCCTAGAACTCCACAGTTGGTTGAAAAGACTAGACTTGCAGAGGATACAATCTCAATATTAGTAGACGAGAAGGATCCGATTAAGGTTTTGAAAATTGGGTCTTAGTTGAATTCCGAGATGAGAGGGATGCTCACTAATTTTCTCCTGAATAACCTGGATGTTTTTGCTTGGAGTCATGTTGATATGGTGGGGATTGACCCGGAAATCATGTGTCATCGACTAAATATAGATCCCACCAAGAAGGGAATTCGTCAGAAGCGTCGACCGGTAAGTGGAGAGAGAGCTATAACATTGAAAGAAGAGGTTGATAGACTTCTAGAGGTTGGATTGATTAAGGAGTCGTATTATCCAGATTGGCTGGCTAATCCGGTCCTAGTCAAGAAGCCAAATGGAAAATGGAGGACTTGTGTGGATTTTACAGATTTGAACAAGGCTTGTCCTAAAGACAGTTTTCCTCTTCCTCGGATTGATCAGTTGGTGGATGCTACGGTCGGTCATGCTCTTTTGAGTTTCATGGATGCTTACTCGGGCTATAATCAAATTCCAATGTATGAACCTGATCAAGAGCACACCTCTTTCATCACAGATAGAGGTCTGTATTGTTATATTTTAATGCCGTTTGGTTTGATCAATGTTGGAGCAACTTATCAGAGGTTGGTAAATATGATGTTCAAAGATTTGATTGGAAAGACCATGGAGGTATATGTTGATGATATGCTTGTTAAATCTTTGAAGGCAGAAGATCATGTAAAGCACTTGGGGCAGATGTTCGAACTATTAAGGAAGTTCAGGATGAAGTTAAATCCTCAGAAATGTGTGTTTGGGGTGGAATCCGGAAAGTTTTTGGGTTTCATGGTAAATCATAGAGGAATTGAGGCAAATCCAGCAAAAATTAAGGCTTTGCTTGATATGAAATCCCCGTCTAGTGTGAAGCAAGTGCAAAGTTTAGCCGGAAGAATAGCAGCGTTGAATCGTTTTGTGTCAAAATCTTCAGATAAATGCAGAGAGTTCTTTAAAGCAATTAAAGGAGCAACTAAGGATTTTATATGGACTCTTGAGTGCGAAGAAGCTTTTCAGACAATCAAGGAGCAATTGGGGAATCCACCACTTTTGGCTAAACCGGTGGAAGGAGAAACTTTAATTCTCTACTTGGCAGTGCCAGAATATTCCATCAGTGCAGTGTTGGTGGAAGAAATTGATTATCAGTCTCCAGTGTACTACGTGAGTAAGCGTTTGCTTGATGCAGAAACCCGATACACAAGTATGGAGAAGTTAGTTTTCGCTTTAATCCTAGCTTCGAGGAAACTTCACCCTTATTTTCAAGCTCATAAGATCGAGATTCGTACGGCATATCCAATGAGAGGGATTCTTCATAAGCCGGAAGTTTCTGGAAAGATGCTAAAATGGGCGATTGAACTGGGGCAGTTTGATTTAGAATATACCCCAAGAACTGCTATTAAGGGTCAAGCTTTAGCGAATTTCATCCTTGAATTCGAGTCAGAAAATGAAGAAAAATCACTTGTGTTGGTAGAGCCTGGAATTCCAACTCAGAGGGCGCGCCCTCTGGAGGAAATTCCTCAGCCATGGTGGAAGTTGCATGTAGATGGAGCAGTAAATAGTGGAGGAGCTGGGGCAGGTATAATCTTGGTTACTCCTGAAGGAAATCAGCTTATGAGTGCTATTCATTTCAAATTTCAAGCAACTAATAATGATGCAGAGTATGAAGCCTTGATTAATGGTTTGAAGGTAGCTTTGGAGATGAAGGCATTGAATCTGATCATATTAAGTGATTCAGAATTGGTGGTTGGACAAGTTAAAGGTGGATTTCAGTGTAGGGGGCCAAGAACAGGGCTCTATATGAAGTGTGCTCAGTGGCTTATTGAGAAGTTTTTGGAGGTGAGATTAGAATGTATTCCTCGAAATGAGAATTGTAATGCAGATGTTTTGGCTAAGTTGGGATCTCAAAAGGATGCAATGCTGTTGGGAACAATTCCATTACAAATTCAAGAGGTACCAAGTATCCCGAAAGTGGAAGTCATGGAGATGGAAGCTATCCCGCATATTACTTGGATGACTCCAATTCAAGGGTATATTCGTGGAGGGATTCTTCCAGAAGATAGTTCAGGCAAGGCGAATTCGGTATCAAGCAGCAAGATTTGTAGAATATGATGGAATTTTATACAAGAGAGGTTTCAATCAACCACTTCTAAAGTGCATAGATGGGGATGAATGCAATTACATCCTTCGGGAAATTCATGAAGGAATTTGTGGCAATCACTCGGGGGGTGGTTCGTTGGCAATGAAGGTGTTAAGGCAATGTTATTATTGGCCTACTTTGAAGAAGGATGCTTATGATTTTGTGAAGGCATGTGATAAGTGTCAACGGTTTGCCAACTATACTACGAGTCCTGCTACTACTCTCACTTCCATGATGAGTCCGTGGCCTTTTGCTATGTGGGGTATAGATCTCATTGGAGAACTCCCTAAAGCTAAGGGAAGCGTAAAATATGTTATGGTGGCGGTTGATTACTTCACTAAATGGGCAGAGGCAATACCCTTGGCTACAATCACTGCAAAGTAAATTCGAGATTTTGTTTTTAATTTCGATTATATGCAGGTTTGGGATTCCATATAAGCTTGTGTAAGATAATGGAAAGCAGTTCGATAGTAAAGAATTGCGAAAGTTGTGTGATGATTTGGGAATGAAGAAAGAGTTTGCAGCTGTTTATCATCCTCAAAGTAATGGACAGACGGAAGCAATCAACAAGATTATAAAGCATACTTTGAAGACAAAGTTAGAGGAAATCAAGGGGAATTGGCCTGAGGAGCTACCCATGGTTCTGTGGTCATATAACACTACTCCGAGAACTACAACTGGGGAATCTCCCTTTGTGTTATCTTATGGGTGTGAAGCAATGGTTCCTGTGGAGATTGGAGCAGGTTCTTTCAGGAGAGATTTCTATGATGAAGAGGCCAATATGATAAATCAAAGGTTGAATCTGGATTTTCTAGAAGAAACAAGGACTAACTCACAGTTAAGGCTGGCAACTTATCAGCAAAGAGTTGCTAGGTATTATAATAGGAAAGTGAAGACTCGTCCTTTTAATGTGGGTGATTTGGTTCTTCGGAGAGTTATGCCAAATACAAGAGTTGCAGCTCATGGAGTTTTTGGTCCAAACTGGGAAGGACCTTACAAGATTAAGTCTATCATTTGGGAAGGCACTTATCATCTAGAAGATTTGGATGGCAACACAATCCCGAGAGCATGGAATGCGGAGCATTTGAAGAAGTACTATCAGTAAGGTGTGGCTTTGGCCCCTTATTTTAAGAAGGCTTATATTTAAGTTGTAGACTAGCATAAATAGTTGTTCTCCTAGTCTAGGGGGTAGTGCATATATGCCTTCCTTAGATTTAGCTGAGATTTGCTTGTTTTTCTTACTTTTTCAATAATTGTTCTCCTTAGCCAGGGGTAGTATGTATACCTTCCCTTGTTCTGAAGAGATTCCAGTCTTGTTAAAGATTTAAAGTATTCAAGAAAATTTGAAGTTTTGCTCGTGCTGAAGTTTGCTGTCTTACTTATGAAGACCGCGCCCTGATGTAATTGGGCGCGCCTTACTTTGTATTAAGGAATTATTTGAAGAATTATTTTATCACAGGTATAATTGCATTTTTTAGAAATTTGTAAACTAGGTGAAGGCAAGTCTGTGGAAAAAAGTTAAAGACGTTTTGCGAGGCCGCGCCTTAAAGAAACAAGGCCGCGCCCTTAGCTTATAAAAGTTAATTTACACCTAAAGTTTTTGTTTTGAAAAGGAATTTAAAAGGATTTCAAGGTTGCCCCTATACATCAGGGTGCGCCCAGCAGAAAGTCGAAGGTTAACAAGAAATCGCCAGGGCAAAAGTGATTTAACAGTCAACATGTGCATGGTACTTAAAAAGTTATGAAAAAGAAATTCAAGATTACAACTTGCAGGGTTTTACAAAGGACCCGCACCTTAAAAATTCAAAAGTTTTAAGAATAAGCACGTAGTAAAAGAAGCTTTAAGGCGCGCCCTTGGGAGAGGGCGTGCCCTGATTGTTTGAGGGTTGAACGGTGTTCTGATTTGCTGAGGAAGGAGATTTCTGAGCATCTTAGTTTGGAGGGGAAAGGATGTTTTTAGTGGAAGGCGCGCCCTCAGGGTCTTCAGGATTCTCCAAACCAAGTTCAATTCTTTTTGCCTTTAGCTCTTCGGCGTTTTTCACTTTAAAGGAGGTGACATCTTCTACGCATTCAGGGCCAAAGTGTGACCAGTCATAATCAGGATCGCGGGCAAGAAAACCTAACAAAAAGTAGTTAAACCCTGTTTGGAAATTCCGGTCTTCCATGTCTTGTCTTTCATCCTTCCAACAATTAGGGTTGTCAATCGGATAAAACGGATACGGATACAGCTATATCCGAATCCGAATCCGGGAATTCGAAACCGTATCCGAATCCGTATCCGAATTCGGAAATATCCGGGAAAGCTATATCCGTATCCGGATCCGAATCCGGCTCTCAAAAAATGCTAAAATTTCTGAAATTTGCAAATTACCAGAAAAATACAAATTAAAATGATAAATTCAGAATAATCAAAATCATAATCAAAATCAAATTAGTCATCTAAACAAGCAAACTTAATACTTCTTTGATGCAAATCATCAATTACAAAAACAACCTAATTCATATTTTATCTACTCTATCTTTTCTTTTTCTACTAATGCAGGTGCAGGCTGTGCAGTATTAACATAACAGGAACAGCTTGAGTAGTAACATATTGCAAAATCTCCAAAGCTTTAACTTGGCCTTGCTGTGCATACTTCTATACATTTTGAACTGCGAACTTCAACCATCCCGAATAAAATTCATTATCAGATTGTAGATATTCCTGAGCATAAGTACCTGCAAGCCGAATAAGAAAAAAGGTAGTCATGCCAATCCCGGAATGTACAGCATTTATATTTGGAATCGATAGCTCATTATGAAATTTGAAAGCTGAATATATTCCAGTAGTTCCAGCTACTAGTGCAACACAAAAGCAAGACCAATTGAAATGCAGGGACTGCCTTGTAGACATAATTGTTGATTCAAAGAAATATACGGTTAGCCTTGCTTTGTCCATGAACTCAAGACTGCTCTTGGGTCAAATTATGAGTGCTCAGATGTATCAAAACAACCTACCATATCAAAATCTTAACGTTTTAGAAGTAGCGCCTAATATGTATGTCATGCTTTCATGTATACAAGACATCCACAATCAATTATCAGAATTTAGTTGAAAGTTAAACTGAACTACTATCATCTTACCTTCTCCTGTCACCAAAACAAAACCCACTGCCATTAGAAGTGGATGCAGCTGAGCAGATGAAAAGAAAGATAATCAAGAATAATTAAAAGTTGAATATAGTAATAATTCAGTAATACTTCGTATAAATGTACAAACAGGATTGTCCTGTTTCTACAATAATTTCATGTAAACAAACAGATTCTAATATCTACTCCGTCAATCAAAATTCAGAATACTAGCAGATCCTTTGTGCTTTGATAAAGCACAAAGGAAACAGCACAAACCAAAGTTAAATTCAAATAAAAAAAACTCGAACCTGACAACGCAGATTGCGGAAACATTAAATAGAAATTAAGAACAGAGTAGAAAATGCTTACTGCCTAGAAGTCCGCATCCCAATCAGTAGTAGAGCTGAAATCACATGTCTTAGATGCAACATTCTCGGAAGCTTTTCTAGATTCACCTATAAAAAAGTTGAACAGCAAGAACAAGTTTAAATTAATACACTACAGTCTACAAGTACAACATAGCAGAAATTAAGAATACAAAATGTAAACGTACCATCCTTAACATCCGGGAGCCAATCTTTGACACACATTAACGTTTCAACCGAGTCATCATTTAGAGAGGAACGAGTATCGGTGATAATTCTATGACACTTACTAAAAGAACTCTCGGATGCAACGGAAGAAGTTGGTATAGCCAAAATATCTTGAGCCATCCGTGCAAGTATAGGAAATTTTGGACCATTAAGCTTCCACCAATGAAGAATGTCAAACTCCACTTCACTATCCATTGGAAACAGCCCTTCGTTTAAATATTCCTCAAGCTCACTTTTTGTTGTATTTTTCCTTAAGTTACTAGTTGCAACGAAGTCTTGAAAACCTCCCAACCATTCTCCACCAACTGAATTTGCACTATGGAAACTTGCACTAGCAGAATTTTCTACAGACCCTCTTCGATTTCCAAATTTTTTAGAATATTCATCAAAAACCTGAACCAAGAACTCACGTATCTCATCTATATAAATGTCAGAATGGTGACCATACATACCCTCATAAGCATAAGTGACAATGGTCGTTTTATATCTAGGATCAAGAATAACGGCAGTAGTTAACAACTTGTTGCATTCATCCCAATACTTATCAAATTTAAGTTGCATTTTATCACCCATTGCACTAATCCAATTATCACTAGATTCAGCCCACATCTTAATGCTTCTACGAATTTGAATCACATCAATAAAATACAAATTTGCAGTTGGATATTTCACCCCGGAATGCTTTTTTGTTATATCTGAAAAAATCTTCAAACAATCACACACTTTCTTTCCATTTTCCCACTCTATTTCTGAAGGCAAACATTTAAAATCGGGGTCTAATTCTTTCAGACGATCAATGGCTGGTCGGAGTTCAAGTGATGCCACAATCATTTCATAGGTCGAGTTCCAACGAGTGTCAACATCTAAAGGAATTCGTCTCCTAGTATTAAGTTTGGTTTGAGACAAGGCAAGGGTAAACTTCTCATCCCTTTGTGGAGAAGATCCAATATATCTTGATGTTTTTTGAATTTTTTCAATAAAAGGATCTAACATCTCTAACCCACTCTTAACGATCAAATTAAGAATATGTGGCACACAACGCATGTGAAACATGTCACCATTGTGAACAAGTGCTCTTTTTCCATTTAACCAATTTTTAATACCTAAAAGCATCCCCGAATTATTAGAGGCATTATCAACAACAATTGAAGATAACTTGTTATCAATATTCCACTCTAAAATTCTCTCTTTTAACCACGCACTTAAATTAACACCAACATGGGGGTAACGGACAACACGAAAAGATATAACCCGCTTGTGCAATACCCAATCATCATCAATATAGTGACAAGTGACACAAAAATAAGATCTTTATTGGTGTTTTGGCTTCCACCCATCAGTGGTAAGACTAACCCTAGAAGTCAGATTTTCAATTTCCTTATAAATTCGCTCCTTCTCAGCCGTATATACACCTACCAAGTCAGATTTTACTGTATTTCTGGACCGATATTTATAAGTGGGCATCACATAAGATATCCAAAGACGAAAGTACTCATATTCTGCCATTAGAAAAGACATATCGTGTTTAGCAACCATTTTAGCAAATAATTCTCTCTCAACAGCTGGATCAAACTTATGAACCCCTAATTTTGTTCGAGAATCCTCACTGTTAACTTGTTTTCCAAAAAGCATTTGGGTCACAGGAACTTTTATTAATTTCATTCGACACGATTTCAAGTGATTTTTTAAATGAGTAGTTCCATGCTCACTTGCCCCATTAAAATTACCGTGACAATACTTACAAATAGCTTCAATTTTCTAAATACCTTTTTCTTCGCTTTCAATACGATCAAATTCCTTCCAAACTTCAGATTTCAAGGACCTCTGTCTTTTGGTCGGTTGCTCTTTTTCCTTGGTACTTTTAGTAGCCAAATCATCTTCTTGTGGTTGTGGAATGCAATCAATTTTAGCATTCTTAGAAACATTTTCTGGACAGTTTGTTGATATCATACCAACTGAACATGATGATGCACAAGGAGTTGAACTTGAAGAATTACCTACAATTTCACACAAACACATAAGTAAGATCTTTGTTGGTGTTTTCAATTTAGAAGACGGAATTAACTAAATAACAATGAAGGATTTTATACCTTGTAACCCTTGTTCCATCGACAGAAAGCAGAAAGCCAGAAACTCTTAATGAATTAAAAGAATGCAACTTTAGATCTGCAAAACCAATTAATTTGGTTGAAGTAAATTAACCAAAATAGTTTAAATCTGATTTATTGAACTCAAAATAGAGCAAAAATAGTAAATTGATCGTTTGAAGTATAATAAATATGTACTTATGTTCAAATTTGGTTATTGTGTGACTTGTGTCTCTAAATCTTTCAAATTAAAGAGTTCTTTCTTTTCTTCAATAAAAGATTAAAATTTATCTGATAAAAATCAAAATGAAAATCAATAAATCTTAATAAATATAAATTAAAAATTTGTTTGATAATATAACATTATAACTTATGTAATTGTAAATATTAAAAAAGAATCGTGTATTGTATGGGGTTATATGCTAGTCTATTTAAAACTGAATAAAATGTATTACGGTATATTTATATATCATATATACTTAATTTCGGATTCGGATATTTTCGGATACGAATACGGATAATATCCGTCGGATATTGAAAGATTCGGATCCGGATACGGATAATATCCGATTTAAATCGGATACGGATAATATTCATTTTTTTCCGGATACGAATACAGATATTTCGGACGGATATCGGATTTTCCGAATTTTTTTGACAGCCCTACCAACAGTCAACTTTCTCGATCTTTAAGGCATCCAACTGTGCTTTTAGCTCTGTGTTTTCTTTTTCCAGTTGGTCATTTTTGTCGTTGAGAAACTGGCGATGATCAACTGATTCTTTTAGTTGATCTCTAACCTCATCCAAATCAGCTTCTTTTGCTATAAGATCTTTCTTCCATTTATTATCACTTTCAACAACCATTTCTGCAAGTTTTTTGGCATCAACCTTGAGTTTGGTCATTTGATGCTGTTCTTTGTGTACCCTCTGGGCGCGCCCTAGGGATTGAACCAAGAGTTTAGCTGAAGCTTTGATCATCGAATTTGTCTCATCATCGGCAGTCATGTTTTGCCAAAGGTCGATTTCTTTCTCGGTGACAAGTGAAGCAACAGCAGGCCCAATGAGGGTTTCAACATATGAGGGCGCGCCCTCGGTTCTTTGTCTTTTGCCTTTATTTACAAGAGGTTCTTGCATTTCAGCATTTCTCTTTGAAGATCCAGAGGGAGGAACTACTTGGTTGAGTTCTTGTTGCGGAGTAGGCCGCGCCCTTGAGTCAGATGTTTCAGCTTTGTTCTCGTGTTTCTCCTTGTCATTTTTCTTGGGGACTCCAAAGCCGCGGGGAATCTTAGGAGCCATATCTGTACAAAGAAAAAAATGTTACATTTCTGTTAGTAGTGAGTTCATAAGTAATTCGAACGCGCCCTAATGTTGAAAGTTATGTACCATCAGTTTGTTCGGAATCTTCATTTTCACTTTCACTAGATGAAGACAAGGGAACGGCGATACCATTTCTAAATTTCTTAAATTTACAGATTGATCCAACTTTATCAGGAAGGATTCCAACCCTTTTTAGGTTTTCCTCAGTGATTAGAGTTTGGAGGTTGAATTGCTCTGCTGCAACTCTGAGGACGGCTTTGGCCCGAGATAGGGTCGCGCCCTGAAGTTCTTTTTGAATTCTTCTATCTGTTTTAGTTTAAGGGAATTAATAAAAGTTAAAGAAAAATTGAAATGAAAGATGAAAGGAGTGTAGGGCGTGCCCTCACTTACAGGGATCTGTATTGAATTGAAGACGAACTCGAGGAACGCCCCAGACGAAAAAATAAGGTTCCTTCCATCGTTTAATGTGGCTAATCCTTCCTTCAGAAAAGCCTTTGTTGTTGTGAGGTTTGTTGATTACCAGATAATAATATCCAATGTTTGATTGGCGGATGCTAAAGAAATAGCTGATTTCTGGCATGGAGGGTGCCTCGAAACCCAAGTCATGGTAAAGGATGAGTAAGCCTAAAACAAGTTTATAGCTATTGGGAGAAAGTTGAATTGGGGCTAGATCATACCATTCAAGGATTTCCCTTAGATATGGGTGTAAGGGCGCGCCCACACCAAGGGCTACAAGTCTTGGGATTAGAACCATTCTTGGAATTCTGAAATCCCTACCGTAGTTGAAAATATGGGGGCGATGGTGAGAGTGTGGAATGGCCCAGAGTCCTTCTTGACCATAGTATTTCATAGCCCATTCCACTTCATCATTTGTAACAATAGAAGACATGCTCACGCAGGCTAGTTTGCCTTGTTTCTTTCTAAGTTGGTTCTTTTCCTTTTCAGATATCTCATTATATCTACCCCAATCGATGCCAATCTCTTTGTCAAGAACTCCCCAATGTTCAAATGGGGTAGGGGATGGAGGTGGTGATGTTGGTTCAGAATTAATTAGTGGAGAGATGGATAAAGCGGAGGGCGCGCACTCGGTGGAATAAGTATCTGAATAGTGTGTATCAGTAGAAGTTTGGCTATTGGGGTTAAAATCACTACCTGAGGAATCTAAAGGAGATATGTTTAGGTTCTTTTCGGGTAGGGATTCTTGTAAAGGTTGAAGGTCTTTCTTGTTTTTAATGTGAACACTGAGAGGGATATTGTCAAGGGAATCCTCACTGGAAAAACTCATCTTGTCCTCGTTAAAATCTTCAATAAGGCGCGCCTTGTCTTCGGAAGAAATAAATGAAAAGAGAGGCCTAAAATGATTTGGAGGTAGAGTAGTTGGTGGTGATGAGTGAATTCCAAAGTATCTATTAAACCCTTTAAAATGATGAAAAGGATACGGCACGCCCTCCAGCTGCAAAATTAAAAGAAAAAACTAAGGGCGCGCCCAAGAAAGGAATATACAGAAGAGAAATAAATCTACAAGTCGTGATGTAAAGAATCGTTATTTTATGAAATTTGAAGTGCATCTTAAAGGGGCCACAATTATTGTTCAAATTCTATGGAGTGATTTTCAAGGGCGCGCCCTGAATTGAAGGAGTGTCCTAAAGTATTATTAACAGCTCTCAATATGATTTTTGGGCGAGGAAGGATCTTAGAGCGCGCCCTAGGCTTAGGGTGCGCCCAGAGAATTAAAGCGAAGTTCGTAAATTTAAAGTTAATCGCTACTCAAAATGTTATTCATGAAGACTATAATAGTAAAACAAGATCAAACGAATATACATACGTATATACATACATCGGAAAATGAAGAACACGGAGAGTTGAACAGTCAAGCTACAATACCGATCAATTTATACGGTGAAAACATGAAATAGAGACATGAAAATGTACATTTCAAGTTCTGGAGTGAGAATCGTGGAAGGGGTTCGAGAAAACTTGCAGCGCTTGGCCGGATTATTGCTCGGAAAATCAAAAGGCGGTAGGGTTCGTTTTGTGAAAGAGTAAAGTAGAAAAAAGAGTAAAGTGAAAGAGAATGAGGTATTTATAGACGAAAAGAAGAGAAAATGGAAGACAGCTGTTAAACACTAGATCGATTAGAATTCTTAGGACGCGCCTCATATTAGGGCGTGCCCTGGGGTATTGTTGAAGGAATTTTGGATTTTTTGAGAGAAATTCCATATATTATCTTTGATTTCATATGGAATTGGGGGGTAGTTGTTATAGCCAAAATTTGGTTCGGGTATTTTAAAATGGATTCGGGTCAAATACGGGTTCGATGTGGGGAATTATAGATTAAATTAGGGTTTTGGCTAAAATGGAGAAGTCAGGCCGCGCCCTCTCTTTCTTTATATAAGAGGGCGCGCCCTAAATACTAAAAAATGATAAAGATTTATATTTGAGTTGATCCCACCTGGGATTCTACTCAAGCTGGGATTCTAGAAGTTGAAGAATTCCCTCCTGTCGTATCTCAGGAGGGGGATATCCGTCGTAGAAGGCCTTCAGGGGTTTTCCTGGATTTGGGGACCTTTCTTATACACTGAGGGCATGTTCTCCTCGGTGGAAAGATAGGTCTCTCTTTGGTGTGTGCTTTGGAGCTCTGTTCCTGTATTCAATGGGCGCGCTCTCATTGGGGAACTTTGGAGTAATCTGCACTTTGCACCCAAAAGCTCTGGATCACCTGTACTGTTATCTGGTGGGTGCTTCTCATTCGGGGGACAGGGATGCATTCTGCACTTGAGGTAAACTATGGCTATACCTGCATCCTTGAAATCAAGAAATAGCTCGTAGCAGGTAGGACTAGTCCTCGACGGGGGAAGTTTCCTTATCTGTGAAGTCTTGAGATCTTGGATGAGTCTTGGGCCTTTTGTGGTTAGGCCTCATAGTAGAACATTCCGGATGCTGGACCGACAATCCAAGCCCATTTGGGTTTCTTGCTCTCCAAGAACTACGTATGGCTTGATCCCCTATAAATACCGGGATACGTAGGCCGATTGGGGGGTTGGAAGTCGAGAGCTCTGAATAGCCGCCACTAACCCTATCAATCTCAGCCACCAATCACAAATAGCCATCGCACGCCACCACTCTTTTCGGCAAAGAACCACCGCTGTAGATCTTGTTTCCGGCAAAGTCCCTCGAATTTTGTTGTTCCCGAATTCCTCCGTCAACAATAGGCAATCATTATAACCAACTTCATTGAAGTATAATTCGTTACAGATTCAACAAATTTTATATAATCGTTATTTTATATAATTTTAGCCAACCATTTTAGCCAATACCATTGAAGATTCTCTAAGGGGACCAAATGATGCCTAATGTTTGATAAATCTCGAAATATATTATTACAAATATTTAGTGAATTAGAAGGACGAAAGAGGCATGCAGCGGGTAGAAAAATGATAAATATACCAAGATGCCAGCAAAATAGTTGTGTACACTCCCCCACAGATAGAAGATTGAATTGTTTTTTTTTTTTTAATTCGGTGTCCGGGCCAGCTTGCGCGCATCTCGACTAATTCGGAACGCATACTAACACACTCATACCCCGAGCATGGTAGTTCACTTAATCTCGGAACGTTCAAAGGAATCGAACTCGTGATCTCAAGGCAGGAAGCCTTAAGCGACACTGCTCGACCATCTAAGACGCCCCTACGGGTTAGAAGATTGAATTGTTGGTGTTGTGAACCCGATAAAACAGAAGAATAATTACTTTAGCTACCATCTTTTACGTGAGAATCGAAGGGAATTAGTTTGCTTATATATGTGTTTTGTTCATTATTTCCGATTGCTAAAAACAGGTTCCATGCGAAATTGCGATCATCAACCGACAGAAACATTTGTTCTTTTTTGTGCTGATTTAAAAAGAAAATAATTTTCTTATGTTATACGAAGATTTCAGGGTACTTAGTGTATGTTTGGGGTATCTTAAAATAAGTAGATTATGACTTATAAACACTTATGTCATATAAGTGATGAGTAGAGCAGAGATTAGAATGTTTGGTAAATCAGAACTTATAATCAGTAGATTGTTTGGGTAAATCAGAACTTATAAGTTAACTTTTTTTATAATTTTCAAAATATTTATTTTTTATATATAACAATGGATATCAATGGATAGATCTCGATGAATAGAGAAACTTGATATATACATATCAATTTTCTAATGAACGGATCGAGAGATATAAGGTTTTGAAGATTTGAAAGATATTATGGGCCTGTTTGGCTTTTCATTTTGTAGCCAACTTATGGCTTATAAGGCCTTAAGCACTTATGGGGAGTGTTTGCCAAAATAAGTTTTAGCTCAACTTATAACTTATAAATCCATAAGTTGAATGTTAAGAATCCTTAACTTTCAACTTATAACTTATAGCTTATTCTCGATATACATAATATATAATATCCTTCAAATCTTCAAAACCGTATATCTCTCGATCCATTCATTAGAAAATAAATATGTATATATCAAATTTCCCTATTCATCGAGATCTATCCATTGATATCCATTGTTATATATAAAAAAATAATATTTTGAAAATTATAAAAAAAAGTTAACTTATAAGTTCTGATTTACCCAAACAGTCTACTGATTATAAGTTCTAATTTACCAAACACTCTACTAACCGCTCTACTCATCACTTATATGACATAAGTGCTTATAAGTCATAATCTACTTATTTTAAGATATACCAAACATACCGTATATCGAGAATAAGTTATAAGTTATAAGTTGAAAGTTAAGAATTCTTTAATTCTTTTTTTATGAACTCGATGGTAAACACAAAAAGGATATTGAAAAGAACCTACAAACACCTTCCACCTACCAATAGGACACATTAGACTTTCTTTTCAGGAATCAGGACACAATCATGCCAAGTCGTACCCAAACCTTAACCGAGTCGTAGTACTCAAGTAGACTTTCTTTCCATGGCTTAAAAATGACTTAAAACAGGACTCACACTCTCCACACACATAAATCCAGTGGTCGTGGCTTTCAACAGATTCTTAATACGCAATTTTATTCATTTTGCTGGTAAAGTTTTAGTGAAAATTTGAATTGTTCAGATAATTTCTTTGGGACTACACAGAATAACACAAGTATCGGAGAATCCCCAATAATTCATTTGATCACTTTTTCTACATGCTACTGCAAATCGGGTTGGGAATATATTCTCACTAGTTAAGAGTGTAACAATGAAAAACATCGAGGGATTGAATAGAACTAATGACTTGGTACTGACTACTTGGTAGCATAATAAAGATCATCCTATTTAACTATTAAAGAGATGAGAAACCAGGCTAAAACCTTCTGAATATGATATACCCCATATCTCTACTTTGTCATAGACATATACAAGATCTAAACTACCAATCTATTCTTTAGGCATCACTTTCACAGGCCAGCTCATAGCATGTCTTTGCAAGTCAATTTCCAAAATATTTATAATTATTTATCGATTTCAGGACCATCTTCAGAGATTCTTCTGGCACTAAGGTTTCCAGCATAAGACCACAGCTTATCAAGGTCAGCTGGCATTGGTATCTCTAACTTATGGCTCGGTACACCCTTGAGACCATTACTGTGGATAGGAGGGGAAGAACAGAACGTTGGAGTTGCGAATGGAGAAGCGTAGGGTGTGTGTTGAATTGAGAACGGACTAGGTAACATCCGCTTTTGAATGGGATGACCAGCCAAATTCCCCCTGCTAAAAATGGACATTGATTCTGCAGCAGAACATCTGTTAGCAGAGTCATCGACGTATAACACATCATCAATCCTTGCCATTATGTTGAATGCCAAGCTCTCCATTACCCTCGAGTAGCTTTCAAGAATTGACTGCCCTACATCCTGTACATAAGAAATAAAGGTAAAACTACGGGAAACAGAAGAAGTCATATCACACTATAGTCAACCAAGTGAGGCTACTCATAATCATTTGTCTACAAGTGACCATCCAAAAGCTTATCTAAGCACAGAGTGCAGATATTGTATTGTTAATACGCATAATAAAGCTCTAATTAATAATAAAAATAGTAAATGTAAGCACCTCAATACATATGGCACATCATCTATAAGTTTTCACAGTCTAATCAATAGATCTTTGAGAGTTAGTTATTACACTTTCTACTTTTGAAGGGTGCCGCAAATCGAATAGACATAGCATTATAGAGTTTCATGAAAGCAAAGATCAACCATACACAGTACTACAATAGTTTTAATGGCAGCAATATTCTTCAAATATTTGACTTCTATGCAAGTAATTCCCATTCCTTATATCAATGAAGGGGTTACAAAAAAAAATAACCTTGTTGTATTGAATTTTGTTCATGTCCAAAGCAGTTTGTGGAAGACCAGGAAAACGCAATTTCAGGCTGTGCAACAAGGTCTCAGCTCGCTGAGCTAAAATATGGTTCTTTTCACCATCAGCAACAAGGCCCTTTATCTTGCCACTCCAAGTTGAATGCTTAGATTTAGTATGACTGGAATGGTTTTTCTGATCTTTAAGCTTCCACACATGCACAGCTGCCTCTATGCTGTTTGCTACTTCCAGAGTGTGGTGCTCCGACGACAGATCTAAGCAATCAAGAAGACATTCTGAAGAGAACTGGTCCGCAGTTATGTAGCGATAGATTATATCACCTAGACAAACTTTTCCATTCTGTGATTGCATAACAATTTATTTATTAGAGGAAAAATGATAAATATAAACTAATGCTGAAAAGGTATAGCAATTAACAAGCTTTTCCATTCTGCTACTGCATGGCCATAATTCTACCAATACTGGTTCATCTTGTGTCTCCGATTCCCTATATCTCTTTCATTTTTTTACTTCGATCAATGCATCTACTGTGCAGATGAACCAAGTTAATTATTATCAGAGAAATAATAGATCGTTACGTATATACTACTATCAAAAATATGAACTTCTATCAAGGCAATTTATATATCTTTGTTCAGAATAGAATGTTAATAAAAGCCATACTATCCATGTACTACATAAAATCTCATTAAAGTAAAGGATTATTTCGTAAATGCAATCAAGACCAGGTAGCAGGCTGCAGGTACCTGAAAGTCCTTGCACCGATTTCTTATGGTGGCCCCCACAGTGGTTAACGAGTTACTACTAAGCAAGGAGATATTAACACAAATTCATTTAGTGGAAAACATTCGCTATTTTCTGGTATGCCTGTCTTGTATCCTAGTACGGCATAATAAATACAACTTTTATTACTCAGGAACTCGACAGCTTCAATTGCAAGTAACCTCTCCTAAGAAAACTCTTTTGATGACAGTCTATAGCACTATCTAAACTGTCTTATGGATAACTAAGAACTATGCGACCAAAATAAATCGCTCAAGAAAACAAAAAAAAGTAAAACAAGGCAATGCAAAATGCCAGATAAATTAAATCATATTGCATGACATGAGCAAGATACCAAAAACTCTGAGCAACACCTTAGGTAACGTGTCCAGGTAAGCACTTGGAATTTCCATTTCAGAAAGCACATTGCTATTTATTGCTAATGCTGCCTTCAGTATCTGGTTGGTGCAGTCCCTGCACTGCTGCAACCTCTTCCGAGCATCCTCAGACAACCCTTTTGATGGAACTTTAGGACAAGGTAACCACCACTTCTCTTCCTGCCGAACCGAAGGCCTCCCACTTGAAAACCCAGATGGATAGGCATCACGATCATCGCCTTCAGCTACATCCATTCCACGTTCAACATACCAAAATTCCAGATCTTGAAACCCATCAAGAATGCTGATCAACATAGCATCAAGCTTCTTGAGGGCAGGGAGATTAATGTACAGATCCGACCGAGGTTGTGTTGCCATTACTTCATAACTCCCTCCACCAGGAAACTGTTGTATAGATGGAACAAGCTCGACAATTGAATCACTAACCCACAGTAAACATTCCATCTCCCTTCGCCACATTGCCTTCTTTTGTGCCGCTAATGGCTCCAGCCTCCACAGTTCACCAAATACAGTAGCTAAAAACAAAATAACAAAGCCATCGATCATTTATATACATAAATGACAACTACACTAATATACGAAAAAAGAAAGTTGGGCCAAAAAATGCACTAACCAGAGAGATTTGTGATGGCATTTGAAATTGCAAGAGCAGTACAAACACCTTTACCCCCTCCAGACATATCTTCTCCAAGTAGAAGCTTAGCGAATCTTTCCTTGATCATCTCCACTTCTACAAGTTCCACAAAACAAAAATCCACATCAAACCAACACAAAATAAACCCACATTAATTCCGACTAAACTAACCTATCAATACCAACCCTTTCACTTGCGTAAACTCATACCCTCCTCACAATCATAGTAACACCACAAACACAGCAATATAAAGTGATGTAACATATGCATTTTATAAAAAATGAGCCATTTAGAGACACTGACACACATCATTTAAATCTAAACTGTTAGTAAAGTGACTGGATCTGCTGCTTGGTCAATAAACACTACTAGGCATTATATAAACACACATTTATAAGTACCTATATTATTAAAACTTTAGTAAATGCATAACAGAAATAATACCACAAACAATATTCCCACACACATATATTTCCACATTTAAAATAGATAAATAAATACATCAAATCTGATAAATGAATAAAATTTTCCGGTTGCAAGCAAATTTATCTATTGAACTGTATATACATACCTGACAGATCAGCTTGTG
Source organism: Kitagawia praeruptora (assembly GCA_037693485.1). NCBI lineage: Eukaryota > Viridiplantae > Streptophyta > Magnoliopsida > Apiales > Apiaceae > Kitagawia > Kitagawia praeruptora. The sequence goes on from CM075345.1 coordinate 64,441,996, forward strand.
ATTTTTGATTCCTGCCCTCCCAAACCACCACATCTTTACCACCGACGACCGGAAACATCACCGGCGCCGGAAAGGCAGAACTTCCGGCGAAAGCACGGGGACCTAAGGGCGACTCAGCACTGAGGCTGTCCGCATCGAATCGTCGGCCGGAGAAGCTAGTAGAACTCTCGGACTCGCTGACGTCAGCGCTCAAACTGTAACTGCCGCAACGGTCATCAGAACAATCTTCCGACGAAACACTCGCCATTGATAATATAAATTAGGAATAGTAGTAGGAGTAATAGAAAAACAAGAGATTGTGTGCGTGTTATATATACATTGCGTGAATGTGTGTGTGTAATTAGTGTGTGAAGATTGGGGAAGGAGAGATAAAGATAGAGTGTGGTGGAGAAGTGTAAAAAGCACAGGAGCAGATAAAGCTGATGACTAGTTAGTGACTGCCCTCTAGTCTTGTATCTACATTTTACACACAATCCTTTTTCCTTTTTTGTGTGTCTTTCTTTATTTACACAGTTTTGTGTTTTATTTATTTATCTCAAAAGAAAATTATTTTAGCTATTACTCCTTTATTCATCTCAAAAGAGAACTGATTAATTTCAATTTTGATTACTAGTATAATTTTATTAGTTCATTTACACGAAGAGTTAATGGTAATCAGATATAGGGTGGCCAGGTGTGAGGACTTGGCAATTTGGGTGATGTGGACCCACACACAGTGTTCTAAAAAGCGGTAAGCGGTTCTAAGCGGTGAGAGGACCTTCTAGCGCTTAAGCGGTTAAGCGGATGCTTAAGCGGAATATTAAGCGGGTCATTAAGCGGATTAATAATATATATTTTTTAATTTTTAAATATAATATTACTATATGTGAATTAAAATTATATAATAAATAAGTAATAAAAATCTAAACATAAAATGTTCCTCATAAGAATTAAATATTTTATTATTTGATATAGTTATATTTATATTATATTAAATATTAACATATTCAGAATTAAAAAATTAGCAGGTCATTATCTCTTTGACCGCTTAATCCGCTTAAACCGCTTAATAGCCGCCTAATCCGCTTAATAAGCCGCTTAATCTTCAAAAACGCTTAATCATCCGATTAGTACAAAATCGAAGCGCTTTATAGTCCGATTCCGCCTAGGCGGCCGCTTAGGCGGCCGCTTAATCCGCTTTTTAGAACAGAGCCCACACATAAGCTGAGAGAAAGAAGTCTAGCGAATATTGGTGTTTGGCAGATCTGTCAATCAACTTATAAGTTACTTATTTTGAAAAAAAAATCGTAGTTACATACATTTTTTTAGAGAAAAATTTGTATCGGGAGTTTAATATTCGTTATCATGCAAAAATAAGTTATTTATTTCAGAAAAAAATACATATTTCCTAACTTTTTTCCAGAATAAATAACTTATTTCTGAAAAATAAGATTTTCCAAACGGACCCATTATTTTTCAGAAATAAGTTACTTATTCTGGAAAACAATTAGGAAATATGTACTTTTTTTTAAATAATTAACTTATTTTTTCAAGATAACGAATATTAAACTTTCCGTACTCATTTTTTTCTAAAAAAGTATGTATATAAGAATTTTTTCCCCAAAATAAGTACTAACTTATAAATTTTTCGTAAGATTTGCCAAAGGGGCACTAAAGCTATGTTTGGTTCAAGAGAGGGGAAGGGAGGGTAGGGATTTTAATGGAGGGGAGGGGATGGAAAGGGGAGGATTTTAATAATATTTATGTTTGGTTCATAGGAAGGGAAGGGAGGGGAGGGGATTCATTTTTTGTTTGGTACAAGAGGGGGAAGGGAGGGTTTTATGATTAAATTACATTTATAACCTTATATATGCAAAAAAAATTTAAATTAAAAAGGGATATTCTATATGGTACCATTGTGGTTTTGGCTTTTCTACATAGTACCATCACATTATTTACTCCTATCCATGGTACCCTCGTACATTTGGTTTTTCATATATAATACCCTTCTGTTAAGTACAAAGTAATAGAATTGATTTCAAATTGTAAAACAAATTGTATATTTGAAATCGTTACGAAAAAATACATGAAATAGACTATTGAATCATGTAAAACGGAATTAAAATGAGTGAGATATATTCAAACTCCATAACCAAACTTTGACAATAAATATCTCACTCATTTTGACTCTGTTTTACATGATTTAAGGGTCTATTTTATATAACTTTTCTTAAAGATTTCAAATATACAATTTGTTTTACAGTGTGAAATCAATTCTATTACTTTTTACTTAACAGAAGGATATTATATATGTAAAACCAAATGTACGAGGGTACCATGGATAGGAGTAAATAATGTGATGGTACCATGTAGAAAAGCCAAAATCACAATGGTACCATATAGAATTTCCCAATTAAAAATACACATGTAAGGGTATTTTTGTCAAATAAATGTTGTCCCTCCCCTCCCCTCCAAAAAACCCCAAATTGGAGGGTAATAAAATCAAACAAAAACTCCCCTTCAATCCCCTCCCCTCCCCTCCAATCCCCTCCCCAATTTTGAACCAAACACCATTTTATATTTCATACCCCTCCCCTCCTTTTTCTTCCAACCAAACAAGGGCTAAGTTAATTGCCGTTGATCTTGCAAGAATCTCAAAGGCATTGCAAGAAAGAATAATCATCATTGGATAAATATGATATTAAATTAAATCAACGGTCAAGATTATATTAAAATTATATTATTATATTATAAAAGATTATATTATATTATTTGATTGGCTATACTTATACTACCGCGAAAAGAATAACTACTATTGGATGAATATGATATTAAATTAAATCAACGGTCAAGATTATACTATATTATAAAAATTATAGCATAAGGTGGATATTTGGTTGTCAGTACTACTACGAAATAAATATTAACCGTTAGATCTAAATTTTAATTAAGGATCTGGATTATATCTTATTAATTTTAACACTTAATTATTAATAACATAAGAACTGATTTAAAAAAAAAAAAAACTTAATCCGACAACACCAGAGTAGAAATCCTGAACGATATAGAAGACGCGTAGTAACCAAACATAACTTCATCATTACGACTATTTCAAATTAAACTTCATATACATGACTAATTTTTTTTAAAACAATTCATATATTTGAATATACTTGAATATAAATTTATTCACAAATTATATTATATTAGAGGAATATTATTCAAATAAAGTAATTTTCAAAAATCCTGATATTTGTGTGAATAATGATTCCAAAATAATTCTAAATTTGATTCTTATTAATATTATATAAAAGAATAAAACTTATAAATATTAGAGGGATATAATTCAAAACAATGAGTCGGTTAACAAAAAACAAAACTATAACTGATTTAACGTAATAATTTCAAAAAATTCACAAATACGAAATTAAAATCCAAATTTTAAATGTATTCAAGAGATGCATAACATTATACTATCATCATTTGACATGTATAAAATATTGTATTAAGAACTTGACATAAAATCTTATAATTTTTTCTATTTTATATAAATCTAAATAATTAACTTACATGTATAGGTCATTGTTGTATAGAAAATCACATTACATGGAGAACCGTGGAGAATCACTAATTTCTAATATTATGACAGAACCAAAGTTCATTTTTTTTGTTCTATAAAAAAAATACCAAATTTTTTTGGTTCTATAAAAAAAACTACACCAATGCTAACGTGGCAACCCTGCTGCACGTCAGCTGCCACATCATCAGTGCTGACCTGGTAGTGCCGCGTGATACTGCCATGTCATCATTGATGATGTGACTATACTACCGCGAAAAGAATAACCACTATTGGATGAATATGATATTAAATTAAATCAACGGTCAAGATTATACTATATTATAAAAATTATAGCATAAGGTGGATATTTGGTTGTCAGTATTACTACGAAATAAATATTAACTGTTAGATCTAAATTTTAATTAAGGATCTGGATTATATCTTATTAATTTTAACACTTAAATATTAATAACATAAGAACTGATTTAAAAAAAAAAAAAACTTAAGCCGATAACACCAGAGTAGAAGTCCTGTCCTGAACTATATAGAAGACGCGTAGTAACCAAACATAACTTCATCATTACGACTATTTCAAATTAAACTTCATATACATGACTAATTTTTTTTAAAACAATTCATATATTTGAATATACTTGAATATAAATTTATTCACAAATTATATTATATTAGAGGAATATTATTCAAATAAAGTAATTTTCAAAAATCCTGATATTTGTGTGAATAATGATTCCAAAATAATTCTAAATTTGATTCTTATTAATATTATATAAAAGAATAAAACTTATAAATATTAGAGGGATATAATTCAAAACAATGAGTCGGTTAACAAAAAACAAAACTATAACTGATTTAACATAATAATTTCAAAAAATTCACAAATACGAAATTAAAATCCAAATTTTAAATGTATTCAAGAGATGCATAACATTATATTATCATCATTTGACATGTATAAAATATTGTATTAAGAACTTGACATAAAATCTTATACTCCCTCCGGTCCATTATATAAGGCATTTGACTTTTTTGCACGTAACTTTAGGTGCTTTGATTATATGTTAAAATTTATTATTTTTCAGTTTTTCTTTTTTTGAATAAAAATATAATATTTTAATTTTTATTTAGAAAAAGAAATTTTAAAAAACAATAAATTTAGCTATGTAGTCAAAGCACCTAAAGTTACGTGCAGAAAAGTCAAATGCCTTATATAATGGACCGGAGGGAGTAATGTTTTCTATTTTACATAAATCTAAATAATTAACTTACATGTATAGGTCATTGTTGTATAGAAAATCAGATTATATGGAGAACCGTGGAGAACCACTAATTTCTAATATTATGACAGAACCAAAGTTAATTTTTTTTTGTTCTATAAAAAAATACCAAATTTTTTTGGTTCTATAAAAAAAACTGCACCAATGCTAATGTGGTAACCCTGCTGCACGTCAGCTGCCACGTCATCAGTGCTGACCTGGCAGTGCCGCGTGATACTGCCATGTCATCATTAATGATGTGGCTATAGTACCGCGAAAAGAATAACCACTATTGGATGTATATGATATTAAATTAAATCAACGGTCAAGATTATATTATTATATTATAAAATATTATATTATATTATTTGGTTGGCTATACTTATACTATCACGAAAAGAATAACCACCTTTGGATAAATATGATATTAAATTAAATCAACGGTCAAGATTATATTATATTATAAAAACTATATCATATTATAATTAACATCTAATACAAAGGTTGTAATGAGAAAGGAGACAAGATGGACTCTTTTGTTTGTAAAAGAATTCAACCGGAAAGCTAAAGCCAGATAGTTAGTGCTAATCAATTAGTTAAAATAACTAAATAATGCATTTGCAAAGTTCTATTTTTTTTTACAAAAAATTATAAGAATAAAACTTTATAAAAAAACATAAATTAATTTATACACAACCTGATATTTTCCATGTTATTTAAAAACATATTAAATAATGTATTTGCACAATTTTTTTTAAATATCATAACTCAACTTTTTTTTAAAAGAAGAAACAAATCAATATTTTCTTAAATTATATATATCATATTATTTACTTTTTCTAATAAGACATCTAAATCTAAAAGGATAAGAATATCTAATACTAAATAGAAAAAGAGATATAAATCATAATGTACAACAACATTACGATACACATTATGATCCGTAACAACAGATAAACTACAAATTAACAATAGCATTCCAGCAACAGCAGAGGAAGTTCAACAGCACAGGGAATCAACAACTTGAACTAAACATTTAAGAAATATTAAAAGAAGACATTAAACATATAAAAAAAAATTAAAGTATAATAAAAACATTTAAGAAACTAAACATTAAAGTATAACAACTTTAATCTCTACAAAAAACATTAAAGTAAAATAAAAGAGAAACTAAACACGGAGAAAAAAGGAAGACGATAATTGATTTTGAGAAATACAACCATTAATTGTGCCAATAAAAAATCAATCACTTTTACGTTTGTGCAATCATATATGATTGAGAATATGCACAATTCATAAAAAAATAATAGAATTCCAAATAAATTGTACATTATTTACCATTGAGATTCATGATAAAATTCGTAAAAAAGAAGAAAAAAAGCGAATAATTAATGATCCGCATAACATTTTTCATTAACAAATAATTTTTTGAAATTTAGAGAAAACCTTGGACAAAGTTCTTAACAAAAAAGTTTTTAAACAAATTACAAAAGTTCAATTATAATACCATTACAAATAAATAAAAAAATAACAATTTAAGGCAAATGAAGCATTTAGAAAAATTTAGTAGAGATGAAATACTTTAACAACATTACCGAAGAAAATTTTATTAAAAAAAACAATTTTGGCAAATTTAGAAGATAAAAAACACATCCTAAAAGTTTAAAATAATACAAAAGAATTGTTAGTGAGAAAAAAATGAATAATTATGCATGTTGAAACATTAAATGTAAAATGCAATCACTTTGTGAAAAAAACTATTCAATCGTAAGAAAATATGATTTTTTTAATAAAAAAATATGATAATCATAAAACATGACAAATTTAGTAATATATTCTACAAAAAACTAACATTTTAATAAAATAATTTATAAGCTAAATAATGAATTCCGTGCATTGCATTGTAAGATAATGTGATTTTTTAATAAAAAAAGGTATTACAATCATAAAACAGGATAATTTTAATAAATATATTCTACAAAAAACTAACATTTTAATAAAATAATTTATAACTTAAATAATTAATTCCGTACATCGCACGGGTAATAACTAGTATGCGTCCCACTCTAGGGAGAACCACCTTACGTGGAGAACCACTTAAAATGCATTAAAATAGTACTTTATATAAGGCCCCTGGCGGGACCCCTTCACATATCCATTCATCAAAAAAAAAATTAAAAAAAACTTTTAAAAATATTTAAAAAATGTTGCCACGTCATCATTTTTTGAAAAATTTTTAAATTTTTTTTTTTGTAATTTTTTTTATAAATAGATAGAGTATAAAATTATAAGACTTTTTTGTGAAGATACCCCTGCGGGACCCTTATATATAAAGCAATTATAATGTATTTTAAGTGGTTCTCCACGTAAGATGGTTCTCCATGGAACAATGGCCTAACTTAGTATTATTAATACGAGCTAGTATTTAAATTTCTGGATACTGATTATATTGATTGTTATGTGTACTCTTTTTTCCTATATATACGTATTCAAACATATAAATGAATATCTATTCTAAATCATTTGAACTATTTTATGAAGTCTTTACATATTTAATACATGTACACATCTCGATTTTGTATTCATATTTAAATTTAACTAATTTTCATAATATTTAAATAAGATAACAAGTCTAAGTAAAATCCTGGATTCAAATTTTAAATGTTCAAAAATAATAGTAAAAATTTTGACAAAAAAGATATTAATAATAGTAAAAATTTTGACAAAAAGAATTAATCACTTGTAGTTTTACACAAAATCTAGCTAAGCTAATGTAAAAATATCTCCAACCGAACCGGTCTTTTACAGAAGTTTGTGAATCTGATTGACTTGATCATTTTCCAATTGATTTGATTGACCGTAGCCAGTTAGGCAGTTAGCCATTATCACTGCTCGTCCATTCCTACTAGACTTTCAGTTTGACTTGTTGACTTGTAAAGAATCTCTCTCTCATTCAAAATGCGTATCAGTGCTGTATCTTTTTCCTCAACATCGTGTATCATCAATTTCCGTGAATAACGTTCAAGGTACACTGTTGTTTACGCTTTGGAATCCCAATCATTCAAACTTAATTGGGACTATTCAATTTCGACTGTCCACTAAATACTTCTAATATTCTAAAAGTCCCAGTATAGTTAAGAACGTATTTTGGCCTAATATTTTTTTATCATTTTTATTTTGTGTTTATTTTGGCCTCTCAAGTCCTCAAGCGCAGGTATTACTCGCCTAAGTTAAATTCGATATAGCATAACGATAAAAATTTATAATTCAGAAAATAATTTCATGAAGTTCTTGGCCTCATGCATTGCACTCAATAATTGTCTACAAATTTGACAAAAGACAGATACAAAAAATAACTAGAACATGAGTGCAATGAGTGGGGATATGTACTCTTTTGTTTCTAATGCACGCCATTAATCCACTTGAAGCAACATATGATCAACACCATGCAAAAATAGAGAGAGAGAGAGAGAGAGAAAGGGACTCAGGGAGAGGGGGGAGAGAGAGAGAGAGTCACGACACATGTTTAACCTAATTGGTGAAACTAATACTGTACATATAAAGAGAAAAGAATCTCTATTTTCACCATTTCAATGTAAATTCACACACACAAAAATGTACACACATGGTAAATATATTATGTATGTTATGTTGTACTCCCTACATCTGGGATTTCCTGTCATAATATCTCTTGATTGATGGGTTGCATAAAAATGGACACAAGTTAATTATTTTTCTATGGTATATACGTTGATAAGGATGAGGTGAAATCATGACAGGTTGGTGAGACGACTAGCAGCCTGTTTGGGAACATTAGCTTAAAGCAAAAGCTGGCTTTAAGTTGTTTTTTGCGTGTTTGTCAATCTTGGCTTTAAGTCGATTTTAAGTTAAAAAACTGCTTTAAGTCATAAGTTCCATTTAGGTACTTTTGACTTATGACTTATGACTTATCGAGTTTTTTTTTTTTTTTTTTTTTTAACGATTCTTGTAAAGTTCAAATATTATGTATTTAAAATTTTTTTAAGTCAAATTTCACTTTAAGTCAAAATTATTAAACCCCCATTTAACTTTAAGTAAAATTACCCAAACACTTTCATTCAACTTTAAGTAAACAACTTTACTTTCTCCTTTAAGTTAAAAACACCTCCATTAAGTTAAAAGTAACTTATTTTAAGCAATCCCAAACACCCTCTAGATCATACTCCCTCCGTTGCTTATTTCTTTTCCTACTTTCCTTTTAAGGATATTCAAATTATTTTTCTTCTTACTATTTTTAGTCATAAAAATCAAATATTATACTCTCCCACTAATCCAAACGATGTTGACCGCCGTTCACTTTCCCACCTATTCCCACTAACCCTAATTTCTCTCTATTTTCTCTATTCATTACAAGAATCTCGGCTAAAATTGACTGCCAGTTTGCAATCGAATTTAGCTAAATTCGATTGTAACTAGTCGAATTTAGCTAAATTCGACTGCAAACTGGCAGTCGATTCTAACTTAGTGAATTTAGTAAAAACCAGTCGAATTTGTTAAATTCGACTGACTAAATTCGACCGTACAAATTCGACTGAAACCAGTCGAATTTGTCCCCGGATAAATTTTTGAATTTTTTGGCGAAAATTTGAATTTCCCGCCTAACAAACTTACTTTTGACTGCTTCCAGTCAAATTTATAAAATCGACTAATCTCTTTTATGCAGTCAAATTTATAAATTCGACTGATTTGTCAATCGAATTTATAAATTCGACTGTTTTTTTGTACATCAAATTTATAAATTCGACAGGACTTTCAGTCAAATTTATTTAACACCAAGATTTTTTGGGTTGTTAAATTCGACTGCAAGGAGTCGAATTAACATGCCCTAAACAGTCCATATGCATACTGTATTTTTCCCTGCTTGTAATGTAAACTAATGACAACCTAATTTGCAAAACAATAAGGGGAGGGGGCAGAATACCAAAAATCTAAACAATTAAAATACATAAACATTCAACCATCCATAAGTTTAACATAACAAGTTACATTATCTTTTACATTAGAAGCTAGTCCCAAAAGCTTAGCATAATAATTCTAATGTTGCTAACAAAATGAGCAATGCTCTACAAAGCCCAGTCACAAAAGCTTAACGTTAGTTCAGTCCAAAGCTTCATCATAATTATATGTTACTACAACTAATAAAGTGGATAATTCCTCGCATCTTGATCTTCATCGTCGTCTCCGTTTCCTCCGTCTCCGTTTCGTGAGATAGTGGTATCGATTGGTGCCTTTTCGATACTTGTACCCTGCAATTGAATATATTATGTACAGTGATGACAAAAATACAACAAATATCACATTTGATCTTCATAAGTACACCATGAAATTCAGTCCTTTAAGATACAATTTATTCGTTAGAGAGTTGCATACAATTTAAGATATTTAGATCAACTTAGCTGTCTATTTAACTAAATCAAAACACTTTGCTCAGCAGCTACATTCTTAGAAGGGAAAAAAAAATCTCGTCTTCATATATGATCCACCACCACAGACTTCAAATCTATCCAAAAGCAAGCCCAACTATAGACTTCATACAAATATGAACTTTTCAATACTTTTTACTCCTCTTAACAATGTCTTCCTAAGAATGAATCATCATAACAGAACATACTGCAAGTATTACAACTTTCACTGCCACTAACGTTTAGCAAACATTCTTTTACTTGCTAACAGCTAACAAAATTGCTCCGGATTTATATCTTATACTCGAGAACTTAATAGGTAACTATAAATGAACTAAACCTAACAGCCAACACAATATCACAGCTGAATTTATTGTACATACTAGCTTAATTTATTGCAGGAATTATTTTTAATATGATGCAGGTGTGCAGGTGCTTACTGCAATAAAAGGAGTACTATAGAGGGCATCAACAGTTACCTCAAGGATGACCTTTTTGTACAGTACCATGGATTCAGCAACAAAGGACGATGCTAGCCGCATATACTCAAACCACGAATCCTGCTCCTTGCGGTCATAATCTCTATTTGGAAAGGCTTCATTGGCTAATAAATGCATGCGTTCATTCAACAAGAAATGTGGCACCTCCTGCATTTCCAAGGAATGGACCAACCTATTCATATCACCTGAAACCCTTAACACAAATTGCAATGAATCATCAGATAAATGGCAGGGAGGGGCATGCGAGTTTTGTGTGGACTGAGATCCGGTCCACTATGATGCCTCGTACGATCCAAAAACCTCTGGCACTGTATGTCGAGGAAAGAGAATGGTCTTCCCCTTCTTTGGGGGTCTCACCTGCAGTGCAAGAGTAAAATTCTTCTTCAATTGCAACTTCTTTTGGCTACGTGGTGATAGAGGTGGATCAGTAGTTGACAAGTTCTCGGGTGTGGATTGTGTAGCCATCTCTCTTTCCATATCTTCCTGCGCTTTTTCCATAGCTTCCTGCAATATGCAACATATAAGCAAAAATACAATTCGAAAATTAGAATCATAATTATGTTCCAGGTCCTGCGTAGATAAAAACTAGTAAACTAATTTAATGATTAATATCTACCTGTACGTAACAAAAGTTTAGGCATACAAATATACCAATAAACAAATATGATATGAACTAGATGCCAATATTTTAGAAAGCATATAGATCACGAACTTGACTAAACTGAGAAAATACATAATTGTAAATATAGTTTGTATCAAGGTATTTTTTTTATCAAGTTGCATTAAGGTAATGTTGATGAGTGGATTTTGTAACAACTTTTGAGAGGTTTACGGGTAGTTGTATAGGCTAGCGATCAACTGTTCTGTGGAAGGTTTGGGTTGTGTTTGTGGGGGTTGAGCTGTGCTCGAGGGTGTCTCCAATAATCTCAAGTGCCTTTAGAGAGAATTAGAGAACTGAATGCGTCTTACCCTCGAGGTGCCTACGTACCCTTGTTTATATAGGGATCAAGCTCACGTAGTTCTAATGTGACTCTATCTCTGCTGGAAATAGCTGTATTCGATTACCTAGTTCGTGTAGGACTCAGGTTCCTTTAGAGCCTTTCACGAACTAGTTGGCTAAGTAGAGTAGAACTCGAGTTCGTACCCTACCATGATTCTCTCATTGGTCAGAGACATTCTAGGATCATCTGCGCCCTAGAATTATACTCAGATACCAATTCGTTTATCTATTCTAGATGGCTTCTAGAACCTTCTGTTGGCAACTCGTAGGAACCTGGTGCTCAGGAACCTATCTCTCAGGAGCCTGTTTCTCAGGAACCTCCTTATTTCAGGGCATATCACTTAGGGACCTCCCTTTAGGCATTAGTACCTGCACAAATAACAAACTGGTTAGACTGGATAGCTCTTCACATGCTCTTGTCATCTCTATGGCTGTTGCTATGCTAACTCGAACTCTTCTGCTGGGAGGAACCTGGTCTTCTAGTGCTCAGCTCAGCTTTCTGACCATTGGGAACCTCCTGATACTCATACTTCCTTAGTCATTTCTTCTATCTGACCTTCACAACTCGTACTGGATCTATCTTCTGGCTCGTATGGATCGAACCCTATAGCTTAATGGGCCTAAATCTAGCCCATGGAGATTTTGGGCACAACAGGTAATATTAAACATCTTAATGTTGAAACAATTATATTGTGGAAATTAATCAAATTATAAAACAAATTAAATTTGCAGAAACCAAAATCAATTTATAAAATACGCCTTTGCCTTTGCCTTCATAAATGTGTAAACTCTGGGTCAGAATTAGAAATTTATATATGCATAGTTAGTAATTTAGTGGTCTGCAGACATTTTCTAATCTAATTAATTAACATGCTAGTCATGTATGTACATGGTAGTTTGGTACAGTTAGAGACACGTGCCTCCAGACATAGTTGACAAGAGTGGAAGAACATGATCAGCTGATTGTTCTTATATTTGTAGTTCAAGTTTCATACATACCGGGAGTTCACACAGATGTAGATGGCTGTCCCTTAGTTAATTCAACTTATTTTTAGGTGTTTGCAACTGAAAATCATCAACTATTTCATACAGTAAACTTCGCTTTCAGATAATACTTGAGCATAGTGCCTTACTGGTTGTATTTTTAATTTATGCGGGGAAAAGAAACTTAGTTTAGTTTTTCATTCGAAAAGTCTAAGTGATTGTAAATGTAAATTTATTATAGCATAAAAAATTATGTCATTGAGTTTGAGCTCATTGCTAGAAACTTCAACCTGAACATTTTGGTACACAGTAAAGGAAATGGAGTCTTCTTACTAATGTGTACTCAATGTTATTTGAAATAATTGGGATATAAACAAGAGCAGGTGCAACATTAAAATTATGGGCCAAGCACTAGGTGTCTCTTAATGCATCACTTGCTTATTTACAAGTCAAACTTCTGCAACCTTGCATTTAGAATCAATTCACACTAATACATTTTCTTTTAACACTAATTAATCTAATTAATCTAATTACTTATTTGGGCATCCCAAATAGAACACTAATGACATGTAAACAGATAAAAATAGAATATTTTCTAAAAAAATAGATAAACCAGGGATAAGACAAACCTTAAGTTTCAGATCTTCTGGTTTGTCAAAGTGATACACAGTATTCATAAACTCAAGATTGGAGACAGGTTCTTGCTTCTCAACCTCCATATCCTGTTTATTAGAAAAAACTAATATGAAACTCATAAAAACTTGTTTACAAATCTTTTATCAAACTACCATTATAATCTCTCTCTGACGTTATGACTAGGATAATTTTCCAAGCATGTTTTATTAAAGTAGTTTATAAAATTATTTTGAAATTGTAAAAGAAGTAAAATACCTCTCGTCTCTGGCTGAATGGTATGGCACCGCTGTGGTGGGCATGTAGTTGATGACTACGGGCATTCTTGCCAATTTTTGATTTATGCTTAAACACATCTCCTTCCCAGTAGGTGTTGAGGCTATCCCAGGTCCGCTAGTTGAAGTAGTGAGGCTTGCACAAATGTCGAGTAGCTTTAATTCCAGCTTTCCTCAGTTCACTTGCCTCTAATTCTGCTCGACGTGTGACGCCCCCAAATCTGAGGTCAAAGATTCAGGTCGTCACATCATCATCCAACCATATCATACCTGTATTAACTTTACAACTCAACAATACATCCATCCATACCTCAATCTTACACACAATCAAGTTAGAGCCTCAGAAACGATAATCAAAAGTAACACTAAATATTACAATTCATCTGTACAATCCAGAGTCTTACGCAATTCCACTTATACAACTACACTTGAAGACAAGTCTTACTATTACAGTTGAAAACCTATCAGACTACTCTGTAGTATTTATCAGGGACTAAATCATCCCCGGGTAATTCTTCTACTCCTCTTCTGCTGGTGCGGAGTTAATCGACCAAATTCTTCCCTTTCTGAAAAGTTTTTATAAAGCAAGAATGAGCTACATAATGCTCAGCAAGTTCACTATTTTGTAAAATAATAATGTGGTTTATTTCGAAAACATTCCCAACTATATGGGTATATATCTCAGATTTCAAAACATAATTGGACAATGTATGTGCCCGAGTTTGAATAAAACATCTATACTCACTAAGGAGCTTTAGGATAACATATGAACCCCTTATAAGGTTCCCATTTCAATATATCTCAAGTTTGAAAATATATACATATGAGTATATCATTTTCGGCAAAACACTCTACGGTTAACACACTGTACAGGGAATACATTATTGCAAAATCTCTTTCCTTCCATTAGCTTAGAAGGTTTCTCATTCAAAAACATTTCATTCTTTGAAATAATAGCAAGAGTGCACTAACACGTGCCAATCTTTATAGAAAATCTTGCAGTTCTAGATACTGCACGATGCCAATATTTTTCTTACCAACAACCACACTATCGGCAACTTGGCACTTAGGCCCAAGAAGCAGTGTTTGAGTATTTTTCCAAAGTGGAGGATGGGACTTGAAGAAAACATGAAAATCTGACAAGAATTGACGATGATCAGTCGCCACATCCAAGTCCAATAATCCGCGGGTCTTCTCTACCGGTAGAAGGATAGAAACTACATTCGTAACTATCCCCGGGTGAAAACTACATCCGTAATCACCCTCGATGAAAACTACATCCGTAATCATCCTTCGGCAACACCTGGGCCGGAATAATAATTGATGGACCGCCTGGCTCACGGCCGCTTACACATCCCGGGAATCGTTCGTCAACGGTTCCCACACCTGCCAGAGTCCCTTTTTCTTTTTCTTTTAAAAACTTGATTTTGATTGAAAACTGAGTAATTGAGGTCCGACATCAGTCGACCGATGATTCTTGAAATCGTACAAGAAGCGGAACCTGACCGGGGGTTTTCGAAAATGTTTTGAGTTCGAAAGAGTTCGAGTTTGAAAGTATTAAAGGTATCTTGGATTAGCTTTGACTTTAAAATAATGAACAATAATTAATAATTGATATTTTAAGATTTAATATTAATAATTAATAAAATAATTACTTAATTAAATAAGCTTTTAATCCAAGATAGGTATTTTGAGTATTTACGAAGATATAAAAATAATTACTTGAGTATACGATACTCCCCGAATGACCTTTCGGGTTTTCGCAATTTAATTACGATATAATAATTTACCGCTCCCCGGTCAATAGTATATACGGACCGCTACGACCTCTATTGCTAGAGTCGTTGTCCGAAGAAAACATTTCATTCTAAGTTCAAGGGGTGCAAACATATATGTACTTATACATCTCAATTTCACCGATACTTCGATAAACATAAACATTTGATACGATTGAAAACTACAAACACAACAGTGAAAGTCCTTGAATATGTAAGTTTTGAAAAGTAAACTTGCCTTGGTTTGGTTGGGGTGGTCGAGCGTGCGGAGTGGAACGATCTATACATAAGCAATAACCGTTCGTTAGTACCTTAACAATAGCTCTTTAATTACGGGGTTTTAGGGGTACAAAATTAACTTAAGGACTTCGTCTTATGACACTCTAGCCCCACTATAGGTTCATTTCATCACTCGATTACGCTCGTCACTTATTCGACTTAATTTAGTTACCATATCCGAGTCACGTCCATTACCCCTAGAATTATACTCCACTTAACGACTTTTTCCCTTGCGCGAATTTTACTCTAGCATGTTTATAAAATTGAAAAATTCATATTTTAATCCAATTCTTTTTGGGTAGCCTTCACCACTGAATTTTCTAGCTTCTCTAATTTTTCCATGATCCCACATAAATATTTAGGGGTTTAAATAAGGTTCACAAGGGGGTCACTTAGTGCAGTCAGGAATCCAGAAACACAATCCACTTCTCCGGCCATAACTACAAATCTATACATCACCTAGTCATGAACCTTATATTTGTAGAAACTACATTCAAATACCTTTCCAACAATATATGGTAGGACCTCAGGGGACAATATTTGGGGGTTCAAAACCATCTTACAAGACAGGTCAAATTTCTGGAAAAACTCAGCATGTTTGTTTTACTTAAATCAACCAAGATTCTTACTTCCACAACACAACCAACATCTAATTCACCAAGTTCATACTTTATAACATTCATGGAGATACATATACTATCCACAAGCATCAAAATCACAATCACAACACTAAAACTCAAGATCCATATCATCCATCACTTGAACAACCAAGATTAACACCAATACACATGGATCTATCACCATACATCATAAACACTACATGGCCAAGAGGGGTTAAGGTTTTTATACCTTCTTGAGTACCTAGGAGCCTTGGGTAAGCCTTACAAAACTCAAGAACACCTTGAATAAGCTCCTACTATCCTTATAATCCAAGATCTATAAGAAAAACTTAACATTGTTACTATTCACAATAACTTTGACAATTAATATCTTGAAATTTAATTGATGAAAGGGCTTGGAAATCTTAGTATACCTTTCTTAGATGATGTAGAGAGCCTAGGAATTATGCCTTGAATTATGAGTGAGGAGAAATGGGAGAAAGAAAAATATTTTCTTCCTTGTTTGGTCTTGGCCGAGAGCTTCTCTCCAGGGGGGGGGGAGAGCTTTTTGGTGTTTTGATTTCTTTTTTGTGTTTGGTTGAATAATTGCATAAAGTGATTGGGTGATGCATATTAGTGTATGTATATGCATGGTACTAGCCTAGGTATGGCCTCCTTGTACTATTGTCTCCTCCTTGGAAAAAGTAGTAACTAGTTACTATTCCTCTTGTCCATTTGGTTTAACTAGTTTGTTTTTTCATAACTACTTGGTTGCATGGGACTTGCATGCAATACTACTCCTTGTATCATTATTCTCCCACCAATGCTTGTCACTTAATCTTTAATTCGTATCGTTAATCTCTCGTAATAATATTTTGCCGCGTAGAGATTTCCCTAGTAATTCCTTAAGTACTTAATTGTGTAAATTCCTCGAATATCCATAATTCCTCGTCATAATCCTTAATAAATCTTTTAACATTCTAATCATTCTCAAATCCCAAGTTTTATAAATCTTACTAACAATAAGACTCTTGCTTTCAACAACCTTCCCTTTATCTCATATAGTGAATGCAACAACATAGTTTCTCAGACAATCAATTCCATTAAACAACAGGGATGACTAGAAAGGCTCCAAATTGACATTGCCACATGATATTAAATAAAAGAAAATATTGCAAAAATTAGGGTTCTTACAGCCTCCCCTCCTTAAAAGGATTCCGTCCCGGAATCAGGTTGAAAACAGTTGGGGGTGCTTTTCACGCATCGCGCTCTCCAGTTCCCATGTTGATTCTTCGACATTCTGGTTCCTCCCCAAAACTCTCACTAGTTTGACAACCTTGTTCCTCAGCACCTGTTCTTTTCTATCCATGATTTCTACGGGTTGTTCCACATATGTTAAGTCTGGTTGCAGATCCACTTGATCATATTCTATCACGTGTCGGAAGTCGGCATGGTAGGGTCGTAGCATAGACACATGGAACACATTATGTACTTGCTGCAGGCTCGGGGGTAAAGCCAATTCATAGGCTAACTTTCCAACTCGTCTCAAGATCTCAAAAGGTCCAATAAATCTTGGGCTTAGTTTCCCCTTCTTATCAAATCTCATCAATCCCTTCCACGGTGATACCTTTAACATCACAAACTCTCCTACCTCATATTCTTTGTCCTTGCGGGTCTGGTCCGCATACTTCTTCTGTCTGTCTTGGTCCGCATACCAATCGTCCTCTTATGATTTCGATAGTTTCTCTTGTCTGTTGGACCAGTTCAGGCCCTAAAATCTTCCGCTCTCCAACTTCTTCCCAACACAAGGGAGACCGACATCTTCGTCCATACAAAGCTTCATATGGGGGCATTCCTATACTCGTATGGTAACTGTTGTTGTAGGAAAATTCGATCAACGACAAGTGGTCATCCCAACTTCCCTTAAAATCGATGGCACATAATCTCAACATGTCCTCTATGGTCTGGATGGTTCCCTCGCTCTGTCCGTCTGATTGGGGGTGGTATGCAGTACTCATGTCTAACTTGGTCCCCACACGATCCTGAAAACTCCTCCAGAACCTGGAGTTGAACCTTGGGTCTCTACCAGATACAATGCTCACAGGAACCCCATGCCTTACCACGATCTCCTTAGATATCTCATGAAATTTGACCATTCGAAATGATGGGTTTCGTAAAAAACTAATGACTTTTACATACACTCGTCTACACCGTAGAAAAGTAATATCAATTCGAAATCTTTATTTAATAATTCGTACATATCGTGATTGCAAAAATTTCTCATCCACCCATAAAATTACTATTCATCCAGGTTTCGAATATTCACGAAAATTAGGGTTATTGCAGACTCCTCTCCTAAAAGGATTCTATCTTAAGAACCTAAGGAAGATAGTTGTGGATACAATTCCAACTTTACCCTTTCCAACTCTCAAGTTAACACTTCAACCCTTTTGTTCTCTCACCTTGGTCTCACCAACGCTTTAATGTTGTTCCTCAACGCATACTCTCCTCGACCTGTATTCCTTATCGGTTGTTCTATGATTGAAAATTTTCATCCCACTACTTACACGTTCCTCTTCTACCTTGTTCATGGTATCCGTGTTGAGTTCTTGTATCGTTGGCCCGTGAATACTTTGTGGTCGTGTTTTGTAATCCGAGACGACGTCAATACGCACGGTATTCCTCATATTCCTTCGCTTGATTAGCAGGCATGTGTTGCCTCCCGTCAACCGTTACCACTTGCTATGGATACTGTATAGTCTTCGGTATGCGTCGAACCAGTTCAGCTACTATGTCCCTCGTTCATTGACTTCTTCGTAACGCAAGAGAAGCGAAACTTCTTCTTTCGCAGTGCGCTCTACAGGAGACGTCCTTACGTTCGCATGGCGATGATCGTGATAACAACATTCATTTCATGGATAAGTTTTTATTCTCGACTGCCCCGTGAAACCTAAGGCACGACACTAAATATAAATTCGATCGTCTGGACAATTCTTCTTCCCTGTCCGTCAGCCACAGATCAAATTTGTACCTACGCTTAATCTCTTGTTAAATATACATGAAAGCACCTCCAGCCTTCGAGATTTAACTTTAAGTCTCGATCTGACATAATCGCTGCAGAAGTTTTACATTGCACCACCATCTCTTCCGTTTATATAAATCGATAATCTTCTAAACGGAAAGTCTCTCGTAAGTAAATCACTTAGTCCAGCAATTATAAATCAACTAGGGCCATCTCTTGGCTCGGTTTTCGGTGACCTACTTATGAAATTCATTATAATTCTGTCCACGTTCAAGATTTTCTACAGGCGGAATTAATCCAGTAGATCTCTATCCTTCTACTTTTGACATGTCGCGTTTGTACTTAATAGTTTGCCAATACCATTCTTCATATCCGTTTGCCAAACATTCTCTTAATTCTATATACATCTTTGTCCTTTCCCATAATTTAGTCATTTTCCTCTAACATTATTCTTTATGGTATATACTCTATTTTCTTGGTCAATACTGACTGAATTCCAATTTCGAATAATACCTTCTATAGGTATTGGCCACCACACTGGCCTTCCCTAGGTAATAACAAATTTCTCCATTATACTCCCTGCTCCCTTTTGTCACCTTCTCTTTCTTATGTTTAGTTCTACTATGAAGATATACTTATGGCACTTGTGGAGAAATTTTCACACTTTTCTCATAAGGTTAACGTCTCAGTTCTATGTGTGAACGCCATCATGACTAATCCTAGATTCACGGTTAGTATATCCTATCCCGTAACCTTTATGTTGTTTAGAAGTATAGGCTATCATCCCCTTTCTACTGCATCAGCACACCTCTTAAACTCTTGAAAGACGCATCATCGTGACTCTCAAAGTCCTCTTTTTATCCTCAAGTATGGCTAACAACGAGGTTGTTGCTAATATCTCATTTCATCCCAAAACTTTGTTCATTAATCCATAAAGGCTTCTGACTCATTAGTCCATTCAAATGATACTACCACAATTTTATAACGTTTATATTAGTGTGAAATGCCAACTTTGACACAGTACAGAGGTCGATCTTGAGTTGGTGAAACCTTCTCTTTAACCTTATCTTTGAAAAATAACTACGCACTTTAACTAGTCAACAATTCCTCCATTTCCGATAAGGGTTTCAGTTCTCGATGGTATAGGTAAGATGTCATGCGCTCGTCCTCTTTCACAACTGGTGCCAATCAGCCTGAGGCCTGTATGCTACTGCGATTCCCACTAAACTTGATTAGGTGGTAATCTCGAAGGATCACTGGCATATATCCATTCGCTATTAGGGGCTTGTTAAACTATATGTCTCTCTAGGGGCATCAATCCCTTTAAGCTAAGTAAAGCTTCACATTCTTGCCACGATATCTCTTCCTTTCTTGTCCATCTCACTTCCATGTTAGTTTCCTCTAAGGATATGTTTTACATTGCAATCGATTTTCATTTCTTGGATCAGGGAAAGGCTTGGTAACTCCAGAATTCATTACTATAACATCCTGACAACGGTTGGTAGGAACGTACTCCCAACCACCTCATCATTTCCTATAACTTTCCTCACACTAATATTAAAGGTCTTGTGTTATGCCCCGACATGTTATTCCTACTTTAAATAATTACTCGGCATCACGCTCTGGCTGCACAATTACAATATTTGGTTTTTTTGGTCTCATATTGGTGCAACGGTTCACAATTGTACCTCCCGTTCACCTTAGAGTAATGACTTTTGAAAGGAGTGGTTTCAAAATAATAAGGTCCAATAGACAATTTCAATAAGAATTCCACATTGGATGTTCCAAGAATGTTGATGGTTCCAAATACTAGGAGTCTCAATTTTCGGAGATGTAAGGATGGACAGAAAAATACAACAAGGTTTATTCCTTCATGTCCTGAAAATTTTGTAATGTGATATCATAGAGAATGTTGCACGAGGGCAATGATTGTTGGATACAAAAGTCATAAAGACAGTCTTTATACAATTCTTACATCTGGTGAATACTTTTCCTCCTGAATAATAAGAGGAAATCTAAAGTCGCATTGATGAAGGTCAGCCAATAGAAAGCAATTCTACTCCATGACAATTAAAGAATGAAGTAGTTTATCATTCAAGTAATCAGTGGTTTCAAATGAATTCTCATTGTGTGAATGAAAGAATAAAATATTCAAGTGATATAAGGTCTGGTACGAAGATGGGTAGAATTCGAGTTGAGTGGGCGACCTCATTAGGTCTCAATCCAGTTATTCGTCAAAACTCTCATCATCATACTTCACCACATGCAAAATGCATTGCAGAATGAATTAAATTTGGAGTTGGACCAGTGAAACAATAACTAGTCCTTTTCAAGAAACACTAGCAACTAGCTAGACAAAATTTGCTAGTTCACCCGTTTGAGACATCACCACCAGCTAGGACAATTAGCTAGGTGTTCTTCACAACATTACAATTTTGAGTAGTTAGAACAATCAACTAGTCATTCATATTGACATAACGACTAGCCAGTTTCGATTGGATAGAACGGAATTTCAACACCATAGCCATTGAAGAAACTTTAGGCTACTCGGACAACGAATGGAAATAAGAAGTTATTAAGTTTGAAAAAGAAAACTATAAAATCTGAAGAGAATGTTCTAGGTATCGGAACAATCGATAACCTCTCATCAAATATTACTTATCAGTGAAACGGTCCACCCAAGGGTGCCTCCGTACACATGCTTTATCAGATCCGACAATAGAATTAAATTCGGAATACCAATATCAGAATGATATCCTTACTATGATTTCAATGTAAGACGCACAATCTCATTTTGAATAGAAGAAAGGATTCATGAGGAATATCTGGATGTTAGATCATCCCTATTCTCAACAAGTTGATAAATATTTATGGGCTCGACTGAAGAATGCAAGTATGAAAGAAGTAGTCAAATATCAATATTCGTTTAGGAATATTCATTGATTAATTAAGGAAACAATTGTTGAACATTCCTTGGAAATTGAAAGGAAGTGTAAATAGTCCTGAGCCGAACAAGGTCATCATAAATTTTTGAATAGAATGTTCATGGGTCAAATAAAATTACTTCGGATAAGTCCTGCTTTAGGGAGAGTATATCACTGGTTGTTATTCCACAAATTTGAAGTAGAAAGCTAGAAGGATTACCTGATATAAACTAATCGAGGTAACATGTTTAATGAAAAGTTTAAAATGAAGTAGTGCACCAGCCGGTAGTTACCAAAATAAGTTAATAATCATTCGTGCATCTCATTATCACCCCTATGAGGGTAACTCCATCTCTTCATCTTCGTAATACAAGACACCAACTAGTGTGTCTCTCAATCATCATCTTAAAGTCATTTATCGAGTTGGGGTTTCACAACTATATCTGTAATTTCCGTGCTTTATCTTGAAGACCAAACTTCACATCATTTCGGGGACACCTGCTAAGTCCATAGGGTCCTACTTTATGCCTTCCGACATGAATCATAAGTGGCCAGTTCCCCCTGGGAACAGATCAAAGAGATCTCTCAGGGATCTCAGTGCAGTCCATAGGTTCAGTGGCGGGTGTGTGTATGTGAACATATACCAAAAATATTGAGGTCTACAATACATATATGCGTAGTCCCTGCTAACATCTCTATCAAAGGATCCCACTCTAGACCCGTTGGTCTTTTCTTTTGGTAGACTCTGAGATCACTGTATCGCTCGTTGCAACCATATTCAACTTCACTTGAGTCCCTTTGTTAATTCTACTTGTTTGTTCTCTAAGTTGAACTACCATGTTCTAGCGTTCGAATCATGCGTGGAATTATCTAGCACGCTCGTCTTATGATAACATTCTCGTATAACACATGTAAAATTCGCCATCAAGGGTAATGGGATCCACAACGACATAGTGACCAACCTTCAGGGAAACCCGTTACTTATCGAAAATCGGATCTTATAACCAAAGTAAAAGACTTTCATTAATCCAAGTACTAAGTACTCCTAATTATGTAGGGAAGTCCAAACTTCTTGATTCTTAAAATGCCGCCTCCTAAACTGTGGAGGAATATGGGCCACAAAATTTATGCCAGCCTAGTCATCCGATCATATTGGCAATATCGCATCTATCTCAGCTGCTCTCGAGATTTCGCTCTGCTTCCTATATCATTACCTATGATAGGTCATGTACGACTCTCAAATCTCTATTCATCATTCTGAAGGTCTCTAGGGATTCTATCGACCCTAGTATAATACCTTCAGTAACACTCCAGTCCATTCTACTCACCGGTACCTCTTCCGGTAGTCCAATCATAAGTTTACTACGATCTCTTATGTCATTCCCCTACTTAGACTTAACTCTCAACACTCTCGTTTCTGAGTACTGTAACTTATCTCTCTGATACCATTTCTGTGACGCCCCCAAATCTGAGGTCAAAGATTCAGGTCGTCACATCATCATCCAACCATATCATACCTGTATTAACTTTACAACTCAACAATACATCCATCCATACCTCAATCTTACACACAATCAAGTTAGAGCCTCAGAAACGATAATCAAAAGTAACACTAAATATTACAATTCATCTGTACAATCCAGAGTCTTACGCAATTCCACTTATACAACTACACTTGAAGACAAGTCTTACTATTACAGTTGAAAACCTATCAGACTACTCTGTAGTATTTATCAGGGACTAAATCATCTCCGGGTAATTCTTCTACTCCTATTCTGCTGGTGCGGAGTTAATCGACCAAATTCTTCCCTTTCTGAAAAGTTTTATAAAGCAAGAATGAGCTACATAATGCTCAGCAAGTTCACTATTTTGTAAAATAATAATGTGGTTTATTTCGAAAACATTCCCAACTATATGGGTATATATCTCAGATTTCAAAACATAATTGGACAATGTATGTGCCCGAGTTTGAATAAAACATCTATACTCACTAAGGAGCTTTAGGATAACATATGAACCCCTTATAAGGTTCCCATTTCAATATATCTCAAGTTTGAAAATATATACATATGAGTATATCATTTTTGGCAAAACACTCTACGGTTAACACACTGTACAGGGAATACATTATTGCAAAATCTCTTTCCTTCCATTAGCTTAGAAGGTTTCTCATTCAAAAACATTTCATTCTTTGAAATAATAGCAAGAGTGCACTAACACGTGCCAATCTTTATAGAAAATCTTGCAGTTCTAGATACTGCACGATGCCAATATTTTTCTTACCAACAACCACACTATCGGCAACTTGGCACTTAGGCCCAAGAAGCAGTGTTTGAGTATTTTTCCAAAGTGGAGGATGGGACTTGAAGAAAACATGAAAACCTGACAAGGATTGACGATGATCAGTCGCCACATCCAAGTCCAATAATCCGCGGGTCTTCTCTACCGGTAGAAGGATAGAAACTACATCTGTAACTATCCCTAGGTGAAAACTACATCCGTAATCACCCTCGATGAAAACTACATCCGTAATCATCCTTCGGCAACACCTGGGCCGGAATAATAATTGATGGACCGCCTGGCTCACGGCCGCTTACACATCCCGGGAATCGTTCGTCAACGGTTCCCACACCTGCCAGAGTCCCTTTTTCTTTTTCTTTTAAAAACTTGATTTTGATTGAAAAATGAGTAATTGAGGTCTGACATCAGTCGACCGATGATTCTTGAAATCGTACAAGAAGCGGAACCTGACCGGGGGTTTTCGAAAATGTTTTGAGTTCGAAAGAGTTCGAGTTTGAAAGTATTAAAGGTATCTTGGATTAGCTTTGACTTTAAAATAATGAACAATAATTAATAATTGATATTTTAAGATTTAATATTAATAATTAATAAAATAATTATTTAATTAAATAAGCTTTTAATCCAAGATAGGTATTTTGAGTATTTACGAAGATATAAAAATAATTACTTGAGTATACGATACTCCCCGAATGACCTTTCGGGTTTTCGCAATTTAATTACGATATAATAATTTACCGCTCCCCGGTCAATAGTATATACGGACCGCTACGACCTCTATTGCTAGAGTCGTTGTCCGAAGAAAACATTTCATTCTAAGTTCAAGGGGTGCAAACATATATGTACTTATACATCTCAATTTCACCGATACTTCGATAAACATAAACATTTGATACGATTGAAAACTACAAACACAACAGTGAAAGTCCTTGAATATGTAAGTTTTGAAAAGTAAACTTGCCTTGGTTTGGTTGGGGTGGTCGAGCGTGCGGAGTGGAACGATCTATACATAAGCAATAACCGTTCGTTAGTACCTTAACAATAGCTCTTTAATTACGGGGTTTTAGGGGTACAAAATTAACTTAAGGACTTCGTCTTATGACACTCTAGCCCCACTATAGGTTCATTTCATCACTCGATTACGCTCGTCACTTATTCGACTTAATTTAGTTACCATATCCGAGTCACGTCCATTACCCCTAGAATTATACTCCACTTAACGACTTTTTCCCTTGCGCGAATTTTACTCTAGCATGTTTATAAAATTGAAAAATTCATATTTTAATCCAATTCTTTTTGGGTAGCCTTCACCACTGCATTTTCTAGCTTCTCTAATTTTTCCATGATCCCACATAAATATTTAGGGGTTTAAATAAGGTTCACAAGGGGGTCACTTAGTGCAGTCAGGAATCCAGAAACACAATCCACTTCTCCGGCAATAACTACAAATCTATACATCACCTAGTCATGAACCTTATATTTGTAGAAACTACATTCAAATACCTTTCCAACAATATATGGTAGGACCTCAGGGGACAAGATTTGGGGGTTCAAAACCATCTTACAAGACAGGTCAAATTTCTGGAAAAACTCAGCATGTTTGTTTTACTTAAATCAACCAAGATTCTTACTTCCACAACACAACCAACATCTAATTCACCAAGTTCATACTTTATAACATTCATGGAGATACATATACTATCCACAAGCATCAAAATCACAATCACAACACTAAAACTCAAGATCCATATCATCCATCACTTGAACAACCAAGATTAACACCAATACACATGGATCTATCACCATACATCATAAACACTACATGGCCAAGAGGGGTTAAGGTTTTTATACCTTCTTGAGTACCTAGGAGCCTTGGGTAAGCCTTACAAAACTCAAGAACACCTTGAATAAGCTCCTACTATCCTTATAATCCAAGATCTATAAGAAAAACTTAACATTGTTACTATTCACAATAACTTTAACAATTAATATCTTGAAATTTAATGGATGAAAGGGCTTGGAAATCTTAGTATACCTTTCTTAGATGATGTAGAGAGCCTAGGAATTATGCCTTGAATTATGAGTGAGGAGAAATGGGAGAAAGAAAAATATTTTCTTCCTTGTTTGGTCTTGGCCGAGAGCTTCTCTCCAAGGGGGGGGGGAGAGCTTTTTGGTGTTTTGATTTCTTTTTTCTGTTTGGTTGAATAATTGCATAAAGTGATTGGGTGATACATATTAGTGTATGTATATGCATGGTACTAGCCTAGGTATGGCCTCCTTGTACTATTGTCTCCTCCTTGGAAAAAGTAGTAACTAGTTTTTTTTTTTTTAGCTAAGTTGTATATATATTAAGAAGCAAAAGAATAAGAGGGATTCACCCTTGCTCTATGACATGCCATAGAGGAGGCAACAAGCAAACCAATAAAAAGAAACTAAAGCCTCAGAACCCTTAATAGGTTAACCATCTACTAAGGCCATCCCTTTGGCAGTGACTAGCAAACCAAGTAGAGCTGGATAACCTAGCTTTAATATCTAAAATAATACAAGCCAAAATCGATCCCGGGGTTAGACAACCTTTATCATGAGCACGATTGTTTCTTTCCCTCCAGATGTGGTAAACAAAGACTTGAGCTGTGAGCATAGCTAGCAAACGGTGAGGTAAACTAACGGTCCCATGCCAGTTAGTCAGAAGCTGCAACCAAGAATTTGCTCGAATGGAAAGATTAATCATGGACGCTAACTTCTATAAAACCCACTCCGAGTAAGAGCAAAGAGGAAAAGATGGCTCGAGTTTTCTTCTCCACTGACGCATAGATAACATTGAGTGTTCGAAACAATCCCCATATTAGACAAACGCTGTAGAGTAGGTAATCTATCTAAACACAACAACCACTCGTAGTAAGCAAACCTTGCTATATGAAGTCTATGCCATACGAAGTCGAACCAAACTACTTCAGGCTGTTTGAACCTAATCGACTCCCAGATATGCCATGCTTTTAACTTGGACAGATTCGTACCATTCCAAGATATAACATCATCTTGAGAGAGGTTAAATTGTGGGTAGTTGAAATCAGAAAGCCACCTCGCAAGAGTATCATCTATGTGGTGAAGCCTGATATTCGGAGTGGGGAGTTTCCAGGCACCAGATTTGATTAAATCATGGACTGTTGCTTCTGCATGAACTCCAGACTGGGCTATAATCCTATCATGTTTAGACTGATCTAGACACTCTGCATTCCACCAAGGTGAGAACCAACGAGAGGTACGCAAACCGTTTCCTATTGAATAGTTGATGAACTGGTATGCCATAGGACGAAGTTTCAACACCCTACGCCATATCCACGAATAATCTGACGGAATATCCATTGTCCAGAAATTTTTCCTTTTTAGAACAGTTCTATTGACCCACATAGGCCATAAGGAATTACCACAGTTAACAACCTTACAAAGGTGTAAAAGAATCTGTGCCTTGTTCCATTCCCTAGGGTTTTTAAGACCAATCCCCCCTTCGTTCCGAGGGAGACAAACATGATCCCATTTCACTTTCGCACCACCTCGCCTCATAACGTTCCCTTGCCATAAAAAATGAGTCAGAATAGATTGCACCTTCTGGTGAATATAACCAGGAAGGGTGAAGTTGTTTAACCAGAAAAATTGGATGGAAAGAAGAACCGAATTTATGAGCTGCGCACGCCCAGCAAGAGACAGCAGGGAATTAGTCCAAGCAAAAATTCTAGCAGTATTTTTATCTATGAGGGGGATACAATCGTTGACAGTAAGCTTTGTGGATATGAGAGGGACTCCTAAGAACCTAACAGGGAGTTCTCCATGAGGGATGCAGTAGTTTGAATCAAGCCAATCAATTACCTCCTGGGCACAACTGCAAAAGAATACAGTGCTTTTGTCCGCATTTGGGCTCAAACCACTCATGGCCGAGAACCTATCCAATGACTGCATAAGATGCTGAAGAGAATGCTTGTCTCCATTTGCAAAAAGGAGGACATCGTCAGCAAAAAACAAATGATTTAGTTTCATGTCCTTGCACTTCGGGTGGAATCTGAAATTGCTTTGGGTTGAGGAAAGGATACAAGACAGAACATTCATCGCGATAACAAATAAATAAGGGGACATGGGGTCCCCTTGCCTTAGGCCTTTTCCCCCTTTAAAATAGCCCTTTAGCTACCCATTAATCTTGACAGAATATCTTGGAGTTGTTATACAGGCCTGAATCCACGAGATGAACCTCTGAGGAAATCTCATTTTAACTAGAACTTCAATCATGAAGTCCCAATTTAGAGAATCAAACGCCTTATGCAGATCAATTTTTAAAGCACATTTAGGTTTACCTGTGTCCCTGTATCATTAACTAGTTACTATTCCTCTTGTCCATTTGGTTTAACTAGTTTGCTTTTTCATAACTACTTGGTTGCATGGGACTTGCATGCAATACTACTCCTTGTATCATTATTCTCCCACCAATGCTTGTCACTTAATCTTTAATTCGTATCGTATCTTAATTAATCTCTCGTAATAATATTTTGCCGCGTAGAGATTTCCCTAGTAATTCCTTAAGTACTTAATTGTGTAAATTCCTCGAATATCCATAATTCCTCGTCATAATCCTTAATAAATCTTTTAACATTCTAATCATTCTCAAATCCCAAGTTTTATAAATCTTACTAACAATAAGACTCTTGCTTTCAACAACCTTCCCTTTATCTCATATAGTTAATGCAACAACATAGTTTCTCAGACAATCAATTCCATTAAACAACAGGGATGACTAGAAAGGCTCCAAATTGACATTGCCACATGATATTAAATAAAAGAAAATATTGCAAAAATTAGGGTTCTTACACGACGCTTCTCCAAATAAGGAAGATTTGACCAATTCACCTTCATGTGTTCTTTCACAGCTCTATCCCCTTCTGCTTCATCCATTCCTTTCGGATAATCGTAGTATTCCTAGAAAACAGGATCACATAGACAAATATCAATAAACTATAACAAGTAGCTGCACTTGTAGCTGGTTGAAGTATCATAAATTACATAAATTACATACACTCGTAAGTGAAAATGTTCTAAACAACAAAAATAATCATATATCATAACCAACAGATTCAGTCTGATAAGCGGTTCACTTACCAAATAAATGCATTTCATTTTGAATTCCAAATTTATATTAATTTAAAATAATACAAATCCATGAAATATTTATCACCATACTTCAAATTAATACAAATTCAAGTAGGAAACAAATTAACTAAGTCAAATCATCATTATCACTTTCTTCATCAATGTTGACTGCTTCAATTTGATTTTCATTGTTGCTCTCGTTTCGTTCTTCTTCGTGATAGGCCATGGAACGATCATTTTTAAACATTGTCAAGTCAGTAAATAAATTTGAAGGATCACGAATATTCACTCTTTCAACATGTGAAGATGAAGCATTTTGACACTTCATTTTGAAAATCGTCATCGTTAGATCTAACCTTCTCTTTAGATGTCACACTTTCATTGACTTGTCGATTCTTTGTTGTTAGGACCGTGTACCATGATGACTTTGGATTTGTAATATTTGGTGCATAATACACTTGATGAGCTTGGCTAGACAACACAAACACATCTTCCGCATTTAGTGTTGATTTGACATCCACCGTAGTTATTCGATTTCTATCAACTTTGACATGTTTTGTGTGATCAAACCAATGACATTTGAAGATAACAATTTGTTGACCATTGTGATAGTAGAGATTTAGAACTTCTTGCAATCGACCGTAATTGTTTCCAAAACTTTCTTTGTAAGAAGTTCCTACAATTTAAAATGTGTGAGATATAAATAGGAATGATGGAGAATAATTGCAACTAAGATTTTGCGCATCTACAAATTTTCTTACCAATGACAACAATGTCGGAATTTGATGAAGTGAGCTCATTAGGATTTGCACAACTAAATTTATAACCATTGCACTTGCACATTTTGTAAGTTTCAACTTTAAACAAAGGACCTTTTATCAAGTCCATGAATTTCTTCTTGAGCTCTTCATCATCTAGAACCTACAAAATTATAACAAAAAATACATAATTGCATAAACATAATTATATAAACATGTACGTGTGTGTGTGTGTGTATTTAATTGCATACCCTTCTTTCAAACCAATTTGGAAATTGCTCTTTTTGAAGTTCTTCCCTTTGAGCATCATTGTAGTTTGGATGATGTGTTTGCACCAATTTTTGGAATCCACTACACATTAAAATGAATTGATAAGATGAATGTTAAAGTTGCATAATGTATGTGTGAATATGGTATAAAAATATTCTCACCGTAGGTATTTTTCGACCTCCGGCGAATTGATTAGAAAATAATATCTTATGAGTTTATGTTCTTCATCACTCAAAATTCTATCATTGCCTCGTAGACCAAGTGATGTCGGATACGTGTAAACTTCAAGTAAATTAGAATCATGAGACCTCCGAGGTGCCTCATTTCGACGTAACCGATTATGCACTGTTGGGACTTTGGATTCGAAATACAACGAACAAAAATGTACACATTCCTCCTCAATTTATCGCTCTGCAATTGAACCCTCCACTCGAGCTTTGTTTTTAACTTTCAATTTCAAGTTGTGCAAGTATCTTTCAATGAAATACATCCATCGAAAATTAGCTGGGCCACCCAACTTACATTCAGTAGCTAAGTGCAGTGGTAAATGCTCCATCAGATCAAATAAACGCTGGGTGAGATAATTGACCTTCAACTATGACTCTATCGTGGTGCCACCTCATACATTCTACGGTCTTCTCATTCATAAATAAACGCTGCAACCTTAAGGTAAGATTAAAGTAGCGCAAGATCTTTCGCGGGATCTTCATTTTGTTTGGATCTTTTTGCTCCTTGTATCGGCTTGTATTGCATATATCACAGTGAGTTTTGTTGCTATTTTCCTTGTAAAACAACATGCAATCATTCTCGCAAGCATCAATTTTTTCGTATCCCATATTCAATCCTCTTATCATCTTTCGCACATCGTAATAGGTCTTAGGCAAGCTGTGATTAGCCGGCAGTACTAATCCAATGAGGTGAATCAAATCATCAAAACCACTGTTACTACAATTATATTTGTGCTTCTAATGTAGTAGCTTGTTTACAAATGATAATGTGGTAAAATCCTTATTGTTTGGATAAATTGGTTCCGAAGCTTTTTCCACCATATTGTAAAAATCTTTTGCTTTTGGATTCGGTTCTTCTTCAAAATTCTCAAAATGTCTATTTGCATCCACTAAATCTCTTAGCATATCACGAGCATCATACATATCAACATCATTGTAGTCAATATTACCGGAACTCGTTCCGATTTCAAATCGTGGCACATCCTTCTCCCCGTGCTAATCCCATTTGGTATACCAATGCATAATACCATGTAGATACAAATGAATTCTCACATCACTAGGATCCATGAAGTATTGATTTCCACAATTTTGACATGGACATCTTATGAGTCCTTTATCTTCCTCTTCACGATGATTAATAGCAAATTCAAGAAAACTATTCACCCCATTTTTGTACTCCTTCGTTAAGTATTTCGATTTATCATAACGATTATAACCAACCCAACTACGATCGGATGTCATCTACAAAGTTCATATAAATTGATATAAGTTGTGTGCAACTTTAATTGGAAAAAAAAGTCATTACTAAGCAATGTATACTCATTACTAAGTTACTACTTCAATTTTATCAACAAATTTAAGATATTTGAACATGTAATAACACAAATACTAACATTTACATTCACATCTATTATGAGAAAAAAATCAATAAAAGACATACTAAGGGGTCATTTGATAACAGCTTAATGAGACATTTTATGGGCTCGTCCAGGAGAGGCCCGTTAAGACCATTTGTTTAAATTTATTTTGGGCTGGACGAGAGAAAAAAGATCTGGACGATAAAAAAAAGTGCTAGACGACACATCCTAATATTTCTCACTCAATCATCCAGAAGACTCTCCCGCTCATCTCTTTCTAAGGTACCCCGCTGCTATCCTATACAGCGCAATTTTTAGGTCTTTTGGCGGCTCTTCTCATCACTTCTGATTTTTGGGTTTTTCAGCGGCTCTTTTCTTATCACTTCTTACCAGGTACAAATTAATTTTGTCTACCCAAATTGTTAATGATTAGGATGTTCTTGTTTTCTATTTGTGTTGTTTTTATATGTATTGTTTTTGTTTTGATTGATTATATCCCTCAATTAATTAATTAATTATGATATTGTCTCCACTATGTTAGATGTCCTCCTTTTAGTAGAAAGATTAAATGGATGTCCGATGAATTTTAGATATACTATCCCCCTGGAATTTCTTTGCTGCATTGGCTTTGACTATCCTCACTATCACATCTAAGTTATATATGATGTAGTTAGAATCGTTCGTGCACAAAAGACATGGTAAAGGAAGATCTACTCCACAGGAAGTAGCTTGTGTATTTAAGTGTTCCATTTTCTTAAGTATCTAATCCGTAAATGTCTATGCAGTAGATATGTTAATGTCCTGTAGTTAAATAAACTTTTTGATGCATCTATTCTCTCCCATTTCCAGATTAGGCAAGTAGTCTAGATTTGCTTGTCATAAAATGTTATTATTCGTACCACAGAGAAGTTTTTGAGAGGCAGGACTTTTGAGATTGTAGTCTATGGGAAAAACTTATTAAACTCCCTGTTTTGTTTGCTAAGCTGCAACTTACGCTTTAAGTGCTTCCATTGAAAACTTTTTTTTTTTCTGTGTTAGGCTCCTCCCGGTAATGCCAGGAGGAAGAGAAGATCGCAGTCAAGGAAGCAATTTGCAGACTCAACATCGGCCATGCCTAGTCCTCGTGGTTTTGGCTCCAAATAACTAGGTTTTGGCTCTCTTTGTTTATAGATTAGCTTAAATACATTTTTCGTTGTGTCAAATGTTTCAGCTATAACTGTGGTAGTGTCTTCCAGATTATGTTTGCTTGGAATACTGAGATGTCTGATTCCTAGCATTGACGGGTACAATGCATATTAGTATGTACACAATGTAAATTCTCTGTGATATTGATATGAAGAAAATGACTAAAAACTGTGGAACATCTATTTCTTATAATTTTGTTTTTGCAATAAGATTTATTATTGACATTGACATTCTTGTTTTTTTATATATGATTGAGAGAGCATAAATTGTCATTTAAAAACACGCATCTTGCTAAAATATAGTTTTTGTCAAATACAATTATTTTTTATTGGAAATTGTCATCATCCAGATAATTTGGATAAATTATTAACAAATAACATCATTCATTCAGAAATCCAGATTAGCCTCTCGTCCAGATCATCCAGAAATGTAGTCATTCAGAAATAACTGTTCAGATTTAACAAATGACCCCTAACATTTACATCTATTATGAGAAAAAACATCAATAAAAGACATACTAACATTTATATTACAAGAATTAGTGATACTTACTTGATGATTTAGATGAACTCTTCAAGGAAGCAAAATGAATTGGAAATGAATTTGTGGGAGAGAAAGGAAAGTGAAGTTAGAAAGGGGAAAGTGAGCAAAGAGGCAGAAGGTGTTCTGCCAAAGCAGATCTGACGCGGCTAAAATTGACCGAAACCAGTCGAATTTATAATTTCGACTGGTTTCGGTCAAGTTTATAAATTCGATTGGCTTCGGTCGAGTTTATAAATTCGACGACTAGGTTTTGCCATCGAATTTACCGTCCAAAGTTCATAGTTTCCAGTCGAATTTATAAATACGACTGCAGTTGGTCGAAAATGAGTCAACATATTTTTTTGACCATTATAATATTTAATATGTGCCATTTTTAATTTATTAATTTTTTGTACAAACTTTTAAGATATAATAATCTTAACATCCGTACGGTTGGATCGTTCAAATTTTAATTTTAACAAATCTAAATTACTAACCCTTAATATGAAATGAGTAACCCCTAAACATATACCTTAAACCCTACATTTCAATCATTCAATAAGAAATTGTCGTATTGGTAAAGGTTTTTTTGTAACTCACACTATTACGGTCTCTCGTCATTTTTATTGAACACTATATGTTATCAAAACGTACTATAAAAAAATCACAATTTTTTAATATTGTTAAGTATTTATTAAAAATTTCCAAACTTCTAAACAAATATAGAATCAACACTTTATTTACATTTGTTACAAATTTTTTTAGCCTAAATTCGATTGGCTTCGGTCGAGTTTATAAATTCGACGAACTAGGTTTTGCCATCGAATTTACCATTAAAAGTTCACAGTTTCCAGTCGAATTTATAAATACGACTGCAGTTGGTCGAAAATGAGTCAACATATTTTTTGACCATTATAATATTTAATATGTGCCATTTTTAATTTGTTATTTTTTTGTACAAACTTTTAAAATATAATAATATTAACATCCGTATGGTTGGATCGTTCAAATTTTAATTTTAACAAATCTAAATTACTAACCCTTGATATGAAATGAGTAACCCCTAAACATATACATTAAACCCTACATTTCAATCATTCAATAAGAAATTGTCGTATTTGTTGAGTATTGAATACGATAGAAGAATACAGAGGGGGGGTGAATGTATTCTTCAACTTTTCTTTGTTTAAGAGTCTATGTAGCAAATAAGTGTTTGTGTGTGCAGAAGTGAAGATGCAGATAAAGAACAACACAAGACACCGTTATCACTTTAATCTAATGTATTATTAGATAAAGGTTGCTACAATCTGTGAATACAAATGATAGTATTCTCAGCTTCGTTTTCTCAGAGAGATACAGCTTGTAGTGTATGAAAAACTTGACTCACATAGTTACAAAGTTAATTGACTAAGGAAGTGAGGCTGTATCCGTATAGAACATGGATACACCCTACTTACTACAAATAAGGTAGCTGAACAAATTACTTTCTAGTCTGTCTATCCTTTTTGAGTAAGTGTCCAAACGGTTACAGATTTGACTTTGCAAAGCCTGTTCAGATCCACTTCTTTAGCCCCTTGTCTCTTCTATATCTCTCCAAGCTTCCTTGTAGGCTTTCCAGAGCACGTTACAGATTGTGGCCCATAAAGTGCATTGGCTTGTTGCAGGTTTCTGACTTGTACAATTTCTTCAATATTTTGTCTCCAAGAATGTATTCGAGAAGTGACTAAGTAGTTCATTCGAGAACTAGAATTGGCTTGATCGATAACTCTGAGTTCTCGAATACTGTTATATTGACATATCGAATTACTTCTCGAATAGCTTTTTTCTTCAGGATTCCTTGAGTTGTCGAATAGAACACTTGACTTGTCGAATCCTTGAGATATCGAATAGCTTTCTGAGTCCTTGAGATATCGAATGGAACTTTGACTTGTTGACTCCTTGAGAACTCGAATACCATTTTGACTTGTTGACTTCCTGAGTTCTCGAATAGAGTACATAGACATATCGAATCTCTGAGATATCGAATGAGATATCGAACAGTGTATTCAGAGATATCGAATAGTGTCTTGAAATATCGAATCCCTGACTTCTCGAATGCTGGACTTATCGAATAGACAAATATACTTCTCGAATTGGTACTTAGGCAAATTCTTCATTTCTTCAAATCCCAACTATGATTATTTGACAGTCTTTAACTCCTTGCTTGAGGCATGAACCTTGGAACTTCTTTCAAGCATTATTCTAGACTCTATAAGTACAGTCACACAACTAGGATTTGTTGCCTACTACAAGTACAATACAAACAGAAACTCTACAACTAGAGGTTCCCTCAGTTAAGAGGTCATGTAAGTAATGCAAAGCATTACAAACAATTAGGCTTGTTATTAGATGTATACAGGCATGCCACTGTAACTAACAATCTCCCCCAAATTGTGAGTGAGACCCTTAGTCACAATTTCATGTCTGATAACAAGCCTAACATACATAAAGATAAAACTTTAACAGTACAGGTATATAGATTGATTGAGGAAAGTACATAGAAGTGTTCTTACAAGTTATGAGAAATTACTAGCCATATCCTTTTGGATTCATCTCTTGAGCTTTGGCTTGCAGATTCTCATTTTTCATTTTCTCCTCAGCTTCTTTGGCTTTCTTCTTTGCATTTTCCTCCATGGCAAGAATAATGTCTTCCATTGCAGTGAGTTCTTCAATTAGAGGGGAGCCTGATAAATCCTTAAGTACTTCATTCAGCTGTTTCTCAGAATAGGAACTGATGTAGTCCATTCTAATCTTTACATTTCTACCATATTTCTTGTACTCAATGATGTAAGGATTAAACTTGACTCTACACAGACCCATAGCTCTCAATTCATCAGCCTTAGTTTCCATTGCAGCAAACTTCTCCTCCCTTTTCTTTAGTAGCTCCTCACTGTTCTTTCTCATTTCTGCCTGGTGATCTCTCTTCATTTTGACAAAGTCAATTAACTCCAGCTTCCATACCCTTTCCACTCTGTCTTCAGAATCCAACATTGCAATTATTCTTTCTATGTCATATAGCTTGCCCCAGTGCTGACATGTTCCTTGTCTGAATTTCTTCTGTCTTCCATCAGTATATTTTATTTCAAGAAAGTCATCAACAATGGCAACATGATAGATTCTTTGAGCCCATATGAACTGCAGTTGGTCTTCATCATAGATTTCATCCAGAGGTGGTAGGTTCAATCCTGGAATTATTGTCAATACCTTTGACTTCGATATCTTCACCCTTCTTGCAGCATGTTTAAATTTACTCCTCCTTGAATGATTGCTAGGCAGAAACTTATGACCATTATTGGTAGACCATAGTAGTATTCCATTAGCAGTTTGCTTTCTGAAACATACACATGGTTTCTTGACTTGAATCTTCTCCTCTTCTTGAGGTGGCAAAACAGTTGCAGAAGCCATCGAATCAGATTTTGGTAGGTCATTACTAACAGTATTCACCCTAGACTCAGGGCCTTGTGTTGTGGTGAGGTTACTGCTAGCAATGCCTAAGGCTTGCTGTTTTCCAATTTTCCTCTCATAGACTTTTCCTTGGTCATCACCATCTTTCTTATTCTTGTCATCCTTCTTCTTCTTCTCATCTTCATCACCCTTATCTCTCCTGTGATGTCTCCTCCTCCCATCACTTTTGTCTTCAGAGTCATCATCCTTATTTCTCCTAGGTTGAGCCCTCTCTGGAGTTTCACCAGTTGCTATAAAAGATCTGAGAATGTGCAGTGCTTCAATTTCTTCAGCATTTCTGGTTCCAACCTTCTTCTGTAGTTGATCAATGATAGCAATGACCAGTCTGTGATTTCGAGAATTGAGATCATGGGGAATGACCAATTGCTTGATGTCTTCAATTTTGGTGCCAGACTGATAGATGATTGTCCATGGCTTCTTGATCATTCTAGCAGCCTTGAAGGTTGGCCATTCCTCAAATCATCAAACAGACTTTTGTTGTTCTCATTTCTCTTCTCAATAAGTTCAAGTATGGCATCTATCTCTGAGTGTTTTAG
Organism: Kitagawia praeruptora; assembly: GCA_037693485.1. Lineage (NCBI taxonomy): Eukaryota > Viridiplantae > Streptophyta > Magnoliopsida > Apiales > Apiaceae > Kitagawia > Kitagawia praeruptora. The sequence continues at coordinate 64,480,034 of CM075345.1, forward strand.
GGCTTGTAGAGTCTTGTATGTTAGATGCCATATCTTTGATTTAGATATCATCACTATCTCCTTGAACCATAGATTATTGACTTTCTTGGGGATGACAGTGATGTAGTCAATCTGCTCCTTCAACTCCCTCAGATAGAACTGAGTGTCACCAGCCTGTTCCCTTGTGGCTTTCAGAAACTCCAAGAAGGCTTTATCATGATAAACATTTGAGTTAGCAACTTCTTGTAGCTTGGCCTCAGTAATTACTTTGACTTCTATAGGCTTGGCACTTTCAGATATGGAGGATGGAGTTTTGTCAGATGGCATACTCCTTACAACCACTGTGGTTGTGATAGATTGCTTCTGGCCACCAGGAGTAATGACATGCACAGTTGGTAGAGTAACAACTGGCAGTGAGGTAGGAGGCTCATCAACCTTTGTTTTTCCTTTGCCTGGCACATGAGTTGGAGATTTATTTGCCCTTTGGTGATCACCCTCTCTTAACTTTATCACTTTTTCCTTGGGTTTCTCCCCCTTAGTATTTGAATTCCTTGTCCTCTTCTCCCCCTTAGGCTTGTTGTCAGGCACAGAGGCTTTAGAAGTGACCTTTGGGGTGGAAGATTCTTCAGGGAGGGAAAGACCCATAGGCTTCATCATAGCAGCCAACATAGATTGTTGATGCAGAAGAACATCAGCTGTGGTGGTTGCTTGAGTGTCCAACTGATCATTGAGAAGTGCAACCTTTTCTGTAAGATGAGCATTGGACTTAGTGAGAGTAGTCACCTCCTTCTCAAGAGTATCCACTTTAGTGAATAGCTCATGTGCCCTGAAACCAGAGAGTGATTGATCCTTGAGTCTCTGGACTTCATACTTGGTCATGTCATGAACAGGGACCTCAGTTACCAGCTTATCCCAATATTGATTCTTGAACAGTGTTCTCAGCATGGCATTTGAGTCTGTGGTTTGATCAGACAGAGATTGAAACTTATGCCCCAGCCCTGTGACAGCATCCTAGAGAAGGGCCAAGCCATTGTCCATTTTGATACAGCTAGACTTGCAGGCTAGAATTTCCTTGACCACAGTTTCCAGTGGAGGGAATTTGGAATCAAAAACCCTTTTTAGCTCATGCACCTCCTTGGTTGTGGTTGTACACACTTCTGTGACTTCTGTCTTTAGACCCTTGCCAAGGTAGTGTGCAGCCTTGAGAATTCCCTTGTAATTGTCATTGACTGCTTCATACACAGCACTAGGGGTGAGAGAATTGGCATTGGACCCTAGTGAAGTGATATACTCTTCTCTGAGGTACTGTAGGCCTTCTGAGAGAGGAATGTCATACTTTCCTTGAAGCCAGGCATCTATATTGCCTTCTCTCTCAGACTCATCCACAATTTTGGCCTGTTGTTGCTCCACATCCTCTTTATGGCACAGGAGAATAGCTTCATAGTCAGGATTTGGCAGGTTGGCAGTGAGGAGGTGCTGTGCAATCTTTGTGAACTCAGGAATCTGATCCACAATTAAGCTTTGAAGTGCTTCAACCGTCAATTGTTGTGGAACAGACCCTGATCCTGAAGCACTGTCATGGTGCACAGGCTTTAGCCACTGTGACATAAAGTCAGAGCTAGAGCTAGGCAAGCTAGACTCCTCAGTTACATATGCAACTTCTGTAACCGGATGAATTCACTCTACTACTGGTGTCTCCACAGAAGTGGGATGAGTTACACCAGAAGTTGACACAGGCACAGAGTCTCTAGTGAAAACTAGTTGAACCTCTGTGTTTGTGATGGTGTCATTAGGAGATGCCCCAACATGCATTCCCTCACCATCTAAATGTGGGTCCTGGGTGGTGAACAGGGTGTCATGCACCAAGTCAATTGAGTTCATTGGCTCATCAAGAGAAAAGAATTCTTGATGATCAATGCCTTGCTCCTCAATTGCTTGAGTTGCAGGCTGCAAAGAAATATGAGATGAAGATCCTGGAAGAGTAGTGTGTTGTAGAGTAAATTTTGGCAACTCCCCCTGAGAGATAGAGGGAGTTTCAAGTATGATGTGCTCTCCACTCAGTGTAGTGTCAGCCTTATCACTCCCATGTGCTGACTCAATACAAGAAGGTGCATTGGGGAGGATGCTTGATTCTATAGATGCACCCTGTTGAGAGGACACATCTAGTGAGCTGTTTGCCCCTGATTTTACAACTTTAGCCATTTGTGTGACTGAAGAGGTGGTCTTAGTTTTCTTCTTCTTCTTCTTCTTTGGCCTTAGTAAGGGTGACTTTGGTTCCTCACTTTCTAGACCTAGTTCAACAGCTAATGCTGCTTCAGATAAAATATTTAAGGGTGCAGACATTACTTCCTTTCTCTTCTTTTTACTAACATCACCCTTTTGAGAGGATGATGCAGTTGGTTCAGTAATTGGTAAAGTGTTTGGTTGAGAGGGTTGGTTAGCTAGCCCTGGGTTAGCATTTTGTTCTACTTGCTTGGGCTTAGCTAACTCAGACTTAGAGGCAAATGTTGGCATGTTGTGGGGGTAAGTCCTAAACAAACTCTCCATATGGGGAGTTATGTTAAGTCTTACATCCACATCATTCCTAGTCTCCAAATTACCAAAAATGAGTTTGGTCATGGATTTAGGATAGCCTATTCTATTTTTATTCATCCCATCTAATTCAATCAATTTATCATCTAAGAAATTAAGGACAGATTGAATAAAACGAGGGAAGAAAATTTCATTACCTCTCTTGGATGAATTCTTACCAAGTCTCCCATACAGCTCCTGCAGAATGATGAGACCAACATCTATCTTCTTTCCATAAGCTAAGGCATAGCCTATTTGCTGTGCAGGAGTACTGATTTGGTCATAGCTAGATTTTCTTGCAGTGAAGACTTGAAGAAGTGTAGCAAACAAATAACTCCATTCCTTCCTCAAATGCTTCCTGTTCAAGTGCCCAAGACTGATTCTGTCTGCATATTTGATGAAATCAAAGAAGTCTTCTAATTCAGCATTTGTAGCAAGTGGGTCATACACATCTCCTTTGGTACCCATCCCAAGTGCCTCATTCATATCCTCTGTGGTGATAGTGAGGTTTTTGTCTTGAATCTTGCAGTAGATGATGTACGAGGATATTGCAGAGTCAAGAGCCACCACCTCCACTATAGCAGACTGCCAAAACTGTTCTAGAATGTCGAGATACAGAGTTGGGTTAACAGATAGAGCATTCTTGATGTACGATTCAGACATCCATGTTAGTTACAGAGGCATGCCTGTATACATCTAATAACAAGCCTAATTGTTTGTAATGCTTTGCATTACTTACATGACCTCTTAACTGAGGGAACCTCTAGTTGTAGAGTTTCTGTTTGTATTGTACTTGTAATAGGCATCAAATCCTAGTCGTGTAACTGTACAAATAGAGTCTAGAATAATGCTTGAAAGAAGTTCCATGGTTCATGCCTCAAGCAAGGAGTTAAAGACTACCAAATAATCACAGTTGGGATTTGAAGAAATGAAGAATTTGCCTAAGTACCAATTCGAGAAGTATATTTGTCTATTCGAGAAGTCCAGCATTCGAGAAGTCAGAGATTCGATATCTCAAGACACTATTCGATATCTCTGAATACACTGTTCGATATCTCATTCGATATCTCAGGGATTCGATATGTCTACTACTCTATTCGAGAACTCAAGAAGTCAACAAGTCAAGATGGTATTCGAGTTCTCAAAGAGTCAACAAGTCAAAGTTCCATTCGATATCTCAAAGACTCAGAAAGCTATTCGACAACTCGAGGATTCGATAAGTCAAATGCTCTATTCGACAACTCAAGGAATCCTGATGGAAAAGAGCTATTCGAGAAGTGGTTCGATATGTCACTATAACAGTATTCGAGAACTCAGAGTTATCGATCAAGTCAATTCTAGTTCTCGAATCACTTACTTAGTCACTTCTCGAATACATTCTTGGAGACAAAATACTGAAGAAATTGTACAAGTCAGAAACCTGCAACAAGCCAATGCACTTTATGGACCACAACCTGTAACGTGCTCTGGAAAGCCTACAAGGAAGCTTGGAGAGATATAGAAGAGACAAGGAGCTAAAGAAGTGGATCTAAACAGGCTTTGCAATGTCAAATCTGTAACCGTTTGGACACTTACTCAAAAAGGATAGACAGACTAGAAAGTAATGTGTTTTAGCTACCTTATTTGTAGTAAGCAGGCTGTATCCATGTTCTATAAGGACACAGCCTCACTTCATAACTTAGTAACTTTGGGAGTCAAGTTTTTCATACACTGTAAGCTATATCTCTCTGAGAAAAACGAAGCTGAGAATACTACCATTTGTATTCACAGATTGTAGCAACCTTTATCTAATATACATTAGATTAAAGTGATATTGTGTCTTGTGTTGTTTATTTATCCGCACCTTAATTTCTGCACACACAGGCACTTATCTGCTACACAGACTCAATCCAAGAAAAGTTCAAGAATCCATTCACCCCCCCCCCTCTGTATTCTTTTACCGTGTTCAATACTCAACAAGTGGTATCAGAGCGGGCTGTTTATTCAAAAACAGAGAAACGATCATGAGTTCGAATACACCAAAGACTACAGGAACGGTGAAGGTCCCTAAGTTTGATAAAGAAAACTTCAACCTCTGGAAGATAAAGATGATGTTGTTCATCAAAGCCTCTCATCCCTTGTATCCTGAGATTCTCAATAATGGTCCTTTTGTTCCACAACAAGAGATACCAGAGAAGACTGTTGGAACCATAACAATCCCTAGAGCTTATGAGGCCAAGGATCCATCAAAGTGGACAGAGTCAGAAAGGGAAAAGGTTGCTCTTGACAGCCACCTCATGTTGCTCATCATTGATTCCATGGATATGTCAATGTTTGCAAACATTGCATCATGCACGTCTGCTAAAGAGATGTGGGATCACATTGAGGTGTTGTGTGAAGGGACTGATGAGGTTAAAGAAAACAGGAAACAGATACTGGTCACACAGTATGAAGCTTTCATGGCACAGCCCAAGGAAAGCATCACTGAGATGTTTGAAAGGTTTCACAAGCTAGTTACTGAGTTGCAGATGAATGGAAAGGTTTACAGCACCAAGGAGTTAAATATGAAATTTCTGTTGTCTTCACCAAATCATCTGGAGCAAAGAGTCATTTCCCTAAGAGAGAGAGATTTGAACAAAGTCACCTATGATGTACTCTATGAAGTCCTAAAGACTCATGAACTTGAGTTGCTTCAGAAGAGGGCTATCCAAGCAAACCAAGGTAGGATGATAAACACATCATGTGCCTTGATTGTCAACAAATCCATCCTGGACCTAGAAGCATCTACAAGCCAACTAAGGATAGAGGAGGTGGCAGATGATGAAGAAACTTAAGCTGGGGTGAGTGAACCTGTTGAGGAAAAGGAGGAAGAAGAAGAGGAGTTTTACACTCTGGAAGAACTTGATGGGATGGAAAATACTTCATATGCTTTCATGGCCAGAAAATTTCCAAACATCAGATTTAAAAGAAATCAACCCTTCAAACCCAAAACTCAAAACCATTCAGCCAACAAGAACAAGGCACCTGTGAAACCAAACAGAAATAAGTTCAAAACCGGTTATGTGGATAGGTCATCTGTAAGGTGTTATAGATGCAATGACCTAGGGCATTTTTCCAGTGAATGCAAGAAGCCTAAAAAGAAGGATAGAGATTATCTTGAGCTAGAAGCTAAGTATGAGGCCCTTCTGAAAAAGCAGACACATGGTAAGGCCTACATAGCTGAAGGGAAGTGTTGGGATGATTCTGAGAGTGATGAAGAGGAACAAGAATTCTGCAATTATGCCTTGATGGCCAACTCCAAGGATGACTCATCTTCATCTGATTCTCAGGTACCATCTCTCACTACTATAGACATGTCTGTTTCTGAATACAAATCCATGATTGAACAATTATCTGTTGAAATGTTTAATATTCATACTAGTATGACTGCTGCTAATGAGGAGATTGCTAAACTGTCTACTAGAAATGAAGTATTAACCAAAAAGAATGAGGAACTTGAGCTAACTGCTATGCAAGTAGAAAACCTTAAGAAAGAAGTTGAATATTTGGAGAACAAGGTTCTATGTGCTAGTCAAGTAGAGAAGGCTCTTAGGGATGAATTAGCTGAGAATGAATTCAAACTTAAAACTTTCAAGAAATCATCTGGTTTAGTGCAATCCTACTGTGAGAAAATTGAAGCTAAACCTAAAGCAGCTATTGGACTTGACTATGACTCTCTTAAACAAAGGAAAGGCTATGCTGTCATCGAAGAGGACACAGCTGTTCATGAGAAAGTGCCTCACATTTTGAGAAAAACTGAAAATCCAATTTTTAAGGAATCAACATTTGAAATTGATGAGGATGCCTTACTCATCAAGCAAATGTTGAATGATGAGGATGAGGCACAATCTAGTGAACAGCAAGCATCCTCTAAGGGTGAGAGTGCCAAGTCAAAGACCAAGAAGCCAGTAGTTGATAGGCCAAGACCTAAGAAGTTTGTTAAGTTTGTATCAGCTGGGAAGAGTGAATCAGAAAAGGAAGTGACTAAAAAGAAACAGAACAGAAATGGCAAGTTAGGGATTAACAAGGATAACAACTATGCTTATATGCCTAATGCCCCTAGGAAAACTTGTCAGAACTGTTTCAGTACCAACCATCTAACTCATGCATGCAAGAAACCTGTTGGTAGTGTGTCTAAACCTTTCTATGATTGTTCTGTGCCTCTAAGACATAGAGATGCACCCTTCTGTGATAAATTTGACTGTATGCCATGCAATATGAATGTTATGACTAGTTGTTTTAATTTAAGAAGACAGTTCATTGATGGTTGTATCAGTCACAATTCTCACACACACTACACAAGGTCAAAGTCTTCAAGTCCTCCTAAAGCTAGGAAGGTACCTTTGTCACCTAAGTCTGAAACCTCAAGTTCTAAGACTTCCAACAGTGACAAGAAGACTGACACTAAGAAAGTTAACAAGCATGTTGTTTATGATAAAACTGTCTCTAAGTCACATGGACCTAAACTTGTTTGGGTACCGAAGGAAAAGTAATACCTTTGTGTTTGCAGGGCAAAGAAAGTGAGAAGAAGGTCATGTGGATTTTGGACAGTGGATGCTCAAATCATATGACTGGTGATATGGCCCTGCTATCACAGTATGAGGAAAAGGCTGGCCCAATGGTTGCTTTTGGAGATGACAGCATGGGTAACACATTGGGATATGGCAAGCTGAAAGTTGGAAATGTCATCATTGAAGATGTAGCACTAGTCAAGGGGCTCAAGCATAATCTGTTAAGTGTTGGTCAGTTAACTGATAGAGGATTCAAAGTGAATTTTGACAAAGATGAATGTTTGATCACCCATAAGAAGACTGGTGATTTTGCTCTATCTGGAGTAAGGAAGGGAAGCCTGTTTGTAGCCAATATGGACTCTGCAAACAAGGACAAAATTTGTTGCTTTTACTCAAAAGCATCAAATGAAGATTGTTGGCTGTGGCACAAGAAACTATCACACCTGAACTTTAAGGCCATTAATTCTCTAGTCAAAAGAGAGTTAGTGAGAGGCATGCCCACACTTGAATTCTGCCAAGAAGGAGTGTGTGAGGCTTGTCAAAAAGGAAAAATGAAGAGATCAAGCCACAAGTCAAAGACAGTGACATCTGTAACCAAGCCACTACAACTTATCCATATGGATTTGTTTGGGCCTGTTAACATAATGTCACTTGGAAGAAAGAAGTATGCCCTGGTAATGGTTGATGATTTTTCAAGGTATACATGGGTAGAATTTCTGGCATCAAAAGATGAGGCTCCACAAGTAATCATTGAGCATATAAAGAAAGTTGACAAGGAAGCAAAGGCAAACGATGCAAGTGTGATTGCATTGAGGAGTGATAATGGAACAGAGTTCAGAAATGCCACACTTGAAGCATTCTGCAAAGAGAATGGCATTTCTCAGCAATTCTCAGCTCCAAGGACTCCACAACAAAATGGAGTTGTTGAGAGAAGGAATAGAACTCTAATTGAGGCTGCTAGAACAATGTTACTTGATGCAAAAATGCCCACATGTTTTTGGGCTGAGGCTGTGAGCACTGCATGCTATATTCAGAACAGAACCCTCATCAACAAAAACACTGGAAAGACTCCTTACAACTTGATGACTGGAAAGAAGCCTACACTGAAGTATATTCATACTTTTGGAAGCAAATGCTTTGTACTTAAGGACAATTCTGAATATGTTGGAAAGTTTGATGCAAAAGCATTTGAAGGAATTTTTCTTGGCTATTCTATGGAAAGAATTGCATACAAGGTTTATGTCATCAGTCAAAAGAAAGTTATGGAAAGCACAGATGTAACATTTGATGATAGCAAACTACCTGGACTAGAAGAAGCCAATGATGAAGACAAAGATCCATTGAAGTTTGATAATCTAGATGATTCTGATGAAGAGACTGAAACTGGAGTTGAAACTCAAGTTCAACAAACTCAAGTGAATAATGATACAAGAGAAGAATTTGTGCCAATCAATAGTGAAGAAACAAGCATCCAAGACACACCTGTGAGTAATGGCAACTTCACAGGGGGAGGAAATGAGGATGATAATGATGAGGATGATGAAGCAACATCAAGGATGAGAAATCAGGCTGAACACTCAAGGAAATGGGATAGATCACACACTGCAGAGCAAATCATTGGAGATCCTAATGCAGGAGTAAGGACTAGGAGAGCAACTCAAAATGAGTGCCTCTATGGATGTTTTCTATCACAAGTTGAGCCTAAGAAACTTGATGATGCATTGTTGGATCCAGATTGGATTATTGCCATGCAAGAGGAGCTGAATCAATTTGAAAGGAACAAAGTATGGGAACTTGTGCCTGCACCAAAGAATAGAACCATTGTTGGAACAAAATGGGTTCTGAAGAATAAGATGGATGAAGATGGTGTAATAATAAGAAACAAAGCAAGGCTGGTTGCAAAAGGATACTCTCAACAGGAAGGCATTGATTATGATGAGACATTTGCCCCTGTTGCTAGATTGGAAGCCATTAGAATATTCTTGGCATTTGCTGCTCATTCAAACTTTAAAGTTTATCAAATGGATGTCAAGAGTGCATTTCTAAATGGAGAGTTGGAAGAAGAGGTTTATGTGCAACAACCACCTGGCTTTGAGGATCCACATTTCCCAGAATTTGTCTACAGATTGCTTAAGGCACTGTATGGACTTAAGCAAGCTCCAAGAGCATGGTATGATACTCTATCACAATTTCTTCTTGAAAATCAATTCACTCGAGGCACATTGGACAAGACACTGTTTTACAAGAAGCATGGTGATGATATGATCCTAGTTCAAATCTATGTGGATGATATCATTTTTGGTTCTACAAATGAGAAACTGTGTGAGAAATTCTCTAAACTCATGCAGAGCAGATATGAGATGAGTATGATGGGAGAGTTGACATTCTTTCTAGGGTTGCAAGTCAGTCGAAGGAAGGATGGTATCTTTATCAGTCAAACCAAGTACATCAAGGATTTATTGAAGAAGTTTGACTTGGAAGATTGTTCACCTGCCAAGACACCCATGGCCACTGCCACTAAATTGGATGAAGATGCTAAAGGCAAGAGAGTAGATATCTCAGTCTACAGAGGCATGGTTGGTTCTCTACTCTACCTCACTGCAAGTAGGCCAGACATCATGTTTGCTACATGCTTGTGTGCAAGGTTTCAATCAAATCCAAAGGAATCACATTTGATTGCAATAAAAAGGATCTTTAGATATCTGAAGGGCACTCCTAACTTGGGATTATGGTACCCTAAGGACACAGGGTTCAATCTGGTTGGCTACTCTGATGCTGATTATGCTGGATGCAGAGTGGATAGGAAAAGCACCTCAGGAAGCTGCCAGTTTCTTGGACAAAGGTTAGTTTCTTGGTATAGCAAGAATCAACAATCTGTGTCAACTTCTACAGCTGAGGCTGAATACATAGCTGCTGGAAGTTGCTGTGCTCAAGTGCTTTGGATTAGAAATCAACTAAGAGATTATGGACTTGTGTTGGAAAGAATTCCAATCATGTGTGACAACACAAGTGCAATCTCTATAGTTGCCAATCCTGTCAATCATTCTAGAACAAAGCACATTGACATCAGATATCATTTCATAAGAGAACATGCAACTAATGGAACCATTGAGTTGCATTATGTCTCTACAGATAAACAACTAGCTGATATATTCACTAAGCCATTAGATGAAGCCACCTTCACAAGGTTGGTAAGTGAGATTGGAATGCTGAATTCTTCAGATTCTGGCTAGGTGAATACATCATCTAGATTGTTGCAGCAGTAAACACTTACTTTATCTAAATCCTCAATATTTTTGAAGTAAGTGTTGGCTGAAATATGATTTATAAATATTTCAAATCTGTTACATATGTTGAAAATCATATTTTTATTAACTCAAAATTTCTATGAAATTTTGAGAAAATCACTATTTGATTTGCTAGGATATTTTTCAATGAATATGTCTGGTAAATTTTTACAAGATAGTGAAAATCAAATTTTTATGAGTGATGGGTATAGTTCGATAAGTCAGACTTCTCGAATGATTCACTATTCGACATCTCTAATAAGTCTCATTAGAGTACTCTTGAGTTCTCGAATAGAGTCTTTCTGAGATATCGAATAGAGGAATTCTAGACTTCTCGAATATAGTAACTGAGTTCTCGAATGATTGAGTTCTCGAACACTATATTTGAGTTCTCGAATCATTTGAAAAGGCTGAATTCTCGCTGAATTTTAACCGATTTTGGATTTTTATCTAAAAATTTAATTCACTCATAAAAACACATTTTATTTAATTTAGAATTATTTCTAAGTTAGATAACTGCCAGCTGTGAGTTTCTATCTGCTTGAGTTATCGATTAAGCCATTCTTGACTTCTCGAATAGTTGTTTTCTACTTCTCGAATGCCTGACTTGTCGATACAAAACAGTCTGCTAATCGACAATTCAAGTACTTCATACTTATACAATCTCACATCTATTCGATTCATTTCATTCGATTTCTCAAGCATCTACACTCTCTAAACCCCTGAAACCCTAGCTACGAAAAGCCAAATTTCTTCTTCAACCTTCAATTTCTTTTCTCTCTTCTACACAAATGGCAACAGTAAAGTTCAACACCAACTTCATCGCTCTCACTAGTGATGTTGAAGCACCCAATGCAAATTTCAAGTGCTTTGTGAAATGGATGGCTGAGTCATATATCAAGGATGCACTCTCTGCCAACCCAACTCTGTATCTCGATATTCTGGAACAATTCTGGAGTACTGCTATTGTGGAGGTTGTAGCCCTGGAAAACGCAATCACTTCCTATGTCATCTACTGCAAGGTTCAAGATAAGGAAATCACTATCACTACTGCAGACATGAACCAAGCACTAGGACTACAACAAGAGTCATTTGACAGAATGGCCACTAACGCAGAGTTGGAGGAATTCTTTGAGTTCATAAACTACTCAGATGGGATTAACCTTGGAAAGCTAAACAGAAAGAATCTGAGAAAGGAGTGGAGCTATGTGTTTGCAACTCTTCTCCAAGTCTTCACTGCCAGGAAATCAAGCTTTGATCAAATCAGTGCACCTGTGCAGCAAATTGGATATGCTTTGGCCTTTGGAAAGAAGATAGATGTTGGCCAAATCATACTTCAAGAATTATATGGGAGACTTGGTAAGAACACAACCAAGAGAGGTACTGATATTTTCTTCCCTCGCTTTATTCAATCTGTACTTAATTATAAAAATGCTTCATTGATTGAATTGCCTGGGATTGATAAAAATAAAATAGGCTATCCTAAGTCCATGACCAAACTCATTTTTGGTAACTTGGAAACTAGGAATGATGTGGATGTAAGACTGAACATAACTCCCCATATGGAGAGTTTGTTTAGGACTTACCCCCACAACATGCCAACATTTGATGCAAAATCTAAGTTAGCACAGCCCAAGCAAGTAGAACAAAATGCTAACCCAGGGCCTGCTAACCAACCCTCTCAACCAAACACTCTACCTCTTACTGAGCCAACTGCATCATCCTCTCAAAAGGGTGATGTTAGTAAAAAGAAGAGAAAGGAAGTAATGTCTGCACCTTTAAATATCTTGTCTGAAGCAGCATTAGCTGTTGAATTAGGTCTAGGAAGTGAGGAATGTGACGCCCCCAAATCCGAGGTCAGAGATTCAGGTCGTCACATCACCATTCAACCATATCATACCTGTATTAACTTTACAACTCAACAATAAATCCATCCAGACCTCAATCTTACGCACATACAAGTTAGAGCCTCAGAAACGATAATCAAAAGTAACACTAAATATTACAATTCATCTGTACAATCCAGAATCTTACGCACTTCCACTTATACAACTACACTTGAAGACAAGTCTTACTATTACAGTTGAAAACCTATCAGACTTACTCTGTAGTATTTTTCAGGAACTAAATCATCTCCGGGGTAAATCTCCTACTCCTCTTCTGCTGATGCGGAGTTAACCAACCAAGTTCTTCTCTTTCTGAAAAGTTTTATAAAGCAAGAATGAGCTACATAATGCTCAGCAAGTTCACCATTTTGGAAAATAATAAAGTGGTTTATTTTGAAAACGTTCCCAACTTTATGGGTGTATATCTCAGATTACAAAACATAACTTGACAATATATATGTCCGAGTTTGAATAAAACATTTATACTCACTAAGGAGCTTTAAGAATAACATATGAATCCTTTACAAGGTTCTCATTTCAATATATCTCAAGTTTGAAAATATATACGTATGAGTATATCAGTTTCGGCAAAACACTCTACGGTTAACATAATGTACAGGGAATGCATTGATGCAAAACCTCTTTCCTTCCATTAGCTTAGAAGGTTTCTCATTCAAAAACATTTCATTCTTTGAAATAATTGCAAGAGTGCACTAACACGTGCCAATCTCTATAGAAAATCTTGCAGTTCTAGATACTGCACGATGTTAATATTTTTCTTATCAAAAACCACACTATCGGCAACTTGGCACTTAGGCCCAAGAAGCAGTGTTTGAGTATTTTTCCAAAGTGGAGGATGGGACTGGAAGAAAACATAAAAACCTGACAAGGATTGACGATGATCAGTCGCCACATCCAAGTCCAATAATCCGCGGGTCTTCTCTACCGGTAGAAGGATAGAAACTACATCCGTAACTATCCTCGGGTGAAAACTACATCCGTAATCACCCTTGATGAAAACTACATCCGTAATCATCCTTCGGCAACACCTGGGCCGGAATAATAATTGATGGACCGCCTGGCTCACGGCCGCTTACACATCCCGGGAATCGTTCGTCAACGATTCCCACACCTGCCAGAGTCCCCTTTTTCTTTTCTTTTCAAAATCATTTTGATAGAAAACATGAGTAGTTGAAGTTCGACCTCAGTCGTCCGATAATTCTTGAAAAACGTACAAGAAGCAAATGCTGACCGGGGGTTTTCGAAAATGTTTTGGGTCCGAAAGAGTTCAAGTTTGAAAAATGCTGAAGGTATCTTGGATTAGTTTTGTCTTTAAAATAATGAACGATAATTAATAAATAATATTTTTAGATTTAATATATAAACAATTAGTAAAATCATTATTTAATTAAAATAAGCTTTTAATCCAAGATAGATATTTTTGAGTATTTTTAACAACGTAAAAATAATAAATACGTAAGTATACGATACTTCCCGAATGACCTTTCGGGTTTTCGTAATTTAATCACGATACAATAATATACCGCTCCCCGGTCAATAGTATATTTGGACCGCTACGACCTCTATTGCTAGAGTCGTTGTCCGAAGAAACATTTTCATTCTAAGTTCAAGGGTGTACAAACACATATGCATATATCTCAAACTTCAACATAATCTCATAAAGCATACGCATATAATACGTTTGGAACTACAAACACAAAAGTGAAAAATCCTTATATATAAGTTTTGTAAAGTAGACTTGCATAGGTAAAATCAAGAATATAATATTTTGAAATTAAATACTTAGGGTTGGAAAACTTGCCTTGGTGAGGTTGGGGTGGTCGGCTCGCGAAGTGGAATGGAAATCTATACATAATCAATATTTGCACGTTAGTACCTTAACAACGCTACTTAATCATAAGGTTTTAAAAATCGTAAGACCAACTTAACGACTCCACTTGTGACCACTAACCCTCTCATATGACCATGTCGTCACATTATCACTTCCGTTACCCATTCGACTCAAATCTATTCCTCAAACTCGAAACTCAAGTGAGCATTCTTAAAACTACTTTAAACTAATCCTCTAAGTGGTTTTTCACTTGCGCACACCTCGCTCCAACATTTTTATAAAATTGAAAAATACATATTTTAATCCAATTCTTTTTGGACAGCCTTTCCACTTGTTTAATCTGTATATCCTCAAATTTCCATAACATTTTCATAATTTTAAGAGGTCCTAACTCAGTTCACAAGTGGACAACACAGTGCAGTCCGAATTCCAGAACCACACTGCACTAATCCGGCCATAACTCAAAATCTACACATCTCCTGGGTGTGAGCCTTATATTTCTAGAAACTAAATTCAATTATCTTTCCATCCATATAAATTAGGCTCTCGGGAGACAACATATAGAGGTTCAAAACCATCCTGCAAGTCAGTACATGCTCCCAGAATTTTTACACAGCACACATTCTTTCTCAAACATTCAAGAACTCACTTTGTACATCACATCTATCATCAAAACCACCAAGACATGACTCTCTAGCATACATGGGGTTATAAACTCTAAGTAAAAGCCTTAAAATCACATCAACAACATATAACCTAAAGATTTTCATCATCCATAACTCATATAACCAAGATATGCACTAAAATGTTTAGATCTAACAATATAAACTATAATCAATCCATGACTAAGAGGGGTTAGGGTTTTATACCTTTTTGAGTATCTAGGAGCCTTGGGTAAGCCTTATAATCCTTAAGAACACCTTGGATGAGCCTCTACAAGCCTTAAACTTCAAGATCTAAAAGATAACCAACCTTGGTTACTATTCACTCAAACTTTCAACAATTAATTTCTTAAGATTGGATGGTTAGAAAGCTATGAAATTGATAACATACCTTCACTATGATACAAGGAAGCTCTATGATTTATTATAGGATTTATGAGTAAGTAGAAGTTGGAGAAAGTTTCTCTTCTTCCTTCTTGGAAGGTTTAGGCCGAGAGCTTCTAATGGGGGGGGGAGAGAGTTTTGTTTTGTTGTTGTTTGAAATGTGATGAATTATTGTTGGTGTATTGATATGTATATCCTCACATGTGTTCCACCCTAGTCTAGTAGCTTAGGTTCACCCCATGCCCTAGTGTCCCCTAAAGTAATGTAGTGTACTAACTAGTTACTATTCCTCTAGTTGCCTTTTTGCTTTCTAGTTTACTTGCATAACTTTCTAGTTACATGATACTTGCATGTAATATCCTTCCTCGTATTATTATTTCTCCACCAATGCTTGTCACTTAATCTTTATTTCATATCGTATCTTAATTAAACTCCTTGTAATAATATTTTGTCGCGTAGAGATTTCCTTTGTAATTCCTTAAGTACTTAATTGTGTAAATTCCTTAAATATCCATAACTCCTTGTCATAGTCTCTTAAAATATTTTAATACTTTAATAATTCTCAAATCCCAAGTTTTTATAAATCTTAATAGCAGTAGGCCTCTTGCCTTAACAATCTTCCCTTTTTCTTACACAGTGAATGTAACAACATAAATTTCTCAGATAATCAATTCCATTAAACAACATGGGTGACTCAAAAGGTCCCAAATTCCCAATGTCATATGATATTATATTCTTAAAAATATTACAAAAATCAGGGTTCTTACAAGGAACCTGAGTTACCCTTACACAGAACAAAGAAGAAGAAAACTAAGACCACCTCTTCAGTCACACAAATGGCTGAAGTTGTAAAATCAGGGGCACACAGCTCACTAGGTGTATCCTCTCAACAGGGTGCACCTATAGAATCAAGCATTCTCCCCAATGCACCCTCTTGTATAGAGTCAGCACATGGGAGTGATAAGGCTGGCACAACACTGAGTGGAGAGCACATCACTTTTGAAACTCCCTCTATCTCTCAGGGGGAGTTGCCAAAATCTACTCTAAAACACACTTCTCTTCCAGAATCTAACTCTGAAATTTCTTTGGAACCTGCAACTCAGACAACTGAGATGCAAGGTATTGATCATCAAGAATCCTTTTCGCTTGATGAGCCAATAATTTCAAGTGACTTAGTGCATGACACTTTGTTCACCACTCAGAACCCACATTTAGATGGTGAGGGAATGCATGCTGAGGCATATCCTAATGACACCATCACAAACACAGAGGTTCCCCTAGTTTTTACTAGAGACTCTGTGCCTGTGTCAACTGCTGGTGTAATTCATCCCACTTCTGTGGTGACACCAGTAGTAGAGTCAATCCATCCGGTTACAGAAGTTGCATCTGTAACTGAGGAGACTAGCTTGCCTAGCTCTAGCTCTGACTTCATGTCAACATGGCTGAAGCCTGTGCAACATGACAGTGCTTCAGGATCAGGGTCTGTTCCACAACAATTGACGGTTAAAGCACTTCAAAGCTTAATTGTGGATCAGATTCCTGAGTTCACAAAGATTGCTCAGCACCTTCTCACTGCAGACATGCCCAATCCAGACTATGAGGCTATTCTGTTATGCCATAGGGATGATGTGGAAGTGCAGAAGTCAAAGATCATTGATGATGCTGAGAGAGATGGCAACATAGATGCCTGGTTGCAAGGAAAATATGATATTACTCTCGATGAAGCACTTCAGTATCTCAGGGAGGAATACATCACTTCACTGGGCTCCAATGCAAAATCCCTGTCACCTGGTGAAGTGTATGAAGCTGTAAATGACTCCTACAAGGGTTTCCTCAAGGCTGCACACTATCTTGGCAAGGGAGTCAAAACTGAAGTCAACAGGGTGTGTGATAAGACAACCACTTCAGTAGCAGAAGTCAAGAGGGCCTTTGATGCTAAATTTCCTCAATTGGACAGTGTGTTCAAGGCCATCAAACACTGCAACTCTACCTGCACTCAGGTGGACAATGGGCTGGCTGTGCTAAAAGATGCTGTCACAGGTCTGGGGCATCAATTTCAGAATCTATCTGACCAGACTACAGATGCCAATGCCATGCTGAGGATAATGTTCAAAAATCTTTATGGAGATAGACTAGTGACTGATGTCCCTGTGCATGAATTGTCTAAATATGAAGTGAAGAGGCTGCAGGATCAATCTTTATCTGGCTTCAAGGCCAATGCGTTATTCACTAAGGTCAACACTCTTGAGCAGGAGGTAGCTACTCTCACCAAGACCAATGCTCATCTCACAGAAAAGGTTGCATTGCTAAATGATCAGTTGGACACTCAAGCATCCACCACAGCTGATGTCCTTCTGCATCAACAATCCATGTTAGCTGCAATGATGAAGCATATGGGTCTCCCTCTACCTGATGAATCTTCACTCCCAAAGGACATTTCTACAGCCTCTGTGCCTGACAACAAGCCTAAGGGGGAGAAGAAGGCTAGGAACTCAAATTCAAAGGGGGAGACAAAGGGAGAGAAAGGCATAATAATCAAAGAGGGTGGTCAACAAAGGGCTTCTAAGTCTCTAACAAATGTGCCTGGCAAGGGAAAAGCCAAAGTAGATGAGCCTCCATCTATCTTGCCAGTTGTCACCTTACCAACTGTGCACATCACTACTCCTGGAGGACAAAAGCAATCCATAACTACCACAGTGGTTGCAGGGAGTATGCCATCTGACAAACCTCCAATCTCTATATCTGAGAGTGCCAAGCCTGTAGAAGTCAAAGTTGTTACTGAGGCCGAGCTACAAGAAGTTGCTAACTCCAATGACTATCATGATAAAGCCTTCTTGGAGTTTCTGAAAGCCATAAGGGAACAGGTTGGTGACACTCAGTTTTATCTGAGGGAGGTGAAGAAGCAGATAGACTACATCACTGTCATCCCCAAGAAAGTCAACAATATATGGGTCAAGGAGATAGTGATGGTTTCCAAACTAAAGATATGGAATCTAACATACCAGACTCTACAAGACCTAAAGCACTCAGAGATAGATGCCATACTTGAGATCATTGAGAAGAAAAATGAGAACAACAAGAGTCTGTTTGATAATTTGAGGAATGGTCAACCTACAAGGCTACCAGAAGTGATCAAGAAGCCATGGACAATTATTTATCAGTCTGGTACCAGAATTGAAGATATCAAGCAATTGGTCATTCCTCATGATCTCACCTCCAGAAATCACAGACTGATCATTGCTATCATTGATCAATTACAGAAGAAGGTTGGAGCCAGAAATGCTAAAGAAATTGAGGCACTGCATATCCTCAGAACCTATATTGCAACTGGTGAAATTCCAGAGATGGCTCAACCTAGGAGAAATAAGGATGATGATTCTGAAGACAAAGGTGATGGGAGGAGAAGACATCACAGGAGAGATAAGGGTGATGAAGATAAGAAGAAAAAGGGGGACAAGGATGAAAAGGATGATGATGACCAGGGTAAAACATATGTGAGAAAGAGTGGAAGACAGCAAGCCTTAGGCAATGCTAGCAGTAATGTCACCACAACACAAGACTCTAAGTCTAGGGTGAATACTGTTAGTAGTGACCTAGCAAAATCTACATCTATGGCTTCTGCAACTATCTTACCATCTCAAGAAAAGAAGAAGATTCAAGTCAAGAAACCATGTGTATGTTTCAGAAAGCAATCTGCTAATGGAATACTACTATGGTCTACCAACCAAGGTCAAAGATTTCTGCCAAGCAACCATGTCAAGAGGATAAAATTTAAACATGCTGCAAGGAGAGTGAAGCTATCCAAATCTAGAGCCCTAACAATCATTCCAGGATTAAAGCTCCAGCCACTTGATGAAGACTTTGATGAAGAGCAACTGCTATTTCTAAGAGCTCAAAAGATATGCTATGCTGCAATTGTGGATGACCACCTTGTAATCAAGTACACTGATGGGAAAGAAATGAAATTCAAACAAGGGGGTTGTCAACATTGGGGTAAATTGTATGAGATAGAAAGAATCATTGCATTGCTGGATTCTAAGGACAAGGTGGAGAAAGTATGGAAGCTGGAATTGATTGACTTTGTGAAAATGAAGAAAGAATATGCTGAGAAGATAAGGAAGGGCTGCTATGAGAAATGGTTAGAAAGGGAGAAAGAAATTGATAGACTGGAGATTGAAGCAGAAAAGCTAAGGGCAAAGGGATTGTGTAGAGTTCAGTTTGATCCCTATGTGGTGAAGTATAGGAGGAGAAATGGAGACAATGTCAATATAAGAATGAACCTACTCAGTCACTATCCTGCCAACATTCTGAAGCCAGTGCTTGAAGATTTCAAAAACTCTATTATGATTGAAGAATTGGATGCTATGACAGAAATCATGAGAGCAGTAGATGAGATTGCAAGAAAGGAGAAAGAAAGGAAACAGAAAGCATATGATGATCTACAAGCCAAGGCAATGGAGATGCAATCAAAAGAAAACGGCTAGTACCTCATCATACTGTAAGAAGTATTTATCTTGTAATTTCATTTATGTGTTCAATCAAATCACATACCTGTACTTTTAAAAGTTTTATCTTTAATGTATGTTAGGCTTGTTATCAGACATGAAATTGTGACTAAGGGTCTCACTCACAATTTGGGGGAGATTGTTAGTTACAGAGGCATGCCTGTATACATCTAATAACAAGCCTAATTGTTTGTAATGCTTTGCATTACTTACATGACCTCTTAACTGAGGGAACCTCTAGTTGTAGAGTTTCTGTTTGTATTGTACTTGTAATAGGCATCAAATCCTAGTTGTGTAACTGTACAAATAGAGTCTAGAATAATGCTTGAAAGAAGTTCCATGGTTCATGCCTCAAGCAAGGAGTTAAAGACTACCAAATAATCACAGTTGGGATTTGAAGAAATGAAGAATTTGCCTAAGTACCAATTCGAGAAGTATATTTGTCTATTCGAGAAGTCCAGCATTCGAGAAGTCAGAGATTCGATATCTCAAGACACTATTCGATATCTCTGAATACACTGTTCGATATCTCATTCGATATCTCAGGGATTCGATATGTCTACTACTCTATTCGAGAACTCAAGAAGTCAACAAGTCAAGATGGTATTCGAGTTCTCAAAGAGTCAACAAGTCAAAGTTCCATTCGATATCTCAAAGACTCAGAAAGCTATTCGACAACTCGAGGATTCGATAAGTCAAATGCTCTATTCGACAACTCAAGGAATCCTGATGGAAAAGAGCTATTCGAGAAGTGGTTCGATATGTCACTATAACAGTATTCGAGAACTCAGAGTTATCGATCAAGTCAATTCTAGTTCTCGAATCACTTACTTAGTCACTTCTCGAATACATTCTTGGAGACAAAATACTGAAGAAATTGTACAAGTCAGAAACCTGCAACAAGCCAATGCACTTTATGGACCACAACCTGTAACGTGCTCTGGAAAGCCTACAAGGAAGCTTGGAGAGATATAGAAGAGACAAGGAGCTAAAGAAGTGGATCTAAACAGGCTTTGCAAAGTCAAATCTGTAACCGTTTGGACACTTACTCAAAAAGGATAGATAGACTAGAAAGTAATGTGTTTTAGCTACCTTATTTGTAGTAAGCAGGCTGTATCCATGTTCTATAAGGACACAGCCTCACTTCATAACTTAGTAACTTTGGGAGTCAAGTTTTTCATACACTGTAAGCTATATCTCTCTGAGAAAAACGAAGCTGAGAATACTACCATTTGTATTCACAGATTGTAGCAACCTTTATCTAATATACATTAGATTAAAGTGATATTGTGTCTTGTGTTGTTTATTTATCCGCACCTTAATTTCTGCACACACAGGCACTTATCTGCTACACAGACTCAATCCAAGAAAAGTTCAAGAATCCATTCACCCCCCCCTCTGTATTCTTTTACCGTGTTCAATACTCAACAATCCACTTCACAAAGCACTTGAAATTGGCATTGGGTGCTTCAACATCACTAGTTAGAGCAATGAAATTGGTGTTGAACTTTACTGTTGCCATTTGTGTGTGAGAGAGAGAGAAGAAATCGAAGGTTGAAGAAGAAATTTAGCTTTTGCAGTTAGGGTTTCAGAGGTTTTGGAAGTTTGGATGCTTGAGAAATCGAATGAAATGAATCGAATAGATGTGAAGTTGTAAAAGTATGAAGTACTTGAATTGTCGATTAGATGTATGTTCTGTATCGACAAGTCAGGCATTCGAGAAGTAGAAAACAACTATTCGAGAAGTCAAGAAAGGCTTATTCGATAACTCAAGCAGGTTGTAGCTCACAGCTGGCAGTTATCTAACTTAGAAATAAATCTAAATTAGGTAAAATATATTTTTATGAGTAATTCTGAATTTTGAATAAAAATCCAAAATCGGTTAAAATTCAGCGAGAGATCAGCCTTTTCAAATGATTCGAGAACTCAAATATAGTATTCGAGAACTCAGTTAATCGAGAACTAAAACACTATATTCGAGAAGTCAAGAATATCTCTATTCGATATCTCAGAAGGGCTCTATTCGAGAACTCAAGAGTACTCTAATGAGACTTGTTAGAGATGTCGAATAGTGAATCATTCGAGAAGTTTGACTTATCGAACTATACCCATCACTCATAAAAATTGATTTTCACTATCTTTTAAAATTGACCAGCCATATTCATTCACGAATATTCTAGCAAATTAAACAGTGATTTTCTCAAAATTTCATAGAAATTTCAAGTTAACAAGAGAATATGATTTTCCAAATATGCAACAGATTTGAAATATTTATAAATCATATTTTAGCCAACACTTACTCCAAAAATATTGAAAATTTAGATAAAGTAAGTGTTTACTGCTGCAACAATCTAGATGTTGTATTCACTTAGCCAGAATATGAAGAATTCAGCATTCCAATCTCACTAACCAACCTTGTGAAGGTGGCTTCATCTAATGGCTTAGTGAATATATCAGCTAGTTGTTTGTCTGTAGAAACATAATGCAACTCAATGGTTCCATTAGTTGCATGTTCCCTTATGAAATGATATCTGATGTCAATATGCTTTGTCCTAGAATGATTGACAGGATTGGCAACTATAAAGATTGCACTTGTGTTGTCACACAAGATTGGAATTCTTTCCAACACAAGTCCATAATCTCTAAGTTGATTTCTAATCCAAAGCACTTGAGCACAGCAACTTCCAGCAGCTATGTATTCAGCCTCAGTTGTAGAAGTTGACACAGATTGTTGTTTCTTGCTATACCAAGAGACTAACATTTGTCCAAGAAACTGGCAGCTACCTGAGGTGCTTTTTCTATCCACTCTGGATCCAGCATAATCAGCATCAGAATAACCAACCAGATTGAATCCTGTGTCCTTAGGATACCATAGTCCCAAGTTTGGAGTGCCCTTCAGATATCTAAAGATCCTTTTTATAGCAACCAAATGTGATTCTTTTGGATTTGATTGAAACCTTGCACACAAGCATGTAGCAAACATGATGTTTGGCCTACTTGCGGTGAGACAGAGTAGAGAACCAACCATGCCTCTGTAGACTAAGATATCTACCTTCTTGCCTTTAGCATCTTCATCCAATTTAGTGGCAGTGGCCATGGGTGTCTTTGCAGGTGAGCAGTCTTCCAAGTCAAACTTCTTCAATAAATCTTTGATATACTTGGTCTGACTGATAAAGATACCATCCTTCCTTTGACTAACTTGCAACCCAAGAAAGAATGTCAACTCTCCCATCATACTCATCTCATATCTGCTCTGCATGAGTTTAGAAAATTTCTCACACAGCTTCTCATTTGTAGAACCAAAAATGATATCATCCACATAGATCTGAAGTAAGATAAGATCATCACCATGCTTCTTGTAAAACAATGTCTTGTCCAGTGTGCCTCTAGTGAATTGATTCTCAAGAAGAAATTGTGATAAAGTATCATACCATGCTCTTGGAGCCTGCTTAAGTCCATACAATGCCTTAAGCAATCTGTAGACAAATTCTGGGAAGTGTGGATCCTCAAAACCAGGTAGTTGTTGCACATAAACTTCTTCTTCCAACTCTCCATTCAGAAATGCACTCTTGACATCCATTTGATATACTTTAAAGTTTGAATGAGTAGCAAATGCCAAGAATATTCTGATGGCTTCCAATCTAGCAACAGGAGCAAATGTCTCATCATAATCAATGCCTTCCTGTTGGGAGTATCCTTTTGCAACCAACCTTGCTTTGTTCCTTATAATTACACCATCTTCATCCATCTTATTCTTTAGAACCCATTTTGTTCCAACAATGGTTCTGTTCTTTGGTGCAGGCACAAGTTCCCATACTTTGTTCCTTTCAAATTGATTCAGCTCCTCTTGCATGGCAATAATCCAATCTGGATCCAACAGTGCATCATCAAGTTTCTTAGGCTCAACTTGTGATAGAAAACAGCCATAGAGGCACTCATTCTGAGTTGCTCTCCTAGTCCTTACTCCTGCATTAGGATCTCCAATGATTTGCTCTGCAGTGTGTGATCTATCCCATTTCCTTGAGTGCTCAGCCTGATTTCTCATTCTTGATGTTGCTTCATCATCTACATCATGGTCATTCTCATTTCCTCCCCCTGTGAAGTTGCCACTACTCACAGGTGTGTCTTGGATGTTTGTTCCTTCACTATTGATTGGCACAAATTCTTCTCTTGTATCATCATTCACTTGAGTTTGTTGAATTCGAGTTTCAATTTCAGTTTCAGTCTCTTCATCAGAATCATCTAGATTATTAAACTTCAATGGATCTTTATCTTCATCATTGGCTTCTTCTAGTCCAGGTAGTTTGTTGTCATCAAATGTCACATCTGTGCTTTCCATAACTTTCTTTTGGCTGATGACATAAACCTTGTATGCAATTCTTTCCATAGAGTAGCCAAGAAAAATTTCTTCAAATGCTTTTGCATCAAATTTTCCAACATATTCAGAATTATCCTTTAATACAAAGCATTTGCTTCCAAAAGTATGAACATACTTTAGAGTAGGCTTCTTTCCAGTCATCAAGTTATAAGGTGTCTTTCCAGTGTTTTTGTTGATGAGGGTTCTGTTCTGGATATAGCATGTAGTGCTCACAGCCTCAGTCCAAAAACATGTAGGCATTTGTGCATCAAGTAACATTGTTCTAGCAGCCTCAATTAGAGTTCTATTCTTTCTCTCAACAACCCCATTTTGTTGTGGAGTCCTTGGAGCTGAGAATTGCTGTGAAATACCATTCTCTTTACAGAATGCTTCAAGTATGGCATTTCTGAACTCTGTTCCATTATCACTTCTCAGTGCAATCATACTTGCATTGTTGGCCTTTTCTTCCTTGTCAACTTTCTTTATATGCTCAATGATTACTTGTGGAGCCTCATCTTTTGATGCCAGAAATTCCACCCATGTATACCTTGTAAAATCATCAACCATCACCAAGGCATACTTTTTTCTTCCTAGTGACATAATGTTGACAGGCCCAAACAAATCCATATGAATGAGTTGTAGGGGCTTGGTTATTGATGTCACTGTCTTTGTCTTGTGGCTTGATCTTTTCATCTTTCCTTTTTGACAAGCCTCACACACTCCTTCTTGACAGAATTCAAGTGTGGGCATGCCTCTTACTAACTCTCTTTTGACTAGAGAATTAATGGCTTTGAAGTTCAGGTATGATAGTTTCTTGTGCCACAACCAACAATCTTCATTTGATGCTTTTGAGTAGAAGCAACAAATTTTGTCCTTGTTTGCAGAATCCATATTAGCTACAAACAGGCTTCCCTTCCTTACTCCAGATAGAGAAAAATCACCAGTCTTCTTATGGGTGATCAAACATTCATCTTTGTCAAAATCCACCTTGAATCCCCTATCAGTAAACTGATCAACACTTAGCAGATTATGCTTGAGCCCCTTGACTAGTGCTACATCTTCAATGATGACATTACCTACTTTCAACTTGCCATATCCCAATGTGTTACCCATGCTGTCATCTCCAAAAGCAACCATTGGGCCAGCCTTTTCCTCATATTGTGATAGCAGGGCCATATCACCAGTCATATGATTTGAGCATCCACTGTCCAAAATCCACATGACCTTCTTTTCACTTTCTTTGCCCTACAAGCACAAAGGTATTACTTTTCCTTTGGTACCCAAACAAGTTTGGGTCCATGTGACTTAGAGACAGTTTTATCATAAACAACATGCTTGTCAACTTTCTTGGCATTAGTCTTCTTGTCACTGTTAGAAGTCTTAGAACCTGAGGTTTCAGACTTAGGTGACAGAGGTACCTTCCTAGCTTTAGGAGGACTCGAAGACTTTGACCTGGTGTAGTGTGTGTGAGAATTGTGACTGATACAACCATCAATGAATTGCCTTCTCAGATTGAAACAACTAGTCATAACATTCATATTGCATGGCATACAGTCAAATTTATCACAAAATGGTGCATCTCTATGTCTTAGAGGCACAGAACAATCATAGAAAGGTTTGGGTACACTACCAACAGGTTTCTTGCATGCATGAGTTAAATGATTGGTACTGAAACAGTTCTGACAAGTTTTCCTAGGGGCATTAGGCATATAAGCATAGTTGTTATCCTTGTTAATCCCTAACTTGCCATTTCTGTTCTGTTTCTTCTTAGTCACTTTCTTTTCTGATTCACTCTTCCCAGCTGAAACAAACTTAACAAACTTCTTAGGTCTTGGCCTATCAACTACTGGCTCCTTGGCTTTTGACTTGACACTCTCACTCTTGGAAGATGCTTGTTGTTCATTTGATTGTGCCTCATCCTCATCATTCAACATTTGTTTGATGAGTAAGGCATCCTCATCAATTTCAAATGTTGGTTCCTTAAAGATTGGATTTTCAGTCTTTTTCAAAATGTGAGGCACTTCCTCATGAACAACTGTGTCATCTTCAATGACAACATAGCCTTTTCTCTGTTTAAGAGTGTCATAATCAAGTCCAATAGCAGCCTTGGGTTTTGCTTCAATTTTCTCACAGTAGGATTTCACTAGACCAGATGATTTCTTGAAAGTTTTTAGTTTGAATTCATTTTCAGCTAATTCATCCCTAAGAGCCTTTTCAACCTGACTAGCACACAAAACCTTATTCTGCAGATATTCAACTTCTTTCTTAAGGTTTTCTACTTGCATAGCAGTTAGCTCAAGTTCCTCATTCTTTTTAGTTAACATTTCATTTCTAGTAGACAGTTTAGCAATCTCTTCATTAGCAGCAGTCATACTAGTATGAATGTTAAACATTTCAACAGATAGTTGTTCAATCATGCATTTATACTCTGAAACAGACATGTCTATAGTAGTGAGAGATGGTACCTGAGGGTCTGATGGAGATGTGTCATCCTTGGAATTGGCCATCAAGGCATAATTACAGAATTCTTGCTCCTCTCCATCACTGTCAGAATCATCCCAGCAATTCCCTTCAGCTATGTAGGCCTTACCTTGTGTCTGCTTTTTCAGAAGGGCCTCATACTTAGCTTCAAGCTCAAGATAATCTCTATCCTTCTTTTTAGGCTTCTTGCATTCACTGGCAAAATGCCCTAGGTCATTGCATCTATAGCACCTTACAGATGACCTATCCACATGGCTGGTTTTAAACTTATTCTTGTTTGGTTTCACAGGTGCCTTGCTTTTGTTGAATGAATGGTTTTGGGTTTTGGGTTTAAAGGGTTGATTCCTTTTGAATCTGATGTTTGGAAATTTTCTGGCCATGAAAGCATATGAAGTGTTTTCCATCTCATCTAGTTCTTCAAGAGTGTAAAACTCTTCTTCCTCCTTCTCCTCAACAGGTTCACTTACCTCAGGTTCAGTTTCTTCCTTTTCTACTACCTCCTCTATCCTTAACTGGCTTGTGGATGCTTCTAGGTCTTGAATAGATTTGTTGACAATCAAGGCACATGATGTGTTTACCATTCTGCCTTGATTGGCTTGGATAGCCCTTTTCTGAAGCAACTCAAGCTCATGAGTTTTTAAGACTCCATAGAGCACATCATATGTAACTTTGTTCAAATCTCTTTCCCTTAGAGAAATGACCCTTTGCTCTAGATGGTTTGGTGAGGATAGCAGAAACTTCATGTTTAACTCCTTGGTACTGTAAACCTTGCCATTCATCTGCAACTCAGTAACTAGCTTGTGAAATCTCTCAAACATCTCAGTAATGCTTTCCTTGGGCTGTGCCATGAAAGCCTCATACTGTGTGACTAGTATCTGTTTCTTGTTTTCCTTAACCTCATCAGTTCCTTCACACAACACCTCAACGTGATCCCACATTTCTTTGGCAGATGTACATGATGCAATGTTTGCAAACATTGACATGTCCATGGAATCAATGATAAGCAACATGAGGTGGCTGTCAAGAGCAACCTTCTCCCTTTCTGATTCTGTCCATTTTGATGGATCCTTGGCCTCATAAGATCTTGGGATAGTTGTGGTTCCAACAGTCTTCTCTGGTATCTCTTGTTGTGGAACAAAAGGACCATTCTTGAGAATCTCAGGATACCAAGGATGAGAGGCTTTGATGAACAACATCATCTTTATCTTCCAGAGGTTGAAGTTATCTTTGTCAAACTTAGGGAGTTTCACCGTTCCTGTAGTCTTTGGTGTATTCAAACTCATGATCGTTTTTCTGTTTTTGAATAAACAGCCCTCTCTGATACCACTTGTTGAGTATTGAATACGATAGAAGAATACAGAGGGGGGTGAATGTATTCTTCAACTTTTCTTTGTTTAAGAGTCTATGTAGCAAATAAGTGTTTGTGTGTGCAGAAGTGAAGATGTAGATAAAGAACAACACAAGACACCGTTATCACTTTAATCTAATGTATTATTAGATAAAGGTTGCTACAATCTGTGAATACAAATGATAGTATTCTCAGCTTCATTTTCTCAGAGAGATACAGCTTGTAGTGTATGAAAAACTTGACTCACAGAGTTACAAAGTTAATTGACTAAGGAAGTGAGGTTGTATCCTTATAGAACATGGATACACCCTACTTACTACAATTAAGGTAGCTGAACAAATTACTTTCTAATCTGTCTATCCTTTTTGAGTAAGTGTCCAAACGGTTACAGATTTGACTTTGCAAAGCCTGTTCAGATCCACTTCTTTAGCCCCTTGTCTCTTCTATATCTCTCCAAGCTTCCTTGTAGGCTTTCCAGAGCACGTTACAGATTGTGGTCCATAAAGTGCATTGGCTTGTTGCAGGTTTCTGACTTGTACAATTTCTTCAGTATTTTGTCTCCAAGAATGTATTCGAGAAGTGACTAAGTAGTTGATTCGAGAACTAGAATTGGCTTGATCGATAACTCTGAGTTCTCGAATACTGTTATATTGACATATCGAATCACTTCTCGAATAGCTCTTTTCCATCAGGATTCCTTGAGTTGTCGAATAGAGCATTTGACTTATCGAATCCTCGAGTTGTCGAATAGCTTTCTGAGTCTTTGAGATATCGAATGGAACTTTGACTTGTTGACTCTTTGAGAACTCGAATACCACTTTGACTTATTGACTTCCTGAGTTCTCGAATAGAGTACATAGACATATCGAATCTCTGAGATATCGAATGATATATCGAACAGTGTATTCAGAGATATCGAATAGTGTCTTGAGATATCGAATCCCTGACTTCTCGAATGCTGGACTTATCGAATAGACAAATATACTTCTCGAATTGGTACTTAGGCAAATTCGTCATTTCTTCAAATCCCAACTGTGATTATTTGACAGTCTTTAACTCCTTGCTTGAGGCATGAACCTTGGAACTTCTTTCAAGCATTATTCTAGACTCTATAAGTACAGTTACACAACTAGGATTTGTTGCCTACTACAAGTACAATACAAACAGAAACTCTACAACTAGAGGTTCCCTCAGTTAAGAGGTCATGTAAGTAATGCAAAGCATTACAAACAATTAGGCTTGTTATTAGATGTATACAGGCATGCCTCTGTAACTAACAGTATTGGTAAAGGTTTTTTTGTAACTCATACTATTACGGTCTCTCGTCATTTTTATTGAACACTATATGTTATCAAAACGTACTATAAAAAAATCACAATTTTTTAAAATTGGTAAGTATTTATTAAAATTTTCCAAACTTTTTAACAAATATAGAATCAACACTTTATTTACATTTGTTAAAAAAATTTGGCGTAAGTGGGTAAACAAAATTTTAACGTGTAGTTCATCTTAATAGTATATTGTGATAATTTTTTTATAATTTAAGGATTAATTTTATATTTTCTGAATAATTTTGAAATTTAATTTTCCTTGTAAAAATGACTAATAACAGTCAAATTTATAAATACCACTGTCTTCGGTCAAATTTATAAATACGACAGTCTTCAGCCAAATTTATAAATATGACTGACTTCGGTCTAATTTATAAATACGACTAGTTTTGGGCGAATTTAATATTAAATAATTTAGCAAAATTTAGGTGGGAATTTTCCCGCTCAAACTTAAATTCGACTGCTCTTTAATTCGACCGCATCCGGTCAAATTTAATGTCGCGAAAAATTTTGCGTGCGCAAAATATTTCCCGTCTGTGTAACCAAATTAACTCTACTGGTTAAATTCGACTGCACCTATAAAATCGACTGCTTAAATTCGACCGGTCTTAAATTCGACTATTTCCGGTCGAGTTTTAGTTTGACCAATAATTAATTGGGATTGACTCTAAATTCGACTGGAACCAGTCGAATTTATGCCAGTCGAATTTAAGCAGTCAATTTTACCCGAGTTTTCTTGTAGTGATTCTCTCTAGTCCCTCTCTATTCTCTTTATTCACCGCCTCAAAACCCTAATTTCTCTATCAAATCTCTCTATTCTCCGCCTCCAAAGGCTAATTACTCTATAAAATCTCTCTCTTCTCCGCCTCCAAACCTTAATTACTCTATCAAAAACATGAGTTTACATTTTGGCTTTTCCGATTCCGATGATGAATCTGGTAATACGGTTAAATACGAGTGTATTCTTCTTCTCCCTGCGTTATGACCCTTTGTTGCCATGTTGTATGCCTGACCTGCTGCCTTTTGTCTCTTTGCAGTGTTCCATATTGTGCTGATTGTTCTTGTAGTCATATTGAACAGATAGGCCACTTCTTGAATTGCACCATGCTTAAGTTTCCCCTCTGTCTGGTTGTTCAGAAGCCACATGACCACTTGCATCCTTGAGTCACAGCTGAGCTTTGGCCTTTTTTTGTGATGATGAACATTTGTTCCTTCATGTGTTTGCCCTTCTGTGTCTCCATCTACTGGCTGATTCAAATCAAAAGGGAAAGCAAAACTCATTTCTGAACAAAGGGGCCAAAGCAATGATGCAGAGGATTTTTTTTTCAATTTATAGCTCTAAAACTGTTATAGTACTGATATGTGTAATTAGTTTAAATTTCTTGTAATCTGTGTGTATGTAATGCTGAAATTTGATTGGTTGTTGAATAACTCTCTTATAATCTTATTGGTTGATTTATTTAGTGGTGGATTGGCCCATTGTAATTCAAGTTTAGGCGATAATTTTTATCTCCAATGCACTTTAAAATTCTTGCTAATCATACTAATCATTTCCTGCATAAAAACGTGTGCCTTTCAAGAAACAAGAAAAGAAATTAGGGATAGAGAAAGTAATGTGTAGTTCACACTTCACATCTACTCGTGACACGAAACTCACATCACTTTCAAGAAACAAGAAAAGAAATTAGGGACAGAGAAAGTAATGTGTAGTTCACACTTCACATCACTCCGTTGAGTTATTTGGCATGGATGAACGGTCTTCTAAAATTCGTTTGATTTTTTAAAAATTGTCAATAAATTATTAATTTATTATTAAAAAATATTTGATCAATTTCATTTTTAAATTAGCTTTATTATTATGAATTATTTTTGAATGGTATTTATATTATAAATTAGGCTAATATATAAAATATAATTTAAATATTAAAATTTATCCGATTTTTATTTCGATTTATTATTTCAATAAATACCCAATTTACCGATAAATTGCTATTAGATACCGAAACCGATTTATTCTGATTTTCGAAATCTGTAACCACATGGATGAACTACAAATATTAAAAAGATTTGCTTAATTTTGTCCAAACTTGAATCTTTACTTAAAACCTCTCAAATGGTATTGATTAATATGATCATCTGAAATAATATTATTTATTATGTAAAATTTTGTTAAATTTGTATGTTGTACACTGTTTCAATGAAATTATTTGTAACGATTGCTATATTTTAAAAATAATTTTTTATTTTTATTTTAAGTTATTAAAATTAAATATATTATTTTAGCATGATAATATATGATATGTAATTTTATTACAAATTTTTAGAGGTCCTAAAAATATTTATAATAAAATGGCTAAAATTTTAGCTACGTAACAAAAATCCATACTATTATATAAAAGCCGAAACATTGAAAATTTTGGTACATGTTTTTTTGGTACCTGTTTTTTGGTATGTCGTGAATTTACTTATTTAACCTTCATTATAAAAAAATATATATATGATATCTATACTATTAAAACTCATAAAATAAATAATAACATAATACAATAAATGGTAAGTAGTCGATTGCTTTTTTTCACATTTAGTTTTTATTTTATATTATATAAAAGCCGAAACATTGAAAGTTTTGGTACCTGTTTTTTGGTATGTCGTGAATTTACTTATTTACCCTTCATTATAAAAATATATATATATATATATATATATATATGATATCTATACTATTAAAACTCCTAAAATAAATAATAACATAATATAATAAATGGTAAGTAGTCGATTGCCTTTTTTCGCATTTAATTTTTATTGAAGATATTACCTTTTATAAATACCTAAAAACATCAATCATATCATATCTTCTAATCATTAATATTTTCTTTCGAATTAAAACACGTTACCTTTTTAATTTAAAACTAATTTACAATCATTAATATATACCCGAAAATATCACATCATATTTTCAATTATTAATAAAATATATTATAAATCTGTATACGTTATTTATAATAAGGAAACATTATTATAATCCGTGAACATGAGTATATTAAATTATATTAAATTAAATTTAATCTATACTATACTATAAAAGATAAAACATTAAAAGTGTTGATACCTATTTTTTGGTATATGTTTTATAGGATTTCGTGAATTTACTTATTTAACCTTTATTATAAAGAAAAAAAATATGCGATATCTACACTTCTAAAACACCTAAAATAAATAATAACATAATATAATTAATGGTAATTAGTCGATTTCATTTTTCTCATTTACTTTTAATTGAAGATATTACCTTCTATGAACACCTACAAATATCAATCATATCATATTTTCCAATCATATCATATATAGCAATAATTAATATATACTCAAAAATATCACATCATATCTTCTAAAAACTAAAAAAAGCTATACTATACTATCATATAAAAGCCGAAACATTAAAAGTTTTGGTACCTGTTTTTGGTACTTAGTGAATTTACTTATTTACCCTTCATTATAAAGAAAATTAAATACACCTAAAATAAATAATAACATAATATAATTCATGGTAATTAGTCGATATATTATCTTTTATAAACACCTAAAAACATCAATGTATCATATCTTTCCATCATTAATATTTCCTTTCGAATGAAAATACGTTACCTTTTTAATTTAAAACAAATCTTACAATCATTAATATATACCCGAAAATATCACGCCATATTTTTCAAGAAAAATATAACACCTAAAATAAATAAAAACATAATATAATTAATGCTAATTAGTCGATTGCCTTTTTCACATTTACTTTTATCTGAATATATTAACTTTTATAAACACCTAAAAAGATCAATCGCATCATATCTTTCAATTATTAATATTTCTTTTTAATTAAAACACGTTACCTTTTTAATTTATAACAAATCTTACAATCATTAATATATACCCAAAAATATCACACCGTATTTTTCAATTATTCATAAAATATAATAAAAATCGTATACGTTGTTTATAATAAGGAAACATTAGTATAATCCGTAAACATGAGTATATTAAATTATATAAAATTAAAATTAAAAAAATTATTAAAAATAATGATTATATAAAAACATAACTATAATATTAAATAAAATTTATAACCTAATACAAGAAATCCGTGCATTGCACGGGTTATAAGCTAGTATAATAAAAGTCCGTATACTACGAATAATGATCATTAGATTTTTAGTAAAAAATCAGAATGGTCAGATGTAATCATTAAATATATTATATAATTAAATTAATTTACTAAAATTTCAAGATTCAAATTCTATCAACGACACATATATTTTAAAATTTTATAAAATAAGTTTTAAACCATGTATATCATTAATTAAATTTATATTAAATTATTAAAATTAAAACTAAAATAAAAATTGTAAATAATGATTATATAAAAATATAATTGTAACATAAAATAAAATTTGTTACATATTAAAAAAAATCCGTGCATCGGGGTTATAAGCTAGTATTATATTAAAGACAAGAATGTTATTTGTATTTGTAGCATGTACTAAGTTTTTTTAGTGGTTACAGATCCTCTTATTATTATTATTATTATTATTTTTTTTTGCTAAATAGAGATCCTCTTATTACTACTGGGAAGTTTATTAGTTGGAAATTTAGCATTCTCTTTTTTGTTCATCGAAAAATTTTGAGATCGAAATTCCTCTTTAATGATAATATTACGTTTGAGAGGATGTGATTGCAGGTTTTTGTGACTGCATCGTTGGTGACTTTTCATTCATGTCTTCAATAATGGTATTACTAGATGATAATCCTCCGTGACATGGGTCAAATTTTTTTTTTTTTTTTGCCACAGTCAAAATAATTTTTTAAAATTAATCATTTATTATTAAATTTTTATTAAAATTATTTTGTTTATTATAAATATACTTTAAAAAATGAAAAAATTATAAAATAAAACTACGTACATTATTTATGTTCCTCAATAATTTATAATAAATTAACTGTAATTAAATCAAAATTCCAATACTTTTAGGAGACACGAATCTAGAAGAAAATATCATTAAAACGGATTTCACTTATTAATAAGATATTAGCTGATAAACGAAATTTTTTAATTAAATTGATCATTATTTTATTATAAAAAATTATGTTATTTACAAAGAATTTTCTTATTAATAAAGGTCATTTTATATATTATTTATTTAAGTTTATTTAAGAAATCGAGAAAAAAAATTGAATGATTTTGATATATACATAAAAATATATATAATTATGACAAATACGTTATTTGTGAACTGAATAGAGTTATAATAAAAATTTACAATTATCAGCATTCTCTCAGGTAGACTCAGGAATGGGGCATAATGAGGGACCTATACATGGCTCACGTGAAAGGTGTAATTGTAGGACATAATTCTTTTCATAACAGTGTTATGTGAAGTTTCTGTATAATATTTTAGTTAAATTCTTAGATCTTGAATTTCCTCGACTAGAACATCCCTCTCACCCATTTAATGAAAGTTCTGGTAACGTTCCGGCTCATCTCTAACTCTTTGTAACTCAATCTTTGTGCTGAGTAATTCTGGATGGTTTTCATATTTATCCTTTAAAATCTGCATAAGGTTGACAATAATTTATATCTCACTGTCTGAGAAAGGGAAAAGTAGATCTAGACTGGTAATGAATATACATAATCATATTATAAGATATCATTACCTTAACAAAGTTATCCTTATAATATAATTTCAGAAATTAATCTCACATGGAGGGCTCAATTCTAGCAATATTAAATAACAACCAGATCTCTATTATGTTACAAAATTAATTTTACAACGAATAGGATTATCATAAATTATTGCTACAACTCTGTATATTTGCGACTTAAATCCTATCACTATCAAAGCATTATTCACTATGTTCTTCATTTTCCCCAGGTCAACCATGGACGGGCAAATTTTTGTCAAATTATTCTTTCTAAAGTGGTGATACCATTTAGCAAGTTGATGGTAAGTCGAGAGACCTTTTCTGTGCGAAATGGTTCTTTTCATGTATATTTATTTAATTTATTACTACTTGGGAATATAAGATATAAAGTGATTCTCTTTTATTGTACGTCTCGATTCATGCATATATGTTTAGGATTTCCGAACAACGATTTTTCCTATATGAAGAACAATGATTTTTCCTATATGAAAAACTGAATCCATGGTTTAGGCATGATGTCCTTTCTATCTATTCTCAAGTTGAGGTACTATATTTAAGTTCTATAGACATGGTTTCCTTTTACCATGTATCGTATAAGTTTTGTGGTTAAATTATTTTATGATGTATATACTTTCTTGCATTACGACACATATATTCAAATTATTTGCAGATATGGTTAGTTGTGATTCTTTATCACCATTTGTGCTGCCTGATCAGTCAGACTTCAATGTGGAAGGTTTGACACACTATAAAATTTGTCCGACCAAGAAGGAGATGGGATTGCACACGGTACCAACATTTTATTTTTGCGCCAAGTTCTGTATTTCTAAATTGAATTTTTGTCACAATGACGTGTCTTGGATATTACAGAATTTGTGCAGAGCCTCCATCCTCGTACTACTTATCAAATATATATTTGTTATTTTAAAATAAGTTACGCATCTTGACAATTACTAGGGCCAAGTATGCAGTTGTGATGTTTGTGAGAATTAAACCCATAATTGCAGTTGGAAGAACAATCTTCTATCAAGATAGGTGGGATTTACTCTCTATGATGATTTATCACATCTAAACATTTTCTCTATTAATATATCAGTGTCTAATTATAGCAGTCTGCACAAACTTTGTTAACAAAAAGGGACATGTTGAAAGCAGGTATTTGTGGAGATGTTTTCCGTGTTGGTCCAAACAACTTACTATATACTCTTACAGTATATGCAGTGATGTGCTTTGGATAGACATAGGAAAAAGTTTTCTGGTTCTTTGTCTTATTCTTTTCCTTTTCTTACTTCACATAATTTGGAATGATTGTACCAATCACAGCAAACTAGCATGTACAACCATAGTCGCAACTGCCTGTTTTTTCCCACTTCAACCTTTTCTCTGGTTTTTTTTATCCCCAAATCAGTAAGTTTACCTTTTATTATATAAATGATCATGATCTTGCATAAGAAAATTTCCTTTTAAACATATGTTCGATGATTTCTGTTGTTTAATGTTTATTAGAAAAACCCCAAATGGTGGATATGGTATAACTATATGTTCCCTGCGACGTGTATTGTCTACCCGTAAGTTGTCCATGATTAAGAATTTCGTAGTATAGCGATGTTGAGAACACCATCAAAGTGTCGGGCATTATAATTGATATCAGGTGGTACATATAAAATCAATATGATTCAAACATATCTTTTGCATTCTTCAGCCAAATAACCATTGAATTTCTAAACAAGGTAGATGGATTGAAGGGATTTTGCCAAATTGAATCCTTAGTACTGCTGCTACATGTTGAATGTGTAATACTATTTATTTCATTTTACACCATGAGCATGTCTCAACATTGTGCACACTGCCGGACTTCTGTAAATGCTACAAATGTTTATCTTCCAATGGGATACTACTTCTTAAGAGAGATCCTACTTGGATGCTTCTACTTTAGAAGGTTATAATGATTACTATACTGAAATCAACCATTCATGCAATCTAGCGCATGCCCGTGCCTTGCACGGGCTACAAAGCTAGTTTCAAACTTTACAACTCTAATCATCTCATAAAAAGATCATTAAATAATTCGAAATAAAATATAAATAAAATAAATTTAAACATATATAAGTAATTTTTTTAAATACAGAAACTTATATTTTATTCACTTTAAGAAATGTCAAAATATAACAATTTCTATTAAAGCACCATAAAAAATCCAATAGGAAAGTACCTAAAAATGGCAGGATACATAGAGATTAGAGAGACAATCGCAGCCCCCGCCTAAAAAAATAAAAAATAAAAAATAAAAAAAGAAACGTGAAAACATGATCCAACTCTTGGGCCGAACCAACCCATTTCTGCCACCCTGCAGGCCCAAACTCTTTTACAATTAACCGACTACACCTTCATTTTAATCCAACACATCTCCTCAGTAAACATATTCACCAGCTATAGATACAATTCCGTATACGTATATCTCCGATCAAAATCTTCTTAATTCACCGCCGTTGATCAAAGATGCCGCCGAAGAAAATGGGAGTAAACAGCAAAGCCGAGGCCGCTAGGGCACGCAAAAGCGCCACCGAGAGCGAGCGCAAAGAGCGCGAAGCTCGCGACAAGGAAGAACAGTATTGGCGCGAAGCCGAGGGCGCCAAATCACGCGCCGCTAAGAAACGCGAAGAGGAAGCCGAGAAGCGCGCCGAAGCCGCGGCTCGAAAATCCGAAGCGAAACGATTGGCGGAGTTAGAAGAGAAGGAGCTGGAGAAAGCGGTGAAGAAGAATGATAAGAAGGCGAATCGAGTTTCGATACCGGTTCCGAAAGTTACGGAGGCGGAGTTGAGGAAAAGGAGAGAGGAGGAGCAAGCGGAGATTAAGAAGAAAGTTGAGGAAGATAAGAGGAGGAATAGTAGGACTGCGGCGGAGGAGGAGTATGAGAGTGTGGTGCTTGTGGCGAATACGAATCGTGATAATTCGATAATTGAGGCCAGGTCGGTGGAGGATGCGATTGCTCAGATGAGTGTTGTGGAGAGTTTGCCTGTGGATAAGCATCCCGAGAAAAGACTCAAAGCTGCTTTTAAGGTCTATTTTCATTATTTTGTTAGTTGTATCGTTTGGATTAATTGAAATTTAAATTGCGTATTGTTTGTTTCGTATACTGAATTATAGAGTCGATGCTAATTAAGTTGCTGCATTATAGAGTTTATGCTAATCAAGTTTCAATTGATGACTTGCATATTGGTTCATTTATATGAATCCTTTAAATGTAGTCATGGCTTATTGAATTATAGAGTTTGATTGGCCAAAAGAACCGAAGAAAATGCATTTTCATTTTGATTTGAAATGTTGAGTAGAACCGAAGAAAATGCATTTTCATTTTGATTTGAAATGTTGAGTCTGGGCTCCTAGTTCCCTCTTAAGCGCAGATAAGGATAAAATTGTTGCTATTATTCAAACGTTTTTTTTCCCTACATGATTTATTGGTAATATATATCATATATGTACAGGCATTTGAAGAAGCTGAGCTTCCGAAGGTGAAGGCGGAGAAACCAGGCCTTACTCACACTCAGTACAAGGATATGATATGGAAGTTGTGGAAGAAATCCCCTGACAATCCTCTTAACAAGGTGATCTACAATTTATGCTTTCATTAATAAGTTTCTTTTTAAAGATGGTTTGGGTTTTCAACGTTTTATTGTTTGTTTTTTAGTGGTCTATTATTTACACGTAGTTCCTGTGTTGTGTCTGGCTTACGACTGTAATTCTTTCAAGATGATGCCAGCAATTATTTTAATCCAATAATTATATCTATGTAATCCTTTTTTGTTTACCATGTCAAGATCTTTTTCTGTATACAAAGGAAGGTGCTTAAGAATGCTAAAATTAAAACACTGAACAAAGTATCTTTCCTGATTTGTGCCTGCGCACAATTGGTTTCCAGTACTTCACACAGTTCCCATGTGATAAGGTATTGGCTTAATAAAAATGACTAGAGACCCTACAACAGCCTGTTCAAATATTGGTTTGAAGTAAATCCAGCCAAATTCTGGATTTAATCCAAACTAAGGGTACTCTACTCCCAAAGGTTAATTGTTTTTAAGTGTTTTGTGCTGGTCACCTACAAAGCAGGGATTCGTGGGGGTGCAGCAGGGGTGCAGAAAGGGTGTGCGGGATGGGTAGAAAACTAATTTCATATTCCAATTAAAACAAAATAACACAAAAGAACGGGAGTTTAGTTACCAATTAAAAGACTTCACCCAATTGAAGAGGAGGCGACTCTAGCGTCGCCGTTCCAACTCCGGCACTGGCCTGTAAATAATTGATTCTCTCTCTGCATATATGTAATGGGTGATTGGTGTATGTATGTAAGTAAGTATAGGTTTCAGATTTGTGTGTTGTATTTATAATGGATTGATGATTCGATGTATATATATAAGCGCACATGTATATACATGTATATGGATGGATATTTGGACTGTGGTTTGACAGATTGGCTCACACCAGTACACTACGACTGTATCGCTACTGTTTCTTTTATAATTTTTTTACTTACATGGTATTTGATCATTTATCAAATATTATATATATGACTATTTGAGTATTCGGTGTAATTTGAATGCTGCTCTTGGTTACATTAACTTACTACATATATAATTTATATTTCTATTTTATTAATTTCCGTATCCCCCCGCTCTCAAATCGCTTTATTTTGGAATTGCCAAATTGTCGTATCTAGTACCGCACACCCCCGCACACGCATCTCGCCATGTTTCTTATCTGGTCAAGAGTGTTTCACATAGGTATTACAGTCATCGGGCACTTTGGTACGGCTATATTCTATTAATTTATTTCAGCCGACATCAAATGTGATCTTAAATTTCTGTAAAAAGAGAACAGGTCCTATTTTAGCACACACGACCAATTCTTTTTCGTAATTATGCTAAACAAATCATTCTTCTCTTAGGCAATACCTTGATATATTGTCCCAAACTTTTTCTAAAATGTATGAAGCACGGTTCATAACCATGCGTGAGGTGCTTTACTGCTTTAAAGTAGTTGAAAAGTGTTGAATGTTGATGATTTAGTTTGCTAGAAAACAGGTGAAGGTTTGAAACAGACTACAGTATATGAACTTTAGCTTCTACCTTTTCCATTAGCAGCTTTGTGCAATATGAGCAAAGAAATATAAGTGGGAGTGCTTGAGATGTTGTGGAACTACTAGAAATTCTGGTGATTCTGGTTAATATCTAATTACAAACTGAGTTCCATCAACACCAATTGCTCATTTTTGTCAAGATTTCTTGCCTCGGTTTCAGGATACTGGATCAGTTAAATTCCTTGCCTTTTATTCCAAAAATAAATCATTTAATATTATACTGTCTGTCTGAAAAAGATACCAAATGTGCACAGTGAACAGTTTTGGATCTATAATTTGTATAATTAATATTGTGTCTTTGGCTCCTTGCCATAGCAATATAGTATGACGTGTCTTCTATTTGTAGAGAGAACTTTACTTGATCTCTTTAATTTCATGTTGCTTTATATGGAATGCCAAGTGAAGGCATATTTCATATCTTTATGGACTGGCTTCGGCGGGGTAAAAGTTGCATTTACTTTTCATAATTAATTGGGAACTGTGCACAAGTCAGTTAATTGTTCAGGGAGCTGACAGTTAATTCTTGGGGGAACTGGAAGTAGGGACATAGGATTCATGTTAATGGTTTAGTTTTGGGATAAATAAATATTTTGTTAACAGGGTAATTGATAAAAAAAAACTAACCTTGATCATACCCTGTCCAGTTAAAGTTGAAGCTCATCTAGATAGTGCACAGTAGCAAATTTAAGGGAGTGATTGGTTTATTGATAAAAGATGTAGACCATGGATACATAGCATAAAATTTAACGCTGTAATACATAGCGTGAATGCATGCAAAAGGAAATGATGCTCAGTCTAGTATAATGTGTCTTGTAATGGTATGGGTCTA
Source organism: Kitagawia praeruptora (assembly GCA_037693485.1). Classification (NCBI taxonomy): domain Eukaryota; kingdom Viridiplantae; phylum Streptophyta; class Magnoliopsida; order Apiales; family Apiaceae; genus Kitagawia; species Kitagawia praeruptora. The sequence continues at coordinate 64,520,863 of CM075345.1, forward strand.
ATGTCCTTATTTCTATTCTGTGCAGGTTGCTGAGAAGGCATGATTGAATATAAGCTATGGACATGGAGGAGCTATTATTGGGGCTAACTATAAAGCGGTAGCTTGATGTGTATTCTATTGTTAAATTTGTTTGTACGCCTAGTCAGGGCCTGCATTCGTGTTCTCTTTTGTACCTGAAACGTTTTAACTAATGTGATAAATTGCCTGTCTTTTTAGCCCAATGGGTTATTGGAAAGTTTTAACAATTGCTTTTTCATCGACACACTTATTATTTTTGGAATGATGAGGAATAAAAAAATATCCAGCAGTCCATTCGTTCTGTTTCATGGCCTTTGCGTGGTACTCGGAACAACTCAGTCTTTGTTCATGTTGGTTCGTCCCCTCGATCTTGTTCTTGTTATACTCTTGGCACACTATTCTTCTGGTGAGCTAATGGTCTAAAAAATATAAATATTATTTTCGATAACATTTTTAAAGCAAACAAGACTGTTGTGGTGTGATATGATGATGATGATGATGATGAGGCAAATAGCTATAGCTTATCATGAAGGAACCGCCTGATTGTTGGTAATCATGGACCAAAAATTTTAGGTCGGGCTCTTCTAGGGCTGGGATAATAAAATAAATTGATGCAAGTCCTGTACTGGGGACACATCGGTATGTGGTTGAGCTTCACATTCTATTCTTTACCTGCCTCATTCAAGTGCAAAACCTGTTTTCGTTAGTTGACCTAACGTACTTTATTGATACTTACAGCATGTTTGGCTAATGCTCCTTAAAGGAGTTTGAAGCTTTAAGTTAGTTTTGCCCTGTTTGTCTACTCCGACTTTAAGTTAAAAAACTGCTTTAAGTCATAAGTTACATTTAGGTACTTTTGACTTATGACTTATGACTTGTGAATTTTTTTTTTAATTTTTAATTTTTCACAATTCTTGTAAAGCTTAAATATCATGAATTTAAAATTATTTAAAGTCAAATTTCACTTTAAGTCAAAATTATTAAATCCACATTTAACTTTAAGTAAAATTACCCAAACACTTTCATTCAACTTAAAGTAAACAACTTTACTTTCTCCTTTAAGTTAAAAATACCTCCATTAAATCAAAAGTAACTTATTTTAAGCAATCCCAAACACCCTCTTAATGAGTTTGATGACCATAACTTAACTCCCAGTATCAAAGTAAAGCCCCATCTATCCGGTATGAGCACTGATGGGGTGTGTAAACAAAAAAGAAAGAAAAAGTTGGTAGCTGATGAAAGGGATGATGTTAGTGCTTGAGCTTAATCAATCGAAACCAAATCAAGAACTATAATTTAAGAACCGTGGTGAGGTTTTAACCCGCTGAGCTAGCGACCAACTGAGACAAGTAACAGAGACTTCTGTTTTTGACGTAGTATGATACCATTCCCAGCGTACCTTGCCAATGAAGTAGGTTTTACTACTGCGGTTTATCAAAGAAAGGGAAAAAAAAGGAGTGACTTAGAAAAGAAAAGCATCAACTCCAATAAATGTCCAACTTAAAAAGGCTTGAATGCTCTTTTGGACAGAGTAGAAACTATGATGTATCATTTTAAAAAAAATGTGGAGAGGAGGGAGAAGCACTAACTCCAATTATTGCCGAACTTCTCCGAAAAAAATCTCCAGGTACCGTAAATTCTCAGTACTAAAAAAATCTTGCATGTGCAAATAGTTTGAAGTATATGTGCTTCTGACTATTCATTTGATCCCTGTTCTTGTCTCACTTGAAGAGCATTCATATCCATTTACTGAAACTTTAACATCTAAATAAGCTTTGATCTGGGCTCATAAACGTCTCTTTCGGATTTTATTTAGGCACTGAAATTTGAAGTTACAAGTACTATTATCAACAGGCATTAAATTCTTGAAAATGGTTAATTTTACTTGGGGTAGAATGTAGGCTTTAGGTGAAGGCAAGTGTTGAATTTAGTACCTTACACCTACCATTACTTGAATGCTAAAATCCATCTACAAATTTCGACATTTTATGACATGATTCTCTAATCAGCTACCATTCTTTAATGTGCTGTACTGTTATGTTAAAAGAGAAAACATAACCCATGAGGCAGTAGTCTTACAAAAAAAGGCTAAATTGTACAACAGGGACATTTTTCCATTCATTTGATAAGAACTTATGCTACCTGCAAACAAATAAAACATCTGGTGTTTTTGACAGTTCGAAATTCTTAGGAGCAGTTTCAGCAGGAATGTTTTCCCTGCTGCGGTCCAGGACTGTGAAAAAGAGAATGATTGTCGTCGGTCTAAAAGATGATAACAGCAGCAGGGAAGTGCTTCTGCGTTTACTCAATATGGTGGTTATGGTAGGTGACAGTGTGCTTGCTGTTCATGTGCAAGAACGAGATGGCTGTGAATTTGATGCCAATACATTTTATATTCATGAAGATCTTTGCAAGTCAAAACAGGTCAGAACCAATCGTATATTTACTTATTAGTCATTGTGAATTGTTATCTGATCTCTGGTCACAAAAAAAAAACACTTTCTTATATCGGTTGCAGGTGGATTTTCAAGTAAAGGTTTGTACAGGAAGCTCCTACATGGTTGCGCTGAGCCATCAAGTACGGACAAATTTTGCAACAATTCTTGCCCTCGGATGCAGCAAGTTTCTGTAATACTTAACTTTGTTTTCTCTCTTCAAGTTCTCAATTTGACTCTTCTTTTACAAACTCATTATTTGAATTCGTGATGTAGGCCTCAGGATTCAAAGGTTTCAAAATGCTTGAAAACATTGCCCCCTACTTGTACCCTTTTAGTAATGGACAGTTCAGGGAGGATTCTGGTACAGATGGCAGGGACTTCACAAGAGGGCTCATCTTCTACAAAGAAAGTCCTTCGATCTTCTCTGTCATCTCCATCAAAATCCACTCTCTCCAACCAATCAGCACGAAAAGTCCACCAGGTGAAAAAATCAGTGTCAATGCCAGTTTCATTAGCCTCACCTTCAAATATTCAAACTGGAAAGTCTGAGAACTGTAAGATGCAATCATTGATGAGTCAGAAACTATTTCAAAGATTAGCCACTTTAGATATGAAAGGATCCGGCAGGCGTTTTAGTACAGAACAACTTAAACATGCAACAAACAACTTCGGTCCTGGATTTCTTATTGGAGAGGGTGGGCACAGTATGGTATACAGAGCCAAGCTTGAAAATGATCAAGCTGTTGCTGTGAAAGTTCTTAAGGCCATGAAAAAGTCCTCTGAGGATTTTTTTTTCCGAGAAGTAGAAATTCTAAGTAGTTTAAATCATGAAAATATAGTTCGACTTATTGGGTATTGTTATAGTCAAGATATGCAAGCTGTTGTCTGCAATTTATTGGAGTGTAGTTTGAAGCAAAGGCTAAATCAGCTTGAATGGAGTGACAGAATGAGGGTTGCTATTCATGTTGCGAAGGCATTAGATTACCTCCATTCTTTATCTCCCCCAATTATACACAGGGATGTTAAGTCATCAAACATTCTTCTCTCAGACGATTGCCAACCTCAAGTAAGTTGCAATGTTTTATTTACATTTCTTGTATTAAATGCTTCACAGTTAATTTATACAAGGAAAATATAAAAAGGGCCAATTCGATTAATAAGATAGACTTCACATCAGTACTACCAGGTCTGCAAGTTTCTCTTTAAGTACCGAAACCTAAAATTCGTTATAAATCCTTAGCTGTCAGATTTTGGAGCTGCAACAGTGCATCAACAAACTCAGAAAATATCTACACTTCAAAGACCGTTTGATGTAGTTGGGACCTTTGGATACATGGCACCAGAGTACATGATGTATGGTAGAGTTGATGAAAAGATTGATGTTTACTCGTATGGGGTTGTGCTCCTGGAACTAATCACCGGGAAAGCAGCTATACAAACAAATCAGGCATCTCAACATGAAAGCTTGGTTTTGTGGGTAAGATAAGGAAATACGAGTCATGATTAATACCGGAAATGGAAGAAAGGCAGCATGTTGAAATCAAAACATCAAAGTTTTGAGCATCAATAAGAATTTTTTTTTTTCTTGCAGGCAAAATCTCTACTCGATTCTAGCTTATGTGAATGTCTAATCGATCCTTTCCTAGATGAAGATTACGACAAGGATGAGATGGCAACGATGATGACTGTAGCACGACTATGCCTCTTGGATCCATCTTCCAGTAGGCCAACAATGAAGATGGTAATGGTTCAACATGTCCCAGCTTTATTTTTAACTACCTATTTTCATCTTCTTATAATATAGGCCAACCTCAAAGTTAGTCCATTGCTATTCTTTGAAAAGCCCTAGTTTTGAGAGCCTATAACAAAATTTTTTAAGGTTACGAAGACACATTTATTCACATTTTCTTTTTGCTAAATTTATTTAGTCACTTCCAACTACTTGTATTATAGTTTTGCTCTCCATCTTTAATGTCAACCTCCAAATTATAGTTTATTATTCACGTATGTGTTTGTACTTACAGTTTCCGTAAAAGAATGTGTTCTTTTTCAGCAGATTTTGCAACTTTTTGAGGAACCAGAGCAGTGGTTAGAGATGCAGATAAGGAAAGAAGGGCTCCTTGATGGAATTAGTCTCAATGGTGAGACAGAGTCATCTCACTTTGATGGAACAGATTCTACTTGAACGTAGTTCATTGATGAGACTCGTAATACATTCCCAAAAACAAAACAAAGAAATATAATAGCTCGTACATTTGTTCAAGAGGAAAAGCTACAAAATAAGTTTCTCACAGAAAGCTCTATATATAAAGGTTGATTCCTAAATTTTACAAATTGTTTAGTTACACTCACATGTAGATACATTTGTGTATAATAGATTAATAGGCAACATTCAAGCAAGGCTACTTGACTGTATATGAGTGAAAACTCTAATAAGCTTTACGAACATATTGCAATATCTCTCCTGTACTTCTTTTTTACTTATAAGTTGATCATAAATATTTTTTGATACATTATGTTGAGTACCTTCAATATGGAGAGGAGGATTGAAACTATACAATAGACCAAACAACGCAGCAAGCAGTTTCAACATCCTTAAAATGACTTTTGAGTGACAAAATTGATAAATTACACCATGCTCACCAAAACGTTCGGTAGTTCTAGCTTCTAATTCATATGCTATGAAGATATCTGAAGTTACTATACTTACTGCTTAACATAGGAACCTCAATAACAGTTATGGTAATTCCATAGGTGTTTCAGATTGAATATCTCATCGCAGGAAGCTCTGAGCTCTTTTTCTACATGTGGCTTGGAGGTTCTGAGTAGGAAGTTTCTCGAAAAGTCGTTTAGACTATCTAAAAAATATCCTGTAAATTTGAAAATTCTTTGTGATGGACAGCAGCCAATTGATATCTAAAAAATATTATGTAGGTTTCATAGTGCCAACTTTCGTAGGCTTTGTAGTTTGTACAGACTTCATGGACTACGAAGCCATCAATTTGAAGTACAAACTTCTGTGTGTGTCTGAATATTCATGCATATAATACCTTCAAGTAGATCCCATAAGCAGTCATTACGACTTTTATGAATTGTTCGTTTAGTACAGTGCTTTAGTCTAAAAATAACAAAGGATGCCATTGCTACCTATGTTATGCTGATGATTGACTCAGAAAAGGAAACTTGTTATTCCTTTCGGCCTCAGCGCAGCTGTTAAATGTCTGTGAATGGTGGCAAATTGTTTGATTGTTCTGGTAGTGGCGTGCCACATTCTGTTGGTTGTCACTTGATAAGAAATGAGATCGTCAAGGCACGAGTATCCTTAGTAGATAAATTGGGACTACAATATATTTTAGCTTGCAAATCAATTTACAAAACAGTTGAAAATATTATGTCATGCCAGATTATGTCCAGTTTTGTCAAGAACACCAGAGCTTCAATCTTTTTACTGATCTGCATTACATATAGATTATCTTGTTTAACTAAAAATCATGCTTACAACAGATTACAGCTGACAAGTTCTCATACATGATTATTACTCTTTAATAATAAATTCATATTGTATCTTCTTCAATGGTAGAAAAAAGTTATCTTCTGTTAAATTTCAGGTTTCTTGTTCTTCATAATATCAGCAGCAGTATAGCTTAGAAGGTATTGTTATCCATTCCTCACCAGTACATGTCTTGGAGAGATATACTGTAAACAGATGGGGAAAAATGTTCCATTTTTTCTAATGAATGACCAAACCAATGGTAATTTGCCTCCAAAGTTACTGATGAAAAGAACATACAGATAAATATCTTGTAGGTCTACTAGAACTACAAAGAAATGAATGGGCTTAACTTTTTGCTCCAAAAGTAAATGCCAACTATATTTTAAACTTCTGAGTATATGTGACCATGAGTTTTTCTGTTTAAGGGTCGATTTTAAGATCTTGTAATGTTTGTTCTTCATCTCTCTGTAAGATTCCTGGAGAATCTGGTATTTTTCTACCAACAGCCCTGCCACAAAGCAGCACATTATCCGGAATAGATAGTTCATTCCTGAGGGACATGACTGGCGTGTAAACTCGCAGATAAAATTGTTGGCCAAGGTATCTTCGTGCCCATATCTCACTTCTAAAGTTCCACATTCCAACATTATCAAGCGCGACATATATAGCAGTCCATGAATTAGGATATACCTGCAACAATTAAATGTTGTTGTAGTGTCATATTTCAGTTGTTACGACTTCTTAAGATTATGCATAGGCAATTGCTGACCTGTGTTGTGCAACGGGGAATTGCATCAGCAAGATTGTATTGATCTCTTGATGCAGGAGTCCACATACCTCTATCTAAGCTGCAATTATAACATAGTTGTTATGTGCCAATACTGAATTTTACATCATTTGATAAACAGTCATGTGTTCTTACCCAACTACGAAAAAAGAGTATCCATCAAGATGATAGGATTGGGTGATACAATCATGATTTTCAAACACGATTTCCACAAATTCTCTGAAGCCAGCACCCATTACAGATGTGTCAAGGTGAAAAGGCCGATCATCTTGGTAGTCAGGGATGCTTCCAACACGAAAAACGCCTGAAATGTTAAAGATGTCTGCTAATTTGAGAGGCGTGTCTGCTGGAACGAAGGAGACATTGTTTAAACCATATCTCAACTTCCCCTTAACTTGATCTGCTGAGTTAACAATCATGATGGTTCTATTGACGGGGATTTGGCCATAATGATATGATCCCTGTGGATTTGGTCTTGGACCACTAGACGTAAGGTTAGTCCTGCAAACATTATAATACAAGATGACACTTCAATTAACAATATTTCCTGAATTCTTTGTTAGATATCAAGAATAACAATATTCGACAATCCTTAACCAAGAAAAAGACCCTTCTATGTACAAAACATTCTCATGAAGAAAAATGTACCTAATGCTACGCGCTTGGGATAGCGACCACAAAATGTGCCTGTTGTTGTTGTTGTGGAAAGATGAAGGTCTTCCAGAAACTGGCTTGTGAGAATTGTTGTAGTGAAGGATGGCTGTGGAGGTGAGGGGTTCATCGGTGAAGAGATTGGAAACCACAATATAATAGTCCCGAGGAGGCTGATCTGCAGTTATCAGCACTGATAAAGACTGACCTAAATGAATATCTAGTGATGAGTATGTGTTTTGAACAGTGTGAGTCCCCTCCACTTCAACTAACTTCATTTTGTGCCCCATAATTCTGAAGTTTAGTGAATTTTGAAGCCCCACATTTGATATCCTTAATCTGTAAGTTCTCCCTGAGATTTGTATCATAATTAGCCACACACACCTTAAGCATACACTGACGCAACACAACTTAAATTAAAATGTCTCACCTTGTTCAACAGTAAAAGATGTACCAGTTCTATGGCCATTGATTAATACTGCATCAGGGCAGTGCAACATCCTACCATGGTCTAAAACTGATCTTAAGTTCTGTATATTCGACGAACCAAATCAAAATAAAAAATTAGTTAAACTCTCTGTGCTTATTACAACTAATAAAACAAGATTTCAGTACGTATAAAATATTATTGACAATCATGTCATCATACCAGTACAAACATTTAGGAGATGATTAGTAAATTAATAAAATAAACCAAGATAATTACCTTGTGATCAGATCTGTACCAATCTCCAATTAGAACAGTGTAATCACCATCTGGTGATGGATATGGAAGAGGAATTTTGGGCCTGCTGAGAACTCGAATCCCTCCGTAACCACCAGCAGCCTTATGGAGGCCCAGAGAAGGGAAATAAAAGAAGCTACCAATTTGATCTTTTAATTGCATCTTGTATGTGAAGTTCTTGCCAGGTGGAATAGGACATGTGGTTCCATCCACTCCATCTTCATATGAATTTCTTCTCTGTTGAATCCCATTCCTGCATCAAAAAATACACACAACCAAAAAACACATAACGTGCATACTTACCTCCATATATTTACATGCATGACCAAGTATAATTCAGTTCAAACACACAAGTAGTACTGACCAAGAGAGGAGGAATGGCTCGTCTAGGTGATTATGAACATTGATAACGAGATTGTCGTTGGTAACACAAAGTAATTCAGGTCCGGGAAATTGTCCATTTATCAAAATTCCCTGCATTTCACAATGAATATTTTTTATCATAAATCCACACAAAGCTCATTTGTACAATGTCAAATTTGAAGTCTTACAATAAGGTAACAAAAGTAACAAAAACACAATATTTCATCTCCCCCGCCTACCACTGGTTAACTATCAGTGTGTAAACGATACACGGGACCAGAGATAGCAATCTAAGCTGTAGCCCTGGCTAACCTCTAGATTAAATATTAATTTTTATGATTCTAGGCCCTGTAAATTACAGAATATTATAAAAAAATCTAACACTAACATATATTTCATTCTTAAATTACTCTAGCCCGCTTGTATAATTTTAAAATCCTGGTTGTGTGTGCACATATATGTACGTGTTCCGCAAATGTGTTGTGCAGAACAATAGAATGAAGTACGTACCCTTTGCCTAACACCCAAGGGGAAGATGTCACCATAAGTTACATGCCAATGGAAATATCTGTATGGACTTTCACCACTAACACTGATGATATTCATAATATTGCATAAAATCACCAAAAAACGAAACATGTTCATCATCATATATATCAATGGCCAAGCTAGAACAGAGAATAGTAATATTGTTGGCACCAATATGACTCCAACTCCTCTATTGTACAAGCATTGCCTGATTATTAGACAATTACAAACCCTTTCTTAAAAAAACCTGCAGCAACAGCAAAAGTATGCAGAACAGAGACAAGTCTGTGTGGTTTATATGTATTCTGGCTCCAATATATTCAAGACTTGAGGGGAGAACAAGTTCTATGAAAGCCTACAAAAATATAAGGCACATAAATGTTAGTGAGGAGTGGTAATGCTAGTGTATAGTGTATAATTAAGCATGTAATTAATTAGTAAAAATGAGTTGGGTGTAATTGTGAGTTAATCCAAATAGAAGAGTAACCTACTCTCTCACAACATCTGACAATCTTTATCGTGTGACAAACCTAATGTTAACAAAATTAACATTTATCTCTTACGTATTTAACAAATCACATACATATCTTACAACTGAAATGTGTTGCCAAATACATATGATAACTAAAACTTCATTGACTGACCTAATGTACAGGAAAAGATCATGCATGCATTTTCTATACACAATACATAAGTTTATTTTAGTAATTCTTGGCTTATATTTTAGTGCAGCGCTACAAAGAATATTTAGAGATATAAGAGCACAATTAACCCAAATTTTATAGTTTTCTTTTTTATATTTTTTGCTTTTAAATTTTCATAGAAGAAACCCTAAAAATTAGTGTCAGCAGGCATGAAAGAAGTAGTATAATATGTAAGAAGGTAGAGTTAACTTTTTTTCCTAACAAAAACAAAGGTAGAGCTTTCTTTTAAAGAAATAAAATGTTGCTACAAATTTCTATAAATTATCACTATAACAAAAGAAAGCGATACTAGTACTAAATTTTACCAAATAACAAAAGATGGTAACCGATATATGTATGCTGTTAAGCAAATTATCATTTACGTGCGTAGGTGGATCAATACAGAATGCAGTTACAGAACACAGATGTTACCTAGATATGCGGTGTCCTATATTCTTGCATAACGTTCGCGTAAGTCTTGACTTATGTTTCGGAGGTTTCTAAGCATTTGTATTGTCTTGGGCCGTGCTCTGTTGTACTACTACTAAAAGGCCCAGAAACCCAAAATCTCTTTCTATATATAATAGAGCAACATAGGGATAAAATGAGCCAATAAACCCCTGTGAAAGTACAGTTTTACCCTTAAATATTAAAAAATTACATTAAATTGCCATTGCTCTCTTATTCAAACAAAAAAATTAGACAAATTATGTTATTGTGGGGAATTGAACTCATGCCTTCTGTTGTGGATTAAAATCTAGGCCACGAATTGGTAATTAATGCTAGGGTTCGGGAGCTTCTTGCTTCAATGGCTGTTTCCGTGTTCGAGACTGATCGGTCCTCACAGAGTGCCTACGTATCTCGTTATTGAGAATCAAGCCAAGACGTAGTTCTGAGAATGAGGGGTCAGACCCTTTATATAGGCTGAGAAGCCCTAAAATCGTAGTAGGGTTAGGTGACTTGGTAGGCAAGTCACCGACTAGAAGAAGGTTCTAGTCTCCTTCCATGTATGAATCAGTTTCCATGTTGAAGTATGTGCCTTGGAGGCTAAGTCAGGCAAGAGTTATATCCTTGTTTGACTCTTATTTGCTGAGCTGTTTATTACCCCTAATATTAATTACGAAATTAATATTATAAATAGGGTTTGGGCCTATCTGGTGGGCCCCACGTTTGGACCATTCTAGGTCTAATTAATGCCACATTAAATGTGTCTTTAGGGCTTACTTTTAGCCCATATCATTTGCCCCCCAACTTCTAGGAAAACTGATCAGGTTTTCCTTGAAGTTATAACGGCCTTATTCGAGACTTGGGTCAGGGTTTATTGCTCTTACGTGAGTATTTTCAACAATATCATCTTAATGTAAAGCGTGGAGCGACCGACGCATTTACGACGATGTTGAACGACACTAATCAGTGTTAAACGGCACTACACAGCGCTAATCAGCCTTAAACAACGTTTAAACAGTGTTAAACGATGTTAAACGATGTTAAATGGCATAAAACGGCACTAACAACACTAATCAGTGCTAAACGGTGCTAATCGGTGCTTAAACATCACTACACGGTGCTACTCGGCACTAATCTGTGCTAACAGGCACTAATCAGTGCTTAAACAGCACTAAACGGTGTTAATCGGCACTCATTTGTGCTTAACCGGCACTAATCCGTGCTTAAACAGCACTAAACGGTGCTAATTGGCACTAATTTGTGCTTAACCGGCACTAATCTGCGCTTATCGGTGCTAATCGGCACTTAATCGGTGCTTATCGGCACTAATCTGTGCTTATCGGCACTAATCGGTGATAAACGACACTTAAACGGTCAGCTGAAAAGGGGATCCGGGACAGTTGGTAGGCTGCCAGGTGCTCCTGGTCGGCTGACAGGTGCACCTTGACGGTTGACAAGTGCACCTTGACCGGTGCACCTTGACGGTTGACAGGTGCACTTTGACCGGGGCAGGTGCACCTTGACCGTTGACAGGTGCACCTTGACCGGGGCAGGTGCACCTTGGCGGTTGACATCTGCTCCTGGTCGGCCGCCAGGTGCTCCTGGTCGGCTGCCAGGTGCTCCTGGTCGGCCAGACCCTTCCCATGGCACCTGGTCGGCTGCTAGTGCTCCTTAGTGGCTGACAGGTGCGCCTTGGTGGCTGACAGGTGCCCCTTGGTGGCTGACAAGTGCGCCTTGGTGGCTGACAGGTGCGCCTTGGTGGCTGACAAGTGCGCCTTGGTGGCTGACAAGTGTGCCTTGACCGGGGCTAAGTGTCGATCCAAATGGCACAAAACGATGCTTAAACGACGTTTCACCTATGTTAAACGACGTTGAACGGCGTAAGACGCACTACACGGTGCTAATCGACGCTAGACGGCACTAAGTTGAAGGTCGATGTTCGTTCCGGAAAGTAAGAAACCTTCAACAGAACCATCAAACGATCCAACCAACTGACAGGAGGTGCCAAGATAGGTGCTAGGAGGTCGGCTGGAGCCCCTCCATGGCACCTGGTCGGCTGGAGGATGCTCCTGGTCGGCCAGGGGGTGCCAGGAGGTCGGCTGGAGCTCCTCCGTGGCACCTGGTCGGCTGGAGGATGCTCCTGGTCGGCCAGGGGGTGCTCCTGGTCGGCTGGAGCCTTCCAAGGTTGTAGAAAACTCCGTGACCTTCGCGTGGACTGTAAGATCGTCCAAATCTGATACCCGGAGCTCAAGATATGACCCAAACAACGTGAGGTCGGATTGGCAAGAGCTCCTGGTCGGCCAGACCCCTTCCCGGGCAGCTGGTCGGCTGCCAGGTGCTCCTGGTCGGCTGGGGACATTCCATGGTTGTAGAAAACTTCATGAGCTTTGCGTGGACTATAAGATCGTCCAAATCAGATACCCGGAGCTCAAGATATGACCCAAACAGCGTGAGGTCGGATTGGCAAGAGCTCCTGGTTGGCCAGACCTCTTCCTGGGCAGCTGGTCGGCTGCCAGTGCTCCTGGTCGGCTGGGGACCTTCCATGGTTGTTGAAAACTTCATGAGCTTCGCGTGGACTGTAAGATCGTCCAAATCTGATACCCAGAGCTTAAGATATGACCCAAACAGCGTGAGGTCGGATTGACAAGAGCTCCTGGTCGGCCAGACCTCTTCCTGGGTAGCTGGTCGGCTGCCAGTGCTCCTGGTCGGCTGGGGACCTTCCATGGTTGTAGAAAACTCTATGAGCTTCGCGTGGACTGTAAGATCGTCCAAATCTGATACCCGGAGCTCAAGATATGACCCAAACAGTGTGATGGCCTCTTGGGTGCTCACGGTCGGCTGCCAGGTGCTCCTGGTCGGCTGCCAGGTGCTCCTGGTCGGCCAAACCTCCTCCATGGCACCTGGTCGGCTGCCAGGTGCTCCTGGTTTCCTGCCAGGTGCTCCTGTTTGGATGCCAGGTGCTCCTAGTTGGCCGACAGGTTGACGGGAGATCCATGTTGACTTCAGCGATGCTAAACGACGTTTCAATCTATGTTAAACGACGTTGAATGGCATAAGACGACACTACACGGTGCTAATCGACGCTAGACGGTGCTAAGTTGAAGGTCGATGTTCGTTCCGAAAAGTAAGAAACCTTCAACAGAACCATCAAACGATCCAACCAACTGACGGGAGGTGCCAAGATGGGTGCCGGGAAGTCAGTTGATGCCCCTTCATGGCACCTGGTCGGCTGCCAGGTGCTCCTGGTCGGCCAGACCTCTTCCATGGCACCTGGTCGGCTGCCAGTGCTCCTGGTTACCTGCCAGGTGCTCCTGGTCGGCTAGACCCCTTCCATGGCACCTGGTCGGCTGGCGGTGCTCCTGGTTGCCTGCCAGGTGCTCCTTGGCTGCTTTGTCGTGCCTCTCAGAGCTTTTCACAATGCTTGGAATCTTGTTCTTGAATAATGTCCTCGACTTTTGGATGTTGTATCCTTCCTTTCAAGGCATAATTAATCTCTCTTTCTTGTTCTAAGATGTGAAGCTTGTGATGAAGCTTTTTAGTTCTTGCCCCCCTTGTTTCATATGGTGGAGGTCTTGCTTCTCGTTTGATCGTTCAAGAAGTTTCTTTTCCACTGAGCAGTTGACTTCAAGTCTGGTGTGCCTTGGCTGGTTGTCAACCCTTTATCTTGATTCTAGGTTTCCAACCTTCTCCTTATGCTCAATTGACAAATTTAATTGGAGGTAGACAGCCTTTTTGGCCATCATGGTTAAGATTTTGCGTCGGGATTCAAGATTTTAAGTATGGAATGACAATGGACCTCTTATCTCAACACTCTCACTAACAGTTTCTGTGCCTTCAAGGCATTATTAAGGGGCCAACTAGTCTCAAGATGAGCTTTGATAGGATCAATCCAGGATCAATCCAGCAACCTCCTACATCAATCGGTGCTACCAACTTAGAGTTGATGGTCGGGGCCTTCAAGACCTGGAAGTAGACACTTCCTGCGTGATTCTCTATCTCAGAAGAAGCGAACTTAGATAGGGCATCGGCCTTAACATTCTCTTCCCTTGGAATGTGTTCCACATAGCATTCTTCAAACTGAGTCATAACAGCTTTTACGACTCTCAGGTATTTTGCCATAGTTTCATCCTTGGCCTCAAACTCACCATTCACTTGCGAGACTACCAATCTTGAATCTCCACACACTTTGAGGTTCTTAACCCTCATGACTCTAGCCAAGCCTAAACCGGCTATCAAGGCTTCGTATTCAGCTTCGTTGTTGGTTGTCTGAAAATCCAACTTCAAAGCATACTCGACCGTGAACCCATCGGGGCTTTGCAAGACTAAACCTGCACCACTAGATTTTGTTTTTGAATTTTTTTTTATTTTGATGCTCCATCAAAATAGAGCACCCAATACTCTTTTAGATCAGGTACAAGCGCTCCATCAAAATAGAGCACCCAATACTCTTTTAGATCAGGTACAAGCGCTTCATCCTTATTTTCACATTCTTGGTTGGGTACTATCTCCCACCTTCCCGACTTCTTGGTTGTCAATGGTACATTCAACCACGAAGTCAGCCAATGCCTGAGCCTTGATGGCTGTCCGAGGCTTATACGTTATGTCAAATTCCCCGAGCTCAATTGCCCATTTGATCAATCTTCCACTAGCTTTCGGGCTGTGCAATATGCTCCTCAATTGCTGGTCCGTCAGGACTTCAATCTTGTGCGCCTGAAAGTACGGTCGTAGCTTTCTCGAGACGGTTACCAAAGCCAGAGCAAACTTCTCAATGTTATAGTGATTGAACTCAGCTCCGTGCAAGATCTTGCTCACATAGTAGATAGGTCCTTGAACCTTATTCTCTTCTCGAATGAGAACATCACTCAATGCTTGTGCAGATACCGCCAGGTATAGATAAAGAGTCTCTTCAAGACTAGGTTTGGCCAACAACGGGGCTTCATTCACGAATTTCTTTAGTTGTTCAAAGGCCTCTTGGCTTCCAGGTGTCCACTTAAAATTCTTCACCTTCTTCAATGCTTGAAAGAAAGGTAAGCATTTGTCACCAGATTTGGAGATGAACCTTCCTAGGGCTGCAACTCAGCCCGTCAACTTTTGTACATCTCGTATAAAGCGGGGTGGTTCTATGTCCAAGATCGCTTTGATCTTATCATGATTGGCCTCAATGCATCTCTTTGAAACTATCAGACCCAGAAACTTTTCTGATCCAATGCCAAAATCATACTTGGCTGGATTCAACATCATCTTATGGTGCCTCAGCACTTCGAATGCCTCTCTTAGGTGCTTAACGTGGCTTGCCGTGAATAGGCTCTGACTAACATGTCATCAACATAGACCTCCATGGTTTTTCCAATCAGATGGGCGAATATCTTATTCATCAATCGTTGTTAAGTAGCTCCTGCATTCTTTAGACCAAAAGCCATAACATTTATCAAAAAACACCAAAGTCAGTTATGAAAGATACCTTTGGGATGTCATCCTTGTGCCTCTTAATCTGATTGTAGCCGCTGAACCGATCCATGAAGCTCAACATCTCATGTCTAGATGTGGCATCTATCAATGTATCTATCCTTGTTAGAGGAAAGCAATCCTTCGGACATGCGTCATTCCGCTCAGTGAAATCGATACACATCCTCCATTTCCTATTCGCCTTTTTGACCACCACATGGTTAGTCAAGCATTCGGGGAACTGAATTTCCTCAATAAAACCTGCTTATAAGAATTTGTCAACCTCTTGCTTGATGACCTCTTGCCTTTCAGGAGCAAAATTCATCTTCTTCTATTTTATTGTCTTTCGCTCAAGATCGAGATTCAATTTATGAGTTATAAGTTGGGGATCTATCCCTGGCATATCAGCTGCTGTACCGAGTAAACATTTTACTATTCTCTTGCAAGAATGCTATCAACTTGCCCTTCAAGGGTTCCTTCAGAGAAGCTCCTATATAAGTAACTTTCTCAGCTCGCTTGGCCGTCATGGCTTCAATGTTTGTCTTGGTCTTGGACTTCTCAGGCGGCCTCTCGGCTAGCATGCGTTCGGCCTTGAGTGTTGAACATCAATGTTTGAAATCAAGGGTTTTCAATCTCAAGGGTGTTTTAAATCATTGAATATCTATCAGAGCTTCCGGTCCAAGGCCATGGGGTCTTTGATCAGCCCCACGAGGTCTTGAACCTTCCCTAGGAGGTTTTCAAGTTTCAACCTTTGGATCTTAATTGGAGGTTCATGACCCCCTCAATTTTGGCCTTCATAACTAATCTTGGCCTTCATGGCTAATCTTGGCCTTCATGGCTAATAACCTGTGCTTCTCAACCTAGGATTCAGGTTTGATTCATCGATTTAGATTTTGATAAATGCAATCCCATGGGCTTCTTGCCTTTTAAACTTCTAAGACGAGAACTTGCTTGAACTTCTTAATCCCTGTTCAAGGACCCTTAATAATGCATGTTCTCTACTAGTCTTCATCCTTGGATTCTCAACCTAAGTACTTAAGAAATATTGAAGAGTAGTCAGTCCTTAACATCCTCGGCCTTCCATGGCTTTGATTGTTATTGCGTGTGGCTTTTATCTGCTTGTCTTTTATCCAGGGTCCTTGACGGACTTAAACTTTTACTTGGTCTTGCTGTAACCTAACTTTTGACCCTTCGGGGTATGCATTTGTTTGTTTTCCATCCGTGTATTTTTTATTTTCGGTACTCGGTCATCCTTGACTTGCACTCATCAGGTGCTTGGCACATAAATAAAATCACACCATCAATGAATGGAAATCAAACTTGCATTAATAACTTGAAATGGGTTCAACCCTTACATAGAGTACTACTATCCTACTCGGAGCAACATGCTCTGCAATAGTTTCAATAAACCTTATGTCTACTTCTACTAGATAAATATGAAACTCAATCCTACTAGACTAGGCCTGCATCACTTGATTTTATTTTTGATGCTCCATCAAAATAGAGCACCCACCACTCCTTATGGTCTCCACCTTCTTATTCTGAAGTTCACTTCCTGCTTGGGGTACTGCCCCCCGACTTCTTGGTTGTCAATGGTACATTCAACCACGAAGTCAGTTAACGCCTTAGCCTCAATGGCCGTCCGAGGCTTCTGTGTGACGTCCTCTGCTAGCCCTTCTCGGTGTTCCTTATTACTGCGGACATCCATGTCTTCAATCGGAAGGACCTGCCCCCCGACTCCGTCAGGCCTTAACGCGGCTACATAACAGCTTCGTGCCATCTTTTGATCGCCTTTATGTTCTCCAACACCATTCCTGGTTGGGAACTTGATCTTCATATGATAAGTTGAGGCAACAGCCTTGAATGCATGAAGTCCAGTCCTTCCGAGGATAGCATTGTACGTTGAAACCGCCTTGATTACCAGGAAGTTCAACATCTGAGTGGCCTTCTTGGGCTCCTGTCCAATAGTCACAGGCAATTGAATAGTCCCTTCAACTTTGGATCCTACCCCATTAAATCCATATATAGGCATGTTATTGGGGGTCAACTGAGAATCATTGTACCCCATCTTCACAAATGCATCATGAAACAGAACGTCAACGGAAGCTCCATTATCTATCAAGACTCGCTTCACCTCTGAGTTTCCAATCACAGGAGTTATGACCAACGGGTCGTCATGGGGGAACTTCACCCCTGCAAGATCAGAATCATCAAAACCAATTGCGATTTCAGTCCTAGCCCGCTTTGGGGCCTCTCCCACGATGTGTATCACTTCTCTGGCATAAGCCTTCCGAGAATTCCTTGTTGTGCCGGCCGCAGTCGGGCTTCCTGAGATCATGTTGATTACTGGCCCTCGGGGATGTGGGTTGCGATCGTGAACGTCATCCCTTCTATTATAATCTCCAATTTGATTAACACGATCTTCACCCTTAGTGAAGTGGCTTAATTTCCCTCTACGGATTAAAAACTCGATCTCATCTTTGAGTTGCTTGCAATCATCAGTGTCATGCCCCACATCTCTGTGGAATCTGCAATACTGATTCTTGTTTCTCTTTTCGGGATCACCCCTGAGTGGCTTCGGTCATCGGAAATCCTTATCCTTCTCAATGTCCAACAAGATTCGACTCCTAGGAGTATTCAACCTTGCATACTCAGTGAACCTTGGTCCTTGGTTCTTCTTAGGGGCATAGTCGGAGTCCTCGCTAGTTCGGGGATACTTGTCCCTAGCATCATACTCCTGGTCTTGCTTTCGCTTCTTGAAGTCGTTGTTACCTCCTCCTCCACTTACTGTGGCTTCTTTCTTCATGCTGTCTTCAACTTTAATGTACTTATCAGCCCTTCGTTGGAGCTCAGCCATATTCTCAGGTGGGTGCTTTGCCAATGACCTTTTAAAGTACAGATCAGTGGTGCCGTGCTCCAGGGCTACCATGGCCACCTTGTTCTCTAAATTAGTGATATTCAATGTCTCCTTGGTGAACCTCTTAAGATAATCTCTTAGATTCTCATTCTTCCCTTGTACCACATACATGAGAGATGCAGAACTTTTCTCATGAATTCTTCCGCTAATAAATTGACTCACAAAGGCAGCGTTTAACTCCTTAAAAGAGCCAATCGAGTTTGCAGGTAAGCGGCTGTACCATCTTTGAGCCATACCCGACAGGGTTTGAGGGAACGCCCTACACTTCAAGGCGTCACTTGCAGGTTGCAACAACAATGCGTTTGAAAACGTCCTGACGTGATTTACGGGATCACCCGTTCCATCATAAGCCTTAATAGTTGGCATCTTGAACTTCTTGGAGATACGAGCATTCATTACCTCCTCAGTAAACGGGGGTGTGGGTCATCCGGATCTCCTAGTGGCATCAAATCTTTGGGGTTACTCCTGGGAGTTTCTACCTTTGCTGTTTTATCAGATTGGGTATCAGCCCTTCTTTGCCTCCTCGGAGGTCTTTCCAAGTCAACAAAAGGGATCCCTCCTGAGGTTGGAGGAGGTCCATTCTTGTTCAACCTCGCTTGTTCCCTAGCCATATCTTCCTTCAATTTTAAGATCTCGGCCTCATAAGCCTTAATCCTCTCAGCAGTTGTCGAAGGGAGTCCATCGTGAGTAGTTCGAGTTCTTCCTCGAGGTTCTTTACTTGCACGTCGCCTCCTTGGAGCTTCATCACGATCGTAATCATCGTTAGAGGATGAATCATCCGTATAAGGACCAGAAAAATCGCGATTATCTCGATCTCGGATATAGAGAGCATGTCCACTTGATCCAGCTCCTTGAGTAGGAGGGTAGTTAGGCAGCCCATACATCGGATTGGTGCTTATGGGGAGATGCGTAGTGTGGATCTGAACCCCTTGTAGAGGGTTGTTGGGATCTACAATCAAGGGAGAAACCACCACCTGGAGAGGGTTAGTCCCTGGATTTGTGTGGACGATCGGAGGTAACGTACTCTCAACATGGGAGGTCATCCCTAGGGGTTGAGAAACTTGGAGCGGAACGATCGTTCCGGTCGTTGGGGGCACCGGATCTGTTGCGGGTGGAGCGGAGCTAAGTGGAATAGGATCAGTAGTTACTGGTGGTGTTCTTCGTGTATTTACCATGGTTGATGTCTTAGTCCCACAGACGGCGCCAAATGTTGTGGATTAAAATCTAGGTCACGAATTGGTAATTAATGCTAGGGTTCGGGAGCTTCTTGCTTCAATGGCTGTTTCCGTGTTCGAGACTGATCGGTCCTCACAGAGTGCCTACGTATCTCGTTATTGAGAATCAAGCCAAGACGTAGTTTTGAGAATGAGGGGCCAGACCCTTTATATAGGCTGAGAAGCCCTAAAATCGTAGTAGGGTTAGGTGACTTGGTAGGCAAGTCACCGACTAGAAGAAGGTTCTAGTCTCCTTCCATGTATGAATCAGTTTCCATGTTGAAGTATGTGCCTTGGAGGCTAAGTCAGGCAAGAGTTATATCCTTGTTTGACTCTTATTTGCTGAGCTGTTTATTACCCCTAATATTAATTACGAAATTAATATTATAAATAGGGTTTGAGCCTATCTGGTGGGCCCCACGTTTGGACCATTCTAGGTCTAATTAATGCCACATTACCTTCCTCAAATAAACTCATCCTTGTTACCATTGAGCTAAATAAGCTTTTGTGTTTAAACTAAAAAACGTATTATTTAAACCTCTGATCTCGTCCTTTTCCTGTATTTGCTATCAATTTAACTTTTGAGTAAATATATTAATGATGACTTATATTATTTATAAAATTAGTATTTTAATTATCAAAAATATCATATATGATTATGTATACAACCAATTTTTATAGATTTTTAATATGAAATTTTATTATGTTCTTTTATTTTTGTTCTAAAAGAAATTGTGTTATAACCTATATAATATATTTATATGCTACAAAACATCCTCTTTTTAGTGCTCTTATGATTTATACATAAATAAAATAATCCATAAATTAATTAAAATAATGATATTATAATATGTATTAACAGAAAAGGTTCAATTGAATTTAAAAATATCCTTCAAACCGTAAAAATACACAGAATTTATATCGATTGTTAGAAGATGACCTGTGGCTCGCACGGGTTATTATGCTAGTATATAGTAGAATCAGATCAACAAAGGTCTACCAGAGCAAGTCCAACGGCTCCCTATTTGAATTCTTAAATTAAAATTTAGGAAATTTTGTTCAAAATACAACTCCAATTCCTGGTGGTTTCTTAAAATATTAGGAAGTACCACTAACCATTCCGTACTTTGATGAATATCTAGTCATCCCTAACTTCATTTTTATTAATTAAAAATTCACTTTCCTTCAATTTTGTACTTCTATTTTCTCTCTTATACTTAAATTTATTATTATTTTAATAATAATAAGGAATGAATATTGGGATGATTGTTGGAGTTCATAGACAAATAAAGTCCCTAAATCACTAGAAATCATTATTTTATTATATTTATAGGTAACAAATTAAGGATCTACTCGACTTGCTCTAATAAATTAAACTAGCGTAGAGCACTCAAATAATTTCTTATTTTGAAATGTATATATTGAGATAATATTATTGTAGCAACCCGGATTTTTCAGAATTTATTATTATTCTTATTTAATTATTTTATTGTTTTTTCATAAAGGAGGAATAATAGTATGAGTATTTAATTCTTATAGAATGCTTGTACGTGTTTAATTCCCAATATGTTATTCATGTAAATTGTATTTTGTACCGTTTGTGTTAGTAATTAATTTTATTTTATTAAAAATTGATATTTTTATCGACATTGATAAATTGAGTTTGTTTTAAAATTTTATGGATCGAGTTGGTATTTTATTTGTACCAAAATTATACCCGGTATTCTACCCTTGTGCAAAAAATTTATTTGTGTAAATTATCAAAGTATTCAAAAAAAATTAGTATTTTTACATTTTTGGTAAATTGAGATTATTTTAGAATCTTTGGGTTCAAAACTGTATTTTTATGTGCAAAGATTTCACCCGGTATCTTATCCGTGTTCCATTGATATTTAGGTGCGTTATGAAAATATTTGAAAATTGTGTATTTTTATATTTATGAACAATCTGGGATTTATAAAAATTTTGTGCATAGTTATTTTAATTTTTGAAAAGAATAAAATTTACAATTTTATCCGAGTGAATCATTTCGGGGTTAAAGAATGATTTTGAAAAATATTTATTCATTTTATTTGTAAAATAGAAATTTATTATTTTCACCCACTAATTATTTAGATGGCAATTTTTGAGTCCAACTAATTTAATTAGGTGTCAAATATTATTAATGGGATGCATTATTAGAGATGTTAATATTATATAGGTCATTATTCCATGGAGACCCATTTTATGTGGAGTCCATGGAGACCCATTTTGGACCATTAGATCTAAAACACATCTGATGGTTGATAATATTCCACTAAAAAAAAGAAAAAATATTAAAAAAGTACCGGTAATACTGTTATACTCTCTCTCTCTAACTACACTCTCTCTCTAACCTCTCTCTCACTGAATCTCTCTCTCTCGTCTCTCTCTGTCGTACCTCTCTCTCACTGAATCTCTCTCTCTCTCGTCTCTCTCTGTCGTATATCTCTCTCCCGTATATCTTTCTCGTATCTTTTTCTCTCTCAGATGTGTCAATTTGAGATGGATTCTTCTTCAAATCAAGGTGTTTGTGTTTCGAATCAAGCTCAAATTTCTGATTATATCGAAGCTGTGTCCACATCAGGTACAATTCGTTTTTTTCAAATTGTGATTTTTTGTTCTGTGTAGTATGATTTATTGTAAATTTTTTCTGTTGATTTGTATGTATACTTGTTGGTTCTATAATACAATCGAAACATGTGTGTTCTTAAGCAAGTAAATATTGAGTGTAGTGTATGTAATCTTTAAATTATGTATGTTATTTGGTTCTGTAATAGAATCAAAACAGTTGAGCTAGTTATATTTAGTCGGTCGTAGCTGTGTATAAGACATCTAGAACATATGGTGGATAGTTTTTGTTGGTTCTGTAATACAATCGAAACATGTATGTGCTGTAGTTTTATTTAATAAAAAATGATTCTATTCTATAATCGGATAAATTACTCATAAGCAGCAAATCTAATGCTCAAAATTTTAGATAGGCATTTTGATTATACTATAGAATCAAATTTGAACTTATTTAATTTTGTTTGTTTTAGGACTGTTTTGGATTTCACAGTTTAGGATGTTGTACAAGAAGTCAGTTTTTGTGATTTCAAACTATATAGTTTTAATTATATGTAGTTGATCAAATATTGAACCTAAAGGCATCTCAAGTAATTAGCATCCAATTTTTTTGTTAGGGCTACAATTTCCTGTGTATTATTTTAGCGTCGCAATGTCTAGTTTTTGTAATCATTTGTACGGGCTGTGTAGGCAAATATAAACAACTCTATTTTAAGCAAGTTCAAACCTGATGTACACTAATTGCATCTCTGCCATTTGTTACTCAGTCTTTTACTTGGTTTTTTTACATTATCATAATATTGAATTCAAGGTTTTGAAACATATGTTCCTGATCCTGACTAACATTTTTTAATGGTTTATTTTTGTCTTTTATTCAGTCAATGTTCCGTATACTGAAAATAGTTATGCTGTTGAACTTGCACCTGATTCCATTGTTAATGATATTGTCGAAGATTTGTTAGAAGGCTTTGACGATTCTTTTAGTAAAAGCAGCAAGTTATGGATTCCCAAAGTGCTTGATGACAAAGTTAGACCATACCCTGGCCTTCAATTTACCGATATTGAATCTTGTTTTCAGTTCTACACTGAGTATGGAAGGCAGGGTGGATTTGAGGTTCGGAAGTCAACACAAAAAGTCAGACAAGGCATTATTGTTACGAAGTATATAGTTTGTTCAAAAGCAAGGCACCACGAAACTTCTATGTCAAAAAATCTGGCTGCTAAATAAGATTCGTCTCATTCGTCCAGTACTATTGATGTAAAATGTAGGAGGACTGTCACTAAGAAATGTGAATGCAATGCAAAGATAATTCTGAAGTACAGGGGCTTGAATTGCTATGCAGTTTCCTCTTTTATTGAGGGTCATAACCACCCGTTATCATCTGAATCTGACAAAGAATTTCTTCGGTCCAATCGATCCATGACTTCTTTTGAGCGTAGATTTGTTTTAGATTCTGCAAAATCAAACTTAGGCCCGTATAGAGCTCACAACCTGTTCAAATCCATTTCTGGTTCTTACTCTTCTGTTGGTGCAACTGCCGTGGATTTCCAAAATTGGATGAGGGATATTAAGCTTTACATTGGTCAGCATGATGCTGACATGTTGCTTCAAAAATTCGAAAATAAACGTGACACATCAGATGGAGGCTTCTTTTATGAATATCAGACAGATTCAAATGGCCACCTAACTCGCTTATTCTGGTGTGATGTTCGAGGTCGCAGGAATTATGATGTTTTTGGAGATGTTGTGTCTTTCGATGCAACATATCGTACAAATAAGTAAGTTTTTATATTTCCTTTTCATTCAATCATCGTTCAGTCATTCACATATATCACTGACTATGTTATTTATTTATTTGCATTACAGGTATAGTATGGTTTTTGTTCCATTCATTGGGGTTGATAATCATTGGAAGAGTGTCACATTTGCATCCGCTTTGCTTAACCAAGAGACTGCACCAAATTTTACATGGGCATGTGAGGCTTTTCTAAAGGCTTTTACACGCCCTCCAAAATGTATAATAACGGATCAGTGTCTTGGGATGAAAGTAGCGATTGATACAACATTTCCCCGTGTTATGCATCGATATTGTATGTGGCATATCATGCAAAAGTTTCCAGCCAAGGTACATGAATTCTTAAAAGTTTGAATTTTAAAACCAAATTAGTATTGATTTTCATATTTTGGCGTTTTTCTTATGAGTTTATGCTTCTTTTTTTTTAAAAAAAAAAATTGTAGATTGGTCCTGTTTTTTGTACGGAGTCTGGTTTGATGAAAGCACTTAATAAGCTTGATTTAAATAGTTGTTCTATTGCAGAACCAAATTTTGCCAAATTTTGGTTATATTACATAAGCACAATTTATACCTTTCCATTTATACACAAAACTGGTTCTATTACAGAATCATAGTTTATACCTTACGATTTGTACACAAAACTGGTTCTATTAAAGAACCACAAATACAACACATGTAGTAGAACAAAATTAGTTTTGGTTTTCATATTTTGCGTTTTTCTTATGAGTTTATGCTTTTTTTTGGAAAAAAAAATTGTAGATTGGTCCTGTTTTTTGTGCGGAGTCTGGTTTCATGGAAGCGCTTAATAAGTTTGTTTGGTCGTCACACTTGACGGTTGCTGAATTTGAAGAAGGTTGGGATGCAGTGCTTAAGGAATTTGGATTGACTGAACATGTTTGGTTGAAAGAAATCTATTCTATTAGAGCCTCATGGATTCCTGCCTTCTTTAGGGACAAGCCAATGGGAGCATTACTGAGAACAACTTCAAGGTCAGAAAGCAGCAACTTCTTCTTTAACCATTTTGTCCAAAAAGGTGACACACTTTCAGAGTTCTACTTGTGTTATGAGAGTGCCATTGACAAACAGTTTCATGATCAAAAGAAACTGAATAATACTGACTTGAATTGTATTCCACAACCTATAACTGAGAAGGACATTGAAAAGCATGCAGCTCGGCTTTACACTCGTTCTATTTTCTACAAGGTTCAAAAACAAATAAAGGCGAGTTGTTTTCATATCAGTCTGGCAGGCCAACCAACGTTTGTCGATGGTGTGAATAAGCACATAGTTCGTGATAAAAGTTTGAATGGGAAGTTTTTTTAGGTTGTCTTTTCTCCGTCGACAAATGATGTAAGCTGTTCTTGTAAGCTTTTTACTAGAGTGGGTTATCTCTGTCGACATTGTTTTTACTGTTTAGGTCTTTGGGTGGTGGATGAAATTCCACATCAGTTCTTATTAAAGCGCTGGATGAGAAATGCAGATAGATTTTGCAAATTGAAGTTTTCTGCTGAAACTGAAATTAGTAGTGATGGGCAGATAATTAGAGATACATCCAATAAAATATGGAGGGAATACCAAGCTTCCTTTGATAATGTTTCCAGTAATGTAAATGGTTTACGTTATTTGTTGGATGAAATGAAGTGTTTGAGGACTAGAATTGAAGAAAAATATGAGAAGTGTCCAGTAACAAAGGATGACATGCTTCAAGAAATATTTGGTGTTAGGCCTTCAGGTTCAACTAGTGTTCGTCCGCCACTGCCAAGTAATAACAAAGGAAGCCGAAAAAGGATTCCTGGTCCTGCAGAGTTAAGTTGTGATGGTAAAAAGAGGAAATTAAAAACGTGCAAATCTTGTAAGACATTAGGTTATCATGATTCACGTAAATGTCCGAAGAAGGGGCAACAGCTTCAACAAAATCCTCCCTCTCAAAGCGTTCAGAGTACATTAAATCAGTGCATGCAACCTCAACCTTCCAACAGTCAGAACGTTCATACAAATGGAATCCCCAATTCCACTAGTGAAGTACAACAAACAGGTAAGTCTTGCTCATTGTTTTATTTCCATACTACCTGGATCAAAATGAATTTTTAAATTAACTATGTAGTTGTTTGTGCATAGAGCTTTTAATTTCAGTTGAAAGAAAAAATTAAAGTTTGCATTGTTTTCCTGCAGTGTGTGCAGAAAAAGAGGGGATCTGAATTAAACACTTGCATTGAGGGAGCTCATGGAGATAAACATTGAAACTATGTTCTGTTGAAACGTTGATAAAAGATTGAAAATGTTCATTTTTGACTAATTCTCTGTATTAGAGTTTCATTGGCTAATTGAATATCTGAATCATGCCAATTTTATTTGTTTTGTATGAGCTTTTTGGTTCTTACATTGTAAAAAGACACCGTTTTGCTTGAACGGTTTTAAGCATCCTTATTACTTGATGTTCTTTGTTTTGTATATATTTTTTTCATTCTAGTGCTCTATGAAATTACTTAATCTGCCAGTAATTGATAATCAAATATTTTGATTTGTAGTTTTTCCCTTTCTGTTGACTCTATAGTAGAACCAAAAGAGAAATACTTTTGGTTCTGTTGCAGAATCATGTGGATATTCATCATGAAAATATTACACATATGCAAACCACTTATATACAATAATAATTTGTACAGGAATTAAAGTTATTTACAAACAAGTACCATAATTTACAACAAAGTTATTTACAAGCAATCACAAAATAAAAGTTGGATTTTAACCAACAAGTCTAGATTATAAAACATAATAAGCAATCCAATGTTCAGGATCACTAGTCGACCTCCATGTTGCTGTCATGCCCTTCATCTATATCATTTGCCCTATCTGGTGAACGAACTGATCTAATGGCTCGACGAGGCACACCTGCATAATTAGGATCACCTGCATGGCTAGCGGCAGTACTAGAGCTTTCCTCAGAAAGATTAACAAGAGGATCAGCAGAGCACTCCAAAATATTATAATCTCTCTCAAATCCTGGTTTATGAGGACATTTATTTTCAAGTTTGTGATCAGGGCTGCAACATAGTGAACATGATCCATTTTGCATGTATTCTATGGTAATTCTTGCATGCGTGAAGGTTTCATCAATACCAGGAACTACAACAAGAATGTGTTTTGGCCTAGAGTGCATATGACTCATTTCGAGACATATCTTGGCAGAATATCCTGTCTCATTTCTGGCAGCGGTAGTCCAGGTACTAAGCCCATCATTGCGGATGACTGTACCTAATGCCTCAGCAATATATGTAAGCCCTTCCACGGACCAATATGGCCTTGGAATATTTTTAATGTTCACCCACTGGGTACAAGTATCAAGGGTGTATTTGATGGAAGGATATTTGTGAATTATAGGACCAAAAACAAAAATCTTCCCTTCTACATTTACAGGCCCTAGAGAGATGACCTTGTCCCTTATTTCTTCATTGTCAAATTTAAAATAAAAGAAGCCCGATTCATCAAAATTTATAAAATTAAAACCCCAAGATTCAAACCTTGATGACATGAACTGTTGTACCATTTGAAGGTTAGACTTCTTATTTAAAGCATGATCAACAAAATAGCCTAAGCAACTAAGTTTCCAGGCCTTTTCAGCATTTACAAAGAATTGTAATGGAGGATGGACGATTGTGGAACAATTATAGGAAGAGCAGTGATAAGTGTTGTGAATATCATTGCCTGATTCATTCGAAATAGCATCAAAAAGCGAACATTTATAATAGTCTAATGGAGTTATACCTTTTGATTCCAAATCAGAAAAAAAATTTATCCCTTGCAGAATAGCGAGATTTTGCATGCATAACCCTTTCGGCAGATGTTGGTGTTATCCATGATTGAAGTTGTTCAATCGGGACTGGTTGAATGGGATTTTGGACTCCAAAATCAGCCACAGGGTGGGCCTCAATCCTACGACCCTCAAGAAACCATATTTCCTTACTTGTTGATGATGAACTGCCATATTTTTCCAATGCTTTGGATGATGAAGCCATATTGTACAGGGTATAAATTTGGGGTAGTTTCTTTTGTTGTTTTTTATGAGAAAGAAATGATGTGGCGGTTTGTAGTTGTAACTGAAAATGAAACTTTACTTATATAGCTGTTCAATTCAAAACATGAGTCGTGACTCATTCATATAGTTTTTATACTTGATTTACATTGAATTTAATGATTCTATTGTAGAACCAGTTTCAAAATTTGGTCATTTTTCTTAATCTTTTCCCATCCTAATCCTTGGTTCTACAATGGAATCAATACTCAAGTATTTTTTATTCCAATGTAGAATAAAATTACCAAATATCAAAATTAGGGTTTTAGAAACATTCAGAATGATGAATAAATCGTATACAGAATTAGGGTTTAAGGTTTAGAGTTTAGGGTTGTTTACAACCCTAAACTCTAGACTTTAAACCCTAACTCAATTTTTAAATTTTTATCTGTGTTCCCTTATGGCTTCAAACGTTAACTTTTTGGGTTCAACATTTGCATTTTGGGTTTTAGAAACATTCAAAATGATGAATAAATCGTATACTGAATTAGGGTTTAAGGTTTAGAGTTTAGGGTTGTTTACAACCCTAAACTCTAGACTTTAAACCCTAACTTTTCCTGGTTTTTAAAAAATCGGGGCTGGTCCCCGATTTTTTAAAAACCAGGCCGCCGGACTTATTAAGCAAACTCAATTTTTAAATTTTTATCTGTGTTCCCTTATGGCTTCAAACGTTAACTTTTTGGGTTCAACATTTACATTTTGGGTTTTAGAAACATTCGAAATGACGAATAAATCGTATACTGAATTAGGGTTTAAGGTTTAGAGTTTAGGGTTGTTGGTCCCCGATTTTTTAAAAACCAGGCCGCCGGACTTAGTAAGTAAAATGAATTTTTAAATTTTATCTGTACCTCCCCTAGGGGTTCAAAAGTTAACTTTTTGGGTTCAACATTTGCATTTATATTTGTTCTGAGTTGTAGTAAAATTTAAACATCATGTTAAATTTTTTACCCTTTTTTTGGAATCTATCAACTAGTAGTCTTTTTACTCTTACGTAATTTCATCAACTCTGTTTTCTTTAGCAGTTTTCAAATTTATTCTAGTTTTCAAATTTATTCTTTAGAATTTGGTTTTGGCAAATGTGACTCTGAGATACTTTTCCAAGTTGAAGCTTGACTGTTGAATTAAAATGTTACTTTTGATTCTATTGTAGAACCAGGTAGATAGTAATTTCCCTATATTGTTTTTCAACATAGATTTTGGTTCTCCAATGCAATCCACAATCAAGTATTCTTCATTCCAATGTAGAAATAAAAGGGGGACTACAAAACCAGATTAGTTTTATAATTTTTGGTTCTACAATGGAATCAAATCTCAAGTATTGTTGATTCCATTGTAGAATTCTGCAGGCTATAAGTTGCACCTTCCACATACAACTGTCCTGTAATGGCATTGTGAAATTCCATTTGCAGAATGCACATTACGATAACAGGACAATTATATATAGGTTACATTAAAATTTTGATTGTACACCACCAAAATTTGTTTCCCACAATAATCATAAAGATAATCATTGTTAACTACAATACTATAAGAAGAAAATTAATCCAGATTTCTTTAAATTTTTATTTTACTACTGTTAACAAGGATGCACACATAATCAAAGCATCTAATTCATCCAATTATCACTTCCAATTGTCATTGTTGATGCATAGACCTGATCTCTTCGAACATCTTGTTCTTGAAATAATTGATCGGCGAGTATATTATCTTTGCAGCATATATCTGTCGTGCTCTCTGTAGCTGCCTTTTTTGCATGTTGTCCTGCACCCATATTTAAAAATTAGTTCCCCATTTGTTAAAATTCAATATAAAGAGTGAACTCAACTTGGACTGAAAAACAACAATTCAATTCGAACAACATAAAGAGGACTAAAAACACTAAAAACAGCCAACCATTCAGCACTTTCAACTAAGCAATTTAAATTTGGACTATACAGCAACTATATCTCAGTCGACTACAACTCGACCATCATCAAAATAGCACAACTAAACATTCAACACCAATCAAACATCAGTCAACTCAGCACAACTTGCAAAACTCAGTGACACATCAACGAACTCAAAACTCATACAACCGAACGACTCAACAATTTACAAACTCGAGAACTCTACTCTACTGCAAACTCAGTGAGAAACCAGCAAAAAGAAAAAAAAACACATTATGCCTAAATACCAGACACAAACAAGAAATACAAGACACTCAGCCACTAAACTACTAAACCAGCGAACACAGTTAACTTGGTAAACTTAAACATCAAACGAAAAGAACTCGGACATCGAACGAACAACACAGAAAACGGAGAACGAACAGAAACTCAAAAAACAACGATTTAGAACAAGAGTAATCCAGAAATCGAACAAAACGTTGAAAAGAAAAGTATAATTAAACTCAAAACCAAGCTGAAAATCGGTGAAAAATAATAGGAGAAGCAGAAAATTACTTACAATTTCAGCTGAAAATTTGCAATCCCAGGATTTTATCCCATTTCCCATGTACGTCTCCATGTGGTTCATTGCAAACACTCCATCTTCTGAATTCTTGTTCTTTGTCTGCCATTTCATTTGTAAAAGTGTCATGGTAGCATTCCTTATTTGCTGGCTCTTCCTTAGGCTATGCTGTTCCATGTACTTTGAAAAATTCTCTTGCTAACATTTTATAAAACTATATTAGTTGATAGGATGAAATGGAATAGGTATAAGGTACTTTGTAAGGTCAGAAACTTACCAAATTTTGTGGGATTCCATTGTAGAATGAAAATATATCTCCCCCATATCTATTGTCTATTATCTCAGCTGCAACATTCTTCAAGTTGAAACAAACCACATAGATATGATTTGAATAATGGATGGGGAAGAAGATCTGCATATTAGTCTATAGGTCAGAATCTGGCATATAAATCAAAAAAATAGAATTACACAATAACTGTTGTAGAATTTACCACATCGACATCAGTGATTTTAACTTTATGCTTGTGAAGAACTGAATCCAAATTTATACAAAATTTCATAAAGTTCAGAGCATCGTCGTTTTTTTGGCCTCCAACCACATTCCCCATCTACCGAATCAATTTACAAAATAATTATTAGTACTTTCCAAATCATGCATGGGCATAAAAACACAATTTCGTATCAAACTCAGAAACCATTAAAAAGCACCAGTTAAAATATCATAATAAACTCTTTAAATGTTTTACCGTGGTCAGTGTGTTGCAAAAAAATCTGCGAGGAGAGTTGGAAGATCTGTATTTCTCATCCTCGTTTAGAATGCACGTATACACATCTACGACATTAAAAACAATTTTCTTCTCGAGTTGTAAGCTTTGAATGTGGTGCTTGAAACAACTAGTACCATTCCAGAAGAAAATATCATCCCTGGTAAATGAATAATCATACATACAATCAACATAAAGAACAAATATGCAATCAACAAGTAAGCAAAAACAAGGTAAATTGCTATTCTACAAGAACAGATAAGAATT